>OZ004692.1:62358622-63777622 GCA_963924545.1 Pogonocherus hispidulus
TATGGGATTCATACTATTTTTACATTTAGCAATTTCCAAACTCTCAAAAGCATCCAGCTGTCTGAAATTTGTCACATTCCTAATTAGTCTCAAATTGGTACTATCTATTTTATGGTTGTTCTCAAACGCATATTGAGCGACGCTAGACTTATCTGTTCTACCATATTTCAGATGAGTCATATGTTCCTTGAATCTAGTTTGAATTGTCCTTCTAGTTTGTCCAACATACTTTGATTGCAGTCTTTACAGCTAATTTCGTAAATCCCTGACTTTTCCTTAATTTCTATTTTGTCTTTCAGATTGCTTAAAAGTTGTTGTAGTTTATTTCCCGATAAATAAACCAGTGACATACCTATATCTTTAAAAACCTTGCCAAGACCACTGGTGAAACGGGGATCGTATTGAATAGATATGAACTTTGGGTTTGGGTTTTCTCTTTGATTTTGAAAAATCGAGGAATTTCGAAGTGTCTCTTTAAATTTACGTTTCCTCATTATTTTATCAATTATTAAAGTTACAGAATATCCATTACTCGCAGCTATATCTCTAATCAATGCCTTTTCTTTTTCAAACCTCTTCTTATTTAGAGGGAAGCTTAAAAGCCGATGAATTAAAAAATTGAAACTTGCTATTTTGTGTTAAGTACAATGGTGAAAGTCCTTAGGGATATATCTTAAAGTACTGGTATCTTTTCTGTATATGTCAAATTCTAACTTATTTTCACTATTTCTAATTATTAATACATCTAACAATGGTAGTTGTCCAGAATTTTCAATTTCATATGTAAATTTAACTGACCCGAAACGACTATTCAATTTAGAAACAAAATTGTCAATATCACTGACTTTTATAGCAAACACTGCAAAGATATCATTCACATATCTGAACCAAACCCCGGTAAAATACTCGAATTCTTCTTTTGCCTCCGTTTCGAATCTGTTCATGAAGAGATTGGCAATGAATGCTGACAAAGAGTTACCCATTGATGTACCCCCTGTTGTTTGAAGAAGTTATCATTGAATAGAAAGCAATTTTGTTTCATACAAAGTTTAGTGAGTTGAAGAGATTCTTTTACTACACCTTGACCGAGATAGTTTCATTCGAGTAATTCCTTAAGGTAGTCCAAGGTCTGTGGTATAGGAACACTTGCAAACAATGAACAAACGTCAAAGGAGATCAAAACTTCACCTTCTTGCAACTGGATATTCTTCACCTTATTAATGAAATCAATGGAATTATCACAGAAAAACTAGGTGGTGCAATGGGTAAACCTTCGAACTTCTCTGTTAACCATTTTGATAGGTGGTAGGTAAGACGTTGATCCAATTGATGAAACAATGTGATACGTGGGTTTTTCCCACTGTTAGGTTTTGACTAGTGTTCGAGCAAGGACTTCTCAGAGTGTGAGTTACTTATCCAATCTCAATGATTGGTGCCTTTTTTACCACACAGCTACAGGTACCTAGGATATTAATTCCAGTAGTTAGAGATGAAATAAGGGTATAACACAGTTATAATACTTTACCAAGTTACAAGTAATACTCTAGACTGGGATCTCATAATTTTATTATTAAGTTACTTAGTAACGTCGAATACTCATTAATATATACAATCAACTCTTAAACTTTAAGATAACTGTCTTTCTCTCATCACCACCCTCAGTCAAGGTAATAGCTCTACACGCTTACACCTACTGTAAATTCTTACGAGAATGCTTCGATATCTCAGTGACTGAGTGAGGTTATGTGAGTAAGTAGTGTCTTGCTACTCTATACAAAAAAACAATAATATAATATAGTACAAGCATAACATGTTGAAAGATGATTACTACTTTTATTTTTAATACAAGGGTAATATTTTGAAAGATTATTAAAAATTAGTTTACTATAACCATAGGGCAATATCATACCATGAGATTAAAAAAATAACTTATCTGTGATTCGAAGATCTACAGGAACACTATGTTCTTACATCACTCTTGTCGATAGCTTCAGTCTTGTAATAAACTTCTATTCAGTAAGGTGAAACATTATATGACCAGTATTTTATTTCCACTTAGTAAGGGAACAAGTTACTTCAACAAAAATTCTACCATGTCTAACTACGGTGAACCAATGGAAAATTAAGCTTATGAGACCTCAAAGTTTCGATTCGTGGTTATTGATACATCGAACCAAAAAAAAATACCATAATAAAACTAGGTACTTTCCATTCCAGGAAGAAAAAAAATTCACTCCATAAAAAAAACAGGAGCTAGGCGACTGCTTTAAAAAACAAGCATAGTCAACCCTTTCATAAAAAGCCTAAAATTTTAATTACAATAATTAATAAATGCCTAGAGTACTTAATATATAATATTTTATCTTACCCATTATACAGGGCTTTAAAACCAACGCCATGTGGAGTTCAAAAAAGAAAATGCATAATAATCCAGCTTACGCTGTTTACAAAAATACATAAGTATTTTATACTATTGGTTTAGAAACAATCCCACATCTATCCATTGTAGACTACTTGTATTAACTATAATACCAATAATTCCGAACCAATTTGCAATTTACTTGAAAGCGTCTGTATCGTTCGACGACCCACGAGAAAAGAGATCGATATTTTTAGCCGTTTGCTAGAGCATGGATTTTTAAAATTTTATGCGCAGACTCGCCTGCGACACTGAGTTCATAAAATAAACAGAATGACATGTACATGATGTACAATGATCTATGTGCGAATTAGAGCAACACGGAGTAATAAGGAGTAACTCCGAATATTGTTCAGCCACACATTTCTACGAATACAAAGGAAACACAAGAATAATATGTTATCAGCCGATAGCTTTTTTAAAAAAATTGACAAGATAACTAGTGATCTGTTTCGACGTAAGGGTGAAGAGGTGCAATGAGGAGGAATAATGAGTAACTCCAAATCGCTCAACTACTACACATTCTCACTGATAGAAGGAGATGACTAGTCCTCTGTTAATGATGATAAATGAACAATGCAGATATCTAAACAGTAAGGTATACAAGGTAATTGAGACAAAGGATTGAAGTTAACTAAATTGAATTTACACAGTGAGCCAAATAAGTAAAACGGTATTATTGATGCACACTGAAGTATAAATCTCTGCTACAAGTTGAATGACAATTCCAACCGTAACATTTACCCCCCCTTTCTCATGAAAAAAAAAATTGAAGATTTTTTTTTTCTCTGGAGATTATACATCCAAAAGATAGAAAAAAACAGTTCACCTGCTGACAACAAATTACTGAAAATAGTTATATAATGATAATTTATACATTCAAGAATGTGTTTATTACTGGTCATATGTATCGTACTTACTGAACATTAGTTTTATCAGGTTTTAAATCCTTACAATGCCAACAACCTTTTGAAATGCCATTTTTGTCTTCTAACTCATAAACATTTATACCTAATTTTGTTTTGATCCTAAATGGACCTGTATATTTTTTCCCTAGTTTTGCTGCATAACTCTTAGCAGCATCTGATTGATTATATTCTTTTTTCCAGACAAAATCCCCTTCCCTATAATGTACAGGTCTGTGTCTTAAATCATAGTCATGTTTTGTTTTTATATGTGCTGCCTTCAGCCTTTGTTTTACAAAATTTCTAAGATCGTTTAATTTATTTAATCTTGGTTCAAGCGTATTGCCAGAATCAACATTATCTTTATTAACACAATTAGTTTTGTCTCTTAACTCTTTGTATTCATTACCATTCACTATCATTTCGTAACCAAAATTTATACAAAAGGGTGATTTTTCTGTTACTTCATGTTTAGCTGTTCTATATGCACATCCCAAGTGACTAAGATATTGGTCCCACTTCTTGTGGTTTTCACCCACATAGCTAGATATCATAGTCTTTATTACTTTGTTACTGCGCTCACTGAAATTTGGTTCTGGATGATATAATGGATTATATAACATTTTGACATTATATTCCTTCATTAATTTCTTAAAATCGCGGCTTTTATACTGAACACCATTGTCACATTTACAGTACTCAGCTACTCCGAATAACATGAAAACTTGCTCTTCAATTATTTTAACTATACTAGATGCTGTGGCTTTACGTAATGGAAACATGAGTGTAAATTTGCTAAAATAATCACAAACTACTAAAATATATTGATTACCTTTCGAACTGCGTGGTAAAGGTCCTATTAAATCTGTAGCTATATATTGCCAGCATCTTTCAACATTAGGCTTACTGCCCATTTGACCTGCCTTACGTTTTTGTTCAGGCTTTTGTTCACAACAAATTTTACACTTATTAACGTATCTGGATATGTCAGATTTCATGCCAGGCCAAAAATATTTTGCTAAAATACGATGATAAGTTTTAAATATACCAAAGTGTCCGCCAGTAACAGGTTTATCATGAAATGTTTTTAAAATTTCGCTACGTTTACTTTTAGGAATGACTAATTTCCAACTAGCTATGTCAGAGAAATCCCCACCTATGTGCTTATATAACTCAAAATCATTTGATATACGAAAGTTAGGAAATTTCAGAGGGTTTGATTGTACTTTTTCAATCATGTTTTTATACCATTTGTCTAGATCCTCAGACCTCAAATCAAGTTCAGAAACCTCCGGAATTGCTCTAGATAAATAATCTGGTACTACATGATATTTTCCGGGTCTATGTATTATTGTATAATCAAATTGTTGTAAGCGTAGGGCCCATCGTCCAAGACGACCTTGTGGATTTTTTAAGTTATTAAGCCATATCAAACTATGATGATCAGTGATAATAGTGACATGAGTGCCTTCGATGTAACAACGTGTTTTCTCTAAACCATTGAGCACGCTCAATAGCTCTAACTCCGTCACGGTGAATTTAACCTCACTTTGCGATAATGACCTAGATAAATAACATATAACATGTTCTTTACCATCATAGACTTGACTTAAAACTGCTGCGATACCTTGTGAACTTGCATCACATTGTAATATAAATTCATAATTAAAATTAGGACAAGAAAGTATTGGCGCACTAATAAGTAAATTTTTAATTTCTATAAACGCTTTTTCACATTCAGGAGTCCAAATAAATTTACATTTTTTCCGAGTTAAATTTGTAAGTGGTTCGATTATACTAGACAAATTTGGTATAAATTTTCTATACCATGAAACCATACCAGAAAATCTGCGAACATCCTTTGGTGTCTTTGGTCTAGGCAAATTAACGATACTACTAACTTTGTCTGGGTCAGTATTTAACCCTTCTCTATTTATGACATAACCAAGAAATTTGAGTTCATCACGGCAAAACCTACATTTGTCTTTGTTTAAAGTTAAGTTGGCATCTTTCAGGCGTTTTAAAACCTCTTCCAATACTTTTAAATGTGATTCAAAATCTGGAGTTACTACTACGATATCGTCTAGGTACTTGAATACATAAGGTTCTAGTTCTGGTCCAAACAATTTATCTACCAAACTCTGGAAAGTAGCTGGGGCGTTAGATAACCCAAAAGGCATTCGAACAAATTGAAATAAACCTCTACCAGGTATCGTAAATGCAGTATACTGTTTACTGTCCTCTGACATCTGTATCTGCCAGTATGCACTTTGAATGTCTAAAGTTGAAAGGTATTTTGCATTACCCAATTTATCAAGAATAGAACTCATTATTGGTAAAGGATAAGCCCATTTTTCAGTTACGGAATTTAATTTTCTATAATCAACACAAAAACGATATGTGTTGTCCTTCTTAGGAACCATAAGGATAGGAGAACTCCATCCGCTATTACTTTTTTCAATAACTCCCAACTCTAACATTTTTGTTACCTCATCATCAATTTTTTTCTGCATAAAAGGACTAACTGGATAATATCTACTTTTAATTGGTGGACTATCTGTTTTGATAACATGTTCAGTTATTGAAGTACAACCTATTTTAACTGCCTTTATAGAATCAAAATATCCATTTATTATTGATTTTAAATCTGTCCTTTGGCTAAGTGTTAAGTCATCCGCGGTTTGTATAGAACTAATTTCAAAGTTATTAACTCTATTACCAAAATACCATTCACCTTTACGCAAGTCAGGAATTAAATTCATTTTAATCCAAAATATAGTTCCCAAAATTAAATCATGACGTAATTCTGGTACAACATAAATTGAAAAAATGAAAATTTTGGTTTTTAAGGCAATTGGGACTTCCATATACCCTATGCAGTTCAATTCTTCATTATTGGCCACAGTGCAATTAACATTATCTAAATTATGTAATTTAACTCCAAGATTACTCAATACATTTGAAAGTTTTCCATTAATAAATATTTTGTTTGCCCCAGAATCTAATAACCCTTTTATTTCACGACCATAAATAGAAACCGATACATAAGGACATTCACCCTCATTGGCTTGTTCAAAAACGTATTGTAATATAGGCATACTACTTTTATTAAAATTTTCTAACTCTAAATCTGTACAATAAAATCCAATACCCTTATCAATACTATTATTTACATCAACATTTATATTATTCTGGACCGATACCTCTCTAGAAACCAAAGCTCGGTCTACACTTGGTCTCTGCGAGCATTTCCCTGATTTTTACATCTAATGCAATTAAAACGTGTATATCCTGATAACCCACAAGTATAACACTTCTTTGCCATACAATTTTTTGCCATGTGATTTAATCCATTACATTTAAAACATTTAATATTTGAATTATTATTATTACTATTCCCTGTACCAGAATAAAACGTTTCAAATCTACTATTTCTTCCATTATTGCTAAACCTATCTCTACTATTATTTCTAGAATAGCTATTACTGTTGTAATTTGTAGAAAACCTATTTCTACTATTATCTCTAAAATTCCTATCTCTAGAATTGTATTTATATCTGTCCGAACCTCTATTTACATCTCTATTCCTAAAATAATTTTCTCTAAAATTTGTGTTGAAATATCTATCTCCACTCCTATCATTCCTATTTCTATTAATATCCCTATCTCTATTTACATTTACTCTGTCTAAAGAAAAATCCCTATTAACCCTATCGAAATTATTTTTATTACTAAATTTCTCCCTACTATTATCTCTATATCTAACCACCGAATCTTCCCTTGAATTATTACTTAATATTGAGTCCCTACTATTACTTCTTGAAGTTCTACGACTGGTGCTAGGTTTACTTTGTTTAGAAACTGATATATTTTTTGCATCAATATTCTCAAATGTTACTTGTTTATCAAGTTCAATATTATCTAACCTCTTTTTATTAGGTTTTTCATCCTGGTACTGTAAATCCCCTTCAATAACATTTTTCTTAGAAGAAGGAGGTACAAAACTAGCGATGTTCCTATTGGTATCCTCTATTCTTCTACCTAATCTAATTAAATGATCGAGAGAACTAATTTCATCAATAAGATCTAACCTAGTTTGATATTCTGGACGTAACCTTTCACGAATAATTTCTAATTTAATACTTTCAACAACAGGTATAGATAATCTGTCAAATAAATTTAGCATATATGCAACATAAATAGCTATAGATTCATTATTACCCTGAGTTCTAGATTTAATTTGTTCCCAAATCTTTTTATTTCCATCCCTAAAAAATTCTTCTCTAAAAAAATCACACAGTGAATCCCAATTCTGAGCTTGTTTCTTTATTTGTCTGTAATATACTCTAGCCTGACCTTCAAATAATTCAGCAGCACTTTTAAATAACTGTTCTTTTGATACGTTTCTTGCTTGACAAATTTCATCAACACGTTCAAAAAATGCATTTAAACTTAAGGAATCGGATTGACCAGAAAAAGTTAACCCCCATGAAGCAATTTTTAATTTTGGATCTATTGGTCCTGTATTAGTTATTTGAGTGACATTACTTATGGAAGTATTACTAATAGGTGTGTTTGATTTTGGAGTTGAACTACTTGCTCCTTGATTTAAAAGACTTTGTTCAAAAGCTAAATCGACAGGTACTGTACCCTCTTCAGTTTTCTTTTGAAAAATTTCCTGCTTGCTATTAAATTCTGATAAATTTTTCAAAGCTAATGTTAATAATTTGCTTTTTAACTCGAGTTTAACCTCATCTCCAGGTTCAATCCTTTCGATTCTATTTAAAACATGTGTTAACTTGGTTTTCACTTTTCTAATGAAAGAAGTAGTAAATTCTTCGGTTAATAAATTTACGATTTCATTTAATTTTTCCTCACAAATTTTTAATTCATTATCAGGATCAAAATGTATTTCAGTTTTAAAGCTATGACCTTCACTTTCTAAATTTAAAAGCTCTCTAAAAAGTTTTATCAATTCTTTTATATTACCTTCCGGTTTAACCCCTCTAATTGATATTTCATACTCAAGCTCTTCTTTGAGCAATTTACTAGGATCTAGTTTTGACATTTTGTTTAGAAAAATGATTTATAAGTTATTAAATGCAAGAAAATAAAAGAAAGACACAATTTTGTAAATTTGTCGTGATAACCTCAATCTCTTTAGTTACCTCTGAATTATACAAGCACTACAGTTGCAAAAATGGGACGTATATCTTTCAATACTAATTAAAGTAGGTATGTAACTTTTAAGAAAAGAATATGTAAGTGTTATGCAACAAAACTTTACAAGAAATAAATATATACCTATTTTACCAATCCTGTTCCAAAGGTTGTCGGAGACTGCAGCTGTCGTCAAGTTGTAATGTAGTTCTCTGGCTGGGTAGTTAGTTAGTTGGGCGCCAATAATGGTACGTGGGTTTTTCCCACTGTTAGGTTTTGACTAGTGTTCGAGCAAGGACTTCTCAGAGTGTGAGTTACTTATCCAATCTCAATGATTGGTGCCTTTTTTACCACACAGCTACAGGTACCTAGGATATTAATTCCAGTAGTTAGAGATGAAATAAGGGTATAACACAGTTATAATACTTTACCAAGTTACAAGTAATACTCTAGACTGGGATCTCATAATTTTATTATTAAGTTACTTAGTAACGTCGAATACTCATTAATATATACAATCAACTCTTAAACTTTAAGATAACTGTCTTTCTCTCATCACCACCCTCAGTCAAGGTAATAGCTCTACACGCTTACACCTACTGTAAATTCTTACGAGAATGCTTCGATATCTCAGTGACTGAGTGAGGTTATGTGAGTAAGTAGTGTCTTGCTACTCTATACAAAAAAACAATAATATAATATAGTACAAGCATAACATGTTGAAAGATGATTACTACTTTTATTTTTAATACAAGGGTAATATTTTGAAAGATTATTAAAAATTAGTTTACTATAACCATAGGGCAATATCATACCATGAGATTAAAAAAATAACTTATCTGTGATTCGAAGATCTACAGGAACACTATGTTCTTACATCACTCTTGTCGATAGCTTCAGTCTTGTAATAAACTTCTATTCAGTAAGGTGAAACATTATATGACCAGTATTTTATTTCCACTTAGTAAGGGAACAAGTTACTTCAACAAAAATTCTACCATGTCTAACTACGGTGAACCAATGGAAAATTAAGCTTATGAGACCTCAAAGTTTCGATTCGTGGTTATTGATACATCGAACCAAAAAAAAATACCATAATAAAACTAGGTACTTTCCATTCCAGGAAGAAAAAAAATTCACTCCATAAAAAAAACAGGAGCTAGGCGACTGCTTTAAAAAACAAGCATAGTCAACCCTTTCATAAAAAGCCTAAAATTTTAATTACAATAATTAATAAATGCCTAGAGTACTTAATATATAATATTTTATCTTACCCATTATACAGGGCTTTAAAACCAACGCCATGTGGAGTTCAAAAAAGAAAATGCATAATAATCCAGCTTACGCTGTTTACAAAAATACATAAGTATTTTATACTATTGGTTTAGAAACAATCCCACATCTATCCATTGTAGACTACTTGTATTAACTATAATACCAATAATTCCGAACCAATTTGCAATTTACTTGAAAGCGTCTGTATCGTTCGACGACCCACGAGAAAAGAGATCGATATTTTTAGCCGTTTGCTAGAGCATGGATTTTTAAAATTTTATGCGCAGACTCGCCTGCGACACTGAGTTCATAAAATAAACAGAATGACATGTACATGATGTACAATGATCTATGTGCGAATTAGAGCAACACGGAGTAATAAGGAGTAACTCCGAATATTGTTCAGCCACACATTTCTACGAATACAAAGGAAACACAAGAATAATATGTTATCAGCCGATAGCTTTTTTAAAAAAATTGACAAGATAACTAGTGATCTGTTTCGACGTAAGGGTGAAGAGGTGCAATGAGGAGGAATAATGAGTAACTCCAAATCGCTCAACTACTACACATTCTCACTGATAGAAGGAGATGACTAGTCCTCTGTTAATGATGATAAATGAACAATGCAGATATCTAAACAGTAAGGTATACAAGGTAATTGAGACAAAGGATTGAAGTTAACTAAATTGAATTTACACAGTGAGCCAAATAAGTAAAACGGTATTATTGATGCACACTGAAGTATAAATCTCTGCTACAAGTTGAATGACAATTCCAACCGTAACAAATGGGACGCACCGACTTCCCTGGGCAGCAGTACAATCTAGGTACACCTGGGTTAGATACATGTAACCTAATATTTAAAACCGGAGTAATAAGGTTGTTGTAGGATTTAAGTACATTTCTTACTTCAGAAATCATTTTTGGTAATGGATTTCTAGAAAGTTTATTATAAAGCCCTTTACTAATCAGGTTGTCCACCCTTTCATAATAGTCCTCTTTATCTATAATTACAAGCAGCCGTTTGATTATTTTTCTATCCTTTGTGGATTTTCGCTTACTACTAACTTTAGTACTAGTAACTTTGATACAAAAGTCACTAATATTGATAACTTTGTTTCTAAATTGAATACTCGTTTCGCGTCAGTTAAATTTACACATGAAATTGAAAACTCTGGACAGCTACCATTCTTAGATGTATTAATAATTCGAAATAGTGAAAATAAGTTAGAATTTGACATATACAGAAAAAATACCAGTATTTTAAGATATATCCCTAAGGACACTCACCATTGTGCTAAATTTTTTAATTCATCGCTTTTTAAGCTTTTTGCAAAATATTTTTTTCCAATTTTCTTCCTAAGTTTCGGTAATAATTAATATGATGACATTATTTATTGTTTCACATTATAAATCAGCACACAAAGAGAAATAATTGTACAAACAAGCAAATTATATAGTTACTCAGCTTTATATAGTTATCCCAAAAAATTATGTATTTTTTAAGGTGTACCTTCTTCAAAGTAATAATGGTACTAACTCATTTTAAATATTTTATTTCCTCAATGCATTCATTATCTTAAATCAGGCAAAAATTATTAATATACAGGGTTATTCAGAACTCATCTCTAAACCTTTGAGGATATGTGCATCCTTAAATGAGAAATCGATATCACCAAAAAAATTTTAATAAAAGTATTAGGATTTCCCGTAAACAATGTTTAAAGTTATACCATTATAAAGGACTACGTAGCTGGGCAACTGTACTTCAACACATCTGATACTTTTCTACCACATTCCTAAGAATGTGATAAAAAAAGTAAACACGTTTTTGTCTGGAACGCCTGGTTAAAACCGACCGAATAATGTTGGGGTTAGTGGGGATAATATCTGTATTGTCTATGAGTCATCAGTCTGTGTGTCGCTCTCGCGGGTGTTTTTATTTATCTTAGGAGTGTTAAACTGTAAAATTGTCAAAATGGCTAATGTGTACAGTAATGCTGAGTTAATGGACTGTTACCAGTGGATTATCAAATAAAAGTTAGGTTTTGTGAGTGGTTGTTGCAGCAAAATGCTGAAAATCCCCAATTTACTTAATAATTTGCGTTTACAAGATCAGCAACCAGGAGGAACATTCGGTTTAGTGCGGCAAAATTGGATAATGCGTGCCCAAAATTGTGTACAAGTCGAGGAATATTATTTCGAAAAGCTTTTGTAACAAGGTATGTGCAAGTTTTTTATACCTAAATTTCACGTTTCTAATACCTAGTAATCAAGTAGCGCAATTCTTCAAAATTAGTGTAACAAAATTTTATTCATTTTAAAGACACGTTACTTTGGTCAGATCTATCTGTCTTTAAGTTTATTTTAAAGTAAAAATGCTACAAATCTTTTTTGCGCCGGGTGTCGGTATACTCTCAGATCTTCCGAAGTTTTTTTTGTGCTAGCCAGTTTGCATTGTCAGTCCCAAGGTCACTCCATTACAGTGGACCAGTATCCAGCGGCGTGCAATGAAAAATTTTTAAATAGTTTTAAGACCCCGCCAAAAAAATTTTTTTTGCAATACCACATTTGTACATGTATGTGAACATCCCCAAATTTTATTATGGATCAGTTCCGAATAACCCTGTATAAGAATAATATTTAATATCGAAATACTTATTTTAAATATACATTGACTGAATCAATTTGAATTGAAATGACTCCTCTGATTGAAATGAATCCTCTGTTTCTTAGTATGAGAATAATTCATATTGCCATGCGATTGCTACTTCTGCCATTACATTAGGAACACTCCTAGAAATTCTGTTATTAAAGACTACAAAGGTATTAATGAATAGTTGGAAATAACTTTTGTTCATAGTTAAACCGTCCGAATAATAATGTGGTGTGCAAATCTGAAGTACCAATCTTACTAAAATGTCTAATATTAAACATTTAAATTGTTTTCTTATGATTATAGGTAGGTACCTACAGGATAAGTAAGCCAGAGAATTTTTCCTTTGGACAAAAAAAAAGTAGTTAAGCGGGTATCCTCCGAATAACGATAATATTAATAATAATAGACCATTGATAAATTTATTAACGACTTTTTTATCTACAAATAGACCTTGATCTAATACAAACTTTATATTGAATAATTTAGTAATGTAATTAAATGCGTTAACCATTAGCATCAAATGCGCATAAATTTTCTGTTTAATTACCATGAAATTATATTCATGTTTATCTTTTGAAATAAGAAAATATATTTAATGTTTATTTACCTGATATAGTGATTAAAATGAATAATATATTACCTTTAAGCCAAAGCAATAAACGTAAAATAATCAAATTTATTTCTTCAATAAAAAAACCAAAAGAAAATCTTTATATTTTTTTTTATTTTTGGAGGACTTCCAGCTCATTTTTTTTTACATTGATACCTTCTCCGACGTTTCGTCAGAGTTTTCGGACTTAAATACTACTAGAATCTTTCTATTTTAACTACCTACTACATTGTGGTTTTATTTTATTTTTATATGTACATTTGCTCGATGATTTGAGCAGTGATCTGACCGTTTTAGGTGTCGCCGTCGATGTGTTTCTTTTTGAAAGCAGGTACCTGGCAGGTACCTTTCAAAAAGAAACACATCGACGCTCTGTATAAGTTGACCAGAGATAAATACTGCAACCAAGAAACATAGGTAATACAAAAATTGTACCTCGTTGTTGAGAATTTAATCAGTATTAAAACATACTCCAATTAGCGAAATATGCTTTAACTGTTTGAAATTCATTACACCTACATAGTGACTTAGATCAGTTAAATAGGCTTGACAGGCTTTTCAATAAATTTGGTTCAATGGCCTTAAAGGAAAAAAATCTCACCTGGAAACTGACTTCTAAAGTTGGCTAATTGCCAGTCTGAAAGACCTAAATTCCAAAATGAGTTAAATGAGTCTAATGCAGTTCAAATACAATTTAACATAAAAAGGTACTAATCATTAAACCCTAACTAAAGAACGCCAACCACGTGACCACGAGATTTGCTAAAGGATCCAAATTTCCACCTTAACTGGAATATACAAATATAACTAAAAAGATACCACTTATAAATTGTTTCTCAACAAATACATAAATGCAAGTAATAATATATTAATTATTAAAACTTTACCCAGTGGCTAATGCCTGAAAAATATTTTAAGTTGAGATTTACAAAATTTTCGTTACACAGAAAGCATAACAAAGTTATATCTAGAAATTGAATTGAAAATATTGCTGGAAATATCGCCACCCCCTGACGGCCGGAAAAATTATTATGATCATGTGGAAATATTACTTACCTTATCTGCAGAAAGTCTTCTAGATATGAAGGTGCCACATGGCAGTACAAATAAGTTACACCATAGAATTAATAAAATTTACATTGAAAGGTAAATAATTCACCGCCCTCGTTTAAGTTTAGAAAATCTATTGAGAAGCATCTGGTATGTACATTTTGTAATTTTTTTTTTAATCCTAATGATCTGGATGCCACAGTGCTTTCTGAGGATATTACTAAGAAATATCGAATATTGCTAAAAAATATTGCTAAAGTCACCCGGCTTAAGATTCCAGACTAAACCAACGATGGAAGGTGGGTGTCACAGCACACTTACGCAAAGATTTATTATTACTGTGTTATTATCAACATTGATACGACTATTCAGCTTAACGAATGTTGGTTTAAGATTTGAACCATTTCCTTATATTGATAAGGATAGGAACACGCTAAGGGGATTTAAAACGAACGGAACGAAGCCAGCTAGCCCCGGAGAGAAGACTCCTTAGATTATTTTACGAGTATGATTACTTACCACTCTTGAGAAGGGTGCAGAGATTGTGAGGGCTAACGGCTGGCGGACCGTTAGTTCCTGAATTCATTAATTATTATTATTAATTAAGTGATTCAGTATTGTTCTGTCTAATATTGTTGTTTATAGTGTTTAGTAATTGTGTACTTGAGTAATAGTACACCTACTTAGTAATAGTAGTTATTATACCTTAGATGAATTCATGTGCTCATGTCTGTAGAATGTAGAATTTAGAGTAAGTTTTGACTATTTCTATACAAATGTATTTGTCTTTAAAGGAAAATAAAGTATTATTATTATTATTATTATTATTATTATTATTATTATTATTATTATTATTATTATTATAATTATAGTACACTTTTGCAATATCAATAAAAAGTACGTGTTTGTCATTTTGTCCTGTTTGTTGTACCTAATCAGTAGCGTTCGTATTAACACGTCCAAGCGGTCAAAACCTAAAATCGCCCCGCTCCCACATATATATTTTTTTATCTAGCAATAGAATTAACCTTTTGGACTAAATAAAATTGTTATTTTCAATTCATCATTCTGTCACTTTATGTGTAAAAACAAATTCCTTTGTTGGGATAATCTCAAGAATTATTAATATTCGAAATATTAATATATTATATTGCATTTACATTAACATAGAAAACATATATTCAATGTAAGTTGTTAATAGAATGCATTAGTTTATTAGTGTCATAAAAATCACCGCCAGCTGAATTAACCACAGTGGCTACTAACAAAATATAAAACATTTTTTATGGTGTTTTAACATAGTTACATATTGCCAATAGCTTAATTTGCTACTTAGTGCATTTATTAATGCGACTGTGACAATTTAACGAACTATTATAATAAATTTTGGTTTATAATATTAATTAATCAAATCTAATTGCATATAGTAGGTACGGTATTTTTTTCGTAGAGAATGTTAACAAATTTTGTTCTGTACGATATCAATGTTTTATTGGTTAGCAATGAGTGTGCATTGGTTTTTCAGCGAAAATATTTGTAAAGTATACCCGTGTTAAACAAATCAGGTACAGTATTAAATAGGTAATTATTGCAAAATTCTTGAAGATCATAAATATTTTAAAGATAATTAATTGTCAACTGATCGCACCGGATCATCCTTGTTGACTCTTTTCGAGGATATTTTCACTGATACCAATGACATACTTTTCCTAAATAAAAACGGGCGTTTAGATGCAACAAAGAAATAAATAATTATAAACAAGGATAATAGTCATTGCAAGGGGTCCTCACAAGATTTAACTGTAACCTAGGACACAAACTAACACACAATATATTCGCCGTACTACTTCTACTGCCATATAGTATTTACATTGTAATTGATACAAATTAAAACAGTTGCCTTGTCCGTTAATGTGTTTAATTGAGTATCTTGTTGGAATAGTTCTGTTTATTCACTGGCCGTAAAAACCGTATCCATACCTTTGAGCAGAAGTCTCGCAGGCATCACGAGCTCACGTTGAGCGTGTCTGCTTACCAGCTGCCTCGTAATAAGCATCACGATCTTTGCGGGTGGCACAAGACTGCATTCTTCATGTGCCCGGCCGTAGAGAGTTCTCCACTCAACCACTCTTAATCTTTAATTTACACCATCCGCACCACAAGTCCAAAATGGTGGATTTTACCTTTTAATTATATTTCTCTGTTGTGCTGTTTCAATTTATTTCAGAGTCAACGCTGTTACATTCGTACAATCCAGCGCTACTTGATGAAATATTTTAAAAAACATAGTTGTGCTCTGTTGTTTTGTTTATCTTGTACTAACTATTGAGCGATTTTATAAATAAAATTTGTATGTAGGTAATGTAATATGAATGATTAATAAATAGTCAAACATCAGTCAGTACCTAATAAATAATTAGATATTAATTATTTATAGTTAATTTTATAGGTAAAATAAATGGTTTTTTTTTATCTTACAGTTAGTTAACACCCTCCGCTTAATTATTAATATGAATTTATTTTATACTACTAAGATTAGCCGAAATTATGTAAAAATTCAAATATTTCTAACTGATTTTAAACAAAATTTACACTGAGACACTTAATTTATACTACTTAATTCTTAATACATATTTTCCAGAATCGAAAATAACTTTTTTATGTTAAATCCGACACTGTATATTATTACAGATTTGGATAGAACCCCATTAATGGAATACATTGATGTTGGGATTGATAGGTCTATATCCAAAAGTCTCTGAAAATCTAATGATAATGTCGCAACTACTATTTTTATACTTATTTCTCATATTTCAAAACTCTTTAGTATAAAAATGTTGGTTAATTATAAATAAAATTTGTATGTAGGTAATGTAATATGAATGGTTAATAAATAGAAGAAATAATACCCTATATATGGCACTGCTAACAAGAAACAATTAACAGCAAGTACTTAACTTCTAATTATGGTTGGTAAATGTTGCAATTAAAGTTTAAAATGAAGTAGAATTTTAGCTAATTTTACTTCTAATATTTGTTGATTTAATAAAACCGTAGATACAATATTTTTATTTTAACATTTTTGGCTACTAAGTATTTAATTTAATTAAAAAAGGAAATTCCCTTTTACTTGCCTTTCAAATAAATATCTTAAACAGTTTTTGTTTAATAAAACAGGTTGCAATAAAACGAAGTCAAGTAGGTCCTGGAATTTTGAATAACTTTAGTACGGAAATATTTCGTGAATAAACAAACAGCTGCCGCACTACCGGTGTCATTTTAGATAGTCCTTTGAATTCTGAAACAAACGCCGTTATAGAAACTGGTTATTTTCTCGAGAGTTTTCAGATTTTTACTCCAATTTCACCGTCGATCTCCTTACAACCTTTTCTGGTAAATGCGGTTCCTCGTTGTGAATATGGTAAAAAATAAATGTTTTTGGAATTGAACATTTATTACAGCAATTACATTAATTCATTGGTTTAATTATGAACGTAGCTTTACAGTCAAAATCGGTTATATTTTAGATACCCCCAATGATTTGCAAACAACTCAAATCCAGTTAGTATTAATTAATATCTAATTGTTTTAGTTGTAGTTGAGAGTGTAGACGAGGTATTTAGTAGAAAATATGAATGTACCTCAGACGAATGTTCCGATATCACTATAATGAACTACATTGACCTCAACTAAATTTGAGTCATTTGAGATCCAGAACCTAACTAACTTGGAATGTTCCTACTGAAGTTTTTACTCTAGAACATTGTTAAGGATATTTACAATATTTATCAAATTTTGTGTTTTATTATACAAAGTAAATTTGGCTGCCAATCTTAATTTTATTTTACATTTTCATAAATAGTAGTAAAAAGCGATTGTGCTGGAATCTCTGGACTGCATAACGTATACACCCGGAGACTTGCACTGGGCTACGAAGTCCCATGGAAAAACAGTCGCATTTCACAATTGTATTGGCAGGATGCTTTAAGTTATGCGCTACATTCTTTGTCTTTAGTTTTTAACACTTATTATAGATATACATATATTTTAAGTTTATAAATTGATAGGTAACTATCAATGGCGGCTTCTCCTTAAGGCCGCATGGCCGCGCGCCCATCCTCCAAAAATACCAAATAAATCCTTATTATTATCATTATTAAAAATTAAATGCAAATGTTAAAACATATTTATTGTGGTACAAAAAACTATTATTAGGAAGGGCAAAACTATTATTAGGAAGAGCGCTTAAGCTATCGTACTCATAATGCCAATGCCACAGTTCACATTACTGAATCGGATCACGACAAAGTGGTCTACAGCACACTGCGACTGCACAGTGAACAAAGCATCACAGCTTCGTGCCCGCATATTGAGTCGCGGCCCAGGTAACTATGGCAACCGACCCGATCTTCTTTTCGACTAGACTCGTTAGACACTTTTCATATGCTCATATTATGCAGATTTGGCCGCAATTATTTCGGGGCCCTACGCAAACATTATTAAACATTAGAACATATTTTTAACACATTACATATTTTTAACATTATTAAAATACTTATTTAATTTTTGTGAAAAGACAATTATTTTATATATTACTTAAGATGAATATTGTTAGTAGTATAATTAGAGCTAATTTTGTAAATCTTCCTCTGGAAGATAAAGTACAAATAAAAGAATTGGGCGTTGCCTGCCCAATAAATAATTTCGATGAAAAAGTTATGGAAAAATTTATTTCTATGAAAGACCGTAGAGGTGATTTCAATTTTAGAAAGTGAGTGTACCCGTGTATAAATAACTGTATGAAGTTTGTTTACCTACGTAATAATTGAATGTGTCGTTTGATAACTATAAATTGAATAACTAAAATACTTTTGAGTTTGTGATTGTGCCATATCGTTTTTAATTAACGGATATCTAAAAACTAAAAATAGTTATGTTCCTGCTTCCTGAATTCTCGTTTACAGCTTTTTGAAGGTAACGTATATGTAAATTTTTGATATCTAAATATTAATTACGTATTTAAATATTGTTTTAAACAATTTTTGTCGAGATTTCCGTACGATTAAAAAGGAGGATATTTGTGTAACAAAAGTTATTTTTTCAAGTAAATATTTTTTCTCTGCGAATTTCTAATTTATAATTTTAAGGGGTTTGACCTTGAAATATGCAAAATTTTTGCCTGCAGCGCATTGTTTTATTTCTGCGCCCCCCCATATCCAAATCTCACCAGCCGCCACTGGTAACTATAATTATGTTCTGTAGCAACTTACAAAATGTTGATATTGATATAAATCTAGCTGAACTGTATATTGTATCTGTATTTTATATCGATATCAATAATGTATACTTGTATGTGTATTGCCATTATTTATTTTTCTTGTTATTTCTTTATATTAAATATGTCTAGGTGATCTCTTTAGTAATGTACATATTTTTTTTTTTTTGCTATATAAATACGGCTATTATATTTATTTTTTTTAATCATTCTATTGCTTCGGTGACTTTCGGTTCTCAGGGTTAGGCGCTGGTTGTTATCAGTACCTACTCCACACGTCGGTGGGATGAATAACTATTGGGTAAAAATATTATCAATATTATTAGGTTTGTTTTGGTTCTGACCAGAACCAGTTCTGAATCGTACTGAGCGTGCGCCATTTGACAAAAGCCTTCGAATTTTTAAACTGCGCGTGCTCAGTACGATTCAGAACCTGTTCGTGTGAGAACCCAATATCAAGCCTATACTAGAAATGGGAGAAAATCGCTATCGCAATTTTCGTTCCCATTTCTAGTATTATTATTATTCGTACTGTCCAGTCGTCTTACTCTGTTGTAGGGATACCGATACCCGTTAATTTTACTACCCGGGTACCCGTTTTCAATACCCGGTATTTACCCGCTACCCGTTAATTACCCGCTACCCGTTAATAACCCGGTATACCCGTTACCCGTTATTTACCCGTTACCCGCTATTTATCTATTACGCGATATCAACCCATAGCATTCAACATAGCAAATAGTTCCCAATTCAGATCATATTTTATATTGCCAAACCTGCGCCAACGCAAAACCGCAAAAAAAAAGAAGTTGTCATATGAATATGAGTCATATAGAGGGCGACCGAGTGCAGGTGCTTAGAGGGTTATCGGGTATTTAACGGATTATCGGGTTTTTAACGGGTTATCGGGTCCTAAAATTGGAACCGGGTAGCGAGTCGTTATCGGGTACCCGGGTACCCGTCGGCATCCCTACTCTGTTGCTCCGATGCTCACAAAGGGGCGCAGAGCTCTTTCCTGCAATGGGTGTCGAGAATACCATTACAAACATTTTCTTGAGCTAATATCCGAGAATTACTACATTAGGTTTTTTGCGTGTGCCTGAGGGGTCTGTCAGAGTATTAATTCAACCGTTCAACGTCAAATATAAGACCTAGTTCTTCGACAGCTCTTCGTGAAGCTTTGAATAAAAAGGCTCCTACCCTGCATTCTTTTGATATCGAACCATGCAGAGGAGACATTACAGTTAGTATTTTCACCTGTCAAATTTAAATTTGTAACCAATTTCGTCCTTTATACGAAACCCATATTAAGAGTCCATTCACTAGTGCGAAATAAGCCCAAAATCGGCGTTCGTCTCGTGTCTAATTATGAAAAAACTATAAAAGATAGCGACTTTTAGTAAAAAAGTATTGAAAGATAAGACTTTAATCCAAATCCCTATAGTAGTAATTTTTGGTAATTCTTTTTATTTTTAAAATTCTAGGTAAACAATCTTGTACTAAAATAGCGTATTTTCAAAAATTATTTTCTCTAAGATACATGTATTAAACAAAAATTTGCTACTATAGGGATCTAGTTTATCTTTTGATCTTTCCGGTGATATTTAATTTTTAATAAAAAGAAATTTTGTTGCAATTATAAGACAAATCCGGTACCCTGACAATGAAGGCTAACTTTATTTCCATGTGCCTTTTTACTTCGGTTTTACGTGCACCTCCCAAATCTAAATAATTAACTGTTTGGTAGTGGGAATATGTAAGTCTTCACCCATCGGCTACCCAACCTCTCAACCAGTGAATGGACTCTTAAGACATGATTTCAGCGCCTGTTATGATATTTTATTCTGCTTTATAAATATGTTTGCTAATTTTTGAAACAAACATCGAATTTGGGTAAATTTCAGTACATTATATTCTCACATCTTATATAGAAATTATTAAATACGATAACCGCGCCCAAATATTGTGTTATTGTAAAGGCATCTGTTTGTATTACACAATTTTCGTTTACGTTTATATAAGGAATTGTGTTTAATAGGTCATGTGGGTGTGTACTTTCTACGAATTTACTTATATGGGCTGAGATATGTGAAAGTGAAAATATCATCACCGCACTGTCATGATATTGCTCTACTCGACATACGTTAAGTAGAATGCATATTTAAATGTCGGTTGATGTTGTTCTTGTAATAAAAAATAAGAGAAATCTAATTTGACATTGTAGTCTGCTATCGCCAATATACTATGATTTTAAAATTGAAACAAGCAATATATCTAAGTTTTATCATTGATGACTGTTTCAAATTAAAATAAATAATGAGATCTCTATAATAACTTTAAGAAGTTACTTCTCTCAGAAGTCTTATTGGTGTCAGTGTTGCCAATCCAACAAAAATAATTACAAAATTTAGGGACTTCCTGTTATACCAAAAGCCGATATTAACCTTATTATTTCAAATTATTTTTATTAACTTTTTTGCGTGTAGAAAGAACACAAGCTGAACTATATTCTACAGTTAAAAGAAATTCAGAATTAATGTATATATTATGAAGTACCTATTTAATTTCTTTATTTTATTATTTTATTGCCTCAAGTTATGTAAAATAAAGATGTATGTAGTATGATAAAATTCTAGGAGTTAAATTAGCCGCAATATACAACCAAATCTCTCAGTCATTTTTTTAAATATGATTAATGCCTGCACTTTAAAATTACACTAACAAAGGCTGTTTCAATTTGTTTATTATTTATGAAGAATGTGATAAAATTACTTTTTGTGTCATACGAGCGAGTGTATCAGTATTCCCATAATGCTGGTACCCTCGCTCCTATTACACAAAAAATAATTTTATTTCAGATATTTGCAATTTCCTTAGATTATATTATAGGTTTAATGATAAAATTCTAGGAGTTAAATTAGCCGCAATTATATACAACCAAATCTCTCAGTCATTTTCTTAAATATGATTAATGCCTGCACTTTAAAATTACACTAACAAAGGCTGTTTCAATTTGTTTATTATTTATGAAGAATGTGATAAAGTAATACGAAAAGCATGTAACACATTTGCTGCTCGATATCCAGAAAAAGAAAACAGACGCTTAATACTGCAAAACGAATTTTGAATAATAAATTTCAGTAAATGTTCAACATTCGTCCTCTAACTTCAACACAGTTTTCGCACTTTTATGCTAGTTCTTCCTGGGTAGCTCTTCTATTCAATTCGGTTTTGAAAAGCATTCCCTGTATTGTGTGTACAAGTTGTTAACAGACTCCTAGACTTGATTTGAAAATACAAAAATATACATGGTGTACCGTTTGAAATAACAATAATACTGACTACTTTAGGAAATTCCTAAATCTTGTAATTATTTTTGTTAACTTATAACTTGTTGTAAATATTAACATGTAAAGACATTATGCAAAGTTAGTAATTATATATTTATTTTTTTTTAGGTAAGACTTTCTTCTTCTTGATACATCATAAATTCAAGTGAGTATTTGAAAATGGAAGCATCAGTTTTTTTAGTATGCACGCAAAATGGTGTAGGTCAATGAATGACTAAAACCACATGTCTATAAATGCGCTCTGTTTGATGGTATAAATTTCTGTATACGTATGGATCATAAAACGTATATTACGATAACTATAAGTTTTTTGTTCCTCGTCACCTAAAAACTCTAGGTCAAAAATTTTTGCTCCTGATTTTGTTGCGTTTGCGTGTTGCGTCAAGTACTTTCGAATAGTATACTGGTTTAAAAACTAATGAATTTTCCGATTTTCTTCCTTTACGGAAGATCCGTTATTTGTTGCAGTTGTATAAAATAAAATTTCCATCCCTTATAAAATTTTTACCATCGTGCACCCGGAAACTCGAGCTACTACCTTTTAGTGACGAGGTAACATCATGAAAACATTTACAAGTGTCTAAAGATGTGCAAAAGGGAAAACGTCTAGAAGTTGCCAAAAAGACAATTTTCTCATTTTTTTGCTTATAAAATTTGTTGCCATCTTGCACTACTTAAAAACTTGAGCTACTACCTTCTAATAACAAGGTAAAATCATGACCTAACCTTTTTCAAATATCTACAGAGCTCCAAAATGAAAAACATGACTTAAAGAGGATAAAAATAATATTTTCTTATTTTTTTCACTTATAGAATTTGTTGCAACTGTGGCCCACCTCAAAACTTGAGCTACCTCCTTTTAATAACAAGGTAGCCATTTTCCTAACAGTTTCAATTATCTAACAGGTGACTTAAAAAGGAAAAAATAATTTTTCTTGTTCTTTTTTTCTTTTATAGAATTTATTGCCATCATACACTATCCTTTTTAAGTCAAATTTTCCATTCTGCATATCTATAAATACTTGAAAATATTAGGTCATGATTTTATCTTGTTATTAGAAGTTAGTAGCTCAAGTTTTCCGGTAGTGCGCGATGGCAGCGAATTTTGTAAACAATTATATTTTTTATCACTTTTAAGATGTTTTCTATTTTGCACATCTGTAGATATTTGAAAATATTAGGTCCTCATCGTGCCCAACGCGACTTTGGCCACGGGTCCTCATGTTACCTTGTTATAAAAGGTAGCAGCTCAAGTTTTGCGGTAGTGCAAGATGGCAACAAATTTTATAAGCGAAAAAAATGAAAAAATGTCTTTGGCAACTTTAAGACATGTTTTTCATTTTTCACATCTATAGATACTTGAAAATAGAGAGTTTTTGAACCCCTTAAATTCTAGCACTTCGTTATCGTTATTCTGCGCATGCGCAGTGCCAAAAATGCTACTCTTTTAGGCACTGCGCATGCGCAGAATAGCGATAACGACGTGCTAAAATTTAAGGGGTTCAAAAACTCAAATGTCATAATTTTACCTTCATCAATAATTACTTTAAATAATTCATTGGTCTTATATTTTGTAAATCCATCACGCTATTAGGATCATGATTTTAAAGTAGGGAATTATTGTAAAATTTATTAATTGACTGTGGATAAATGATACATACAGAAATAAAATAATTTTCAACTTCATGCCTGTGTCTTCAAGCCTAGAGCCTGTTCTGTCAATTTAGTATGAAATTCACGTTAAATTGACAAAAGTATCTAGAATCACAGACATAAAGTTAGCATGATACTTTTAAATCATACCTTTCGGAACACATTCCACTACGTTTGTTTGCACTATTTCTAGTCTGGGTATAACAGATACTTTAATTTATGATGATTGTAGTTTTTTTTCTTAATACATACTTAGTTATTTTTTGTTTGAATATTTCGAAAGTATGGTTATATATTTGCGATTTACGATGGAAGACGATTTATTTTTCATTGGACTCTCTTTTTATGTCAAAAATGTTGTTTTTTTTATTTATTTTGATGATAACATTAATATAATATTGATTTTAATATGGTTTTCTTATTTTCTCATTATTTGTGTAAACAGACTTAAGGGACGCGTCCCTGGAGGATTATTAGTTAGGATCAAGGAGAAACTTTGATACCGATAACACGTAGTAATTCAATTCATAATAATCAACAATAGAGTAAGTATAAGGTAGTAAGAAAAGTATATCCGATGTCTTTGAATACTAAGTACTCTTTATTGTAATAGTTTTGATTTAGAGTTGTGGCTGAAACACTTCAAGGGTATATAATTTTATGACATTATAATGGCATAATTGTTACCTCTACGTAACTGCTACGTTCCTGACGAAGTATCTATAATTTTAAAAGTTAATATTAAAATAATAAAACATCCAATGTTGTGAATAATACTCCCTTGATAAATGAACAAAGAATGCAATTAAATTACGTAACAGATGTGTTGTAAACTACAATTTATTAAACGGTTTACATGCCTAAACTAAACTAAATCCCGCCCTGTCCAGTTTTAAATGATACCGACATACCCTGAAAGTGACGGACATTAATCTCAAATAATTTATTTTCTATGTTATTCTTTTTATCATCATTGTTGTCAGTTACGCAAGAGGATTAGGCATATAGAATAAAATATCGTTGAGAATTAGAAAAGTATCAATCAGTGTTTGATGTTAGTGAAGTGAAACTGGCAAATTCATAGCATTATATTTAGAGTGTTTTTGTAATAAGTAAAGTTTCTAGTTAGGCCGAGGAGTGTTTTTCAAGTACCTAATTCTTAGGTCGAATATGTGAAGACATATGTGAAGAATATGTTCCCATTGTGTTGTACTTATTTTGTTTATATTGCCTGTTGAAGGAGTATATACATTTTAATGCGTATCAAAAATCTACGGTTATTTAAAGAGTTAAGAAAATTTATAAACTATGACTTTTTCAAGGCTTGACATTTTCTAGGATGTCTTGTTATGTGTAACGCTATACTTCAAGCGGTATGATATTCCTTATACTACCTTACAGGATATGAGAAGTTATACTTTGAAGAAATTTACACTTTTTCACATTGCAAATCTAATCTACAATTCACTGATGAGTATCTATTTATAAGTTACCTATGGTACATGTAATATGTAGAAATAAATGCGTCCAATATTTACGTTCAATATTTTTTTCAGCAATTCCTTTCTTGCTTCACCAAACAAGTTAATACTTATTAAAGTCACATTATTTCGTCAGTAAAGTCTAAAATCAGTTCATTCCTATAATTAGTTTCTCTTATCCGGGTGAAGTGGCCGTTTCACGGTAAATTGGCGACTAAGTTTTAATACGCCGCCACTTCCACCCTAGGGTCGGACAAATCATTTTTATGGTGGAAATGCATTAAACAAGGCCTCCTTAACTGATTTCTATAATTAGTTTCTCTCATTCGGGTGAAGTGTCCATTTTAGAATAAATAGGGTGCTAACTTTAGGACCCCACCTTTAATACCCCTGCATCGGGCAAGTCATATTGGTGGCGGATATCAATTATGGAAAGCAGTGGGTACCTATACACGTGTTTAATCAGATATTGGTGGCTAACTTTACTCAAGTAAACCCAGCATCATAGTGCCACTTCGAAATGTCATTTGAGAAAGAGAAAGGTACCTAAAGTGTAACCTAAAATACTAAAATGGAAAATATACATATATTGGAAAATGGCATAACCCGCTGATAGCTGATTTTCGTTATAAATCATAGGATTTCGAAACCAAATAGCCAAACTGTACCTAAACCTAAAAGTTTATTCCGTATTCTACACCTTCATGATCCAGTGCATCGGAGGAGAGCCACCTTCGAAAGAAATTAATTAATGATTCGAGAAGTGACATTATCCTACCATAGAAAAATCGGAAAAAATTTGGCACCAGAAGAATCAGTAATTTATAAGATTGTCATTTGTGTTTCTCTCTAATTATTAGTAGATCGCACTTCTAATTCTTCTTGTTTTGTGATTATACCTATAATTGTCTCAGTCTCAATAATAGTCTTCATTCACATATACATTTGGACTGACAATATTTTTTTTTATAATAAATCAGAAGTAGATCAATAATAATTCAGGACACCAGCAAAGCAAATGCAAATTAAAAACTGATTTACAAAGCTTATGCGATTCTAATTTCATCAAAGGAAGATTAATATTTTACTGGAAGCTTTTAAAAGAGACCTAGATATTCTTTTTTGTATTTACCATTTCGATAATACTCAGTAATAAATAACATCGATAAAGATATTATGTTATTCAATGGTTTAATTAATATTGGTCGTACAATATAATACATATTTAGTAAAAAAAAAGTAAGACAAATATACAACTTTCAGTTATTAAGGTTCTGGAGAATTTTACTATGTAAGTTCCATTGCATATCATTAATGGAGTTGGCAAGTAATGTATATTTGAACTTCAAAACTTAAAGTTGCTTTGCCATCTACTTATGCGAGAAGTATAATCGTAGAAACAAGATAAATTCACTATAGTTAGTTATTTTATAACACTTAAACTATCGACTCACCTCTCGCTTCAGATTTAGTTTAAAAATAGATTAAAGCTAATAAAAAACTGGCGTAGTTAACTTTATTAACAATAAGTTTGCAATTAAAAAGAAGCAGAAGTAATAAAAGTTCAATTATTGCTGTGAAAGTGTTCATAATACCAGAAAATTCACTTTAAGGATTTATTGAAAAAATATTCAAGAGAAATAAAATTTTCCTTACTAAACATTTAAAACGTACTAGATAGTTAACAATAAACGATAATTATATTTCCTTTGTTAGTTAGAAACCATGCTAAGAACTATATTTAATAATTAAGATTTAGTTTTAAAAAACATCTTTCTTTTATCCTTGTATTTTATTTTCCTTGTTTATTTTTGATTTAACTGTAAATATTATGCATTCTCAAATCCATCTATGCAGATAAAATACAAGTTTACTTGTCAACTACAGTTCAATCCGCAGATCTTGCTATCGAACAAGTTAACTTTCACCTTGATGCAATTTATAGTTTCTCAAATAATCATGGCCTACGATTAAATCCTTATAAAACCAAAACAAGGTATATAGTCCCAGACCGGCATAATAATTTTATTATCTCAAATTTTTGCCTTAAGGGTCCATTCACTAGTCCTAACTTAGAAAACTATAAAAGATAGCAACTTTCGGTAAAAAAGTATTGAAAGATAAGACTTTAATCTAAATCCCTATAGTAGTAATTTTTGGTAATTCTTTTAATTTTTAAAATTCCAGGCAAACAATCTTGTACTAAAATAGCGTATTTTCAAAAATTATTTTCTCTAAAATCCACGTATTAAACAAAAATTTGCTACTAGTTTTTCTTTTGATCTTTCCGGTGATATATAATTTATAACACTAAAAAGAAATTTTGTTGCAATTCAAATCCGGTACCGTTGCAACAAGAAGCTATAACCGGCTATAACTTTATTTCCATGTGACTCTTTACTTCGGCTTTACGTGCACCTTCGAAATCTTAATAATTCGGTAGTGGTAGGTAGACCCAACCTCTCAACCCAACCCCGTTTGGTTAGGTTAGATTAGGTTCAAAAGTGAGTGGGCCGAAAACCAGACCCTCCGCCACGACCATGTGGTCTATTGTGGCTCACACCTACTTATATTTCACCCAACAGGTCCAGCTTCTTAATGTAGCTGATTACCTTATTGGGTGAGAATTTATTCAGATCCTCTGGCAGAAGTTGTCCTTTGCCAAATAATGAGTATCTGATCCTTTCCCCAGTGGGGCAGGTGCACAATATGTGTTCTGCCGTTTCATCATCTTCTAAGTACAAGGCAGCGCTCAGCATCTTCTGCTAGGCCCAATTTGCACACATGATATTTTAAACGGCAGTGACCCGTGTATAGGCCAATTAGAGGTCGTAGGCTCTTAACTCTAGAGGTTTTTTAGTTCTTGTTTTTGAAGGGTTTATTATTAACGCCTTCGAATGAACTAATCGTGGTAGTTCCTGCCAGTACCTACTGGAGGATTTGCCCCTCAGCCCAGGTCAAGAGCGTTGCTTTGGCAGTACTCGAGGATATGCCAAGCACCGGTTCTGGTCCGACAAATTCAGAAGCAGCACCCTCCCTAGCTAGAGAATCGGCTGCCTCATTCCCTTCATGGCCAGAATGGCCTGGGACCCAGACCAGAGTTACTCTATTTTTTCTGCTCAATTGAGCGAGCGCCTGCTGGCAGCTCCATACCGTTTTTGAGTTGCAACGGTAGGAACCAAGAGCTTTAAGAGCTGCTTGGCTGTCTGAGAAGATTTTTATCGATTTGCGCGTAAGTTGCGTTTGTTCCAGCTTCTGTACCCACAATTCGATGGCATAAATTTCTGCCTGAAATATAGTTGCATAACTGCCACACCCGACCCCGTATTCACGCCTGTCAAATCTACAGTGAATAGACTCTTAAATTAAACAATACAGATATACAATGGCTGAGTTGTGAGAAGAGTCTATAGGAATTTATTCACTCAGAAAATTTTACAATAAATTTAATAAAAAAAATAAGTTAGTTTAACAAAAGTTTGATCTTTATTCAAGCAACACAAGTATTTGTTGATATATCAGAGGAGTCTTAGTCATTTGCACAAAAAATACGTTTCATAATGGTTTACAGTTTGTTTTGTGGAGGCTGACATATAATGTAAATTTTTATAAATACCTTCTGTTCTTCGTACTAAGAAGCTGTTCCTTTTACAACTATTTTTTATTGTATTTATAAAATATTATATAAAACAGTAAGTACTTTTATATATACTATATTTATACTATACTTTTGGCTTAATTTGTTTTAGTCTTTATTTAAATAAGGCGTTTACAGATGATGGATACAAAGTAAATTCATAGTTATGTGTTATATACATCCCATCTATCAAGTAGTATAACTTGTTTCTCTTCTCTGAACTTGAGCATCTCGTTATTGTATTGGATTTATTTATTATTTATGATTTTATTGTATTGTATAATTTATCTCGTAATGTCCCAGACCCTTCTTCCTCTTACATTGTTCATCAATTTTTATTTCAATATTAAATTACACTGTTAACACAAAAAGGTTTGTTCATGTCTGGTCAACAAGTCGCTAGAATATTTAGATAAATTGCACCCACATGATTTTTTAAAGTGCATTGTACTACAACTATATAACTTGTTATGTGTAATACAACATATTTCTAAAACACTTAACGATCAATCCCAAACTGATATAATAAAACAGTGACTTTCAAAATGTCTGATAGATTCGTTCGGCTATCCGAAAATAGCCGAACGGTCATGGGCGCCCGCGCCCAGATGACACGCAGGAGCATTATGTATAATTTGTGGTAAATTCAGCATAAACGACTTATTAATGTATATAGTTCTGTTAGTAATCGACATTATTAAAATTGTAAAAGTATAGAACATAGAGGATGAAGAAAATAAGGTTTCACTGTCATACTTTGTTTTTACGTAAAATAATATGTTTAGGTGGCAGACAGCTTCATACTACAGGCAATTAATTACAAACTGTAAGAGATTGATAATCGCTCTTAATCTGAAAAAAAAATCAAAATAGGTGAAGAAAAAGACGATTCAAGTTGAAATTGCGTGGAATATGTATAATATTGTATCTTATACTCGTATATCATTAAAAGCGCGTTGACTTGCCAGCCTTCCAAGGGGTATAAATCTTAGAAGTGCAAATAATAAAATTAAAAGTAGGTAAATAAAATGACGGCTCAAGATGAAATTGCGCGAGAAGATGTAGAACATTGTAAAACTGATATCATGTTAAAACCTCATTGACTTGCAAGCCTTCCAAGGAATAGAAATCTTCCTTAAACTAAAAAATTGAAAAGTGATTGAAGAAAATGACGGCATAATAAATTGCAAACTTTTCAAATTTTAATGGCATAGGTACTTTTAAAACAACATAAAAAAAGTATTCAAATATTCTACAGCTGATGCAATTTCAACTTGAACCGTCATTTCTTTTTTAATTTTAGGTATATTTCTACCCCTTGGAAGGCTCGCAAGTCAATGTGCAGTCAACTGATCAATCGTTTATGCTGAATTGTATTAGTTTTCAATGGTATTTTTATCACAAATTATGTAAAATCATTCCATAATTCTCCTGGCATTTCACAGCGGGCGCCCATGACCGTTCGGCTATCTTCGGTAATATAGCTGCTAAGTTCACACCAGTAATTTTCATTTTTCATTTTTATTAGGCTTGTGATATATATATATATATATATATATATATATATATATATATATATATATATATATATATATAATATATTAAATTATACAGGGTTATTCGAACTCATCTGAAAAACTTTGAGGATATGTGCATCCTTAAACAAGAAATCGATATCACCAAAAAAATTGTAATAAAAGTAATTAGGATTTCCCGTAAACAATGTTTAAAGTTATATTATTATAAAGGACTGCGTAGATGGGCAACTGTACTTCAACGAGATCGGATATACCACATTCCGACAAAAAACAGTAAACAAGTTTTTTGTACCTGGAACGCTTATCTATCTTTAAGTTTATTTTAAAGTAAAAACGCTGCAAATCTTTTTTGCGCCGGGCGCGCCGGTTTCTTTCGTGCTAGCTAGTTTGCATTGTCAGTCCCAAGGTCACTCCATTACAGTGGACCAGTATCCAGCGGCGTGCAATGAAAAATTTTTAAATAGTTTTCAGACCCCGCCAAAAAAATTTCTTTTTGCACTACCACATTTCTACATGTATGTTGAACATCCCCAAATTTTATTTTGGGTAGGTTCTGAATAACACTGTACATATAGGCAACTAGATATTATTCCAAGTATATATTCGCATTCAACCTGCACCTTCGCCATTATATAGACTAGCAAGAGTGGTATTCTGCTCCAATTTCTATAATTGCATTCAAGAAGGAACTAAAGCAATTATTATACTTATGCAATTATCTCTATATTTAATTATATTATTCGCAGGAATACGAACAATCGTGGGAATTTAATGCAGGTGGTGGGGTGTCATTTAACTATTTATCACTGTACCTATATATTTTCGTTATTGCAAATTATATAAATTATGTAGGTATAATTAATAAAATCTTTCAATTATATTTAAATAGCTTGGTTCAAATTCTTAAGCAATTACAATAGAGAAACATTTATACTGCCAACAATTTAATGTAGACCTTTGAAATGCAAATATGTACAAAGCGATAGCTTGAAGATTGTTCAAAATTTATGGTTTTTGTTTTTTTTTTTGCTTTGCTGAAGTGCTTTTTATGATCTGTTGTATAAAATATATATATTAAAGTGGTCAACTTCGAATATGTGTGTTGTTATCAATTTCAACCAACAAAGTGGGTTGTCCGCAGCTAGTATTATAATATAATTTTTGCCGCGCCCATGGTCAGTCTATTAGGTGCGAGTTAGAATCTTGCTAAGGGAAAAATGGCACCTCTTCCAGGAACGGTTGTGTGCCTGCGGCGTTTTTTTTTTCATGTGTACCCTCCCTCTACACAAGCTTGAGGCTTTCATAAGTTAGGTTTTCCATTTTTATGGTGTTTGTTTTTTTTATTTACGTATAGATAAAATTAAATTTAGATTTTTTTTTTCTATTCTAAGTATTGTATAGGCGAAGGATGCTTTCCTATTTATGTACTTTATTTCAAAATTATTATTAGTCTCTTATTAGCTTATCAAGTTAATAATAAAGAAAAAACTATAGATACGTAAAAACTGAAATTGATTAGAAAAAATTTAAATTATTAAAAGTTTCTTTCTTTATGAGACTTTATTTAATTACAATTAAGATTCACCCTGTGTTGTTAAATCATTAATAGGTACATTTTCTTTGCATGGTTACAAATATTTCTGAACTCGGCCTTACGCTGTTCTGACCTATATTGCACCATCTTTAGAATTCCTATCACAAGCCATTAAATATTGAAATATTGGAAATGAACTGCCAACATCTAATAGAATTTTATTTTTATGCCAGGTCGCTTCTACTAATGTAGGAAAACCGTAATGGATATAAATTTTAGTTTATTGTTGGTGTTTCTAGAGACCTTCATTCCTCCTACCTACACATTTCAGGTCATGAAAAATGTATATCACCTATACTTAGAACGCTTAAATGTCCCTTTGGTGGACCGTAAACTAGAGGGGTGGCTATTATTAGCAACCTTACTGAAACCACCGCGAAATATAGGGGATGTATGCATACCAGTATTTCGCACATATTGGTTGTTATTTAAAAACAATGTTGCAGTATTTATACACAGCAAATTATACGGTAATTCCAGGGGTAATTCTCAATTATCGCCTATTGGACGTATCTCTAGAAGTAATTGCAGTATTAACTTGATCTTCTAACGATATTCTATGTTAATTTTATAGTATATAACGTCAACCTTACAATAGGTTTTAAAAACGAGAAGTTACTAATAATGAAACAAATTAATTAGGTATCTTAATTTATTCAAAAATATTTTTATATTCTATATCCTCCTTTATAACGAAAATTATAGTCTTCGATAACAAAATTACTAAAAATGGTACGAATGGAATAAGACTGACATAATTTTCCACATGTGTCATATTTATACTCTGTCCTATTTATACCTAAACTATTGCTACGGTTCAGTGAAGTGTTGGGACTGCTCAGTGAACCCATATATATAAATACTACTATATCGCGGGTAGAGGCCCAAAAATTCCGAAAACAACACGGCGCCGACATACAATTTCTATCCTTATCGAGAGTACCTTAGTCAAATATGCGCATGCGCACGAATTTCGCGACATCCAATAAGCATGCAGCATAAATACTGCATCTCTGTCTACCGACTTCTTTTAAAAAAAGTTGAAAGTTGGGAAGTCTGTCAGCCTATAAACAGTGTGTCAGCCTCCGTAACCATAGAGATTGCGCATGCGCAAATCGAACAAAGGGTCTCTGGAACAGTATAGCACTATATCTTTTGTCCTTTAATGTTTTCGGAGACACCGCTTATGGGCTAACATAGGAAATACGCGATATAGTATTATATATATGAGTGAACCATACGACGAATCAGTGAACCATAATTTACTAACCAATAGGACGGGTTATGGGAGTGGCCCTGTATCACTATTCATACTATTTTTACACTTTACAATTTCCAAACTCCCAAATTCATCCAGTTGTCTGTAATTTGTTGCATTCCTAATTAGTCTTAAATTGCTATTATCTATTTTATGGTTGTTCTCAAACACATGTTGGGAGACACTAGATTTATCTGTTCTACCATATTTGAGATGAGCCATATGTTCCTTGAATCTAGTTTGAATTGACCTTCTAGTTTGTCCAACATACTTTTGATTGCAGTCGTTGCAGCTAATTTCGTAATTTCAAAACTCTCCTTATTTAGGGGGAAGCTTAATAGGCGATGAATTAGAAAATTGAAACTCCATTTTGTGTTGAGCACAGTGGTGAGAGTCCTTAGAGATATATCTTTAAGTACTGATATATTTTCTGTGTATGTCAAATTCTAACTTATTTTCATTATTTTTAATAATTTTATTATTAATACATCTAAGAATCGCAATTCTCCAGAGTTTTCAATTTCATGTGCAAATTTAACTGACGGGAAACGACCGTTCAATTTAGAAATAAAATTGTCAATCTCGGTGATTTTTCTATGAAACACTGGAAAGATGTCATCGAAATATCTCAACTAAACTCTGGGGAAATATTCGAATTCTTCTTTTGCCTCCATTTCGAATCTGTTCATTAAAGAGATTGGCAGTGAATGGCGACAAAGAGTTACCCATTGCCATTGCATTGGTGTTGTTCGAAGAGATTACCATTGAATCGGAAGCAATTTGGTTTCATGTAAAGTTTAGTGAGTTTATGATATCCTTTTATTACATCTTGACTGAGATTGTTTGATTCAAGTAGATCCTTAAGGTTGTCCAAGATCTGTGGTATGGGAACACTTGGAAACAATGAACAAACGTCAAAGGAGATCAAAACTTCATCTTCTTGCTACTGGATATTTTTCATCTTTTTAATGAAATCATTGTTATTAATCACGGTAAAAACTAGGTGGTGTAATGTGTAAACTTTCGAACTTCTCTGTTAACCATTTTGATAGGTGGTAAGTTGGCGGTCCAATTGATAAAACAATAGATCGCACTGACTTTCCTGGTTTATGAATCTTAGGCAAGCAATACATTCTTGGGTTAGATACATGTAATCACCTATTTAAAGCTGGCGTAGTAAGGTTATTGCAGGATTTAAGTACATTTCTTACTTGAGTAATCATTTACTTGGTAATGTATTTCTAGAAAGTTTATTATAAGGGCCATTACTAATCTAGGTTGTTTACCATTTCATAATAGTTCTCTATCTAAAATAAGAACCTTATTAACCTCAACTCACCTCACCTCACCTTATCAGCTTTTAAGTAAAAACAATATTTTTCACGCAGCCGTTTGACTACATTTATATCCTTAGTGGATTTTGGCTTACTATTAACTTTAGTGTCAATATTTGTCGAGATTTGATTTCTGCAAGTGGCAAATCCTTTAGACGAATCAGAAAGGAATTGAAATCAACTTTCAACAATCTCATCTAAATATCTTCAGCAATCTCATCTAAAATATCTTCAGAGGCAGGTAATGCAAGATTTAATTCCTTATTAAAGAGATCAATTTCTTCTTTATCAAATGACTGAGGAATGATTTTCTACATTGGTGAGAATTTTTTGAGGAACACCTTCTTTTGACGTACTGATTTAAGACTAATAATAGGTTATATCGTATATAACAAACTGGTTGTATTGTAGACAAACGGGTTTCATGTTATTAAATTCTTACGTGCTCTTTAGGTGAAAATGAGTAAGGAAGTTTTTCATATATACTAGGGCCAAATTTCTATCTTAAACACTTCTATTAATGGCTTTTCTGGAATGATAGTCATACACACAGCGGTTTGTGTTGTGCTGGTTTATTTTGGATGCTATTTTAAAATATGCAAAAATAAAGATGTAGAGATACTAGCCACTTCGTTTTTAACTTTGCTATACCAAAAAGTCACAAGCACCACTAAATTAGAACGTTAAACAAATCCAAATACGTATTATTTATCATTATTCCACCAGTAATCAGCCATCAGAAACTATCTTTTTAATAGGTTAATACGTTCAAACGCACAGGGCGCATTATTTTTTAGAATCGCCAATAAACCACTTTTTTCCTTTCCGACATCTTCAAAGGTACAGTGACGTAAAGGTAAAGGTACGTTCAAAGTGACAGTTGGATCTAACATTTTCTTTCGCGTGATGACCCTGTACATACATGTAATTTACCAACACTTCATGAAAATTAATAAGCCTAAAATTAACTAGTGAACGAAGGACATGTCAGTTTAATTACATTGGTGACCAAAGAACAGTGTGGTATACTTCACACGTATAACAATGTGTGTTTTATTGCGCATATAAAATGTGCTACATGTAAACAGCGTTTGTTGAAATACGCCCGAGATTGTAGATTACCACAGTCAATTGTAAAATTAAATAACTACTGTGCCGTATTTCCCAAGATTAAAATATTGCGTCCTTGTGGTGTAAATCTTAAATTAGTTCCACTTCCGCACTTTAGATTGTGCAAAAGAAAGTATTCCCAACTACAAACCATATCTTAGTGGTCAAACAATTAACAATGCTGAAATCTCTTTTCAATTAAGCTATATAACGGTGATGATAATTATGTTATTAGTTCATAAATAGAATTGTTTAAATATACTGAGATAATTCAACGGCTTTGGTGCTATGTGAAAATCGTATTACGTGCCAAAGACGAATATACTTTTATTTTTGTTATTTCAACGATAATAAATATTAATGGAATGGGAGGTACAACTTCTGTCGTGAACACGGGGGACTGGCCTTTGAAGGACAGCAAAAATGTCAGACGCTAAATTAGCCAGCAGGTTTGTTAAAGAACCTACGGAATAGTTGCACATCTTTGTCGCTTGAATTTGGAATAAAAAATCTAATTCTATTTTTTGTAGGTTAATGACAAAGTTACCATATACTAACTTTGTTTATGAGAATTTTGTAAGATTTTAGAAGAATATTATATATAATAATATATTTTAAATAAGGTGTTGAAAAGTAAATTGTTCGAAATGATAATTTCAACTTTATTTTATAAAATTGCCATAGAAATTTCAATTTTTCGCCAATTGTATGAGAAATACGAGTAAAGGTTTTCAAAATCAGAGCATTTTTCCCTGTGTACTGCTGAAAGTAGTCCAAATTCGATGCATTTTGGAAAATATCCGTGGCACCCTCGGTGGCACCGTAACTGCCATGCTATACAGTTACCAACCTTAGTATTTCATGTCGTATGTGCTGGTGTCCTGCTGGAAATAACCATGCTGAAGTTCGTCATCGTGGTACATTAAGTAGTTTGACAGCAACTCCCTCTCTGTCACATACCTCCGGCATAACAGTGTTTAAAAAAATCAGAAATATTGCACCAACAAAGATTCCAGACATTATAAAATGTGTTGAACAAATTTCAGACAAAATGCTGTTTTTATATATCTCTGCATTGACGCCGAAATTGAAAAAGCGGGCCCAATTATTATTCTGTGAGGAACTACTATCCAAACATCAATTTTCCAAGCATGTGATGAAAATTCAACAAAAATATGCGGATTTTAAGAGGTTCACATTTTATCATCACAAAGCTTATATTTTGAAAATTGATGTACCCTGAAAGATGAAAGCACCAATTGCCTACATCTTGTTCGAGGGTATATCGATCACACCACATCATTTCGGTTTGTGTCCAAAATTTCATACTTTTGTATTAGGCATCTACGTTATATATGCTTTAAAGTTGTGCTTATAAAAGAGCATTGTCAATTTATGCTAAAACGAATTTGGTAATCAATTTGGTTACATGAATTGATGTACTAATAGGTTATTGTATTCTGCCGTGGTACATTACGTAGTTTGACAGTAATTGCCTCTCTATCACATATATCCGGCATAACAGTATTTAAAAAAATCAGGAATATTACACCAACAAAGATTCTAGACACTATAAAATGTGCCCAAATGAACCAGTAACCGATAAAGAAATATCTCTGACCGTACCGTGAATTTAGATGTAAGGACAGGTGAAAGTCTATGGGCTATACAGTCATAAATAAACTACTGATGAATGACTTGTGACAATATACTATGAACTCTGAGGGCTTATTGTTAGTGTCGCCATAACACAAAAGGACAAGTGCTTCGAGATTCTTAGAAAAGATGTAAACAGGTTTTTGATAAATTTCTTGTTATGCTACTCAAGATTTTAATGAACTGTTGATGCAGATTTTTGTTTGCTTTCATTTCTACATATAATAAGTCATAGTCTCAATTTAGTAAATTGAGTATTGCCTAAGTTGAGAACTTAAAATGCTGCAGTAATTACAGTACAAGTTCGCCACCAACCTGATAACAGAAAACAGAAAAAAATTTAGTCAACGTGCAATGTGTATTTTCCTAACATAGAAGTAAAGATCAATAGTCCACGGGACCAGAGATTCGGACATTCAACGATTCTTTCTGTCAGTAACCACATGCATTTTTTACCATGTTATGTGTTCCTCCAAGATGTATGTTTTTCTCATTATAGATAGTCACATCTTGTTCTAGTTGTTTAAGTTCATTAAGTCATTAAGTGTTTAATTATTATTCGTAATATTAATTGTATTATTGTTATTATAGTTCATATGTAACATTTTTAAATACTTATTGGTATTGGTACTTATTGGTACCTTGGTTAACACATGATATTAAATTATTAATGAAGCAAGGGATAAAGCTAAATCAGAGTGCAAAAAATCCCCTTCACCTGCAAAATGAAGTTATTATAAACAATTTCGAAATGCTGCAAATCATATTAAAACTATTTAAAAACAAGCTTATTTTACTTGTATAGCTACAAATAAGAATTCCAAACAACTATGGGGCGAACTTAGATCATTGAACATTATTTCTAGCAATACTAAATCACAATTATCGAAGAATTTATTAGATCCAAATGATATTAATAATTATTGTATAGATAATATCCCAAATTGACAGTTATGTCCCTTACTATGTACTATGTTGACGTCGTCCAAAAACATCATATTGTTTACAAAATAAGAATTAATATTACATATTAAATATCAATATTTAATGAATTGTGGTCTGCGATCATAATTATTTTGAGACAGTTGCTGTACCTATTGCATTTAATATCCATGATACCTGAATTTTCTAAAATATTCGCCTAACGGAACGACGGCTACTTTCCGTCGACACGTGAGATTTGCAGGCTTGTACCACATATCAAATTTGATATGTGCTTGTACTTTAGTTTCATTAGTTGTTGTATTTGTTTCACGCGTGGTTTGCATTCTCAGCATTTCCATGTGCATTAACTTCCTGATGTGTTAAATGAATCAACTTAAGCTTCTGAAAAATGTTTCCGTTCTTGACAGTTTTGATTTTCATTGTTTTCAAGTTACTAAATGTTTATTTTGCTAGTAACCATTTTTGAAAAATTGTATTTGTTAATGTTCGCATATAGTTATCGAGATTTTTAAAAGTAGGTATCAAACCTAATATCACTGAACAGCTAAAAACGAGATCTAACTATCTATCTAAATATAAAAAGTATACAGATTATTCTTATTTGAAATAAAAAGTTATAATTTTCTATTAAACTGAACAAGTGTGAAATTCTCAGTGGGTTTGCTACGTTCAACATGTATTAAAATCCCGTAGTACATATTTCCATTTGTATTATGTCAGTGGTACTTAATACATTCAAAATGTTGCTCATTCAAAATGCTTTTGCTCATACACGTATGTAAAGTGAGTAAAGTAAACGTACTTAAACAAAATTCAAATTCTTTAAATTTTTATAAATTTTCACTTAGATTGTATTCCTCCTGTGCTTCCTAAAAGCCATTCCTCAATCAGGGTTTTATTAGATATATATCTTGAACGAGCTGTGTAGAGGGTTGGTCCAATTAGACTCAATTTAGGATTTAACGCCATTCGATAAGCTAATCGAGGCTATTGGAGGCCAGTATATTCTCGATTAATAAGCGCCTTGACTTTAATCAAGAGGTCGATATTTATGTACGTTATCTCATAACGGTGTCTAACATTATAGCAGGATTTATTACTAACTGCAGTTTTGATAGAAATTGCTTTAATGTAAATTTATCTGCAGAAATTATCAATTTATAAAGATTACTAGTGAGATTTATTTACTTCGACAAAATCTTTTTAATATTATATTAATATATAAGTTTATATACAGTATGGTCGTAAAGTAAGGAATAAATTTAATATATCTCGCAAACCACAATTTTTTAAAAAAATTGCTCGGGCACGTCGATTTTCTTTTATTTTTACATTTTTTTACAAATATTAAATTTTTTACAGGGCGACTCGATGAACTACATCGATATAAACTTTAATATTTTAAATGGAACACGCAGTATTGTTTTACATATTTTGAAAGAACCCTTTGTTACGAATACGGTTTTATGGGTCTATCTCTAATAATAAGGGAGATATGCCCAAAAAAGTGTGCCATAAGAGCGATGTGTTGGAGAAAGACTGTGCCTAGCAACGAATCGATATTCTCTTTCTAGCACATATGAGATAAACCCGAACTGGGTTACGGATTTTCAACTAAGTCGTTCCTGAAGGGTAATTACGGTCTACTGAATAATAATATGCCGCCGCGCTCCCACACAAGTCTCAGGCTTGCGGGCTAATTCTTGTAATTAAAATGAGGGGTAGAGATATTATGTATTAAAATTGAACTCGAAAGAACTAGACTCAAAAATATCTTATACATATTTGATAGTGTTCGCCCCGACTAGAAAAAAAAATAGGTAATTTCCTAAATGTGAGTTAAAGAGAATATGTTTTTATTTAAGAATTAACACATGGTATGAAGGAAACTTCCTCATGAAGGTAACTTATTTCATCAAACGATCTGGGATAACAATTTTGTTTGCGTGCTTCTAAAAAAAGTCATTGGCGAAATCAGTAAGAGAGTAATATACAAATAAAATTAAACTTGTAACAGTAGCAATAAAAAACTTGTTTACTATAACGTATGTCCATGGGAGTAAATACAAATGTACTGATACCCTTAAACGAAAAACTACGTCTAGGTACCAATGTAGATTTATCATTTAAAGATTATTAATTGTATTTTAGCTTGATAAAATTGGCTGTATATAAAAATTAGATTCAGTACTTCATCTGATGGGATATAAAATCAGATATGGACGTACAATATTGAAGAGGTTCAAAGTGTGAATATTAACATCAAAGTATAGAAGATGAAATTATTGAACTAGACAGGACAATAAAAATTTGATTATGTCTCTTAAAGAAATACTCAAGAACTTAACTATTAATAGTTTAAAATAGAGCAAAAGGCATTCGCTCTATCTGTACGAATCGGTTTGAAGAAAATTACTAAGAAAAAACACTTTATTTTTTAACGTTTTGACTAAATACAGAATAACTGAAGATATGAATAAAAGGTTTGTAATTTAACATAACTTTAATATAATTTGCAGTTGTTCATAATTAAGGGCTCATGATTTTTTCACGTTTTCACAAAAACACAAGGTAACTGGCGATATAAAGAAATTAAAGGCTCATGATCCTTGACTATTATGAGCGAGTATTTAAGAACTATAAGTCTCCGAATTAAGGGCTCTTAATTTTTTAAAATTTTATTTTAACTTAATTTTTAAGACAACTGATACTAGTACATATTAAGGTCTTAATTCTTTATTGTTTTGACACAGAAGTACTGACATACTAGAAGTACACAGAAGTATTAGGAATTAAAGACTCGTAATATAATATGTTATAGAGACTCATAATTTAACAAATACCTGATCTGTTATACCCAATTTTCAGTTGTTCAGAATTAAGGGCTCTTCATTTTTTAATTTGTTAACTCGGTACAAGCTAACTAAGTTAGTTAGCTACTAACTAGTTAAGAACACATATCATTAAATATAAGACTCATTCCGAGTCTGATACAGTTTTCAGTTGTTCAAAATTAAGGGATCTTAATTTTTTGGTATTTTGACTAAGCACAAAATAACTGAAGATGTTAGGATCACTAACTCACTATTTTTTATTGTTTTGATAAAGCTGGTAACTTAAGTTATTAGGAGTTAAGGATCCATAATTTAATATATGTCTGTTAATATAGCTTTCAGTTATTTTAATCTCTTTTTCTAAATCTTTGGTGAGCAGGTGGCAAAGTATCTGTTATCTAGAAATAAGGGCAAAGTTTACAGAATATAACTATTATGTAAACTTTGATGAGGCTTGTAATTTAAGGTACCTTAGTTCCCAAGAAGTAAGTGTGGGCAGGTGTAGGAAGTAGGCACAGAAAATATCAGAATGAAAATTACGTCTGATTAACAGAAAATGTATCTTCATGCGAGTGGAGGTGCAAAGCATATGCTGCTGAAGGAGACCTTACGAGGTGGGTCTTTTTTTAGTGATAGATTGAAAAACACATTTTTTTTATTTTGTGGTATTGCTAAGTTTAGCTCAAATTATCTGCCGGCTTCAATTTTGCGTAAAGGGCAAGATATGGTCATTAAATTAGGCCTTAATATTAATATTCACGTACTGTATTCAAAGTATTATGATCCATCATATTTAGTGATTAGTAGGCATAGAAAAAATTAGAAACAAATTTACAATTGACCGATATATTTTTCCCCGTGCGACTAAGGGTACAATAAATATGTTACTGAAGAACCCTCAATAGACCTGTAATTTTTTTTTAAATCAAATGGAAAGCGTATTTTGTTATTTTGTAACGGTTGCTAAGTTTATAGCACTACCACCAATTCTGCGTAAAGGTCATTGTCTCTAAATTTTAAAATACCACCCTTAGAAAGGAGAATTTTAGTTTCGCTTGTGATGAAATGATTTTAAGCACAACAAAGTTTTGCTACTATATGCCTATTGTACTCAATAAATTAGCAAACCATTATTTAACTTTAATATATATTAGCTGATAACTAACTATTCCTATTATGTGATCTGTAAGTTTATTTGTGGCATTATTTAAATATTCTTCGTTTCATTTTAGGTATTTTGCCACAATTCTGAAAATTTTATTTCTAATTGTATAAAAGGTTTATTTTTTTAATATTTTCTAATGTTTTCAGAAATATGGACACAATAAAAGATCCAACAGGAGTTCCTATTATCAAATACACTCACCTTTTTAAATTGTTCGGACGATTTTGCGTATGTATACGCAGTTTTGTTTCGAATAAAAATATAATAATATATAATAATAATCATATTATATAATAATATAATAATAATCATAATAATAATTATATAATGCAACAAATAAAATACAACCTGTAATATTCGTTAACTTTGTGTAGTCACTAGTCTGGTGCTTCCAATCCAATCACAGGTTACATTATTGATTATACTCTCAGCATTTTCGAAGAAAGGGGTATTGACTTAACTTTAAGATAACTGAGCATATTCACTTTATAGGTATATAAGAATTTAGGAAAGAGATTCAAATAAAATTTTATTTGCACAGGAAAAGAAACACATTTAAAAACCCAATTTACAAAATAATTCAAGCCAAAATTTTTATAAATGGAAAACAATATAGTACATGTAGTATAGTAGTATAGTATATACAGTATAAGTATTATGTTCCAATCAAATAATAAACCGAAGTTAAAACTAGATATAAAACACTAATTTTAAATGATGCAATACTTGCATTACAATGTATTAAAGAGAGTTGTACTCGTATATGTGTTACTTTTGCGCCGAATAGGATATTATAATCTTTTGTTGTTACTACTATTTCTGCTATAAACTATTATAATTAACTATTTATAAAAATAAATAGGTATTTTAAAAAAGTACCATCAACATTACCCACCTTATTTTAATATAATTTCAAACTTCGAATCAATGTTCAATATCTCTTGTAGAAATTTCAAGTTTCGTGATTTGTTAATTGTTATTTATTTACCACAGAGACCTCCGCTTCACCGAAAATAAAACAAGATTTTAGGTTAATCCGAGGGTTAATCCATACGCCTTCTTCATCTGCTCTATTACTGACTGTAAAGTAACATCTTTTATTTATTTTTCAGGTATGTACATTCACGGGCTCTTCGAAGAACAGTAAGTTTATTTTTGCAATTATAATATATGAAAATTAGGACAAAGCTGAGTTGTAATCATTATGAGTTCTCATTTATGTAGACTGTAAGAAAAAAACTGTATCTAAAAAATAATTTATTTTAAGCTTCGTATATTTATAACTTTTTTCGTTTATAAATTTTTATAACCGCATGAGCGTTAATTTTTGAGACTACCGAATAATGAGTTTTTTTACTAAAAACGGACAAAAAAATTATAATAAGCAAGACCATGGAAATAGTTATTGAATATTTTGAAGCCTAGCGTAAGAACTCTTAAGTGATATTGTCAATATTGTTATTTCTATTGAGATATTGATTATTCTATCATTTTTTGTCAATGGTATGTTAATTACTGTCACCAAAATGGAAATAACTTTCGTTGTATCATCATTACCTACTGGTCGAGAAAAAGCTTTTTAGCAAAAAGCTTTTTCTTGATAAAAAGCTTTTGTGCATCCCAGAAGTCAGCAAATTCGTGTCGTTTTAATTTTGATGTGATTTAATGCATTCAACAATTATTAGTCCGTTTTTTTATGAGGGAGGCACCCTACTAGTCACTGGTGAAACGAGTAGTTTATGGCGGACATTCTGACCAATTTTCATATGAACAGTTGAACAGGATCTTATAAATCGGCAAAATTTATATTTTCAGCGGGATGGAGAAAATTATCAACTTCAAAGTAATATTTACTTATTTAATGAAAAATGGATAGGAATAAAGGCGCTTTTCAGTGGCCTTCCCGGTCTGTAGACCTAACTACACCTGATTTTTTTGTAAGGTTATCTAAAGAATAAAATTTATAAACAAAAGTATGACATTCGGGAGGTCTTAAAGACTACACTTGTAGAACTAAACGAGATAGAGCTAGGCAGGTAAGGTAGAACCATACTGAAGGCAGTACTAGCCGTTCAAAAACAAGCAAAAAAATTTATTGAAGAACATGGTGGTGTGTTTGAGAATCCTTATAAAAAAAAACAGAGTATATTGTGTGAAAATAAAGATTAAAACATAACGAAATTGTTTTTCCTTTGTAACGAGACTTTTCACATTAGACAAAAAGTCGTTATATGATTTTAAGTCAGAAATCTGAACATGTAATAGAAAAAATTAAATGTGCATAATGTCTCATTTAAAATCATTGCATATTATCTCATTTAAAATCATTGCATATCATTTCAAGAGTCGAAAGGACGCTACACCATTGTTTCATCGTTTTTATTTTAATCAGCGCTAAAAATACTACTAGTTTACTAACGGTTTTGCATAACGTTCCTCTACAACGCATAGCCACCGTACATAAAGTGTCCTTTATGCGGAGAAATATAAAATGAAATAAGTAATTTAAGTTTATTTAATACTATACTATAAGTATGACATATTTATAAATTGGATAAATTAACTTATCTTAAAACAAACTATTCTTTACCGGCAACAGGTACCGGCTACTAATTTTTGGCCAACTACAATAATAATGCGTTCAGTCACATTACGATAAAATTGAGGATGACGCGAATGATCTCTATTAAGATAAGGAAATCAGGTTGTAAAGCCAGGTGTGAAAAACACGCAAATTGTAGGGTTTTATATAAATAAAATTAAGAATAAAGGACGAAATTAGCCAAACAAGTGCCCCTTAGATATAAATTTTCAGAAGAATTTACTATCCAGGTACTTTAAAAACTGACTATACACGGGAGGTGTTGATTGTTCACTGTATGTCGTTATTTATAGTATCAATTACTTTTTCGACTTAATCAAAACGGAATATTTAGTTAATTCAGTTTCATATAAGTCAGTTGGTTTTTGTTCTCCATTCTTAGAGGAGATACAAATCGTCTGAGGATGCAAAACAAAATAAATATTTGAGTGTTTTATAATTTGTGGACCTAAATTTTGTGGAGTACATAATTTCAAAAATAATAATAATAATAATAATAATATAATAAAGTATAATATAACAACAGATCAATTCTACATAAGAAATCAACCAATCAGTTCCTATACAAAAGCAGTATCCTCGAATACAGGATACTTGGATTGTTTCAAGTGGATCAAACTTGAGTAAAGTGAACTATTATTGTCGTTTCAACTTCGCAAAGAAATAGTTTCGTTATGACCTTTAATAAAGAGTGCTATATAGACGGAATAAAAATATTGTATATTTAAACTGGCTGGAAACAATGAGTCGACATAAATACACCGCAGAAATCTTTTATATACTTATTTTATTTCTGCCAAACAAATAATTCAGTTGCAATCATTTCTTCCATTAAAGTTATAAATTCCAAAAGGTATTATAATAATTGTAATTAATTAGAAATCGTAGACATTTTTGTTATCTGAATAAAATATTTGAAATAAGTAATTAAGTTCGAGGAATTCGATTCAACACACGAATATAGTTTATAGTTCTCAAAGACAATTTGAGCTAATGGTTTCATTGGATAGTTTAGAATAGATTACATAAAATTTTAAACAGCTTCCCAGATTTCCTTAATAATATTAATTTTTATGTACGTACCTGTAATTCTCGTGCTACTGATATGATTTATTTAGATTCCACAAACTAATAACGTTTTAAGTTTTCTCCTTTCCAAATCAATTTATTTTATAGTGAACACTGATAGTAAAAAAAACCTATGTTACGCTTATGTTAATTTTTGTCTGTTTTTATATTTTGTTTTATGCCTCATTATTGCTCATTTATGCTTATTTAGCAGTAAGCATAATAGCAGCAGCTATTATGCATACTGATAATTGCTTTTCTCCTACCCTATAATTGGACTTATGGTTGTCTGAGTAGTTGTACCAAATAAATAAATAATGCTCAATCATAAAGTTTTAATTTTAGAATGATTGGGAAATTACATACTTGCTGTATTTAAACACCAGTTTTTTAGTAACTAAATAGCATTATTTACTATTCAGATTACGTTGGTTTCCAAGGCAGCAATTACATTTGTTATTCAGGATAGACCAACAAACAGTGGTCTCCCTAATCATTAGAGTTAGATCCGTGGTAGTCCAATCTATCCAAATACGTAAAAATACACAGGGTACTTCATTTAAAAAAATATAAGTTATGGTACACATCTCTTTTGGGACATCCTGTACAAATGTCAATAATATGAAAATTTCTCCCTCTTTAAATAAAAATCGACCTGCCACTGAAATCTGTTTGACAGAACTTGTATATACAGTGTTATTCAGAACTTATCCATAATAAAATTTGGGGATGTTCAACATACATGTACAAATGTGGTAGTGCAAAAAAGAAATTTTTTGGCGGGTTCTGAAAACTATTTAAAAATTTTTAATTGCACGCCGCTGGATACTGGTCCACTGTAATGGAGTGACTTTGGGACTGACAATGCAAATTGGCGATGTCACATATAGCACGAAAAAAACTTCAGAAGTTCTGAGTATACCGACACCCGGCGCAAAAAAGATTTGCAGCGTTTTTACTTTAAAATAAACTGAAAGATAGATAGATGTGAACAAAGTGACGTGTCTTTAAAATGAATAAAATTTTGTTACACTAATTTTGAAGAATTGCGCTACTTGATTACTAGGTATTAGAAACATGAAATTTATAAAAAATGTGCACATACCTTGTTACAAAAGCTGTTCGAAATTTTGTCCATCAGCAGTAAATTGGGGATTTTCAGCATTTTGCTGCAACAACCACTCACAAAACCTAACTCGTAATTGATAATCCGCTGGTAACAGTGCTTGAACACGCTGGATATGATACGGATAAAACTGAGCTTTGTGTAGTAAGCACCACACCGTTGATTGGGATACCCCAGGCACCTGCCTAGCGATCTGACTTGTTCTTATTCGCGGATATTCACGGACCAGATTCAACGCTTGTTCTTCAGCTGCTAAAATACGTTGTGGTCGTCCCGGGCCACCATCTCGTCCATGATTTTCACGTAAATTACCAGTATCACGGCCACGTTGTATCACTGCCGTAAAAGTTGCATAATTTGGCGTGTGTCGATTGGGAAATCGTTCCGCATACAAGCGCGAAGCTGCCAATGAATTTTGTCCAACTTCGCCATAAATAAGAATCATGTCCATTAACTCAGCATTACTGTACACATGAGCCATTTTACAGTTTAACACTCCTACGATAAATAAAACACCGGCACTGAGAGCGACACAGATAGACTGATGACTGATAGACAATAGAGATATTATCCCCACTCCAACTCTATTCGCTCGGTCTTAACCAGGCGTTCCAGGTACAAAAACTTGTTTACGGTTTTTTTTTTTAGGAATGTGGTATATCAGATGTCGTTGAAGTACAGTTGCCCATCTACGTAGTACTTTATAATGGTATAACTTTAAACATTGTTTACGGGAAATCCTAAGACTTTTATTATAAATTTTTTTGGTGATATCGATTTCTTATTTAAGGATGCACATATCCTCAAAGTTTTAGAGATAAGTTCTGAATAACCCTGTATATCAAGTTATTCAAGGAGGAAACTTTTCGACACGCCCCGCCATGTAGAGCCATTTGTAAAATATGGAGCCTAAAAGACTACTGATACACTTCTAGTATGATGTGCTTCGCTGTTCAAATTTTGCACACACTTTTCTTATACATTTTGATTAAAGTATTTTACTAGAAGCGGGAAGTGTGTGTCCTAAAGGTTCCTAAAATTCTGGTTTCATACTTACCCAGTATACCACGGCACGTACTGTGTCGAAAGTAAGTTTCCTGCTTTATTGTTACAAAGCCGCGTATGGCTGTGCTTTTTTATCCATTATGTATACACCTGATAAAGAGTTGGCAAAAAAGTAAGCGCTAATCTTATTGGGAGCTCCCTGATGCCTTGAAGTAACAATAAAACTACATCCAGGAATTTATGTCTTCTGGCCATAAACCAAATACAATGATTAAGGATATGTATCCCCCATCATCGCATTCGCATAATCTGTATGTTTTTATATCTGTTTGACTATTGGTATCAAGGTGCTTATTGTACATTAATATGCGAAAAGTCAGTATATGTAGGCACTGCTTTTATATTTGTAATAAAATAGATCAAGGCTTGTTCGCAGGGATAGGTTGGGGCAACTATCCTGGCGATGGCCTAAAATGGGAAAAATGTCAATTTGGTGTTAATCTGAGAGATTAAAATCAGTACCTTGGACTGAACTTAGAGAAAAATACCTTGGACTGAAGTACATCTTTCAAATAGACAATCTTTACGAATTTATTGAAAACATATGAAAGAAATTCAGTTATTTATTTATTATTCAATCGTTGTAACAAAATACTAGCTTATTCTCAAATTAAATAATTGGTTTTATACTTTGTTTTAACCTGTAATGCCCTCTATAGACCAATAAAAAATATTTGTAGCAACATCGAATTTTGAAGCTGACTATAAAATGTAAAAATCAAATTTGGATCACGTATATTCGGTGACTACATCCTATCCGGAAAATTTGAGGCCTGGAGTATTATTATCCAAACCGAAGTTACGAAAATTCAGAAATAGGCCGAATCAGTTCGAGAAAAGGTTAGGGCACCCTCCTTTGGAGCTCGACTTGGCAGGGATACTACTGTGCCCCCAGATACGATCCATACAAAGAATATTTTTAATGTGCCGCTTACTCTTCAGCAGTGACTACTGAGTGCTTTTGTTTTGTGTTACATTACATTACATTACTACATTCTATAACAAATCAAATGAGTTGCCAGCTTTACTGAGACTAGCTTTTAACACAGAGCGTAGTAAAAGTGCATCTAGATACCGGCATGCGTGAGTGCTAGAGATATATTGTAGATAGAGAAAATATTTCGGACAAGTCTTGCACCATAAACTACGCTTGTAACAAAATTAATTATTGTGGATGTAAGACTTGTGGTTGTGGAATTTATTTTTGCTCCTACATATTTTTCTCTAAAATGTAATAAACTATTAAAAAATCGTCGTTTTCAATATGAACTAATACTCATAAAATTTGAATAGCTCCAATTATAATTACTTTTTGTCAGTTACCAATTTCGAAAGGAATTATATCATTGACAATGTGCACTTGTTTGCTTGCCTATGCAGCAAAGATGCAAAACGCATATTTCCTGCATAGGCAAGCAAACAAATGCACGTTACAGGAAAGATGCAAAACGCATATTTCCTGGATATCTGTATTAAATAATAAGAAATAAATGACGGAAGAAATGTCTACTGCGCAATATCTAGTCTGGCATGTCCACAAATTTATGATTAAGGTGTACGTGCAGAGAATTTAATATATTTTTTCTATTTTGCGTCTATAAACAAGTCATTATGAAACGTAATTGCGTATCGAAAATAAACCCTATTCGACACTCAATTTTTTATTTTTAAATGTTGGTAGCAACAAATTTACATCCTTTGTATCTATGATGTTCTAATTTAAAAGCAATTATAACCTAACTAAATTTTCCAAAGTATTGTTATTTTCTTTGAATTAAAAAACTTTTTAATCGAGTACAGGTAACTACAGTAACATATTGTTCGTCAAATTATTTCATTAAATATACAGGGTGTCCACCTAGTGCGCGTAAGTCCAATATCTGGGTTAATAAAAGAGATAACTTAATTTTTTTTTCTACAGGGTTGTCTAATATCCCGAGCTGCACAAAATGAAAATATATTTACATATTCAGGGTGTTTAGTTTTTCCTGGACATGTACCAACTTCATTTTTTTAAATGGAAACCTATATTTTTTATGGCATTATCGAATTCTACGTAAAAAATTAGTGGGACTTTGTGCATAACACTGCTATTGAAATATTGATAGTTTTCGAGATATTTGACTTTTATTTTTTTTTTCTTATGTTTCGTCACTTCTAATAGTTGACATAATTATGGTTGTATGACAGCTAGAAATTATTTTTTTTCAGAAACTGTAGAGTGAAGATGGCTCTTTCCAAAAACGTATCAAAAGTTGACCTGCGATATACAGGGGGCAACAGAAATCGTGCCAAACCTGATGGTTTAAAATTTAAAAAATCTCGACTTTTTCAAATGGAACACCCTGTGTTTTATGATTTCATTAGATGCCTTTCTGTAGACTCTACAATTTTATAATAGCTTTCCCTATACCTAAGTTGCGTAGTTTTTGCAAAAAACTCACTTTTATGAAAAATACCCGATTTGCGCACGTTCCTTTCTCGGGAAAAACGCAGTGAGCGTCTGTCACGCAATAAAATTTGTGACAATCAGTTTACATGTCATTTCTTCTTTTACTGAATATTCACGTACGAGTTTAGAGTAAGTACTAAGCGTGCATACAATGAACTATTCAAAAGAAGAATTAGTGAAAATGGTTTATGCCTTAGGAGAAGCTCATGGAAATTGTTTGCTAGCAGCACGTATTTACAAAGCAAATAATCCAGATTTACAGAGATTTCCACGTGCTGACTGTTTTGAAAATGTGAAAGAAAGATTTGAAAGAACAGCAAATGCGAATTATGAGAAAACTACCAGGAGACATGACGGTAACAATGATGATATTCAGTTTAATGTTGTGGCGTCTGCTGTTGAAAATCCAAATATTAGTGTCAGGAAAATCAGTAATAATCTTGGAGTTTCCAAAAGCTTGACAAACAAGATACCGAAGAAGAATAATTTTCATCCGTATCATATTAAAAACCATCAAGCACTGTTACCTCAAGATAACCTAAACCGCCTGCAATTTTGCCACTGGGCATTGGATAAAATTCAGGAAAGTCCAAACTTTTTTATGAATGTCTTGTTTACTGACGAATCAACATTTTCAAACACATGCTTACCCAATTGTCGCAACTTTCATCACTACGCTGACAATAATCCAAGATTATTGAGGGTACTAGATAATCAGCATCGTTTCAAAGTGAACGTGTGGGCTGGAATTTGTGGAGAACATATTGTTGGACCGTACTTTTTTGAAGGCAATTTAAATGCCAATGTGTATTTGCATTTTTTGCAAAACGAACTTCCCCTTCTACAGCTACAGAATATGCCCGCTGATTATTTGGTTCAACAATGGTTTCAGCATGATGGTGCCCCTCCACATTCTACTTTGGCGGTACTGTGATTATTTTATTGTTGTAGTACTTTTCCTATTATCTATTCCTATTTCAGATTAGAGGACACCTAAACCACGTATATCCAAATAAGTGGTTAGGTCGTGGTGGTCCAGTTCCTTGGCCTGCACGTTCGCCTGATTTAAATATTCTGGACGTTTTCTTGTGGGGTTATATCAAGGAGCGAGTATACGAAGTACCACCAACGGATATGCAAGACTTGAAAGAAAAGATCCAAAATGAGTTTCTAACCATAACGCCCGAAATGTTAAGAAATGTTCACATTCATTTTCGTCGTAGATTAATGCTTTGTGTTGAAAACAACGGTGGACATTTTGAGCATTTACTTTAGGTTAGCTTGCTTGTATGAGTATTGCGTATTCTTTTTTCAATACTCTGTATATTCATCCATTTCACTAATAATTTTTCTAACTACGGTAACACCGTTTGGTTTTCAATATGATACGTATGAAACTTCTTCTTCAATATCTTATTTGTCGAGCTTTTGAAAACTCCAAGATTTCTACTGATTTTCTGATACTAATATTTTTGGATTTTCAACAGCAGAAACCACAACATTAAACTAAATATTATCGTTGTTACTCCCATGTCTCCTGGTAGTTTTCTCATAATTCCCATTTGCTGTTCTTTCAAATCTTTCTTTCACATTTTCAAAACAGTCAGCACGTGGGAATCTCTATAAATACGTGCTGCTAGCAAATAATTCCCATGAACTTCTTCTAAAGCATACGCCAGTTTTGCTAATTCTTAATTACATGTAGAGCTTTTATGATTTTTTACTTTTATTTACAAATAAATGGTAACTTTCCATAAAGACTTGTTTATTAAACTGAAATTATCTAAATTTTTCAGTTATTTTTATTTTAAGAAGTGTAAACTAATACATTTTATAAAAATAAATAGCCTTACAATATTTTTTCCGTCAAAGGAGTGCGCAAATCGGGTATTTGCGCACTCCTTTGGAATTTAATAGGGAAAGCTATTATAAAATTGTAGAGTCTACAGAAAGGCATCTAATGAAATCATAAAACACAGGGTGTTCCATTTGAAAAAGTCGAGATTTTTTAAATTTTAAACCATCAGGTTTGGCACGATTTCTGTTGCTCCCTGTATATCGCAGGTCAACTTTTGATACGTTTTTCGAAAGAGCCATCTTCACTCTACAGTTTCTGAAAAAAAATAATTTCTAGCTGTCATACAACCATAATTATGTCAACTAGTAGAAGTGACGAAACATAAGAAAAAAAAATTAAAAGTCAAATATCTCGAAAACTATCAATATTTCAATAGCAGTGTTATGCACAAAGTCCCACTAATTTTTTACGTAGAATTCGATAATGCCATAAAAAATATAGGTTTCCATTTAAAAAAATGAAGTTGGTACCTGTCCAGGAAAAACTGAACACCCTGAATATGTAAATATATTTTCATTTTGTGCAGCTCGAGATATTAGACAACCCTGTAGAAAAAAAAATTAAGTTATCTCTTTTATTAACCCAGATATTGGACTTACGCGCACTAGGTGGACACCCTGTATAGCTAACGTATCATACGTAACGTAAGTCATACGTTTTAGTATAAAATAAATAAATGTCAAAAAATGATAAATCTTAATGATACCCACTATCGCAGAATATGTATACAAATCCCTATACGGGAATTCAACTTTCTGCTGATTTTTTTTTGCTTTCATAAGTGTAAAACGTGCAAAATATAAAAAATAGTATAAACAACGTGGTTCATAAGGCGATTATCGTACTTGTCCTTTAGACAACTCGCCGCTTGGGGGCTCGTTTTCTAAACTTGGACGCGTGCGATAAAAGTACGCCTTATGATACTTCGTTGTTGAATATACTATTTTATATATATTCTCAGCGAAAAGTCCGAATCTCATTATGTTTCTACAGATTAACTGGATAAATTTTCTTACCCATCATCCAGATCGCGTAATGTTCAAACAAATTTACTTGGAACCGTAGCTTAGGTTTTGGATAATAAATGTATATTGTTTTAATTAAGATTATAATATCCCCAGATGCCGTGTTACTGCAATATCAACCATTAGCCGCGGGATAATGTCTCTATTTCGAGCTGCTCTTTAGTCCTGTCATTTAACTGCCGTTTTCTTAATAGGCACATTTGTATAGAAATATTATTCTGATGGTGAATATCGCACTATAATAGTACTTAAATGCACCAAGTCTCGTATAATGTATCAGAAACTACAATGTTTGTATAGAATATTTCCAATAGCGTAATTATATTTTTCGTCTCTTTAAGGCGTACCAATCCGTCGATTTTGTGGCAAGGTACAGATAATCACCTAAATTTAATAATACACAAAATAAACACATTGCAAACAAGAATTTATTATTATTTTGCTGAAATTCAATAAATAATTCAAGCCTCTTTAAAATGAGTAAATATGAAATTTTTAGCAATATCATTTTTGTCTATATATTATATTCCCTATATATTTTTTCCCTATATTTTTCACTTAATTTGGAAACATAAAATTTAAGGTAAATGTTAAATATTTACTGGTTCAATATTAAAAGTGAAACTTTTTTTTAATATGATAGGAATAGAATTGCAGAATGAAATATAGTGCATATTGCCCTTAAAAGTGTTTAAATAAGCCCTAAAAGCGGTAATCTCTTTCATCCCGTGTAAAGGGTAGATAGCATACCTTAAACTGAAAATTCAAATTATTATTATTATTATTATTATTATTATTATTATTTCAATAAGTTAGGAATAGAGTTGCAGAATCAAATACGGTGCATATTACTCTTTAAAGTGATTAAAGTAAGCGCTCAAAGCGGCCATCTCTTCCACGTCCTCTGAAGGGTAGATAAAAACCCCTAAAGTGAAAAATTAAATTACTTCTTTTCGATATGTTAGAAATAGAGTTGCAGAATGAAGTACGGTACTTAAAAAGGTTGAAATAAGCCCTAAAACCAGCAATCTCTTCCACGCCGTCTGAAGGGTAGATAACAACCTTGCAGTTAAAATAGAAAAAAAATGTTTCAAAAGTTAGGAATAAAGGTACATAATGAAATAAATATAGTGCATGCTCCTCCTCAAAGAGACTGAAATAAACCCTCAAAGCGGCAATTTCTTCTAAGCCTTCTAAAGAGTATGCAACCCTTAAAGTAAAAATAAAAATAATTTTATTTCAGCAAGTTGGCAATAGAGTTTCAGAATGAGATAAGGTGCATTTTATTCCATTAATAGGTTGTAATAAGCCAACAAAATGCTTGTTATCTTACCCTTCAAACGGTTTGGAAGAGATTTCCGTTTTGAGGGCATATTTCAACCTTTTCAAGGAGTATTTCATTCTGCAAATCTGTTCCGAACTTACCTAAAAGAAAAAGAAAAATAATTTCTATTTTTGCGTTAATGGTTGTCATCTACCCTTCAGATGGCGTGAAAGAGGTTACCGCTTTGAAAGTTTATTTCAACCTGTTTAAGGAGTAGTATGCACTATATTTCATTCTGCAACTCTATTCCTTACTTATTGAAATATTATAATTTCAATTTTCACTTAAAGGGTTGATATATCCTTCAAATGGCGTGGCCAAGAGATTCCAGCCACTTTAAGAAGTATTATGCACTACCTATATTTCATTCTGCAACTATATTTCTAACTTATCGAAAAAAAAATTGTGTTATTACTTTAAGGGTTGTATTTACCCTTCGGGCGGCTTGGAAGAAGCTTATTTCAACCTAATATCAGAGAACCATCAGAATGGGAGTTATCTGCTAATATGCACCGTATTTCATTCTGCAATTCCATTCCTTGCAAAAAAATATAGGCTTTGTATCCACCTGTCGAACCCGCGGTAAAATGTATATTTAAAATTGGCAAGGGGGATCCGTTCAAATTGAAAAGAAAAGAAGTATTGTTGCATACCCATTAAGCGACATGATGAAAATCGCTACTAAAAATTATAGCTGCTGAAAATTGGTTGCTATCTTCACATTAGTTTCAAATAAAATGCTTTTAAAAGTTTTAAGGCATTATAATGGCTTGTTGTTTATAATGATTTGTAAATAAAAAACATTATGCCACTTTGTATTTGCTAATTGATGATACACAGTGTTTTCAAGCACTTGTTCATGTTAGTTGAAGCACTAAATTTAGACGCAGTATCATAATTGTGGTAAATAATTTCAGTTTTAATCATATCCAAATGATGCCAACTTGGTTGGCGAAATGCGCATCGAGTGCAGTATAGTGTTTTGATGTTATGTAGAAAACTACGTCAGTGTTCTCTTTACACCAAAGGTTCCAACCCCTTTCAAGATAAAATAATAACGCAACTGAGTAAAACCGAGATTTTAGTCATCTGATTTTTCCGACCACATTTAGTACACAAGAAATTCATCTTCTTTCTTCAAAAATACAATGGATAAAAAAATTTGGATTCTATCACTTATTGCATTCTTCAGTCAAATGAAGAAATTTTCAATATTTATTCTTTAAAGATTGTTATGAATCAGCTCTTTCTGTGTAGGTACCATTCAACAAAAAGCTAATGGTAACGTTTAAATATTGATATTGTGAACACTATAAATAAAACCAATATTCTCATTTAAGATTACCATCAACATTTTTTGTTTTATGATTTTGTCGATATAATTTTATATTGCTATAATGTTCATTAAATTTTGCCGAATTTTGTACGAGTGTTGACTGAATTATATTCACTCAACGATACGAGTATACTTTTGTTTTTAAAATTGTCTATATTAATCCGCCCGAACTGCTTGAATTTCATTTATTCCATTACTAATTGTTTAACTTGAAAATTACTAATTTAACTTTAGAGATATCAATTTGTCGTACAGATTTCTTTTTTTAGCAACAAAACATGAAGGTTAGTGAGTCTGGATTTGGAGGTTGATATTGTCTTGACATTCAAAAGAACGGTGGAGAAGGTATGGAAATGAATTTTCAAAGTTGACTTCTTATGGTTGTGCCAATAGGTGTATAACAAAAAGATGGTGCTAATTAGTTATTTATAATAAGACAAATTTTACTTCATATGATTTTTATTGAAATTTTTTAATATGTGTGTCCATGTCATGTTTTGATTGTTTTGAACACGTCGGTATAATAATAGATATGGATATGAACTAAAATTAGACGTGATCTCGATGATATGTCATGTCAATTTATTTAAAATACTTAAGAAGTAGTAGGTAGCTATAAAATTCAAAAATAGTAAACAATAGGTTGGAATAACATGTATTTAAAATATTAGAGGCAAGTGCACCGGCAGCGCAGGTCATACCGGGGACGGCGAACTCTCGAACGGCCGGCCCCGTTCAGCTGAGAGTCAGTCGTCGCGACGCCTCGCCTCAGTCGTCATCGTAACAGTCGGGATGACACATGTTTATCGTGCCCAATTACTCTACATGTGTCGCTCGTACTGGTCGAGTGTGGTTTTGTCACACAAACCCTACTAGCATCAGTAGTGTTGCTAGCAGTCAAACACAAAGGAATTGAAACATGTGATTTAGTCGTTTTGTTGATAGAAGTGGTCGTTGTAGAGTATAGTGTTGCGCTTCTAATTGTTGAACATGTTAATCTTGTTGATAATGAAATAGTTATTTACATTGTTGCTTATTAACGGAATAGTAGTTTTGCGATTAGTTATTGTACCTACTAACGGTGACTTACTGTGTCGTACCTATGTGCATAAAATTAGCAACACAAAGCAGTATTCTAAAACAAAGTAGTTTAGCCGTTATCGATTTAGTGAAACATATGTGCTACAATAGGTTTATAATACAGTGAGTTGTTGCCTTTAGAACAACTCCGTATGTTTAAAAATGTATACTGAATCTAGAATGTAATTACCTTATGGAGTTGCGATACTGCAGTAGTGCCTCCCTAGAGATTGTCTAAGCGTTGATTGAAACAAAGGTAGTGTAAATCAATCAGTACCTACCTTATTTAAAACCACAATTGGTGAGAAATGTATTGTGTCCGATTGATATAAGTAGCTAGGTAAGAAAATATGAGAGATTAGAGAAATATAAAAATTTATTTTATTTTATTTAATTCAACCGATTAATAATTCATTTTTATTCAAGTTATTCTTGAAAATCATTTTTTAATTAGATACTGCCTATTTATCTTCTGCTCTATTCATTACAGAACATTTTCCTCATTTCATTATGTTCATAACTTTTAATATGATTTTGAGGAAACCTTCTCTAGCGATAGACATTTCCATTTTACCGACTTGTAGCTTCATTTAGAACAATGGAATACATTTATGAACCCTTCTGTAAAGTATGATAATTATAAGCGTGGTTTAAACCTTCATTGCGAACCATGGACTTCATAGTTTTTTAATTATGCATTGAGCTAAACTAAGTATTAAATTTCACTAGCTTCTAGTGCAGTCTTAACTGGTTCTACTTTAAAGTTTTCGATGTTATGATGTAATGAATAACGTAATGCTCATGGTAAGGGCTCATAAAAACTCCATCAGTTTTATTTGAATAATTAATTTTATGAGCCTTGTTTTGGTTCTCACACGAACCGGTTCTGATTCGTACTGAGCACGCGCAGTGTAAAAATTCGAAGGCTTTTTCAAACTGCGCACTCAGTACAATTCAGCACTGTAGTGCTGAATAAATCCAATCTAATGAAGCAAATTGGTTCTACCAAGAAAATGTTATTCCATAATATACCTACATATCAACATTTCATAATACAATATATCGCTATAATCGCAAATCAACATTGGTATCTTAGTTATCATAAGAGATACCTATAAGGAAATTTAAATTGACAGTTTTGCAGAATTTTACGGGAGATTTTAAATATCATTCACAGTTTTCTTTTTCATCCATAGCACGATGAGTGAAGATTCGAGATTATATTATTTTTCCGTCTCTCATGTAAAATTTAATTTATTTAAGATATAGCCATAGACATATAATTATGTCTATGGATATAACCCTTAACCATTTAATTGTAAGTATCAACTTTAACTTAATAATCACTGGTTTTAATGTTAAATATTACAGATCTCAATAAAATTATATAAATGTATATGTAAATATAAACTAAAACGTCATGCCAATGTTTATTTTATTGGATGACCGATAGCCAAGAGAACAAACTAATAATTGTGTCTACAAACGGCCAGGAAGAAAACTTTATCCTTCTACAAATATAAAAATTGTCTAATCAAATTACATATAATTGAAAAGCTCATTTCAAAAGTTATCACATGAGAGAAAATATGGCACCATAAAAACCAAAAGACGTTGTAAACGACTGAAGAAACAAAATATGGTAGGGAGTCATAAACCCATGACGCGATTCTTCTTAAAAAATGTTCTACTGAAATGATGTGAAAGTTCAAAACCAGGTATGTGAATATTAATCGAGCTATGGATGAACAAAGAAAATTATAAGCGATTTTTTAAAACTCTTAATTTAAATTTCCATCTCATAATAGTCAAAATTCTATAGCTGATGTGCTGAATTTGAGACTCACTGCATATACTTTAAAGGAATCATTAGATTCATAAAATTTATTTACTTAAAATATTTCCTAACAAGTAGATGTGAGAACTTCAAAGCTTGTCAGACTGCAATAAAATTTGACAGTAAAACGAATTGTCCAAATCTCCCGGGTATCGTTTCTCATATTTTCTCATCCCAACTATTCCGAACATCCAAGAGTGTCGCAGGAAACAGTAGAATAAACCGAGTTAAAATTTATCTCTGGCTCGCGTAATATCGCATACTGCTGCCAGTAGACGTGATGAATCACTATGCCGACAGATAATTATTATGCTTTTAGTGACGTTGTTATTAAATTTAGTAGTTACTTACTATACAGATTCAAACTTTGAGGAATGAATCTGGTTGATTACTTGGATAGACTCGTCAAATTACGTAAAATACCTTTCTCGTTATTTTATCGTTGACGGGGTCAAGTGGAAGTTTATAATTTTGATAGTCAAAAATAACTTGGATGGAATATGTCATCTCTACGAACGGTATTCTTTTAGAGTATACAGCTCTGGCAAATATTAAATAAGTTTGTGTGGTCCTGAAAATATGGATATAAACATAAAGTTAATATACAATGTACAACAGTGGCGTTAAATAAAATGATTGTGTGAGCCTGATTTACTACCACATGTGGTGATGGAAAGCCTCGAAGAGGTGGCAGCGAGAGAGGAGGCTGAAAGACAACAGAGTCTTAGAGACCTAGAACAGCTCTACGAATGGCTGCAGCAATTTGAAGATCCACCACCTGCACCTAGACCACCGCCACCTTTCCAATTTCGAAATGGTTTGTATATTTTAACTGAAGGTTTTATTTCATAAATAAAATATATTAGTTGATTGAATTTGAAGCATTTGGTGTTGGTATGAAACAAAAATTTATTAGATTCAGTAGTATAGGATTCAGTATAGATTCAGTATTATCTGTATAGGATGTGGTAAATGACTGGTATCCGAGTGAAAAAAACTGGTATATCTTACTGTAGCTTTCTTTAATAATTCATTCATAAATGATCCCTATAGCCGTCTCGGTTTTGATTCCTTGGGGGATTAAGCAAATCGACAAAACAAAAAACAGAACGCAAAACACAACTGGTACATCTATTTGGGTTTGAAAAACATTGAGCCTGTCAGCTTGTATCATTGCTCCAATGTATATCTACAATATACACTCCAATGTATATCTAAGGTCACGGAGGGTGATCTATCATGATTAATTAATGTTGATCATTGATATGGTTGGTCAGCTGAAGCGTAGCATTTACTTATTTTTACAACTATTCTGTTGTAGATCCCATTTAAAGAGCAGGTAGAAAACCAAGTATATATATTTACTATACACATAAATAAAAACTAAGATTCATAAATCACAAAATACAGTTATAAACTTAAAAACCAAATATAAATAATTTACATATAACGGCATTTAATAGAACTGAGATTGCAGTTGAATATGTCAAATCTGTCACAGTTTTTGTTGTAACAACCAAATATAAAAAACAGGGGTAAAAACTTTAGAATGTTGGTATATATAAAGATAACCCCAAAAATGCTTCACAAAATGCAATAAAAATTCCTTATAAGAACTCCTAGATTTAGCGAACTGAAATTTTATATTACCCTATAAAATTTTGACGGAGAAATTGATGGAGGTAACCTCATATAAACCTTCTGGGCTGGCATTTTTCAAGGGGATGGGTGCTGATTTTTGCTCTGTTGTTTTGTGTTGAAATTCTAATACGAGAATAATGCCCCTCCGTATTTTTTGAAAAAAAACCTGCTCTTGTCTTCACTAACTGCCAAAATTTTCGAGAAAATCGTTGTGAAATAGAATTAATGGTTCATGAAAAGAACAAACGCAAAATTACAAACATTGGTGATACAGAAAAGTGTACTTTCTATTTTGACTAATATTATTATACTCTAAAGTTTTTCATCCTTTTTCTGATACATCCTGTATGTATATATTTATAGATAGATTATTTTATTTGTACATTCATTCGCACGCACACTATTGACGATAAAGCTGTTGGTATAAGAACAATTGCATTGGAATTATATTGACTTATTCGAGTGGCGCCTTGTGAAGAAGTGTAAACAGATAAATATTTAAATGTTTATAGAAGTGTCCACATCAAGTCATATACATCTTGCCTTCTGTTATTTAGTTATACACTTATGTTGTAAATAGTTATTAATACAAAGGATGTTTCACAAAAAAGTGTTCACCATTAGATCATATAAATTTTTTAATATTTGCAAATTTGAAATTCCAGATTCAGAGACAAGATGATGTCATTTATAAATATTAATTATGCACATGATCTTAAACCTCTGAGTCCAATATTGGTCATTGCCATATGCTTCAACATAACATAGACGATGTTCACAACTGGTGTACCTACAATAAATACACAAACTGTAATTCTATGACATTTACGAGAACAAATAATCTTATCAATTTTAATTATTATAACATTGAGGTTAATATGATTAAGAAATGCACCAGCATTACAGATCTTGAAATTAATAATATTAATAATAATAAACATAATTATAAGGCAAAATAGAAATTGATCAGAAATAGAATGGTTTCACGCCCGTAAACCTATCAATGCGAGAAGCAGAATACTACTTACAAAGTAATGCCCTTGTGCAAAAGCAAAATGTATATGGTCATCTAAAGCATCACACGACAGGTGTTATAATAGTGTCAACCAAGAACATATAAAAAAAGAACTTTCATTTAAGTTCATTCAAAAAAAAAATAAACCAGCGAAGAACTGAGAAGTGCAAGTACATAATAATAATAATAATAATATATAAATGGTATATGTATACATATTTAATGTCTAATATTAACTAAGAGAATAACACATGAAACATTGTATAACAAAGACTTTCTAATGTACAAATCAACAGTACATTTCTAGTACTTACATTACCCTTACAATAATAAACTACATAAGTATATACAGGATGTTTTTAATCGATGTACCAAGGGTGATACAACCGAGTGTTTAGCTGAAAATAAAACAGTTGCACCAGGCAGATTATCTAAATTTCCCCGGAGATTATGCCCACCTGGTTGGGGCCGTAAATAGGGTTTTTCTTTTTTCTCCAATATTCGAAGGGTGAAATTCGGTGCTGCAAATTTTCTATGAATGGAGAGCAAGATATGAATATTTTTCCGCTCATAAACTCTCCTTAGAAAAGGGGGAATATTTTAACTACCTACTCAATTTTGAATGAACTACACATTAGTTACTTATTTGAAAATTTATATTAAGAAGTTTAATTTATTTTGAAACTTTTGCCATGAAAACCCAAGTTTTTTAGTAGCTCTGCATATGGTATAGGAAGGAAGTTACGAAACGAATATGTATTTTTTTTAAATCGAACTCTATTATTACAGATTTGAACTCATATGTATTATAAATAATATAGTGTCAAATTAAATAACAATGGATTCAGTGGCTTAGATTTTAAATGATGTGAAATAACTTCCACCACTGTACTGTTTTATAATTTTTTATTATGATTTATAATTTTGGTGAATGCATCACATTCCGAATATCCTGTAAGAAAATTCTTTCAAATTCTTTCTGTTCTATAGAAAATGTATCGAACAATGCTTGTGGCATCTTATTTTGAGCATATCTATTAACCTAGGCTATCTATCTTACTATTAGATTATCTCTATCTTACTATTAGATTATCTGCAATAGTAAGATATGTATTTTTTATGAAAAAAAATATTTTTTTAAAATTAAGAATTAAATTTTTTCACAAAAATTAACGGAAAAGATATATTAACGTTTTGTTATTTAAAAAAGACACGTTACATGTTTTTCATCTATTTCTAAGGGAGATGTGTTCTATTAAATTGGAATGTAAATTTAGATGTTACTTAAATGTTATAAATTATGGATTTTTGCCCTTAGGCGGCCGCTAGACGGTCAATAATATTGCACAATATTACGAATTGCGCAATATTATTGACCGTGTAAGCTTAGTATTGAAGTTTGCACAATGATTGAGGAAAAGATTGAACGAGTTTAAATTTTATTGCACCATATTTTCTCATTGAACCGTATAGGGTTAATATTGTACAATATTGTTTAGTCAACGTTTAGCTTTCGAAGTCCTAGTGTAAATTTCAAATCCTCGAGAGTGTTTCCAGTTGCAAGATATCGTAATGTAATTGATAGGCGTTGAAAAGGTGGTATAGCTTCCCTCATATTTGTATTTTTCTTTTGAATCAACGGTGTAACCAAATCTAGTAATTCGTGAAACTTTGCCAAATCCAATCTTACAAAATTCTTGAAGTAATTTACTTCAGTTAATGCTAAATCTCTTAAAAGATGTTCGTGAGTATATTTTTATCTTTTTTGGAACCATTCTTTCGACCAGCGACGTTTTCGCTTTTTACTTTTAAGAAGCACGAACATGACAGCTGCAGCCAAATCTTGGTCAGACATTCCCAACAATGCAATACTACGAGACTGTGTGAATGCAATTTAATTTTAAATCTTTAGTAAGGTGGCCAACAAGGGTCACGCAAACATCATGTACCGCAATCGACCATATTTTTATAAATTTTGACAATGATGGTGTATGTTGTGTTTTGGACAACTACTTATCTGATCATAGATCAATTATGTTGGAATTGGATGTGTGTAAGTTTCCTGGTGAATTACGTACTGGTAAATTTCAGCCGAGGCGAGACTTCAATGAAAATAATTTGGTTAATTTTGAGCACTCCCTAAGTGGGAAACTTTGGGATGACATTTACAATTTGCCCGAGTTAGACGATGCTTTTGCTGTTTTTAACGACACATTTATGTATTATTTCGAACGACATTTTCCAGTGCGTAAGTTTTGTGTGAATCATAACCGTGTCAATAAGAGGTGGGTCGATGATGACGTGAGGAAATCCAGTCAGTATATTAGGGATTTGTTTTTTTTATCCAAAACCTGTGCAGATTTACTACCTTTATATTATTCAGCAAAGAAGAATCATGTTAACCTTGTTAAGCAAAAGAAAAAACAATATTATCAAAATAGAGTCGAGAGTTCAGAAAATCCGGGACGTGCTGCTTGGAATTTGGTAGCAGAGCTAACCAACAGCCACCAACCAACAGGAGAAAGCAAATAGGTAACGTGTCTCTAAAAATTGATGGGAGGGTGGTGGAGGATCCCGGTAAGGTTGCCTCCGCCTTCAATCATTATTTTGTTGATACACCTAAAGATATTATTAGTGGAAATGTTGTTGACAATAAGAGAATCATGGATGTACAAAATAGAAAAATAATAACACATACTCTTTTTTTGGACCCATTTATTGAAGAAGAACTACTATCATTGCTGAAAAATAAACTTAAAAACAAAAAGTCATCAGGTCCAGATGACATACCGTTGTTCTTAATTAGACGCGTTATTGATCTAATTATAGAGCCTATTACCTACCTAGTAAATTTGTCTTTTAAAACAGGGAAATTTCCTCAGTGCTTGAAACTGGGCAAGGTCACTCCTGTTTATAAGAAAAAAGATCCCCACCTTTTGGAGAATTATCGTCCAGTGACTATGTCATGTGGAATATCAAAGATTTTTGAATACGCTTTTTCATGTCGTTTATTGTCTTTTTTGGATAGATTTCAAATAATAAATAAGAACCAGTATGGTTTTAGACCTGGACAGTCAACGGCTACTGCGATACTATCTTTTACAATGAAGCAATCAAATATATTGAGGGGGGCGAGTGTCCTGCTGGGATCTTTTGTGATCTCAGCAGGGCATTCGACTGCGTCAATCACAAGATTTTACTTGACAAGTTACATGATTGTGGCATTCGAGGACTGCCATTACAGTGGGTTGCTAGTTTCTTAAATGGTCGCCAACAATATGTTATCATTCCATCGTGTAGTAATAATTGTGTAGATAGAATATATTCAGACATTTTGTCGCTTGACATGGGTGTTCCCCAGGGTTCGGTTTTGAGACCTGTTTTCTTTATATTGTATATAAATTCAATTGAATCGGTTTTGAACAAGACATTTTTTACATTGTATGCTGACGATTTGGCTTTGATTGTTTCAGATGAATCTGACTATGGTTTGAATGAAAAGTGTAACAAGACTTTACACTTATTGCATGACTGGTTTAGTGAACATAATCTATATTTTAATACTGGAAAAACGCAACTAATAAGATTTCATACTGCACAGAGGAGTTGTAATAAATTAAGTATTTCTGTAAATGGCACAAGGTTAGAAGATAATGACAGTTGTATCAAGTTTCTGGGTATTCATATTGATCAGTGTTTTAATTGGAAAGCTCATTGTAATAAACTTGTTTCCATCATGTCGGCAAATTATTATTTATTTAGGAATATGAAAGATGTGTTGTCCGAACATCAACTGATTAATTTGTATTACGCTCATATAGAGAGTCGATTGCGATACGGGGTTTGCTTTTGGGGTTATTCTGCCTATTCCGAATCGGTCTTCATATTACAAAAACGTATAATACGTTGCATTGCAGGTGTTGCCAGGCTACAGTCATGTAGACCTGTTTTTAGTATGTATAAAATTTTAACATTGACGTCGCTTTTTGTTTTTGAGATGTGTGTTTATATTTTTAAAAACAAGAATAAGTTTCTTTTAAATAGTGATATTCATAATTTTAATACAAGGTACAAAAGTAAGATAAGGGCAGCCTTCACAAAATTGAATATAGTAAGTAAAGGTCCAAACTATTTAGGACCTAAGATATTTAACCATTTGCCTAATGAGCTGAAAGAATGTGACAAATTGATTAATTTTAAGCGAAATTTAAAATTGTATTTATTAGATAAGTGTTTCTACTCATTGTCTGAGTATTTTGTTTAGTATAGGTTATTTTCATGTTTTGACTAATGCTATACATTCTTTTGTAATGTCTGATGAGCATAATAAAATATTATTATTATAATTACTGGTTCTCCCCATGCGAAAATATTGACGCTTGTGAGCCGTCAATATTATTGCGCAATAAATATTGATCGTTTGGGTTCGAGGGGTCATACAATAATATTGCGCAATTCGTAACATTGTGCAATATTATTGACCGTCTAGGGGCCGCCTTAATGTAAGACTAATCAATAATCACATTTTTGTGTTTATCTGTTCACTCTAGTTTATTAAATCAGATTTTTTTTAGCCTGGAAATTCCCTGGTGGTTGCATCATACGTATAATATTTATGGATATCAATTATGCAAATTCTAATGCTTTCGAGGATTAACAAAAACGCAAACTTTTAATAAGATCGCACTCAAAAGATTTATTATTATTGTTTTTTGTAAATTATCTCCAAGCCCTTTTATAAGCCCGATCGTAAATGCTATAGACTTGACACTTCATTATTCACAGCTAGCGATGAGTAATTTTATAGACGAGTTAATTTGTTTGACGACGTTAAAAATATGGGTCATCGTTTTAAATAAAGCTCGGTACTTTGAAAATGTTAACTTGTTATTCTCCTCCAACTTACGTGGCGCTTAAGTATGTTATTTAACACTTAGTTAGGCGCGCCAATCCGGGCGCGCCTTTTGATCCCCAAGTAATTTTTTTTCAAATTTGTTTTTTCATTTTCGTATATGAAATACTTTATTTGGAGCTTTAGGAACATTTTTCCAAAATATGGTTAGTATATTTATTTATTTTTCTTTATTAAAGAACAATCATTGATTTACATTTTTAATTCTGTTTGTGTCAATGGTCTATTTTTATACATCTGAAATTATTTTAAGATTAGATTATGGTTAGATTACGTTATTTTACCTACTTATATTCAGTAAATAACGAAACACACGAAAATGAAAAAAAATTCATGCCAAATGCCTATCCCGATCCAAGTCACACTAATGGTGGTGTACAAATGAGCTTTTAACTCAATAAAAAAACTACAAATTAACAATTACTGCAGATAGCGGCAATATTAAACTGTCAAACTTTTGTAAGATTACCTAAATTCATAAATGTATATTGAGATGCATAATTGATACAATTGAATACAAGATACAATTGAATACAAATTGCTTGGGATCGTGGGTACTCCGCGCGCCTAAGGGTTAAATGATTTGTGATTTTTTATAACTGAATTTCCTTGTATGTACCAACACAGTTTATAATTTTATTTATAGGGGTTGTTAAAATTCCAATTAATAGTAGGTAGTCGAAAATATTTTAATAACTAATAGACGAAACTAATATAAATAAATCATATAAGCATACCAGTTTAGCCGCTCTCTTCGAAATAAATGAGTAGTATAATTTTTCTGAATGAGTATCAAATAAAGAGTATATATAAATATATATATTAAATTATTTTATTATTTAATTAATGAAACATGTAGCTCAGTAAATCATATAACCTAGAACAGGTTAACAAATTTTACTATCATATTTTCTGCTTTTTAAGTCCACATACAGAGTTTACAGTTTTCTAAAGCAACAACTTGCTTCAGAAAAATTATAAAAAGATGTTGAAATAAAAAGAAGTCTAAATTCAATTTTCTATCAACATTGTATTGTGTCACAATTTGTTCAATACTGACCATATCCCATAAGAAATTAATATCAAAATAATCTAATTTTTTTTTAAATATACCTAGTATTTACTCTATATCTCGGAAATGAAACCATTCAGAAAAACGTTAACTACACCACCTAATTCTACAGTACTACCAATACTACCAAAACTATTCAAAAGACGTTTTACGATATGTTATCGGTTAACTAAGTAAGTAAGTATTTATTTATATGAATACAATACAATATAAGAATATATAAATTAAATATAAATATAAACACAAAAACAAAATCGTACAAACTACAAATAGACTACGGTACCTGACTTGCGGTCGTATGTACCATAGTCGCTTGAGACTCCGGTAAAAAGACGCTTTACATGTTATCTTATTCAATAAATAAATATTAACACCTAACTGTAAAGGGCAGTCGTATGTGTAGCAATCCAAGCTTTTATTTTTACTTTTATATATGAAAAACAAAACATTTGACTATGATCAAAATTAGACAAAAGGGAAATGGTTAAATTTGACAATACAAAATTTTAAAACTTTTACAATACTATATACATACACTTATACTAACCCTTATAATAATATCTAATATCTGGTTCTTACAGAAAATATATGTTTAATTTTATAACAATTATTTATTTGTCTTTCTTTTGCCTCCTTTCCTTTCTTACTGCTTTAATTTTTTACCCTGCCTATTCCAATTAATTTTATTTGGTTAATTTTATATGTGTACATAGTTATAAAATGTCTGAAAATAACTGGATATTTGTTTGTATAAATTTTTTTACAGATTTTGAAAATAATGATATATTATTGTAACATTTTATAAAAGGTGGTATTTTGTTATAGATTTTTGTACCTGTGTATCTAGTGCATCTCTTATACGAGGTTTTGTTTGGTTTTGGGACATTAACTGTTGAATTTATTTTACTTCTAGTATTATATTCATGATCAACTGGCGTACGCAACTGTGGATTTTTGTACATAAATTTAACGACATTAAATATATAAAGGACCCTGATATTCATTACCTGGGCTATTTGAAAAAGTTCTAATGTTGGAAAACGCTTCTGTTTATGTAAAATTATTTTTAATATATATTTTTGTGTAATTTCCAAAGGTTTTAATTGATTTTCATGTAATCCTCCCCAAATTGTAATACCATAGCTTAAAATTGATTCGACTAGCGATCTATAGGCCAGTTTTAATATAGTGAATGGTAAGATGTCGCGCATATGGTAAAAAAGATGAATCAATTTACGTATTTTTTGAGTTACACTGTATGCATGATTATTCCATTTTAGATGACTATCTAGGTATAACCCAAGATACTTAATTTTTTCGGTTACCTCAATTGTATTTTGACAATTGCACTGTACTCTGTTGCAGTTGATGTGAAATTTAATATTACTTAGGTATATTGGGAAAATTTGTAATATTACTGGTAAATGTCATAAATTTTGTTTTAGTATGGTTTAATGATAATATATTCTTGTCTAGCCAGCACTTGACTCTGTAAATCCCTTCTTCACTTTTTTTAATTACTTCCTGGCAGTCGTTTCCTTTAAAAATTAGAACCGTATCATCTGCATATGAAATAATGTCTCCTCCTATTTGACAGTTTAATAAATTATTTATATATATTGAAAAAAGTAATGGTCCTAAGACTGTTCCTTGTGGAATGCCAAACTCTATAACACCTGGTAAACTATTAGTATCTTCTATTTGAACCACTTGTGTTCTATCGCTAAGATAATCGGATATTAATTTGAGTGATATCCCTCTAACTTTATAAAATTCTAATTTATCCAATAATATTTGATGTGATACACTATCGAATGCCTTAACTAAGTCTAGAAAAATAGCTAATACTTTTTTATTGCTATTTATGGCATCTTGAAGTTTATCAGTCACACAGAACATGGCATCCTCAGTTGACATATTGCTTCTAAATCCGAATTGTTGAGGTGATATTATGTCGTTGCTTTAAAGCTTTTTCAAATATTTTGGCGAAATTACCTAATATGGATATAGGTCTATAATTACTGGGATCATACTTATCACCGTTTTGTTTATAAATAGGCTTTACTATTGAATGTTTGAGGGATCGAGGAAATTGACCGGTTTGAAAAGATAAATTTATTAAATATTGTAGTGGTTTAGTTAGATGGTGTTTAACTGCTTTAATTGTTTCTGTTTTGATAAAATCGGAACCTGGACAAGATTTATTTTTTAAACTATTTATAATATTAATTACTTCGCACTGTTCAATTGGTCTCCAGAATAACGACTGATTAATATTATAACTTTTTTCTGTATTTATATATTGATGTTCATAGTTATTAACAATATTAGACGCCATGTCTTTTCCTACCAAGAGAAAAAAATCATTATAAATATTACAAATTTCTTCTTTATTTTGTGTTTGTGTGTTGTCTTCCTTATTCACAGCTAAGATTTTGTCTGTATTTTTTATATTATTTGAACATTCTTTTATTGTATGCCATATTTTTTTAGTGTTTGTTCCAGCATTTCAAATTTCCTTTTCATAATACTTTTGTTTTTCTGTTTGTATTAATTTTGTAATTTTGTTTCTATACAATTTATATTGTTTTTTAAGTTCAATATTGTTTTTATTTGAAATTAACTTTTTCTTTAATTTATCCCTAATTTTAATTGATGTAATTAGACCACGCATTATCCATGGTTTAATTTTCTTCACAACTTTAATACTATGCTTTTCAGTGCTTTTATCTATATGATAGTTAAGTGTTTTTAAGAATGTGTCATATGCTAAGTTTACGTTATTAACTGTAAAAATATTCTCCCAATTTTCATTCGTTAAAAAATTACATAGTTCTTGCAAGTTTACTCTTCTCATCTGGATATATCTATTACTTTCGTTAACATTTTCATTTGTAATATTTTCAAAACTTACTATTGTTGTATAATGATCAGTGATTGTTGTCTCCAGTACTATAGTTGTAAATTTAGTTTTAACTTTGTTCGTTTTATTAAGACAAATATGATCAATGCAAGTACTTGACTCGTCTGTTATTCTTGTAGGTGTTTTTATTAATAATGAATAACCATGAGCGTTTAGTACCTATCGTTTGATAGTTATTTGCTACCAAATCTTCCGCATTATTAATATTGATATTTAAATCGCCGATTAACAAATTAATATCGCCTTTTTGTATGTTCTGTGAGAAATTATCCAAGCCTGTTATAAAATCTGCTTTATCTGTGGAAGGGGGTCGGTAAACTGCTAAAATATTAAATAAGTAAGAACTTTCAGTGAAACTAATCTTAGTTACTGTACTTCCTGCTATTTTATGATTAGTATATTTAGGATTGATATTATTCTTTACATAAATTACAGTTCCGTCATTTTGATTATAAGTTGCATTATTGTAATAAGCTGTATACCCTTGTATTCCAAAACTATCAACATTTTTAATCTCCCAGGTTTCACTCAAAACCATTATGTTCGCATTTATTTTCATATTATCCAGTAATATCAAAAATTCATCAAAATTTATTTAGACTTCGAATGTTCATGTGTAAGATATTAAAATTATTTTTATAGCTTTTATTATCATTTTCAAAATCTTTCAAACATATATTTTGAATTTCATTCCAGTTTTCTATTTCAGATAAATAGTTGATCATCTTAATGTAAAAATAAAAAAACAACAACTACAATATAAACAAAAAATTTAAAAACCTAATTGTTTTATATAAATATGTGATATTCTCCTTTGTATAACGATTACTTTAGGAAAGTTAATATAAAATTATGAATTTAGACACCCGACTAACTATGGGTTCTTTGAAGTTGCGATCTTGTGTTAATTTTGGAACTTGCACCGGTTGGTTTTGTTGGAGTAACTTCTAATTTCCGTTTCTTCTCTTCTGTTTTCAAAGGGGTTGTATTGATAGTTTGATTTATTTGAATCGCTGTTAATGTAGATGTAGGTGTTCCTGGTGCACCGAGGTTTGTAGGTTTGAGATTTTCATCTGGTAATGTGGCAGTGGCTTGTTCTCGTGTTCCTTCTTGCTCAGATCTAGTTTTGAGTGCCTCATAGCTGTATTCGTCCTCATTCACTACTAATGTATCTCCTCTTATATAAGCGTTGTAACTTTTTTCTCTAGCAGCCTTTAGTTGGTTACGCAAAAATTTTTTTTTCTGATAATCTTCAGGACAATAATCTTGCGACAGGAATATTTTTAGTTTTTTTGGTTCATTTGTGTTTTTTTTAGCGCTATTTAGTATTTCTTGTTTTAATTGATAATTTACAGTTTCGATTGCAATTGGTCTAATTGATCCTTGTACTTTTTTCCCAATTCTATATATGTCTCGAAAATCGTTAATATTGCATTGAATTTGTAGAATTCTGTTTACAACGTTTAAGACATCTACTACTAATTCCTGCTTAGATTCTTTTATTCCATAGATTACTAGGTTATATTTTCGTGTCTTCCTTTTTAATAATAATATCTTATTTTTTAACTCGATATTTTCTTTTGCTAGTTTAGCATTTGATATCTTTAAAATATCCAATTCTTTGTGTACTTCACTTCTAAAATCCCTGATTTCTTGCTTTAATTCTCTATTACCATCTTCAATTAGTTTAAAGAGATCCTCTAACGTTTTTGACATCTCTTCTCGTGGTAAAGTGTAAAATATAGTAATCCTGTCCGTATCTATTAATTTGCAGGTAGGTACTGATCAAATCAAACTCTTAGCGCTGTGTGTGTGTTATTGCCCGACTAGGATTGATAGTCCCCACTACTCGCTTGTTTACTAAGCCTACTGTAAGCAAATATAGTCTTTAACTTACGGTTTTTTTGCTCCTGGTTTGTATATTTCTTTAAATGCACTCTTGTTATCATGGAAAACGTAAACTCATATATAAAATCAGACTACAAATGGACTTAACACTGATAATTATTGAAAATTACACTATTAAACTTATATAATTGCACTTAAAATCGACTAATCATCTGGATTCACTGTTCGAAATGACTTGTTACTAGAAACGCACCATTCATTCCCATAAATAGTTTACTGTTATTTCCGACATACTACTCAACTGAAAGTCGAGTGATAGTTAAAAAAACTAAATAAGTACTAAAAAAACTTTCTTGGTGAAATTGGAATTAATGGAAATTATCTTTCGTATCTAAAGTAAGTATACCCTAATACCCTGCAAAGGCAACAGTCAACAAGAAACAAAATAATACTAAACCAATACATTGACATGAACAGCGGAATCCTAAAGACTACTAAGGAGTACTAAAGGAACAAAATACAGTCTAAAAATAATTAATAGTGAACAAATGACTATTTAAATGTAATCACAAATTAATTTACAAAATGTTTTGCAATATCAGTTGATCAAATGCCAAATAACGAATTTGCACAAAATTAAAATTATTATTGTATCACTGAATTATTAAATAAATAAATTATGAAAAATTAAACACTATTACTGATGTCAATTTCCTAAATTGTTGGAACTGTCAAAATGACGTTTTCAAAAAGGGTGATCCTGGCTTGCTCGAATATTACAGAGCAATTGTTACTTTGTCCCTTCTATAAAATTTCGAAAAAGCTGTCTATCTTCGCTCAGTAGGCATAATTTACCTATTAACTTCGAACCAGCATGGGTTCCCCAAAGCCTTCTCAACCGGAACGAAATTTATGCAATTTATTGTATCTAAACTAGATGATGATGAATTTGTAGTGGACATTTTTTTCAACCTGTCCCGTACATTATTAGGGACTATCAGTTCCTTGTATTTATCTAAAAAACTTAACAGCATGGGCATACGTGAAATGACTGGATAATTTCTTACTAACCCACAGAAAAATTGTTGTAAAAGTTAAATATCTTTATTCAGAAGAATATATAATGTCAAGCTGTAAACTCCACAGGGCAATACACTTGACCCTTTGTTATTTCTGATGTCCACAAATGATTTACGTTACTAATACGGTGTGGTAGGTTGTATACGCTGATGATACCACAATAGTTATATCTCATCTAAAAACAGTAGTATTTCATAAGCATTGTCAACATTAAAAAAATCACTTGACACTAGGGTTGGCAAAATTTCGTATTTAACTTTCACTAGTTTCATACCAAGTTTTATACCTTATTATACCAAAAGTATTATACATAGCACTCAAAAAATTGGTAGGGACTTTTTGCTATAAAATAAATTTGTAATAACTAAACTTAATGTTTATTCAATAAAAGAAACCAAAAACATGAACAATGATTCTTAAAAAATCTTAAATTTGTAAAAACAAAACTCAAAGTTTATTCGAACAAACAAACCCAAAACATAAACATAAGTAAACTAAGTACATAGTACTGTACAATGTACATAGAGAAAAGAAGGAGAGACATGTTAAATATTTTTTGTCGGCTTAGATTTTGAATAAAAACGCCTGGAACATAGCGCTGAAAGGACTGAAAGGGTCATCTCATATTCATCTTCCTCCGTGTATTGAGATTGAAATTGAGACTCATCCACTTGTGTTTCAGTTTCCCTTTCTTCATGTTTTGGTATTTAAAGGCTTCATACAATTTGGTATAATACTAGATAAGTTAAATACAAAGAATAAAAATAATTATCTCATTTGGTATAATACCTCTGCCAACCCTACTTGACACTGGATCGCTTCTTAATTTTTAATGTGCTGTTTCAGTTTTCCTTTCTTCATGTTTTGGTATTTAAAAGTTTAATACAATTTGGTATAATACTAGATAAGTTAAATACAAAGAATAAAAATAATTATCTCATTTGGTATAATACCTTTGCCAACCCTACTTGACACTGGATCGCTTCTTAATTTTTAATGTGCTTTCGATTTTTTCCTAAAAAAAATTGTGTCTAATATTTATTTTGATCTATCTTATAATGAGTCTTGTGGAAATATATTTAAATCAAATAAGATCCCCACAGGTTTTATATAATTTTTATTTGGATAGTGTGGATTAAAATCGAATTGAAAAAATTAAAAAAATCATATTTACGATTTATTTACCGTATACGCAAATATGAACGCATTTCACATAAATTAACTGATGCAGGTTGGTTAAATATGGAAACAAGGCGTAAATTACATTATTTAGTGTTCTTTCACGCAACAGTAAATAAGTGTCCGCCTTATCTTTACAGTAAAATTAAATTTCGTACCGATGTCCATACTCTAAATCTTAGATTTAAAGGCTTGATCTTTTCACCACCACATAAAACAACTATGTTTCGCAGATCATTTACGTATAATATTTATCGCTTATATAATGGTTTGCCAAGTCATCTAAAATTATTACCCGTAAATAAGTTCAAGACGAAAATTAAGGAGTGTCTTTTTTTGCTTTAGTTTTATTAGATGTATATTAAACGTTGCTTGCAGTATTTTCATTTTCTCTCATACTGCCTCAGCTTTATAGTTTAGTCTTCGCATTGTTAATATACCTGATAGATTTAGATAAGGCTGAAACTTTGTTCAGCAGGTAAATAAATACCTTACCGTGCTGTTTTTCAGTCTTTTTTGCATTATACTATATTGCATTGTTGTATATATATATATATATATATATATATATATATATATAAGTGTTGCTAATAAATAATTATTTCTCAAGGCACCATAACAAGAAACTTCATTTAATTACACCTTGATCGGATATTTAGTTATTGAATCTTTGATAAAGACATATCAGATTAAAATAAGTAATTTCTCGCTGATAATAATAATTATTATAACTATCTCTATACATGCAGGTAAATTTTATTTATATATAAAAATTGCAGTTATTTCTTCTTATTTAATATTTTAATTAATAAGTTAAATAATAAAACAATTTATTCATTTTTAAAACTGTTCTTTAATGTCTGTCTTTGTTAATTATTTCACTATCAATACATGACTATATAACAAGTCTCTAAATTTAAATAAATACTTTTAATACCAGTATCATCATGGCGTCTCCTGACATCTGGAGAGACAGATGCAACCAAATGGTTGTTTGTCTGAGTTCCATTCTTTTCTTAACTATACAGACATAAATGAAGTTTAAAAAATACAAATACATGAACCCATATTTTCAACAAACAAGACAAACAGTAGCATTATTTAAATAAATAAAACTTATTTTATATACAAGCAGTTTGTGTATGTGTGTATATTATGATCTCTGGATAGTCATGCATTTTATCACAAATACGTATGTCGTATATTGTTCGATTGAAATTTGTAAGGAAGTCATGTAATTTAAATTTGTAAGGAAGTAATGGAAGTAAAATTTTTGCTATAACTTCATAATTTGAAGTTACAGTAGCTATGCTGTTATGTTTAGGCGATATCTATATAACTCCAGGAATCAGCGTAAAAGTTTCGGTTCATACTTTTCTTTTTATGCCGCCTAATACACCTCACTTTTCTTTTCACGCATCTCATACTTAGTGATTCTTGTCAAGCTATATGTGGTTACGAGGTGAGTTTAGTTCTGTATTAATTCCTAGTCGACTGTAAAACGCATATGAAATGGCAATCTTTTAAATTGTCTCCTACCTTAACTTTTCAAGTAAATCCGCTGCCTTCCATGAACGGATCACCCTGTATATTGCAATCATTTTTATGTTTTTGCAATTATATCAATATAATTCGATATAGGTAAATAGTAGGGACACTCACTGCACTGTAATTAATTTGTAACCAAAAGCATTTTCAGTCTTTCATTGACCTATTTTAACCAATAGTTTAACAATTATAAGCTTGAAGTGTTAGTTCTTAAAATGTTAGATAGAATATATTATCTGTGAAATTTATATGTCAAAACCTACCAGATAAAATAGAACGATTTTATGTGCCTCAATATGTAAAAGATCAAGTACTTAATTGAATTTAGTGAAAATATTGGACAGGAGAACTGGGGAAATTCGAATAGAGCACACCAAAGTGATGTCATTGCTGTAGTAATAATGATTCACTGGGGATGTGTTGTTTAACCTATATGACCCGTTCTGACCTCTTCAACTGAGTTTTGCAGTGGATCGGAGGTCGACTGCTTTTAACCGCCTTCGTTAGCTCTGCTCCCGGTGGTTTTAAACTCACCATGCATTTTTAACCACTGTCGCTTATATGACCAATAAAGCGTTTCTTGTTTTATTACACTTGTTCCGAATATCTTACTTTATGTAACGGCAGAATGTTGGCGGAGAGTTATAATAAAATACCGACGAAATTTGATACTCGGAAGCAGTCAAAAAGTTATAAATTCCTTATTGGCTTTCGAATTAATTTAAAATTCCGAAGTAGAAATACAAGGATAACTACAAGAATATTCTGATATCTACCCTAAATATGACCTACACCAACATTTTTTTTTCCAAATAGTTTTTCCTAGGTATGTTCTACAAAAGAACTTACCTAGTGATTTTGATATTATTATTCATTCAGTCATTTTGAATATAATTTACAACAATATTCCAAGTCCAATAAATCGACAAACTTATTATCTGTGACTATGGAGTAGAAGTAATATATTCATAAAGAATTTCAATGGTGAATTACAAATTATATCAAATATACCCACATTGTGTAATGTCAACTTTCAATTTTTAAAAAGACGCGTTATCAAAATGTAAGTAGTTTCTTCTCATCTAAGAATGTTTCCATATCCTTATTTTTCTTAAAGTGTAAAAGTTAATGCAAATTGTTTTAATTTAATCGTTTAAATTAATTAAATCAAACATTTCCAAGATATATTTACCTATATCTGCATGATATGTTACATAAATGATTATTACTAATTTAAAAATAACAAAACTGAACTAAAAATAAGTAACAAAGGTAGAAGAAATAGACAGCAACAAAATTAAAATCTTAAAACGTTTTGTACATGAATTGTACTTTCGATGGTTAAACACGAGGTTTAACATTTATTTGTATATAGTATATTTTGTTTGTTATAAGGTATTTAGTTATGTATAATAAATTTATTGGTATATTAACTGCATGCAGTACAAGTTTTGATGTAAACATATATTTTAAAACCCACATGAACTTTGCCGTCGCCAAAGTAAGGCGTTACGAATAGTTACGAATAAGAGATTGTTTAAAAACTGTAGAATTATAGTGAAAAAAATCCTTTACATTGGGCTATAATCGCTCTCCAAATAAGTTGTACTATTTTAAGATCATTTGGAACTTCAAACCAACAGCAAGCAGCCTGTACGAAGCAGTAAATCTTTTTTTTAATTTTGCTTTTTCTTTATTCTCTTCAGTCAATCTGCCATATGTTATGTGTGTAGATAAATGTGTGAAAATATTTATGATCTTGTGTGAATGTGTGTGGAGATAAAAATATATAATCAATCATATCTCGAAAAAGAAAACCAAACAGCAAGAATTTACGGTGCGTATTTGGAAAATTCATTGCAAATGTTAAGTGAACTGTAATTAATTATGAACTGAAATATTGCTACAACGGAGCATCTACGTTCGTCAGCTCCTGTGGTTATGTCGTGATTCATGATTTCATGAATTGATATTGATAAGAATAAATAAATATAGCTTCAGTAAAGCCTAGTCGTTCGTGTATTTATTTAAATATTACATATGATATATATTAAACTTTATTTATTCATAAAACTATACAAAGTAATTTATTTTAAAATTTTAGGTTTTTGTGGCTGAAAAAATGATTTTTTTATTCAATTTTCTTTCCTTTAATTTATTTTATCTTCGGTTGTCTTCACTGCTTCTCTAATAAAACGAACATCTGCACCAACTAAACGAAGTATTTCTACTTTTTCAATAATTATTAGTTGCGGTTTATAGTTAGTTGCAGCCATAATAACAATTTTGCTTCCACAACTTATTATAAACTCACATGGAAAGAAGACGCTTAACTCTCAGTTCATATATCTTTAGTGTTTCATGGATACGTTTTTACATATGGAAAAAAATTGAATTTATTTGTTATGAAGACATTTTAAATTGTTTTTATGTAATAAGGATAATAACTTGGGATACATCAGTTTTAGAGGGCGTTGAATAATGCAATGTTGTTAGATCTTCCGTAAAAAAATCGCTAATATGATTTCTCCAAAAATCACACCAAAAAAATCATAGCAGGCCGTAAAATGGTAACCTTATCATCATAGTAGATTGTAAAAATTCATCACACCTATTAATAAAGAACTAGAAATGGGAGAAAATTGCTGTCGCGATTTTCGTTCCCATTTCTAGCCCTACCGGGGGTCCAGGCCTGCGGCCTGGTGTCACCCTTCAGGTGACACAATCATCTAGAATAATCTTATTTTTAAGAAAATACATATTAAAGAAATTTTGTATCTGGAATGATGATGTAATTGTACTAAACGATTTTTCTTAATATTTAGATGAATTGTAAGGGTACTCTATTCTTAATGGTAAAACATCATATTTCTTCAAGTGCTGAAAGTAGAATCTATTTTTCAGTAAACATTTTTATCAATTTTATCAATGGACCAAAAATATATTGCTGTCATAATTGTTGTAGCAAATTAATATTGTAGATATTTACTTTTGTAAGCTAAAATGATGAATTTTACAGACTGCCAAAATTAACGAATTAATTCCAAACTTTACCTGCAGAAAGACTAAAAACTACGGACAATGAAATAGAATAACACTAATAGTTACTAATAAATAATTGGAAAAAGTAAAAAAAATTGCCTCCAGCGTGACTCGAACTCGCGAAATCACCATTACGATGTTTGGAATCCTACGACTATCCCATTGCGCTACCGCGCCATTTCCCAGAAGTTGACCCTGAGACATTTAAGTATGTAAACTGTACGTGTCAACCTGAAAAATTAATTTTTACCGATATTCTAATTGGAAAAGCATTTCACTTCAATATTTTGGTAATCAGAAGTGTTTGGCAATTAGTACTATCTACTCCGTTAGCAATATTTCTCATAAGAAAATAACCTATCTGAATTTTAATTAATTTGACAGTTTTCGTGGGAGGTGCTTGTCTTGTTAGTGCAATCTCATATCGGCAGATAAAATGAGAAAGAAGTTGAGACGGATGCGACTCTAGATTTTTGAAGACGAAATAGAAGTAGAAGGAGTCGACGTAGGGTCTCGAAAAAAAATCTCAAAGGACGGAAGTTTCGCGTAAAGCGGTTTTCGAAGCCGAAAAAATTAAAAAAGGGGTCAAGCGGGTCCCGCGAAAAGTCGCGATTTCGGCAGGCGTGACGGGGCCATTAGGCGCGAGGACAAACGCCGGTCCTAGCCGCATCTCTCTCACCGAACGGTGATCGACGAAAATTTTGCAGAGGTTTTTGAAAAGGCGTTTAAATTGGAAAAAGGCGTAGGAAACGGGACGAAAATGCGTCTACGCCTAGGAGAAATGCCCGGGGCGACTTTCGGTCGCCCACGGAAATGGCTTTGCGATCCCCCCTCGGAGGAGTTAGCTTAGAAACTTTGTCGATTCGGCGACGGAATTTAGAGCGAGACAGAATCGACGCATTCTAATATATATGGATGAATAATCATCCAAATGCTACTCTGCTCAGTAGCAGAGTAGCATTTGGAAGATTTTATTTATTTATTTAGAAAACACAACAACAATGGCAATTAATGGATTGGGGTAACATAAAAACACAAAAATATATAATAATATGTAATAAATTAAGAAGAAAGAATAAAAACATATCTACAATATTAATTAAAAGAATATGCATAGATACCTAGATAACAAATAAAGTTAACATAAATAGTGGATACAGTAAACAAAACAATATAACAGAGTGCAAAATTTAACAGTAAAATTCTTAATTTATAAAATTGTATGTCAGATGTTAGTAGAAATTTTTTTCTTAATAGACGGAATATCGTCATGGAAAATATCAATCAAATTCTACATCTTGCAATGATAATAGTCCATTCTATACAGCGGAGAGAAGTTTATTAGTTGGTCTTGGGTGTTGGAAGATAAAACAATGTTGAAGACCGAGTGGTAAGATGGCGAACATTAAGACATAGATAGTATAACAAATCTGGATAGTCAATTTTATTAGTTATAATTTTGTGAAGGGTCACCAACGAATTACACATACAACGAGTGACCAGATCATGTTGTTAAATTATTGGAGTAAATTTTCTTAAGGAATTCCTCAGGGTGGATAAATGTCATCAGACATTAGATCATTGAGGATTTGAACCACAAGGATTTAACATATTTCCTATTATATTTTCCAATTTACTGATATGAATTTGAGTTCCATACCAGGGAGGCATATAAAGTACCAATGCATTAAAAAGTAAGGACACCCGTTTTAATTTCTGTATATATATATATATATATATATATATATATATATATATTATCAGAAAGCCCTTTTACCACATTAGGTGTAGGGCAGTATATTACATTTCATTTCTTTTTTAAATTTCTACTATCAATTATATACAAATTTCGCCCATTCCTTCTTATTTGTTGCTAATATTTCTGCATTCGTCCATGTTTTTCCCTTTTTTTAGTATTTCTCCTATTACTCCATCCCAAGTTTGCCTCGGTCTTCCTCTCTTTCTTCTCTTCAGTATTTTTGCCTTCCATATTTGTTTGACAGGTCTTGTACTTTCCATTCTCTCTAGGTGGCCCCACCAACTTAATTGTCGTCTTTCAATGAACTCTAGAGTCGACTGGATTTTTAATTCTTCTCTTATTTTTGTGTTTCTCATTCTATCTCTTCTTGTGACTCCTCTGATTCCTCTAAGATATTTCATTTCTACGGCCTGTATTTTGCTCTTCTGCTTTTTCGTTAACACCCATGATTCGCACCCGAATGTCAGAATTGGTCTATAAATTGATTTAAATACATTTATCTTTGTGGTTCTTTCTATTCTTTTATTAATTTCTGCTTCTAATTTTCCACTGTCCTCTATTTCCACGCCTAAGTATTGAAAAGATTTCACTTGTTCTATTTTAGCACCTTCTAGTTGTATATTTACTTCGTCTTGTTCTTCGCCAACTACCATTACTTTAGTTTTACTTATATTCAGTGTCATTCCATTTTCTTTTAATACTTTATTCCATACTTCTAAATTATTTTGTAGGTCCTTTTCACGTTCTTTGTCTTTGCAGAACATTTCTTTATAATCTCATCCATGAATATAATAAATAGTAAGGGGCTCAATCCACCTCCCTGTCTCAATCCTTCCTTTGTTGAAAAAGCTTCTGATCTTCTGTTATTACTTATGACGCAGTTAATATTATTCTTGTATATGTTCTGTATAATTCTTATTGTTTTACTGTTAATTCGTCTTCTTTTTAAGATTTCCCATAATTTTTCCCGTGGTACCTTGTCAAAAGCTTTCTCTAGATCTATGAATGCCAGGTATACTGTTTTTTTTTTTGCTGTTCTGATTTCTCTATTATTTGTTTGACTGTGAATATGTGGTCTTGTATACTTCTGCCCTTCCTAAATCCGCTCTGTGACTCCTCCAGAGTATGTTCTATTATTGGCTTTATTTTTCTATCTATAATTTGTTCAACAATTTTCATAGCAATACTCAACAGCGTTATGCCCCTGTAGTTATTACAGTTCTTCTTATCCCCTTTCTTATATATCGGCACTATCAGGGCCATTTGCCAGTCCTTTGGTATCTGTTCTGTCTTCCATACTCTGTTATATATCTCGAGAAGCATTTCTGTTCCCTTTTGTCCCATTTTTTTTACCATTTCTGTAGTTATTTTGTCATATCCTGGTGCCTTTCCATTTTTTAGGTTCCTTATTATGTCCTGTTAATTTCTGTAAATTGTCCTAAATTGTCTTAAAGACAAAACCAAGATTTCTAAAAGCTTTCCGCTGGATATTATTGATGTGCTCCACAAAACTTTATAAGGGTATAAAGGTGAAAAGTGAAACATACTGTATATATCATCCACACTCATGTTTTTTTTAGAGTGACTTGGTTCCTTGGTGACTTAATAGCGAACGCCATTAACCGTAACAGCGTTCTCCGCATGATCCTCGAAAAAAATGGGCCAATTACACCTCCGGACCAAAAGGCACACCAAACAGTCACCTTTTGAGGATACATTTTCGTTTGAACAATCTCTCTGGGATTTTTCAATCCCCAAATACGACAATTGTGCTTGTTTACGAAGCCACCAAAGTGAAAATGCACCTTATCTCTCAAGATGATTTTCATTGAAAAGTTTATGCATCCATTCTGCAAACACACGACGCTGTTGATGGTCTCGAGGCTTCAATGCCTGTGTTATTTGGAGTTTATACCGGTGTAACTGCAGATCTTTTTGTTAAAATTTGCTGTGTAGTGGAATACGTTGACGAATCGATGTGCTTGGATTTTCGGCCACACTTTCGCGAACAATGGCAATATTTTGTTCCGAACGACCTTTACGAGCATGCCGAGGGGTTTTGATGTTAGCTACGGATTCAGTTTGCTCGAATTTTTTGACCACATTCCAAATTGAAGGTCTCACATTCTCAGAAGGTCGATTTTGCACGCCAAAAAATGCACGTGAAGCACGAAATGCACTTTTCCTCGATCGGCCACTTTCGTAATAGGCTTGGATAATTTTAACACGTTGTTCGGTCGTATATTGCTCCATGACTAATTTTGTTTATGTTTTTAGTTTAGAAATCTGACATTACCGTTGACAAATACAGTGACGTATCAAAAATATTTTAGATTGTAATGTGGAAACTCAATTTGAATCACCCTTTACAACATCAAACTCTAGGGAGCAATCAAAGGATCATCAAAGGTTTTATAAAAAATAGTTCCTTCTTAAGCCAAACCCACAGTCGTACCTTCAAAGTAAATCTTTTTTTTTTATTATTATTATTATTATGAGTTATTAAGGTGCTAATAAAACTAACCAATATTTTTTCAAATCATCAAATCTCTAAGAAGGATATCCCATTATCCTATTATTAACAAAATAAACCTATTTATTTTAATTACTCTCCCCAGCCGCAAACCTAGAGCTCATAGTACTGAGCGGAAAATATTATATGGTAACTATGCTTATGTTTACCACCTGAAACTAGGATCTTGTTATTTATCTACCTGCACCTAAAACATCTTAGTAGAGAACATCTAAGCATTCACAATATAAGGATGGATACGTTTATCATTAATAGATGTTAGGGAATCACATTTTAATTTATGTTAATATGATGGGATCTAAGAATAGCAACACTGACCCAATTTTCTTCAAATGTTCTGCAGAAATATTGCCGTATTTATAGAAACCGGCTGTTGTCTTAATTAATTATTGAATCACTATTTAATAAGTGACAGTTTTTCAAAGATGGGAAGTAGAGAATTGAATATGATGACATTTATAGACCGATTCCCACATAGCAGCGCGTAGCGGCGCTGCAAATGCTGCACCAAAAAATATTCATGTAATTAAATGGAACAGTTCCCACATAAACGGCGCGGCGCTGCTCAGCGCTCAAAGGTAGAGTCCTATATAAAGAGAGTAAAGACATGAGCCGTCATTTTTCCTCCAAATCATGGCGGCAAATTTAAAATTCAATAACGACGTTTGTTCTCTGTGATAACGACCAAATGTGGAAAGGAAAATATTTTTTAAATAAAAACTTAAATAATTTGCAGTGAACGCACCGTAACCTTTTGGTACAAGGCGAAGAGACAGTGATACAGCTGGTGCTGGTACAGAGAAGCAGTTATGTTATAATCTGTCAAGAACGGTTATGTTATGTTATATCAGGTAGAGCTTAGATATTAACGAAGTAATTATATATATAACATAGGTTGATGACAAAAATTTGGTGCACATTAGTGTCTAATGTTACCGAGGTATACCTTGGTTTACAGAATCAGGTAGGTACTTTATATAACAAGTTTAATTTAATAAGCAATACCAAGTTCCAATACATAACCTTACTAATAGGTAAAAAATAAAAACGTTTAATACACTTTATGTTTTAGCAGCAATACAAACTAAGAGCTAAATGAGACAGATGGCCAATATTTAATATTAATGGAGCTAATAGTTACAAATAGAATATAAGCAAATTTCTACTAGGAGTTAATAATAGAACAAGCAGCAAAATCAGTAAAAAGCCATGCACTTTGATAGTGAAGCAAAGCAAATAATAGCAAACATAGCATGAATAAATAATGTCTCGATACTCTGGGTAGCATGTAATTCAGCAAGGAATCTAATGCACTGATTATTTCTGCAACGAGTTGGTAAGCAGTGTGTAATTAACTTCTTAAGTTCTAGGCTAGGTGTATGATTAGCTGGGTGCAATTAAATAGGACCCTAAGTTTCGATGAAGCCCTAGGTCAACTAGTGGCAGTGAAATATGGTCCTATGTAAGCTAGCCTAAATAGAGAGATACATATCCGTGCAGTTGAACGTAAGTGGCAGAGATAATCGGGATTGGCTTACTTGAGAGTGGTGGTTGACCAGACAATGGTACTTATTTGAGAGGATAGACGGTGACAAAACCTTATTGCTTAATAAAACCTTATATGATCCAGCAAACGCTGTGATATGTAGCACTACTGCCTTATTCAGGTTAATAAACGCGGTTTATGTCATTAATTAAATCAGTTATCACTTCAAGTTCAGACCTTCAGTCTCAAAATTACAAAATGGTTCCTCTCAGCCAGGAAGTATAAAAAAAAACATTTTAAACCTGTGTTTTTCTAATTATGGAAGGTGTATTCTAGAAGTTCTAACAGAAAATTTGTAGGGAATTTATTAAAATATAAATTAGACTTAGACTTTAGATTAAAAAGATTAGATTAGTTAGACTTTAGTCAGGGATGACTAATACCCTTTATGGTAACAAGTTTGTATAGAAAACAAGGTTCTATTTAGATTTTAATATGAGGTTAACTGAAAATGAGGAAAACTGTAATGAATTTTAGAATATTTTTAATGTAATAGTAGTTGTGTGTTGTAATTAGTTATTGCATATAAATATCCATTCTGCACTTTTCAGCTCGCTGCAAACGATGTATCTTCCTTTCGGTTCGCTCGGAGTCTAAACTAATGAGAATTGAAACAGAATTAACCAAAGGTTTTATGGAGGAATCTACTATGTGAATAGGTAAGTTTAAGTTAGATAGGCTTGTACTATCTAGTTCTAATGAATATTTTGTTTTTAGGAAAAATGGTGTTCACCTATGGTCGAGGCGTAGAATGGTTGAGATATGTTATTCTGTTTGATATTAATTTTATTATAATAAATGGATTATTTCTATGTGTTCCCTATTTATCTTACTTTTTAATAATGTTTATGCTTGGCTAAATAATATTTTGAATATACAAATACCAGTATATAATTTAAATTTTCAGTGAATATAACTAAATAAGACGGGTGAAAATAAACCCGTAACAAGATAAAACTCATGACTGACTGATGTAAGGACAGGCACACAGGAATAACTGACAAGTATTAATGAAACAAAATTTTATTAAAAAATAGTTATAAAAAATAAGTAGGAACTAATTTAAAAAGATTATGGCCTCATAATCATTTTCTGAAAGTTGTTGCTGTTTCTCAACTTGAAATTTTATTTCGCTGATGTTATCATTTGCACTTATTTCAACATGTCGTTGATCTGGTGACTGGACCGATGGAACAGTTTCAGAACTGCTCGTAGTAGTAAACGGGGGGGTTAACCGATTTGAGGATGCACTGGATTTTTGTGGACTACCATACAATATTCCTGATGTTGACGGCATAGGTTAGGAAACAAAATAGGTACAGCATTTAGTTTCAGTTTCCTTTTACCATCTTCTCGGGTTTTTTCCCACATCTCGGGAGCAAAATGAACCTTAAAAGTAATATGAGAATATATGACAACTTAAAATAATTTAACACCACCTAAGTACCTCACAAATAACAGTACGATCTGTTGGCATCCAACAACCTTGTTTCATATTCATCGTCCACTCTTTACATAGTTTTTCATTTTTTGGGAAGTATTTCATTAAGAAACCATGTTCACTTCTATTTAAACAACCTTTTACCGAACAACCCACCATGCTGACAGTTTAATCTATAATTTAACAAAAATTAAATGTTAAATGTGATGTGATATAACATATGATACATGATTTGAAATTCTATAGAATACAAGAAAATTCCTACCTCACAAGTAGGTAATTAATCAAATGTCTTCGTATTTCGAATAAAATACTTAAATAATCTCTCTGAAATAAAATCACACGAAAAAAAGTAAAAAAACACGGAATTCACACACAAAGCGTCACTGACAGATCCGTCAAAATCTTTGTTTGGAGGATTAATGGCGGACGCAAGCGATTTTCGACCTTATATCCGTTGGACCAATCAAAAACGGTCACCCTCATGTCTTTACTCTCTTTATATAGGACTCTACTCAAAGGACCGCCGCGCCGCGCTGCTGCGGCGCTGCTATGTGGGAATCGGCCTTAAAGCATATAGCAAATATTTAATGATTCGACTTTAACTACATAGGAAGCGGCTGAAATGTTAAATGTTATTTCATTCATTTAATTTATTTTTAATTTAATCTTGTACTTAAGAAGGAAATAAAGTGGATTAGTAAATAAAATTATTAATATACTTAAAAATATTACCTATATAAAAAAATACCACCTAGATATGTGAAATAAAGTAAAACCTGCTGATTCGCTGCATCAACATATTGTTGTGAATGCTTTTTGTAACTCTTTGTTAAATTTTATTTCAGTTTCGTTGATTGGTCGTTAACTATTTAGTATGTCGTTCACTTTTTCAAATTTCACAGGACTTTTAAAATTAAGAGCGTCCTTGGAAAATAAACTTATCTGCATGGAAAATATACTGGACCTTTTCTCTCTTCAAATTCGCAATATGATTTGGGTATTTGTCGAAACTTACATCCTTCGATTTGTCAAAGTTAATTTCAACATAAAACAGTAACTTTAAAGTTATCACTTTAAAGTTACTGTTTCGCTTAACTTTAAAGTTACTGTATCACTGTAAAGTCGTTTAAAGTTACGGGCTTCATCATAATCGGCTAGATCAAGTCGCCTGGTCCCTGCTCCTTATACTAGTTTGTTCCATTATCCTGTTTTACTGCTTCTCTGCAATTACCGGCATTAGCAGCACGTAGGGTTAAGTTTACCTTAGTCAATTGTCTGTATTGAAATTAGTTTTGTGACAGCCTGACAGCTGTCAAATCTATCTGCTAGTGTTTTCATGTTTGCTTTGATGCTATCCGAATGATTTTCGTTATTTTTAATTATTTTGTCGATGTGTAAATTTTAATATTTTATGAAAACTTTTAGAGTTTTGTGTTATGTAATGCCGTAAAGTGCAACTGCTGTCACTAGTGTCACTGTTAACTTTTGACAGATAGAGTATGCCAAATTAACACTTTGTAGTAGCTTTGTTCTAAACATTTTCAGTCGATCCTCTACTCTTTGTCAGTAGAAGCCTGATAAAATATGATATATGATAAAAAATGTAATAATAATAATAATAATAATAATAAATTAGTTTAATCACCTCTTGATTATTAAAGTACATGTACATTTAAAGGATATATTGGTACCTTCTTCACATTTTCTTCAAGCTGATTTGGTTTTTTTATAACTATTTCAATAGTTCATTAGTAAGTAATAAATTAATTAAGTGCTAGTAATTAGTAATTAATTATCTAGTGCATGTAATGGCTTTTGAATTAAAAATGTCAATCTGACAGTTTTTTATCATATTAAGTTTCTACTGACAAAGAGTCGAGGATCGTCAGGAAACGTTTGGAACAAAGCTAGTTAAGTGTTTAAAATTTGTATTATATATTTTTTTTATTTAAACATAATTTCAAATATCTTTTATAAGGTTAGTAGTGGTAATAAACACACCGTAGTGCCCTCTTTGGGTCTTTGCTACTATCTGTCTGACAATTATTGTCAAACTGACAGCTGTCGACCTGTTTTTTCGCAGGCGCCATTATAGCAGTGACCTATATATTGTCTTTGAGGAAAACAATTCTACTTATTTATTTGAAGGAGATGCCGAAAACAACTACTCCACGGCCAATGTGCCCCGACTGGCATTGCATTACTTGGGCATCTAAAATCTTTTATAATATTATAAAATTTTATATTATTATGATTAATATTTATTTATTTATTTATTATTATAGTATTACTTATTTTTATGGTATACTAAGTATACAGTGGTTTTTTGGGGCAAAGTTTGATACTACCTTTCAATTTTTATTTTGAACACTTCTAGTTTCCAGTTTTTATTATTTTGCTGGTGATGCAATCCCAAAAGAAACTATAACGAATAAAGAGCAGTTGTTTTCCGTTTGAGAGTGTGAATTAATAGTAAATTTTATGTAGATTTCACTGGTTAGATTATATTGGTTATTATTTATTTGTTTTAAGAAAAGTATATACATGATGGATTTATGGAAAAAAAAGTTTAAAAGTTTTCGTTTAAACCAGAAAATATTAAGTAATGCGTAAAGGAATAAATATCTAAAATGTAAAACGTATACCTATAATACATAAGTATAACTGCTTATCCAAATTAAAAGTTTGTATGACCAAAAGCAAGGTAGAGATCATAGATATCTTTTAAATAAAAATTTTGTGTATACTTTCTAAATAGAAAGAATGCTGCAAATGAATTATGTTAGTACTTAGAATAGTTAATAAAACTTGCTAGAGAAGTGTTTTTGTTATCATCGTCCATTGCTAATGATGCTTCGGAAACATAACGATGTTATTTTTACTGACATCTGTCAGCGTCACCTTTTCTTTCAGCGGCTATTGTTTAAATGGACATCGTTTGAGTAAGATACAAAAAAAGGTGCTATGTTTTTAGAAGCTATCAAGAACAATCGGCTGTTTCAATTTAAATAACTGCATTGAAAATAGATATATTATACATATATGATTGGAAAAGGTAGAGTGTATTACATTGCTTAATATATTAAATTTGCACCTAGTGTTGCACCTAGTGATCAAATGAAAATTTAAATGTTTTAAAGTTTCGTAGCATCTCGCTAAAATTTCGAAATTTACTAATTTTGTCACATTTTTTAAATTATTGAAACGTTTTATGGAAATATATGAAATATTTCAAAACATTTTCAGAAACATCTAATTTTTATCTTCTAACCTAAGATCCTCAGATAGTCTTGAAGTCTTGTATCATCTGGTATTTGATTCATAGATTACTATTTGATTTAAAGCTAAAAGAAGAGAGAGATTCACTAGTGATTTGGAAACATTTTCACAAACAAGTTATTTGTAAATATTGTTTTAAAAAATGTTTTCTCATTATTACAGCACAAACTGCAACTCAACAAAGAGTAGTGAATCTAATTCACTAAATTCTCCTTGTGTGTCAGAAAATCAAAGAGCCAGAGGATAAATTCTTTTTTTTTTAATATTTCATTGAAATATTTCAATTTTATAAATTTCATGAAATTTATAAAATTGAAATAGCAGTGAATCTAATTCAATAAATTCTCCTTGTGTATCATAAAATCAAAGAGCCAGAGGATAAATTAATTTTTTTTAATATTTCATTGAAATATTTCAATTTTATAAATTTCATGAAATTTAACATTATTAGCACCATTGACTGTAAGTTACCGTAACCGTGATATCGGTCACACGGCAGCGCCAAATCAACGCCTCCTACATGTAACATATCTAAAGTTAACACAGCAATGACAGTTGACCAGATATTTCATCTACAGAGTATTTATAGCCCTATTGCGAATGTATGCAATATAGATTTTGAAAAAACGAGAACTCTGCTAACTTTAAATTAAATTAACAACAACGTTAGTTAAGAACAACGTTAGTAAAAAACAGCAAACCGATATTTCGTACATGGCGAAATAAGGGTTATTTAAGTACCATAGATGAATTAAAATACGGTTATTATAGTGGAAATAAAAACAAAGCGTCTGTTTCAATTTATCTGGTAGGACATATGAACATACTTACATAAAATCAACTATTTAAAAGAGGATTAGATTAGAAGTGCCTTAAAAGTTATTTAATAAAGAGCTCTATTGCAAAGTCTAGTACAACTATAATCGACCTTATATTTTAAATCCACTAGTAGCTGCAAATTCACGAGAGCTCCTTGTAGATATTGGTTGTTTAACGGAGATTCTATATATGGCCCAATGCAGCATGACAGTACAAAATGGAACTACTGTATAATGTACAAATATTCTCCGCAATTTCATTGAGTTTTACTCCAGGTTTAATATAATTCTTTAATATTTTCTTTAGTTATGCTATATTGAAGTAGAGCAAAAACTCCGAGACGTCCATGGTTGTATAAACGATGTTGTTTCCATTTGGCACAAATAATATTTTTATAAATTTGTTGTCGTCAAAAATGTCACAAAAATTGCCCTCTTGATCACTTACTTTCACGATAAATATTATTAGAAGCCGTTTATCTCAATATTGGCAGGTACCGACCCACTTCGGAAATACTGATCTTTGATAATTAAAATAAAGTAATCTTCCTTGTCGACATGGTAATAACAAGAACTTCCGTTAAACACTGTTTAACACAAACAAGTAGCTCTCTCTGCAATTTGTGGCTAGCAATATATTTACAATACTTAGAATAATAATTCATACCTCGTCTACTAAAGCACTAGTAAAATTTGCGTTAGAACACTTAAATATGAGCTTTTAATTATCCTTATATGGGTATACTATCGCAGTATTTACAGCTAAATATTAATTAAAAACTTACCAGTTAAAAAAATTGTATCTCGCCTATAACAGTAGTATTTTACATTCGCACTAGGACACTTAAACAACCTTGGGGGGGGGGGGTAGTTTGATTCTCGTCTTATTTAATACTTGGTTTCATTGATGCCTGTTCATATATGTCCTAAATTTTAAGTACCAGACCGCTGGTTTAAAAAAATATTAATATCTCGACGATAACAGCAATATTTAAATATGCAATAGGTGGTCGCCAGGCGCGAGACCGCATTCGCAACCGGCCGCAACAAGTTCTGTACGGACATATTCAAACAACTCGAGTAGGACTATAGTCCGAATTTTGGACACTGACATCATCCATGTCATAATCTTTACACTTCATGTTCTTTGTGTTTATTTCTACGTATTCCAGTCTAATTTTCGGGAAATCGATTGCTGAAATTTGGAATGAACCTCCTTTGCACTAAATATGCAGCTCCTCTGACATTAGTGTTCCAAATGAAAAACGATTTGTACTGGCAGAAAAAGAAATTCATCTTGATAGTGTTATTGGTATTTGGATGCCTAGATTTAATAAATTCCTGAGAAATACATGGTGCCCCAGGATGAACTGCGGCGATCGATCTCTCGAAAAGTAGCCGTAGGAAAATTTGGTACTATACTAATGTCGATGGAACCAATTCAGCTAAAATATTTGAAGGGTGGCACTTCCGGTTATACCGGAAGTAGATGTCAATTTGCTTATTTTAAAAAGGACAGCCTATATATTATTTCATTTCCGGATCCTACGTCAAATTCTAAACAACCTTGGAGGTTTTAATTCTCGTCTTATTTAATACTTGGTTTCATTGATGCCTGTTCATATATCTCCTAAATTTTAAGTAGCAGACCGCTGACAGACCATGTATAATATCCTGTACCTAAGACTAACCGTTTTGGACATATTTCAAATTTTATGTAAAAATTACGTTTACAGACCGAAAAAGAATTACCAATTTTGACTGTACCTACGATAGCCTTTATAATTTTACGTCGGTGGTTTCTATGTAGAAAAGCATCTACTTTAACAAACCTCGTATAATATTTTAATTATTATTAACACAGGGTGCTCAAAAAACAAGAAAAAAAAAATTTATTGAAAAAACTGTCATAAGTAAATTTTTTCAAATGGGAACGCCCTGTTTTTATTATTCAGTCTTATTCAGCATTAAAAATAAGGGTAACTTTGTATGAGATCATCTATTCTGAAAATTTGTAGTTTTCGAAATATTGGCAATTTAACATTTTTCTATTGCAAAAATGTTACGGATTTTAAGTTGACTAAGCTACATTTAGTAGCTCCGGAATGCTTAAATTATACAAATGAAAATTATTTGAATCTGTTTATTTTATTTATCGAGGATCTGATAAAAGTAATATCAAGAACATATTTGCTACTCCATATGTGTTTAGAATTTGACATAGAATCCAGAAATGAAATAATATATAAGGTGTCCTATTTAAAATAAGCAAGTTAACATCTACTTCCGGTATAACCGGAAGTGCCACCATTTTGAAAATATTTTAACCATATTGCCCCTATCGACATTAGTAGTGACCCGAATTAATTGTCATTTGCTGCATTCAAAAGCTCGAAAAGCGCTAGAATGTGTTATATTTATTGGGAGTAGCGCTACCAAAATTGGTCATCTGTAATTTTAATTCTAGCGAAACTAAACTTATGATATAGTATGATAAAATCTTTAAAAATATATGAGTATGCTATTTAAATTATTATTCAGAAAAAAATATTTTCTCTACTTTTGTGTTTATTTATTTCTAAGTCGGCAATAACCGAGATAACTCCAGAGTAAAATACCTCAGATTTTGGGCTAAATAAAGGCACAAATTACAATAAAATCAAATACAATATTCGTCAAATTTAATACATTTGTATACAAAGTAGGCTACCTGATGTTTTCAAACAAGTATTGTCAAACTTTGTTTGAAAGTTCACTGAATTTAAATTATGACAATTGAATTTATATATAAAAATCGCATATGCCACAGTGCAATTGTCACTTTGGCAGCAACAAAAGTTACCTACAACTTTTACAGTGACAAGTGCACTAGTGGTTTTTTCACTTATTCATTTTTTAATCAATTATCGCAGTGTCCGTTGCCAAAATAAATAGTTTGACATTTCTGTCAACAAGTTATTGAATTATTAAACACTAACAATGAAACGATTTGGTGATCCTCAAATAAAAATGTGTTTATTTTTAGTGTTTCATAAATAAAGTTTGCATTCATATGCTTCTAAATTTCTTATTCATTAAATTGTCCTGCCGAATTACACTCGATGTTTGTATTGATACCGGATAAATAACCTCTTGTGCAATTATAAATGAGAATAATTGTAGATTTAACATTTATTTGAAATTATTTTGTTCACAATAGTTGATAATTTATATTTATGTAACTTAATAAATAAATATTTTATATGTATATTATAAATAACTATTTAGGTAATTGCAGTTGTTGCCATTCATATATTTTTTGAAAACTTGTTAAAAGTTATGTTGGCAATAAAAGTAATGTAGTTTTGAAAATAACTATACGTTGTGGTGATAATCGTCTAACTTATACCTACAGTCAACAAATCTATTCTAGCGAAAAAGGAAGACAACATAATAGGCTTGGAGCAGTACATCCAGTCAGCATTTTCAATTTTATTGTTTCATAAAAACTGCTACAGTCCAAGATTATTTGCATATTTGTTTGATACTCTGAATTCTATTCATTCTCACATTCTGTGGAAATTTACAAAATAATATTTGGTATAATTACATATTTATAGATTACACGTCTAATATAATACTAATCTAATATTTTCCATTTACTTATATTGTGAAAATAAAATTCCAGAAGTGCTTTTCTACATCTTTCGCGTTTCATTATTTCCTGCAATTTGAAAAGAGTAATGAGAATACTTGAATTATGTAGAACTATCCCAACAGCGGGACACTGATTTGCGGGTAATGGACTTTTCACGTTTATAACTATGAATTATTTGTTAGATGAAATGTGAATGAACCTTTTCAAATCTACACATTTATATGGGGGTCAGACTGCTTTGAAATTTTAAATAAACACCTGAATTGACTGTCAGACTTTAACTATGGACTAATGAAAAATCAATAATGAAAACAAACAGTCCAAACTTTGGCCAATGAAATCATGCTGCAGTGTTCCGCGGAGTTTTATTTTTAGAATTATTACAAATGCAGATGATAATATCGATCCACCAGTTTTACCTCGTGCAGTTTAAATCCATTTTAATTTAATTTTCGTTAGATATTTTTAAATGATAACTTTATAATTTTAAGTCATATTCCTCGTCCACGCTAAGATCATAAATTCTTAGATATTATTTTACGTGGAGTTACGCAACTAATTAAACTGCATACACTACTGGTTCAAGTGGTTAACATACTTCTACTCTAGCCCACATCAATATTATATCTACTGGGTCCGGCAACAGTATTGAAAGGTTTTGAAAAGCTTGTCATGGAAAAACAAATGAAGTCATGTTTGTCAAAATGCGATTTCCTGGTTCTGTCAGTTTGCCAATTAAGTGTGTTATGGCTAATTGGGAAATAAACCAAAGCGTTTTTGCGGTAAAGTATTTTATTACTACGCAATCTGTAGTACAGACACAAAGGCGCTTCCGCACGATTTTAAGATGGGTAAGATGTTTTGAAGAAACAGGCAGCGTCATATCAAAATTTCTTGGTAGTACTCGTACAATTCGTACTCCAAAAAATATTGAAAGGACCAGGCAATCAGTCCAGCGAAGTCCATTGCGTCAGGCACGCGATTGCTTTGAATATTTCGGATCAAAGCTAAGACGCATTTTGCATGAAGACTTACACTATCACCCATTTAAAATATAGATTGTTCATAAGCTGAATAACATTGATAAAGAAGCCCGTTTACATTTCTGCAGACAAATGTTAGAAGTGTTAAATAACGATCCAAATGTTCTCAATGGGCTTATCATGTCGGACAAAGCTCATTTTCATCTAACTGGATACGTTAACAAACCAAATTTTCGTTATTGGGCACATGACAATCCAGGGGAGCTGCATGAACGACCTCTTCACGACCAAAAAGTGACAAGTATGGTGTGAAGTATCAGCTTTTGGCATAATCGGACCATACTTTTTTGAGGAAAATAACCACACCGTTACCGTCAATTCTGACCGATACGTTATGATGTTGGAGATGTATGTAAATTTAGAACTTCAAAGAATGGGGCAAAATATTGTATGGTTCCAACAAGATGATGTCACCGCCCATACCACTAGGCGAAGTTTAACTATTTACGGCAAATGTTCCTACGTCGCCTGATTTCACGTTTTGGTGACATTCCATGCCTACAAGATCTCCGGATCTGAAAGCATCAGATAATTTAAAGTGTACACTACTCGTCCTCGGACAATACAAGACTTAAAAGATCCGATTAGGGAAGAGGTAAACGGAATTGATCAAGATTTGCTTCAGAACGAGTTGCAAAATTTTACGAAGAGACTGCAAATGTGTGTCAATGAGCATGGCGGGCATCTTAAGGATATAATTTACAAACATTAAAAATTGCCAACAATAAAGTCCGTGTTTCAGTACCGGTTGTTTGAATCGCTACATTTATTTTCTCACAGCAAGCTTTTTAAAATAATTCAATCCTGTTGCCGGACCCTGTATTGCTGGGCTCAAATTGTATAGCGATAAAGTGATAAAAGAAAATCTTTCTTTCTCGAAAAATGTTAAACTCCCATAAGGTGAAAACGAATCAAGCTAGGACAAAAATGTAAAAAAACTTTTGTTCTTATTTGAAGGAGATGCCGAAAACAACTACTCCTCGGGCAATGTGCCCCGATTGGCGTTTGATTACTTCGGCATCTCCATAGAGGGCACTACTGTGTGTTTCTCACATCTACTAACTTTTTTTCTTGTCTTTATTTGTAGAATACGCCCACGTGTTTGTGACATACGATGTTGTAACACCCTGCCTGTATATACAGTGTGTCCCACTTAAGGTGTATCCACCCCCGTAACATTTTTATTTATGAACCGATTTCCATGAACTTTTTTTTGTTAGGTAAGTACCAAAAAAGTACATAGCGGATATACTTCATTTGTTTGGTAAGTCGGCGTCATGGCCAACTACGACCTATTTTTTTATGCAAAAAAACGAGATGTACTATATTTTCCACAAACATTTTAATGGCATATTCTTAATCAGGAGCACCTAAAACCCAACTATACCAAATTTCATGGCTCTACTGTACAGGGTGTTTGTGTGCCCCACTTAAGGTCTAACCATCCTCGTAAAATCGTTATTTATGAACCGATTTCATGGAAATTTTTTTGTTTGGTAAGTCGGCGTCATGCCCAAATGACCTATTTTTTAATGCAAAAAAACGAGATGTACTATTAGCGAATTTTTCACAAAAATTTTAATGCCAGATTCTTTAATCAGCAGCACCTAAAACCCAACTATACCAAATTTCATGGCGCTACTGTACAGGGTGTTCTGAAAATAACTTTTTTGGAAAAGTTTTATTAAAATTTGATACAGGGCGGTCCCGGAAAGACATTATTTAATGTGTGCTGAACTATTTTATTGGGTTAATTTTGTTGGACATTTCAAAGTCTAAATAACTTCTAAATAAGTCATAATCAGTACTGCTAGTATATTAAACTTAGTTTTATTAATGATAGCAATTGGATATAACAATTTCAATTATATTTATTGGGGTACAACAATTAAATCATTTTATTAAAATTCCTCCTATAATACATAATGGATATATATATACATATGGATATAGGATGTTCCTCCTATAATACTGACATAAAATAAACATACTGGAATCAGGATGTTTTGGATATTTTATTAACTTTTTGTATTTAAGCAAATTACAACATACCTATTAAAGTACAGGGTCATTGGTTATATTTTAGCCACCCACCTAGAGGTTCTCCCTTTAATCTAAGGAAAAAAATGAAAAAAGTTAAATACAAAAGTTGTAGAAAATCAAGTGTAGTTTATTCCAGAATGTAAAATTTTTATACAGGGTGTTTCGAAAGTGCGTGACATGCCAAATTTGCATTTTCATAAATGGAATACCCTATATATTATTAAGTTTTTCGATTCCACGCAAAATTCTACGACTTTTTCATATACCATACCCTATGTCTAAAGTTAACGATACGACATTTATTACCGAAATATGCCATTTCAACTATAGCCAGTGGAGAAGATACAGGGTACGTCTGCGATCTTAGGAAAAAAAATATGTGACGCCACTGATTACAGTTTAAAAAGCACCTTTTTAAATTTTACTTCATTCTTAACAAATATGGTATCTTTCATCTTTTAGGTATCTCTAATATTTTAGGCACAAATTGAAATGTTAATAACAACAGAAATTGTGCAATTCAACTGTAACCACTATTAAACACTTTAAGCTTCACCTAAACTCTTAACTCTTGACTTATCAAAATCTGCCCATCTCATAATTCCATTGACCATTGTCTGCTGTTCATTTTGTAATGGTCCATGGAGAACCTAATACATCACATAATATGTAATATATTACATTATAATACCATTACACACATTTGCGATTCCCGTACTAACATATTCATTTGATGTGATCAGCAACAAATATTGAAAACATAAATTGGTTACTAGGGTACACGGGCTTCATAACCTTTGTTTATTTAACACATTACTCTTTTGTCACACTCTTCTGATCATATTATGTTCCTTACTATTATAGATATAGATAGGAACGTCCTAACTAAAAATGAAAAAATATTTAGTATGTTCCATTAAAAAAGATGATTTTTCCATAACTTTTTGACTAATCCTGTATACCTACTTAATTTTTATTAGGTATAATAGATTTTAAAAAACTTTAAAACTTTTGTGTTTAACATTTTTTACTAGCTATCTTACTTTAGGAAATAATCGACCGTTTCCATACATATCAGCGACTCTGTATATATATATTGTAGGGGGTGATCTCTATAAATAAATCCACTCGTAACAAAACTTTATTCCTCACTTCCAGTTTTCTTTACAACTTCATAAACCATAACATCATAATACAAGTCTACATTACAATTTACAATACATTGTGCAATCATCATTGCATTAGTACATTCTACCGCAAAAACTCGATCTCCCACTTCTTTTTCTTCAACATGGAATACTACCAACATTGCCAACGTAATTATTCCTAACTAACTCAAAAGTCACTACAGTCACATGGAAGGCGCCAAATTCAAAAAATAAAATAATTAATCCTACAATATACATATATATATATATATATATATATATATGAGAGAAACTAGGTTTTCGGGTTGAACCGCGTTGGAGATGATTAGTGTCTCGACGTTTCGGCTCCCGTTTTGGAGCCATTTTCAAGAGATGAAGTATTAATAGTAATTAATTAATTAATTAAGTTATTAATAGTAATTAATAAATTAATACTATTAATACTTCATCTCTTGAAAATGGCTCCAAAACGGGAGCCGAAACGTCGAGACACTAATCATCTCCAACGCGGTTCAACCCGAAAACCTAGTTTCTCTCATACTCACGACCGCGGAAGCCTTTCCGAACATATATATATATATATATATATATATATATATATATATATATATATATATACGTTTTGAATTATTATTTATTTGTTCTCTTTCCGCGCTTACAAATCATTTCCTGTAAATGTAGTTCTATTTTTATCCCATTTCTTTTCAACAATGTTATATCTGTCAGTAACAACATCCTGTAGACAAAAAAGCGGACATAATTAAAACTGTATTTTTATATGAGAAATTAGTTCTAAAAATTGCTTTAAATTTCGTATCCATTGTTATTAATTCTCTAGGAATTTAATATCAAGTTTAACAGTGACATCATATTCATACATACCTATTGGTGCTTTTGTTCGTCCTGTCTCAATTTCATAACTACTTGGGTACTGATAATAATCTAACACTTGAAAACCATTGATTGGGCTGCGGTTTTCTATTTATTCACAACATTTATAGATACGAAATAATTTCGCATTTTCCTTACTCCATGTCTCTTATAACATATAACCTCATTTCCTATATTCGTTATTAATAGGTAATTAATTAATGTCTGTAACTTAATTGTGGTGCATTTTCATGATTCATTGTAGTCTTTTTTGGGATTACACCACTTGTGAATTAATTAAAAACAAGAAACCAGAAGTATCCAAATTAAATATTCAAAGTGTAGTATCAAGGCTAACTTCTAAAGTTTGCCCCAAAAAAACCACGGTATAATATGCACGGTATAAAATAAATATTTGATAAATTTACTAAATTTCACCAGTGGTTTTTCAGTTTTATACAAAATTGTGTAAAATTACAAATAATATTTTGAATTATGTCCAAATAAATAGTATATTAAAGAACGAGTATTATAACAGTAATTGCAGATTGACATTTTTAATTCAAAATGTCACCACATGCACTGATCACTATGTTATTATTAATTTTCCATTGGTAACGTCCTTCTGGAGTAGAAGAAGCCACGTTTGATCCAAGAGTATTCTTTCTGACGGGATACGATTATCACCATTAAGTTTAATAAAAGCACTTTCTCTTAATTTTCTTTTAACTGGTTTTTCTTCTTTTTGTAAAATTTTAGTCTGTCCAACCAACCCGTGACCGTTTTCCAATAACCGGGTTGAGAGGACAGACTATTTTGTAGAATTTAAATAAATATACAAAATGTGATATTTAACACAACCCTAGTACTTGAATGGAACTCTGTGCTGCAAGCATGTAAGTAAATAGTTCTAACAGTATATTTAATTAAGATATTCGATATATTAAGAAATATACACCATGCACCATGTTTCTCTGTTTGGACGTGTTCTTTCAGTTGATGGTTAACAAAATAAAGAAAATGGTATACTATCAGAATAAATTGTAGAATTGAAATCAATTCGGTAAAATAGTGGTTGGTCTTTTATTATTTGTATTTTACTGCCAGCGACAGTTTTCCTACATTAAGTTTGTACATCCACGGAATTCAAGAGTTGCCAGAGTTACAAACTGATATATACATTTTGATTCGATACCGGAGATATTCAGTGGAAACGAGGGTAAATATAAATGTCACTCAAATGGATTTTACATGTATACCTAGTACTAAACGTGTCACTCTCACGTTTTAGCTTTTGATTTATAAGAGACCCAATTTTAAAAGAATTTACCATTCAGGCAAGTTTTATCACCTCTACACAAATTAGAGTAATGGATCAAAATTTGACACAACTGTACCTAATTGTACAGGTTGTCCTCAATTATTAAACCCAATATATCCAGTGTTATATGATATTCGGTATAAAAAAATGTAAAAATATATGCTGCCAAAAAATTGGTTACCACTTATAATATCGGAATTTCATTATAATTATGAGTTTCGCGACCCAGTTTGTTATAGCTACTATAATAATTTGATTTGCCATATTAACTATGAAGAGGTTATTAACACAAAGTAATGCAACATCTCTATTGCTCATGAATCTATCAGTATGCGGTTTTGACCGTTACGTAGTATGTACCTGTATACAGAGAGTTCCAGAATGATTGTCCGGTACGGGAACGCAGCCTATCCTGAATATAATCAAAATTTATTTCCATTTGCTAAAATTACTTTCTTTTTAACTGTCAATTTGAAAATTTTCATATTTGACAGCATTTGACGTTTGCCTCAGTGGCGTTTAGCATTTTTCGTGTTTAAATTGTTTTACTGAAGTATAATTTGCGTTTAAAAGAGTATTAGATGATCAAACGAACTTACCTTAAGTGAAGTTTGATCCTAATTATATGAAGCGTCTCGTCCGAGATGATCACAATGTAGTACCCCCAATTCACGCCAGGCGTCACCACAATTTTTAAAGCCAAACCGGACTGCCCATCTATCCTATCATACACCATGCTACCTACCGCACAGGCCCATTGCGCCGCCAACTTCATTATTTTTTAAAGTCAAGATTGGTATCAATCCTAAATTTAGGTAGCAATCCTATTGTTCTCGGTTAGGCAACCCATTAGTTGCCTAGGTATTATAGCAATCTTGATCGAGACCATCTCTTGTCGCAACCAATGATCACGGGTAGGGAAAAAAACAGGGTGGGTGTGATCATCTCGGACGAGACGCTTCATATAATTAGGATCGAACTTCACTTAAGGTAAGTTCGTTTGATCATCTAATTATATTCCGCGTCTCGTCCTCGAGATCACAATGTAGATGTTTAAAGAAGTTGCGACAATAACAATATAACTTTATTCAGGAACTCCAGGAAAAAACGTTTCTATGAAACACACTATATCTAATATTAGAATAACGAATAACATACAAATACAAATGGTTATCTATATCAATTTGCCATATTTAAAACAGTCTTAGCAAATAGTTCTTTATTACATAGTGGCCTATTGTAAAACTTAGCAAATATACTGGAATCTTGCGCCCAACGGGCACTATTACGAATAACATCTATACTAATTCCGCTTCTATTAACTGCTGATGTGGTGCCTAGTACTATGTGCCTAGTACTTATTAATACTAATATCTGTATTAATACCACTCTTTTTCAAGGTAGCCTTAATCCAACGACTCAGTGTCGGAGATGAAGCCTCATGATGTGGCTTTTAAAAGTAATAAATAATTTTTTATTTGTATTTTGTGTTCTGCAAGATTTCGTCTTATCGACATAACTGAATAGAGTATTTACAACACACAGGCTAGGCTTTTCCACAAACTTGGGCAAGACTAATAATGGCTGCACTTTGCCTTTATTAGAAGTTTTTATCCTATTTGGTATCATAATCTCTATTCCTGAGGAGGTTTCCACGATATTCTCAATTAATATTGATGCTAGAGTTTGAACCCTATGTGCAGTTACTAAGGCTAAAACGGTTACCAACTTGTGAGACAATAATTCTAAACTAAGGTCATTGTTGGGATATAGTTTCTCCAAATATTTCAAAACTATTGATGGGTTCCAGGTAGAGTTATACCTGGGGTTAGAAGGTCGCAGTTTCTGTACGCCTTTCAAGAATCTTTTAATTCTATAATCATTACCCAAATTAGGTGACATTAGTAACGACAGACAACATCTAATATTATTTAATGTTCCGAACGAAGCCCCTTTATGGAAAACCTGTGCTAGGAATTCCTAGATTATAGGTATAGAGCTATCAAAGAAATTGTTCTTATTATTTTTACAAAACAACCACTAAGACTTAAGGCCCTGGTTATACTGTTTTAGGGTTGATGTTGATATAGAAGAAATAAAAATATTGATGGATGAGGTTGGTAACCCTTTTTTCCTTAATGATTCTTCTATACAACCCCTGCCCCCAGGGTAAGGTTCCTCCATAACGGTTGAGGGCTCCTATCAGAAGATAACAACAGATTATCTTTGGGTGAAAAAATTAAAGGCTCTAAAATGAATACTTTTTCAATAATGGAAACCATAGCTGTGAGATCCAGTGTGGTACCACTATGATGCCATGAGCTTTATCCTTTATTATCTTATGCAACATAGGAAGAACTAAGGAAAATGGTGGGAATGCATAAAATTTAAACCCTGACCAATTTATTGTAAAGGCATCCACCACTGCACAATCTGGATCCCTCTTCCAGGATGCATATTTTTTACATTTAGCATTGTGCCTAGATGCAAATAAATCAAATTCAGGTTGACCAAAATGAGAAACAATTTTCTGAAAATTGTTCTGGTCCAGTTCATATTCTGTCTCTAAAACTGTTTTTCTAGATTCAAAATCAGCTTCTATATTATCAGCTGACTTAATGTATGAAGCAAATATCCATATATTTCTAGACTCGCACCACTGCCATATATCTCTTGTTAATTCGTTCAAATTCTGGAAACGAATGCCACCCATTCGATTTATATAAGAGATGGCACTGGTGTTGGCGATTCGTAATAAAATATTTACATTACACAAGTGCTTAGCATAACACTTTAAACCAAAGAAGGCAGATAATAATTCCAGATAATTGATGTGAAAAGTTTTTTCCCTATCTGACCACTGGCCCGAAGCTCTTTGACCTTTGTAAACTATACCCCAATCTGAGGTTGAGGCATCAGAAAAATTTTCTATTTGAAATTCCTTTTTATCAATATCATTTTTAGCAGTTTTTATTTTCGTTAGCCACCAACATATATCACAATGAATAAATAAGGGAATATTCATTATTTTGTCATAGTCACCCTTAGACTATTGTAAGAATCACCAATTAATAAAAGGTCATCTAAATATATCACTGACAGTAAACCCTTGTTCCTTAAAAATGAAATAACTGGTTTCATGATTTTTGTATATACATATGGAGCAGTTGACAATCCAAAGGGGAGACAATTAAACTCGTATAAACTATCATTATATCGAAAACATAAATATTCTCTATAATTTTCTAAAATTTTCATGTTAATTTGAATGTTAATCAAAAAATATGCATCCTGTATATCTATTGAACCCCTAAAACAATTGAAGGATAGCAAGTTACATGTGGCTTTTATACTTTCGAGTTTAAAATGCCGCACAACTAAAAACCTGTTTAGATTCTTTAGATTTAAAATTAATCTAACTTTCCCTTCAGGCTTAGGTACAAGAAAAATGTTAGAAATGAATTGCCCAACACATGGTTTACACCTTCTGATGGGACCTATATTAAGTAATCTAGACAATTCAGAGCTAATACACTGATTTTCTTTTATAGACCATTTCTGACATTTTGGTTCTGAAATTTGTACAACAGGTTTATGAAAAGGTATTTTATACCCCTTTTCCTAAGACAAAATTACTGGGTCTTTTGTTATTTTTTCCAGGCATTAAGGAAAGTAGAACATCTACCAGCCTTGAAACCTACCTCGACTATTTGGGCAACCTCCTTGATCTGTCTCGGTTGACCATTTGAGGAAATTTTTGGTCCGAGTAATTCCTGCTGTTTCCTCTGTTGTGTGTGGGATACTTCGCACCGCCCAAGTGACTCCCGACTGTTATGTACTCGTACGGTTTCGAGTTTAACGCCCTCTTGTAGGAAACATTCTTATGTTTAAATGATTTTCCAACAGTAGACTTCAAGTTTTTAGCTGACTGTTCAATGGCCTTAGCGGCCTTTACTCGTTCCCCAAGGTTTTCTCCAAATAGCCAGCCATCAACAACAACATCCGAGAGAATTTTTGTGATATCTTTCTTTAGATACATGTTTATAATATTCCGTCTAGTTTGAGACTCTTGATAATGCACATCTGCTAAAAGTCTTGCCGCATCACTAATGCTTTGAATTAATTTTAAGTTGAGTACTTCGTCCTCCTCCTTTCCATCAAATAAGAGATTGAGGGCTTCCCCCAAAGCAGACAGACTTGCTCCCATCTGCGCTTGAACTTTGGCTAACTTATCATTTCTAGTACGAGCTGCATCATTAACAGCCGCCTTAACTTCAAAATTAAGTTTAGGAGCCGCCATAAGAATACAATTTTTTGCAGATGGGTATTTTTTAATTATGTCCGCCTTTATCTCTTCCTCCATACCACTTTTTAAAATATTTTCCCATCTTACAGCCAGGTCATGGTGTATCATTTGACACAACTTTTCTGGTGCAGAGTTTTCAGTGCCTAAAAGCTTAAGTATATTTTCATTTAATGGGGATATCTCCTCGATGGCTAAGGGGTCCTCAACCACTTGGGAATTATTGTCAATGGAAATATTCTCTAAAAAAATAAAAAACTAAGCCATCTCCTAACAGAAAATGTTAAAACACTAAAATAGCTTTCTGTACAAATGTACACAACATTTACTTCCTATAATAGGTATATAGGAATGTGTATGAACTATACAGTTCTTTTCCAATGGTATGTTAAACTATACCATTTTTTTCTATATATTATCGTACTGATATCCTAACTCATAAGACTATACGGGCTAGAGGTTGTTTACTCAACCCTGTAGGAAAAGTCACAGATTCCAGGACTTGTAAAACTATACAAACTTGTCCATATAAAACGTCCATTCACTGTTCTTTTGTACAGTATTGCCCCAAAGCAATTTACACCTCTACTGGTATGCTAGCTCGTAAAACTATACGAGTTAGAGTTTCTCGGATTCCAGGACTTATAAAACTATACAAACATGTCCATATAAAACGTCCATTCACTGTTCTATTGTACAGTATTGTCCCAAAGCAATTTACACCTCTACTGGTATGCTAGCTCGTAAAACTATACGAGTTAGAGTTTCTCGGATTCCAGGACTTGTAAAACTATACAAACTTGTCCATATAAAACGTCCATTCAATGTACTATTGTACAGTTTTGCCCCAAAGTAATTCACACCTCTACCGGTATGCTAGCTCGTAAAACTATACGAGTTTCTGGGATAATTATTCCAGGAACTTACCATTATCTATAGGTAAAAAAGGCTGAACGGAATTTTCACTAGGTTCATATTCCCTGTCGCTTTGACAAACACGGCGGCCATCTTCTAATTCAGCATATTTCCTTTCTAGTTTTCGTAAACGTTTGCGAAGTATCTCCGCTTCATCTTCCGAACTATTTCTACTGTATGTCGAAAGCGAAGATCTACGTTTTCGCTTACCCATTTTTAATTAATCACTTTTATAATCTTAATATTTATATCTAAAATAACAAGTTAAAACAAGCGCCTAGTAACGCTGACACAAAGAAGAGTAATGAAGTTGGCGGCACAATGGGCCTGTGCGGTAGGTAGCATGGTGTATGATAGGATAGATGGGCAGTCCGGTTTGGCTTTAAAAATTGTGGTGACGCCTGGCGTGAATTGGGGGTACTACATTGTGATCTCGAGGACGAGACGCGGAATATAATTTACCAATACTATACAGTTTCAGAGAATCCTAAGTCAGGTTGGTAATTTTGTATTTCTTAATATTGAAATTAATGTTGAAATTAATATAAGAACCATAAACTAATGTTTTTTAACGCTCCACAATTCACAGTTTGAATAGGTTATACTGGTGATACATAGGAATATAATAATACCAAATAATAACTATATTATTTTTAATAAATTATCTTTATTTTATTTTTAACATAACCTATATTTACTGACGTACCATGGCATGGAACAAATCAAATCAAACCAGAAAATTCCCTTGCCTGCGCTCATGATTCTAGTGCAGATACTACAAATAGAAAGGCGCCACATAAAAAATCATTATGAAGCGGCACGGACAATCATTCTGTACAAGAGAGTTCCAGAATGATTGTCCATACAACACTCGGCAGCTTAAACTCGCCACTGTCTCAGATGCTCCCTTTCTCGCTATATATGAAGTGAGGCGTGCACAAGAGAGAGCGACGCAAACTGAGGTGACTTTAATCAGTGACTATAATACTCACTGCTTTAATTAAAAGTGATGATGATGAGTGTTTTACAACTAACACTCCTCAGGTTTCAAGTCACTACCGTAGCGGGTGGGGTGCTCTCGTTCTCGCTATAAGTGAGGCATGCACGAGAGAGAGCGACTCGAACTATGGTGAGTTTAAGCTGATGATGAGTGTGCTAATTTTTAAGTTTCAAAAAGAACTGTATTAAATAGAGGTCGGCTCTTTTTCTTAAAAATGCGTCTTTCTCCACCCAGAAATGCCCGAATTGATTAAAATATGTTTAGTGTATTTTCTTATTTTTGAAATATTTTAATAAGTATGGCCAAATACCTATTAAAAGAAAGTAAACCATATACACGGTTTTTCTTTTAATGTATATTAATTAATGTAATTACATTCTATCTAGTATATTAAAATATTCATCAAACACCTTTTTCAGAAAATAGCACTTCCTTCACTGAATTTTGAGATGAAAGTAGATGTTTGCCTCACATGTGATGAAAGTAAGCCACTCTTGTCACAAGTGGGGAAAGTATGGTAGATGGAAAAACTATATGATTTCAACGGCAAAAGTCTTGATATAATATGTATTTAATATTTAAAAACCTTCTCTTTAAACTGCATGTAGCTTGGGTGACAATGGAAAAAAGATTAGACATTTACGTACTAGATAAGATTTTATTGGAGGTTATTTTTTCAATTACGACGATATGCGTCTTAGGACTTGCAAATGTAATGCATGTTGGATCTACATATTGGCGCAATTATTATTGGCGCGGAGTTATTTAAAACCTTAATAAACCAGGCAACGGACATTACATTACGACATTTGAAAAGGTTTGACAAAAATATAATACGCACAGTACTTCTGCTAATATCTAGGTAGTTGGCTGGTGTAGTTCATTTAAAAATGTTTCAGACCTACAGCAGTCATCAGATATCCCCAGACCTGGAGATTTCATTCTATAAAACTTTATGCATGATTAACTACATGATTTATAAAATCTGTAAAACAGACCGGCATGGTAAACGGGCAAATTTATTAATAGTCTTTAGTAAGACTATTAGGTACTTAATTATTAGTAGTGTATCGGTACATTGCATAATATATAAATATCCAAAATACCTAATATATATTTTTTTTGTTTCAGGTATGTGCCACAACATAATAAACAGTAAGTTTCGTAATAAATATTATCAAAAAATCAATAGTACACATCAAAATATGCAGACAGTATATGTTTTACATAATTCTTTAGATTTTTTATACTAATTCTAACGAGATAGAGCCAGCAAACTATACCATTTGATTATATGATTTAACATTTTTACGTCATAAAGTGAAGATATAAAGAAAATAGTGATGAACGAAACAGAAAATAAAAATTTAAAATTGAAATTGTTTCACAATATTTTATTAACAAATTTCTGCGCGATTTTACCCTATTCAACGAACTCTATAATTCTTTCTCTATATTTCTCTTATCGTATCTTATTTTAGAAATATCTTTGAATATTATAATGAGTTTATAAATAGATTTTAAAAATGAGTCATAAAAGGAATATTGACTTATTTAACTGTTTACATGTTTTCTTTTGTAAGACAAATTTAAAAAAAAAATGACAACTTTGAGGGCATCTGACACCCCTTTGGCAGCGTCCGAGACATCTGACGATTTACATACGTTATCTGTGACTTTTAAACAGGTAATGTCCAAATTTTCAGCCGGAAGTATAATCATTTTTTGAGCAAGGATTTTTTCATTTTTGAGTCGTCTGACGTGTCCTTTGCAGAGGTTTTGAGCAAAATCCTTGCAGATGGCACTTCCTCATGGTCCCCCCAATCACTTCACAAAATTCCAGCCGGAGGTAATGTCGTATTACCTCCGCGGCCGCCAGCTCTTAGTCTAATAGGAATTAAGCCAAAAAGTTAAACATATTAAACGTCCTGCCACACATGTGCCTGAAGACGCCAGAAGCAGAAATACATATAGTACATTAGGCTAAGGAGGATTGCTACAATTTCAATTTTGTCAGTAAAAAATATAAAAAAAAAAACAGTAAAACTTGATACAATGGTATACGTAACCAAAACTAATTATTTTTAATGTAATGTAGATGGTTATTTAATATTTCATTATCTAAAAAATGTAGAACACTATTAAAAAGAAAAATGTATTAAAGACAATAAGCTGAGGTTATCTGAAGATATGCCATTGTAATTCAATGTTGGAGGGTGCATGTTGCACTCAAAGTTGTTTGCGGGATATCTTAAAAATAATGTTATTCCTTTGCATACCTAGGATAAGGCAACGAGGAAACACAAAACTTTATTGAACCATAGTATTTGATAATTTCATTAATAATTTATCTCTTTGTTAACTTTTTGTCTTAATTCCTATGTAAAGAAAGATGCAAACAGGAATATTGACGTTAAAAATAGTTACATTTATTTGTTAATTGAGACATGTCTTTAAAGGCAGTGTGAGAATTTAATAATTTGTCTAAATTAAACTGCAAATACAGTTCTGCGAAGAATTTCTTTTCAAGTCTCACAAATTTAGCTGTATTAGGTAGTTGTCTGGAGTGGTTAAGTTTAAAATTAGGTACCTAAATAAGTTAATTCCCTATTTACAATAAACTTCTCAAGTAAGTCTTCCTCAAAGTAATTATACGAATTTATTTTTCCACCGTGGATGTGGACGACATTAGTTTCGTTTTAAATCTTACATCTCTCATTTTCAAAAATAAAACTGTAAAATTTAAATGTTTCAATGTGTAACATTTTGAAAATATGGGTTTCCTGCTGTGATTGCAAAATCTGTAAATAGTAGCCAACTATTTATCTAAGAAAATTAATTTAGACAGAAATATCTCATTAAAATTGCAATTTGGAATTTTAATAACTTTGAGTTTTGATAATAATATGAAGGGCATATTATATAACAAGAATACAAGAATACCCTTTATAAATTTTGTATAAATGTATATATAACGAAATATTATATGTATATACGAGTATAACGAAAATATTCCTCACATAAAACTACCTTCAAAGCTTCTTTAGCTCTCTTGATGTTATCTAAAATCGGGCTCATAAAAGATTTTAAATTTCCTTCCATACCGTCGCCAGAGAATAATATGACTGTACGGGGTTTTAAGGCATATAGGTACTCAGTATTCTGTTGGAGAGCAAATTAAAACTGAACATCGATCGAACGGCATTTCCACGTGATCTATCGTTGGGAAAGAGAGTCTTTCTGAATTTATATTGTCATTATAATGTCCCAAGATGTCTTACGATTTCATTTCATCGAAATGGGCTCTTAGAGAAACGCGCTTTCTACATTTGCTGCTAAAATATAAAATTATACAATTTGCAGACGTGTATAAATCCTAATCATAAAAAATGTAAAAGGGCATTATTCCTAATATTTTTAATTATATAAAAAGTAAAATAATTAAATATATAATTTCTCAGTACAAGTTGTCATGTTCTTTCGTAATTCTGGCCTGGTTAAAACTATTGGAAAAAGAAAATATCTTATGTTTTTAAGTATTGTGAAATGATGTATAAATCGTTATTATATAGTTATTTATTCAATAATACTTTTTCATTTTCATTTTAATTATCTAAGTTAAATTTTCAAATAAGAAAAGAAAAATATTTTTGTTCAATTTCTATTATCTTTCTATTTTTCATAACATAACATTTTGTATTGACTGTAGTCAGTAAATGAAGTTTTTATTATAGGTGATTTAAGTATTAATAAATATGTATTATATTTAGACGATCTTCAGACCAATGTTCAAATACATTTAATTTTGTTACAAATAGATAGTAACATACTTGACATGGTCATGTACAATAATAACTGCTCCGTAAAAAGATCGTTTGAACCTATTACTGACGAAGATAATCATCAGCCCGCCTTTGAAGTTACTCTATAGTTATTACCACTGATGTATCTGTAGGTACATTTAAAACATAATTTTCCTATCAATAATAGGACTAGTTATAATTTTAAGAAAGCTAATCTGACAAGTCTATGAATCCATCACTAATATTGATTGGTTCATTTTATCGTCTTTTACTGATGTGAAAGACGCTTGTCAGGTACTTCGACATGCATGTTCCTAAATTTACTAGTAATCATAAAAATGCATATCCTCCTTTGTTCAACTCGCACATTATTAGAGACATTAATCTAAAATCCAGAATGTTTTACAAATATACAAATGGTTGCCGATTTAGAAGAATATGATGAATTCCGTAGGTTAAGAACTAAAGTTAAGTTGGATATTGACATAGCTTACAATAATTATATACGGTCTACTGAAAATAACATTCACAACGATCCCAATAAATTCTGGGCATTCATAAAAAAAAAACAAGACTGGATGAACTATGTTTCAAATCATATGCGTTTTAATGGTAGGTAGAACCTTAGATAATCCCTCAAATACCTTAAACTCTATTATTCCTAATTTTTTTCTAAATATTATTCTTAATTATTCTAGAACCTAATTTTAAATAAAATATGCAGAACATTTTGGTAGTTTTGGTACTTCTTTTTCGCTTTCTTCTCACTCGACTATAGACTATGTTTATAGCTTAGACAGTCATTAAATAGATATAAATAAGTTTGAGAAACTAACTATTCCGTTTAATTTCTGCCATAGAATATCAAACCTTCCAAATATCTAGAAGCCATGAAAAGTGTGTCCTATTTATATGAAAGGGAATTGAAAATTGAAAATTTTCGTCCTGTTGCTCTTGTATGCAACTTTTACAAAGTATACGAATTTTGCTTCACAAAATTTTAGACCAAAGCATTGGTAACAGAATTTCATCGTTCCAACATTGACTTATGAATGGTAGGTCTACTGTATCAAATATAGTTCACGTAAAACAATCTGTACGCAATCCAATTAATGGTACTCAAGACTGATATCGTTTATACTGATTTTTCCAAGACATTTGACATACTTGATCTTAAACATTCTACTTAGTAAACTTAATGGATTTGGCTTGTCAGAACCACTTTTACAACTTCTTAGTTCTTATCTTCGACACAGAATATGCCATTTACAATAATTTTAGGACTGACGAATATATTGCTACTTCTGGGGTTCCTCAGAGCTCAGAGCATCTGGATGCAGATGACCTCAAGTTATTTGCTACAGTCACAAGTACTAGCAATTATGACCGTATATGTACAGCGTAACCTTAATAAGATCACTTGAACAACTTACAGCTTAATGTTAAAAAATGTAATGTAATGTCTTATACACTGAAGACATCTAGAATGGCTTACTTATGACTTACATTTAGTTATAATATTGATGGAATTCTGCTAGAGCAGCCTGACAATTTTCATGACCCTGGCGTAATTTTTGATAAAAGGCACTCATTTACCAGTCATATGAAGTCTGTAGTATCTGATAACTTTAAAACTTATGATTTTATTGTCCGCAGTAGTCGAGATTTTACAGAATCCAATACCATGGGTTGCCACTATCATTACAATTGTATTTATTTATATTACAATTCGTTAATTCAGTTTTTTTTGTATTGAATTAACCTGAATGCAATCAGCAGATTACATTGTTTTCCGAACGCACTCTATACTCTACATTACATTGTCAAAGTTAAAATGTCAAAGGTTAACGAAGTATTTGCTCTTTGCTCTATGCTGTATTGCTGTTTTTGGAAGATTGGATTTACGTTTATATTTTCGATTTGGAATTTCGGATTTGTACTATTTTTGCTGTTGATTTACATTTTCTAAAACTTACGTAGATTTCTTCTGAAGTAGATTTTCTTTTACTATAGGTATAAAAAAACAATAATAATCTAATAATAATGAATAATAGATCAAAAATCAGATGTCCACCCAGATCACCAGATATGAACCCTATTGATATTTTTGTTTGTAAACATCTCAAGATATTACCAGGGTCCCATTGAGTCGGAAGAGCACTTAGGTCAACGAATTATAGCTGGTTCCGATGAGATAAGAGCTACTCCTGACATTTTTGCAGGTGTTTGAGATTCAATTTCAAGAAAATCTGAATCATGTATTTTGGCGAAGGTGTCCATTTTCAACAATTATAACAGTATACTTATTTACATGTAGTTGTTTACTCAGGAACGTGAAAAGTGAACCATTTCAACAATCTCATCTCATGTTTACAATTATACAAAAGAAAATAAAGAAAGAAAAAAATTAAAGAAAAAGAGGTGCCTGACTTATTGCAATGTGGCTTTTCAACTATATAATATTTATCTAATTAATTATTAAGAAATAAAAATAGAGAGTCCAGCTCAGGATTTGTTATAATTATGTGATATTGTTATTTATTTTATATAGCACCCGATGTAGGCTTCCCCATTCTGTATTGATTTTCTAAATATAGGTAGGCGTACTATTTATGTCTGAAGATAAAATCATTTATAAGGGTCTACTAAATCAGAAGATCTTTTAATGTTTTTAAAGGTTTATTTAAATAGGCAGTTGCTTAATAGCAAAATTTCTGTAAAACAAAAATATTATGTGAATAATATAATTTTCCTTATTAGAACGTATCCAAATAAAATAAAATTACAATTAATTGATTTCTTGTTTTCTTCTTAGATAACATTTCTAGCCACAGTAGTTGTCAGAAGCGACCGCTAATGGAAATCATAACTACCTACTCTACAAATAAAGTCTACAGTGTATGTACTGTACACACAGTGTACAGTACAGTGTATGTACAGTTTGTGTAGTGATTCATGAGATGAATTAACAACCCTTTCCACGTAATATATTTAGCTGACATTACTTTTAATCTGAAAAAAAATTCAGTCTGCATAAAAACAATATAAATATCTTATCGCCGCGGGGAATCTTCGCCCGCAAGAAACGTATTTTATTTTTATTTTTTTTATAAATATATTTATATAATATATATTTATTTTATTTATATTATATTATAAAAATCAATTAAAGGGCAAGCTAAATATATAAAATTTAACAAATAAAACTAGTAGTAATAATATAAGATATTCTGCATTAAAAACACAAAAAAATAAATATGTAGCACTAATACAAATAGGCATTTAAGATATAGTAATTAAAACAGTAGTAGTAAATTAAAGACGATTATTATTAATAAACACTGTAATAAAAAAGGTATCCAGAGAGGAAGCATACATTAGATCTGTAGTGTAACTGTTTTGATTCTAGATATAGTGGTGTTAAATATATCAATCCTGTCCTGCACAGACTTATAATTCTTGCACACTTGATAAATAGAGGATGAAAATAATAATTGTGTTCTAGGGATTGGAAGTCTAAAATGTATCATGGTGTCTTGAATTTAAACGAGGTATATTGAATTCTAGTTTGCTCAATATTTAATCAATTAAAAAAATTACAAATTTAAACAATCTAATCACGCAATGACAGATTCACCGGGTCCCTAGATTATCAACCTTAAATTCGGCTAATAGTAAATTTTGCGGATATCCGATGGGAGGATAAACCTCAATTGATTTAATTAATGTGTTTTAAAAATTTTCTTTGCACATCTTCAGTCACGTACACTTGAGATCCTCAGCATATTTTGGATACCAGACCAAGGAACAGTATTCTAATATAGATCGCACAAAACTATAATACAGACACATAAGTACATCGACAGACTGAAATTCTCCCATACTCCCATACACCCCATCTTTTTTCGCAACAATTCCAAACTCCTAAATAATTAAATGTGGTAGGCATCTGCAGAGGAGTCCCGTTTATATTATAAGGAAAGGCCAATGTACTTTGTTTACGAGAAAAGGACATAACATTAGATTTTTTAATCGTTTAACATTAATATTTGGGTCAAGATAATTTAAATTATACCTATCTATGTTACCATATTCCACCGAAAGAGACCTCTACAGTTGAAGTCGAGACGCCTCGGTGGCCCAAGGGACGCATGCGTCAGACAGTCAGTCAGTGGGCAGCGAAGCGAGAGTCGCGATATAAGTACACTTAACTCTGTAGCCGTGAAATAATAGTTAAAAAGGGGATTATTAGCTTTCTTTTATTCATTTAAACACCCTTAAGTTAACATCAGAAGTGGGATCGCTCCTGTGCATTTCAAATTAGTGATTTTGGTAACTTCTCCAACAAATAAAGATGACGGACGATAGTAGATCCCGCCGCCATAGCGTCGAATCTGAACAGGATATTGAGGCTGTCAATGTTGAAGAGGATGTAGAGGAAGGACCCTCAGTGTCAAAGCGTGCGAAAGTGCAGTGGCAAGAGACACTAATTAGTTTAATAGCAGTGCAACAACAACAATTGACTGAGTTAACTCGCCAAGCTAAGATGGCGCCGTCTTTAGCATCTACATCAACGCCACCGCCCAATATCGGTGAAGGAAGCACGGATGCGCTTGTGCCGACAACCACACATGCGCAATCATCTTTCTCGGTGACCAATTACGACCCGAGTAGGAGCACATACTCCATTGAAGAATGGTTGGAAGATGTGACGAAACTGAAAAATGAATTACATGTAAGCGATCTACTCATGATTGCGAAAGCCGGTGAGGCATTAAGAGGTAGAGCCCATCGATACTTCTGTGATTGGAGACCACTGTGTCGTAATTGGGAGAATTTCTGTAGTGACCTCATCATTGCTTTCCCTGATTCCGAAACACCAGGCGCGCGCGCATATGCAGCTGCCACGTTAACAAGCGGCGATTGTGAGACATTGTACGATTATGGCCACAGGAAACTACGCATGATCCACAGGTTTCATAGGAACTTGCCATGGACAACAGTTATTAGCATGGTAGAGTATGGCTTGGAGCACGATGAAGCACGTTCAGCAATTCAAATACAGAAACCTCAAACAGAACGTGACTTATTAAAAATGCTCAGCGAATTTGATGCTCGCCGCATTAGATCAACGGCTAGAGTTTCAAGGACGGCCGATCGCCGGGAGAAAGACTATCGGAATTCAGGCCACGAGAAACCAAGAAAAAGTATTAAGAGGCTCTGTTTCAACTGTGGTCGTCAAGGGCATCAAAAAGCTACGTGCCCAGATCTGCGTAAAGAGGGAGCGACAAAGGGAGATGCTCCCAACAGAACAGAGGTTTCAAACATCCCTTCATGTACTCATTGTAAAAAGTTTGGTCATACTGAGACAACTTGCTTCTACAAACACGGAAGGCCGAAAAAAGCTTTTGTTCTTAAAAAATAACGCCATCTCAGCACAACACCAATAGCCACCTCATTAAACAATGGTACAGCTCTTTCATTTACATACCTTATTGACAGTGGCGCAGACAAATCAATAATCAGACAATCGGTTGTAAAATTAGTAGGTGGCATAATATCTCGAGATATCAGTGTACGTGCTTTTACTGGACTTGGAGGCCAAATTATAGAAGCTATCGGCACTTGTGAATGCGTCGTTGTTTTACCAGCTGTGACTTTAGAAATAAACTTTACGGTTGTTCCCGATAGTGCTGTATCAAGCGAAATTGATATTATTGTCGGATGGGATGTCATACGTCGACCTTGTTTACATATCGAGAAGAGTGCTGACGGAATTGAACTGTACCATGACCAGGACAATATTATGAAAGTGCTCACTATAAAAGATACAGGGAACATAAAAATAAACCAAAGTGAACTAAGTGATACGTTGAAAACGCAATTAGAACTATTACTGACGAACTATAGAGACAAAACGCCAGATTGTATCACTACAGGAATAGTGTCGATTAAGTTAAAAGACACCACCCCTGTTGCTTATTCCCCTAGAAGACTGGCTTATCAGGAAAGAGAGCAAGTTAAGAAAATAGTGGATGATTTATTGCGTGACGGTATCATTCGCGAAAGTGAGTCGGACTATGCTAGTCCAATTGTACTCGTACGAAAGAAAAATGGCCAACTGAGAATATGCGTCGACTACCGTGACGTTAATAAAAAAGTAGTTAAGGAAAATACCTGGACAACTGCCTTGGTAGCAGTTGAAGACAATTTGAACTCAACAGTGCACTCAGTCACGGGCTATGCACCCGCAGTACTACACTTGGGCACAAATCCGAGACTCGCCGCAACCACAAAGTTCCTAGGAGATGCATTGACGTCTGACAACTTTATCGATGCAGATAAGGCTATCGCTGAAGCTCGTATTCGACTAAGGAATCGTGCCAGTAAGCGAGCTCAGGAATTCGATGCAACACGCTATCAGACCACTTTGTTCGCTCCAGGTGATTTAGTAGCCATTGAAGATTCACAACTAGCCGGTGAAGGAAAGCTTAAGCCGAAGTTTAAAGGTCCTTACACTGTTCAAAAAGTCCTTCTAAATGAGAGGTACTTGTTAGGCAAGAAAGGACACCGAACTACAGTGGCTGCCCATGAGCAACTAAGACATTGGTCTATCTGTGAATAAACCAAAAGTAAGTTGACTTACGTTTTACACTAATTTAATCCTTTAAAATGTTCATTTAATCATAAGTACAGCGACAGTAAGAAAATAGCGCGACAGTACCATAGTTGGGTAAAATACAGGAATACTGTATTGTACTGTATTGTATTGTATTGACAGTAAAAACACACATATCCACACATAGTGAACGTCAGAGTTAACACCAGCGAAAGTAAATACCAACGAAAGTAAACACCAGCGAAAGTAAACACCAACGACAGTAAAAACCAGCGAAAGTAAACACCAGCGAAAGTAAACACCAGCGAAAGTAAACACCAGCGGAAGTAAACAACAGCGGAAGTAAACATCAGCGGAAGTAGTAAACGCCAGCGAAAGTAGAAGACCAGTATGACTGTACCATAGGTACTTGGGTAAAGTACGGCGGTACCATACTCACCGATAATAATCAACAATGTCAAACATACACACACACACATACACTTACACATCATTCAGTTTTGAAACAAAAATAAAAATTTAATACTGTCCTGTCTGTTATGTTAACAGAAATGTTATTGTTGTAGAACAGCTGCTTGTAAAAATAAAGATCACCAGTTGGAATGCTTACACTGCAACTATTGCTATTACATTAGGTTGTAAGGTCAATGTTGCGGTAGTCCAGATTGATCTATTTGTTTAGATAAGAAATAAAAACAACAAATCTATGATCACCGCTGTTCCAACGGTTGCTTTAAAGTCAAATGCTTCGCTGACTTATGTTATTTGATACTTGTTGTTTATGTTGCAACGGTGAAGTCTGTGCGTCTACATGATTTCAGGTAATCATTGAGACCCCTGACAAGGAGCGAGGGCGCTCCAATTGCAGGATGGCCGTGTTACCATATTCCACCGAAAGAGACCTCTACAGTTGAAGTCGAGACGCCTCGGTGGCCCAAGGGACGCATGCGTCAGACAGTCAGTCAGTGGGCAGCGAAGCGAGAGTCGCGATATAAGTACACTTAACTCTGTAGCCGTGAAATAAAAGTTAAAAAGGGGATTATTAGCTTTCTTTTATTCATTTAAACACCCTTAAGTTAACATCTATATATTTTCGCAATGTTACTTTTCAGTTCGCAGTGTTCAATGTTAGACACAGACCAATATATTTTCATGTCATCAGCGTATAGAAGTACTTAACATCTAGTAAAGCAGATATGTCATTAACATAAATGTTAAATAATAACGGTTCTAAGATAGAGCCCTGAGGTACTCCGAACAACGCAGTTATGACTGCATTTAAATCGAAATAATACTCAAATTCCAACAATATCAATGCTGTCAATTTCGTTAAATGCTTCGTTAAAATAATTATCACAAATCCGATGAATATTTACTTCAGAGTCTACAACAAGTAAAACCCCATCACCTCTAGACGTACACGTAAATCTTCTACCAGATCTAAACACATTCAAACATTTCCGAACCGAACACCTCAAGCTTTAACCATGTCTTCTTTAAGGCTATAAAGTCAAATTCCGATTGTGAAACTCCAATCTAGTTATAAAAAAAACTAGTTTTCGTGTTGAGACCATGTACATTTTGATAGCACATATTGACATGGGCATAATTTTTGTCAGTCGGATATGATAACAAAGGCGCAAGGTTAACCTGAGGTAGTTGCTATACGACACCAAACCAATCACGTTTGAACTTCAATAACCTTTCCTTATATATAACTAAAGCAATTTCTATCCCAGGCTGAATGTTCTACACATATACTAGATTTAGGGCCTCCTACAATTGATGGAATTAGGGTGATCACTTGTATCTTCCTGAAGAAGGTGATCCCAGAACATTTAAGACAATATCTAGTCTTAGGTCTGGTTTAGGTCTTTCTGTTACCTACAAAATTTCGACATATAATTAAATCCACAACATTTATAGTACATACTAACCTCTAACGCATCATAAACTGTACAAAAATCATACCCACTGCAAGATTACCTGTTTCAATGGCTGACTGATAAACACTTTCGTCTACTTGTAACACCGCTTGACAAATTGTTATTGTTTTTCTTAAGAGGAGCAAAATTTATCAGTTACATCTTCACGACTTTTAAATACATACTTATTTTGATTAACTAATAAATTTATGACAGTATCTTTTTCATGATTCTTCGTTATTCCAACAATCTTGATACGGGGATGTAACTTGGTAGCTTCCTTGACTTCATACCTGTCGAATTCTTCGTTTAAATTCTTCATACTTGTCGGGCAGTTTTTGAGTTCCCAACGATTTAAATTTACTTGATTCGTCTTTAGAATTACAACTAATTGCAACTAATTACTAAACTTCCTTTACTGTTCTTAACTTTTGATACAGTGATCTGCTCTTCGAAAGGATTTATGTTTTGAAACAAGTCAGACTTTGTTACTGCATTTATTTGGCTGTTATCTTTAGGTTTAATTAACACCGAACTTTTTCTGACCATATCACCGCTATCGCGATTTTCGTTCCCATTTCTAGCCCTACCGGGGGTCCAGGCCTGCGGCCTGGGGTCACCCTTCGGGTGACAAAAGCCTCTAGAAGAGTTTTATTTTTAAGAAAATACATACGTATTAAAGAAATTTGAGATAATCACTTGTATATGAAATAATAAATTTAGAGACAAAAAGCTGAAATTTTTCATCTGGAATAATGATGTAATTATACCAAACGATTTTTTTTTAATAATATTTTGATGAATTATAGGGGTACTCTTGATGGCAAAACATTATTTTTTAAGTGCTGAAAGTATAATTCATTTTTTAGTAAACATTTTGTGAAACTATTTTCTCAAGAAAAAAAAAATAAATACATAACTTGTATTCTTCCATAATTTATTATAACGCTAACTTGATCACTTTATACCCAATATATGTCTACAATGCTTTAATTAAATATGTAACTGTTAAAGATACACAAATTAGGTGTACCTATACTGAAGGGCAAAATTGTTTTACAACTAATAAAGGTGAACTAACTTTTAACTATGAACTAATAAAGGTAATTATTTAATTAAGCATAAAACTCAAATTTTTCTTGAAACAAATTTGTTTCTAAAATTTGAGTTTTATGCTTAATTAAATAATTACCCCCCCCCCTACCCCATCTTCGGATATGCTCAACGCGAATCTGATTTTCTTTTACAGTCTTAGGTATGTAGTTTTGTAGTAAAAAATAATTAAAAGTCATAGTCTATAAGTACACTTTACAAATTAATTTTAACATTTAACACTAACTTGATCACTTTGTTTCGTACCCAATATAAGTGTCCACAATGATTATAATTAAATATAAAATATATAACTGTTAAAAATATATAGATTTGTGGTAAATTAAGAAAAAAACATTTACTTATATTATGTGAAGTAATCAATATGAACTAATTAAATCGGTCATTTGTAATAATTCTGACGTCACATGGCGGCACAAAAGATACCAAATAAATACAAATAATTAAAATAATTTTTACCTAAATTTACACCAAATTTGTATATTTTTAACAATTATATTTAATTATAAGCATTGTGGATTGTGGACACATTAAGTTAGGTACAAAGTGATCAAATTCGTGTTAAAATTAATTTGTGAAGGTATACAGGTGATGACTTCTAATAATTTTTTTCTTGAAAAATACTGCAAAAAAAATAATTTCAAATTCGTCTTCAGTATACTCGAAAATAGGGGGCAATCTAAATTTGATAGTTTTATGCTATGTAAATAAGTACCTACCCTGTAGTTAGTTAAATTAAACAGTCATTTTTTATATATGTTATCTGTGATTTGTATTTGCGACGTCACACAGCTAAATTTGGTAAAAATAAAAGTAGGTATAAAAATTTTAAATTGAAAATAGGCTAGGTACCAGCGAAAATTTGAAGACAGAAAAATAGTGTGAAACATTGCTCCTTCATCACAGAAAACTATAATTTTGAATAAATAGCAAAAATAAAGAATAAAGTATTTCCGAAATTACCACTTACCTGCCTACCTATAAGTAGATAATGAATACTGGAACTTTTATTTGAAAAAAGGATATAAAATGTAGGTAAACACTGTATGCACTGTAGGTATATACCTATTTCAAGTATAAAGTAAACACATGGGTAAATCTCGATGAAGAAACTTTGTATGCATTCATATTTTCATTAAAATATTTTCCATTTCAAAAAAGTTTATCCATTATTAAAGTGTGAAAACTGTCGTTTGCTCTCTTGACGTAGCCTCTAATAAACGTATATCAACGTATAAGTATTTGAATTTTATAAGTAATAATAAGTACAAACATAATTGTTTTGAAAAAAACATTGATCTCATTTAGATGTTCCAAGAAATATATAGAAAACACTCCATATACTAGTATTTCGGCTTGTTAGGCCTTTTTCAATAGAGTAAACGTCTATTACTGACAGTAATTATTATTACATTACAATTAAATAATAATTACAGTAATTATTACGTCTATTACTGACAGTAATTATTATTACATTACAATTAAATAATAATTACAGTAATAGACGTTTACTCTATTGAAAAAGGCCTAACAAGCCGAAATACTAGTATATGGAGTGTTTTCTATATATTTCTTGGAACATCTAAATGAGATCAATGTTTTTTTCAAAACAATTATTTTCACGATGTTTCATAAAGAACCATCCGCTTCGAGTATCCACTTTAATAAGTACAAATCTTTTTGACACTCTGCGGAGACAACTTCCTGGACAATGTAAAAGTGAAAAGTGTGTATTCAAGTATACACATATTACCACTTTCAAATTTACACCGTTTAAAGACAATAGCAACACGTAACAACAGGAAATTGGTGGATCGGCCGTGGAATTATGATTTTTTGATTCAACGCCTCCGCGATTATCTTTAACGGAGTTAAAAGGAGTAAATCTAGGAGGCGGTGTTTTGATTAGATTTTCTTCGCGCTGTCGGCTGACAGTTTAGGTTATGTGTTTTCTATGGTTATGTGACGATGCAATTAGGCAATCCAAGGACCTGTCAAATTTTTAAGTAATATGGCGCTGTGGGCAAACAAGTTATGTTTACATTGAGAATGCATTGAAATCAGCCCAGCAGCTTTCAGTTAAAAGTGTTTAATCCGAGTTTTTTGTAAGGAATTTTTCATGTATTTTATGTAAGGAAGTGTTGAACAGTGTTAACTCGTCTTTTATTAGAATTGTGTCGCGACGATAATATTCATTAATGCCGGTAACATGCATATAGTTGTTGTGGTTTGTGGATGTCCTAAAAATCGAGACCAAGTTAAGTTTTGTTGTATACCCGACGTAGTGAGCTCTAACTATTTTCCGATTTCAAATGATTTATCGAGAAAACGGCGGCAAACATGGATACTTAGCTGCAATTAAAAGGAATGACCTAACACCTTCGATATTAAGAAACCAGAGGGTTTGCAGTAGGCATTTTATTACTATTAAATATATATTATTAGTTTATTACTATTTTATTTATTAATATTAGTTAAAAACAAACTTTTAACCAAGTACCCACAAAGTTATATAACTCAAACCATAGACTTGTCTATGACTCAAATGTCAAATGAATGTTTCCCCTCGACGCCATATTGATTAGGACACGTGGTTTGGATTGCTCAATACAGGTGGGGGTGGGTAATGCAGTGCCCTTTATTATCGGTTACATTTGTAATTTCAAATTCAGGGGTTTTTGGCAAATTTAATTAGAGTATATTGGCGAGGGCCGTTTAAAAAGGCGTTTTCGGGCCCTCCGCTACGGTTCGAAGCCGCGCCCGCCCTTCGAAAAGGTGTAACGGCGGCGTTAAAAAATATATTGCTGTCATAATTGTTGCAACAAATAAATATTGTTGAAGATATTTATTTTTGTAAGCTAAAAATGATGAATTTTACAGACCATCAAAATGAACGAATTAATTCCAAACTTTACCCGCAGAAAGAAAAAAAACTTACGGGCAATGAAACAGAACAACAACTAACCACTAATATCAAAGTTTACATATTAGGTAGGTATAATAATACTAATAAATAATTGGGATAAAAAATTTAAAAAAAAAATCGCCTTCGTCGTGATTCGAACTCGCGATATCAGGATTACGAAGTTTGAACTATACCATTGTGCTAAACCTGCTCTTGTCACTTTATGCGGCAAAATCTGTTAAATATGTAAACTTTACGTGTTAACCTGAACAATTAATTTTTACGGATATTCTAATTAGAAAAGCATTTCGCATCAGTATTTTGGTAATCAGAAGTATTTGGCTGTCGGTACTATCGATTCCGTTAGCAATATTTCTCATAGGAAAATAATGAAAATAACAAATAACCTATCTGAAGTTTAATTAATTTGACAGTTTTCGTGGGAGGTGCTTGTCTCGTTAGTGTAATCTTACATCGGCAGATAAAATGAGAAAGAAGTTGAAACGGACGCGACTCGAGATTTTCGAAGACGAAATAGACGTAGAAAGAGTCGACGTACGGTCTCGAAAAAAAATCTCAAAGGATTAGAGAAAGGACGGAACTTTCGCGTGAAGCGGGTCTCGAGGCTGTAAAAATTAGAAAAAGGTCTCAAGGCTCCCACGAAAAGTCGGTATTTCGGCGGGCGTGACGGGACCATTAGGCGCGAGGACAAACACCTGTGCTAGCCGCATCTCTCGCCGAACGGCGATCGACGAAAATTTTGCAGAGGTTTTTTGAAAAGGCGTTTAAATTGAGAAAACGCGTAGGAAACGGGACGAAAATACCCCTACGCATTGGAGAAAGGCCGGGGGCGTCCTCCGGTGGTCCGCGGAGATCGTTCCGAGATCGCCTCACGGAGGAGATAGCTTTGAAACTTTGCGGATTCGGCGACGGAATTTAGAAGGAGACAGAATCGACGCGTTTTAATATATATGGATGGATTAAATTTGAAGTCGTTGATCATAGTGTCTAGCTCTGATATTTTATATTTTAGTTTTCTTTGCACGTTGTTATTAATTTTGTCTGCTTTATCATTGAGTGAACTAAGAACACTATTACAATTTCTAAGAGTGTTCCTCTCATTGATATCAATGTTCCTTAAGCAACCATTACAAACAAAAAGAACATTTTTGTTTTTCTCAAGAAATTCAAATTCAGATCTACTAATATTTACACAAGAATGATAGTACCAGCTATGGCAAGGTCCTTCGCGCCCAAGTAGACCATCACTTTTACTTAATTTGCATTTGTCGCAATTTCGCATGATTATTCACAATAAACTCATACACCCATGTGTCCAACACTAGCAGTTATTTTTTGTTTTCTAATGCACAAGTTAAAAGTTATTTCAAAATATTTTTCAAATGCAATTTTCAAGGCCTGCTAAGGAATTTAATATTAAAAAATAGTGATGTTATTTTTTCGGACATCCTCAACTAAAAATAAATAACTAACTACTCCACTGTAAAGCCCTGGAAAACCAAACAAAACCGTTCAAGCTTTTCTTCGATCAGACCACAAATAAAAAAGTTACAACTGTTTTTCAAAAATAACGATTTTAATTTTTTTCTATATAAGTCGAAACGAAACAAACTTCAATTGTTTTCTCAGTGGAATATTGATCCACTATAAATTCTTCACTACTTTCCCCATTTAAGCCTTATAGCTGTGATAGTTTCCGAGATTCCTTTAGTGGTAATCAAATTTAGTTCAGCCTGTATATTTGGGTATGTTACGCCAAATTAACTTTTACCTTCAAAATTCAATTCAATAATTACTATACCAATAGCGGTGTGGAAGTTGCATATAAGATTGCGTCCGCTTCCTATTCAGCAGAATAACAGTTACAAAATTTATTGGTCTGCCTAATCTTATTTTACTATAATCTGTACAATCTTGTTTGAACAAGAGACAAATTGACTTTCCCATTGCTGTAAGTGATGTTAATATGGTGGTAGAAATCCTTACGGACTTTGAAACTTTCTTAAATTTGGAACCAAAACATCGTTCTTTGGAAGACAATTTAAATTCTGTCATGGATATCTTAACGGAGGTAGCAGATCAAGAGCCAGAAAAGAAAAATTCGATAATATTTTTAAAAGAACAAATAAATTTGCTTAAAGTAAATTCCAAATTTAGATTACAATACAGCTGCGACATAGTCTTGTTTTGTAGCATTTTGTTTTCAATTTCACCTCACGTATATAAGTTTTTACACAGTTCTAGAAATATTATAGGTCCTTCTCCACGAACTATCAAGACCACTATTTAGTGCTAGTAATTGCTCAACTGTTCTCTAATTTAACCAACTTCGTATCTCTTTAAATAACAAAGATTGTACTTGTTACTCCAAATAAAAATTTATTTTTTTTAGTTTTCTTTTTTCTATAATTTATTTATTTCATTTCACTTCACATGTACCCAGTAGAAACTTAAACTTCAAATTAAATCATAATTTCTAATTAACACTATTCATTTTTTAGTATGTTAACCATAAGCTGATAAAAGGTAGACGAAAATTGAACATTGTTACGAAAATATTTATTTTTCACCTAATGCTTGTATTTCAGACAATATATTCTAAGAATATATAAGTATTTGGTATCATCTTGAAGCTTATGACATGTGATATACAGTAAACCTGTTATATATTTCATTTTCTAAAATGTCCGTATAAGTGCCTAAAATGTCCAGACAGTTGTCTGGGACATTTGGCCAATTTTTAAATGTCCGGACATTTGAAAACACTATTACAAACTTTATTTGTTTATTGTTAAGATGATCAACAAGCCATTTAGAAAAAATAAAATAATAATACAGTGTACAGAAAGCTGAATACTACAGGCGCCATCTTGAATTGAGCTGCCCGGCCTTATCGTTTAGGAGGTGTTGTACCGGGATATCAAAAATTATCTTGGTCAAGGGTGGTTGTGGAATGTAAAACGTGTGTCTCGTTATCTTACTTTAAATTTGAAATAATTATGTCACTGTCACACTGACATCATCAATAACCTACAAATTTCATGCTTATTTATTTCAGTTGTAAAACAATAATGAACTACAAATTATGAAATAACGGTTTTAGTAACAAGAAAAACTAAATTACGGTAATTGTTGGAAATGTCCCCCGTTTTGTTCGATGCACAAGTTGACGCGCCTCCTCATGCTGTGAAAAGCGTTTTGCAGCATTTCTGGCGTTATGGTTGCACATTGCTGAACAATTCTTTGTTGCAGTTCTTGCAAATTATTTACCGGAGTTGCGAAAATCTTGTTTTTTAAGTAAGGAAATATAAAATGGTCCATAATTGTCAAACAAGGTAATCTCGGAGGAAACTCAACTTCTGTATGCAAACTTATCAGCCGGTCATAAAAAAACTGACGGAGGAAAGCAATATTGTCTCGTGTAGTATGTGCTGTTGCACCGTCATGCTGGAAATAACCGTACCGAAGTTCATCATCGTTTAACTGTTGCACAAATTCAGCCAAAAAGTTGTGTCTGTACCTTTCTGCGTTGACGGTGAAATCGAAAAAAATTGGCCCAATTATTCTTCTGCGAGAAACTGTCATCCAAACACCAATTTTTTGAGCATGTAGTGGCGATTCAGTAAAAACATGAGGGTTATCATTGCTCCATATTCGCATATTTTGAGAAGAGATGTATCCCGAAAGGTGGAACCACGCTTCGTCAGAAAAAAAAGTTAAGTCCAGAAGATCGTCATTCATTAAATTATTGACAAACCAATGGCAGTAAGCAAGGCGTCTGGGGTGGTCTACGGGCAGAAGAGCTTGATGTGCTTGCATCTTATATGGATGCATGTTCAAGTCTTGCTTTAAAATCTTATGACATGTTCCATAAGAAAGTCCAATTTCCTGAGAAAGACGTTTCAAAGGTTTTGCAGGCTCCTCTTCCATACGTTGACGAACGTCATTGACAACTTCTTCTGTACGAACTCTTGGTCTACCAGCACCTTTTTTATGAGTCACACAACCAGTTTCGCTAAACACTTCAACACAATTTGTAAGGCACGCATAAAAATTGTCCGGTAATATTGCCACGTTTGGGAAGTGCCCTCGAAAATTGTCCAAACACAAACGTTGACTGTATTGCCAATTTCCATTAACTAGCGCACCCGTTCGAAAATAGGCTTCAATCATGAAAATTTTGTGCTGTGTGGTAAGAGACATGATTCAAAAACTGGATTAGAAAATTTCAGCACAATAACTTGACAGATACTGACACAACAAAACATATTCAAAAATTTAAAGTAAGACACACGTTTTACATTCCACAACCACCCTTGACCAAGATAATTTTTGATATCCCGGTATAATTCGCTAGTAGCTAGCTATCCATAAATTTATGAGTGATAAAATAGACTGTGCAGAGAGATTTGTCCTCGTGTACGTTTCCACCTTCCGATTTTTGCAAGATATTTTTGTCATTATTCATTATTTTATTTTCCCACTCAGAAAACTAACCTATTGAAGATAGGGGGGCATTTGATAATACCTCCTACAATTCAATTCTAACAGCGGCTGAGGACCACGGATTTCCACCTACCATAGCTAGGTGGATTTATTCCATGCTTTCAAACCGCTCAATTTCTACCTCTCTCAATGAAGTCACAGTTAGAGCGACTGTGGGCCGAGGGTGCCCGCAGGGGGGTGCTCTCCCCCTCTTGCTATGGACCCTTGTGCTCGACGGTCTTCTTCGCAGGCTTAACGAGGAAGGGATTATGACTCAAGCATACGCAGACGACCTTACGGTCTTAATCGCAGAAATACAGTTAGAAATCTGCAAATACAGTTAGTGAGCTCACTCAAAGGGCCCTAAGAATCATAGAAGAATGGTGTATAGGACAAGGGCTGAGAGTTAACCCCTCTAAGGTCGATCTAGTCCTCTTCACTAAGAAAAGGAAGTTGGATGGTTTTAAAGCACCAACCATTTTCAATAAGACCATCCAGCGTTGACCATTCAATAAGACCATCCAAAGATGGTCAAATTTCTGGGAGTTATCCTAGACGAAAAGTTGTCATGGGTACCCCACATAGACAGACAAATACAGAGAGCCACCGCGTCCTTCTGGACATGTAAGAGGCTCTTTGGAAAAATGTGGGGGCTTAATCCGAGAGCCACCTTATGGCTCTACACCTCGGTTATTAGACCCTCGTTTCTATACGCGTCGATTGTATGCTGGCCAGCCGTCCGGCGGGCTACCATCAAGTAGCGATGTGTCGAACCCGCTATTTTTAAATAGCAGCCACTCCTGCTACTGCTAATCTTATTTAGCAGTTAAAAATAGCTGCTATTTTATTAGCAGCTATTTATTTTTTAGTACGTTTGCGTAGTTGTCTGTTTATTAGCAGCTAACAGTTGACATTTTACCTTAGCTCAAATAAATGAACATATTCACTGTGGCTGATAGCAGCCATAAATATAATTTGATATTTATATTTCATGTTTTGGATGAAAATAAATGTGATTTATGACTCCTTTTTTGTAAGGACCGTTTCCCGATCAATGGAGGTAGGTATTTGGTAATCCGATTACGGAGCGGGTTAATTGACAAAAAAAAATAGAACAAAAACAGCGTGCCACGTGCACATAAGTTTATAGGGGCAAGTTGAGCAATACTTCTTAAGAATTGAAACTACTAAGTCTTAATTTCCCGGTGTTCTCTTTACATTTCAAGTTCAGAGAAGGTTTTTGAATTATAAATTATAACAACAATATTAATTCGTGTATGAAAAATAAGCATGTCCTTCCTCTCAAATGACATGTAAAAAATAATTTTTACGTTCTATTTATTATTCAGTAGGTACTCCGATCACCCCTAAAATGTCTTGCTGAAGGTAATAAAAACACTTTTCTATAATACCACAGTATAATCACAAGTATAAGATATATATCTTATACTTGTGGTATAATGCTAAATACTGTGATAATACCAAGTATTTTTTTAGATATTTATTAAACACCAATATAAACAAACACCCCCTCCCAATTTCATAAGACAGTAGGAAGGTCTCAGTTTACTGTTTATTGACAGGTTCAGTTGTAATAGTAAATTCCTGCTATTAAATATTAATTATTATTATTATTAAAAATATTTTTGTTTACGTTATTTAAATAAATAACTTTTATAATTTATAAATATAATAAATAATTTGTATGTATAACCATTTATTCAGCTGTGATAGGTACAAATCTTTGTATAGCCTCTTAAATTATGCCGCTGAAATAAGCGAGCAGAACGAACAAAAAATATTGTTAAAAAATAATGTTGTAGGAATTAGGTACATATTCCTTCCCTAAATTTAACTTCGTCTGCCGTGTGGTCTACCGCTTCTATGTCGATTGTTAAATTAAATGCTGCTGCGTTACCGAGGCCGGCCGGTCTGTGGGGCGGCCGCCAGACCTAACTGCTACTGACTGCTAACTGCTAAGGTAAACTGCTTCACGCTACACTGCTACACTGCTAATTTACCTTACTTGCTCTGAAATCGCAGTCTTCGGTTGGTGACCAGGCGTAGAGCGTGGGCATTTAGCAGCAGCAAAGTGAATAACATACAACCACAACCTGCTAAATAATTAGCAGCTATTTTTCTTAAGCTGATAGCAGTTGTTACTGCTACTACAATTTAGCAGTTAAAAAATAGCAGACTGCTATTTAGCAACCCATCACTACCATCAAGCAACGGCTAAATCAACTACAACGCCTGGCGTGTGTAAGCACGACAGGAGCGATACGCACAGCTCCCACAGAGGCTCTGGAGGCTCTCCTGTCTCTCCCTAAACTGCATATAGTGGTCGAGGGAGAGGCAAGGAGGGCCTCTTATAGGGTCAAGCAGTGGGGGCGGTGGCTAGGTAAAAGCCACGATGGTGGACATACAAGCATTCTTGGGGAACTTGTGGGAGGAGACAGTCTGCTGGACGCACCCAGTGACAGGATATCTCCCACTTATGTGTTTCTCAAACCTTACACAGTAGAGATACCGGACAGGGACGCTTGGCTCGCAAATCCTGACGCTCAGGTCTCGAACGGGCTCGTCTGGTTTACGGATGGGTCCAAGACAGATCAGGGCTCAGGTGCGGGAGTCCGGGGCGTGCGCCCCTGGACGAGACTATCCTTCTCCCTGGGGAAGTATGCCACGGTCTTTCAGGCGGAAGTGTTTGCTATCTCTGCATGTGTGCAGGAAAATCTCAAAAGGAGATATTCTAATCAGCATATCCAGATATGCACCGACATTCAGGCGGCTTTACGTGCCTTGATCTCCTACAGGATCACCTCCAGGGCGGTCCTAGAGTGTATTAATGGTCTGGTCCAATTGGGACAGAACAACCATGTAAAATTGACTTGGGTACCGGGTCATCACAACATAACAGGAAATGAGGAGGCCGATGCACTGGCTAAGAGAGGCTCAAGTATACAGTTTACAGGGCCCGAACCAGTGCTGGGGCTTCCGCCTAGTTATTTAGCAAGGTCCATTGAGAACTGGATCAAGGTAAGATCAGAGGAAGAATGGTCAAACGGGACGGGACTGCGACAAGCCAGGCTCTTAATTGAAGGGCCGTGGTCGAATGCAACTCGATCAATACTTGCGCTAAGTCGTAACAGCATAAGGATTGTCACAGGACTGTTGACAGGTCACGGACATCTTAACAAGCACCTTAACACTATCGGCCTTAGTGCCACTAGAAGGTGCAGGTTTTGCGGACACGATGACGAGGACTCCATTCACATCCTTTGTCGTTGTGCCTGCGTCATGGTCAAGAGACACAAGCATCTGGGCGCAGCGTTTCTCCTGCCTCAGGACATTAGGGAGCTTCCCCTACAACGGGTGTTGGCCTATGCTCAACTAGCGGCATGCACAATGGGTCGAAAGACCTGATTGCTGCGGGTGACCGCGCCGCCTATGAACAACAACAACATATTGAAGATCTTACGACTATAATACTGAATGGACTATTGCACTATTCTGTATCTGACACTGTATTGTATCGCCTGATTTGTTATTAATGTTTTAAGATGTAGACATTAACGACAGTAATTAAATAGAATACATTTATATACAGTGAGTCCATAAAGTTCGGCATAAATTCATTATTTCAAAAATGGTAAAATTTTTGAAAACTCGTTCTTATACGTCGATTTTCTCGATTCTCGTTCTTCGTCGATTTGTTTTACGTACCTATATTAAATTTTTTACAGAGCGACTCAATGCGTCGATAGACACTTTAATATTTTAAATAGAACACCCACTACTGTTTTACATATTTGGAAAGAACTCTTTTTTTTACGAATACGGTCATATTATAAGGTTTTATAGGTCTATCTCTAATATTAAGGGAAATATGCCCAAAAAAGTGTGTCATAAGAGCAGTGTGTTAGAAAGAGAATATCGATTCGTTGCTAGCATAGATTTATAATAAGTCTATGGTTGCTAGGCACAGTTTTTCTCCAACACATCGCTCTTATGACACACTTTTTTGGGCATATCTCCCTTATTATTAGAGGCCCATAAAACCTTATATGACCATATTCATAAAAAAAAGTTCTTTCCAAATATGTAAAACAGCACTGGGTGTTCCATTTGAAATATTAAAGTTTATATCAACGCAGCTTTATTGAATCGCCCTGTAAAAAATTTAAAATAATAATAATAATAAATTTACTAGACAAGGTAAAGGTTACAACGTACAATAGCCATATATGATTCTATGTAAGTACAACTAACTTTGTTTTAACAAAATTTTTCTTTTATTCTACCTAGGCCGGAGAGGCCTGTATGTAGTTTACATTAATATATTTATTATATGAACCAAAAAAATAAAAAAATACATTTACATATACATATACATATACATATACTCGGTATGCAATTCCATCGAGAATCTGGGAAGCGTTGAAATGGGAGAGCGAAGAAATATAAAGTAAATAAATAACAACAAAAACAATGAAAGGAGGAAGGCCGATTCACAGTAAGTAAATAATATAGTATAATTAAGTATAATCTATTGGTACAATATATATTCAAAGTCTTTATGATTTTGAAACAAATAATTTTTTACAATTTTTTTAAAATTTTTAACCTTATTTAAATTTTTTATTTCAGTAGGAAGTAAGTTGAAGAATTTAGGACCATAATAAAAAATGAAACGCTGTATATGAACTTTTCTATAAAAGGGGACTACCATGGCTTCACTACTAGCAACTCTTGTATCATATGAATGTGCAACCAAATTACGGTTGGGAAGCCTATACATGAACAACAAACATTGGTAAATATATAGTTGTCTTACAGTTAATAATTTAGTTTCTGAATACAACACCTCTGTGGGGAATCGCTTGTTTTTTTTAATAATACTTTTATTATGGAATTTTGAGTTGTTTGCAAATTATGTAGTATATTATTAAAAAGACTACCCCATACCACTATACAATAATTTATTAATGATTCTGCTTAAGAATTGTAAACAATTAATAAATTTTTTTTATTTAAAATACTTAGTATTTGATAGAATTTGTAATTTAATATCCTAAGTTTATTTGTTAAGCAAGTTATATGTTGTTGCCACCTCAAATGTTGATCAACTAATATACCCAAATATTTCACTTCTTTAACTTTTTCAATTTCAGGACATGTACAATTTTTTTGTGTTGTACAATTTATGTTGTGTATTTTTAAATGTTTTTTTTGTGGCTGAGTGTCCATCGATAAGCTGAATGTTAAGAATTTCGTCTTGGTAGTATGTTTAAATGTAAATTGTGATTATAAAGCCACTCTTGCACCCCCATCAAATCGCTCTCCGCAGATCTGAAAACGGCCTCCCACGAATCATCATTAAATATCAACACCGTGTCATCTGCATAAGATATTAAATGCCCATTTAATTTTTGACTTGCTAAACTGTTTATATAAATTAGAAAAAAAATTGGACCCAATACGGTCCCCTGCGGGACGCCCATAGTTATTATTAATTCTTTGCTTTTGCTGCTATTTATTTTTACACTTTGAGTTCTATTCAATAAATAATTTTTAACAAGATTCAAAGGAGTAGATCTTATACCTACACTTTCCATTACATCCAAGAGTTTTTCGTGAGAGACCGTATCAAACGCTTTTGCCAAATCCAAAAAAACTGCAAGAGTTTTTTTATTTTCATTCAAATTATCTGTTATGTTTTTAATTAAATCTACCACAGCGTGTTCCGTACTCAGTCCCTTTCTAAAACCATACTGCGTATCTGTTAATAACTTATTTTTTTCCAAATATTCCACGAGACGGTTTTTAAAACATTTTTCAAATATTTTTGCCACATTATTTATAACTGATATTGGCCTATAATTTGTTGCACACATTTTGTTCCCCTGTTTATAAATAGGTGTAACTATTGATTGTTTCCATATATTAGGAAGACTACCTGTCTGAAATGCATTATTTATTATATACATTAAGGGCTTGGCTATATATTCATGTATTTTTTTAATAGTAAAGACAGATAACCCGTCTGGTCCTGTAGCCGTTCCATTCTTTAAAGTTGCAATTTGAATAATGATTTCACCTTCTGTTACAGGTTTAAGAAACATGGACTTCTGCACTACAGGAAAATTGATATTTGTTTTTGCATTACTATTTTTCATTTTATTTGTGGCTAATAAATTTTTACCAACATTTATGAAATATTCATTAAAAATATTTGCATTTTGTTCATCATTGTCAATAATTTTATTTGTATTATCTGTTAGTTTAATGTCATTCTTATTTGTTTTTATATTATTTGATGCATTATTCAGTATCTTCCATATTTGTTTGTAATTACCCTCCGCCATATCTATTTTGTTTTTATAATAATCGTTTTTTGTTTCTTTTATAATGTTGTTTAACCTATTTCTGTATGTAATATACTCTAATCTTAATTCATTTATATTATGTTTTAGTAAAAGTTTTTTTAGTTTATCTCTATGTTTTATTGATTTTGCCTCGGATTTTGCATATGTGCAGATGTTTTTTATTTTAATGGTACTTGATTTTATATAATTGTTTAATTTGAAACTGAATATTTCATAACTTTCATTTACGTCATCAATTTGGAGCACATCACTCCATGTTTCCTGTAATAATAAATTTCTCAATTTTTTGTAATTAATTTTTGTTGTAAAATTAGAAGTTTGCTCTTTATCCGGGTCCGTTTCAAACTCTACAGATGCAATTGATGCAAATATTGTATAATGATCGCTCAAATTTGTTTCCACTATGAAGGGTGTAATAATTATCGGTTTATTCATAATTTCTTTTTTTCTTACAAATATATGATCTATTATGCTTGAAGTGTTCTCAATTTTTCTTGTTATATTATTAATATAAGACTCCCAACCATTTTCTGTAAATATGTTTAAATAGTCATTTACTAAAGTTTCAGATTTATTTTTTATATTTATATCACCAATAAATATTTCAATCATTTCTTTGTTTAAATTAAAAATATAACTGCTTAATTATATATAAATATATAAAACAAGTGCAAAAATAAAATAAAATCGACATGTTCCAGCGAGCGATTTTCAAAAACTTTACCGTTTTTGAAATATTGAATTTATGTGGGACATTATGGACTCACTGTATATATATATATATATATATTATAATCGTTGGCTTCTCCCACTCATTAATTGGCTGTAATGTCTGAGGGCGTATTATAGATAAATAAAAGATACAGATTTTCATAATACAATCACTATTTTCCTGGGCTTTACTGTACCTGTCTTGTAACATTTTTCCCCCATCCATTATATAACGCTATTCCCTATTAACCAGAATTTTAGTTTTTCTAGTAGGACCGAAGTTAAAAGTATAAATCTAATTATGATTAATTATGTGATTATTATACTTTATAAATAAGATTTACTTTCAGTCACAAGACACAAGAATTGAAATATTTCTTTCATTCATCGCTAGCTAATCTGCGACCTTAAACAGTGGTACGTCCACCTTTAGTGGAGTCCCTCCTTGCCTCGTCATGAATCATATACAAAAATTCACTCATTTAAGTTTCATATTTATTTTTCGTTCTTTTAACCTAGAGCGCTGTTAAAAATTCCCTTGAGCAGTAAAAGGCAATTTCATATTTTAAAAAATGATAATATACGATACATTTAAACTTGGGTTCCACATTTGCCTCAAAAATCCTAACTATAAATTTGGATTACCGTCCTTATTTATTATAATTGAGGAGACATTCTCCCCAGTGAAGTTTTATGTGGCCGGAAAGGAAAAGGAAGCACTTTAAGTGTAGCTGGAAATAAGGCGAGGACCCAAGAAGACTTACATATTACAACATTCTCTTTTGTGACCGTTGCATAATTATAATTTCGCAACTTGCCCTATGATATGACCCTTTATGGATTTCAACAACTGCCAATAGCATATCGATAACTACCGACAGGATAAGTTAGTAATCATTAATATATTATTATAATAAATACTTTTTATTTAGATATCGATGCGTAATTTTTTAAACTCCTCTAGTTTTCATTAACAATCAAAACATTAATGTTCATAAAATCATACTCTGTCGATATATATTTATCAAATAAAAACATTTTTCATCTTATGTCTTTTATCAATTAGTTGCCAATCCATAATCTGTCAGAACCATTAATTTTGTTGGTTAAATTTCATGTTATGCCATTGTCATATCGCAGTGCAATATTTATGGATTTCGCTTAATTATTTCACTCTCAAAAACGATATCTGGCGTTAATTTCATATTTACATAAAAATATTTATTGGTTGGTGTTCTATCCTAATTAGGCAATCCAACGACCTGTCAAATTTTTAAGCAATATGGCGCTGAGGGCAAACAAGTTATGTTTACATTGAGAATGCATTGAAATCAGCCCAGCAGCTTTCAGTTAAAAGTGTTTAATCCGAGTTTTTTTGTAAGGAATTTTTCATGTATTTTATGTAACGAAGTGTTGAACAGTGTTAACTCGTCTTTTATTAGAATTGTGTCGCGACGATATTTATTAATGCCGGTAACCTGCATAGTTGTTGTGGTTTGTGGATGTCGTAAAAATCGAGACCAAGTTAAGTTTTGTTGTATATCCGACGTAGTGAGTTCTAACTATTTTCCGATTTTAAATGATTTATCGAGAAAACGGCGGAAAACATGGATACTTAGCTGCAATTAAAAAGAATGACCTAACACCTTCGATATTAAGAAACCAGAGGGTTTCCAGTAGGCATTTTATTACTATTAAATATATTACTAGTTTATTACTATTTTATTTATTAATATTAGTTAAAAACAAACTTTTAACCAAGTACCCACAAAGTTATATAATATAACTCAAACCATAGAGTTGTCTATGACTCAAACGTCAAATGAATGTTTGCCCTCCACGCCATATTGATTTGGACACGTGGTTTGGATTGCTCAATTAGAGATGTGTTGCGATTTTACTGTCGGCGATTTTGGCACTGCGACTTTGTTGTGGCAATAGTAAACTGCTCTGAGGTACTGAGGTGGTAAAAGACACAGTGTCGGCTTGGAGCAGCAGTCGCCAGTCGACACGTCGGACGTCGCGGTACTTTCAGCGCGTTTACACTAAACGTACACATAGTTTAGTAGCAGTAGCACTGCACTCCTAGCTGCTGGCACTGCTAATTCGACTGACTCGCATAGGCGATGTGACGTTATGACATATACTGCATTCTTTTCAATGGCTTGGGCAGCTTGGAGAAACTCGGAGCTGTTCGCAGCATGTTCTTTTAACCGAGTGCGCGACGCTCTCCTCTGTTTTCCCCTTTCCCCTCGAGCACTGCCATTTTTACTGGGGTTTGGCCATATATATAATACTACTATATCGCGGGTAGAGGCCCAAAAATTCCGAAAACAACACGGCGCCTACATACAATCTCTATCCTTATCGAGAGTACCTTAGTCAAATATGCGCATGCGCACGAATTTCGCGACATCCAATAAGCATGCAGCATAAGTGCTGCATCTCTGTCTACCGACTTCTTTTAGAAAAAGTTGAAAGTTGGGAAGTGTGTCAGCCTATAAACAGTGTGTCAGCTTCCGTAACCATGGAGATTGCGCATGCGCAAATCGAACAAAGGGTCTCTGGAACAGTATAGCACTATATCTTTTGTCCTTTAATGTTTTCGGAGAAACCGCTTATGGGCTAACATAGGAAATACGCGATGTAGTAGTATTATATATGTATGGGTTTGGCAGCTCCAAAATATTAGTGATGTTAGATTTGATCGGTAGAAACAAAGAAACATAGAAACATCAACAAACTACAGAATTATACTGAAAATGGAAAATAATCACAGTAGGTATCAGAATTTCAGACATATAGAGTAAAAACGTATTTACTATTTTACTATTTTCATTTTGTATTTAGGTTAAGTAAACAAACTGGCAAGTATCCCCTAAATTCATGTTCTTTTCAAGGGCTCTCTATGGTCCGCCACGAGTTTGACGCCCTGGGGCGTGGCGATCTTGAAAAGAAAACGCTTTTGGTCGCAGCTATTTTGTCACTGCGATCTTCCCGGAGCTGTCGCACTAAGCGCTGCTCCACAAAAATCGCAGTTTGCACACCACTAATCCTAATGCCTAACTGACCTATCGGATATCATAAATACAATTTTCTTTCTTATAAACAAAGCTTATTATATTAGGAATAACATATCTTTATAGTTGAGGGATATGGTGCGAGGTTAGCGAAAAACTAATAGTCGGTTACATTTATGCACTAATATAATGTAACATGTGTATGTTAATAAACAGTGAAAATAATTATCATAACTGCCAGAAAGAAAAGTTATTTCGGTACCTACAGGAGCCGAGGTTTGGCTGGATCGATCACTCATCGCCTATGGTGGTTGAAATCCTGTAGTGTATAAGAGGAAAAATTGATTTATAATCCTGCAAGGAAAAGTAATTGCGTATTTCTGTCTTAATGGTTGTTATACGGATGGGACAGCCAGTAACATATAGTGATGGATAGGCATAGGTATCCTAAACGAATGGAAAAATCAACAACGGGATGTCATGTAGCAGTCTAGGTTACTTCCGTTTCAACGTTCGTTGAATTTTCTAAAACATGAGTCAAATGAAGCCACAAACGATTGTTTACCTGTACCGATACCGTGTAGTTGTTATCCTTTTACAGTTCGCTTAAGTTGCGTCCATAAACCTTGGCTGCCTATATCTTCTTGATAGCCAACAAGTAACAGACTCATGTCGGTGGTGGTCTTTCCTTACAGCCTTATACACTATTCTTTCCATGTTCGTAGATTTACCTTCATTATTCCTTCTTCCTTTTGTTAATGGTAATCTCTTTATTATTTATTACTGAGTAGTAGAAAATGTACACATTGTTTTCATTATTTATCAAAAAATAAACCTTGTTCAATGATACACTTATTGATTTTAAAATGCTGTTATGTAACATAATATCTGTTTCTATAAAATGCAAATATCTAACAGAATATTTCATAAAATATTCGCTAATTATAATTATAACAGTCTCTAACAATTCAGTCAGTCTGTTAAATACTTTCTCATTAATTGAATTTTTTTATTTAGGATAGGTCCTCATCTAAGCCAAAACTGCGACCCGCTCACATATTCTTTACTTACTATAGAACTGAGGAATAATGTGAAAACTAATTCTAGATCAATCCGGATATAAAAAATAACATTCCAAAATAATTAAAATATATTTTATCTAACAATTTTTCATGTATAAGTAGTAAAACTACTTTACCTCAAAATATTACTATGTTAAATTTATGACTAATCTAAATATTCTCATTGAAATTACAAATCACTTAATAGATGTATCAAAATAGCACATTTTTCTTACAGTTATTATTTTGACAAGTGTAATTTTTCAATTGTTCATTCCCGAGATATTTGGAAACCGTTATACATTTTTATTTTCAAAAGCTAACTTTAAAAATGTAACGAAAAGCTAGGATATTAATAGGTATTTTTTACAACATTCGGTGTCACAGATAACATTGCTACTTTTCTTTACATTGGATCATTTAGTACCACATTGCCAATTTTTTTATAGTATTTTTTATACTATGTTTATTTTATCATAAATAAGAACCTAATCATTAATCACTAATCATTATCTCATTTTCACATTTTCGCAAAGAGCATTCTGGTGAGATAGAAATAATTATTGCACATTAGCGTAATAAGCTATTTAAATGATAGTTATTAAAAACTAAACTAAATTTGCGATCTTCTACTATGCTGTGTTATTTTCTTAAACACATTTGTTAAAATCTGTAACATACAGGTGTATTAACGCGGTGTATTAAAGAGTACAAAATGAATGACGAAAGTTTGTTAAAATCCATATATATTAAAACGCGTCGATTCTGTCTCGCTCTAAATTCCATCGCCCAATCTCAAAGTTTCTAAGAATGATCGAAGTTTCTAAGCTATCTTCTCCGAGGGGGGATTGCGGAGCGATCCCCGCGAACGAACGAATGTCGCCCTTTTTCCTATGCGTAGGGGCGTTTTCGTCCCATTTCATACGCGTTTTCTCAATTTAACCGCCTTTTCAAAAAACCTCTGCAAAATTTTCGTCGATCGCCGTTCGGCGAGAGAGATGCGGCTAGCACCGGCGTTTGTCCTCGCGCCTAATGGTCCCGCCACGCCCACCGAAATCCCGACCTTTCGCGGAGCCTCCTAGACCCTTTTTCTAATTTTTATGGCTTCGAGAACCGCTTCACGCCAAAGTTCCGTCCTTTCTCTAATCCTTTCAGATTTTTCGAGACCGTACGTCGAGTCCTTCTATGTCTATTTCGTCTTCCAAAATCTCGAGTCGCATCCGTCTCAACTTCTTTCTCATTTTATCGCCGATGTGAGATTACACTAACAAGCACCTCCCACGAAAACTATCAAATTAATTAAACTTCAGATAGGTTATTTTCCTATGAGAAACATTGCTAACGGAATCAATAGTATCGACTGCCAAACACTTCTGATTACCAAAATACTGAAGCGAAATGCTTTTCCAATTAGAAAATCGGTAAAAATAAATTTTTCAGGTTGACAGGTACAGTTTACATACTTAAATATCTCAGGGTCAATTTCTGAGAAGTGGCGCTAAGCGCAATGGGATAGTCGTAATGCTGATTTCGCGAGTTTGAGTCACGCTGGAGGCAATTTTTTTTTTTTACTTTTTAATTCCAATTATTTATTAGTATTAGTATTTAGTTATTCTGTTTCATTGTCTGTAGATCTTATTCTGTCTGTAGGTAAAGTTTGGAATTCATCATTTTAGCTTACAAAAGTAAATATCTACAATATTCATTTGCTGCAACAATTATGACAATATATTTTTGGTCCTGCATTGATATAATTGATAAAAATGTTTACGGAAAAATAAATTCTACCTTCAACACAATAATTTTTTAAGTGTTGAAGGTACATGTTTTACCATCAAGAATAGAGTACCCTTACAATTCATCAAAATATTAAGAAAACTCGTTTAGTATAATTACATCATGATTCCAGATATAAAATTTCTTTAATATGAATATTCTTAAAAATAATATTATTCTAGACGCTTTTGTCACCCGAAGGGTGAGCCCAGGCCGCAGGCAGGTAGGCCTGGACCCCCAGTAGGGCTAGAAATGGGAACGAAAATCGCTATCGCGATTTTCTCCCATTTCTAGTTAATTTTATCGCAGAAAAATCGCACGGCATCGCGTCTAGACTAGTCTACAGAGCGGTGGAGTCGCAGACGCTGCGATTCAGTCGATAGGGTGAAAACCTCCAGGGAAACCAAAAGTACAAAATCGTATTGAGACAGTCGTACGTGTCTGGACACAGTCGCGAGTAGCCGCGACCAGACGCGCCAACGAAACCATACTAGATTTTTTTCCCGACAGGCTATGTAGTTAGTAACCAAAGCTTGTTTGATAATTTTCGAATGCACCTATATATACTTATACAAATAGTATCGCAGTAATCGTAATCATTAAGAAGAGTGTTAAAATGATAAACTAGGATTCATAGTTACTCGATTAACTAACTAAAATACATAAATATACCTATACTTGCCTATTTCAAACTTTAACCTGGTATGCATTATTCATATGAACAGTGGCAGGTTAGTTAACCAAAATTTAATAATAATTGGATAAAATTAAAATTATTACCCAGCATGTCACAGAAACGTTACGTATGCATTCACATTACCTACACCATTTATTTCCTATGAGAAACATCAAAATTTGGTCCCTTGCTTGCAAATTGCAAATTATTTTAACAAAATGAGGCAACCACTATGTAAACTCAATAAAGATCTTGCAGTTCCAGCCGGATGAAATAACATCTTATTTGCTTTTTCATATGCTTGTGCAAACTAACTTTAATTAGCTCCCACAGGGTACTCGTGAAAGAATATGTAAAGTAAACAGAAAGACTGAAATTACTTAGAGAATTGTACTGGTTAGACACTGTGTTGTAAAGCTCGATGATAATGTATTGCTATCTCAGTTATTATAAGAGGTAGACCTTAAAAGGGGTTGGAACCTTTGGTGTAAAAATACCACTGACTTAATTTTCCACAAAACACCAAAACATTATATTGCACTTGACGCGCGTTTCGCCAACGAAGTGGCATTATCTGGAGATGATTAGAACTAAACCTATCCTAACATAGTGTTCTGGAGATGATTAAAACTAAACCTATGCTAACACAGTATTAGCATAGATTTTTATTTGACAAGTTAAGATACAATTATTAAATTTGGCATGGCGGAAGTACTTATTAAAGTTCACTTTTTGAATTGAAAATTAGCTTTTTGCCACTTCCGGTTTTACCGGAAGTAATAGTAACTCTCGATTTTTATATGAAACACCCTGTATGTTTTTTGGAATCTAAGTCATTTTCTACATCTAACGATATAACATAAGTGACATTTCAACTATCAAATTACTTTTTGGACTTTTGGTTAGAGTGCCTTGACCATCCCCGATTAATTCTAATGGAACATAGTAACCATAAATCCAACCAAAAAATAGAGTTAGCATCAAAAATATTCAATTTTTCTACTTACAGGGCGTTAAAATTCTTCACTTTTATAGAACTGAAACTAGTTTTTTTAAATAGTGTACCATAATGGTACTTGGTACTAACGGTGCCATTAGAAAGTAGAATTAATAAGCAATCTACCCATACGCTTATTTTATATCTATGGGACAAACAGAACTTAAATTACAGTTGAGAGAAAGCACTGTAAATTAAAAAGTGAAATAGTAAAATAAGAGTCCAAAAGAGAGTAAAAAGAGTCCAAAAAGTAATTTGACAACAGAAATGTCATTTATGTTACATCGTTGAATTCAGGAAATTAGTAGATTCCAAAAATATGATAATATACAAGGTGTTCCATATAAAAATCGAGAGTTAGTATTTCTTCCGGTAAAACCGAAAGTGGCAAAAAGGTAATTGTTATGTCAAAAAGTGACCTTTAATAAGTACTTCCGCCTTGCCAAATTTAAAAATTGTATCTAAAAAAAAGAGGAAAAAGGGATATACCCTGAATCTGTGTCACACTGTATAACAGAGTTCCCACGAACCTTGAAAACCTAAAAAATCAGATAATTCAAAAGTCAATATCAATATCAGGGAAAAGTCTGGAAATTTGTTAACAAATTATAAAAAATTATGCAATTTTAAACAAAGTCTAAATTTTTTTTACATTAATATAAAATAACGCAAAGTTGAATTTATGAAATACTTGTTAAAATTGCGAACATACTTGATTTATGTAGAGGAAACATCGGGGAAAGAAATGTAGCCATAAATTATACAAAATGTTTTTCTTCTATGCTGTTTAATAAATAACACAACACAATGTTTTCCCGATGACCTGTGTACCCATACCTGTAATACTTTTAGTATTTCAAATTGCAATCTTAAGGCGTCGTTACACGGCGTGAGGAGTGCCACGCCTGGAGTGTAAACTGTCGCGCCACACGCCGTGTAATTGGGTCGACGTGACGAGTAACAGGCGGCACGCCGCGGCGTGCCGGGTTCCGTCGATTGACGGTAAACTTTGCACACTTTGCGAATCCAACAAAAGTTTAGTATCACTTGCACAATCCGCGAATTAATATAACAAGCTGCTGCACAACCGAGCATCCGTTTTCGACGAACGGACATGTTGAAATGAAAATGAAGCCACGTTTGGCGTCTGGCGTGGCGATAAACGTGTCAAATCTGCAGGTCGTGTAATCGCGATCACCAAAATGCGCATCAGCGCGTCACTCCACACGCCACACTCCAGGCGTGGCACTCCCCACGCCGTGTAACGTCGCCTTTAGAGTACATTTGGTAACATAAGAACACAACTTCTTTGGTACCTTTTACATTTTTTTCCAAATCAATAAATACATAAAGCAAAGTCGATAACTATGTATATATAACGAAAAATGTATTCCCATTAAAGAGCAGTATTTTGAACTCCAAACAATATATAGTTAAATTAATGTAGAGTATTATTACACCTACTATTTCATCCAGATATATTCACATACATACATAACATGTGATGAATCAAACCAAGCTTTAAGCAAAACAGTGAATACGGACTTAAGGAGTCAGGGTCACAGTCAATTTCTTCATTTTAGACCTTGGAAAACCTGAAAAGTCATAGAATTTAAGGGTCATAGTTTGCTGGCCACCCTGTATATGCAAATGCAATAAAGTATTAGCTAAAGTGCATGTAACTATTTATACCTACTTAGCAGGTTTTTTAAAGATACTTATTTGCCGTTTTGAGCCAAATATTTTTTGTTCCAAGAGAAATTATTAACTAAATGAAAATTTTGCTATCAAACTTAAACTTTGATACAATGTACGATATAATATATATACGATATATTCTTTGGAAATATGTGTGGCATATAGTCCGTGCAGTTATTCTGTGTCTTATTCTGGAGTTTTAAATCTGGATATTGAGATAATAATAATTATATTTAATTATTTAAAAGGAAGGGGCAACATACTTCTGTACGTGAGTACAAAAACTATAAAGTTTAGCTTATTAATCTTGAATTTACATTGGATTTAATACGATTCAATGTAGTGTTTTCTCCCGTCATCTTGAATTCTTGAGTCAGGTGTATCCTATCTGCATAGAAAGTTCTAATTCTGAAATGGCTTCCACAAACATTGTATGCTCCTGTTGCAATATTAGCAGCCAAAGGGTTGAAATTTTACCTTAGCAGAAATAACATATTCGCTGTGATTACGATTACATCAAATTGGTGCCATAAAAACATAGTCTGACTATTAATTGGTTTTACGTTTCAGATCAAAAAAAAAAATCAGAGAAAGTTTTTAAATTATAACAAAAATGTTAATTTGTGTTTGATAAATAGGTATGTTGTTAATCTCAAACGACCATAGGTATAAAATAATATTTACGTCTATTTATTATTCATTACTCTGATCACACCCACCTTCGGACCTAAAACGTTTGCGACTTTTGCTAAAGGTAAATAAAACACTGCCTTACGCCTCATTGCTCGTTTACCTTGCTCTTGCACTGCACTCTACTGTTTGCGACATACATCCACAACCTGCTACTATTATATAGCAGTTAAAAAACTAGCAGACTGCTATTTAGCAACCCATCACTATGCGTGTAGTACACGTATAATATTTGGCCGAATTCAGAAAAATACTTCTTTCCAGATATATTATACAAAAGCCGTATATCTCCTTCATAAGAAAATATAAAGCTGATGGTGGTCAATGAAAAGTGAAACGTCCTGCTAAAATATGTATTCTCATTAGCAAAATTATCAGAACTAATAACTTTATCGATGGTATTATTTTGTCAGAAATCTAAATCGCGACAAAATTCCGCAGTTTTGTAAAATTTAAGCTTTTATAATCTTCATTTACTGTTTCTTATATTAATCGAAGTTTCCAAAAAACGCTCGGAATTTAAACAGTATGTACATATTGTGCAGACTGATTAAATTCATACGGTATGTAGAAAAAGTTTACTACGGATCTGTATCAACAAGAGGATTCTAAATTTTCAAAAGATTCATCTGATTTTGATACACTCCTTTTAAATCCAGAATTTTTGTGTAGACTAATTAAATTTATACATAGTATACAGGGTGTCCACCTAGTGCGCGTAAGTCCAATATCTGGGTTAATAAAAGAGATAACTTAATTTTTTTTTCAACAGGGTTGTCTAATATCCCGAGCTGCACAAAATGAAAATATATTTACATATTCAGGGTGTTCAGTTTTTCCTGGACAGGTACCAACTTCATTTTTTTAAATGGAAACCTATATTTTTTATGGCATTATCGAATTCTACGTAAAAAATTAGTGGGACTTTGTGCATAACACTGCTATTGAAATATTGATAGTTTTCGAGATATTTGACTTTTAATTTTTTTTTCTTATGTTTCGTCACTTCTAATAGTTGACATAATTATGGTTGTATGACAGCTAGAAATTATTTTTTTTCAGAAACTGTAGAGTGAAGATGGCTCTTTCGAAAAACGTATCAAAAGTTGACCTGCGATATACAGGGGGCAACAGAAATCGTGCCAAACCTGATGGTTTAAAATTTAAAAAATCTCGACTTTTTCAAATGGAACACCCTGTGTTTTATGATTTCATTAGATGCCTTTCTGTAGACTCTACAATTTTATAATAGCTTTCCCTATACCTAAGTTGCGTAGTTTTTGCAAAAAACCCACTTTTATGAAAAATACCCGATTTGCGCACGTTCCTTTCTCGGGAAAAACGCAGTGAGCGTCTGTCACGCAATAAAATTTGTGACAATCAGTTTACATGTCATTTCTTCTTTTACTGAATATTCACGTACGAGTTTAGAGTAAGTACTAAGCGTGCATACAATGAACTATTCAAAAGAAGAATTAGTGAAAATGGTTTATGCCTTAGGAGAAGCTCATGGAAATTGTTTGCTAGCAGCACGTATTTACAAAGCAAATAATCCAGATTTACAGAGATTTCCACGTGCTGACTGTTTTGAAAATGTGAAAGAAAGATTTGAAAGAACAGCAAATGCGAATTATGAGAAAACTACCAGGAGACATGACGGTAACAATGACGATATTCAGTTTAATGTTGTGGCGTCTGCTGTTGAAAATCCAAATATTAGTGTCAGGAAAATCAGTAATAATCTTGGAGTTTCCAAAAGCTTGACAAACAAGATACTGAAGAAGAATAATTTTCATCCGTATCATATTAAAAACCATCAAGCACTGTTACCTCAAGATCACCTAAACCGCCTGCAATTTTGCCACTGGGCATTGGATAAAATTCAGGAAAGTCCAAACTTTTTTATGAATGTCTTGTTTACTGACGAATCAACATTTTCAAACACATGCTTACCCAATCGTCGCAACTTTCATCACTACGCTGACAATAATCCAAGATTATTGAGGGTACTAGATAATCAGCATCGTTTCAAAGTGAACGTGTGGGCTGGAATTTGTGGAGAACATATTGTTGGACCGTACTTTTTTGAAGGCAATTTAAATGCCAATGTGTATTTGCATTTTTTGCAAAACGAACTTCCCCTTCTACAGCTACAGAATATGCCCGCTGATTATTTGGTTCAACAATGGTTTCAGCATGATGGTGCCCCTCCACATTCCACTTTGGCGGTACTGTGATTATTTTATTGTTGTAGTACTTTTCCTATTATCTATTCATATTTCAGATTAGAGAACACCTAAACCACGTATATCCAAATAAGTGGTTAGGTCGTGGTGGTCCAGTTCCTTGGCCTGCACGTTCGCCTGATTTAAATATTCTGGACGTTTTCTTGTGGGGTTATATCAAGGAGCGAGTATACGAAGTACCACCAACGGATATGCAAGACTTGAAAGAAAAGATCCAAAATGAGTTTCTAACCATAACGCCCGAAATGTTAAGAAATGTTCACATTCATTTTCGTCGTAGATTAATGCTTTGTGTTGAAAACAACGGTGGACATTTTGAGCATTTACTTTAGGTTAGCTTGCTTGTATGAGTAATGCATATTCTTTTTTCAATACTCTATGTATATTCATCCATTTCACTAATAATTTTTCTAACTACGGTAACACCGTTTGGTTTTCAATATGATACGTATGAAACTTCTTCTTCAATATCTTATTTGTCGAGCTTTTGAAAACTCCAAGATTTCTACTGATTTTCTGATACTAATATTTTTGGATTTTCAACAGCAGAAACCACAACATTAAACTAAATATTATCGTTGTTACTCCCATGTCTCCTGGTAGTTTTCTCATAATTCCCATTTGCTGTTCTTTTAAATCTTTCTTTCACATTTTCAAAACAGTCAGCACGTGGGAATCTCTATAAATACGTGCTGCTAGCAAATAATTCCCATGAACTTCTTCTAAAGCATACGCCAGTTTTGCTAATTCTTAATTACATGTAGAGCTTTTATGATTTTTTACTTTTATTTACAAATAAATGGTAACTTTCCATAAAGACTTGTTTATTATGAAATTATCTAAATTTTTCAGTTATTTTTATTTTAAGAAGTGTAAACTAATACATTTTATAAAAATAAATAGCCTTACAATATTTTTTCCGTCAAAGGAGTGCGCAAATCAAGTATTTTTCATAAAAGTGGTTTTTTTGCAAAAACTACGCAACTTAGGTATAGGGAAAGCTATTATAAAATTGTAGAGTCTACAGAAAGGCATCTAATGAAATCATAAAACACAGGGTGTTCCATTTGAAAAAGTCGAGATTTTTTAAATTTTAAACCATCAGGTTTGGCACGATTTCTGTTGCCCCCTGTATATCGCAGGTCAACTTTTGATACGTTTTTCGAAAGAGCCATCTTCACTCTACAGTTTCTGAAAAAAAAATAATTTCTAGCTGTCATACAACCATAATTATGTCAACTATTAGAAGTGACGAAACATAAGAAAAAAAAATTAAAAGTCAAATATCTCGAAAACTATCAATATTTCAATAGCAGTGTTATGCACAAAGTCCCACTAATTTTTTATGTAGAATTCGATAATGCCATAAAAAATATAGGTTTCCATTTAAAAAAATGAAGTTGGTACCTGTCCAGGAAAAACTGAACACCCTGAATATGTAAATATATTTTCATTTTGTGCAGCTCGGGATATTAGACAACCCTGTTGAAAAAAAATTAAGTTATCTCTTTTATTAACCCAGATATTGGACTTACGCGCACTAGGTGGACACCCTGTATGTAGGGTATGTAGAAAACGTTTTCAACAAGAGTAACTGATTCTAAATTTTCAAAAGATTCATCTGATTTTGATAACTCCTTTTAGATCTAGAATTTTTGTGCAGACTAATTAAATTTATACGGTATGTAGAAAACGTTTTACTATGGATCTGTATCAACAAGAGTAACTGATTCTAAATTTTTAAAAGAAACATCTGGTCACATTTGGTTTTGATACACTCCTTCTAAATCCACTGCTTGTAAAGCATTTCGAACGTTTCGAAATTTTTTGTTATACCAGCTATATCTTGGATTAATAAATAAACCAAAATAATTATGAATAAAACGAATCTACTTTATATCCATCATATGTACACGCCTTATTTAAATAAGGACTAAAACAAATTAAGCCAAAACAGCTATTCTCCTGGTTATACACGTCGCCGAGCGCTGAATTACAAAGCAACAATTTACGGCATTTTGTCTAACACAGTTAGAATCAAAATACAAGGATTCGGATTGCAACAAAAACTACGACGAAATACTTGGACCCCACATCAGGATGTGGGGGTATCAGGACCCCCACTTGGTCCCAATACAGGATGTCACTAACTGCAGACCGGTTTCGATCTTTTTATGATCCCGTCAATACAATATAAGTGATCATACCTAAAAATACGAATGCAAACCCTATACCTTAGCGCCACCTCTTGGTAATTCTCGCAACACAATCCAAATCAAACTAATCGTATGAGAATTCAATACAATAAAGAGATGTAAAAACAAATTCTACTACTTGACAGATGTACATAACACATAACACATAACTACGAATAGTACGAATCTACTTTATATTCATCATCATTTTGATTGTAACTATAGACAAAATGCGGAAAATTTTTGCTTTGTAATTCAGCGTTCGACGAGGCATATAGCCAGGAGAATAGCTTAATTAGCTAGCTTTATCTTTTGGCTTAATTTGTTTTAGTCCTTATTTAAATAAGGCGTTTACAGATGATGAATATAAAGTAGATTCGTACTATTCGTAGTTATGTGTTATGTACATCCCATCTGTCAAGTAGTACAACTTGTTTCTACATCTCGTTATTGTATTACAAAATAATTATGTTACACTCATACATAGTGCAAATTGTGCTGCCTGAAAAATAATATAGCTTGAATTAAATTTCCATTTCCTTTCTCACTAGTAAAAGCACTTTCTACGAGTCCTTAACATTTGATCCAAATGATAAGGTCACAGGGACAGGCAAAGGTCGAGTATTTAGTCGTTAAATGTAATAGAAGTATTTACCCCATATGTCCATATACACGGTGTTACATTTAATTTTGGTCACCAGTGGGATCTCGGAAACGGTAAGAGATACAGGGTGGCTTAAATTAGAAAAAAGTTGCACAATGTTATGCTGAATCAAATGGCAGTACGTTATCTACGTAGCAGTACCCTGTATTTTTTAACGTTTCCGACATCCCAATAGTGGCCAAAATTAAAAGTAACACCATGTATAGTTATATAATTAATTATCTTCTACCTGGGAACGCCTTTATTTTCATATAAAAAGTTATGTTATTGCACATAATTTATCATAACGAGTTTTGTTGCTTCAAACTTTCTATTTTATCCACTAAATTCTTTCTTTTTTTTTTCAGGTGACATTACACAAAAAGGATATGAAAAGAAAAGAACTCGACTTCTATCTCCTTACGTGCCTAAACAAAATTCAAGTAAGTTTACATGAAAAATATGCTAGGTCTCTGTTTCTTGTGGATTAATTCAATTTCTGTATTAAGTTGCGATATTAAAATGTATCATTGTTCAATATCTATTGTCTGAAACATTTGTGACGTCACGTGTATTTGTGTGCTGTTTAAACATCATTTGTATCTACCTGGTCGTTTTGAGAATGTATTTTTTCCTTTATAGCTAACTATGTAATCTGTGGTATTAGGTATTTAACATTATAGAGGTAGATGCTAAATATTTAGATATTCCAATAAATATAACTTTATCCTAGAAAATATGTACTAGATAGAAATTAATATAATTTTTAATTACTAAATATCATTCTCATAAGCATAATACTTAGAAGTCTTACGACGATTCCTGCAAACGAGAGTATCTTATTTTATTTTTGTACCGTTACAAAATGTCTTAGATATCTATAGGTATTAATATTATATCATCTGAGACCTTGTAAAAGGTTTATAAATGTTCAGGGTGGAGCAAATTCAATGAGATTGTAAAGTAGGTATTTCCAGGGTGTCACTGGAGATAGAAAAAAATCAAATGCGACGTTCTCGACATATTCAACTGTTTTCAATTTACAGGGTGACTTTCTGATACTTTTTACCACCTGTCTATTTCTGGTACTAAATAATTTATGGTGAAGTAAAACCTGCCCTAGATTTAAATTATTCCATGGCTTCGAATCGAATTGTGTTATTAGTTTTTTTTAGTTTATCTTATCGTTACAACTTAAGTCGCACCTTTAATCCTATAACATTTGCCTCACCCTGTACATTTCACTTATATAACAAGGTTATAAGTAACACGTCAAGTTAAAACTTCATATGGGTAAACAAAGCAATACCTGAATAAATATGTAAACAGTTTAAGAAAGCTAACAAATAATATAAAAAATATACTACTAAAATACATACAACATTTTTCTAGTCTCAGTAAAGAAATATGTTGCAGCTATTGAAAAATTGTTTTGAAAATAATTTTGACAATAAAATTTTAAGATAATACATTACTCCAACGTAAAATTAAATAAGGTTGAATAATGGTGTGTTAATATTTCTACTTCTTTTAGTGATATATTTTTTATATTATTGATTGGCGTTTTTAACTGTTTATATATTTATGTAAGTATTTAAGCAAAAAAATGAACCAAAAAGTATGTTGTTATTATTATAATATATAGTTATCATTAACAGTTATAACAATTAAATAATGTCATTAATACTATTACATCTTAGTTTCATCATTGTTTGAGTAAATAACTAAATAAATATCTATACACATGTAACACTTCTATTTTTGAAAAATAAGTTACATGCTTATTTATTTATATACTAATTTCTACCACCTAAAAACACATTCGTAATAAAACATTGTCATTAGTACGTGGACGAGGCATAACTCAATTATTAAAAATTTAATGTAAATACAAAAAGTATGTAGAAATACAAGGGACGCATTTTTAAATAATTTTCTATTATACATGGTGTATCACGTGTGCGTGAAAATGCAAGGTTATACTTTATTTTTTGGGACAAACTTTAGAATTTACTACACTTGAATTTTAATTTGAAAACTTCTGGTTTCCTGTTTTTATTATTTGAAGGTGGTGTAATCCCAAAAAATGCACCACAAATAAGTTACAGACATTATGCAAGGTTATATTTTGAATGGTCCACTCTGCATATTTTTTAAATTTTTACTTTCTCTTAGAATTCTAGAACTACTTTATATAGCATTTAAAATATATTTATTAGTGTACCATTTAAAAAACATAACCTATTATTTCCACACTTCAGAGAATAATTTAAAAGTGTGGTGCCCCTTATAATTCTACTAACTTTTTGTATTATCTACATTTTTTTATAACATTTTGAAAAACACAAGTTATGGCCCGTCCACTGACAACTTTCTCACCCTGTATAACAGGTAAACTAGATATGGAAACTACTCTCGTATTTTGTTTTGTTCTTTTGCTTTATTTATTTCATCGAAAGACAACATGTAACCGTACTACTCATACCAGTACCAGCCTAACTCGTTATAGTACTGACAGTAAACCGGTACAAATAATCCAAAATGTGAAATGCCATCTCTTTCGATAATCTATATAAAAATTATCTTATTGCTTATTATTATTTTTGCTTACTATTGTAGTAAATAATTGCCGCCATGCTAACTAAGAAAACATCAACCAAGTTAACTAATATATATTCTTGTAGCACATTTTCATTTCTCCGAGTGCATGAGTCTTATTTCATTAAATGCTTTACTAACACTATTCTGATTCTGCTGGCGTTGTGTATGCTCATTGTGTTCTGGTGTTTAGCCGGAAGCAGCGGAAATGACGCAGGAAACGGGAACAACGGAAGTGGAAGTGGTGGTGGTGGTGGTGGTGGTGGAAAACAACAGCACACGAGGCGACGCACGCAACGTCGCGTCACGCACAACGAGAAACGATATCATTCAGGTTCGCCTGCGGAATTAGCTTTGTTGTTGTTGTTTGCTTTTGCTTGTTTTGCATACTTGTGGAATTTAGGAGGATTTGATGTTTTGGATTTACTAACCCATTTCACACGTGACATCACTCAACAACATAATGCGTACACTAGACACTCAACAAGAGCATATCAGTACACTAGAAAATGTATCAATTTAACTTAAATTCGTAAGTCATATAATATAATATATTATATTCCTTCAAAACCAAAATTGGCAGTTTTTTTTTTTTTTTGAAGATTCAGTTACTGAAGTAACCGCCTCTAATCTTTGATAATATTGCATTTAAAGTTATCTTTGAACAGAAAAATAGTTACAACTATTAGAATGACAATATCTCACCCTTTCAGAAATTTCACCAAATAACCTGCAAATAATCCAATATTTGAATAATATAACTCTGTGAAAATGACGGTATTTCCAAGGTATGATGTTGAAAAATATTTACAATATATTAGAAATTTCGAAGAAGTTCGATAAAGATCTTAAATAACCGGAAAACTATTGGAGATGGGTATAGTGAATGCAATATAGATTCATACAGAATGTAGTTGTTGTGCAGTACAATGTAGAAATAATTATAAGGCCTTGTATTCAAAATTGCGATATAGGTAGTCACTTTTACGAAGCCCACCATTGGCATCTTGGAAAGGGTAAAATTTGTATGCTTTTCAATTACCGCTGTAAAACTGAAAACGTTCGTTTTATTTTTCCTTTTATATCAATTTTAGTTTCCAAGGAAACATTGTGAAAAGTTGCACTCTTACATTTTTCGACATGAGCTTTCTAATTTAAATAACAAAAAGTTTCTGCGCCAACTAGTTGCCCAAGTAGTCAACTTTTGATTTTCTTATGGCCGCTGTATTGAATATTGGAAGCTAGGTACCATTGAAAACAACGAAAAATTTCGATCTCAACCATGTATAGGTAATCTAAAGTGTTTTATCGCCAGAAATCAACAATTTAATTTTTTTTTTTTTTTTTTGTAACATCCAAGTTGCCTCCCAATAAAACATTTAACTACTACCGATTTTAAACTTATCTGGAAATATCACTTTAAGAAACAATATAAGACAGTCTGTGAAGACCCGAATCAATAAGATTTTATATGAATGTGGTACGTACTAATTTCATTAAATGAATAAGTATTATATTTTAGAAAAGTGAGCAAGTTGTTTAACTTTAATAAGTAAACTAGAAATGGGAGAAAATCACTGTTTTCTAGTCCTACCCGGGGTCCAGGCCTACGGCCTGGGGTCACCCTTCGGGGAACAAAAGCATCTAGAATAGTATTATTTTTAAGAAAATACATGTTAAAGAAATTTGAGATAATCCCTTGTATATGAAATAATAAATTTAGAGACAGAAAGCTGGAACTTTGTATCTGGAATGATGATGTAATTATACTAAACGATTTTTCTTAATAATATTTAGATGAATTGTAAGGGTACTCTATTCTTGATGGTAAAACATCATCATTTTTTAAGTGCTGAAAGTAGAATTCATTTTTTAATAACATTTTTATCAATTTTATCAATGGGACCCTCCGCTACGGTTCGGAGCGCCGCCCGCCCTTCGAAAAAGTATAACGGCGGCGTTAAAAAATATATTGCTGTCATAATTGTTGCAACTAATAATACTAATAAATAATTAGAATTAAAAAGTAAAATAAAAAAAAGTTGCCTCCAGCGAGATTCGAACTTGTGATATTCAGTATTACGATGTTTGATTTGCTGCGTTGACATTACCGCGTCACTCGTTATCATTTGACGCTGAGACAGTGAAGTGTGTAAACTGTACGTGTTCACCTGAAAAATTAATTTTTACCGATATTCTAATTGAAAAAGCATTTCGCTTCAGTATTTTGGTATAATCAGAAGTGTTTGGCAGTTAGTACTATTAATTCCGTAAGCAATATTTCTCATAGGAAAATAATCTGAAGTTTAATTAATTTGACAGTTTTTCGTAGGAGATGCTTATTGTTCAATCTCACATCGGCAGATAAAATGAGAAAGAAGTTGAGATGGACGCAGTTTCGTGTGACGTGGTTTTCGAGGCCGTAAAAATTAAAAAAGGGGTCGAGGGGGTGCCGCCAAAAATTCGAAATTTCGGCAGGCGTGACGGGGCCTTTAGACGTGAGAACAAACGCCGGTGGTAGCCGTATCAATCTCACCGAACGGCGATCGATGAAAATTTTGCAGAGGTTTTTTGAAAAGGCGTTTAAATTGGGAAAACGCGTAGGAAACGGGACGAAAATTCGCCTAGGCATAGGAGCAAGGCTTGGGGCGACCTTCAGTCGCCCACGAGCTTAGAGGTGATAGTTTATAAACCTTGTCGATTTGGCGACGGAATTTAGAGCGAGAGAATCGACGCGTTTTAATATATATGGATTGTAGATGACGTTTTTATTAACAATCATAGTAAAATTAATTAGAAATATTAAATATAACATTCTTAAGTTCGTTAATTGGTTGGTCTACGTATTGATCATGAACGAGGCCACTTTGAACAATACTTGTAAACACAAATATTATTCAAAGTGGCTTAAATGGTAAATACATAGGTATATTCTACGATTCATGTTTGCTCTTGCGTTTTGAATGGTTGCTGATGTGATTAATTGAAATACTTCAACAATTCTCCTTCTGAGGTGTTTGACATCTTGGACTGGCATATTATAAATTTTATTTTTTGCAAAACCGCACAAAAAATAATCAAGAGAATTAAGACAGAGAAAACATGGCGGCCAGGCTACTGGCGTTATGAGGAGGTGCCCCATCCTCCTGGAAGTATTTAAGGTTTCTGAATGTTTCTAGAGGTAAATTATTTTCAAGTTCGTCTTACAAAAATTCCAGATATGAATGACTTGTTAAGTAGCCACGTAAAAAAACTTGGCCAAGTAACTTGTCTCCTAAAAGACAACATCAAATATTTATCGAAAATCTAATTTGCGGTCTAATTTCTCGAACTACATGTGGATTTTCAGTTGCATAGTAATCCTTATTTCTCCGATTGAACATACCACTACTGGTAAATAATGTTTCATCAGACCACAGTATTTTGCTGCAAAAATCAGGATCCATACCGAGTTCATTGCGAAACGAATTACAGAACTCTGATCTTCTTTGTTCGTCTTCTACGTGTAATGTTCAAAATCAGTACCTACAGTTTTGAACTTGAAATCGTGTAGTTTACGTTTTTTTAGTGTTTCCTGAACACCAGATTTAAATATGTTGTATTCCACACCTATCTTTCGTTGTGACACTTCGGGATAATATGTACTTGTTCTAATACATTCACTTCACTAACCGTTTCAATTGCATTGCGGATTCTGCGATTTTGAAATGTATATACCATACTAATTGACGTGATTCCACACACGCCGAAAATTCATGGAATTTGGCTATCTTCTTTCAGGATACAATTCACCATAAATTCTGGTTGTGATTGTCGACCTTCTGTGGTTTCTTACATAAAGATTGTACCTGGCAATTTTTTTATGTTGAGGAAAATATCTTGTCATTTTCGCTAATGAAAGAGATAATATACTTTTTCGTATACTTCATGGAAATGGACCATATTGTTTAATCCAAAATCGTTAAGAAAAGAGGAACTTTCCTCGTTAGCAACAGTTTTCTTGTTAGCAACACTTTTTTTCATTCATTTATTTTATTAGAATTAATTACAAATGTTTTGCTAAATAATTGTCATTTTGACGTTTCAGATAGGCTAGCAATTTTTTATAGGCAGAAATGTCTACGTTTTCGTTTATTTGCAGAGTACTTTTCACCATTGAGTACAGTGACCAGAGTGTTGAAGCTTTAAGAATTTTCACCTATAACAATATTTCTAAATTAATCCTTAAACATGAGGAATCTTAAATAAAACAAACCTTTTCACAAAAGTACACAATTAGAATGTCTTCACTGGCTCCTTGCACGTCTTTCTCGTTCCTCCAGTGGCAAAACTGTTGATAACTTTTCTCATATTTTGCTCTGGACTTTACACGTAGTAAACTTGACTCTGCTTCTGACAATAATTGAGCAATTTCCTCATTATATTCATTTAAGCAATTCATTTTACGTGAATGTGACATGAAAACTTTTGCATAAATTGTTTACATGTTTATTATTGCTATGGCCACAAATGCTACCTTGATATATTAGAATTTTTCATAATTTTTAATAAGTCTTCAAATTACACTAATTTTTATAAAGTACACGAAAAAATAGCATGTTCAACTCGTTAAGAAAAGTGAATTTTCCATTTTCGTGTAAATTTCCTCCACTCGCTCGCTAACGCTCGCTCGTGAATAGAAACGTTTACACTCACTGGAAAACAATCACTTTTCTTAACTTATAAAACAATCTACTATTTTTCTCCAAATGACATTAAAAGCGGGTTTTTAATGACACTTGACAGGCTTAAAAGTTATATTTTTACTGCCTAGGCAGAAAAAGTGGACTTTTACTGCCTAGGCAGAAAAAGTTCATCGTTGCTATGCAACGTTCCAGGTAATAATTTAACTCAAATTGGTAATTTCAATTGACAATGACATTACACAAACAATTTTACAAACGTCATCAGCGGTAAACATAGTCAGAGCCAGTCACCTTTGTTGAAATAATTTAATTACTTGGATATTGATAATGAAATACAATTAATAAATATAAAAAAAAACGATTTTGCGTGAAATTGGAACAAATTTGGAGAAAAAATTATATGTTTCACACGGCAGAAAAGCAGATTTAATGCCTTGGCTGGTTTCCTAGCCTCGGCTACGCCTTGGCTATGAAACACCAGCCGCGGCATTAAATCTTGTGCTTTACTGCCTAGTAAAACAAATAACTATTTTTTGTTTTGTATACATGACTAATTTGCTCAGCTACTTTGAAAGCACGATGAAATATCAAATTGGTGATTTGTTTTTCATGACAACCTAATTTTTAGACCAGACCATATACGACTTGGCAATTTTCAAGATATTTCCTTCAACATGAAAAAATTGGCGTGTACAATCTTTATGTAAGACATCCAGATCCAACTACTTTTCGGCGTTTGCGCAATCACGTCAATCAGTATGTTTCATTTCATAAAGTTCGTAATCAGACAGTGATTGCTAGTGTTAGTGTATTATTATTATTATTTTTATCTACATTATTTCTTAAAGTCATATTTCCTGACCAGATAAGTTTATTAGTAGTAGTTAATTCTTTTTTTGGGAGGTAACGTGATTTTTACAAAAAAAAAATGTATTATTGATTTTTGGCGGGAAAACACTTTTGATTACCTATGTATTAGAAAAGGTTGAGATCTAAATTTTTTGTTGTTTTCCATTGTACCAAAATTGAATATAACGGCCATAAGAAAATCAAACGTTGACTATGAAAATTTGGGCATCTAGTTGGCGCAGAAAATTTTTGTCACTTCTATTAGAAAACTCATATCGAAAAGTGTAAGAGTACAAAGTTTCACAATGTTTCCTTGGAAACTAAAAAAGTTATAAAAGAAAATGTACTTTTCAGTTTTACAGCGATAATTGAGGAACTACGCAAAATATCCCGGATTTCTTTTCAGATAAGTAAATAATTGAAAAGGATAAAAATGCGCAACTTTTTTTCTCATTTGAGCCACTCTGTATATGCTACCGTTTCCAAGATGCCAATGGCGGGGTTCGTAAAAATGACCACCGTGTATATACTCGTATACACGGTGTCACACAGGGAAGGGCCGCGATCGATATATGGAAAAGTACGTACCGGGTGATTTTCAAAACTTGGTTATTTACAAAGGTCAGTGGGGCCTACCTTTTTAAAATATTTTCACGTTTCTGGCACTTCAGGTATAACTGGAAGTCGACACCAACTTGCTTATTTTAAATGGAACGCCCTATCATTTTCGGATTTTACGTAAAATTCTAAACACATTTCATGTAGGATGTCCTATACCTATCTTCAACTGTTTTTGAAATATTGACAGGTGAATATTGACATTTTGCAACTTTGATACCCTGTAAAATCTAAATGCAAAACGGTTTGCACATTCCTATCTTAACTTATCATAAGTTATATATTTCTGACTAATCAGAATATAGTGGAAAACACTAAAAAGTTTATTGATGCTATCAAAGTAAGCATCGTTGTGATAGAGAGTTTGAACATTTGTTATTCTTAAGTAACAATTGTTATAAAAGTTACTTTTTTAAAAAAAAATTCAAATAAAGAAACAGTAGACATAGTTTAACGATTTGACAATTCAGGAAATATAAAATATAAAAGACGTATGGAACATAAAATACATTTTAGTGACGAAAATGAAAGATCCTCATTGCAGTGTATAAAAATTGTCATGAAAAAATAAAAAAAGGTAGATCTTGAAGGTGTCCAGCTGTAGTGTACCACCCTCTATATTTCAAACTATTTTTAAAATATGCGCTTTTGCACATTTAATAACTTTCATAAAATATTTTTTCAAAAACGCTGATTATAACGGGTGTTACTATAAAATATATATTTTACATTGCCAATAGGTTTTTAAGGAACCTACGGCTAGTATGACCTAATTTCGTAACTTTAAATTGGCCTAAATTACTAATTATAACAATCTACGACACAAAAATAGAAAGAGGAGAAATATGCTTACAGGTAGTTTTCCACCAAACGGACTGGTCAAGTTTTTGTTTTCAATCCTTTTCGATTTGTTAACGTGATGAAATGTTCACCACATTTCATGTGTACACACATTTTTTCTTGTTTTTGGTTATGTTACACTCCCCTATTGCTCACTAATTTAATACAAAATCCACATGCCATTATGTGAGTAGCAAAACGAAATGCAGGCCAAAACTAAAAAACACAACACAATATTTTCCACTAAGCAGACTTATGTTCTTAAACACGCCAAAACTTTTTGATGTTATTACCGCTTTCGATTGGGACAATAACTTTTTACTAGTTTTGTAAAAAGTTACATTTTATTTTTCGGCACGAGTTTGTCTTATTTCTGTCCTGAGTATTTGGTCGAAAAGCATGTATTAAACCCGTCTTAAAAGTTCTTTTCAAACATTATCCAACTGAAATGTTTCTATAGTTGATAATCATAGACTACATAAAAAATCATAATGAAATATTTTTTCTTAACCTCGGATAACTTCAGTTTTAGACATTGTAATACATTTAAGTCAGAAATAGTATAGTCAAGTGATGAAAAGAAAAAGAGGACTAGAAAGTGCCTAGACTTATTATGAAATGTACCTATGACGTATAATATTGCATTCATTACATATGACGTATACATACCCACTCCAAAAATTAAAGTTACGCATTTCAGAGTTTCTCCAAGATTAGATAAGGAAACTAAGTAGAAAGTTTTAAATGGACCCTGTATACACAAAATATCCCCGTTCATATAATATAACCACTTTTAAAGAACGGACGAGAACAATATGAGGATACCGAGATTTAAAAAGTTAAACTGGAACAAGATAGAAAGCTTCTGCGGCTGGGGCGCAATTCTGTGGTGAAGTTTTGGTCTCACGGGGAACATTGAGAATTATGCTAGTGCTAATATTTTCTCAAACTATCTAGCATTTTCTAGTTTACTGATATGGATATGTATGAATATTTTAATTAGTAGTACCCTGTTTATAAATTATTGTGGTCCGCATGGCTCAGTGTTGTTTTGCATGTATAGATGTGGGTGATGGACAATCCAAGGAGGTCAGAAGTGGGGTCAGTCCAGCCACTAGAGCTATGCGTCGGGGTAACCGACGTCTCACTCGTAATGAGAGCAGATATCATTCAGGTAACGTATAAATGCTTTGCGATTAAATTTCAACCTTAATCTGTTTGTGAGATAATTGATTGCTATCATTCATTACTTACAACAGGACAACAGTTACATCACAACCATGCTTATAACACATTTCATACGATATAAAAATTGGAGTAAATTCCGGTAACTGATGAAGGTCAGTGCTAATTGTCTCTCTAGATTTATACTCTACCTTCTGACTTTTAAGCGTTTACATTTCGATAAGATTTCACTACCCTCATTCATCTAATCCAGAGATAACTAACCTATCCTGATAACCAATAAATAGTGTATTCATAAAATTACCCCTGTTATGAAAATCGGTCCAGTTTATGCCCTATGTACAACTCTCTTTACTTATTCCCTAACTAATGAGGTTTCCATGCTGCCCTCATTCCAGCATTGATTAGTAGTTAGTGCTTACCAACGTAAGTCGTTTCTGAGCACAGATGTGGCCTGCTGAATAATAATACGTATCCCCGCTCCCACACAAATTCCAGACTTCCGAGCTAATCCTTATGATTAGGATCAGGGGTAGAGGTATAATTATTATTATTCGACCATTATTTTTATAGCAAAAATGATTTTATAATATAATAATGTAATCCTAGTGAGTAAACATAACTAATTACGAAATTAAGATTTTGATACATCTTTATATTGAAAATTGTTTGAAATAATATAACATCTGCATCAGCAGTTGAGACGACAACTCTTTTGTTTTCCATAGATACAGTAAAATCCAGTTATTGAAGCAACTAGATTCCATTTACTTTTTGCTACTAGCTTGATTTTTTAAAATTATATAATACTTTAAAATATACCCCTTACTTTATGATGACCCCATATTTTCAGTGTGCAATATCTATCTTTTTGTTGCCTAAGTTTAGTTTGAATACTTTAGGTTTGTACTTTTTCACTACTTCCATTTAAGACGAGTCTATTTGGTACCTACTCCAGCCAGTGGCGGGCCGTACCTTCAAAGAGCGAGGTCATAACTTTCTTGAGGAGGGCGCAAATCGTATTGATAGTCTATCCTATCCAAATGCAACATTATCTTATACTAGTAGTATATTGTGTTATTAGGATAAAAAGTTATATTTACCTCGTAGTAGGTACCTACTCCAGCCAGTGGCGGGCCGTACCTTCAAAGAGCGAGGTCATAACTTTCTTGAGGAGGGCGCAAATCGTATTGATAGTCTATCCTATCCAAATGCAACATTATCTTATACTAGTAGTATATTGTGTTATTAGGATAAAAAGTTATATTGTTTCTGACGAGCAGTTGTTTGTGTTTGCGAGGCGGAGCGTTAGCGTAGCCAAGCGAATACAAATCTGCAAGTCGAAAACATCACTTTTTATCCGAATAATACATACTATTTTTTCTCCATTCATCTGAGATGAATAATTTTTCATTATTTTAATGTTCTTTACAAACATGAATTCTAACATGAATATTAAATCGTCATTCAAGTAAATGTCAGTAGGTACAGCAATGACGTTGGTTTGGATTTTCATGAAACGTCAAGTTAATTAATAAACCGTTGACAGATGTCATTTAACATTTACAGCCGGCAGACAAAGTACTTTTTTCTTCAAGCGTATAGTAATACTTACATTATATTATATAGAACGCATTATAGAAAAGGCCTATTGTTTTACTACTAATGAAATATTCTCATTTTGTTACTAGTTCAAAAAAGTAAAATTGTAACCATAACAACAGATTAAAAAAGAGAGTCATGTAGCCGTGATTTCTCAGAAATGTCGGCTTGAAATTAAACGTCACGTCAGATCGCTTTTTATACAAACATAAATGTCTGAAGAAATAGTTTTAATTTTGACGCTTGAAGAAAAAATTGTGTATCTCACTCGGAGTACAAAGTTCTTTATGTGTTCCGCCCAGTTTACACAGCCTCGGCTAAAACTTCTAGGTTCAAGAAATAATGTTCGCCTTTTACTCCTAGTGACATAATATACTATTTCTCCGGGGGATTTAAAAGTGTTGCCTAGCAATCCATTCATTTTCATCAGTAATGAAAACGATAACTTTAATGCCAGATATGGGTATCGAAACCAGCGCCTTTTAAGACGGTTGGAGAAAAATGTAAAATTCTTCAATATGGATGTAATACCTACATAAACATACCTACCTACTAAAATAAACCTACCTATCTACCTAACCTACAAATCTTGCAAAAACAAACGTCTACTAGGAGTAGAAGGGGGGCGGATCGCGTACAGGGGACTGCACAGGAACTAGTTGCCAGAGCAAATAAAAAACATAAAATAATAAATGTTGAAACATGAAATATTTACTCATCAGGAATTTTCAGGAAGTATTTGGGGAGATAGGGGCAGAAAATGGCAAGGCGTAGGGGGCTTACGCCCCCTCTAACTTCCTCACTACTGGTTTGAATCTACTTTAGATCTACCAAGTATTAATAAAATATACTAGAAATGGGAGAAAATCGCTGTGGCGATTTTCTTTCCCATTTCTAGCCCTACCAGCAATACCTGCCTACGGCCTGGGGTCACTTCGGGTAACAAAAGCATCTAGAATAATATTATTTTTAAGAAAACACATATTAAAGAAATTTTGTATCTGGAATGATGATGTAATTTACTAACCGATTTTTCTTAATATTTTGATGAATTGTAAGGGTACTCTATTCTTGATGGTAAAACATCATAATTTTTTAAGTGCTGAAAGTAGAATTTATTTTTCAGTAAACATTCTTATCAATTTTATCAATGGGGCCAAAAATATATTGCTGTCATAATTGTTCCAGCAAATTAATATTGTAGATATTTACTTTTGTAAGGTAAAATGATGAATTTTGCAGACTGCCAAAATGAAGGAATTAATTCCAAACTTTATCTGCAGAAAGAATAAAAACTACGGAAAATGAAACTACGGAAAATAATTGGGATAAAAAAGTAAAAAAAAAGTTTGCTTCCAGCCTGATTCGAACTCGCGAAATCAGCATTATGATGTTTGAAATCCTGTGACTATACCATTGCGCTAATCGCGTCACTCGTAAACAACTAACCCTGAAACAGTTAAGTACGTAAGCTATACGTGTTAACCTGAACAATTAATTTTTACCGATATTCTAATTGGAAAAGCATTTCGCTTGAATATTTCGGTAATCAGAAGTGTTTGGCAGTTAGTACTATCGATTCCGTTGGCAATATATAGGGAAATAACCTATCTGAAGTTTAATTAATTTGACAGTTTTCGTAGCAGGTGCTTGTCTTGTTAGTGCAATCTCACATCGGCAGATAAAATAAGAAAGAAGTTGAGACGGATCCGACTCCAGATTTTGGAATACGAAATAGACGTAGAAGGACTCGACGTACGGTCCCGAAAAAAAAAATTTCAAAGTATTAGAGAAAGGACGGAACTTTCTTGTGAAGCGGTTCTCGAAGCTGTAAAAAATAGAAAAAAGGTCGAGGGTCCTGCAAAAAGTCGAGATTTCGGCAGGCGTGACAGGGCCATTAGGCACGAGGACAAACGCCGGTGCTAGCCGCATCTCTCGCCGAACTGCGATCGATGAAAATTTTGCAGAGGTTTTTTGAAAAGGCGTTTCCCGCGTTTCCGGACTATAATGAGACTACGCATAGGAGAAAGGCTCTGGGCGACCTACGGTCCCCGCAGGGATCGCTCCGCGATCCCTCCTCGGAGGAGATAGCTTAGAAACTTCGTCAATTCGGCGACGGAATTTAGAGCAAGACAGAATCGACGCGTTTTAATATATATGGATAATTATTTTAATACTGATAACAATCTTGAACTATAAACGTAAAAATAACTCAATTTATGATTGCCTGTCAGTCCCTTCCTCTGGATCCCAGTCCCCTCTCCGGGAAATATGTTCCCTAAACATTACATCATCATGTAAAATGCGTTCCTCACACCAAGAATGTCATAAGATAAGAAGTCTCCAAATTCTCGCTTTGGAGTCTGGAGTCCCAATTAGCGAAACAAATACATAGCAGCTCAAAAAGTAGCTTTAATTTATAATGGCGAATTCGAATTATCAATACTGAGGAGAGGTGTACAATTCATTTAGGTAGGACGCTTTTTAATTGCGTTACTATAATTTCTTTGTTTGGATTATTTTTATTTTTTGATAACACTTTGTTAGCATGCTTGTTTGTGTTGTTAATACATATTTTCTCTTTAGATGTTATATTTTAATAATAGGTATAATTTAATATAAAATGTCTGCTTTTACTTTATTTTAGTAGGTTAGGTAAATGAACTTGCTGTCCGAAAGTATAAGTGGGTACTTACACTTACCTACAGGGGTCAACTGGCTACCAAATTCCGTTGCCCACGCCGACTCTACGCAGATGCTAATACTTTATTTCAATCAATACTTTAAATCAAAATTTAATAGATACTATGAATATAATATGTATGTATACAGGGTGTCCCACTAGTGCGCGGAAGTCCAATATCAAGGCGAAAACGAGGAATATATGGATTTTTTACGGTTTTACCTAATTTCTCAAGATCTACAAATTAAAATCTATAATTATTTTCAGTTATACAAGGTGTTTCACTTTTTCTGACTTTTCATGAAGCTTTTCCTGTATCTAAAGTCCATAGTTTTTTGGTAGAATCTCGGTTTTATACAAATTGCACCGTTTACCATAGTTTTTTATTAAATAAAAATAGATAGCGTCTATCAAACGACAATTTGTCACATTTTAATAAGTGTACATTTATTTTCTTCCTCAGTTGAAGTTAGGCAATGAAATTTAGTAAATTTAGTAAGAGTAAAATTATAAGAAAGAATTACTAAATATGGTGTGTGCCCTAGAGGATACATAGGGCGATACCCATGGATTTATTAGCAACTTACATTTATGAACTAAATAATCCAACCTTACAAAGATTTTCTCCTGAACTGATTGACTGTTTTCAAAAACTAAAGGAGGTATTTGTAAGCACGGCAAATGCTAATTATGAGAAAACAGTATTTTGTAGAATTAATTAAGGATCTAGTTTTACAAAAATATTTTCTGATGTATGGCAAATACTAATTACAAATGTTCTGTTATGTTGATGATCCTCCTGTCGAATTAATCTGGGATTATGGTCACCATAATAGTGAAAGTTATGTAAATTTGCTTATCTTGAAATGAGGATTAAAATGTGACAGATTGTCGTTTGATCGACGCTATGTTTATTTAAAAAAAAAACTAAGATCTATAAAAACTGTGAACTTAGGTATAGGGAAAGCATCTTAAAAGTTAATTTAATTCTACATCTTATGGTGTAAAAATATACAGTGTTACATTTAATATTTTTGAGACGTTACAATTTTTGGCACAGGGTTTAAAACAGTCACTCTTGCTCAACGTTTACCTTAAATTAAGAGTTCAGTAGTTGTTGACATAACCTGAAAATTTCGTAAGCAACCTATATCGACGAAAAATCGAAAAATATGATATTTAGTATAGGACTATTATACACAAGGTACTCTTTACTTTATTCTTAAAATCTAAAATGAGCATAAAACAACATATGGTTACATTTAAAAAACTGGAGTTGGTATCTGGCCAGAAAAAGTGGAACACCCTGTACAGGGTGATTCACTTTCGAGTGTTTAACATGGGTATCTCGCTTATTACAAAAGATAGACTATAGGTTTAAATTCGGCAAAGTTGCAGAATTTTGTGCTCAATAAGTTGGCGCAAAGAAAACCTCCATATCTGCTTTTATTTTTGAGTAAGGGGCAAAAACAATTTTTTTCCTGTTTTCGTTTTCTGGCCATAACTTCTATATTTTTGAAAATATTGGCTTATCGTTTTCACATTATTAGGACACTTTTTTGAGACAAATAGGATGCCGTAAACCGTTTTTTAAAAAAAATGTCACTTCTATTGTAAATCATTGTCAGCTTTATTTTTTCTTATTGGCGCCATATTCATTTTTCTCATATTTGAATAAACCGATTTTTTCTGAGTACAACAATATAATATATGTTAATATTTGCCTAAAAAATAAGGGCATTATGAAGGAAAATAGATATTTTTTTGAAAATGTCTAGTTACCCATGGCCATGTCAATTCTTGACAAACCACAAATGCCACTTATAATTTTTATAAACTGCATCTGTGGAGTACTTTTTACATTGACTAACGATGTATTCAACCGAAGAGAAACAAGATGTAGATATTTATTACAGATGTAACAAAAATTTAAACAGAACAGTTGAAGAATATTTAAACACATATCCTGAAAGACGACAACCATGCAAGACATATATTACTACTACTATACTACTACTAGAATACTACACTACTATACTATATTACTAAACTGCACTGTAATTTAAGAAATTATGGCAGTTAATATATGTCTTGCATGGTTGTCGTCTTTCAGGATATGTGTTTAAATATTCTTCAACTGTTCTGTTTAAATTTTTGTTACATCTGTAATAAATATCTACATCTTGTTTCTCTTCGGTTGAATACATCGTTAGTCAATGTAAAAAGTACTCCACAGATGCAGTTTATAAAAATTATAAGTGGCATTTGTGGTTTGTCAAGAATTGGCTGTCATGGCATGTCCATAGCTAACTAGACATTTTCAAAAAAATACCTATTTTCCTTCATAATGCCCTTATTTTTTAGGCAAATATTAACGTATATTATATTGTTGTATTCAGAAAAAATCGGTTTATTCAAATATGAGAAAAATTAATATGGCGCCCATGAGAAAAAATAAAGTTAACGATGATTTACAATAGAAGTGACATTTTTTTTAAAAACGGTTTGTGGCATCGTATTTGTCTCAAGAAAGTGTCCTAATATTGTGAAAACGATAAGCCAATATTTTCAAAAATATAGAAGAAAAAATTGTTCCGAATTCCGAAAACCGGAAAAAAATTGTTTTCGCCTCTTACTCAAAAACAAAAGCAGATATGGTGGTTTTCTTATTGAGCACAAAATTCCGCAACATTGCCGAATTTAAACCTGCAGTCTATCTTTTGTAATAAGCGAGATACCCATGTTACACACTCAAAAGTGAATCACCCTGTACCGGGTGGCCAAATTTGCTTGCTATTATAGGACAACTCGAGAACTAAGAGAGATACAAAAAAATTAACCCCCCTTTCTCGAGCTCTTTTTCTGAGACAAACCTAATGCAGAAATGCAAAATGGCCCATCTTCTTTTGTTTTTGAGATATTAACGAATATTCGATTTTTCAAATTTTCGATGCCTGCGCATATCTCGGTTATTTTAGATATTAGAAAAAACCAACTTATATGTTCTTCAGACACTTTTTTAAAAGAAATGCAGTGGCGTAGGCAATATTTTAATAAGTTGATAAAATTTCGAGTTATGACATAAACTTGTATTTTTTTAAATGAAAATCGTAGTCGCCTATGATTTAGTTAGAAAGATAATTTTTTTCTCTTTTTAGCTATTTAACATATAATATGTGTGGTTAATCTATTCGGCTTGACTATTTTTTAAGGAATCTTAGAATTTTTAAGGTTATTAATAGCTGCCATTTTGTTTTGGCATAGTGGGCATAACTTCAAAGTAATAATTGTTTCTTATATAATATTCCAGCAAGTCGAATTTTTCATAATTTTGAAATGCCATTCTTGAAATTTAAAAGTATTCTAAAATTTCTAGGAAACAACTATTCGCAGATCAATTATTATAAGCGGTATAAATTACAGACACAAAGTGATAAATGCAGTTAGAACTGTCAATAACTTAAATTTCAAACAAAAGATATACGTCTACTACGCGAAAACGAAATGGGAGCTATTAATAACCTTAAAAAGTCAAAGATTCTATAAAAAATAGTTAAGTCGAATAAATTAACCACACATATTATATATCGCTGAAAAGAGAAAAAAATTATCTTTCTAACTAAATCATAGCCGACTACGATTTTCATTTAAAAAAATATAAGTTTATGTCATAACTCGAAATTTTATCAACTTATTAAAATATTGCCTACGCCACTGCATTTCTTTTAAAAAAGTGTCTGAAAAACATATAAGTTGTTTTTTTCTAATATCTAAAATAACCGAGATATGCGCAGGCATCGAAAATTTGAAAAATCGAATATTCGCTAATATCTCAAAAACAAAAGAAGATGGGACATTTTGCATTTCTGCATTAAGTTTGTCTCAGAAAAAGAGCTCGAGAAAGGGGGGTTAATTTTTTTGTATCTCTCTTAATTCTCCAGTTGTCCTATAATAGCAAGCAAATTTGGCCACCCGGTACATCTGAAAATATTTTTTATTTTTTGTACTTACCACTATTTATGTACGTATGTAGGTACGTATGATTTTCAAATGTAGCTTTCATCTACAACGTATGGGAACACAAACAAATCTTGTTTTTTTTTCTTTTTTATACCTCAAGAAACTGATGTTTTCCATATTATTTCTATTATGTGTTCCATAGAATATTTCTCACCTTTATGTCTAGAATGTGTTTATTTTCGTCATGACTCATGCGACCGCTTCCAGTTTTTATCTTTGTCCTTCCTTCCAACATATGAACACAACGGCACTTCCTTTGTTTCTTCCTCTTCCTGAGCATCTGCGGTATTACATATTACACTTTTACTGCCACATTAATAATTTTTTTTCTTTTGCTTGCGAATATAACTTAAACCACCAAATCTTTTTTCTTTGAAATGTAACTAGCATATTTCCTATTGCCTCACTCTTTTCATCTTTGAGGTCCATAGCTTCCATAGCATGGAATTTTGGCTAATTTTTTTTTTTTTTTTTTTGGATCGAATGGTGAAATTCCCGTACTCACAAGGTCACGGATATATTTTTGCATGACTCCTGTTTCTTCTATAACCTTATTCATTTCCTGTAAAGTTTCGTTAAGAAGTTTATTAAATTCTTCTTTGGGTAGGTTTCCAACCTTGGATGTTTACTTTTTCACTGAGTGAGCGTTTTTATCTAGGACGTTTTCATGGATCCAAAGAAGCAAACGTTCAAGGGTTGTATTAGGTAAGTGGAGGAAGGAAGTAGACATACGAAGACTATGTAGTTCTCGGCACAGGAAGAAAGCACCTGAGGAGTAAAATGCGCCGAGAGGTTGTCGCCGATAAAAACTTTTTCCCTTCCAGTTGCTTCGCATGGGGCAAAAAACCAGTTAGAAACCAATATGTAAAGGTTTACGCTTCTATCCACCCGTGGTTGGTGCTGTTATAACGAAATCCTCCGCTGTATCATCTTTCTTGGCAGCATAGATAACCTTTTGCAGTTGAAAATGTTATTTGCGGGAACATTTTCAACTGTCGACCTTAAATTGTTAAAGTAATGCTGTAACGATTCTAGACTAGCTGTAGCCCTCTTAATATTAACGGCAACTTTTTGCACCCTTCAGTATTGAGCTTTTTGCTAAACATTATATGTCTTCCTTTGATAAGGATAAAAGGGTAGCCTCAGTCTCCGTATATCCCCGCACATTCGATAAGACGTTGTTCTCCTGAAACCGAAGATAATGTAGATTGTCCAACAGAACGAATGTGGCCCTTATATCGGTTATACAAGGTTATAAATGGTATACTATATAGAGCAGATGCTTTTCGTAAAGATAAATCTGCTTGCGCCACCTTGTCTAAAGCTTCGATTGTTTCTTTTTTTATAATCTTTATATTGTCTGGTGCCCAACATTCTTTTGTACTTTCAAACTGTACTGTAAAAAAACATATTTCTTCTTTACTACCTATATGGGAAAATTGAAAATATTTTTTGTTTAAAGTTAATGCAAACTAGATTGAACAGCATAGAACTGCATATCTGCATTATACAATCCACGGGGCGACATTGATGACCATGAAGGTTGTCCCAGGCTAAAGGTTAAAGGTTAAGTTACCCCTTGAGGTATTTGGCCCGTAGAGGGATTAAAAATATAAACAAACCATTTACAGTTAATTATTATATTCTAAAAAGAATATAATAATTAACACTTAAATTAATTATAACTAATTAAATTATAACTTAAATGTTTTTATGGAAAAATTTTAAACCGGGCAGTTTTTAAAGTACATGATATCTTGTGCAACATGTATGTTATATGTACGTAACTAATTGTGACTTTCTTACCTGGCACTGTAAACCCAGTCTCCGTTTTTACGGGGTTAAATAGGAACCATATGGGAATAAACTACAGCATGACACAGTACAAAGTAGGACAATTTAGCGCTCGCGCAGTAGTCTTTCTAGAAATTTGGTTACGTAGGACCTACTCTTTTAAAATACTCACTTGTTTTATGACTATTAAATTGGAAAATTGGCGTATAAATTGTAAACACCCTTTATGCACTTCAGACGTTTCTGTTTTATATTGTTATTGTTTCGAGAACATACATTTTACGGACTTCTAAATATATGTGCAAAATATAACCAAGATATCCCTAGATAACTTGGGTAATAGTAACAGGTAACTAACAGACCCCTTTTTAAGTATTTTCATTATGGGATTTTCCAAAGTACTCCATCCGATTTCAAAGAGTCCGGAATTGTTTTTAACTTTTTCGTTATCCAGCAAATAACCCTAGTTTTTTTACTACAAATTTGTAGATACATCTTAGAAACTATTCCATTCTTATGTTGAAGGAAGGAAATTTATTATTTCGGATAACTTTTTATTTTTTTTGTAACTGATAATGACCCAAATTTTGTTTAACACTTTATCAGAAATGCATGTTAATGTTATTAGTGTTATTAGTCACTAAGCAAATAGTGCATGCTTTCAATAGTTCGTCTATCCATTTTGTATACACTGTCTTGTCAAGCCAATCAAAGTTTTTAAGATCCTTATTGACACTGCAATTATGTTAACTTACAAAATATAGTTTATACGAACTTTTATATGCTTCTTTTGATATTTTAGAAGTACGACAAGAGGCTGTTCAGCAAGCTCTCGCACAAGCTATGCAAAACAGGCACAAACCATCAATGCCTATGCCGTCTAAACGAACTTCTGTTATGGCTAGGAGTCCAGAAAGGGATCGCCATGATTCTGGTAAGTACGCCGCGTACTTTAAAATCAATAAGCTTGCTCGACAATAAGTTTAATATGACCACTTTCATGAAAAAGAAGGGTAGGTAAACTTGTACAGCCAAAAAAAAACTGCAAGTGGTTTTGAGAATCCTGTTCACTAGATTTTTTCAAACGGATGAGTCTTCAAAAAACTTGATAATGATGTATATCGTAAGATCTACATAATAGTGTGAGATCCGTTTTGAAGATCTCTCAATAAAACAAAAATTAATCCATTTACTATAGATTCAATGTAATTCACATTAAAGGAAATGAACAAACTTAATTACTACTTACAATAGCTAAATACTTATTTAAATTGTCTGATTGTCCTACTTGCCGTCCTTTGTTGAGCTGTTTAGGTATTGACCTGTAAATAAGAAAGAAACAACGTCTGAGCAAAAGAATTTGCCTACATAAGCAATTTGGCTTATTATGACATCCTGTATTATTGTATATTTATTTATCACTTGTTAATTTTGAATTTTACTGATTACAACTAAAAGTGGTCAAGAATACTGAACGACAGTATTTGGACATGAACGACAATGCCTGATATTCCGAACGACAGGAATATGATACGACACTGAACTACAGCGTCTCAGTGACACGAACGACTGTGTCTAATATCTGAACGACAGAAATACCACATTATAATCAGTAATTAAGTGCTTATTAAAAATCTCTCTAAATTACTAAATAATTATGCAAGTGCAAACGTAAATTCGTTTTGCCCGTGAGCAGACTCACCTAAATTGTAACACCGTAGATCACTACAAAAGTCACAATAGTTTCAAGCCACTATAGATAACCATTTCTAAATAAATCAGAACCACACGTATTCGGCAGCGCACTATGTAGGAAAATGAAACGTAATATGCCTTCACCCGCTGTTGGGCTCAAGACATACTTATCTTAGGTTGTGTTCCGATATTATCCACGACCAACCAGGATTTCGGTTAACCGAAATATTGGTAAACCTGAAAAATGTGTAATTAAGGAACTGGCTGGTTAATCAACATGGATGATGAATTGTTTTTATTGGGATTCATTCAACCTTAAATACCTTCATATTCCGTGCTTAACTATTACTCTAGTCTTCAGTCAAAAAATAAATGAAACAGCAGATAATTTGGTATATTATAGTAAGTGTAGCTTTCAGTCGACTTGGTCAAGTGGACTACAGAATACAATACAGAAAAGTAGAATTTATAAATATTTATTATAACACTTAACGCAAGAACACCACCCCCTGCCTTTACCATCTAAACAAAATATAATTAAAATCGTTGAAAGAATTGATTTTTCTTCTCTCAACGCTAAAACCTAACCTGCTAACTCTTCGGTTGACTAATGCACCGCTCCCAGAGCACGGTCAATATTTTGACGTTTGGTTAACCTTTTTCAGGTGACGACAGTTCCAAAATTAAACAATTTTCAGGAATTTTTATTTAATGGAACGCTTAACCGGGATTTTGGTTAACCAAGTTTAATATCGGAACACAACCTTAATGTTGTTAATATAAACAACCACCCAAAGCTGACTCGTTTTGTTTTGGCTATCGTGTGACTATTTTCTTTTAGAGTTAGGTAAGTACCTATTTAATTTTTAAGAAAGAATGTTTGTTTAAAAAATTTAATTCTTACAATAGTGGTTTAAGATCTGGATTTTAGATCATTAGGTACCAAGTTTGTTGAAGAATCCGTTTGAAAAAATCAAGTGAAACAAAATTCTCAAAACCAAAAAAACAGTTGTGAGAACGACAAGCGAACAGGACGACTGTTCGTTTCTTTCTACCTACCTAGGTACCTACATAACCAACCTAACATCGCCAATCCCTTGTCTATGGGTACCTATGTCAGTCAAGTTGTCAAAAGTAGCGACAAATATGAAAGCCGCAGTGCATCTTTTTAGCTCTCTTTGCTGTTTAATTCGCCTCACTTATTCTAGTGGAATAAAAATTAATACTACTCTCCTTCTATATAGAGTCAATATTTTAATTAATTATAATTGTGATCACACAACGTTACCTACATATTTCTATATACAAGTATGTAAAATCAGGAATAAACAGCATGGGATATCTATAAATAAACAGCTAAAGTAGAACAGTTAAGCTGTCACTTTTTTGCTCATCTCTTAGCCCATGGTCATGATAAAAAAGTCAACATTACTTTATCAAATGAAAAATCAGACTCAAAAGTCTTTGGCTGCTGCAACCACAAATATTCTTATTATGTGAATAATTGTTTCAGTTTGAACAAATAAATGGCAACTGAAACTTTAAAATGATAATTAATTGTTTTAAAAGATAATATACTGATAGGTAGTGCAGGTATACTATTATAAAACTGTTTATTTGTAAGAGTGTATTTTGTAACAAATCATAAAACGTTATTGTTTTAGCGATAAAATTATATTAGGTACCTACTTACCGGTTTTGGTCTTTACCCTTTACTTTATTTTTAGAACAGTATTTTTTATTTTTCTATTTGAATTAATTATTAATTATAATACCAAGACATACCCATCTCATTTTATTAGACTTAATCATTCAATCCTTCATTTTAATCTGACAGTATTTTCATATAAAAAATTAATCTTCTATTTCATTATTTTAGTAATTTCTTCTTATAGGACTGGGAAATAACGAGCGATTTCACGAAAATCATGTTGGCAAGCTACTGCAAAAAACTATTGGAGATTTAGCACTTTTTTGTTGCTATTTTGTTACACTTAAATAATTTTTTACCTTACAGTCTGCTAACTTGAACTTGAAGTTGGCAGTCTCCGCGATATCTCGGCACTTAATTCACGTACGGCGATGGAAAAGGTGTCAGAATTTATTATTTTAAAAGCACTTTCAGAATCCATAGTCATATTTTAAATTCGAACTGTTTCTATTCTTTAATTTCGCAAAATCTTGGGAAAAAATAGATTGAGTAAAAAAATTGCGCGAAAAAAAATAGATTTTGTTACTTTGTTATTAATGATTTGTTGCAGTGAAATAAATTTTGTACCTTGACCCATTTGCGAAAAATCTGTAGTCTGCTGACTTGAAACTCAAGTTAACAGTCCCCGCCGTTTCTCTACACCTTGTCTTGTTATTCGACAATGGAAAAGGTATTGGAATTTGTTACTTTAAAGGTACTTTTAGAATACATGATCATATTTTAGACTTTGACCTTAAAATGAGGAAGACATTAGAAAAAAATCAAAAAATATTGGAAAAACTGGTACTGAGTAAAACAACATGCGAAAAGACAGTAGTAGATTATTCTTTGTTTATAGCAATTTGTCACACATAAATAATTGGTGTAGGTACCTTAACTAATTTCACAGAAATCTGCAGTCCTCTGACTTAAACTTCAAGTTATCAGGTTCCACGAGATCTCGGCTCGGCGCCTATTCACATGCGACAATGGAAAAGGTGTCAGAATTTGCTATTTTAAATGTAGTTTCAGAATTCATGGTCATATTTTAGATTCAAACTGTTTCTATCCTTAAGTTTCGTAAAATCTTGAGGAAAGTAGGTTGATTAAAAAAATTGTGAAAAAACAGTAGAAGATTTTATTACTTTGTTGATAATAATTTGTTACAGTGAAATAAATTATGTACCATTATGTACACTGAGAAAAAAATTCGCTAGTGACAAGTGAAAATTCACGTGCCCCAGCAAAAAAGTTGTATACTATATGGGACAAATAAACAAGTCAGTTATATTAGGTAAATACAGTTTTCTAAACCTCTGTCACTTGTGTCAGGTGAACAACTCATTTGAACTATAGTCACTAACGGTAAGTGAAAGAAACAGGTTGCTACTTTTAATAGTATTGTATTTCTGTGGTTATTAAACTCTTTAGCTGGGAGTAATGTACAGTTCGGCATAAAATATTAAAGGTAAGTGAACTGTATTGCTGCAATTATTGAACTTGTCAGCTCTGAAGAATGGACTTTTCTGGATAGTACATTAAAGGCAAGTGAGCTGTATTACTGTTGTAATTTAACTGTTCAGGTGTAACGAATAGATTATTTTGGACAGTGCATTAGTTGCAACTGAATTATGTTACTATAGTAAGCTGACTCCTTGTTTGTATGAAGCGATTAATTTGGGATGGTACATTAATGGCACGTGAATAGTGTTGCTATAGGTATAGAATTTTATACTTACCTTTTAGGTTACTTATATTTAGCACAGGTTAAAAAAACACCAAAAGAAATATAATACAGTGTATTTTGATAGAAATTACAAATATTGTAAGTCATGATACATACACAGTATTTAAAAAAAATAAATGTTATTCTCAGCATTTATAAAGATACAATGTTATTCAATTTTATGAGGCATATTATAGTTTTATAAGTATGCGTCCATCATGCAGTCTATTTTGTTCTGAAGGAACTTAAAACTTTTTATTTGTAACTAAGACTGAATGTATCTTACAACCACTAAGAACACTTACGTATTTACATCCACTTGAAAACGATGTGCACTGCCATTTGTATATACTATAAAACATTGATATAGAACCTGCCAAAGCACACTGTACATTAAATTATAAGTATTTTATAAAAAGTAAATTACTGTAAATTCTTTCACAAGTATGTAATCAATATTGTTAGTATAGTGTAAATAAAACCTTCACTGTCGAAATCTTGATGTTTCAATCCGCAAGGCAATTCCAAGATTGTTATCCAATTACTTCTATCGCACTATTTTTATGAAAAAAATATTTTATGTTCGTTTTAAACAATATACTTCACATAACAAGAATATTTTGTTGTTATCGGAGTTTTTTCATTAGGTATTTCTTATTATTTTTATTAGTTAGATGAACTACATGGAACAAACTCTGTGTAACAACCTCACTTTTCTACAACACCACGTTAAATGAAAATGTCAGCGGTCTGCATAATCTTCATTACCTTCTTCGAGACTTTTCGTGTGAACTCGCAATATAAATTTGTCCGAAAACAAAATGCCTTCACTTGTGATAGGTGCCCAGAGATATTGTTGTAAGTGCCTATATTTCTACATGAAATGATGTGTACACTTCTGACAGAAACATTTCTTTTAGCAACCTTATTTAACTACTACTGTTAGTAGTACGTCATCGACAATTGACCTGATCACTTACTGTAAGTGATCATTAAAATTCAACTAAACACTTCTGTAATGACAAGTGATGTGTTCATTTTTGCTAGTAGCTTAGATTTGGAAATCTTTTTCTACTTGTGGGTAATGGTTGAGGTACCTGCAACAATTAAAATATTACTCGGAGTAATTGCATTTTTTTTAGCAACATAGTTTATTTGGAAATATTTAAAGATTCTGAAAGTACTTTTAAAGTAACAAATTCTGGCACCTTTTCCATTGCCGTACGTGAATTAGGAGCAGAGATTCCCCGAGGACTGCTAACTTCTGGGAACTCAATCCAGGTCCAAAATTTATTTAAGTGTAACCAATTGCGATCAACAAAGAAACAAAATTTACCACTGTTTTTTCCGCATATCTTACTGAGCACCGGTTTCTCCAATATTTTGCGCATTTTTCCAATGTCTTTACATTTTAATGTTGAGAATACTTCAAATCTAAAATATGATCATGTATTGTCGTACATGAATTAGGGGCAGAGAAAAGGCAGTGACTGCTAACTTGAGGTTCAAGTCAGCAGAGTGCAGATTTCACGCAAATGGGTTAAGGTACAAAGTTTATTTCACTGTAACAAATTATTATCAATGAAGTAACAAAATCTACTATTTTTTTCACAATTTTTTTACTCAAGCTATTTTTCCCCAAGGTTTTACGAATTTTAAAAATAGAAGTAGTTCGATTCTAAAATACTATGGATTCTGTTCTTTTAAAGTAACAAATTCTGACACCTTTTCCATCGCCGTACGTGAATTAGGCGCCAAGATATCGCGGAGACGTCTAACTTGAGATTCAAGTTAGCAGACTGTAGATTTTGCAGATATGAGTTAAGATATAAAATGTATTTCAGTGTAAGAAAATAACAACAAATAAGTAACAAAATCTTCAATAGAAGTGCTAAAAGTGGTTTGCTAACTTGATATATGTGACAATTTGAGCTGTAGTTCATTAACTAGGTACTCGTTATCATTGATATGTTATATCTTGTCGCAGTATAGTCCTCAAATAAGATTTCGCCAGTAGTGAGAGGAAAGAACCAGCACATTGCTTTACTATTACCAACAACGGACAAGCAGAAAATGAGAAGGGATCATATTAAAATTTCATTACTATAAAACATTTTAGATAAGCTATTTTACTCACATTAGTTTACGTCATTAACTTTAATTTTCTAATTTTTTACCATGAATTTGTATATACTATTATGTTTATTTACCTGTACCATTTACATTGTAGCCCTAAAAATAGTGGATATATACCAATTCCCACTCAATATAACAGAAAGACAAGAACTGAATTGATATTTCTTCTTATGAACTTTATCCTCTTAATTATCACTGGGATCCTCATGATCATACAAATTAGAGAAAGATGATATTACCGAACAATTTTGTACTTCAACATAGATGCAATTGTCAGTTACATTAGTTTCATTAACATTAACCAACCTTTAATTTCAGAATCATCTTCTGATGAAGACAGTATTGTTAATGAGGAAACAGTGGAGAGTACACCAGAAAGAGAAAAAGTAAGAGATAGAAGTACACCACAAATATTTCCACCGCCTCCTTTATCTGACACTAGTAGTACAGGTTCACCACCACCGTTACATCACAGACCTCGATTGCCACAGCCAAATAACTGGGACCAGAGAAATAGACAAGATATAACAGATATCAGTGATGTTATGCAAAACTTTAGACCATGTAAGTAAAACAATAATTATAATATTTTCTATAAATTGCACCATTCCCTAAATATTTTCGATTAAACACCAAAACACTGCATTTTAACTTATTCTTCCTAGTCTAGTCCTATTTATTCTAGCCTTATTCGATGTAGGTATCATGCCATATCAGTAGGTACCTGAATGTGTTTTCTTACACTTCGTAGGCAAAAAGTATAGATTTAAAGTGCCATTATAAAGTCACTGGACGAACTCTGGTCAATAGGTGTGTAACAGAAATAAGTGAAATATGACATACCTATCACAGTCACAGTTGTGGATAAGATAAATTAACTTAAAACAGGATAGTATATATTTTTATGGTAACCGTTTTTAATTACCACTGGTGACAAATAAGGACCAATTCTGAGGAACTCTGTAATGTAATTATAAATTTTAAATATTCAAATTCTGTAGGGAAAGATGAAATAGGTAGGATAGGTAGATATGATTATTAAAATCAGTGCCCACAGAAATATCTCTATCACTACATTAAGTCATTAATTTAAACTTCAAAAAAGTTACCTATATGACCAATAAACTGAGAATCTTATTACTTAGGTATGTCAAGATTATATATAAAAATAGTGAAAAGAACTTGATGACCAACTAAAGACCTATTGGAGTACTGTCAAATATTAATAAGGTATTTTGACAAATAATTTACAGCAGATTAATTTTTTAGAATGTTATGATTTACAGATTCAATAAAGTGGTTCTAGAAAATATAAAACAATAAGAGCTATATGTTAGGGCTTGAGTGAAGTGACAAATGAGAAAAACGGCACATTGGCTTATGCTTAGATTTGATTATGTGGAACACGACATGTTAATGAAAAATTACTATATTTACCACATACTTCAATTATTATATTTTCACAAAAATTATTAATAACAGAAAAACTGGAAAATATATGTATAGAGAACCCCTATGGCAATAGATAGAGAATCAAATTTTATTTGAGACACCGTAAAAATATACATAAGGCTCCATTTGAAAAAAAAAAAACAACTTTTGAGGGTTTTTTCACCATTATTACCAAATTCTGAGCACCCTGTATGCAATTATATAACCTTCTATGTATGGCTGGATAATAGAATCTAATACTTAGTTAGCTTGTACAATTCATCGCTGTGAAATTTCATTTTATTGAAAATAGCAAATGTCAAACGGAAAAATACTAGCATTTTTCTCCCATAAAAATCAAAATATCTTGAAAAGTCTTAATTTAGAATTAAGAAATACTTATGAAACTTCCATTAAATCAACAAGTAGAATAAAAAATAAAATGAAGTATATAATTTCTTTAAAATTAGGAAGTTGACCACTACTTCCGGTATAACCGAAAATCTAATTGCATGAAAAAGACCTTGTGTATATATATCATGGGTCTCAAATTCAATGCTCACCATTGGCATCTCGGAAACTGTAAGAGATAGAAAGTCTATAATGTCTGTAACTTATTTGTGGTGCATTTTCATGATTCATACCGGGATATCAAAAATTATCTTGGTCAAGGGTGGTTGTGGAATGTAAAACGTGTGTCTTACTTTAAATTTTTGAATATGTTTTGTTGTGTCAGAATCTGTCAAGTCATTGTGCTGAAATAAAATAAGACACACGTTTTACATTCCACAACCACCCTTGACCAAGATAATTTTTGATATCCCGGTAGTTTGTTTCTGATAGAAATAGATAGAAAGTCTGTTTGGAAATCATGGCTTACTGCGCCTATTTTTAATATATTTCAAAAAATACAAAATTTTACTACTACTACTACTATTACTATATCATTTAACGAAGTTAAATGATATAGTATTTTTTTTCCACCACCTCCTTTCCATTCCATTCCACCACCTTTTTTTCCAGTGGTGGAATTAAAAGGTTTTCTTAAATTACTGCCTTAAAAATCATTTTTTCATATCACAATAATACATCGTGAGAAATCTCTTTTTCGGCGAAATCAGAAAAACAGAAAATCCAACGTGGCCGCAATAAGAAAAACAAAGTTGACAAAAGTATCTCAAAATCAAGTGAACATCATAATCGATTATTTGGCAAAATATTCCTTTCTAAATTGTGTCTTAATAATGTACAAACCTAAAACCTGTCAGATCAATTATTGCTCCTCTACAGCTGCAAAAATAAATTGCCAAATATTGGTTTTTTTTGAAATATCTCAACAACAGGCGCAGTTAGCCATGATTTCGGCCATGAACACATTCAGGATTAGCATAGAAATGTCTAAGACGTTCCCCATTTAACCGACTTTCTATCTCTTACAGTATCCTAGATCCCAATGGTGAGCATCAAATTTGGAACACATGGTATATATACAGCGTAAGATGGTTATCGTTCCCCACTCGTTAACTTGATCAATGTCAGTATATTTTAAAAATCCATAAACCAATTTCAAGTAGTACAACTTTGCACTACTCTAGAACACTATCACATGAGAAAGCAAAGAGTAACAATATTTCTACTAACTCATTTATTTTCGTTAAGATAAATAATTAGTTAAATACGGCAAGTGGTGGTAGCGACTTAGAAAGAAACATAAATACCAATATGTTTATCAAAATTGATTAAGGTAATAGTAGTAAATTATTTTTTAAATTATGGTTATTATATAATTTATGTATCCAAATTATAATAAACTTAAAATTCATAACTAAAGTGAAAAAGAATGGACCCTGTCTAAACCACATCCGAAGGAGTTACCTAACATGATTTTGGACAAAATCATGTTTATCTAAATGAAGAGTCATTTTTACCCGACATTGCCAATATCTGGATGTAACAACATGCCTTATATAATGCAAGAAATATGATATATAGGCGGAGGTGGCAAAGTATTGTCAGTTGTACGATTGAAAACGATAGCAGCCACTGGTCTATAAAAATCAAATTTGTAGATACGTAACTGTTCACCTTCATACGAAAACTTCAGTTAAGGCTTCTGATGAGTTCTATAAGCGCTATATTTGTGAAAAATAAGCAAAAGTCACATCTGCAAACGGATGTGACAGCGTTATATATGATGTGACAAGGTACTTTCAGTTTCTACTTTGCATGTAGCAACGAACCTTATATTTATAATGCAATTATACTTCTGTTACATTAGATATGATTTAAATCTTGGTATATGATTTTGTAGATTGCCAACCTCCCGATGTCACTCATAATACAGCTCAAGGGGGGCGAAGGACAGCAGCTGATAGAGTTAATCGATATGGGTCTTCAACTTCTGATGACACCATAGGCACTGGCACTGGACGTTGGAAAGTTTCAGCTAAAATTCAGCAACTGCTCAACACACTAAAAAGGCCTAAAAGACGTCCTTTGCCAGAGTTCTATGAAGACGACGATATTGAACTAGAAATTGCAGCAAATCCAAAGGATCCAAATGCTCCAAAACCAGAAGGTATAAATAACAATTTATATCCTCAAATTAAGAAAAACCCTTTTTCTTAGTACTTACTTGATGGCCCTTCTATACTCAGTAAGCCATCAATTTTAAAATTCAACACTTATTTAATGACAATAATTTAAGAGTAATAGCAGCAATAAATCAAAACTGTATTTTAGCTATACCAATAAATATTTAGGGTGTAACATTTAAAATACAATTCCTCTGCAGCTCTGTTAATATGACAAATGTTTCAAATAATAGTCCTGTCAAATATTATTATTTATAGGATAGTATTTTCGATTATACAGAATATCCATTTACATATCAGACATACATATATCCATTTACATATCCAGAATTTACATTTAATTTATATATTATTATTATTTTATGTGGTAAATAAAGACAATTATATTATTATTATTATTATTATTATTATTATTATTATTATTATTATTATTATTATTATTATTATTATTATCACATTTTTTCGAGTGCTACCTACCTTTATTTTTTAAAATGGAACACCCTGATTACTATTAAATTTTTTAATTCCTTGTTGAATTAAAAGACATTTTATTTATCACATTTTGGTCGCACTGTTTGAGACTGTTTTTTTTTTTAATGTCGTTTGCAGGACCTAACTGTATTAAATTTCATGCATGCATTGGTTTTATGGAACATCAATTTTTATATGATCAAACAGAAAATTTCCTTCTCTATATTTTATTAAGATATGTCAGGGTGTGCCTCTTTTGAGACATTCGTCATTTTATTATTTTTCGGTTGCTATATAAAATAATTAGCATTATTTTCAAAATCATACTAGACAGTATTTTTACATTAAGTGTTGGTACATTAACGTAAGTAATGTAACAAGTAACAATATATAATGTTTAATAATATTTTAATTAACTAAATGAAATACTAAGACACTTCAAGGAATTGTTCAAAATGTCTCCCATTTTCATCAACACACACTCTTGCACATTTTGAAAAGCTTGATCAACATTTCATTGATTATTGGAATATGCATGACATCCTCTGTAGTGAAAGGTGATAAATCAACTTTACTTTTTATAAATTCCTATATAAAATCACACTTTGTCAGGTTCGGAAACCTTGCAAGCCAGCGAGTTTGTCCTTTCCGCAGTTTAAAAAATTTTGGGTGTCGCCAAAATTATGTGCTGGAGCTGTTCCATTAAAAAAAATCAAGTTATTCATTATCCATCAGAACATAGACATAAATATTCATATTAAGTCAATTTTTAACAAAAATACAGCATATTTGTAGACTAAAAACGTCTTATCCTCAGAATAACTTGGTAAACCTCATTTTTTCATCTTGTTTTGTTTAGAAGATACTTCAAACTGTCCAAGACACTGCAAATGTAATTTTTTTAATATCGACTCAGTCAGCAAAATTTAACTCCAAGAAGGTACAACTTAGATCCAACAGGTGGTAAATAAAATGTCTTTCAAATTGAACAAGGAACCCAAAAATTTAATAGCATACATGTTTGATCATTTGAAAAAATAAATTTAGCCAGCACCCAGAGTAAATGAAATTCCTGTATAATTGAAAATTTTATTTGTTGTCTTTAAGGGGGTTGGAACCTTTGGTATGAAGCTAACACTGACGTAGTTTTCCACATAACACCAAAGTACTATACTGCACTTGACACGCGTTTCGCCAGCCAAGTTGGCATCATCTGGAAATGATTAAAACTAAACCTATTCTAACATTGTGTCCTATGTATACCTAAACTATTTCTATGGTTCAGTGAACCGTCGCAACTGCTTAGTAGTGAACCATCGTGACTAATCAGTGAACCGCCGCGACGCATCAGTGGACCGTGATTTACTAACCAATAAAGCGGGCTATATGGGATTGGCCCTGTCACCATTCATACTATTTTTACATTTAGCAATTTCCAAACTTTCAAAAGCATCCTGCTGTCTGGAATTTGTTACATTCCTAATTAGTCTTAAATTGCTATTATTTATTTTACAGTTGTTCTCAAACACATGTTGAGCGACACTAGACTTATCTGTTCTACCATATTTGAGATGAGCTATATGTTCCTTCAATCTAGTTTGAATCGACCTTCTAGTTTGTCCAACATACTTTTGATTACAGTCTTTACGGCTGATTTCGTAAATCCCCGACTTTTCCTTAGTTTCTATTTTGTCTTTTGGATTACCTAAAAGTTGTTGTAGTTTATTTCCCGATGAATAAACCACTGACATACCTATATCTTTAAAAACTTTACCAAAACCACAGGTGAAATGAGGATCGTATGGAATAGTTATGAATTTTGGATTTTCTCTTTCATTTTGAAAAGTCAAGGATATTCGAAGTGGCTCTTTGAATTTACATTCTCTAATTATTTTATCAATTAAACTTACAGAATATTCATTACTCGCAGCTAAATCCCTAATCAATGCCTTTTCTTTTTTAAACCTTTCCTTATTTAGAGGGAAGAGTAATAGGCGATAAATTAAAACATTGAATTTCGCCATTTTGTGTTGAGCATAATGGTGAAAGTCCTTAGGGATATATCTTAAAGTGCTGGTATCTTTTCTGTATATGTCAAATTGTAACTTATTTTCAGTATTTCTAATTATTAATACATCTAAGAATGGTAGTTGTCCAGTGTTTTCAATTACACATGTAAATTTAACTGACACGAAACGACTATTCAATTTAGAAACAAAGTTGTTAATATCAGTGACTTTTGTATCAAACACAGCAAAGATATCATCCGCATATCTGAACCAAACCCTGGGGAAATACTCAAATTCTTCTTTTGCCTCCATTTCGAATCTGTTCATGAAAAGATTAGCAATGAATGGTGAGAAAGAGTTACCCATTGCTGCACCCTCATATTGTTCGAAGAAATTACCATTGAATGAAAAGACTATTGTTTCATACAAAGTTTAGTGAGTTGAAGATATTCTTTTACTACATCTTGACTGAGATGTTTGATTCCAGTAGATCTTTAAGGTAGTCCCAAGTCTGTGGTATAGGAACACTTGGAAACAATGAACAAACATCAAAGCAGATCAAAACTTTACCTTCTTGCAGCCGGATATTTTTCACCTTATTAATGAAATCAATGGAATTAATCACAAAAAAACTAGGTGCTGCAATGGGTAAACCTTCGAACTTCTCTGTTAACCATTTTGATAGGTGGTAAGTCGGTGATCCAATTGATGAAACAATGGGACGCACCGACTTTCTGATTTATGAATCTTAGGCAAGCAGTACAATCTAGGTACACTTGGATTAGATACATGTAACGTCCTATTTAAAGCTGGAGTAATAAGGTTGTTGCAGGATTTAAGTACATTTCTTACTTCTGTAATCATTTTTGGTAATGTATTTCTAGAAAGTTTATTATAAGGGCCATTACTAATCAAGTTGTCTATCCTTTCATAATAGTCCTCTTTATTTAAAATTACAACCTTATTACCTTATCAGCTTTTAGGTAAAAACTATCTTTTTCACGCAGCCGTTTGATAATTTTTCTGTTCTTAGTGGATTTTGGTTTGCTATTAACTTTAGTGGCAATATTTGTCGAGACTTGATTTCTGCAAGCTTCTCTGGCAAATCCTTTAGAGGAATCAGGAAGGTATTGAATTTTCGACACTTGCAACAATCTCATCTAAAATGCTTTCAGAGGCAGATAATGCAAAATTTATTCCTTTGTTAAGGAGATCAATTTCTTCTTTATCAAACGACTGTGAAGAATGATTTTCTACAATAGTGAGAGTTTTCTGAGTAACATTCTTTTGACATGTTACTGATAAATCTTTTCAGTTTTTTATTTTGTGACGACATTTTCTTAATAAATTTAGTGTTAATTGATAAAAACATGCTCCTCTGAAAGTCACACCATTGTTCATATTTTAAAAAGTCCATACGCTTGTAACTCAAGCGTATTTCGTTTACTGTACAGATATTTAATTTCTAAATCTATCCATTTCTGCTTTGCAAACAACTTTATCTGAAATGTGTGAAGATCGGAGAGGTGTGAGGATTTATCTGAACCGTAGAAATAGTTTAGGTATAAATAGGACACAATGTTAGCATAGGTTTAGTTTTACTCATCTCCAGATGATGCCAACTTGGTTGGCGAAACGCGCGTCGAGTGCAGTATAGGGACATTGCTGAGAAGCGGCGCGGTTACCCGCAGCACTCGGGCCTTTCATCCCATTGTGCCTGCCGCTAGTGAAAGTTACTGAAAGAGACCTGTGCTATGCTTATAGGCCAACACCAATTCTACTGGAAGCTCTATAATATCCTGGGGCAGAAGAAATGCTTCCCCCAGATGTTTGTGTCTCTTAAACCGAAAACCACAGAGTAGATTTCGGTTTAAGCGTCCACATTTTGTCAAAGAGTCTCTTACATATCCAGAAAGATGCAGTGGCTCTCTGTATTAATCTATCTCTATGGGGTACTTATGACAACTTTTCGTCTTGGACAACTCCCAAAAATTTGATCATCTTTGGATGGAGAGATCAAGGCATATAAAGGCGCCTGACTGTCGATGGAATTCTGGATATGCTGATTAGAATATATCCTTTTGAGGATTTTCTTGAACACAAGCAAAGGTAGTAAATAGTAGTAGGTAGTAGCATACTTTCTCAAGGAGAAAGCCACGAACTCCCGTTCCTGAGTCCTAGTCTGTCTTGGACCCATCTGTGAACCAGACGAGCCCATTTGATATTTGAGCATCAGGATTTTAGAGCCAGGTATCCCTGTCCGATACCGAACGGTTTATAAAACACATAAAGGGAGATATCCCGGCACTGGGTCCAGCAGACTGTCTCCCCCCACGAGTTCCTTGAAAATATTCGTATGTCCACCATCGTGGCTTTTACTTAGTCACTGCCCCCACTATTTAGCCCTATAAGAGTCTCTCTTTACTTCCCATTCGACCACTATGCAGTTTTAGGAGAGGCAGGACATGCAGATCACTCCTGTCATGCTTACATACGCCACACTTCGTAGTTGATTTAGCCATTACTTGATGGTAGCGTATAAAAAAGGGAGCCTGATAACCGCTGAAGTGTAGAGCCACTTTGTGGCTTTCGGTTTAAGCGTTTAAGTTTAAGCATTTTGCCAAAGAGCCTCATAGATATCCAGAAAGATGCAGTGGCTCTCTGTATTATTCTATCTCTATGGGGTACTTATGACAACTTTTCATCTTGGACAACTCCCAAAAATTTGATCATCTTTGTACGCTGGATGGTCTTATTGAAAATGGTTGGTGCTTTGAAGCTTTCCAATTTCCTTTTCTTAGTGAAGAGAACTAGGTCGACCTTGGAGGGATTAGCTCTTAGCCCCTGTCCTATTCCCTGTGATTAAGACCATAAGGTCATCAGAATGTGCTTCAGTCGTAATCTCTTCCTCGTTAAGCCTATGGAGAAGACTGTCCAGCACAAGACCCCGTAGCAAGGAGGAGAGCACTCCTGCTGCTGAATTTCTCGGCTCACGGTCGTTCTACCCGTGACTTAGTTAAGGGAGGTAGAAATTGAGTGTTTTAAAAGCATGGAGTAGATCCACCTAGCTATGGAAGGTAGGTGGAAACCCATGTTCCTCTGCTGCTGTTAGGATGGAGTTATATGAGCTATTATCAAGTGCCCCAGCTGTATCCATTAAGATCCTGATAACAAGCTCCTTCTGGCTAATCATTTTTCTCGTTTTTGTATACCACAAAATGAAAAGCAGTTTCAGTGGATATATCTGTTTGGTAGATGTACTGTGAACTATGTAATGGTATAGTCACTAATTTCTGAAAGAGGGCTCGTGCCCTCTCTATGAGCCTTTCTTGTAGTTTTAGTAAGAAAGTCATTAAGCAGATCGTTCTAAAGGCCTTTGCTTCGTCATATGAAGCTCTACCTGCTTTGGGAAAGAAAACCACTCTCCATGTTCTCCAGGGTTTTAGAATATATCCTAAAGCTAATGTTGCTGTATATAAATCATGCAGTTGGTTGAGATATTCTGACCTTTGTTGATAAAGTGCCGGAAATATTTATAGCTCATTTAATTCACTCCACAGTGGTCATTCGAAGGCATCCTTCAATCCATAGCTGCAACCTCAATGTAGGGAGTCCTCTGATGTTGGATACTAAGAACTAAGACTAGCAACATACCCAGGAAAGTGGAAATCCACGATATGCTCCAATGCTTCCTTGGTGGTGTATATAATATATATACCATCAGGAAGCCCGAAAATATCAATTCTGGATTCCTGATTGTATTTCATGATTTTATGCTCTCGCCATAAGTCTTTCCATGCCTGTCTCTTACTGTGTCAAGTGCAGCTCTTGAATCGACGTTGAGGCCTTCTGTATTGGCTCCGATCAGAGTTCAAAAATTTTATTTTATGTTATAGCAATGGCGGCTCGCGGCCTTCTGGATTGAGTGGGCAAATTCAAATTTTTCTTTCCATATGACTAAACACCTAACTATTCCTACATTTCATTTTGTACTCTAGTTAGTCTAATTACTTTTGGATTATAATATAATATAATTTTAATAAAAACGTTGGCTAATCGCAAAAAATATTTTTTAATTACTTATTAGTAACTGTCATTATTCAATCTACATCGAAGTCTTCCTCATTTCATTTCATTTTTTTTATCAGTAACTGTATACAATATGAAAACATGTAATTATAATAAATTTAAAACCTCGGATATTTAAAACCTAAATATCCGCACGTCATTTTGACCAACCTTTGTGTTATCATCACGCGCTGTTAAACCCAAGCCGGAAGCCATATTGTTATTATTACGAAAAATAATATCACACAAAAAAACTAATTTCCGAAAAAACTCCTACCTTTCAAGATCTACAAAACTTGGCAGCCAATTTAACAATGAACTTGATTTCTTTGGCTCGTCCAATACATTTTTTAAAAAATTGAAAGCACTGGCTTCCTCAAACTTCACTGTCTAAAGTGAAAAGAGTATGTCTCAAGTTATTTTATGTTTTACTTCCCAAATTGTATTAATACAATTTGGGAATCTATATGTCTGTGTATGCATATGTGGCAATACATGTGTACATGTGATACATGGTCTATGTATATACAACTGTATGTTAGTTTAATTCCATGTTTTTATCTCTGTGATTATCTTTTTGTAATATATTGTAGGTGTATTGGGCATTTTCCCGTTAATAAATAAAATAAATAAAATAATTTAAAGACAAAATTCAAATTACAACACCGTGTTTTGTTTTTGTTTTGTAACAGGTGCAGCTAGCCATGCGATGAAGCATGAATGTATCCGATGGGCAGGCCCGAGATAAAGTTACCAACCCAAAGCACCAATGGCTTCTTCTAAATTTTTCATCTTTTTTTAATATTTTATTAAGTAAATTATCAAAGGCCTTTACACTTCTTGACTAATTTGAAATCAGTGGTAAAGTAAATGTTCTAGATTACTCTTAATGTCATAGAAATACACTGCGTATTTATATTTGTAGAAAAAAGAAGTTATTATTGCAAAGTTTATTTTTACCGCTGGCGGAAATTTTCTGCTTGTCTGGTGTTGATACGCCACATGGAATGGAGCACATTCATACGGGCTTGCCTGCCTTGAGATTATATTGCAAAATTAGACACGGCCTACGTTCGTACTCCTCGTATTACTATTAGACTAACTTTTAGGTATAAATGATATGGAACGTATGACGATGATTTGATACAGAAGCTATGGGCTAGCCCAGTTTGAATTGATACACACTCTACGATCACAGTAATTCTAACTGGTAGAAACGTATGATATGAATATGACTTATCTCAACGGCAACGGGCTCACCCACCTTGTAAACTGTAATCTCTATCACTGGAATAAAGGGTGGACTACCTATTCGCTGATAGGTACTTCAGATTATATTTTATTATATTTTTTTTAACTATAAATAAGTATTTCTAAATATCTGTATTTATGGGGAAGAATAAAGAAGAATATATATTGGTATTATTCAAGGGATGGAGATTTTGCTTGCAAGTTGAAATTTAGACAAGGTTTTAGATTTGTGTCGTGGAAATTCTAGGGTGGGCTCTCCCCACCTTGCCACCCCGACGAGCCGCCACTGTGTTATAGAGATTTTGATTTGGTAGAACTTTTATTTGAAACTTTCAAGTGAAACATTTTTGGTATATTTCTCATATTAATAGGTTGATATTCTCTTCTTTTGTTCCATAATATTAAAAATGTACTTAATTAAAGTCTAAACTTATTCATATATATATTCCACAATTTTCAGAAGATTTTCTAGATCGTAAAATAGAATTCACTTTATGTATGATCCATACATACGTTAAATATATTCTCTATTGGGAAATTGGGAAACTTTCAATATGGTCACTTTAATTGTTTACATTGGTTTCTTAGTGGGTAATAATATTTGTGACAAATTTCATTATTATTTAGGTAGCTGTATGAGTCCTGCTGTTGGGGAACAACTGGTTATACCATCTGGATTACCTAGAAGTTTAGAAGCGGCTATAATGAGATATGGAAATGCTACTTTTAAAGCACCCGTTGCAACAGTATTAGATCCAAATGGAAAATTATCAACAACACTTACTTATGGTATAAAAATATAACTAAGCAACGATGTATATTTTAAGTCTGTATTAATTTATATTGTTATTTTAGGAAAATTGTTGAGTCGGTCACACAAAATTGCATATGCTCTTTTGACAAAATCATTTAGCAAAAATGGTGATACAAGTCTAAAATCTGGTGATCGAGTTGCTCTTGTCTACCCCAACAATGACCCCATAAACTTCTTATGTGCATTTTATGGATGTTTACAAGCTGGAATAGTTCCAGTACCAATAGAAGTGCCAATTACAAGACGTGATGCTGGATCTTTACAAATTGGTTTTCTTTTAGGCAGTTGTGCAGTGCAAGTAGCTCTTACATCAGAAGCTTGCTTAAAAGGATTGCCTAAAACAACATCTGGAGAAGTAATACAATTTAAAGGTTGGCCAAAGCTAACATGGTTCGTTACAGAGCATTTAACTAAAACCCCAAAAGACTGGACTCCGACACCTAGGTTAACTGATGAGACACCGGCCTACATTGAATACAGTACAGATAGAGATGGTTCAGTGATGGGAGTCACCATAACTAGAGCAGCTATGGTCCAGCACTGTAGAATGCTGACAATGTCGTGTAATTATACAGAAGGAGAAAATATGGTGTGTGTTTTAGATTTTAAAAGAGAAGTTGGACTGTGGCATTCAGTATTAACGAGTGTCCTAAATGGCATGCATGTAATTTACATTCCTTATGCTCTAATGAAGGTAAATCCTGCTAGTTGGATGCAGATGATTACAAAACACAGGGCTTGTGTAGCTGTTGTAAAATCAAGGGATCTTCACTGGGGCTTACTAGCTACCAAAGATCATAAAGACATTAATTTAGGTTCACTTCGAATGCTACTTGTAGCTGATGGAGCTAACCCTTGGTCTTTAAGTTCATGTGATCAATTCTTATCAGTATTCCAATCTAAAGGACTTAGAGCTGATGCCATATGTCCTTGTGCAAGTTCAAGTGAGGTATTAACAGTATCTGTTAGAAGACCTGGAAGAGGTGGCGTCAATGCTACAGGTCGGGGAGTTCTTTCAATGCAAGGACTGAGTTATGGTGTAGTACGAGTGGATCAAGAAAATAGTTTAACATCTCTTACCTTACAAGACTGTGGGCAGGTAATGCCAGGTTGTGTAATCGTGGTTGTAAAAATGGAGGGTCCTTCATATCTTTGTAAAACTGATGAAGTAGGAGAAATCTGTGTTAATTCTGGTGCTACTGGCACTCAATATTGGGGTTTACAAGGTTTGAGCAACAGCACTTTTAAAGTACAACCATTAGGAACAGATGCAAAACCAATTTCTGATGCAGAATATACAAGATCTGGACTATTGGGATTTCTTGGACCAGGTGGATTAGTTTTTGTATGTGGTTCACGTGATGGACTTATGACTGTAACTGGAAGAAAACATAATGCTGATGACATTATTGCTACAGTACTTGCAGTAGAGCCAATGAAATTTATTTATCGAGGCCGAATAGCAGTATTTAGTATAAGAGTTTTAAGGGATGAAAGAATATGTGTTATTGCTGAACAAAGACCAGATTGCAGTGAAGAAGAGGTAAAATAACTATTTTCAATAATAACAATTAACATATTTACACACATTTTAATAATTCTCATAATCTAAAATTTATATTAATGTATTACTAACATATTAATGTTGTAAAATTTTGTAGTCATTCCAATGGATGTCACGGGTATTACAAGCTGTTGATTCCATACACCAAGTTGGTCTTTACTGCTTAGCACTGGTGCCACCAAATTATCTTCCTAAAACACCTCTTGGCGGTATTCACCTCTCAGAAACTAAAAGGAGGTTTATGGAAGGCACACTGCATCCAGCTAATGTGTTAATGTGCCCTCATACTTGTGTTACAAATTTGCCAAAACCTAGAGAAGTACATTCAGGTAATTCTATTTTTTGTTACATTTATAGTAAGGGGATTTTACTGATTATATCACATAGTCTAACCATATTTTACCACTTTAATTTATTAATTCTTTGGTACTATGTATTTTGCCTATCTATTGTGTATTCCTTTAGATTCTTCTTTTCGACTAATACAAACATACTCTACTAATGTAAATTATCAGTTTGTTATTTACTGCTAATATTAATAAAATACATTTTGGAATGTATAAAGCCTAGATAACCCAGACATAGATACACAGAATTTTATGTCAGGTGATATTACTATTGCTTAACTATTAAAGATAGTAAAAACAGACAAAAAATAATGTATCTATCAAATAAGAAATTTGGTAAGCTCTTTTGTCTTTTAGTTACTGGGCAATATTAATTTTTTTCAGCAACATCTTTAACTTTTTTTATTCAACCTTAGGGTCTGTTATGAAGCAAACAAATACACTCTTATCATTATTAATTAATTAATTAATTATTATTATTAATCTAGTACTTATATTTTTTTACTATATTTCAAAAAGTAATTGGTAATGGTTTATTTTCACATAAGCTTTTAAAAGTATGCTAAATCCAATATAAGTAATGATTAGTACAAGTGTTATTACTTTTCATATATTTTTTATTTCAGTAATCTGTCCCCATTTTATAGATATCAGATTTTATAAGCATATAATATAATTTTCCTTATGTTTTCACTAATTATAACTTATATATTTTGTATTTTGACATTATCCAGTATTTTCTATTTAATATGGTTATACAAGTTTATACAACATTAAACTGTTACCCAAAACTAAATATTTATATAATTTCCTAAATTTGTGTAATAAGTATGAATTTTTCTAAATCATAGCTTAACTGGGATTCCTATTTAAAATATTTGAAGGTTTCTCTGTAACCATAAGGTCTATTAAAAATCTAATATCTGTATTGGATTCTACAACCAAAAATTGCTTTATGTCAGTTTTTATTTTAATCATTAGGTACTCTGCCGTCCTTAACAAGAAAGTCGTAAGTGAGTAAGAAAATGGTGTTTAAAGAACTAGACATAAAAGAGTTACAATAACTTTATTTCTTTTACACAAAACGGGATAATATTTTTCTAGAACTTCAACTGCGATATTATACCGTAGGTTAAACATAGTTTACTTTGTAAATAAAATCGTTTTCTAATAAAACAGGTGCACTTACGTTATTTTGATTGAGTAATTCTTGTATTATACTAGGAATAAAAAACGTAAGTGGCTATAAAATTTTGTATTTTTAAACTAAATAAGTACCTTATTTGTTATACGTTACTAGTTTCCACCTGAACACACTGTATTCAAAATAAAACTAGAATACCCGAAATAAAATCATACTTAAAGAAACATATTAATGCCAAATTGCTAGACAAGAACAACGCAAGTGCATACTTACGTTGTTTATATTATGTTTTTTTTTTAAATGTTGTACATACGATAAAACAGTGCACATGCGTTGATTATGTTATGTATTATGCATAATTACTCTTAGAATGTACAATACGACACTTTTTTAAACATATTTTTTTTATATTTACAATACGAATTTCGATAAAATTCCTATTTTATTCGATATTAGACACCCCAGGGTTATTAAAAAACCAAAAAGCCTCATTTTGCCAAAAATTGCACTTACAACTTTCTTGTTAAGGGGGGCAGTACTTATTTACTAGAAAAACTACAGAGGTGATCAAAAATGACAAAAGAATTAATATCGCCACGTCATAACTCGATAACAAAGTTATAAAGTTGTGTTGGCAGTTAAATTGGTCTTAAATAGCTACTGAAGAAATAGTAATTTTCTAGATATCCTTGATTACCATCGAAAATAGAACAGGTTGTGTATTACACTGACCATTAAAAGATCATTTCATACTTGCCACAGTGATCAAAGTCACTATTTTCATTAATATTTTGTTGTCGCCATTCATTTCTTCATTTTGGTAAATTGAGAAACAACTAAAGAATTAATTTATTATAATTCAATAAAACTTCCAATTATAAAATATTAATGATACTGTATTTTGAAAAATATTTTAATCTACTGCTTAATTTCTTCCAATATAAATAATCTCCCAAGTATATTTAATAGAGTTTAGCACCATTGGCATCAGGTACTTTAATTGTATATTATATATCTACATTTATTTTAAAATTACCTATTATACTCCTATGCCAATATTATAATGAGTGACTTATGAATAGGCTTGGCGAGTTGCGAGGGAGACTAGCGGTGTGCGTGCTAAATACCTCACCGTGCCACAAGCTATTACTGTGCATTTCAGTTCATTGTCGGCTGTCGTGGTGTTTGCGGTAAATATATTCCTCCATTGTATTGTACGTTGTTGTGTTAGTGATTAATTCCAGATATAAATTCATTGTACTGGTAATTAATACGTTGACTCGATATGTAAATCCAGTGAGTCGAACGGTTTCTGAACGGTAATTTTACCTAATATTCTTAGATAAACATATAAATTACATATCTATTACATTTAATCTAGCAACATTTATGAATGATACAAATATTTTGATGTAGAATCTGATCATTAATGCTATATGGATGAAATGGAATAGATTATAGTACCTAGAAGGTCCTGTAATCCGGAAATGTCAATATGGACAAGCATCATGGGTCTTTCTTATATACTCACCTGTCCAAGCAATAACAGTGCCAAATGTCGCTAAAACTTTTCACCCTCAAGTTTTGCATAGTCCTTTTGTAAAATAATTTTTTTCAACATTTTTCCATATTTTTTCAAGCATCATATTCATACAGCATGCCCCAGTAGTTCACGGAAGTCCAATATCTAGGTAAAAAAGAGGGATGTATAAATGTTTCTTTTTACGACTTTGCCAGATTGGTCAAGGTCTATAAACTAAAAATATTTTCAAATATACGGGATGTTCCACTTCTTGTGGCCAGACATATATTTTTTATATTGTTTTTAGATTCTACGTGAAAAATAAAGGGTACGGGTACTTTGTGTAAAATAGTTCTATCCTAATATTCATAGTTCTCAAGATATTTAGTTTCAATGATTGTTTGATATGTCATTTTCAACGATATTTGGTCATGTTAATCCTAACATCTACTGAACTAATGTTTTTAACAAATTATTAGGAAAGGTGGCTCTTTACAATCCTATTTCCAAAAGTGACCTTGGTTGTACAAGGTGTACAAAAAGTGATAACCAATTTATCAATATGAAAAATGAAAAATCTCAAAAAATTCAAATACAACACCCTATATATTTTTAAATCAAAAGATATAGAATTAAATTCCCTACAACATAGATATAAATAACTGCTTCTAAACCTAAACTCAGTAATTTCCAGTAAAATCTGAGTTTTATGAAAAAATGCACAATTTGCAAATAACTTATCTACCTCATGGTAATTGTTTATTAGCAACTCGTATTTACGAAGATATAATAATAATAATAATATCTCTACCCCTCATTCTAATCACAAGGATTAGCCCGAAAGTCGGAGACTTGTGTGGGAGAGGGGGCGGCATATTATTATTTCGCGGCCCGCATTTGTGCCTCAGGAACGACTTACGTTGGTAGGCTCTAACCACCATTCAGTGCTGGAATGAGGGAAACCTGGAAAACCTCATTAGTTAGGGGGACAAGTCAAACATCAACTGATTTTTATCTCTCACATTAACACCAAGTTAACATTCTTCCCATCCTAGGCCATCGCCAGGATGGTTGCCAAGCCATCCCTGCGAATAAGCCTTGATCTACGAGTAAACAATTTAATGAAAAATTGCTGGTGGAATGGGAATTAGAACCCACGACCTCTGGGTTGAGCGATCGAGACACTAAGCCCTGAGCCACCGGCTCGACTATATTTAACATATTATGAAATTTCTGAAAGATGTGGTGGTTTGTAAAAATATGTATCATATGCATGTGCATTTTGGCATATAGAAATGACATAAAGAGTGCAAATCTCTGTATTTAAAATAAATTAAAGTAATGATAACGAATGTTGTATTTTTATCTTGCATTTTAGTAACTTATACTAATGGTGAAAATTGTTTTATATCAATTAGTATACTTGGTATTTATTTAACCTAAAAGCTAAGCAGTATTAAATTAAATTCTCTTCTAATAAAGATAGGCAATTCTGGGGTAGACAAGTTTACTACTTCAAAGTTTACACTTTATCCAAAAACAGCAAAACTATAGTGTTCTCTTCGCAATAAGAAACTTACTCGCAGCTTAAAATTATCTTCTGTATACACCCAGGTATTATACATTGTATACTCTCCAATATTTTTAAATAATATATAAAGACGCAGAATACTTATTGGCGATATACAGTGTTCTCTTCACAATAAGGAAGTTAATTGCAGCCTAGAATTATCCTCTGTATACATACACCCAGTTGTTACACCTTGTATTATATACTGTATACTCTCCAATATTTTTAAATAATATAAAAGGACGCACAAAACCTATTGGCGCAATTCCAAAAATGAGTGCGCCCTCTGCATAAAAATATTTGAACCTATTAGAAAGAAGTTTTTGGTGGTTAATTATTGATATAATGATGAGTAACGCATATTTGGATTTGTTTAACTTAATAATTTAGTAGTACTTGTGACTTTTTGGTACAGCAAAGTTAAAAACGAAGTGTCTTTACTTTATACATCTTTATTTTTACATATTTTAAAATGGCTTCCAAAACAAACCAGCACAACACAAACTACTGTATTTATGGGTGTCATTCCAGTTAGCCGTAGAATAAGAAATAGTTCCTCAATATCATTTTCACCTAAAAAGCATGTAACAGTTTAATCAACGGTAAACATGTTTATTTACAATATAACCACTATCTATCTGTACTGTTGTACCGGGATATCAAAAATTATCTTTGTCAAGGGTGGTTGTGGAATGTAAAACGTGTGTCTTACTTTAAATATTTGAATATGTTTTGTTGTGTCAGAATCTGTCAAGTCATTGTGCTGAAATAAAATCAGACACACGTTTTACATTCCACAACCACCCTTGACCAAGATAATTTTTTATATCCCGGTATTATATTTATACTTTTCTATTATTAGTCTTATAAAAACAGAATATATTTTAATGTAAAAAATAACAATTATTTAACAAAAAACCATATACAGTAATATATGGTATTACGATACACAATTTGTCACCCATAGTCCAAAATTTAAGTAAAAAAAAAACTACCAAATGTTTCAACCCCAAAAAGTCATACCTATGATAAATAACATATTATAGTAAAGCAGTTATGAGACATATGACTGCTTTTACCACACTTTTTATTGTTTATTTCACCGTAATTAACATATAAAGTCACTATATTTATGGCAGTTGAATGCTAATTGTTAAATAATGTGATACCTATGAAATGCAAAATTTTTACTTGTCTTTCTCCATATTTGCTTAGCATCCCTCATCGTCAATTTAAATTGCCAATACCAAAAATGTTTTCTATGTTCCTGTTACTTTCTATGTAACTTACACTGTAATTCTTGTGTAAAATTTTCAACCAAAATAGGTATGTAATGCTACCAAATCGAATGCTTACGAACTGCGCAAGTTAGTAAAAGAAATCTAATGCTGCAGGCGGAAATCAAATACACGTGGAGATTAGTAGGGTATACGTTTTTACTATTTCGATTTAATTTTAGAAGCACTAAATATTTTTTACTAATTTGATTTGTATATTCGATAACGTTATTCAATTTTTCAAACGTTAAAGTGTATCTGAAAAAGTGTATGTAACTTATTACTTATTTTACACAGGGGTATGAAAAAAATTGTAATATTCTATATAAAAAAAATAGTAGGGTGTCATTTAAAATTATTTTGAAGAGGTGGCAGTTAGGAACAGTAGGAGGCGGGTAGGTGGCATGAGAACAATGGAGAATTACGTTCCCCTGTGTACTAATCAACACCCTGAAATTTCCAGTCTATAACTCTAAAGGTACCAGAATTAAACCCATCCAAACATTTCCCTTGCACACCCAGTATAGTATAAGCCAACATTTATTTTTTTGAATAGATAATATTGGATAGATATTATTGTGTTTCCTCTCACCATTACTAACATAAGAGCTTTTGCTTGAGTGATGCTACAGCATGTTGTTCCTCTGCGTTTCAGCAACCGACTGTGTTTCAGACGTGGGCCCGGCGTCTGTAATCGTTGGAAATCTTGTACAAGGCAATAGACTTGCTAGTGCACAAGGTAGAGAATTTGGAGGACTTCTTGATGAAGAAAGTGATTCTTCTAAAAAGGTAATACCCATGGTATCTTACATATCTAATATTGATTATTTATTAACTTAATATTTCCCTTTATAGCAACAATTTATTGCCGAAATATTACGATGGAGAGCACAGGGAACTTCTGATCATATACTTTTTACTCTACTTAACAGTAAGGGTGCTGTAGCAAAAGTTCTGTCATGTTCAGAACTTCATAAGAGAGCAGAAAGGATAGGCAATATTCTCGTTGAAAAGGGAAGAATTAATACTGGTGATCACGTTGCTTTAATTTTTCCTCCTGGGTTAGATTTAATTTGTGCATTTTATGGATGTTTATATGTTGGTGCTGTACCTGTTACAATAAGGCCACCTCATCCACAAAACTTACAAACCACTTTACCCACAGTTAGAATGATTGTGGATGTGTCAAAGTCTGTTTTGGTGCTTTCAACTCAAGCTGTGATTAAGCTCCTTCGATCCAAAGAAGCTAGTAATGTAGTCGATATAAAATCTTGGCCAATCATTTTAGACACTGACGACATGCCCAAGAAAAAATTACCTGTAGTTTATAGGGCACCCACTGCAGAAATGTTAGCATACCTGGATTTTAGTGTATCCACTACTGGCATGTTGGCAGGTATTAAAATGTCACATGCCGCAGTCACAAATTTATGCAAAAGTATGAAATTAGCATGTGAATTATATCCTAGCAGACATATCGCTTTATGTTTGGATCCATATTGTGGACTTGGCTTTGCTCTATGGTACGTATAACGCATATTTTAAAGTTTATCTAATTTTTAGTTAATATTTTGGAATAGTTCATCTTTCATGGCTAGTGTCGCGTGAAATATGTAAATCATCTAGAGCTGTATACTTGGCGCCTGAATGGTTCCTTCGGTGTCTGATCATTCTGAATATTATGTGTCATTTCACTTTAAAAACACAAAATTTTATGACATTGTGTCTAATTGTATTTTAGAGGATTTTTGTATCTTCTAAGAATCAGCATTTACATTTAGGGATCATATTTTCTATTCAAATAAGGGAAACAAAACAATTTACATTTTCATTGCATTTATTACTTGAGGTAAATAAGGTATTTATAATACTGTAATGAATAAACGATAATGTTATATTTTAAACTATTTGAAAAATATATGGGTAATCAAAAAATCAAGGCAATTGGTAATTGTGAATAATAGTATAACATTAAAACATAGTTTTTGTAAGAAATGTGTTAAAATTCACTTATTGTCATTATCAAAACGTAAATCCCTTAACGCAATCCTGTCATTTTGTTACAAATACGAAATTGTTCTCTATAATAATAATTGTTAATGTTATCATTTTAAACATGAAATTATTTGAAGTAAAAATTAGTACTAAGATTTACAAACCTTTTTCACTGAATTGTTGAATGAAAATTTTATTCTTGACCTCATATAATACAGTAGCTTTTCCAGGTGTTTAAGCAGTATATACTCTGGACATCACTCTATTTTAATTCCTCCTTCTGAAGTTGAAGTAAACCCTGCACTATGGCTCTCTGCAGTAAGCCAATATAAAGTAAGAGATACTTTTTGTTCCTATGGAGTTATGGAACTGTGTACAAAAGGTTTAGGATCTTCAGTAAATCAGTTAAAATCAAGAGGAGTGAATCTATCTTGTGTAAGAACTTGTGTTGTAGTGGCTGAAGAAAGACCCAGAATAAATTTGACTACAAGCTTTTCTAAGTTGTTTAGCGCCCTAGGTCTTAGTCCCAGAGCAGTTTCAACGTCATTTGGATGTAGAGTTAATGTTGCTATTTGTTTACAAGGTGCATCAAGCCCTGAACCATCAACTGTATATGTAGACCTGAGAGCTCTGAGAAATGATAGGGTTAGTTTAGTGGAAAGAGGTAGTCCCCATAGCTTGTGTCTTATGGAAAGTGGTAAGTTACTTCCTGGTGTGAAGGTTATTATTGCAAATCCAGAAACAAAAGGGCAGTGTGGTGACTCCCATTTGGGAGAAATATGGGTACAAAGTGGGCATTCTGCAAGTGGTTATTTCACAATTTATGGAGATGAAAATGAATATGGAGATCACTTTACTGCTCGTTTAGTAACAGGCAACACTGGAGAAATTTATGCTAGGACAGGTTATTTGGGATTTTTGAGGAGGACTGAATTAACAGAAAGAAATTGTGTAGTAGAAGAGACAATATTAAATCGTGAAAGTGATAATGAATCTGTAGGATCATCTCACCATCTAGTCCCAATAGATTCACCTGAGTTACATGATGCTGTTTTCGTTGTTGGGGCTTTAGATGAAGCTATTATGTTAAGAGGAATGAGATACCATCCAATTGATATAGAAAATAGTGTCTTAAGATGTCATAAAAAAATTGCAGAGTGGTAAGTTTATCAATATATTTTTTTATACTTATTATTACCTTACTGCATTAATAAAATTATAATTTAATTCTGGAATTTGACGTAAACAATAGAGCCTGACCAGGTAATATACAGACTATCCTTCATGAAATTTTTTGTGTATAATGAAATAGTATAGTTATAAGCTTCTTTGTGTTTATTTGAAAATAGTGAGAGGTTGCGATAAGCGTAGCAGTAATACTAAAAAATTAGGCAATACATCGAAAAAATGATGCAGAATAAAATAATTTGTCGTCAGCTGTATGCTATCAAAATATTAAACTTTACTATTTTCTATTCCTATAAAAATTAATACAATTTTTTTAATTTTAATTTCATCTTACTTTTTAGTGCTGTGTTTACCTGGACCAATTTATTGGTAGTAGTAGTTGAACTGGATGGAAATGAGAGTGAGGCTCTAGATTTAGTACCATTGGTTACTAATACAGTTTTAGAAGAACATCATCTAATTGTAGGCGTAGTTGTTGTCGTTGACCCAGGAGTAGTACCTATTAATTCTCGAGGTGAAAAACAACGTATGCATCTACGGGATGGCTTTTTAGCGGACCAATTGGACCCCATTTATGTTGCTTACAATATGTAAAACCATTGTTGTTTAGTAGATTGTATGAACATTTTCAATCACCTTGTAGGTATTTTATTTAAATATTTATAATACATTGTAAGCATATCTGCCATTGAATTCGTGATTTATAATTTAGATATAGATTAACATTATCTAGTGTTATACTTTAGAATAATACAAATATTTTAAAATTTTTATAAACATTGGCTCAAATCTTTTATACAACATCTTTACATTATCATAATTAAGTATTAGTGACAATGTATAGATGTACAAATTAAGGCCTATTAGGCTACAATCTAATGTATAGTTTTTATGTAATATGTAGTTTGTACAGTATGATTTATTTTCTGCTTTATCTACTAGTGCAATCAGTGCTGTCTTTTACTATATTTTTGTTTTCATCCAAGAGTTGTTGTTGTTTAAATTTTTCATGTTAATGAATCTTAGTATATACCTATTTAGTGTACCTTCAAAAACATGAAACTTATAGTACACTCTAGTCTCATTTCATTATATTATTCGGCTGCTAATGAATATTTAAAAGAATCTGGTTGTGTAAATGCCCATTCCCTTTTTGAATTTTATTCAAATGATTTTTATTTTGTTGACGTTTATTTCTTTTATTAACTACTTTTGTTGGGCAACTACTTAATGCTCAACTAGTATTTATATTGCTTTTCTTTTACTATGCATTATTTTGCACAAAATCATGTTAATATAGATAATACGGACAATAGTTAATTTTTATGTACATATATTTTAATTTTTAATATTTTGTTTTATATCAATAACTGCAGTTTGAAATTTTTTGTTATAGTTATATAAAAACGATAATTTAATCTACGTTAATGTGGACACAAATGCAAATAATGAATAAATGTATCTTTATAAATGTTTTTTTTCCTTTGACTACTGAATTAAAAAGACAACTGGTTCATGTATTTTTTTCCAAAATCTTATGAGAATAATGTGACCAGAATGGTTACACAATCATATTAAATTATAGAAAGTGTTCCCTCAAAAGAAAGGCAAAATGCTGAGAATTTATTTAAGAAGAGGTAAATATGATGACAATACCTTACATTCATCAACATGGTCAAGTTGTAAACATGGCGTTGAGATAGGGTTGGGAAATTTATTTCCACGATTTACCGTAAAATTTTTCCATTTCAGACTAATTTGAACTAAATAATTATAATCATTGGAATAAATCTCCAGTAGAAGAAGAATTGAATATAATAAAAAACATTACCAAGTATTTTTACTATTAAAATGTAGGAATTTTTATGTGAATGCTGAAGAGATACTCTGAACAAGCCTTAACAATCTTGAGTTGTTTCAGGCGTAACCATATTGATGGTAAGATCATTAGTATGGTAGTAGTAGGAATAATACCAACTACAATATAATCAAGACTAGTCAAGAAGATTTACAAATACACAAAATATTCGCCTTAGATATTTCAACTATTATGGATTTTAATTGCAAACCAACACTATGTTCTTTAAGACAAAATTTTATGAATTACTGAAGAGCCTCTGTAAGCAATCTACATGCACATGCTGATAATAGGGAGATTTTGAACCCCTTAATTTTTACGTACTAAAAAAGGATACTCTTTCTGGTACTGTGCATGCTCAGTATAACAATAACTATAAGCCAAAAATTAAGGGGTTCAAAAGCTTTCTAATATCAACTATTTCTATCCTACTTTGAATATGGGTAGGTACTGTCGAGAGTACATGTGAAAAAAAAAATTTCATCTCTTCAGAATGAAATATTTTTTATTTCTAAGAGAAGTATCCCCTGTGTTTCTACATACTTTGGAAATGGATATATAGACTGATAATAATCTATATGTGGTATTTGGGTGACTTTGTTATTATGAGAGTAAAAACTCGTTTAAATTATCAAAGTTAAGGTATCAATAATGGAACAACTTAATGCCACTTTTAAATTTAAAAATTACGTCAACTATTTGAAATATTTTGAAAAAACTAACAATCACTATATATTTTTTTCTCAATTATCTCTAGAGATCATAAAAGATACAGCGGATCTGAAATTATTGCTTAATGCAGATTTTTATGCGGAAGTGAATTTGTCATTTTCCTTTTTCTTCCGTAGTACAATAAATATTCACTCTCTACGTTTCACAAAAGTATTAAATACCCAGGAATACCTTTAAATATTGCCTTTAAAATAAGCATGTTATAATTAAATAAGTTTTTCGGAACAATGTGAGTAAAACATGTTAATTATTGTATTTCCCTATTAATAGCCGACTACAGATAATGGAAATATTAAAATCAAAATCACACGACAAATAGATATTGATTCATCTGACAAGACGAAATAGATGTAGATGGAGTCAACGTACGGTCTCGAAAAAAAATCTCAAAGGATTAGAGAAAGGACTGAACTTTCGCGTGAAGCCCTTCTCGAAGCCGTAAAAATTAGAAGAGGGGCGAGGGGCTCCCGCGAAAAGTCGGGATTTCGGCGGGCGTGATGGGACCATTAGGCGCAAGGACAAACGCCGGTGCTAGCCAAGGATTTTTAAGTTAAAAATCCTTGGGTGCTAGCCGCATCTCTCGCCGAACGGCGATCGACGAAAATTTTGCAGAGGTTTTGCAGAGGCTTTGGTATTAGAAAGCCTAAAACCTAGCATAAAACTTCTTGTTTGGTTTTAAATTAGTCACTCTTCTTACTTTCACACCAGCAAAACACAAAATAAATTTCGTTTCCTATAAGTAGAAACAATGCATCTAAAGTTATAACTTGCTGTGAATTTTACAAATCGTATATTTAACATACTAGAGAATTGGAAATTGTTTAATACTGTAACGCAGTATTAACGAATATTGCTTCACATTATCTTGTTCAGAGAATTGTAGTTATAGGAATGGATTAAACAGCCTGCCTTGTTTTGATATTACATTTTCCTTCTAACCCAAAATGTTTCCAAATGAAAATAAAGTTATTAGAATTGAGAACAGATGAGGAACCAAAATATGTTTGTAATACTTGTGTTAAAGACTACTTATGATATAACAGCTTGAGTTTTTGACATATCTAGGTACTTACATTTTATTTTTATATACATATATTATTGTTAACACTTTTGTGTTTTTATCCTGGTCACCCTAGAAATACTTGAAATATTGAAAATGTCTTATCGTTTTCATGATTGTTGTTGGTTGAACCCAAACCATTAAATAAAGGAGAGATAACACCGTATATGCCTAAAACCTAGAGGATTAAGGTTATTCAGTAACCTTATTAAGAGTTTCCTTATTAAAAACCTGCTTAGAGGTCAAAATAAGGGAAATCTACATACTGCTTAACCTTGTGGGGCATCCAATAACTTGCTATTGCCTCATCTTAAAACACTAATGAAGATTTAGCCACAAAAATAAGCGGCGATAAAACTAAAATCCAAGCTAAACCTTACATTAATATAATCGTTATAATGTACAAAACGCGTGTATTTATTTTATGTCTTATAATATGAATGATCTCAATCATATAAAAAATTACAATTTACAATAACTGTTTCATTGATTTCCTAAATTTTCAAAGAAAAATATACCATGATAGTAATTATTACTGATTATTTCATATTTTCATTATTTATTCTATTTCATTACTTCATATTAGTACCTTTTCCATATCTTCAATTTTCTCTTGCAATTAGCAGCACCATTTTATGTACTCTTTCAATCAACGCAACGGTAGTATCGAGAGCGTGGAGCAAATATTCTCCGCATATATAACAAAGCAAATCGGTATTGCAGGTGGTTTCATGGAAATAGCATTTACATTTAATTTTAACACCTATTTTCAATCAATTATTGATAATTTATTTTAATAATTAAGGTAAAAATCCTTGGGATTTTCGGTCATCCAAAACAGTAGAAACTTTTCTTGCATTTTAATCTAATATTCATTATAGCTTTATCTAATACAGAGAAAAACAATTTGTTAGTTCAATAATTTTCTTATTTTTGCATGTTATGTTGTTTAACATAAGTTTTTTGAAAAGGCGTTTACATTGGGAAAATGTGTACGAAATGAGGCGAAAATACCCCTACGCTTTGGAGAAAGGCCGGAGGCGACCTGCGGTCGCCAACGGGGATCGCTCCGCGATCCCCGTTTGGAGGAAATAGCTTTGAAACTTTGTGGATTCGGCGACGGAATTTAGAGCGAGACAGAATCGACGCGTTTTAATATATATGGATTGTATTTTTTTATAATAGAAATCCAAGCGGCGGCATTTTTACATGCAATATGCTTTTCAATTGCATATTGATGTAATTTCCCTCTGTAGTAATGTGCATTTCTTTTGCAAAATACCACACCATTTTTTATAATTTTACAAATCAAATGAAAATAATTTAGTGACTAACGTTAAAGCCAATATGCAGCTATCTGGTGACGGGATCCTAAATTCCAGGAAATTTTTATTATCGACTTGCTTGATTTGTTGTTTGTGGCATAGTTTATTTTCTTTGGTAAAGTACGGTGGCCATATAGTCAAGACAGTGGCCACAATAGTACCTGTAGTGACACGTACTATTAGTGGTCAAATTAGCTGTCCAATCAAAAAGTGTTTTGATTGGACAGCTAATTCGACCACTAATGGAAGCGGAATTAATTAAAGTATCGCGATTGGTTTGAAAGTCAATCATATTTAACATGGCTAACTTCTAACCTATCAGATAATACACGTCAAGCTGGAGGGGGGGGGGCTTTGGCCTATTGGCGCCGCACTGTCTTTAGTATATAGTTTCTGTAGGGTAAAGTATAATAGCTCTTTTTCAGTATCTGGATTTATATCTATTATTTAAGATGTAGTCAATAAGTCTACAAAATATATTAAAGTTAAAAATAAGTATCGTAAAAGGAAAAAAATTATAACTTAGATGCTGATTACCTCTGTAAACCAGAAAAATAAAATCTATAAAAAGTTCAGGCAGGGTCCTAATTATCTTGATTTAAAGGAACAGTAGGTATATCATCAGTTATAAGAGAAAAATTTAGGTGGTGCCTAGCTAAGTCCACTTTATACCAAGCTAGTGTTGGAATTGAGATTTCTTATCCAGGGTGTTTACAATTGCTCTCTGAAGATCTACAATTTCAAATGAATTTTTAGCAATTTTTTTAAATATGACACCCTGTATTTTATAAAAGATCTCAGTATTGTTTTCAATTATCTTTATTTTGATAAGTACTAATAATTATTATACCTTTATCTTTAGTAGATTTTAAGATATAGTGAATTAAAGGATATATATGCAAATACGCAAAGAATTACGGCTAATAATATTACTAAACCTGTTTCAATAAAAAAAAACTGTTCATGCTTCTAATCTTTTCTTTCAACTAAAATAAATGAGAACTGAGATGTAGATTACTTCGTTTTAAGTGCAGACTACCCCTTCCTGAAGAAAAACATTTAAAAAAATATTCCATAAATTTTATATCCAACTTCTGGTCATACCTATAAAGGGTCAGAAATTGTCAGTATATCTTTTAATTCGTTATATCTACCACAGATAAAGGTATACTTATTGGTATCAGAATAAAGATAATTGAAAACACTATTTGTCATATTTAAAAAAAAATTTAAAAAATTCATTTGAAATTGCAGAACTTTAGAAGGCAATTGTGGTATAAAGCTTGGTATAAAGTGGACCTAGCTAGGCATGCCCCCTAAATTTTTACTAAAAATTCTGCAGCGCACTTTTTTAGATATTTTATACCTACATGTGTCACTAATTTTAAAATGTGCCTCCCTCAACCTCATTGACGTTCCCCCAATCAGATTTTTTGCCCGGATTATGACAAGAAGCATGATACAAACAATCATGATACAACTACACAGATATGCTCATAACTTTCGTTTGTTTGCGCATGACGTCATTCGTGAGGGAAAAAAGGTAAAGCGATGCGAAAATTCTTATGGGCAGTGATATAATTATTTTTTTCCTGTTTATCAATTGTTTTTTCCTCGTCACTATGCGGATTGGCATATCTATGTAGTTGTATCATGGATACAACCATGATACAACTACACTGATATGCTCATAACTTGACCAAATTTCGTTTGTTCTGCGCACGACGTCATTCTTGATGCAAAAATTCCGAAAATTCAAATACCTTATTGTCAGCTAGACTGTCAGTGATATAATTATTTTCATGTTTGTCAATTGTATTCCCGTATTATTATAATTGTGAGGCCCGAGGGTTATCAAGTTGTCATTTTTATATTAGGCGTTTTTTCGTCAGCTAACTACAACATACAATTGTTACCTGTGGTTACTTAAATTGACATTTGATACCAAATACCTAAAGTCAATTTAGGTAACTACAGGTAACAATTGTATGGTGTAGTGAGCTGACGAAAAAACGCCTATATAGGGTGGTATTTATTTACAGTAGCGCTTCTTATTATCTCTTCAAATTGTAAAATTTAGGTTAGAATTATATTCGGTAGGTAGATCGGTACACAGAATGCGGTTTGAATTAAAATAAGAAAGATTGATATTAATCAACTATTATTTTAGTTTTCGTGTATGAATCGTGGATTATAATTCCATAATCGACGTTTATTTTATTTTGTTATCTTTGTTTACAAGTATTTTATTTAATTTTGTGTAATAGCTGACGTCACGGTCATCGATAGACCACGCCCCCATGCGCATAGGCATATCAGTGTAGTTGTATCATGGATACAACTCACGGATTTCTTAAAATAAACTGGATAGCTAATACATACTGGTGGGGGTAGCTAAAAATAACAACTGATAGGCGGCCGCCATACTGTGCTAACTTCTAGGTATTTTATGAACTAAATGATGGTAACACTGTTGAGTTACCAGCACTGCTTTTATATTTTCTTTTAGTTTTGTGGTTTATAAATGAAGTTCTGTGTGCAAGGTGCAAGTTATTTATTTCTTAATCTGAAGAAAAAACATGCAATTTCATCATTTCATCCATTTGCATAGATAAAATATATATATACTGAAATAGATTGGTAATTCTGACTCCCCCACCACTTTTTCCTGAAATAGTACCTGGATCCTATCACTTGCGGCGCTGATGTCAATTTTTGTTGAGCAGAGAGTTTTAAGTGTGTTAGGCAATTTTTCGCGGTTGCACTACCAAAGCTGGTTTATCGGTCAATTTTGTAGGAATAATAGCAATATTGTTATGGTATATATAAAATTTGAAATATATTTAATTGTTCTCCTTATGTTTTACAGATTCATCATAATTTGAAGAAAATAAGTGAATATTTGGTCGGATAAGTTAACAATTTCGATTTTTATATATCACGCATATAAAATTCAAACTTTATTCAAATGTTCTACTTATTTTGTTCAAATGAATTTCCATTACAAATAGCTGGACACTTGATTGCTATTTGTAATGGAAATTCATTTGAACAAAATAAGTAGAACAGTTGAATAAAGTTTGAATTTTATATGCGTGATATATAAAAATCGAAATTGTTAACTTATCCGACCAAATATTTACTTATTTTCTTCAAATTATGATGAATCTGTAAAACATAGGAGAACAATTAAATATATTTCAAATTTTATATATACCATAACAATATCGCTATAAGATATAAAAATTTAAGGAAATTAAATAAGAGTATAGTAAGAAAATATTAAATTTATTTAAATCATTATAGTTATGATTCATGTTAAATCATGATCTATGGTTGGATAAGAAGTGTTTTAAGCTATGTTAAAAATTATAATATAGCAATTTTCAGTTAATGAATCAATTAACGACACACACAACCAGATGCAATTGATATTTTCGTGGCTTGTTTTTTTACCATTACTAATTAATTTGTATCTAACTTTCTACCATGAAACTATTTCAGATACTATCTTTTGAGGGTAGAATTTATAACTATTAATATTCATCTTTCCGATATTCACCCACATGAAAAATCTATTATAACCCAGTTGTATGTCTTGTTAATTCGTTAAGACAATGATAACACTTAAAATTTAATGGCACGTATATAAATTTAAGTATGACAAAAATATAATTCCAAGAGGCTATCTCTAACAAAATGAATATTTTATTTATTAACAGATGTTATAAATAACTTTATATGTTTGAGCAACTACCTGCTCATTATTTTGCCAAGTGGATTTAACATTTCCCTTGAGTATATTATTACGGAGACATTTAACTAGATGAGGGGCATCATACATACAGTACATATAGTAGGATGATTTCCTCTCCACCCACGCAGAATCCATACATAACATTTTCTTAATTTCTTGCACTGAATTCCTCATCGGTCTTAGTCTTTCTTTAAATAATTTATAACCGCAGTATTCGTTGAAAGTTGGTCACATATCTACAAAAATAAATGATACCTTATTAAGAATGTAACTATATTAATCAAACTCACTGCGTGGCCACTACTTTCAATCCAATTTCCTGTAGAGCTTCATTTACTTCTTTTACTACCCGCATGAGTTCTGGTGTGCTCATACCACCCTCCGAAAAGTAATAGCATACTGGCTGCTTCCATTTTTGGCTAATTCCCCCTGTCATAAAGACCATGATCTGCAAACTTTGAACGCCTTTCACAACCAGTGTCCTCAACCTAAATATGGCACGGCGTGCTTTTTCAAATTGGTCTTATTACGGTCTGCTTGAAATTTCTGATCCTCCGAGAACTGAATATCACATATTCAATAACTTTTTATTTTTTCTAGGCACAGAGCAGAGATCGGTTCTGTAAATTGCCTGTGTCAACATTTTGAACGTCTATACTGTTGATACAAATTTGAAATTAAAGTAAATAACTTTTTGTACATATGAGAATTATGTCCTGTGACAATTTTGATGAAACCTCTATATATATAAACTGTGCTCTATGGTTTTCTGTGAGGTACTTATGTTGTGTGTATTATAACGACACAGCCTACTTTGGTAAGCTGTGATAACGATATATGTATGTTTAAACAATAAAAAATGGTTGTCTCTGATAAAAATAGTTTATTCTCCTACCAGCAAAATCTATTATCTAATATTTTACAAAAGGTTATGGGCCCAGGCACCAGTTCGCAGACCTGAAGTGTTTGGTAAAATTAGATATTTCTTCATAAGTTCTCGTACACGGAAAGATGTCGTATCAGTTGCCGCCAATTGAAAAACTCAAGGGCCGAGAAAATTACGATTCATGGAAGTTTGCTGTACAAACGTATTTAGAACATGAAGAACTGTGGGATTCAGTGCTTGGTACGGAAACAGACAATAAGAAAGTAACTAAAGCCAGATCAAAAATCATACTACTTGTTGATCCATTAAATTATGTCCACGTACAAAGTACGAAAACTGCCAAGGAAGCATGGGATAACTTGGAAGCTGCTTTTCAAGATTCAGGTCTTACAAGACGTGTTGGTTTATTACGAGTTTTAATAACAACTACGTTAGAAAGTAGTCGTTCTGTAGAGGAATATGTCAACACTATTATTACTACCGCTCATAAGTTATCAAGTATAGGTTTAACTGTTAGTGATGAGTGGATAGGCACAATTTTGTTAGCTGGCCTTCCAGAAAATTACAAGCCAATGATAATGGGCATTGAAAGTTCAGGTACTTCAGTGACTGCAGATTCAATCAAAACCAAGTTATTGCAAGACATATCAGTAATTCCGGATTCTGAAAACAAGTCAGTAGCCATGTATGGTGCTAATAGTTCAAAGTTCAGTAAAAACAAGAATTTTTCCCTAAATAAAAACAAAAAGGGTGTACGTTGTTTTAATTGCAATAAGTATGGACACTTTGCAAGTCAATGTGAGAAGAAGAAGGACAGTATGGATAAGAAGTCAAAACAAAATGACTCAGCGTTATTCTCAGTGTTCTCAGCACAACTTAAAAACAATAATTTGTGGTATTTGGACTCTGGCTGTTCGGCTCACATGACAGCGAATCGAGATGTATTGAAAACTGAAAGAAAATCTGCAAAATTGACTATCACTACTGCAAACAATGAAGAAATGCATACAGAGACAATTGGTGATGTCAAGCTTTCTCTGTCAGTTGGGAAGAACAAAGTATCAGACGTCAAAGTACATGATGTATATTTTGTCTCAGACCTGAAGGTAAACTTGTTATCTGTCAGCCAAATAGTAAAAAAGGGTAATACTATTATTTTCAACTCTGAAGGTGCCAACATTTATAATCCTTCAAACCAGCTTATAGCTACAGCCACTTTAGAAAACAATTTATTTAAACTGGATTTACTTCCAATGCAAAATAATAAGTCTGCTTGGTTCAGTAATACAGATAAACAGTGTAATCTGTGGCATAGGCGATTGGCACATGTAAATTCTGCTAGCTTAAACAAGTTGAAAAATGGACTTGTATATGGAGTAGATTTTTCAGACAATTTTCAACAAAATTTTGTATGTGAAACTTGTATGCTGGGAAAAAGTCATCGTTTACCATTTCATGCAAGTGAAAGTCGATCGTCACGAGTTTTGGAGCTAGTGCATTCAGATTTGTGTGGACCAATGCAGGAGAAATCTTTATCTGGTTCACAGTATGTGCTCACCTTCCTTGACGATTACAGTCACCATACAACCGTTTATTTTTTGAAAAAGAAAGGTCAAGTGACAGAATTTTTCAAGATTTATAAAAGCTTTGTTGAAACCCAAACCGGCCAGAAAATAAAATGTCTACGAACCGATAATGGAGGCGAATATTGTGGAGTCGAAATGAAGAATTTGCTCAAGACTTCAGGTATACAACATCAGCTTACCTGTCCATATACTCCGGAACAAAATGGCAAAGCCGAAAGGCTTAATCGAACCATTATAGAAAAATCTCGATGTCTTCTAATCGAAGCCCAGTTATCGAATATTTTTTGGGCAGAAGCTGTATACACATCAGTCTATTTACTTAATCGCTTACCTAGTAAATCTATAGAGAAAACACCAGAAGAACTATGGAATAATAAGAAACCAACCTTAAAACATGCCAGAATATTTGGTTGCAAAGCGTATGCACATATCGATGACCAGAAAAGAAGGAAGCTAGATCCTAAGGCAGCTCCTTGTATTTTTGTAGGTTACAGTTTGGAGTCAAAGGCATATAGGTTATACGATCCAAATAAAAATATAGTGTTTGTTACTCGAAATGTCCAATTTTCTGAAAATGAGAAAGGGTGTACTTTATTAAAGGAACCAACATGTAAATCAGATAAAGACATTATCAATTTACCTGATCTTATTCCAGAAGTTACAATCATACAAGATGAAGAATCTATAATTGAAGATAATGGACAGACTGAAAGCAGTCAAAGTGAAAATGAGAGTTCAGGTGATTTTTCTGAAGAACGTGTTGATCCTGTGTATCCAAATATTGAAACATCCTCAGAAACATATCAAGATAGTGACTCAGATTTTGTCCCAGAAATAGAAATTCCAGTAGAAGCTGCAGTGCCAATACATAGAGTTCAGCGTGAAAGAAAATCCCCTAAAGCAATGGAGGATTATGTATCATATTCTGCCATAACAAAAGCAAATGGTGATCCGCTAGATGTCGAAGAAGCACTTAGTAGACCAGATAGAGACAAGTGGCTTCAAGCAATGCAAAACGAGTATGATGCTCTCATTGAAAATGGCACTTGGGAAATAGCCGATTTGCCACCAGGAAAAAAAACATTAAATTGTAAGTGGGTTTTCAAAACCAAAGGCCAAAATGAAAATTCGCTTCAATACAAAGCACGTTTAGTAATAAAAGGCTGTGCTCAAAGAAAGGGCATTGATTTTGAAGAGACATATTCACCTGTGGTTCGATACAGTACAATAAGATATTTACTTGCATTTGCAGCAAAAAATGACCTTGATATTGATCAAATGGATGCAGTAACTGCATTTTTACAAGGTGAATTGTCAGAGGAGATATATATGACCCCACCAGAATGTTATGATAACACTAACAAGGTTTATCGTTTAAAAAAAACATTATATGGTCTCAAACAAGCAAGTCGTGTATGGAATCAAAAGTTAGACTTATTTTTTAGAAAAATTGGTATGCAGCAGTCACAAACCGATCCTTGTATGTACTACAAAATTTCAGGTGAAATAAAATTAATTTTAGCTGTTTATGTAGACGATATGATCATTTTGTCTAACGACAGAGACACGAAGATGGCATTAAAAGATCAGTTAATGAAGAATTTTAAAATGAAAGACCTTGGACCTGCGAAGACCATATTAGGATTTAAAATAACCAGAGACAGAGTTAATAAAAAACTATGGATAGATCAGAAAGATTATTTGGAAAAGGTTTTAAAAAAATTTAATATGGACCAAAGCAATCCAGTAGATACTCCAATGTGTGTAGGTGAAAAATTAATAAAGGAACAATTACCAATTGGGGAAGAACAGAAAAGGAAAATGGAAAATGTTCCATATCAAGAGGCAGTTGGTAGTTTGTTATTTGCATCACAGATATCGAGACCAGATATATGCTATGCGATTAGCTGTGTTAGTCGCTTCAATCAAAATCCTGGTCCAGTTCACTGGTCTGCAGTTAAACGCATCTTTCGATATTTGAAAGGAACAATACATTACCGACTAGAATTTAATGGAAAAAAAATTGACGATTCAGATGTAATTGGTTACTGTGATGCTGATTGGGGCAGTGATCCGAACGATAGGCGCTCAGTTACCGGATATATTTTTATGAAAAATGGTTCTCCAATTTCCTGGAATACTAAGAAGCAGCCCACAGTAGCCCTAAGTACAACTGAAGCTGAATATATGGCTATGTCATCTGCCGCACAAGAAGCTTTGTGGCTCCGAGGCTTAAGCTATGAACTCAGCTTTAACACGAAACCAACTTTGATATATGTTGACAATCAAGGTGCTCAGAAATTGGCTTTGAATGGTGCTTATCAAGCTCGCACAAAACATATTGATATACGTCATCATTTTCTTAAGGAGAAAATCGATAATGGAATTATCACATTCAAATATGTACCCACTAATTCCATGTTGGCAGATTCGTTTACGAAGGCATTGGATAAAGTGAAGTTCCTGAAGTGCATTAGAGGTCAAGGACTTATTTCAAATAGGGAGAGTGTTGATACAAATTTGAAATTAAAGTAAATAACTTTTTGTACATATGAGAATTATGTCCTGTGACAATTTTGATGAAACCTCTATATATATAAACTGTGCTCTATGGTTTTCTGTGAGGTACTTATGTTGTGTGTATTATAACGATATATGTATGTTTAAACAATAAAAATAGTTTATTCTCCTACCAGCAAAATCTATTATCTAATATTTTACAAAATATACTATATAATAAAAAGTATGAACCTGTGGATAGATATAGCAGAACAAGCAAGCAGCAGTTTTTCTTATAATTAATTGAATATGTACATAAGTAGGTATACTTAATGGTGAATATAACTGAAATTTAGTTCAATTATTAGATGATTTATTAACTTAACAATAACTAACAAAAAGCAACAGTTTATGCAAAACTAACAGGTTATGATTTTTATTTTCAAAACATAATTCATTTCATTCTCATTCAATGATGCCTCCCATAGAAAAGGATACCAAGTGCTAACAGCGCTGCAGGTGATAGGATGCGAGAACTACAAAAAGGGGGGATAAGAAAAAAGGGCATTTTTCATTAAGTGAATACCCCCTGTCCATTTGGTCGAAGTATTCAATGTTGAAGGTTGCGATAAAAGTATAAAAACGTAGATATTAGATATCTGTTATCTGAAGAGTCAATCGAAAGGATACAAGGTGAAAAAGGCTGCAGTTTTGGAAAGAGTGCAAATTGAAGAATTTTTGACTAAATCTTGTGATAAAGAATATTTGATGATTAAGGTAATAACTCTTAACTTTTTAGACAATTTGTATTAATAATACTTTGAATCATTTTAGGTTGCGCTAGTAATAGGAGTCTCTGGTGCTTGTCGATGCTACGAATTGACGAATTTGAAAATCACTAATGTATAGGACACTGGCGCGTATCTAGTTGATTCGATAGCGCGTATCTAGTTGTTTCGATACCAGATACCAAGACCGGCATTTCACAAAAGTTTAAAATTATAAATGAAGGATTTTCTATCAACGACGTAGAGATGTGTAGAAAATGTATTTCCCTAAGACCAAAGAACTTATCACAAAACAGATTCTTTTTACATTATAAGAATCAAAAATGTACTTCTCAGCCTGTTGGAATCAACACATTGGCAAAAGTTCCATCAAAAGTTGCATCGTTTCTGAACTTGGCAAACGCGGAAGCTTATATTGGCCACTATATGAGGGTGCACTTCAATAACTTTATTGGGAAATAAAGGTGCCGACTTTACACCCATCAAGCGGCATGGTGGGTGGAAGAGCCCTGCTGTCGCAGAGAGCTATATTGAAGACTCCGTATCTAACAAACTTGGTATTGCAAGGAAAATCCAAGGTTCTTCTCGTTCAAGTCATTCCTCGGGAGAGGAGGCATCCAAAATTTGTTCCAAGAAGCAACTACAAGCTTCCCATTAACGGAAACGAAGTGAAATATGAAAATAGAAGAACGAAATGTCTATTAATATAAATGTTAATGTTAATTTTAATAAGTAAATTAAATTTGGTTGATTTAAGTTTATATTTTTTTATTATTTCAGTAGTGGATAATAGGTTACTTTATATGCTTTATAAGTGTGGATAAAACTCCTATTATAATGTGATTGTGTGTATAAATTATATTTTAAATGTGTTTTTATTAAATTCCTACCATAATCATAATGATTTTGAGTTTTGAAGTTGTTAATGTTATCTTCTAGAAAAGCAGTTATTACCATATTGTGTATTATAAACTTCATGTAATTTTATAACAAAATAACTGATTAACCTATCCCAATTCATTCACAATATTTAATATATCTTAACAGTGTAAAGTATAAATTTGACTAATAACTACTTGACATTACTAATTGTAAGATGTCATTCAGTTAAAAAATATTTTTTTAGTGCCGTTTTTACTGATAAGACGTGCAGCTACTTTCATCGTGGCTTTTTATATATGCAGCTCCTGCCACAATTAAAATAACTACACACATATGTATAATTCTTCGATAAATACCTACCTTATATCGATACCTTTTTGCCAAACTATCGTGACATTTTCCATGAAAATGACTATGGATCTATCGTAAGTATAATATGCAAATACACATCTTGGCAGAGGTAGATAGATCCATAAATATGTAAGCGTATTTAAATGTTTCACGGTTAAATAACTCCATACATTTTATCGTAAGTAACAGAACTGTAATAGGCAGAGTGGCAAAATTGTCGTAAGTAGCCTAAGGTAAAATTTAGTGAGTGACTTACGATATTTTGGCAAAAATGTATCGATATTAGAATTCTTCAAAACAATATACAAAACTGATCCTAACTAATTTTTATACTGCAATCAGACAAGGTTCAAATACTTGGTTGACAAACCATGTTACTTTAAAGTTTTTTGGGTTAGTTACTAAATTATGTTTAGACAAGTAACTATTATGAATCAGTTATAATTCCCGCTAATGTATAATTTATTTAAAAAATGAAGTTGTAACAGGAGAAATAAAGAGTGTCGTCAATGAATTTAATATACATAGGTAGGTAGGTACCAGACATACCATTGGAAGATTTGTACATGTAGGGAGTGTCTTTACAAGCACATAAATTTCGACTTTGTCGAAAATCATTTCAAGTCAAATTAAAAAGAGATGATTCCAATTATTTGAAATGCACTATAAATAGAAAAAAATTATGTGTGCAATTTGCTGCACAAATATAACTCTTGAGTACAGTCCTGTCAATTACTCGTCATATCTAATGCACAAATAATACAAGTAATCTTTGATATAACCCTATATTAAGTTAACTTTTTAGACCCGCTGCTAAAGTATTTTTTTACAACAGTGTACATATTTTATACCCATATCCATCCATATAAGTAATATTTAGTTAGTCATATGCCCATATCTCACCAAACTATTTTCAAAATTTCCCTCTGTAAATAGCTCAACATCGTTAGCTGAAAACTAGCCAATGTAATATTAGCACAGTATGGCGACCACCTTACAACTGACAAAATGATAGTTAGTTAGAATATCTATGGATAATATTAATTAATATTAATATTAATTACAAAATATGAATTACTGAAAATTATGTCACTTTAAACTCGCGTTTAAAATGTCGATTCAGCGAACGTGAAGCGGTAAAGCGCTGGATTGCTATGTTTTCCTGAATGCGCCCATTATATTTCATCTGTCATCTATGGTTATGGCTATCATAACCATAGATTACATAGATTATCATAACAGACAGAAATCAGATATTCTGTGATCATCACAGATTATGGTGATCATAACCATAAGAAATGCATTTGTGCTGTGTTTTTGTGATATTTAAAAGTCTTATAATTTTGTTTAAATGAGAGTTAGTTACCAAATTATACATAAGTAAGAAATAAAGGTTTGGAATTGTTTACCATGTCTCATAGTGACAGTGAAATTAAAGACTATGTAAAAGAAAAGATAAGAAAACAATTGCATATTGAATTTAAATCAAAAAAAAAAATTTCAACACCCGAAGATCTTAGGAAGCTAAAGAGAAAACTGTCTCCTATTTATCAGGAAATTAAGTTAATACAAGCTGTAAGTGTTAATAACATTGAAAAAGTTAGGAAACTTTTAGAAAACGGTGTTAATCCAAATAGTACTGATTCCCAATTGCGAAGTGCTTTACATGTAGCAGTAAGTAAAGGATATGCAGATATAGTGAAGGTTTTATTAAGTTACGGTGCTGATCCTAATAAAAGAGATGTAATTCAGAATACTCCTTTACATTTAGCTGCTTGTATACATAATTTTTCTATAATTTCCATGCTTATAAATGCAAAAGCTGATGTTAGTTGCTTAGATATCCATGGAAGAAATCCACTACAGTTAGCATCAAGTAAATTAGAAATACTACAGAGGGGCTGGAGACAAGGAGCTATTGAAATGGTTAAATTGAGAGAAGAAGTACAGCAGGTACTTACTACACATTTTTAATATAGCTTTTCATTTAACCCTAGAGAGCTAACCATGTTTCAACCTACTGTAAAGAATAACCACTCGTATATTTTACGAACCCGTTTAATAATGACAATAACTGACAACAAAACAATTTAAACATTAAACAACAAGGGTTGAGGTGAGTAATATAATATTTTAAACGACGTTTTCAATTGCCATTGCCGTATGGGCGCAATGCTCCAAACAGAAAGGACGCTTGCATACATCACATTTATTTGACGTCATCCGTCGTTTTTTCGACGGACAAATTTGACATGTGGTCCTCCCTGAAGCTTCATGAATCGGTTGATCTTGAGGTCGATCCAGTTTAAAAATACTGCTAATGGAACTCTTGATCGAACGCTGCAAAGTTGGCATTTGTAAACGATGTTTCATCCAAGGTGTCATCAGTTGTCGGCTTAGTACTATCATAAATTCCCTCCTGCTATTAGGTGATTCATTTAATTTATATTTATTGCTGCTGTAAATGATATATGAATTGATGGATGCAATGTTTATCATGCCATAGAAGATACATAGAGGCCATCGCTTAGTTTTTCGTGAAGTTGACATATGTCCACACATTTGGTTGAATGTATCCACACCTCCTTTTGTGGAGTTATAAAATTCAATCATATCTGGCTTTCCTGTCTTGTCAGACAATAGCGTATTTCCTGAATGCATTGTACTTAGAAGAATTACATTCTTATTTTTTTTTCGGAACATATGAGAGCAGGGTTTTTGTTTGTCAAAGCAGTATCTGACATCGCCAGCTGCACGACCTCTTGTGGAGAGCATTTGGGCCGGAATTTCCCGCTTATTTTTGCGAAGCGTTCCGACCATTTTAAAACCATGAGGTTCTTTCAGAAGGTCATCTGCAAGTTTAACTGATGAAAACCAGTTGTCCATCGTGATGTTACGATTGGAACCTGCCAGCGAAGATGTCAGTGTTTTCACATAGTGTTCTGCTAATGGTAAATTATTTGTATTCGTTGTTTTACCCGTATATGGAGATGCGTCTATCATATATTTGGTCCCTGAATCACAAACCATGACAATTTTTAACCCGTATTTTGCCGGTTTGTTCGGAATATACATCCGAAATGAACACCGGCCACGGAATGCTAATAACTGTTCGTCTATTGTTATGTAAGGCTTTATAAGAATTTTTGGAATTGAATATCAGTTCTTCCCATATTCTTCTAATCGGAGCAAACGAATCTACTTCTTTCCTATCTGCCCTGGTACTTTTATCATCAAAACGTAGACAATTTGTTACAAACTTAAATCTTTCACGACGGCTTTCATTACGGCCTTGTACGTTATTCCACATAAAGCATCATCAAACAAAGCTTGACTATTTAGGTGGTTATTTTTAAGTGCGCCCGAGAATATAAGGAGTCCGAGAAACGCCCTTATCTCCATGTCACATGTAGAAGATGTAGTGGCTTTCTTTTCTTTGTACTTTTGGGATCTTACAGCAATTTCCGCGTTTGTGTGTTTTACAACTTCACTAATAATATCTGATAACAGTAAACTAAAAGCTTGTAATGGATCTGACGCTTGTTTAGCCATACCTGTGGGCCCTTGGATAATATGGACCTTGTTTTTCATGGGTGTCCTTACACTCCTTCCTGCAACAGCCGACCAACGATGTCCATTTTTCCCTTTGAGGCTTAGTTGTGGTCTATTTGTGTTTTGGCCTACATCATCAATAGTATCTTGATTTTCTAATTCTTCGTCACTGCTTTCTACTTCGTTTTCTATTGCTTCACGGATGAGAACTGTTTTCCTCTTTGTACTACGTTTTTGAACCTTCTTGCGCTTATTACCATTGGACAACATGTCATCCGGGTCTTCATTCTCGCTAGATGGCACAAAATCACTTCCCGAGTCTTCGAATGGCTCGTGTTCCACGTGATCATCTTTCTCAGATCCGCTTGAATCACTTCCCTCGTCGTCGTCGAACATTAACTGCTGAAGTTCCTTGTCAGACAATGCTCTATTCCTTTCATAATTCGTTTTCCAGTCTGACATGATGTGTACATCCAAAAAATAACTATAAAATGAATAAAAAACGTATAAAGCGATTTCCATGTAAAAGTCACGTGAAGACTAACCTGTCGTAAAAATTACGAATAGTCCACGTGTAGCTGTCACAAGATACACTTCAACTTCTACTAAACACAAGCACTGTGCTCGTCAACACCCGTGAGGAAACTACCGAGAGTTTGACGAACGTCAGTCAACCCTGTACTGTACTTTAAGGCCGTTAAATATTGGTCGTCGTAAAATTTACGAATGGTTATCCTTCTAAGGTTAATGACCTTTACGGCTTACACACTCTAGGTACTACGGGTTGTTCTGTGGAAGCAGTTACAAAAGTACATTAATTTGTGCAATATCTACAGAGAGTTTACATAGTTAATAACAAGAATAAAAAATAACAGCAAAACAATAAGAAGGTAATTAAAAAATATGTAAAAAATTAATAAAAAGTAAAATATATAGAGCAAAATTACTGGATTGCAAGAAATAGATTGAAATTAATTTACAACAGTTATTAAACTGATAAGATTTCAGTTGCGTATTTAAAATTATAAATGCAAAATATGGATGTACGAAACTGAGAGAGAGGGTAATGTAGAAGATAGAGACTTGTACAAGGTGCCCGTTTTTCAACCTCAAGGATGAATATCTCAGTTATTATAAAAGATACAAGATCGGTTAAATTAGAAAAAAGTTACGCATTTTTAAGGTGATCAATAATCTTAAAGAAAATTTGACCAGTCATTTTTCGTTTTTTAATTATGGCAAAAAATTTTAAAATCCCGCTTTACGTTTTTATTTTTTTGAGTGAAAACCGACAAAGCTAGACGGTGTTTTCCACAAAAAGCTATTTCGAACAATGGTAATGTACATTGGCCAGCGAGGTCACTGTCTGAATTTAAAATCAAATCATAGGTACAGTTTTAAAGTTTATCCCAAGAAATGTATATTATATTACTTAATAGATACAAGATTTCAAAAAATTTGTGAAAATTATCATTTTATTTATTTTAAGAATATTTACTTGTGATTTTGTTTTTAAATACCTACTGACTATTTTCCTGTTTTGATTGGTTTTACAGGTTACGTATTTCTACAAAAAAGTTGATTCATCAACTTTTTCCTCAAATAAATTACAGACAATATATATTATGTAAAGCCCTATTCCTGCAGGAATCCAGTCCTGAATAATTGTTGGGGCTTACCAACCTAAATCGTTGTTGAGGCGCAAATGTGGCCTGCGAAATAATGATATGCCGCCCCCTCTCCAACACAAGTCTCAGAATTTGGGGCTAATTCATGTGATTAGAATGAGGGGTAGAGATATTATTATTTACAATTGAATTTAGTTTACTATACAGCCTCCATAATATATATCAGAAACATGCTTATAACTTAATATTTTAAAATTTGTTCCAAAGCATCTGAATTTGTTTTGGGAGTATGTGTAACAATAGTCAGTATAAAATTGAAATTTAAGTAAATATATTTAGGTATATTATAATCTTGATTATAATTATCTACTTACCTTTTCACACACGAGTTTGAACAATCGGCACCTCTACTGTTACTGCATTATTTGCTTGGTGCGGAATGTATAGTATACCTCGGGTAATACTTGATGTATTACCTTGTAATTCCCATGAATTTCTTGGTACTTCCCTTATATTACCTAAGTATTACCCAAATTTTCCCAAATAATTAGTATTACCTCGCATTACCCAGGTATTCCCCTAGAGGTATACACCAGATTACCCCAGTATTCACGAACTAGGAACTCAGGAGAATTCAACAGAGAGAGAGAATTCAACAGAATTCACAGGGAAGTTGAAGGATATCAATTTCGCTTTTAATACAATGCAATACCTACTACTAATAATTCTGAAGTGCAAAGCTCGAGTTAGATGTTTTGAATAAATAATAGGTATAATTTACCCTAAAAAAATTATTTTAATAGTAAAAAAAGGTGTATTTCGATAATAATAAAATATCCTCCAAAATACCTATGTGCATTCTAGTTCAAGTAAAACTGATCCCTCCCCCTCTCAACATATTTTCTTTCAAAATCCAGACCCATATGATTTTTTCTGTAAAATTTTATTCCGATTTAAACATTTTCAATACTTAAAAAATATATAAAAAAACAAATTTTTTTTTAATGGAACAACACCTATATTTTGCAAAAATTAAAACTTTAGTCCAACGGTATATAAACTTTTGTGGTAATCTTCTAATGTTAAAATAGAACAACTGCAAAACCTCAGAAAATAATGATCTAAACAATGATGAAATTGTATTTGGAGAAGATCATCATCCATAATATATTAAATTAAATTAAATTGATTCTGTGTTGCTCTAAATTCCGTCGCCCAATCGACGAAGTTTCTAAGCTTTCTCCTTCGAGCGGGGATCGCGAAGCCAGCCATAAGGGGAGGTCAAATAAATAAATAAATCAAATAAATTTTTTCTCACAGTCACAAAACTTCGAAATTTTTTTACTGTCAGGAGTCTGTAAGATTAAAATTTTCCTTACTGGAAAAAAAATCATAGTAACAAAAGTAGTCACTTTTAATCCTAGGAGCTAAAGTTGACACTTTTAATCCTAACAACGGTGAAATAAATCAATAATTTCAAATCACAAATTCATAATTAAAACGCGTCGATTCTGTCTCGCTCTAAATTCTGTCCCCAAATCCACAAAGTTTCAAAGCTATCTCCTCCGAGGGGCGATCTCGGAACGATCTCCGCGGACCACCGGAGGTCGCCCCCGACCTTTCTCCAATGCGTAGGGGTATTTTCGTCCCGTTTCCTACACGTTTTCCCAATTTAAACACCTTTTCAAAAAACCTCTGCAAAATTTTCGTCGATCGCCGTTCGGCGAGAGAGATGCGGCTAGCACCGGCGTTTGTCCTCGCGCCTAATGGTCCCGTCACGCCCGCCGAAATACCGACTTTTCGCGGGACTCCCTCGCCCCTCTTCTAATTTTTACGGCTTCGAGAAGGGCTTCACGCGAAAGTTCAGTCCTTTCTCTAATCCTTTGAGATTTTTTTTCGAGACCGTACGTCGACTCCTTCTACGTCTATTTCGTCTTCGAAAATTTCGAGTCGCATCCGTCTCAACTTCTTTCTCATTTTATATGCCGATCTGAGATTACATTAACGAGACAAGCACCTCCCACGAAAACTGTCAAATTAATTAAACTTCAGATAGGTTTATTTTTTTAGGATAGGGCAATTTTCCTACGAGAAATATTGCTAACGGAATCAATAGTACTGACTGCGAAACACTTCTGATTACCAAAATATTGAAGCGAAATGCTTTTCCCATTAGAAAATCGGTAAAAATAGTTTTTTTCAGGTTGACAAGTACAGTTTACATACTTAAACGTCTCAAGGTAAACATTTGACAGCAGGCTTGGTAGCGCAACGGGAAAGTCGTATGCGATTCAAAACTTGATAATGCTGATATCGCGAGTTCGAGTCACGGTCGAGGCAAACTTTTGTTTTACTTTTTAATTCCAATTATTTATTAGTATTAATATTTAATTATTCTGTTTCATCCGTATCCGTAGCTTTTATTCTTTCTGCACGTAAAGTTTGGAATTAATTCGTTCATTAGGGCAGTCTGTTAAATTCATCATCTTAGCTTACAAAAGTAAATATCTACAATATTTTTGGTCCCATTGATAAAATTGATAATAATATTTACTTAAAAATAAATTCTACTTTCAGTACTTAAAAAATTATGATGTTTTACCATCAACAATAGAGTACCCTTAAACCCTTACCATCAAAATATTTAAAAAAATCGTTTAGTATAATTACATCATCATTCCAGATACAAAATTTCTTTATATGAATTTTCTTTAAAATAATATTATTCCAGATGCTTTGGTCACCCGAAGGGTGACCCCAGGCCGCAGGCCTGGACCCCCGGTAGGGCTAGAAATGGGAACGAAAATCGCGACAGCGATAATAACATGTTATATTCAGACTAAATGGGGTCCTTTTTTATCTCGTCAAAAAGTGACACTTTTAATCCTAATAAAACAATATACTATATTCTATTTAATTTTTTTTTATAATTATTGCTTCTAATACGGAAGGCCTCTAATCTATGGAAAACAGACGTATTAAACCTTCCTAATATAGTGGTCGTGGATAAACATATAAATTAGGTACAGATAATAGGCAATAATATTTTAATATTTCATATAAAATTAACTATTATGGACTAGGGGGCGTTGAAATATTTGTTCTCTTCGAAAGTGGGCGATGGTCCAGAAAAGGTTGGGAATCACCGTGCTAAAGGGTATACAGATAGGCAGTTCCCAAACAGACAAACGTTTGTAAGGGTATACATTATAGTAAGGTGAATTAGGAATATTGAACTGAATATTTTGGATGCAGTGGAAGAAAATCCTGACACTAGCACAAGAAAAGCTAACAGCTCATTTTCAGGTTTCACATTTGGTCAGATGAAAATCCACATGTTACTAGAGAATAATATTTTCATCATCAGTTTTCTGTGAATATTTGGACAGGAATTGTTAATAATGTAGGTCCATTTCTATTAGAAGACTTGTTAGATGATGTGCCTCTAGCAGTTAGAAGACTAATGTGGTTTCAGTATGATGGGCACCTCACCACATACGGCAAGACTGGTGATTAATTGGCTAAACAATAATTTTAACAATCAATGAATAAGACATCATGGACCTGTTCCCTAGCTACCTCGTGCACCTGATTTAAACCCATATCACTTTTATTTATGGGGTCATGTGAAGCAGTTAGTCTATGCATTGCCAATAATTATCTGAAAGAACTTCAACAAAAAATAGAGAATGCGGCTAATAACATACGAAATAATGCAGGACAAATTTTGGGAAATATTAGGGACTGAAAGCAGAAAAGATTACAGGCATACAGGCAGACATGTGCAAAATCACCCCTTAAAATACATGTACAAGTCCAAGATCCATCCTGTATTATCTATCAAAAATAAAAGCAACAAAATAATATGCATGTATTTATAAAAAAATATTTGCTATAAGATAAAATGCAAAAAAAAAACTTGAACCCCTAACTTTGAGTATAGTTATACAAAAAGCTAATTGATATGTACGTTAGCGGTAAAATAATATCCTTTTATGATGTAATGAAAAAACACCCTAACACAATATTTACATATTTCAAAATATTTTTACTTTGTAGTATTGTATATAAAAAAAATTTTTGATATTCCGTTCTGTATGCTTTTTGTTCTTATAGGATTTTAAAGAAATAAAAATAACAAAATTGAAGTATAAGCCATATTCAGATTTTTATTTGAGAACATATTACATTTTTCATTTAATATCACTACAAAATTGCCTATTTTGAGGCTTCCAGCATCTACAACGTATTGTATCCTATTTTATCTAATGTACCATCTTATTGATGGTTATGAAAATAAACTAAAATATAATCATTTTAGAAAATCAAGTTATAAAATTACAATTAATCTTCTTCACACAGTTAAGTATGGATTGTGGCATTATTAAAAAGAAACTGATGGTTAATTAAAACAAATAAATTGTAATGTGAGAACCCTCAGCCCCTCTTTAACTTTAAACTCTTAGAAATTAACAACCACTTTAAATAAACATGTCAATGTTGGCAGCACTGAAAATTTAAAAAAAATGTATGAACATTTATGAGAAAACAGTACCAGCCCCGATTTTGATATTTCTTTCCTGAAATTATTTCAGTTTTATGTAATACTAATCCAATAAAAAAAATCACAATTTATTAAGTTATTTTGCATTTCATGTAAAGTTGCTAGATTTTGCAATGAACCTAGTGGAAATTAATTGGCTTTAATCCACCAGGAACTACTGACATTAGCTCCGGCTTAGCTTGTCGGTTAGGTGTCGGTTCGTAGGAAGAAAAAATGTTATTTTAAGTTATCCTGTTGGAGTGCCAGGATAATTTTAAATAGACGATAATAAATAATATGAGTTAATATAAAATAATGAATGTTTGATGAAATTAAACAAGTCGATTAAAATAATTGTATATTACAGTTAAAAAAATAATGATGCAGGATATTTACAATTAATGTGATGAATGTTTAAAGAATAATGATCATGTATTAAATATTGATTAAACTACTATATTTGTGGTTGTTACCACGCAACAATGACTTTACAAAAACTTGCTGGTAGCAGATATTGATTTGGTTTACACAAGAACAGATATATTCCTCTGGCCTCGAAGAAATCAGATTAACTCTCACCAAAATATATCCTTAACAATGGTAGATCAGGACTCTCCAAAGTGCAACAGTTATGCACCTACTGCAGTCTGCAACCAAAATAGATGGCTAGCTAGCGTTTGGTTGGTATGTTCTGAGACGTTGGATGTCAGCAACTTTGTCCTTTCCAGTTCCTAGTGGTGGAGTTAAAATTTCTGAAGATTCCTCTCTTCCAGTAAGCCAAGATGTTCTCATGAAATACAGTAAATGTGTTAAACCAAAATCATAGGATAAATACAAACTCTACTTTAACAAAGTAGAATCTCAGTAGACAATCTTGCTGTGATAACAAACACAACTGTGGTATTAAAATTTAAATTAGGTAATGAAACCAATTAAATGAATTAAAAGACAAACAGGAATCACCCTGTATAATTTGCAATAAAATTATCCAAAATTTGCAAATGAAATAATAATAGTTTAATAATAGTAAATAACCAATATACTATGTAGTTAATTAAATACAGGAACTGTTAATTAGTTCCTAAAAGAATTTATGAGGAATTATTTCTTTTACTTATGAAAAAAATTACAATGTGAACAAAAACCTATTAGTGACCTTGCTGGTTGAAAAGGAAATATATAAACATTCACTAACTGCTGGGTTATAAATTAATTATTGTAAATGATTGAATATTAACAAATTGTTAAATATTAACAAAAATAAATAAATATTAAAATTGCCTAAACTTTAAACAAATGTATTTTACATCTATGCAATTTTAATTAATAGAAATACAAATCAAATTAATGGCTTTGTGCAACTTGATCAGAAGAGATACTTGTTAATAAAAAAATATTAAACATGAAATTATTTGGGGTTTATTACCTTAGCCTATACTCAGTAAAAAAAAAAAAAATATAACCTATCTCCAATCAGAGATAAACTAAATGACTTTGAATCCCTTTACTATCACAGATTGACTAACAATTGCCCCGAGTTGTAGATTTTCCTGCAAAGCTGGTTAAATAACCTTAATAAAAAAAATCGAACATAAAGGTCAACTGCCTTGTAGTCTTAAACTTGATTTGAACTCCAAAATTACCACAAAATGGTAGTCATAAAGACATGAATTCAAAACAAAATTACAGCGATATTTAGTTATTCAAAGTACTAATATAATATAAATAGAAGGCATCAATCAGACGCCCTAAAAAACTGAAGCCAACACGTGGCTTTGAACCTTAATAAAAAACCCTACACGTATCCTTGTGTAAAAGTAGAAAAATACCAAATATAATTACTGAGTAACAGTATTGGTTCTGTGTCGGTTCTATGCTCTGAATAAACCACAAATATAATAATAGCAAATAATAAATAAATTAATCAATATATAGAAAATGAAATTCAATAACAGAAGTATCTCACCTGCTAATTTACACCCAAAAAGCCTTGAAATCAGCCTGTCCTGTCAATTTATGGAGCTCCCCCCTCTCTTTTGCAAGAGTACAATGTGACACCAATGTTTTAAAGTATCATCCGCAACTGGTAATACAGAGGTGGAGTCATGGTTGCATATGAGTGACTAGCAAAATACCACTGTGCGTAAATTGTTAAAATTTTCGCTACAATTTAATATATAAATGTAATTGCATATCATGTACGAGTCATTTTAGGGGATGCTCAGACTGTCCAAAAGGACAATTCCATCTAAAGGGACATATGGCCACTTTAATTAAAATGATCAAATTACAACACAAACTCAAGTAACCTCGAACTGAGGGATGTTGTTCGGCATATTCCTTTATTCTATTCTGAATTACTCTGGACACTTTTTTGAAGAACAAAATAGGAAGCACCAGTCAGAATACTTAAATGTCTAAATGAATATATCAATAAGGAAATAAATTGATAAATAGCGAAAATATAATTAATTACACAAATATTTATCATAGAAATAATTAGAGAATAAGTCGGTGGTATGGTAAGAAATTAAAAAATAATTGAAATATATTAAAATTAACTTACCAGCGTCTCATTGGAAAGAGTAAGTGAAAAGTGTACTTTTACTTACATAATTAAAATAGCTTCTGTAGTGGTTTTCTTCAAATGTGTACGTTTATCAGCGAAAAGTGAACGTTTAGATTTTTTTATTCAAATGTTTTCAAGTGCCTGCATTACCAGCTGTTGAGTTAATTCAGCATTATTTTTTGACAACCTCTTACCTGCGAGTAAATATAGCATATTTGCTTTATCGGGCATTAGAATGTGTGTTAAAAGATCCCATATTTCATCGTTTACCTCCTGTAGTTTCGTCCACAATTTTTTCCACTTAAAGGTCTGACCTATTCTAATTTTCTTCTTATGTGTTGATACAATCAACAGCTTATGCATTAGAGTTTTAATGTCTTTTGCACTGAGAGGCACTCCAAGTTATACCATTTAAAAATTTTATTAAATTTATTAAAAGTTTGGTTTGCTCCTGTGCACTGAAACAGTCTGTATGTTCAGAAGTATAAGCAAAGCCCAAAGTGGCCTAGGTCATACCACAAAAGGAGATAACTAGATATTTAGTAGCAACTGCATAGTAGGTCTGTCCACAAAAAAATTAATATACATTAAAAGTAGTGTAAAACGAAGCTTTCAATTAATAATAACAATATTCGAAGTGTGATTGATTGAAAAAAAGTCAATCCGAAGTACAACAGCGGGCGTTGAAATTGCTTGCTATATTTCAGTGAGATCAACGTGTTGTCATTGGCTTCACGTCACAAGCTTGCTGGCTCGGCAGGCACCAGATCCTCTATGCCAGGTTAGGTACATTCTGTGTCGGTTCTCGTTCAATTGTACATAGAGTAGAGTTTGTTTTTGTTTATTCGCAAATATGAAGGAGGGTTTTCCGAAAGCAGATTCACATAATTTGCCGTACGTACACGTGATTATGGTGTCAGATTTTCTCGCGTCAAATACTGATTTTAACCAGCTTGGTAGTTCTTGTCAGTAGTGGAGGATTTGCCCCTCAGAGAGGTAGAGAGAGTTGCTTTGGCAATACTCAAGGATATGCCAAGCACCGGTTCTGGTCCGACAAATTCACCCCTCCCTGGGTAGAGTCGGCTGCTTCATTCCTTTCATGGCCAGAATGATCTAGGACCCACACCAGAGTTATTCTATTATTTCTGCACAAATGAGCGAGCGCCTGCTAACAACTCCATACCGTTTTTAAGTTACAACGGTAGGAACCAAGAGCTTCAAGAGCTGCTTGGCTGTCTGAGAAGATTTTATCGATTTGAGTGTTAGTTGCGTTTGTTCGCCTCTGTGCACACAATTCGATGGCATAGATTTCTGCCTGAAATATAGTTGCATAACTACCAAGGAATGAAGATACCGTTGGGTTGCAACTATACACTCCGGCTGCAACACTCACGGTTGTTTTGTAACCATCTGTAAACCAATAACTATCTGCCCTTAATAGGTCAGCTTTATTCCGATCAAGAGAATGTTAAGAATGTTAAAGGGCAGTTCATGGTTGGTCGTTGCAAGCATGACATCTGAAATCATCTCCAGGATGCTGTGACTTTCCATGTCATCCGCAACCTATTATGGTCCATAATGTCAGACTGCGGCATGTTAATAGCTGTCTGCTTTAGTCTGTATGTTGCCCATCTGGCCTATCTCTCCAAATATATGTGAAGAGGAGGTAGGTCCAGTAGGATTTCCAGAGCTGCCGACAGTATAGAGCTAATTGCTCCAGTTATGGCCAGGCAGGCTTGTCTCTATAAACCAAAAAATTTGATTTTCGTCCTTTGTTGCAGTCCTTTGGGCCACCAAACTATGGGGTCGTACGCTGTCATAGGTCGTATGACTGTCACATACAGCCAATGTATTTGTTTGGTACCCGTCCCCAAGATTTCCCACAGATTCGTCGAGATGCCCATAAGGAAAGTCGTGCCTTGTGGATCATTTTCTCCAGATGGGAGTTCCAATTAAGCGACTTATCCAGTACTACATCCAGATACTTCGCTTCCTCCCCAAATGGAATTATTTCACCGAGTAAGGAGGGAGGTCTTAAGATTGTCCAGCTTCCTTTTCTTGGTAAATGATATAATTACCGTTTTGTAGAGATTTACCGACATCTGCTCCCTCTCACACCAACTGAGTACTATATCTAGTACCTCCTGGAGGGTGAGGGAAATTCCCTCTTCGGAGTTTCCTCTGACTAAAATGACTAGATCGTCTGCATATGCTTGAATCCCAACCTCCCACACAGAAAGTATGGCCAGCAGGTCATCCACAAGCAGTGACTAAAGTAGGAGGGAAAGAACACCACCTTGTGGACACCCTCTTGCGACCCTAAATCTGATTGTTTCTTCCTGAAGGGACGTCGTTATAGTTCGTTTTCTAACATAGCCCGAATCCAGTCACTTACCGTTGGGTCGACTCCCCTAGCAGCAACAGCTGTGTATAGGGAGTCAGCCAGTACATTGTTAAACGCTCCTTCAATGTCAAGGAAATCCGCCACTGCAATTTGCCTACTTTGCAGGAATTGGGTGATTTTCTCAACTAGGTTACTGAGCGCTGGTTCTGTTGATTTGCCAGTTTGAGAGGCATTCTGGTGGGTATTAAGAGGGTGAATGCTTAACACACTCTTCCTAATGTATCTGTCCTGTATTGGGTGTGTGTGCCGCTCTAGTGTAAAAGTTTGTGTCAGTTATCTCTCTACATAATCACTGAAAACTGGTATGAATAAAGTGAAATAATTAATTTTGAAATTTACATTGGCTACCTAAGATCTTTAAGCTCAAAGTGACAGAAATATACTGCAAAGTATTTCCAGATTACCATATTACAGACATATTTTATATGTATTAATAAAATAAACAACTCTACAACACTCACTCATGATAGTTATCAGTTAGAATTTTTTGTTACTATTTAAAAATTCTGTAAAGGCGACCACACACCAAAACTAATTTATAAAATGAGTGAAGATAAACCTAATATAACGATAGCTCAAATTTATGAAGAAATAATAAAGAACAGGACAGAATTAAAAAGTACAATTGATGCAAGTGGAACTTGATTATTGTTGAAATTAGAACACCTAAATAATAAAGTCATAAAACTTGAAAGAGAAAACCAAAAGCTTAAAGATAAAATTGAACAACTAGAGACAAATAATAAGAAGACTAGCATAGTAATATTTGGATTGGATACGCCTCACAAAAATACACAATTGGCTCAGAACATTTCTGAAGAATTAAAAAAACTGTTAAATATTGATATTACTCAAGTGGATATCAATAACGCATATTCGTTAGGGAAGACTGCAGATAGTCCAATAAAGGTGGAGTTCACCACTTATTTGAAAAAAACAGAAGTAATACAAAACTGCAGAAAATTTAAATGTACTAATGTAAGGATTGCACATGGTTTAACCTTGAAACAAAGAGAAATCAATAAAGCCCTGAAAGTATATTTAAATAAAGCCAAGGAGAATCCTACTAATAAGTCTTACATTAAAGGGAATAAACTATACGTAAATAAGGTTTCTTATACCATTGAAGAATTAGAGGAGAGTGAGGAATTTATATTCCAACATCAACGTTCCAGTAGTGAGCCATCTACACCTAGCCGAAATATTCTAGAAGTGTCAGAAGTTTTTGAACAGACAAAAGAAAAACAAGAGAAACAAAATTAACCCAGTGAAAACACGAAAACAAAAAAAAACTGAAAGCAACGCAGAATATTCGCAAGATATTCCTCCAATAATTGAGGCAGGCAAGGGAAAACCAAAAACGATACTGTTGTCAAATGTTGTCCAATCTAAGGTTAAAACTCGGTCAACCAACAAGTAACTCTGTAATTATGTATTGTATATTTTATTGTTGTATGTCCTTATATTCCACTGTAAGGCATTAAATTTAAATTTAAACATTTATAAATATTTTAGCGTATTTACGTTATGGATCCCTACATAAAACATCAGAAAAAAATCAGTTTTATCGCAGATAGGATCTACAGTTAAATTAAGTCCGAAAACATTGGAAAACCCTTAAAAAAACTCCTATTAACATTCCAAATACCGACGGATTTTCAGTGATGTCTTAGAAATGCAGCACAAAAAAATTACGTATGTCCATTACTTTTACATAACAGTCCAGTAAGTGATAGCAAGAAGTTGTCCATACATCACATACTAGAATATTTTATCAAAAGTGGGCTTAACCAAACCGCAGAATTTTATTTATTTTTGTAAAACAACGTTAACCGAAGGGGAAATTAAAAATGCCAGCAAGCTTACCCATACTCAAAGCGAAGACTCGTTGTGATTTGAACTTCATTATGGTTGGCTAACCGCTTCAAAATTATTAATTTATGAAGCTGCTCCATGCAAAACAGCGAACAGTACTTTGGTAGCACAAATTATGGGAGTTTTGAAAACATTTTACACTCCAGCCATGAAATGAGGAAGAAATTTAGAAAAAACCGTGATTAGTGCACTGAAAAAAAGCTTAACATTAACGTGAAGCAAGTTGGGTTCATTATTTTAAAGGACGTGGAGTTATAGAAGCCTCATCCAACAGGGTGACACAAGATTTGGTTATTGAAATAAAATGTCCCGTTTCGCAAAAATCTTTTTCGCGGTATGTTAATTCTAAAAATGAAATAGTAAAAAAAATATTTAGCTCAAATAAACTTGCAAATGTTAGCTAGAGATGTTAAAAACGAAATATTTTGCGAAGGACACCCAGATTTTGAAACTAGAAAAGAAATTACTGTAGCTAATGTAAAATATGCTGCAAAATTTACAGAACATCTTATTGACTCCACAATAAAGTTTTGGAAAAATAGCATTTTTAAATTACTGTATATAGTTTTTACTGAATAAACCTATAGTTTTTTTACTACTAAATAAAATTACCGACTGAGCAAAGACTTATTTTTATTAAAATGAAAGTAATTTTACAATATAAAGTTATTGTTTTATTATCGGGTTCTGTAAATTTATTATGGCACAAGAAATCATTACACTACATTATCTAACTTTTGAACCATTGCTGAGAGGATAGTGGAGTTGGGTCCTAACATTTTAAAATCTCGGATGCGATTTATTACGCATTCCACATGTATTCGTACACTGACAATGCGTTTTGTAAACAGGACGTCATTCTTGGCCATTTTGACATTACTTGTAACACTTGGAGGTCTGACCAACAATGTACATTTTTTTTACTCGGGAAAGTTTCAATTTGCTTAAAACTTCTGTAAATCATAACACAATTTTCTGGAAGAATTTTTAAATATTCACAATCGTCAAATATTGCAACGTCACTTGCACGACCACCATACCCACTTGATATAAAATGTATGAATCCATCAAAAGTACACGAAATCAAATATTTCATGGTATTGCATTTTTTGTACTCTGACCAAGTTAACGACTGCTGAACAGCGGCACTAGGTTTCTGAATTTCTATTTCTAAACAGTCGGACAGATGATTTACTGGACATTGTAGAAAGACATTCGAAATTGTATTGGGAGATTTCTTTTTATTATAGTCTTTACTAAGGTCAAATATTTGTTGAAAGGAGTTATTGCTCTTAATTTTATAGAAAGTTCTATATATAAAATACTTTTCTTAAGAACTTCTCATTTCCAAAATGTTTATAAAATTGTTGTATTCTTTGAGAATATCAGTATACATTCGTAACCGTTTCTCAATTTTTTGGAACAAACATTGATCAAAGTTTACTTTCCTCAATTTTTCGATTTTCTGGTGTAACATCACCTTCACTACTACTGTCATGATTCGGTTGCCATTCAATTTCTCCATCTGAGGTGTCCGTTGTTGTCTCGTTGTTTGAATAATTACAATATGATTGGAATAAGTTTTGTATCTCATGTTTTTTAAATGACTTTTGTAGATGTTGAAAATAAAACTTGAGTACTCTTACTTCTATAATGAGGTAATATTCGAGTTTGAGTTGCTACATGACATCTTGCTGCTAAGTCAGTTCTACTGTTGTGTGGGTCAATGGCTTCTGCATTAAGAGAAGTTAACGGTTCCGGCACATGTTCTAAACATTCAGTAGATTTGGACAGTAACTCGTCAACTTTTCTTTTTCGGGCCCTCCTTTCACTAGTTAATCGAGATGTTTTGTGTACTACTTTATCTGCTTTATGTGGCTGACAGGCAAATATATGAGGTACTACATCACCTTTCATATGCGCCTTTACTTTGCTAAGTTTATATTCTAAATAATTTTCCATCATATCTTGTTCAAGCTAAAAAACAAAACCCCCCCCCCCATTTATTTTTATTCAACATCAGGTACGTGTCTATATAACTTATATTAAAACGATCCTCGCAACAATACAAAGTTGATGCCGAAGAAGCGTCTTTAAAGTCCCGTCTTACAGCTGCAAACCATACTTTCCTTTTTATTATTTGCTTTGAGATGCTTATAAATATTTTCGTTTGGGTCCTAATTGTTGTGTTTGCACATCCAGGCACAAAACACCATTTCCTTGCCACCATATTTCTTTCAAAACAGAGTTATCCGACTACGATAAATACCAGCAAATAAAACCAGTCCGTTCTAGCTTAATAGCTGCAAAACCGACTAGAACATAGTACAGTACCACCCAGTGCATTGCATATTAGCTGACATGTGACGTCACTCGTTTAGCCTTCCACCTAGGTACCGTTTTCTAGCCTCGACACGTTGAAGTAATTTCTAGTACAAATAACGCAGAAAATAAATGACTTTAATAGGGGGTTTTTATTACCCAGAAATCTATCATTTTCGATTAAAAATAAAATTTTGTAGACAGACCACCATGGTTAACATAAGAATTATAATATAATTATTTTGTAGGTTGTGGATTTACTTCTATCCATATTGATGCGAGGAATAGAAGAAAAAATGGAAAAACTTCATCAGTCAGATGTAGACCATTTATATTTAATGAAATTGTCACTAAATTCAGGACCTCCTGAGGAATTAGATGATCAGATGTCTAAATTACTTAATGACATTGAAAATTTTAAATTAACATAAATATTTTTTTACTCTGCTGAAAACATATCATTTTATTTCAATTAGGTACATTAGGAAGTACATCATTTTTTATGTTAGTATTAGTGTTCAAATATACATTTTTAGATGTCTTTAAAATTTATGATCCCTTAAATATTTCTCTCTGTTTACAGCCTAGAAGTTGCATAGTTAAATAAGAGATCATAACGAATCTCATATTTAACAGATATCATAATGGTTAAGGATCCTACTTGTGGACCCATCACCACTAATATTTTTCAAAATACAAATAGACATTAAAATTAAACAAAAAAAAAAAGCTTCGTATTGCCTCTACCACAAAATAATCACAAGTTAAACTTTAAAGTACAGTTAGGCAAAGACTGAGGGTCTCTCATCCTTTAGTCAAATATTTGAAGTAATACACAGGATGGACTAGAAATTATTACTTTTTTTTAATGACTTATAAAAGTGATCAAAATTTAATTTTCTTAAATAGAATGCCCTGTATATTATTGCCGATTCAAAAAGCTGACATATTCCGCTATTCATCTATATACAGGGTGTTCCACGTAGACCTTCCATTAGACATTTCTAGAATACTACGCCTACTAGAATTCTGAAAATTTATATACGGGGGTTTCTCACAATTTTCTATAGAATAAAAATATTGCCGGTGACGTCACACTTCCGGTTCTAACAGAAGTAAACATCAATTCCGCTTATTTCAAATGGAATGTACCATTTTTTATTTAATTTGTGGATTCTACGTCAACATTAAAGGTGAGTTTCATAAGAATACCCTATGCCTAAACTCAATCGTTTCTGAGATATTTCAACTTTTTAAAAAATTTTTGGAAAAAACATACTTACGCTTAATCGGTTCTATCTCTTCTAGTTTTGAATCTAGAGGGCTAAAATTTTAGACGAGAAATACTGAAAGGTATCCAAACATCTAGTATTAGAAAGTTGATTCAAGTTACACAGGTTGTCGAAAAAACACCAACCAATTGTGTCAAATTGAAAGTTTAATAGTTCGCTTATTTTAAATACAACACCCTATGTTTTATAATGCTAATGGATGTAGCTTTCAATTCTCTTTCGATTGGTATTAGCATTCCCTATACCTAAATTCCACCGATTTGAAGATATTTGGACATTATTGCTGCAACGAAAAGAATCAGACAGTTAGCTGCAGGTTGGAAAAACATTAAATGTGAAGAAATGTTTATCAAAAGTCATTGTCACTGTTGGAATTGTCACAGTCATGTGGAATTTTTAAATAAGTACAAATTAGCATTTTGCGTACCTTTTTTTAATTAGGTTTAAATAAGTTTCACTTTTTTATTTAATTTTTAAATAGGTATTGGTTCTGAATTAACATTACTTTAATATTACTCATTAAAACATTCAAAATGAACCCGACAGAACTCAAATTGTACTTTTTGAAATAATTAGACAACTAATACAATATTGCATTTATTATAAATATTTACAATACTCAGCATTCACATAATGGTAACATTAACATTAAGAATAAAAAAAATAATATTATTTAATAGTCTTTAAAAGTCTTTTTTTAATATTCAATTTTCTAATAGTCTTCTGGCCGTGTCCTTAGTTGGTCTGTGTTTATCTGGACTCTGGAAACATAGGACATGTTCTACTAACAATTCGGTTACACTCCCCATTAACGACAATTAAATTTAAAAAGTTTTCGTTTGTGTAACTGGAGTATGCCATTATTATTGAAAATATTACAACTAAATCGGCAAACTCACTTTATAGCAATGACTGCAACATTGCTAAATAAGTAAATACGCTAAAAGACATTTAAATTTTTTGTTTCACAGCCAACTTGCAGCTGACTGTCAAATTATTTTCGTTGCAGCAATAATGTCCAAATATCTTTAAATCTGTGGAATTTAGGTATAGGGAATGCTAATACCAATCGAAAGAGAATTAAAAGCTACATTCATTAGCATTATAAAACATAGGGTGTTTTATTTAAAATAAGCACGTTATTGAACTTTCAATTTGACACAATTGGTCAGTGTTTTTTCGACGCCCTGTGTAACTTGGATCAACTTTCGATATTACAGATGTTTGGATACCTTTTAGTATTTCTCGTCTAAAATTTTAGCCCTCTAGACTCAAAACTTGAAGAGATAGAACCGATTAAGCATAGGTATGTTTTTTCCAAAATTTTTTAAAAACTCGAAATATCTCAGAAACAATTGAGTTTAGGGATATGGTATTCTTATGAAACTTACCTTTAAATTTGACTTGGAATCCAAAAATGAAATAAAAAATAGTTCATTCCATTTGAAAGAAGCGAGTTGATCTCTACTTCCGTTAGAACCGGAAGTGTGACGTCATCGGCAATACTTTTAATCGATAGAAAATTATGAGAAACCCCCGTATATAAATTTTCAGAATTCCACTATGCGTAGTATTCTAGAAACGTCTAATGGAAGATCCACGTGGAACACCCTGTATATACTGTACCTATACCTAACTAGCAGCGTTTTCGATTTACAAGCTTTTATTTACAAATTTGCTCCAGAAATACATATAGGTCCTCTTATACCGGGTTTCCCATTTTATTTGACTAATGGCAATTAACATGGGCTATTACATTTCATTGAATTTTATATTCCCAGGGCACACTATGAGAAATATTGCTAATGGAATTGATAGTACTGACTGTCAAACACTTCTGATTACCAAAGTACTAAAGCAGGATGCTTTTTTAATTAAAATATTAATAAAAATTCGTTTAAGTTAATAGATGTAGTGTTAGCGGTCACGCTTTAAATTGTATGGTGGATTAGTCGGTTAAGCGGCAGTCTTTCTAACTGAACCGCAAAATTTTGCAGGTTCAAATCCCGCCAGAGACAACTTTTTTTTATTTTACTTTTTAATTAATTACAAATTATTAGTGTTTACTTATTCGAATAAATATGGTTCATTGTCAATACCTAGTTATTATTTTTGAAGCTAATTTAAAGTCACAATATTTACTTATCGAAAAAATCAGCTACTATCTTATAAAATAAGTAATCAACAGGCAACATATTTTTTATTTATTATATGCAGTATGCTTTTACTAATAGTGTACTTATCTCTGCTAATAGTTACTACATATTATACCTCTAGCTGGATATTGAGTTAATGAGTTACAGAGGAACTGTCGTGAATTAGTAATAGGTTTTTTTTTATAAAAAACTAATTTTAAAAAATTATAAGTTTTTTTAAAATATGCTCATATTTATTCGATTAAGTAAACACATGTAATTGTAATTAATCAAAAAGTAAAATTAAAAAAAAATGTTATCTCCAATGGGATTCGAACCTTCGAATATTTGGGGAGCCCGAGTCTCCTACTACTAGGCCACCATGCCATCTCAGTTTTAACCGCTAAGACAGCTATGTAAACTGTTAAGTTAACCTAAAACTAATTTTTAATGATATTTTAATTAAAGAAGCATTTCGCTTCAGTATTTTGATAATCAGAAGTGTTTGGCGATCGGTACTATCAATTATGTTAGTGATATTTCTCATAGTGTGCCTTGGGAATATAAAATTCAATGAAATGTAATTGCCCCTGCTAATTGCCATTAGTCAGATGACATGGGAAACCCGGTATAGGCCATATAGGATCTCTTATAGGGCCATGAACATTTTTGTGTTCGCAAAAATGTCATTTATTCACTTACACTTCTTGCTTGTTTTCGATTTTTCGATGGTAATTGTGAGTTGATAACCTAATGGCAGTAAATAATTATACAAATACAGTTTTAATGAATTTATTTATTATGCATGGACAGTGTGATAAGAATATTACCAGAACCTGTAGGGTTCTGTTACCACAAATGAATAACATAATTTATCTTTAAATTAAGTGTATAGCATTCTAAGTTAAATATCAAACAAAAGTGCGATAAATTTTCTGTTATTCATTTGTGGTGAATTCGAGTACTTCTTTTTAAATAGTCTACAAGTTCTGCTGATATTCTTATCACACTGTCCAATGCATAATAAATAAATACATGAAAACTGTATTTGTATAATTATTTACTGCCATTAGGCTATCAACTCAAATTACCATGGCAAAATCGAAAATAAGCAAGAAGTGTGTCAATAAATGACATTTCTGCGAAGACAAAAATGTTCATGGCCTACCCGCTATAAGAGAACCTATATAGCTTATATAAGAGGACCTATATGTATTTCTGGAATAAATTTGTAAATAAAAGCTTGTAAATCAAAAACGCTGCTAGTTAGGTACAGGTACAGTTAGGTATAGGTACAGTATATATAAATGAATAACGGAATATGTCACTTTTATAAGTCATTTAAAAAAGTGATTTCTAGTCCATCCTGTATATTACTTCAAATATTTGACTAAAGGATAAGAGACCCTCAGTCCTTGCCTAACTGTACCCCAAAGTTCAACCTGTGATTATTTTGTGGTACAGAGGCAACATGATTTATTTAAAGCTGGATTTTGCTCAATAAATTTGAAAATTAAGTAATATCTCGAAGACGGCTTGACATAGGTATAGGGAAATGTTAACAAAAGACACTCAGAAATTGATGTAGAACCAAAAATGAATAAATATACGGAGTATTCCATTTAAATTAACGAAGACGTTGCCAGTTTTACGTACAACTGGCAACACCGCACTCTCCAAAATATTTTAGACCAATCGAGCATGTTTGGTTACCTTAGTAACCAAATTTTCAAAACAATTTAGTCCAGGAGCCACGACCCTTTTTCATTAATAATTGGTACCAAGCTGAGACTTTCTGAGTGGCTTCGTCTTGACGAGACGCCCAACGTTTTTATTTACGAAAAATCTCGATAATGGCATGCAAAGTCGTGCGTGGGCGTGACACATGTCGATCGGGCGATGGTTAAATTTTTTATTGGTATCAATTTGACATTGCGTTCATATACAGATAATTAATTAAAGTACTTAAAAAACCATTTGTCCTACAAAAATAATGGCATGACCTAAGTGTCCTCCGCCTCCAACACGTGCAGATAAACGGTTACAAATTATTTATTGGTATCAGGCTGTTTTTTGTACAGTTTATTATTAAATATTAGTATTATTAAATGGCAATATTGTCCTACAAATTTAGTGGCACGTTTTTTTAGTCCGACACTCCAAAGTTGTCAATTTTAGTGTACCAATTTTTTCATTAGTACCTGTAGGACAAGCATATCATACGTTTTGTTAGTGTATTATAAACCTAAATAAAACATTGTCCTACAAAAAAAATGGCTGGTATCGATAGTCCGACAAAAATTGTGGGCTCGGATCATAGAGTCATATATGCGCGTCACTTACCCTATACTACACTCGTACCGGAACATTTACATGTTCTTTATACTTGTTTTACTTTTGTTATTAATAGTAAAAATAACAGGATATTTATTATTAACATTAACTTTAATATTTAATTGTAATTTTCATTCAGAATTATATTAATAATTGTAAGAAAATACACATTTTTTAAAAAAGTAAAAAAGTTTATTTTGTTTACAAAATGTAAGCTAATAAAAAAAGATGTACTTTTTTACATTAGTCATTTTCATCGGATTCATCGCTCGAGGTTTCGTAATCGTCGCTAGCAAAATCACGATCATCAATATGAGATTCGTCACCACTTTCATCAGAATCTGTAATAAAATAAATTGTTAATAAGTTTCATAAAGCAATTGAATTATCAATGTAGGACAAAAATATCAATATTTGCTTACCTTTCATCAATCAAGTACTTAGATTTTACTCTAAACTCCTTATAGCACGAAGAATGATATCCCAAACATTCGTCATCACAACTTTTGGGTAGTACCACATCATGATATTTATGTTTGTGATATTTTCTAGCTGCCAAATAATTATTACACAATAATAATATATCATCATTGAATTTTTTTACTTCTTCGTTTTTAACACAAAAAGTTGTATTTTCACAAAGTTTTTTACACAAAAAACACTCCATTGTGAAGCACAAAATGAAATCAAACTTCTCCAACGGCAAAGCGTGTGCTACTAAAGTGTCTTCCTGTATAGGTAATATACTTTATACCTATACAGTGTAGCGGTATATATAGCACACACATAGGTATACTGCCCGCGCTAATGTTTCTCGTTGTTTCTTATGGAAAATATTGGTTTTTCGATAAAAACTATTAAAACAAAAGTTGTTTAGAATTAAAAACTGTACAACTTTTATTCAAAACATTTTTCGAAAAAATTTATATTTCTCAAGATATGGCAAAAAAACGTGTTTTTTGCACTAAAATTATTTATAACAAAAAACTAATCAACAATAGGGCCTGGAAACCTTGAAATTCGGATTCTACGCAAAAAATTACATAGGTATCCCAGGATTCTGCAGCACATTGACTTTTCATCAATAATGTGCCACGTTTTTTGTAGGACATTAATGGAAATGCATTCCGCAATTTATTTGCTAAAGAAAAAAATAAAAATCAGCTTGGTACCAATGAAAAAATTGGTACACTAAAATTGACAACTTTGGAGCGTCGGACTAATATTTAGTAATAAACTGTACAAAAAACAGCCTGATACCAATAAATAATTTGTAACCGTTTATCTGCACCTGTTGGGGGCGGAGGACACTTAGGTCATGCCATTATTTTTGTAGGACAAATGGTTTTTTAAGTACTTTAATTAATTATCTGTATATGAACGCAATGTCAAATTGATACCAATAAAAAATTTAACCATCGCCCGATCGACATGTGTCACGCCCACGCACGACTTTGCATGCCATTATCGAGATTTTTCGTAAATAAAAACGTTGGGCGTCTCGTCAAGACGAAGCCACTCGGAAAGTCTCAGCTTGGTACCAATCATTAATGAAAAAGGGTCGTGGCTCCTGGACTAATTGGTTACCCGTTCTTCATGTCCTAATACTCTATCCACCGTGAATCACCTTGTATAACCATAAAAAATAGTTTAAAAAAGTCAAAATACTGAATTCAACTGAACTTGAACTGAATTATAGGTATACAGGCTGTTTTCTAAATACAGGTAAAAATCCAAGAGCGTATTCTGTAGTCAAAAATAAGGTTTTTTTTATATATAAACCTAGATCTTATCTCTTACCCCAGGTATATATAACATTATATACATATGACCCTATCAAAAATAAAAAAAAATCAGTTTTTAATTTTTAATTTCTAAACCGTTTGCGGTAATTTAATCAAATTCGGTGTACTTAGTATGTCAGTGGATATAAAACAAAACATTACCAGCTTTAGAAACTTCTGGTGGAGAAGATATCGGTATTATGGATCATTATTTATCAAAAAAAAAATATATGTTTTGTCTCTTTGCACTTTTTTGTATTCCAAACCGATTAGCTTAACGGCTGCTATAAAACCCCAGGTTTATACAACAAAAAAAATCTTTTTTTGGCCACAGAATATGCCCCTGGAATTGGGGCACATTCGAAAAACAATTTAGTTAGCCAATATTTGTTTGCATCACTAAACTAAGTTCAAATTACTATTTCTTAATCATCTGTAGTAGCTACATTTTAAAAAATTGTATTTTTCATCTTTCCACTGCTATTTAAAAAACAGTTCATGAACTTGGTAATTTTATAAAAATTAGCAGTTAGAATTTTGTGTAATCTTTGCTACCATAATTCATGTACATATGTTTGTCAAAAACTTTGAATATTAACTGTGGTAGCTATCTATACTTATGAACTTCGCATTGTTAAAAATATATTTTATTTATACATAATTCTTTATAATCATGAAACTTTCACCTTCAATCTGATCTTCATAATACCTCCCTAAACCAGAGAAGTATATAAATACTTTATACAATTTTAAAAGTGTAGTATGTTACAATGATTTTATGTACTGGAGGTGTATTCCTATTTTTTTTTTTTTTTTTTTTTGATATAAAAGTTACCCTTTTGCCACTTCCAATTTTACCGATAGTAATACCTACTCTATATTTTTATATAGAACACCCTGTATATTATATTTTTGGAATATACGTCATTTTCTGAATCTATATAACAAGGATATAACATAAGTGACATTTCAGCCGTCAAATTACTTCTTGTACTTTATGTTACTTTTGAATTTAGAGTGCCTTGAACATCTCCGATTAATTCTAATGGAACATAGCAACTATAAAAAAATAGAGTTTGTATCAAAAACATTCAATTTCTCTACTTACAGAGCATTAAAATTTTTCAAACTGGTTATAAATCTGAAACTAGTCTTTTTAAATAGTACCATAATGGTACATACAAAAGTAAAATAGAGTCCAAGAAGCCTGCAAGATAATCTGAAGAAAATTGGCAGATTTTTTACTTGCCAATTGTTATTAATAGCATCATTATACACAGAACTAGCACTATCGTCTTTTTATCAACAGTAAAACCACAAGAGCTTTTTTTTTATCGGATAAATTTCTCTTTGTAACGAAATAATTTTGCCAATCAGTTATTTTATGAGAAAAACTGACATGAAAAAATCGCGAGACCGGAGGTCGAGCGATTTTGTCAAATGTCAGTTTTTCGAGCAAAATAACTGAATGGAAAAATTTTGAGTTAAAAAGAAATTTATCCATAAAAATAAAGCTCGAGTGTTTTTTGGCAAGATAAATTAACGACAAAATATGTAAACAAAGAACAACAAATTAACAAGACAGATTTTAAAGTGACGTGCGACTACTAGATGTACTCTGCTTTTGAGGAACAGGCATTTTTATCGGTGATAAAAAACGATGCACCTTTTTTATCGCTGTCAAAGTGACAAAAATGTCACTGCCAAATAGACTATTTTATATAGGAGTTAATTTATCGGTATTAAACAATCTTTTTATCACTCTTATAAATGTTAACATTTAAATTTTATGACAAGTTATGGTTATCATTTCGGCTACCTAAATTTTTCAATTCACGTACACCTAAATATTAATCTTTGCAGATTTGTTCTTGAATAATAAATAACTCGCATAACAATCGCATTATAATAATAAAATCTCTATCCCTCACCCTCAGCTTGATGATGAGCCCGGAAATCAGACTTGTGTGGAACGGCATATTAATATTTTGTGGGCCACAAGTGTGCCCAGGAACGACTTACAGTGTTATAACTTTAACTACCATTTAGTACGAGAATAAGGGAAACTTGGGAAACTTTATTAATTAAAGTGAACAGTAGATTGTTAGCCATTTATACAGTGATATTGCAGTACGAGTTGCATATTAAGAATGCTACCAGTTTTATGCACACAGGTTTAATATAGGAGCAATTATAAAAAGTTGACCGACAGCGAGATTCGAATCCTCGTCAACCACAGAGAATGATTAAAAACTTGACGTCTTTAACCGCTTGGCTACGGAGTTTCCACATTCCCTCTGAGAAATGAAATACTGTATATTTAACTACTTCACCAATATCATTTCTTCATCTCAAACTTTTTCAATTAAGGTCATCTTTGAAAACACAAAATTATATTATGTGGCACTATTCACTGCCATAAAGCTTCATGTGAGGAACACTTTCTAGGTTTATTAATTAAGAGAAGTGTGAAACACATTCCATAGATATGATTTTAGAGGATAGTGAATGACGAATATATGTATTTTTAAATGCCAAAATAAATAATATACAATAAAGTTAAAATACAAAAAAAAACTCGGGTAGCATTATTTTTCTCTAACATTAAATAATTAACAGTTTTCTGACTTATGGGTAACTTATGAGCCTACATTCAAACAGTAACACGTTTAGATGTGGATGAAATAGATGTATCATTGTCGGATGTATCCACATCAAATATTCCTCCCAAATACTTTTGTAACTTTTGATTTTCTGATAACTTATTTAATTACATTAACCTGATATGTGACTAATGTAACTAATGTTGTAAGAGAAATCAGTAGATATTATTACAAGAGGAGGGTGCTTTCAGAGGGTTTAAACAAACGGAAGTTTGTAATATCTTGGATTCTCCAAAAATTTTCTCAAGTTCGAAAATATTTTTTTGTTGTTTAAAATATATATTTGTTTGTTGTGTAAATTAAATAACTTTGAAGATTCATTGTACTTTTTCTTGAGAGAATTGAACAACTAAATTGGTTCATCAATATTTTGTTCATGGTTTTGTAGATTAATCATGTGAAAATTGACTTATCAGTAGTAGAAACATTAAGGTAGTATGTTGTAGGCAGATGCTATCTTATCATCAAAAACAGCACCAGTACCGTCATATTGATACATATCTGGCGTGTGTCGGGCATACACACGTCAGATATTGTAGCTGATTTAGCCATTCCTTGATGGTAGCCTGCCAGACAGCTGGCCACCATACAATCAACCCATATATAAAGCCATCCAATTTCCTTTTCTCAGTGAAGAGAACTGGGTTGAGCTTAGAGGGGTTAGCCCCTGTCCTATACACCAATCTTCTATACATCTTAGGGCCCTCTGAGTGAGCTCACTAACTGAGCTTGCTGACTTCCCTACGATTAAGACCATAAGATCATCCGCATATGCTTGAGTCATAATCGCTTCCTCATTAAGCCTATGGAGAAGACCGTCGAGCACAAGGCTCCTTGACAAGGGGGAGCGTGCTCTTCCCTGCAGACAGCCTCGCCCCACAGTCGCTCTAACCGTGATCTCGTTGAGGGAGGTAGAGATTGAGCGGTTTGAAAGTATGTAGTGAATCCACTGGCTATGGTAAATGGAAACCCGTCCTCCTCGGCCTCTGTTAGGATGGAGTTATATGAGGTATTATCAAATGCCCCACCTATATCCATTGAGGTCCTGATAACGAGCTCCTTCTGGCTAATCGTTTTCTCTATTTGGTATACCACAGAGTGCAATGCCGTTTGCAACGCAATATATGCAGATGACCTTATGGTCTTAATCGCAGGGAAGTCTGCGTCACCTGGAGTGAGTCACAGTTAGTGAGCTCGCTCAAAGGGCCCTAAGAAGCATAGAAGAATGGTGTATAGAGCAGGGGCTTAGATTTAATCCCTCTAAGCTCGACCTAGTCCTCTTCACTAAGAAAAGGAAATTGGATGGTTTTACAGCACCAACCATTTTCAATAAGACCAGCCAGTGTACAAGGATGGTAAAATTTCTGGGAGTTATCCTAGACGAAAAGTCGTCATGGGTACCACACATAGACAGACAAATACAGAGTGCCACCGTCACCTTCTGGACATGTAAGAGGCTCTTTGGAAAAATGTGGGGGCTTAATACCAAGAGTCACCTTATGGCTCTACACCTCGGTTATTAGCCCCTCCTTTCTATATGTGTCGATTGTAGGGTGGCCAGTCATCCGGCGGGGTACCATTAAGCAACGGCTAAATCAACTACAACGCTTAGCATGTATAAGCACGATATAGTGGTCGAGGGGGGGGGCTCTTATAGGGTTAAGCAGTGGGGGCGGTGGCTACGTAAAAGCCACGATGGTGGACACACAAGTATTCTTGAGGAACTTGTGGGAGGAGACAGTCCACTGGACGCACCCAGCGACAGGATATTTCCCACTTATATTTCTTAAACCTTTCACAGTAGACACCGGACAGGGACACCTGGCTCAAAAATCTTGATGCTCAGGTCTCGAATGGGCTCGTCTGGTTTACGGATGGGTCCAAGACAGACCAGGGCTCACGGGCGGGAGTGCGAGGCGTAAGCCCAAAAGCGAGACTATCCTCCTTGGGAAAGTATGCCACAGTCTTTCAGGCGGAAGTGTTTGCTATCTTTGCATGTGTTCAGGAAAATCTCAAAAGGAGATGTTCTAATCAGCATATCCAGATATGCACGGACAGCCAGGCGGCTTTACATGCCTTGATCTCCTACAGGATCACCTCCAGGTCGGTCCTAGAGTGTATTACAACATAACAGAAAATGAGGAGACCGATGCACTGGCTAAAAGAGGCTCAAGTATACAGTTTACAGAGCCCAAACCAATACTCGGGCTTCCGCCTAGTTATATAACAAGGTCTATTGGAAATTGAATTAAGGAAAGATCAGAGGAAGAATGGTGGAACAGGACTGGGCTGCGACAAGCCAGGCTCTTAATTGAAGGGCCTTGGTCGAACGCAACTCGATCAATACTTGCGCTAAGTCGTAACAGCATATGGATTGTCACAGGACTGCTGACACGTCACGGACATCTCAACAAGCACCTTAACACTATTGGCCTTAGTGACACTAGAACGTGCAGGTTTTGCGGACACGATGATGAGAACTCCATGGAGTCCATTCACATCCTCTGTCGCTGTGCCGGTCTCATGATCAAGAGACGCAAACATGTGGGTGCAGCATTTCTCCTGCTCCAGGACATTAGAGAGCTTCCCCTGGAATGGGTTTTACCCTATGCCCATAGCACGGGTGTCTTCGAGTGTCCAATAGCTGTCCACTATATATATACCGGGTTTCCCATTTCATTTGACTAATGGCAATTAACATGGGCTATTACATTTCATTGAATTTTATATTCCCAGGGCACACTATGAGAAATATTGCTAACGGAATCGATAGTACTGACTGTCAAACATTTCTGAATACCAAAATACTAAAACGAAATGCTTTTTTAATTAAAATATCAATAAAAATTCGATTTAAGTTAATATATGTAGTTTACATAAGGTTTTAAGAAACATCATGTTACGTCAACGATTGGACTAGTTGGTTGAGCGTCCGTCTTTCAAACTGAACCGCATAATTTTGCAGGTTCAAATCCCGCCAGAGATAACTTTTTTTTATTTTACTTTTTCATTAATTACAAATTATTAGTGTTTACTTATTCGAATAAATATGGTTCATTGTTAGTACCTAGTTATTATTTTTGAAAGTCACAATATTTACTTATCAGCAAAAAAATAAAACATGTTTTAATTGGTTCGTTTCCTTTATCTTTAGCAAAAGCTACTATCTTACAAAATAAGTAATCAATAAGCAACATATGTTTTATTTATTACATGCACTGTGCTTTTACTAATAGTGTACTTATCTCTGCTAATAGTTACTACATATTATACCTCAATCTGGATATTGAGTTAAACAGTTACAGAGGAACTGTCGTGAATTAGTAATAGGTTTTTTTAATGAAAAACTAGAATTCTAAAATTATCAGTTTTTTCAACATATTTTAAAAAACTCATAATTTTAGAATTAGTTTTTCATTAAAAAAAAATACCTATTACTAATTCACGACAGTTCCTCTGTAACTGTTTAACTCAATATCCAGATTGAGGTATAATATGTAGTAACTATTAGCAGAGATAAGTACACTATTAGAGGTGTTTGACAGTCAGTACTATCGATTCCGTTAGCAATATTTCTCATAGTGTGCCCTGGGAATATAAAATTCAATGAAATGTAATAGCCCATGTTAATTGCCGTTAGTCAAATGAAATGGGAAACCCGGTATATATATATATATACCGGGTGTTCCACATAAAACTCGCAGGAACTTTGTAACAATGTGTATCCAATACTTTGTTCAATTCTAAACAATTTTTGCCAAATAACTATTTTTCAAAAACTTTATAGTTTTAGAGATATCGGGCTCCTCATTTGATGAGGCCCAAACTCAAGCACATTTTATAGTTTCGAATTATTACCTTATACAATGAAACAATAATTATCCATGTCAATTTAATAGCTCTTTTTAAGAAAAAGTGAAATAATATGTATATCTGTACAATATGGCCAGAGTTTTTGAAATACCTAATTCATTTTGTATAATAATTCATAATTATTTGTACGCTTGTCCTAAAATAAATCCTGAATGTATAACGAAACTTCATCACAGTAGGCTTTTATTAGAAGGAAACAAAATTAAATATTATTTCACTATTCCTTAAAAAGAGCTAAAATTGACTTGGATAATTATTGTTTCATTGTATAAGGTAATAATTCGAAACTCTAAAATACGCTTGAGTTTGGGCCTCACCAAATGAAAAGCCCGATATCTCTGAAACTATTAAGTTTTTGAAAAATAGTCATTTGACAAAAATTGTTTAGAATTGACCATATTATCGGATAAACCTTGTTACAAAGCTCCTGCCAACGAAAAATTTCTTTCGACTTCACCGCCATCTCCAATTTGCTCTGAAAAAAATCAAGTTGAACTCCGTGACAAAGCCATAGATGAGCTCTATCATCTGTTTTTTTCAAAATCAAAATATATCTTAAGACTAATTAGGAATGTATCAAATTCCAGACAGCTGGATGCTTTCGAGAGTTTGGAAATTGCTAAATGTAAAAATAGTATATGAATGGTGACAGAGGGCCAATCCCATATAGCCCGCTTTATCGGTCACTTATCAGTCACGATGGTTCAAGCTGTGGTGACGGTTCGCTGGACTGTAGAAATAGTTTAGGTGAAAATAGGACACAATGGTTAGGACACATAGGTTTAGTTTTGATCAACTCCAGATGATGGCAACTTGGTTGGCGAAACGCGCGTCAAGTGCAGTATAGTGTTTTGATGTTGTTGGAAAATTACGTCAGTGTTACTAAACAAAGGATTGTACCAAATTTGATTCGGCTATTGAAAAAGTAGCCGAGTTATCAAGAATATAAAATGAAAAATATAAGAATATATGTATGGTGCAAATTAACTTGTCAATATCGTTATATTATTTTTTTATACACACTAAATTCCAGGATTGAAGAGAAAAATGTATAGGAAATGTACGGCTTCGACAGATGTAGGCTGAATAATCAAACCCTTGTCAAGCATATTTAATGTGAAAATAATCATGAATATGTTGCCAATGGGCTCATTCTATGAAATTCAGTAACCAGTTGTTACTTGTTATACACAAAGTACTACTTACAGTATAGCTATATTAATTACATCTGAGAGCTAATAATTATTATTAGCTCTTATCTAGTCAACAGTTATTTGCTGACATCACTGAATATTGTGGAATTAGTCTACGTCCATGATTAAAGCTCTTAAGGGTATCAAGAACTTAAAATCATGGTACCATTAAATGTAAAAGATGCTTAATCCAAAAATGTGCAGCTTCAAAAGTCACAAAAGCACACAAATGAAAGTAATTAGGAACGTTTTATTCTGTCCGTCCTTCAATTTTCTCCCATAACCACCTACATTTAATTTAACTTGAAAAATACAAAAAGTTATAGGCCATATGCCCGTAAAGATAATGACAAAAATGTAAACCAATACTTTTCTGCATTGTGAGGCATGGCTTTGTGCCTTATATATTGAATCTTACCCATGTCACTAGTGAAAGTATATCCATGCTTGAACTGTATTTGCTTAAAAAAACTAGGTTAGGTTAGGTTTAAGATAGACTAGACAGATTTTCGGCCCACTCACTTTTAAAGTGAGTGGGCCGAAAATCAGACCCTTCACCGCGACCGTGTGGACTATTGTTGCTCACACCTACTTATATTTCACCCAACAGGTCCAGCCTCTTAATGAAGCTGATAACCTTATTGGGTGAGAACTTATTCAGATCCTCTGGCAGAAATTGTCCTTTGCCAAATAATGAGTATCTGATCCTTTTCCAACGGGGCAGGTGCATAATATGTGTTCTGCCGTTTCATCATCTTCCAAGCACAAGCGGCACTCAGCATCTTCTGCTAGGCCGAATTTGTACAGATGATATTTTAAACAGTAGTGACCAGTATATAGACCAGTTAAAGTTCGTAGGTGCAACCTGCTTAACTCTAAAAGTGTTTTAGTTCTTGTTTTTGAAGGGTTTATTATGAACGCCTTCGAATGAACTAATCTTGGTAGTTCTTGCCAGTACTGGAGGATTTGCCCCTCAGCCCAGGTCAAGAGAGTTGCTTTGGCAGTACTCGAAAAAACTAACAAATGGTAAACAAATGATATTTAACTCTTATATTTTGGAATTACATATTATAGATCCCTACCCAGTAACATATCGACACTAAAAAATGACAGTTCACCAGGCATTGACATATTCAGTCAATACCTAGTGAGCTGCCATTTTTTAGTGTCATTTAACAGTTGTAATTATTAAAAATAATTCACAATATATTTTACATCCACTTAAACATATAATTAATTGTATTTTCCAAAGAGTATAGTCCCAATTCAATTTAAAACTTCTATAGCAACAGCTATTTTTAAAGCTGAAGAACAACAAAAATTGGCAATTATAGACCTATTAGCGTAATTAATCACGTTGGAAAAATTTTTGAAAAATGCCTAAAATTTAGATTGGTAAAATTTTTTGAACTAAATACACAAACACCAATATGAGTTTAGAGCAGGCAAGTCAATAACCGATGCTATGTGTGCTATTGTTGAGGATATTGTGCTGGGGTTAGATAAGAACAAAAAATACATAGGAGTTTTTTTAGATCTTGCAAAGGCATTTGCACTGTTAACCAGGAAAAAGTACTGAACATCTTAGAGCAGTATGGTATTCGTGGTACAGTGTTGTAGGTCTTTCGTAGTTACCTTGCGAATCGAGAACAATATACTAAAATTAATAATATTCTCAGTGAAGTAGAGTGTTATCAGTCTAATACTCTTTTTAGCTTATATTCCCTTTTATCCTTGCAAACAAATGCAAAAATTATATCATATGCGGATGACAGTCATACTTGATCAGTCACTTCGTGGTGCCTGTACATTTTATATAATTAACTGCATACATTTTTACCTACTATCTAAAATATTGTCACATCATTTTGCAAGTTAGATCATAATACTTTCTTTCATAGTCACCATAGTCCTTTAATAAAAGAATGTTAATAGTACAGAGATACATTATTCTTCCTTTGTTATATGAGTTATATGTTGCCCTTTTTTGTGAAAACTCATGGAAGCAGCGGCTGTTCAGTCAGGTATAGAAAGTATTACGAAATGGTTAAACACATACCAACTGTTTTTAAATTCTAATAAAACCCAGTATCTGGACTTCTCATTGACAGAAGCTAATAGACCAGATTTCAATAGCATTAAAATTTCTGGTATGAAAAATGATTTGATGGAAACTAATGAGATCAAGTATCTGGGCATAATTATAAAATAAAAATTTGGGATGAGTTAACCAGTGGCGGCCAGCATTCCTACTGATGCTGGACTCAGCGATATAACAATGAGTGCCTTTTCTCTTCTTTTCGTGAGAATAAGAGCGTAAACACATGCTAAGTGAGCTTGTATGCCCCGGACACCAAGTACATACCCTCTCTCTTATTTTCATGAAGAGAAGAGAGAGGGCAAGCGCCGACGCATTGCTGAGCCCTCAATTCGTTGGGTTGCCAGCCGCGACTGGGTGTAACCATAATATAGATTACATAACAAAGAAGGTAAGAAAGCTTATTTACAAATTTTATCAACTGAGAATTTTTGTTGAGAAAACTATTACCTTCTTATATATAACTCGCAGGTAGAATCCATGTTTCAATATGGCATCTTAGTGTGGGGTGGTGTGTATAGTCTCTTTACAAAAACTAAATATGGTCCAAAATTATATATTAAAAATAATTTTTAAGAAACCAAGATTATATCACACTGATTTGCTATAAAGCTACTGAAGAAATTTGCAACATACGATCTCTATATTTTCTTAGTCTATTATATATGCATATAAAAATAAATCAGTTTTCAATTATATGTCGTCTATATATTCCACTCACAGTGTGTCAAATGAGACTGCCTTCTTCGAGATTTAACAGAAATATTTGTCACTGATTTTTGGCCTATACATTGCCAAAAACTTATAAATCTTTTACCACTACACACCAAGCGAGAAAATAAACTAAAAAAATTTGTAGTTTTATCCAGAGGCTTTATTTTTTATAACTATTTTTATAAACATTTTAGATAATTAACTGAAAATACAGTTAAATACAAAACTCTTGTGTAGACTGCTGCATCAGTTACATATAGTATTACACGTTCTGTATGGTTTTTCAAGTCAGCACCCCATGTTTTTCCGAGACAACTATCCATATGTTCTGAATTTGACGCGTAGCACTGTTGATGAAATTAGCTGTAAATGCATCAGTGCCTAGTTTTGTCCACACTCGCCCAAATGTTTTCCTGACGCACATCAGCAAAGACGGTTGTTTGAATGTCTTCGTGTGTACGCTATAAATAACAGGGTTGCCACCACAAGCACACCCACATTATTATATTTGCTGATAATACAAATTTTGAAGGAATTCCCGAAACAGTGAATTGTCTAATTAACGTTTTCACTAAATCTATATATTTTTTTGCCTTATTAGTACGGTTACCACTTATACGTGCTTTAATGAAGTTCACCCACAACACGTTCTGTAACGTGTGTTTTTATACGCCAAGACAATACTGACTTACATATGTTGCAATGGACTTTGGTGGCATCGAACTCTAGTTTGATAAAATCCATAATCCACTATTCCACCATAGCATCTGAAGGCAGTTTACAAGACCATGATATTAAATAAATAAAATTCATCTCTCAGACACTCGCTAGAACGATAGGACTGATATCTTAGAAGTATACAACTTACGTGCAAATCGATAAAAATCTTTTCAGACAGCCAAGCAGTTCTTAAAGCTCTTGGTTCCTACCGTTGTAACTCAAAAATGGTATGGAGCTGCCAGCAGGCGTTCGCTCAATTAAGCAAAAAAATAGAGTGACTCTGGTCTGGGTCCCAGGCCATTCTGGCCATGAAGGAAATGAGGCAGCCGACTCTCTAGTTAGGGAGGGTGCCTGCTTCTGAATTTGTAGGACCAGAACCGGTGCTTGGCATATCCTCGAGTACTGGCAAAGCAACGCTGTTGACCTGGGCTGAGGGGCAAATCCTCCAGTACTGGCAGGAACTATCACGATTAGTTCATTCGAAGGCGTTTATAATAAACCCTTCAAAAACAAGAACTAAAAAACTTCAAGAGTTAAGCAGGTTTCACCTACGAACTCTAATTGGCCTATACACGGGTCACTGGCCTAGCAGAAGATGCTGAGTGCCGCCTGTGCTTAGAAGATGATGAAACGGCAGAACACATATTGTGCACCTGCCCCCCTGGGGAAAGGATCAGATACTCATTATATGGCAAAGGACAACTTCTGCCAGAGGATCTGAATAAAGAAGCTGGACCTGTTGGGTGAAATATAAGTAGGTGTGAGCCACAATAGACCACATGGTCGCGGTGGAGGGTCTGGTTTTCGGCCCACTCACTTTTGAACCTAACTTGTGCTACTTGTGCTGGTTACTACGGCCCGGTTTTTCAATATAGAGTTAACACACAAGTTAAAGTTAACTGTGGGTTATTTATTAAAATCTATTTTTCGAGTGCAAGTTACCTTCCAGTTTAAACTTAACTCAGAGTTTAATTAACCCGCACATGAAGGTAGTTAACTATAAATGTCAAAGTTAAATATAACCATATAGGTCTTGTGTTTTATGTTCAGTAAGTCTGTATATTTTCTATATAAAATTCTTATGATGGATTATGAAATAAATGCATACAGTAGTAATGAGAACGCTAGAAGACAGGAAATATTTAAATATATATCAAATTATTTTGAAGAATGAGTTCGGTTTAATTTTGTATATGCTTTATACTGTCGAAAATTTTATAGAAAATATACAAGATATTGTGTTTATTGTACTATCAACATTTATTTATGTGAATAATTGCAATTCGTGATTAAAACTGGTTTCTGTAGTTTTCTTTTCAACTACCTATAGTCTGTTAATTGATTATTTTGAAACATATAATTTTTTTCAACATTTTTTTTTTTACCAACCTACTTTATTTTTAGTAACAAATCATTAAATATCAAAATTTATCTATTAATATTACACAAAGACAATATTGAACCTTATTCAAATAGAAAGTCATGTCAGTGCTTTCAATTAAACATTTTTCTGCAAATGACAGATGATAAACTGAAAAATCAAAATAGAATCCCGAAAAACTCATGCCAACTTAACAATTTTTTTCGCAAACTTGAAGTTTATTCACAAACAGATATTGTTATTGAAAAACGCTTTCAAATATACCTTAGAGTTAACACATAGGTGTGAGTTACTTAACTCGTAGTTTAACTTCCAATTGAAAAACCAGGCCTAAGTGTATGTTTCCAATCTAAGAGTCAACTGTTGCATTCAATCAACTGAGTCGAATTCGCAAATTCTCAAGAGTTGGTCCTACAGATAGTTGTGGCTCAGCGAGAACAACTATTGACTGGTACACTAAATTACCAAGTTTTGTATATCACTGATTAATTTTATTACGGATTCATTTTTATTGACTTATTGTGTATAGGATTGCTGCCTGCTATATTTCTTTGCCCTATTCTGTGTTATGCTGGGAGGGTGGAGCGCCCACCGCTCGAGAGGATTCAGTTTCGACACCAACATCCAGCGCTATATCTGGAAGCCTTACAGAATGCAGTTGAGAGAGTCAAAGAGTTGTGGGAGTCCACTCTTGGTCTCAACTAGAAGAGCAATTCACATGTTTCGATTCTAAAAATTAGTCATTTCGTCCATGACTACTGCTGTGGGCCAATTTCGCACATGGAAGGTTACGGAGCTAGGAAGTGGTGGCATGTGTACTTTAACCTTATGTTTTAATAATGATCATCGATCAGTCAAAAACATCTCAGCATGTTTCCAATCACAATTAATAATTCAACATATGAACAACTCTCGGTCTTTAGTTATACCAAAGTAGACCCCGTGAATAAAGATTTCATGACATAAATAACAGGGTCAGAATAAGAGGTGTACAGATTTTCTTTGTAAAATTTTCCATTTATAAAGAAATAGTATCTTATAAGCCTTTTTGTTGACTAGGAGAAAATACACAGTTAAACTATTCAGTTGTATAGTAATAAAAAATATATTAGTAAAATTAGTAGCCCAGAAGTAGCAAAATCTACCTCTTCTTTGGTTACAAAATGAATTATGGCTCACTGTGGCAGTCAGGATTGTGATTGTAAAAAGGTTTCCAGTTTTGTTGTATACATACTGCATATTATCATGTAAGCCACTAAAAGGTGTAGACGCAAATCATCCACCCAGCTGCTTGGATATACCCCTCCATCACTCCCATCAAAACATTGTAGTTTTATACCACTGCCAGTGGTTGCCTCATCTACAAAGAGCCAAATATTTGCCCTCAAGTTCACTGCAAATACTAGAAATAGTTTGAGCTACTTGTGGCAAATATATTATTCTCACTGTAGCCCACTTAGTCAGCTTAGTTTGTGCATGTTGTCAATTTATACAATTTGCAATAAGCTCCCTAAATATGGGCCAATATGGGCCCGTTATCCAACTGGCCCCACGGAATGTCTTAATAAAAACACCCCACATAAACATCTTAATTAAAACATATTTGTTTTTCTTCTTCCTCCACTGCTTGGTTTCTGGAAGGAAACATGCTTCATTACAATCAATCTGTATAGACAATGTCATGTTGGGTTACACCTCCCTTTCACTATCATAGGGTACTTTAGGATTTTCAGCAATCCATGCTTTGCCTAGCCACTGCTTATACTATAAATTATTCGCAAGAAAATAAACATTTCATAAACACACCAATCTCCCATACCAAAGTGCAGATGGTCACTGAAGACATTACCAATTCTGTCCACTTCCTCTATTCAGGAATCAGTATGAGATTTTTGTAAGTCATATAAATATTCCATGTGATATGTGACACCATGTACTTCAAGATCTAATATCCATTTCATAGAGAATATTTATATGTTCATGGGCTGAAACTGTAGGTACAACATCTGGGACCTATTAAAAATATAATTTTTTGTTTGTTTACTTGTACAATGGAATAAAAAAAAATCTGGGTAGTTCAAAACTTATCGTCACCGTTGCCAGTTCACATGTAGATATTAAATATGAGTACATTGTGTTTTTTTTTTAATTACAATAAACTAAAATGAACAGCTTATAGAGAGCTTTAAAAATTTTTCTATTTAACAAGTAACATATTTTCCACTTCCATCTAATATAAAAATTTAAAGCCTAACAAATACTATCAAGCCTAATAAGGAGAGGCTCAAAAGTAGACAAAATCACAACCTTAGATTTCATTTTAAAATTATTATTACAAATGGAATGTTCTGATCAAGGAATCATAATTCTGCCCAACTGCGGAAATATTTCAGCTTGAATAGGACCATATTCTACATGTTCTCCATCTACTGTCATATACCCAGTTTCAGTCATATCCGGTTCTATTCTAAAAGCATTTACAGGTATAAGTTCTATAGGTCCCTCGTCTGAATGTGCAGAAGCATGGGCACCTGTACTGAGGCCTAAAAGAAAATGCAATAATTGAGATCTGCTAGCTCCGGCATGAACAATAAGTAACCATATCTTGCCATCATTTAATCTTGCATCAGGAGCAAATAGACATTCTTCACTTAAATGACTTTGATAAGATGCGTGCACCATGACAAATCTTCCTGAGATACATTTCCAAGAGGTGGGTAAAGGTGCCGGTAAACATGGTATTTGAGGAGCAGGGCCATACATTACGGGTTTTTCTGCAGAACTGGTTGGATCACCTGCCCCACTATCTGCAGTAGATTGGTATGAGCTACCTGTTGCCGAAAAATATGCACTTCTACGCGAATTGGCACTGTACCAGGAGTCAACTCTTTGCCTTCCTGAAATAGGGAAGATAAGGTTACAATTATATTTTATTAAATTAATAACTACATCAGTGCCGCACCCATTGAAGAGGAGGAGGCAAGCCTCTGCCCTAGTCTTACAATATGCTTTTACTATGAGTTATATTGAGCCTTATCATGCCAACATTAAATTTGCTCCCTCCAAAATTGTTTCTGGGTGCGCCACTGTACTATATTAGTGTGCCACATTAAACATACAATCCATACTGTCATTGCAACCAATGACACTGATTTCATATTAGGTAATACTGGAATATGAAACATATGCAGATACAGATGACATTTTCAAGGGTTGGATCAAAACATAATTTTATTTTTCCTTTGGAAGATACATTTATGAGATAGATAGATTTATAAGAATTTACATATCCTACTACATATCCTACATATCTTTATCTACAAAATGCCAGTATTTATTTTTAAATATAGTTCCCATTTATGATACATTTCTCCCAGCGTGTAACAAGTTTTTGCATTCCGTCAATGAAGAATTCTGGTGGTCTTTCTCGGATCAAGTGGCCACAGCTAACTTCACATTATCGTAGGTGATGCAATGATTTCTCTAGACATCCCTCTTGAGGTGAGGAAAGAAGAGGAAGTCTCGAGATATTCAGTCACATAAACCTGATTAACACCTCACAAAACACCGTCAAGAGGAGTTTGCTTCACAGAGGCTTGCTTTTTCAAGCCACAGATAACTGAAGCCTCAAGACCTCCAGTTTTCACCTCAAGGACAATCGTTACACCACCGATGTTGAGGTGAAGGTAGCTGTAGCCCCACTTGGATCCGAGAAAGACCACCAGAATTATTCATTAACAAAATGAGAAAACTAGTTACACACTGGGAGAAATGTATCAGTATAAATCGGGACTATATTGAAAAATAAATATAGCATTACAAAAACCACAAATGGCAAGAAAACCATACATAGACTTTAACAAAAGACTTTTAGACATTTAATCCTTATGACCTATTTGAAATTCTAAAATTACTTTTTTAAGACACTTTTAGATGGTTCTGCTAGAATTTCACTATTAGTGCATGTACTTGTAACTCGGTTTCCATATTTATTACACTTCAACCTTGATTTAATTAAATATTTTTAAGAACTGGTGTTTAGCATTGGCTTAGGTAAAGAATTTGTGTAACCCTTTTTTTTTCCTAAAATTTTTTTAAAGCTGTAGATCCCTGCAAAGAGAATGAAATTATCATTCAAATGACATATCTCACAAGCCTTACTATGCAATTAAAAAATGAGGTACCTTGTCGGGGATAGGAGAGTAAGTTTAAACATTTGTCTGTTCATACATCAAAAAATTACAAATTTAAAGTATTTTCTAACGTACATGTGCATCTTATCTAAAATTTATTATTAATCAAGATATCTTGCTGTTCCGAGGCTTTTGGGACACGGTGTATGTGTTTCTGAGTTTACATTTGGTCCTTGAGGATAGTCACTTAATTCTAAATTATGCCCCCATTGAATCTAGGTTGCAATACGGTATCTGCAATGATATTAAAATGTGTTATTGAAAACAAACAAATTAAAATAATAATTTTTCTGTCAAATACTTGCATATTAATAGATGATAGTCAAAAAACATACATAAAACAAAAAAGATAAATTTTAAATAACATAATATATGTAGATCATGTAAAAAACTTCAAAAAAATTAGTACTGTTTTTTATCTGTTAAATAAAATGAATATGGAAAGAGTGCACATTTGCCGCTGCGATAAATCTACCCAAAATTCAATATTTTTCACGAGTTTAATTAGATACAATAACTTATTAACTATAAAGGCAATGAATATGGAATAGTTGAAAAATATAAAGATAATATATATACCAAAAATGCCAGCCAGAACATTATTTCATTTCTCAGAATCATTATTTTAGAACAGCTAAGTGACCGATTACTCTCGTTGCAACAATAATGTCCAAATATCTTCAAATCGGTGGAATTTAGGTATAGGGAATGTTAATCGCAAGAGAATTAAAAAGCACATGGCATACCATTATAAAACACAGAGTGTCCCATTTACAATACATGGTCGGTTCATTTTTGACGCCCTGTGTAAGTTGCACCAGCTTTCATATAATATGTTATACGTTTGGATACATTTCAGTTAGTCCCTTAAAATTTGAACTTACTAGGTGAAATACTGAAAAACGGAGAGATAGACTCGGATAAATGTAACTGTTTTTTTGAGAAATCTTTGAAAAATATAAATCTAAATATTTCGAAAACAATTAGTAATCATTAATAAGAATAGAATATGCTGAGGAAACTTTTTAAAATTAAAAATATAAAATAGCTTAAAATAGCATTGTTAGTTTATTAAACATGCAAAATTCCTTTAGATTTCTTTATATTAAGACCCGACTTCTCTGTCGCCCATTAAGCATGACATGTATGGACCGGGGACAATACGAGAGTCGGGGGAAGCTAAAAATGATATTGACCTTGAATGTATCAACAGTCACAAAATATCTTTTTTTGGTAAAACGTATTTTCTTATATTTGTGGTTCTCACATATCAAGTGATCTAGAACAGGTGTAGATCTTAAAAACAAACAACAAAACTGGTGATTAAAGTGTGTGCATTTTTTTTTTTTTTTTTGAAGACAAAGTGTTAGAGCAGGTATCTGGATGAATATGAATAGGGGTGAGTGAAACGTTTAATTTAGTTGCCTATCTTCCTAAATATTGAATTATTTTCTTTTGCTGGATTTGTAAACTTCAAAAACAACGGAGCATCCTAGTAAGTCACGCTCGTACACGGAAGGACCAACAAAGACATTCACTAACAAAGCTAGCCGTATTGATTTTGTATATACAATTAAAAACAGATTCTGCAAACCAGCTTCTAATATTCAACAACAATATCGTTCGTGATCGAGGTCCTGTAACTCCTCCGTTGCCAAGTACCATGCGAACAGAATCAGAAAGTCATAAATCACATACATGAGCCGGTGACTCAACACTATGTTGGACGAATGGAACTAAACTGGAATTTCATGCATCAATAAACAAACAGTGATTAACAAAAATAGACTCAATAGGTGAATTGTACAGCTGAGATGTGGACCTAATGAAAAGCTTGGTATGAGTGTCAAGCTGAAGTAAATAGCGACATGCAACAATGGAAAAAAAGACTATCTTTAGCCTTTTCATCTGTGTGTAGTACTCTGTTAAAATTAAAAGACTTTGTAAATGTTGAGAGACAACTTAGAGCGGATATTATTTCTTTTTATTATAACAAATTACGTTTAGAAAAACACCGCGATCTACTTGATCACATTGTCACTGATGTGATTATTTCAACTATTAATAATGATCTAATTAGGGCTAGTGCCCAAGCTGCAGGATGTAAAACTTCTGAGCAATTATTATATAATTGTAAATTGTAGAATCGGATTCCTCAAATATGAGGGCATCTAACTGAGAATACCGACATAATAAACAAAGTTTCAGCGGCAAGGCTAACAAAGCAAATACTTGCTATACATGCGGCAAAGTCGAACGTGAAAATGGTAAAGTTTTTGAAAAATCGCTCGGACACGTCGATTTTCGTCGGTTTCCATACATATCAGCGACCCTGTTTACATTCCTTCCACTATTTCTGTGCAAAGGTAAATTAGAAACAATTTTTTCCATACAGAATTATTGTGTTCGTCTATCAGTTTATTTTTTTTAAATAAAATGCGTACGGTAACCTATAAACAGCAATATCTTGAGAACCGTTAAAGGCAGGTATAGGGAACACCATATCACTGGAAAAAGAATTTAATCCTACGTCATTTCAAGTAAAAATGTACGGGGCGTTCCATTTAAAAAAATCAATTTTTTAGGCATTGAGTTTCCTTAATTTTGAACAGCATAAAGTAACACCCTGTAAAGTAAAGATGTGTTTAAATAACAACAAAACATTCTTCCAACATAACTTTCATCTCGCATTCAAGTTTCATTTCCATATTGATATAACTTGGGATTTTCATAACAGATTTTCAAAAATAAAACATCATTGAATATAGAATTTTATTCGTAAATAGAATTTAAAAAAATATATCGGGTATTCTATTTAAAAAATTCAAGTTGAATGCGGCCGCGTCGAAATGCAATGGGTGCACATAATTTTGAAAGATGGCACTGTTAAAGTCCTAAACATGTTTTTTTTCAATCTCTCAGTATTTAAGGTACCAAGAGCTTTATCACTTGGTTGGGACACCCTGTATATATAATATACACGGTGTTACATTTAATTTTGGCCACCATTGGGATCTCGCAAATGGTAAGGGTCGCTTAAATTAGAAAATAGTAGCACAATTTTATGCTGAATTAAATGGCGGTATGTTATCTGCCATATATGCACCCATTTGTGAGTTATCAGAGAAAAAACGAAAACTGACGATTTACAAAATGCTAAATATTTCCGCTAAAAAGAAATATAAAAACTTCAAATTTGAAACTTCTACATTTGTGATAATGGCGAGTCCAAAAATTTTGTTAGATTTTGTCAAAGCACCCTAGATTTTGAGATGCGATAATCCACTTTTTTATTTCTTATGGATGACCTATTAGATTTTTATATCATCAAATTATTCCTTTGCCTTTTATTATCTTTACAACGATGTATTATATGCCATATTAAATGAGGAGAAATCAACAAATAGTGTACACTTTATAGCTGGCCGTGGAAACAAAACATTATTAACGACATATTATATACATATCCTAGGAAATACAAAATTTGAAGTTTCTATCTTTCTTTATAGTGGAGATATTTAGCATTTTGTAAATCGTCAATCGTCAGTTTATGTTTTTTCGTGATAACTCTTGAACGGATGCATATAATATATGGCAGACAACGTGCCGCCAGCCATTTGATTCAGCATAAAATTGGCCAAGCATCTCTCTGTGTGTGTGGGGTGGGGGCGTGTGTATACATAATATATAGGGTGATTCAGGTAACCCGTTCATTAAAAGTTTAAGGACGTCCCATTGTGATATTTTTTTTAAACTTTGGATATGGGAGTTTTCGAGAAACTTCTATTCAACTGAAGTATTTCCATTTTCTGACACTTCCGGTTATATCATATCAACTATTTTGTACTTATAACTACCTATAAATTTTCAATTCGTAATTTTTTCATTTGTTTAAATTTTAATTAAAAGTTTTACTATCTACGTATAGTGCTTGCAGTTTTTATTGTATTGATATTTAAATTCAGGTAATTAAGAAATTTAGATAATATTATAATTAACAATTATTACGAACTGAAATTTATAGTTACATTTCAGTAGTAGTAGTAGTAGCAGTAGTTATAGTTCTTCGATTATTATTTATTTTATTTCACAAAATGTTCAAATATGTCACCATATACAGTCAAACAATAGTGTAATCGATCATAAAATTCTTGCCTAATATTAGCTAGCTGATGAACATTTATTTGCTGGATCTTATTTCCTATAGAATTCTTTAAATCCTCAATAGTTAAATCAGGAGACCTAGGTGGCTAATTAATAATCCCACCACGACTAATCTATTCATTAAATGTGTTATTCAGCAAATTTTGTACATTATGAACACTGTGTGCTGAACACCCATAATGTTGAAAAATTACTTCATGTAATTTATCTTCAACATTTGAGAGATGGAATTATTTTATTATTAAGTAAATTCAAATACAGTGTACCTATTAAATTGCCTTCGATAAATATGGGCCCTAATACATGGAAAAATGCAGACAGCGGAAAATTCCACCCCAAAGATTCACCTTTTGACGGTAGTGTCCTTGTTGTAAGTACCCGGTCAGTATTTATTATGCAAAGTAAATATGCATTCATCTGTAAAACATATGCTTCTGAAAAAGTGTGTCTCTATACATTCGTTCCCCCATTAATTCACGTAAATTTGTTATTGCTTCCTTTCTATAAATTTTATGGGCTGCTAGATTGAACTAATTAATTCCAAACGACTTTAATGTTTAATAAGAAAATTATAATTTTGCAGACGTTCAAGATTAACTGCAGAAAGAATAATAATTGACAATGAAACATATGTATTCGACACTAATAATTTAAATTAATTAAAAAGTAAAATAAAAAAGTTGCCTATGATGGGAATTAAACTTCCAAATTTTGCGCTTCAGTTTGAAAGCCTTTGATAGGTAGATATTTTCCATAAAATAATTAATAACTATTAACTCTTTTAACGTAAAATAAATCACTATGTAAATCATTTTGAGATATTGCCTTCAACATTTCAACATTCCGTATTGTACCTGGAATCGAATGGTCAATCAATGCTGGTGCAAAATTTGGCATACATGTGTATTGTCACTTTTAACATGATAGGTTCCATTTAGGTGATAAAATTTCGTGGATACCTTATTTCCCTTATACTAAAATCTGTGAATGATCCTCAATAATATATATATATATTATATATAATATATAATGTTTCAGTGGTCGATAAAAGATGAGAAACATATACCTTATATAAGTACTCTTTTTAAGAATTATTAAAAAGTAACAGATTGAATTAATACTCTTAATAATTAATAATTTTTTTAGAGCATGTGCCTAGAAATTAAACTGCCTCCAAAAGTGACGTTGATTATTTAGGTATTTAAGGTAAACCCCCTTACAACATTTTCAAAGTGCAATAATTTAATGTCTGTTACAGAACTAATTTCTGAGAATTTATTTTAATTCGACATAATATTAAAATTAAATTATCATTTACACTTTATAGGTCAAACAATTGCAGTAATAGCAGAGTAAACTAAAATAATTTATTTTTTCTAAATGAGAATAGCACATTTATGGTATCGTAACATTTAAACCAAATTTTAAAAAAGAAATTACTGATGTAAAATTACGGAAAAATTATAAAGTAATATGAGTGTCAAAGGGCAATTTTTTGCTAAAATACACCGCATATGTATTTACGTTTTTAAACAATTTATTATCCCTGATGTAAAAGTTGATTGATTTTGATGAAAATACACCAAACAGTTCTTTCTATGCCAATTTGGAGCAGTTGAGGAAATCTTTTACGTGTGGCATATTGGGGTGATTTCTTTTTTGGGCGTCTGTTAGAAATATCTCGAGAACAGAAAATTACTTTGATCTGAAAATTTGGCAACGTGCATTCTGCGATAAGATCTATTTATAGAAAATATTTTCCAGGTGAAAGTACTTTCAGTATTTCCGGAAGTACTGCTGTTATTTTAAATGGAATACCCTATATATTGTATCATTTCTGGATTCTACATAAAATTCTAAACACATTTCATGTAGGATGTCCTATACCAATCTTCAACTGTTTTTGAAATATTGATAGGTGAATATTGACATTTTGCAACTTTGACAGCCTGTAAAATCTAAACGGTTTGAGATCAAGCAAACCGGTTTGCACATTCCTAATCTTAACTTTTCATAAGCTATCGTTTGACTCTAATTTCAGATTTAACCCAGAGATTAAATTTAATGGAAAATTTTTATTTCTAGCTAAATCTGAAATTAATGACATTATTTTCTCTGCCCACGTATTTAGAAAAGGCGGATCGTACGATCATCGACCCCCTGCAAATTATATTTCTGGCTTGTGGCTTAATTTTTATAGTCTAAATAATTATAATTTAAAATGTATAGTCTCAAACTACATTGTTTGTTTTTAAACACCCCGAAAATCACATCTTTATTTATATTACGAAATCGTGGTCCATTGTAGCCAGTACCTTGTTGTTCGGTATTTTCATTTGCTATACCTACCCTGTTTGGAAATAAAAGCGAATGAGTACTAAAACCTCAGATAAGAAGCGGCTACATGTGTTCTGGAAATGAAAGACAGTAATAAACCATGAGTTACCAGCCGTTTTTTACTTTAAAAACTGATTAGCTATTAAAATGTTAAAATTAAAAACATTTTTTCTATTTGTGTAATATTTTTATTCATACCTATTTCCTAATTGAATTTAATGAAAAAAAAATTAAAATACGTTTCATTTTAATAAAAAATTATGCATATTTTGTATTATTGTATTATTTTTATTATTCCTGTAACTATAGTATAATTCCAAATCTGTTTCTTTTCCAATTTTTTTCTTTCAGTTAGTATTTTAATTATGAAAATATTAAATTACCTATTTATTGTTAATTTGAAAAATTTACTATTATTCTTCTTTGAGCTTCACTGGCAAATCTGCAATTAGATCAGCCTTCCGTACATAATTTGTGTAAGATTAGCCTTCACATAAAATATGTGGCCAGTTCTGTTTCTTATTTAATTCGAAAACGGCGGAATAAGTCGGAGCGCAGGTAGGTCCAGTTTCAATGGGGCCAAAGATGCGCAAAAGAGCTGCATTTTCAACAGATCAGATAGACAGTTGAGTTAGACGTTCATAGTGCTTGAAGTGGTATATTCGTTTTCACGTTCGTTTGTTGTGTGTTTCGTCTGCGTCGTGAATTTGGCTTTCAAAATAGTGATAACTGATAAAAACTGAAATTTAAGTGGTTAAATAAACTTGGTTATCAAGAACAATTATCTGTGAAAGAGTGCAGTCATCCCCTGCCTGATTTAACAATTGAAAGTGCTAGAAAAAGTCATGGGAAACTTTATAAAAGATAATTTAAAAAAACATTTAAAAAATAACTGGATTTATGAATTTTCTGAAAAAAATTATTTGTTTTGTTTTCCATGTGTATCGCTCGGTATTGATCACGACGAAAAAATCTGTAGGGGAAACGGGCGTAATGGATTTAGTAACTTAAGTGAGAAGATAAACAAACATAAAAATAGTAAAACTTATATTGCCAATCAAATGTGATTCACATTATTTGGCAATATCAACATAGGTCCAACTTATTTGGAGAGCAGCTGATTGACATCTCTGCTCCACCCACAAATGTAAAAAAAAAATCGCATACTCTGGAGTACACCCAGTAAAAATGGTCACGGGCCACCAGTGAACCTGTTAATGAAATAGTTATAAAAACATCCAGAAATCTGCAACTTTTTAGAATCACATGCAGTTCCAGAACATGTATGGAATAGCTTTCGGAAGTGTGTATTTTTGCAATGATATAACTTTTCCAGCAAGCATATACAAACTAAAATAATCGATATTGTTACTTGTGTTTTTTAAATTGGTGCTTTTTTATAGAATCTTTTCTAATTAGAATTGTTTTTAAACAAACAAACAGAGTGCTCCAACATTTTTCCAAAATATTCTAAATCCGGGTTCCGCGTTCATCATAACAATTTGTTCATCTTTACTGTATATAAATATTAATGTTTGCAGCCGATTTGTAATGTAGCTGTATCATTCATCATTATTTCTATTAGCATTGCACCATGTAAAATAGAAAAGTCAACGCAAAATTTTAAAATTTGTCTGGAATATTTCTAATATACTACGACTGGAGTTTTGGTTTTTATTTTGAATACTACAGGTTTTCTGTTTTTATTATCTTACAGGTAGTGTAATCCCAAAAAAAATTATGACGAATTTCTTTTTGGGATTACAATTACACCATACAAGACAGTTGAGGTTTTTATTTTGAATGCTACTGGTTTCTCCTTTTTATTATTTTACAGATGGTGTAATCCTAAAAGAAATAACAATGAAGTAAATATTAATATCCAAAATTATTGACTATTTCAAGAGTTGTTTATGAAAATTGTAGATACTCCATTTATTATAGAAACTGGCACCACTTTTTACGAATTAAAAAGCTACAGTGGTATAAATATTAATTTGATCGCTAGATATATTTTATTAAGTATTTAGCTACAAATTATATAAGTATGCAATAGTATGTACTAGGTATGCTTGGGTAATTTTGTTAAACTATAGTAATATAGTTTCCTAACTTATTACATTATTCAATTCATTCTAATATTTTTAAAATTAGAAATCTCCATGAAAACCTACTATACTTATTATAATATGAATTATTTTAAATTGAACTACAATTTAAAATAATTCATATTATTGTAAACAACGTTTGTGCATTTCCAGTATGTGAGGAAAGTCCAGAAATTTAAACATGGCCTTACAGTAAAATACCCTTATTATCATTATTAAATCATTTTATAGCAAAATGTACCTAATGTTATTTCTCATCAATTATCAAAATGTTATAAACAGAACGTTATGACTTTAGAATGAAATTCATATGTTGAAATGTGAAATTATGATCTAATTGAAAAAATCATCGTTTAAAACACATGTAAGCACAATTGAACTTAACAAACTTAATATTATATAATAGGCATTATAAACTCTCATCTCAGCCTTTATTGAACAAATTATTTAGATGTATAAACATATATGTTAAAGCTAGTTAAATGATTTACCAGTTTGGGTTTCCAAATGAACCTCTGATGGTAAGTCTAAATTACTGCCAGAAGTATTTCCAAAAGTTTCTTTAGTTTCAGGCAATGGAACTGTAGCAGGAAGATACCATAATTTGCCTCGATAGCTACGAAGGCCTATTAATCTGGCCACTGACCAAATTGTAAATCTTTGACCTCCTAACATTCGCAGTCGTTCACTTTCAATATCAATATCTGATAGCAAACCCCAACCAACCGAAAGAAAAGAGAACATAATCTGAGATGTAGTTTCAACCCTAACAAGGTCCATCGGAGTGCAATTGTTCTTAACAGCTGCAAGTGCTGAAGGTAATGTAGGAGATGGCAACCATGGTTCGGAACAGTGATAAGCAATACTTCGTGCTAGCCCATTTCCGGATCCTCCCGGAATTACACCTATTGGAATTGATTTTATTATTTCTGACCAATCCCATCGTTCAAAAATGCCATTTATTACCTCAAAAACTATTCCATCTCCACCAACCTACAAACGCATTTTATATTTAATATTTGTTACATAAAGTTCACATTGCAGAAATTTAAAATTGATTTCTTTTCAAGTAAGTACATATGTAAATACAAATAAAAATGTATCAAAAGTGTGATTCATATCAAGTTTCATATTGACATTCATAATATCATATTCATATTCAAGTTCATAGATTAAACTCATAACTTGGCAGAAATATTTATTTCAATTTATTTGCTATTTACTGGTACAAATAATTTTATAATAAAATTTTAACAACTCGACAAAATATTAAAACACTATTATTTTTAACAACTCTGCAAAGTAACAACATCAGGTTAAGCAAGTTTTGTCCGGTCTGGTACATTTCTTAGCATATTTGCATTGGCTAGCCGAATTTGCTTCATATTCATATCCCTTAATACAGAGATGTCAATAATTTCGAGCAATGATAAGGCTTTCAAGAATTCAGGAGTAAATTCAGTAAAGCCACTAGCTATATAATGAGAAGACTGCCCCAGTTTGCGCTAAGTACAGTCGAGAAACCAAAGGAAGTGAAATGATGCAGAAGGTAGTTGAATTTAGGTAATAGTGACGTAATAGTACACTGGGTTAGTCTAATTCTTATTGTTTAGAGTATGACAAAAATTCTGTTCATAAAATATATCGGGACCTTCAAGTAGTAAATACAGAAAAGTTGATGAAGAACATACATAGTACTAGAACATAGTACCTTCCAGGAAAAGTGGACCGAAGAATATTTCTTTATTATGTATGAAAACAAAACAATTTGTCTGATATTCAATGAAGCCGTCGCGGTTTTAAAAGAATACAATTAATTTAAAAAGATATTATAACACTAGAGTAACTAAGAAGTGATAGAATAAAAAAATTTAGGTGGTCAACAAAATATGTTTTTAAAACATATTGATAAAGCTTCAAGTTATTGTTCGGGCGAGTTATGCTGTTAGTGAGAAAGAGGCAGAACATTCGAGTCCATTCTCAGAAGGTAAGTGGAAAAGATCTTGTGTTCCGAAACAAGTAAAAAGACAAATAGATGCAATGGCAGAAAACATAAGTCACTCTCGGTGAAACTGGGCAAAAATGTTATGTTTTCCATATCATTAGACAAAATTACTGATGTTACTGATCCAGCACTACTCCAATTTTTATTCATGCAACAAAAACTGAAGATTTGTTCATGCGAGGGAAGCCATTTGTTAGAAATTGTTAATCTTTTTAATGCTTTTAAGTTTGCCTAGAAAGTTAGGCAGTTTTAATACAGATGGAGCTCCTGCGTAGGTAGGGAAAAATGCGGGTGTAGTGGCTACAATAAAATCAGAATTATCAAAGAGAAATATTGACAGTAATACTCTGTTAACATTTCACTGTATTATATACATCAATAAGACCTATGCTAAATCAATAAAATTCTTAAGAAACAAATATAAGATTTTCCGCAAATATAAGAAGTTTCTTCAGATGATAGTTCCATTTAAGCAAGTTATCCAGTACACATCTAGATATTTCACTTCCTGCACAAATGGAATTATTTCACCAAGTAAGGAGGGGGGTTTTAGATTGTCCAGTTTCCTTTCTTGATGAATGGTGCAATTTTACTGTTTTGTTGATGTTCACAGACATCTGCCCCTCTCACACCAGCTCAGTACTATGTCCAGTACCTCTTGGAGAGTGAAAGAAATTTCCTTTTCAGAGTTTCCTTACCAGTGACTAAATCACCACATCACCGCATACTGGTGGATATAGAGGATGATTACTTCAGAATCCTACTAATGTGTCCGTCCAGTACCTTTTCCAGATTTTTACAACAGAAAAGATGTCAAACTAATAGGTCTAACTGATCCTGTCTGTTTTTCCTGTCCTATCCGGAATAGAAGCTGGAAACACACCATCCTCACCAGGTGATTTGAATGGCTGAAAGAATTTAATAGCACACTTAAAGACTGTTATTGTGATAAACTTCCTGGCCACCTGTTAGTCGGTGGTGGTGGTGATTTGGTGGTAGTTGTTGGTTATCCAGAATTGAACTATTTGGAAAATGGTTTTGTAAGAATAGTTTCAAGGGCCTAGTCGTTTTATCGGCCCAAATCCTGTTGCGTCCTTTTTCCTTCCTCCTTCCTCCTTCCTCCAAGATTCATTTTTGGTTCTTGTGTTTATTATAATCTGTTAGTGTGAATCTACAGTGCACCTAGTGCGTGGAAGCTCAATATCTTATTAGATTAGTAAAGGAGATAACTTAAATTTTTTCTCTAATTTCTCGAGCTCCAGAAAATAAAAATAAATTCGGGTATTCAGTTTTTCTTATTTACGGTTTCAGTATTTTTTATTATTTTATCAAAGTCTAAGTAAATTAAGGACAGTTTCTGTAAAACATCCCTATTTAAAATATTGATATTTATTTTTGAGATATGGTAGAGTGAGGATGGTTCTTTCAAAAGATGTATCAAAAGTTGAAGTGCAATATACAGAGAGCAAAAAAAATCGTGTCAAACATGACAATCGAAAATTCCAAGAATCTCCACTAATTCGAATGGACCACCCTGTATTTTATTAAACCATAAAATGCAGATTTAGATTTATTTTAATACAAATTTTTAAAATAGCGAAAATGAAATATTTTAATAAATAAGCGACTATGAAATTTAACCTTTTATTTGCAAAGAGAAACAAACTAACCAACGTAATTATTACATTTTTTAAGAATTGGTAAAAGACTATTATTTATTTATTTATTTATTTATTTATTTATTTTAAATTCATCCAACGGGAAGAACCCAGTAACAGGATAAATATCAGCTCCATACAATTGTAAAAAATAACATTTCAGAACTAGTACAATACTACTACAATCACAAAAATAACAGTTAAAATACTCAATAACATTGACAAACTAATAAGATTAAGGTTGCGGTAAGAGAAACACTCAGCTATACAAAAACAGATAATAAAAAAAGATAAGAACACTGAAATAATAAAACCTTAAGTTTAGAGAGTTAACAGAACATATTTTTAATATCAGATATTTTACAGTTGAATATATCCAGCCTGTTCTCTAGATAGCTGTAATTGGCAATCATTTGATGCAGAGGAGAAGAGCTTAATATGTTGGTACGCGCTGTGGAAACCATGAAAACATTATTTGTCCTTGCATTTATTCTTGGAGCATGAAGGGGAATGCGAGATAAAATATTGGGACAGTTTATTCGATTATTGATAATCTTGTATAAGAAAATGGTTGAAAACATTTGTCGTCTCTTTACCAAGCTACTCATCTGGAATCTATTTAGGAACAACTCCTGCGGAGTTCCCCTAGTTGGATAGATACCCTCCAGGATGTAGGTTGCAGATTTAAAAAACCGCCGTTGTACTCTCTCAAGAGCCGTTATGTGTACAAAATAACAGGGACTCCAAACTAAGGATGCGTATTCTAACTTGGGCCTAACAAAAGTTATAAACAATGTACGCAGAGTATGTAATTCCTTAAAGTCCTTGCTGTTTCGCAATATAAAACCCAAATTTTTGTAGGCACCAGACAAACATTCCTGAACGTGTTTACCGAAAGTTAGTCGCTGATCGAAGATGACACCTAAATCTTTAACAAATTCTGGTCTCTCTAAGCTAATACAATGTATAGAGTAATCAAAGATTGTAGGGTTAGCTTTACGCGAAAAGGACATGGCACTGCACTTAGAGGGGTTTAGCGGTAAACTGTTATCAACACACCACGTATTAAGTATATCAATATTATATTGGAGCCTGATACAGTCATCTTCAGATTTTATGCACCAGTAAAGTTTAATATCATCAGCATAGATTAAGTAGTGTACATTGAGGTCATTTACAACATCATTTACGAAAAGCACAAAAAATAGTGGTCCAAGTATCGATCCTTGTGGAACACCCGATGATTGAGAAAAATCTGCAGATTTAAAACCACGGTATTTTACGAATTGGGACCGATAAGATAAATATGAATTAAATAAATTCAGTAGGGCAACACTAATTCCGAATGTCTCTAGTTTATTCAGTAGAATACCATGGTCTAACCTATCGAACGCTTTGGAAAAGTCAGTGTAGATAACATCCACCTGACTTCTCCGATCTAAAGCTTCAGCTATATCCTGTGTAATTGTCAGAAGGTTCGATACCGTGGACCTCCCTTGCATAAATCCGTGCTGGTCAGATACGACCATAGCTTTAGTGTGGAAGGAAACATCATTATGTATCAAGGATTCAAGTACTTTTGAGAAATTACATAATATTGCAATCGGACGGTAATTCTCAATGTCATGTTTCCAACCTTTTTTAAACACTGGACATATCCGCGATTGTTTCTACATATCAGGAAAAGTTTCCGTTTTGAGGACAATATTAAAAATGGTACACAAAGGTTTGCAGAAAACGGCGGCGCAGTCTCTAATTATAAAAGTGGGAATGGAATCTGGTCCAACGGTCAATTTAGGCTTTAATTTTTTAATAGCATCAAATACCTCAATTACACTAAATTCCTTGATTGAAAGATTATTGCTACAATAACTGTTTTTCAGTTTGAATTCACTAGATTTAATAAAAACGGTTGAGAAGAATGAAGCAAAATTGTTGACGATGTCTTGCGGATTTTCAATAAGATTTTTGTTATAGTTCATAGAGTTAGGCATAGAGCAAGAATTCTGTTTAGAATTAATGTAAGTCCAAAATTTGTTGGGATCATTTTTTATAGAATTTTCGGCATCAGAAATATATTTATTATAGGCTTCATTAGATGTCTGTTTAAGTACAGCTCTGAGACATTTAAAATACATTTAAACATTTAGACTTCTTATATTTCTTCCAGGATCGAGATCTGCTATTTAGGAGCCTAATGATATCTAAATTGACGGGTAGTGTTTACGAGACGGTACCTTCATAGGGATATACCTAGTAAAAACGGCATATATTTTGTCATAGAATTCGGTAATAGCTAAGTCAAGCTCGTCTGACGAAAAGGTCCAATCAAGCGAAGCTAATGCTCTATACAACTCTTGAAAGTTTGCTTTCCTAAAATTTAAAGTAGGTTCAGTGTTAATAGGAAAGCTGTTTATTTTTGAACATGGTACTGACAAGTTTATAGAAAGCGCAGGGTGATGTATATCTTCAGGTATAAGGACTGAAGTTGACTTACAAACATCACACGTAACATTTGCCAATACTAAGTCCAGTATTCTATTATTGGCATTCACAACCCTATTATACTGAACTAAGTCATAAAATTGCATGAAATATTGTAAATTATTATTATTGCGGGTAGGCGCACCAGAGAAGTACTCGGTTATATTAAAATCGCCCAGGATAGTAATATAGTTTCCATACAGTTCATATATTGACTCAATGCTGTCAAATAGAACCTCATAGTCTTCATTAGTAGCGTTTGGAGAAACGTATAAATTCAAAATTAAAAGAGATTTATCAGGAAATTGAATTGTTACAGCTACTACATCTATAAAACTGACGCTATTTAAGTTCGGACACAATGAGTGGATATCAAATAGACAGGCATTAAGTTTTTTATTAGTAGCAAGCAGGACACCGCCTCCGCGAGTTTTATTAGTTGCTTCAAAATTTCTGTCTACGCGAAATACATCGTATGAATTTATGTCGAGTAACTCCGTATCAGATATTCCTGAATGAGCCCATGTTTCCACTAAGGCAATACAGTCCCACATGTCAATGGCACTATTAGTATACAAAACTTTGGTTTTTGTGCCTAGGCCGCGTACATTCTGAAAATAAAAAGATATAGGTTGAAGAGTACAATCTGATAACAGGGGCTTAGTATTTATGTCTTTTTTTGTAGGAATATCATAGATGGAGGATGATTGCTATTGCGTACCTAAAATATTATTCTTAAATTTGCATAAATTTAGGTTATAGACATGGCACGTTTTTTCCCGCACTGCGTGTTTAGTATCAACTACAGCATCTTTATGTCCCTTGTTATAATTCAGACAGTTAATACAGCATAGATCTTGAGATTTACATTCTGATACCTTATGGCATTGTGAACAACGGGGGCAAATATCATTCTGGAGAGTACACTTATTAGACAAGTGGTTAAAACCGTTACATTTAAAGCATCTTCTCATCTCAATGGCATCAAAAACATTGCAATAGTCATAGCCGACAAATAATTTGCTTTGCTCTAAAATCAATATTATCAATAAAATCAATATTATCAATTATTTATCAGGAGTTTGTATTTTTAAAAAAATCATCCAGATTTACAATATTCCCTCGTACTGACTACTTTGAAGGCTTCAAAGAAAAATAAATAAATAGATAGATAAATAGTCGTTCTTTTAAATCTCTCTTTTAGTAGAATCAGTAGGAAGAAATCTTTATAAGTTTGGATTATTTGCTTCGTAAACGTGAGCTGCTAATAAAGAATTGCCATGAGCTTTTTGAGTGATTTGCCATCACCATTTTACCCTAAATTTCACTGCCTAACTGAGGATTAAAATGTGACAAATGTTCGATAGAGGCCGACTATATTTATTTAATAAAGACCTATGGCAAACAGCACATTTTTCATCAAATAAAGATTTTACAAGGAACTATAGGCTTTAGGTATAGGTGTATATATATAGATTTATTACGCCGCTGATACAGGCCACATTTTGATATATGCCGCATACGTTACCAGACCAAAATCGACGTTACCAGACCAGGCAAATGGTCTGGTAACGTTAAACCATGCATTAATGGTCACAGGGGTGGTGGGACACCCCACAGAAAATTTGGTGGTGGCGTAAAAAGTCGGTCGAATTGGTATTTTTATACAGATTTAGTTCAGACGTTCAGCGGCTAGGTAGCGCTCATGCGGCATCATATTTACACAGTACAGGAAGTGATACGAAACCAACTCTGTCAGACCAGAGATTTGGCAACTGTGCTCAATGTGGATTTGGAATTGTAAATAAATATTTGGTACTTGCTTCAACATTTCTACCTGCAGTTAAAACATTTGGTGAGGTTTTTTTAATTTGGCACGGCTTTGAAATATTATTTCTGTAGCATTTTAAACTACAACCAGACATACAAACCAATTTTAATATATTGCACATACTATCATAACTTGACGGGTGATATATTTTAAATTGGAACACTCTTATAAACATTTTTGTAATCATTTTATTACATCAAATTTTAAAATTTAATCCATTTATCCAGAAAATTACAACCTACAGGGTATCATTTGAATTGAAGTTATTAGTGATTTTTTTGGCAAAGCCTGATAAAGTACGCCTAATGCAGACAAATCTCTAAACAGGCAAATTATTAATGATAATCAAAGTTGATTCCAAAATTTGTCCCCCAAAAAAAAAATATATTAAACTTCTTCACATATTTTGAATCAGCATAAAATTGAGCAACTTTTTCCTAATTTGAGCCACGTTGTATCTTTTACCGTTTTCGAGATACCAATGCTGCACATTAGAATTTTTCCCACCCTGTATATTAACGAAAGTAATAAAGAAATTGAAATTTAATGACCCCTAACTTTGTAGGGTAGGCTCAAATCATTTTATATTAAAGATTTCTATACTTACATGAAAGAAATACATAAGGAACATCTAATATACCTAATATAAATCTTGATAAGGAACTTGTAATGCTTTTCAAACTTATTTCGGACACATTGTGTTATCATAAATAAATAATATAAATAAAATAAACAAAAACATTTTAACACTGTTATTTTGATATTGACTAAATCCTGACATTAACTTAAAAAAAAAAATTTCAAATGAAGCAGTCAGAGGTTGTTTTTAATAAAACTTGTTTTGCAAAGTCAAAAGCCCCAACACACCTAGAATTCGATTTTATGTTTTTGTTCCGAAAACCTTTCAACATTAATTTCCAAAAACTGTTCATTATGTTCAATTGGGAGCACTGCCTAATACGGTTAAACGCCTTGTATTACTTTCAGTGGCGCACTACAAAAAATTGTATCAGTTTAAGGGGTTGTGGATGGCAAAAATATAACACCCTGTACATAAAATTTTATAAAAGGATACAAATTATTACCGCCCGCATAAGTATCAAGTGCAGCAGATTTCAAATTAGTACCTACCTTGTTTTGTCGAAAAGATAGGTATTACAAAAATACTTTTAAAAAATTGAAACTTTAACACTCTATATTTTGAAAAGAAAGCGTTCAAATATTACATAAATAACCCCCACTTAATTTTCGAGAAATCATCCCCTAAAATTTTTCGCAGTTATTTATTTACACCCAGCATAAAATCAATTTGTACTTTTATGTTGCGACTTTTTACAACTTTTATTAAAAATAATTTCTCAGAAGTTTGTTTATTAAAATTTCATTTTTATTTTGCAGTAAACAAGCATGGATTAAACACTCAACTAATGAAACTAAAATAAATAATTTGTGTGAACTGGTTGATTGATTGGGGTTAGATGACTTGCAGCAGCAAATTATTTTCTTAAAAATTAAAAATAATTCTTGCCTGTTTCATTATTTTTAGCCAATTGCACTAACAGTCTTAAACGATTCATTTTCTGCCTGTATAGAATAATCCTAATAATACAACACCCTTGAGAGTTTATACACGCAACCTTACTTTTCCATCGTTTTCGCGCCAGAAAGAATAAACCACTTACAAAAAGCTACTTAAAAATGGCAACAGCGCATGGTCTGGTAACGTTGATGTACTATGTAAGTCTGTATATCAGATGGTCTGAAAATGGGGTATTCAGTGTGTGGTCTCCGAAGGTTTACCAAACGTCTGAAAAATTATATTTATTTGAAAAAATTTCCCCTCTATTATTGCGCAAGCTGTTATACTTAAATACATTTTATTTTTGTGATATATACTCCCCCTTCCAGCTTATTTATAAGTGGTGTAAGGTTGTTTGTGCTACGTATGTGGTCTGAAAACGTTGGTTGGATACATATATATATTGAGATTGGGCAAAGCAATACATGACAATCCCCACTACTAATCATAGTTCACGAAAACGCTAAAGGATAACGTAAAAATTCACTTTACCTGAGAAAATAAGTTTTGCTGCAAACCACACATCAAGCGAGTCGATAATGAAAATTTGGAGGTATGTCCAATAGTTTAAGATGCCCGTCACCAGATGGCTGCATATCTGTCTGGCAATACAAGTTTGTTGTTAGCCAGTCATTAAAGTATTTTTATTTTATATGCAAAGTTGGATAAAAAGTGGTGCGGCATTTTGTAAAGGAAGTACACAATATTACTACGTAGCACAACCACGTACAATAAAAAAACATATTGCATGTAAAAATTTATGCCGCTTCGATTACTATATCAATATAACTAGATAATATAACTCCAAGTTCTTGGCCTGACGTATTGGCTGAAATCTATGTTTAACTTTTCACTTGCTGTAAAACATCTGCAAGAGCTACCAGCTACCCAACAGTGGCATATCATCATACGCAACTAAAGTAAAATGACTTGAAGGTGAATAATCATATGAAACATGTGCCAGCCCCAAATCAAGTCAAATTGAGTAAGATGTTGCATTTGTCGTACTCAGAGTATCTGCAAAATTTTGAACTAAAAAATTTATTAGTTTTGAAGACATTAAAAAAATGAAAATGGAAAATAATTTAAATATTTGAAAGGAAATGCCCTGTTTTGGTAAATAAAATATGTTATACACTGTCATATAGGTATAATGTTTTATATAAAAAAATATATAGTAGTTTTCTTTCAGTATTGATATATGTGAAACATTATTCTCGTTTTTTAAGAATTTTTTATAATTATTTTCTTATTATCACCTTTTTATTTGTTTTCAGTTTTTTTTTAAATATCTCAAAATTTCAAGACAAATTCCATATTTTTATTAATTTATTAATCGTCGTTTTTATTTATATGGTTTATGAAATATCAAATATGTATAAGTATTTAATTATCTCCATTGAAACGTCACGACGTATTTCCTTCAAAACGAGAAGTTAAATCAAACATTTTTGTTCTCCCAAAAATTTTGTCTCGTATGTTTAAAAAGCACTGGTGCCTTCTAGCATAGTATAAATATATATTTATGCTGCACTTCTAGACATGATTAATTCAAGATTGGGGCGGGGACCAGTACATATTTTTACAGTCAATTTCAAATACTTTTTGTTTTATTATTATTATATATAAAATATTACCGTTTTTTTTTTTTTTTTGATATTTTATAAAAAATAAAATTTGCCATTTTCTTTCTAGTTTTAACCTTTTATATCATTAGGACACTTTTAGGCAAAACTGTTTCATGGTGATCCTCTAAGCTTTTCAGATGAATCAATATCAATGTATGGTGTGATTTTAATTTTAATATTTCCATTCTGTATAATCGGTTATTAAAAAATAATTTGAATAATTAACCTGTTTTATTTACATTGTTTTAAAAAATGTACTTTTTTTCTGAGAGAGGCGGCTCTTCCACCACCCCACTGCAACCTTTGGGGCTTATTGTGCTCCCCCCCCTCAACTTACACAAACATCCATGGTGAAAGGGGGATTTGAACCTGCAACAGTGTAGTCCAATCCAGTGCGAGATTCTCGGCGAGTCCTTGCACACCTTGGATGGATCACCCATCTAAACGCTAGCCGCGACTGGCGATACTACACTCACCGATCGTACGCTCACAGCCAGACAGGCGACGCTACTCTGCTCCCCAAAAAATGTAGTTAATTATAACATGCTTATTTTAAAGGCAATATTTAAAGCTATTCTGTGAAACGCAAAGTGAATATCTACTAACGGAAGGAAAATGACAAATTTCACTTATTTTCAAATATCGCAAAATAAGCTAAAATATTTGGAATTGCCATAAAATTTTCTTAAACTTTCCTAATTAAAGCTTACTTCTGTCTCTCATAATAACCAAGTAAGATGAAAATGCGATTTGGAAGACACTACAGAGAAACTTCGAACTGCTTGGAAAAGATTTTAAAATGTATATAAATTTTGACTAACATTTTTAAGAAATAATAAATAGACAACTAATGTAGAATGGTTTTTTCTCACGGATACTGCCGTGTTGATAATACTCAAGAAACCATTATGTGTCAACAAACGGCCGTGAAAGCCTACATGTATAGTAACATATTAAAATAATGAAATTAGGAAATTCTTTTGAAATAAGAAACTCCTAACAAATACACAGTTGCTGAATACTAGTATAAGTTTAATTTTAAAAAGTTGATAGAAGAAATTGAAATTTCTTTCTTCTAACTAAATAAAGAATGAATATCACTTTAAAAATATGACACATAATTTAAAGTCAGTTCTCCAGGTAGTACCCAAGTTACCATCTCCCAGACAATAAATATTGTCGAAACACAGATGGGCGTATAGGGACGGTACACATAAAAAAACGCATATATAACCATTCCCGGAGAGAGAGGTGTCATTTCTCCCCTGGCGAGATTCGAACTCATGTGCAATAAACCATTCTGAAAGTCACCAGCTACCACCACCCAGCACTTAACAGACTTCGTCGCAAAATGAATTGATTAGTTGCTTGTGACGATACTTCATTTTAAGTGTGATCATTTTTTGTATAGAATATATTATACTTCCTTTGAAATAAATACGATTATTATTGTTATTACAGTGATTAGCCAGAAAGTGTGAAACTTGTGTAGGAGAAGGCGCAGCATATTAGTATCATTATTATTATTTTTGTAAGCCTCATTAGCCCCCAGGAAGGACGGTAAACCCTACCAGCCATTTAGTGCAGGAATGAAGGAAACATAGAAAACCCATTATTTAGGGGGGGCAATAGTCATAGAGGGAATCAATTTATGAGAGGTGTCAATTTATGAGAGGAAAATTACCCATTTTCAAAGCAAAATTAACACAAAATATTGTAAATATCATACCTCTCAAAATTTGACATTTACTGCCAGTGACGCATGATATTCATATTTTTTCTTATAGCCACAAATATTTTTATGTAGTGTAGGCATTGAGGTAGGAATTGCAAAAGGTATGCATGTGACGTTTTATAACTTAAGATATAATTTATTTCTCATAGTAATAAAAATGTTTGAATCATGTAATTTGATGTAATATTTGGAATTAGTAGGTTTACTGAAATATGAAACTTAACTCCATCATCCGGAGATGATGCATCTCCATTAATCATCTGAAGATAATGCCAACCTACGTCAGTGTTATCTTCACACCAAAGGTTCCAACTCCTTTCAAGATAAAAGAAAGACGAATCGAATGTGATTGCCTTGATTGATTGATTGATTGAAATACAGGGGAGGGGGTATTTAAAAAAAATATAAGTTTGGTTCACCCCTCTGCACTGGATCACCCTGTATGTTTCAAAATAATTTTTAAAGATGGCTCTAAGTGCTGTACATGATGACCCAAAAGGAAAAAATGTATATTCTATAGCAACTGATTAATGAACCGAGGCGTCTTAGTGACTCACCCTGTATATAAATATCTAATTATTATTCAGTTGATCATCTCTGCGTTTTTACTTATTTCTATTATCATATAGGTATAATTATATATAGTAAATGGTATAATTAAATAACCAAAAAATATGCTATAACTCGTACATTTCATATCTAATGTTTAGAAAAACAAACAATCCAATCATGTTCTGTACGTTATCAAAAAAGTACTTACCATAATTTGCAATCCAGCTATTAAGTCTATTGCTCAGTGGAAAGCGAAATATAGGCACATATGCATGTAAAATTTGTCTTTTTTACAATTTACATAAGAACAAACGTTACCTGAAGAATTCATACCTATTTATTAAATAATATAAGTATTCACTTACTATTTGTCACTTGTCACTATTTTTATAAGTTATAACTTATAATGAAATATATGCTTGTAACCAATGAAATGGCAAATACAAATAAAATGCCACAAAAAATTAAGGTTTATTCTTCTAATAACCTTGATAAAAGTAATATATATTTTTTTTGTATATGTTTCATAGCTTTGGCTTGCAATTACAGATAACTTAATTTTTCCCTAAATGGTAAACCTGCCGAATTAGCGCCATCCGTTAGGAGAATTTTGTCATAAACGCGGACAGTCCTGCGGGTCACCATCTGACGGCATTTAAAAAACACTTAATTCGTTTCTGTGGTATAGGGAAAGCTACGTGAAAATTGTAGAAATTTTACATCTTATGGCATAAAAATATACAGGGTGTTGCATTCAAGTTTTCTTAGATTCCTCAATTTTATTATTGACATGTTTGCTCCGACTTTTGTCTCACCCTGTTGAACTCAAGTAAATTTCTGACACAAAAGTTTATAAGAGTTTATAAGAGGTTTATAAGAGTTCAGTAATTGCTAACATAACATGAAAATTTCAAACTTCGTAAGTAACCTATTTCGACGAAAATATCTCAAAAAGTATAACATTTAGTATAGGATTAATATCGTAGAATCTAAAATGAGCATAAAAATCATACGGTTATATTAAAAAACTGAAGTTGGTATCTGGCCAAAAAAAGTGGAACACCCTGTATATATATATATATATACCGGGTGTCCCGTTAAGCCTATCGACCGGCTGTATCTCAGAAACTATATGTCCTACAATTTCCAGAAAAAAGTTGTCTTAAGTAAAGTGGTCACGAGAATTTCAACTAAAATATTTTGAAGTTGCTAAGATGGCCAGTAGGGGGCGTAATACCAATTGAAAATTAAGGAATTGCCATAACTCGAAAAAGTCAAATAGGAACATACGATTTTTTTAATGTATTCTGCATCTACTAGTCAATACCTAAAACTTTCGTAAAAAACTTTTTGTTCTAACTCTTCAAATAACAAAAATAAAAACAAAAGAATAACGTTACATATAAATCACAATAACTCCGGTTTGGATTATCCAAATTAAATCAATTTGGATTCGTTTGAAAGCTAATTTATAGTAGAATAAGAATATGATTCCAAATATTTTCACAAATTCTTTACCAAGCCACCAGATGGCTCTCTTCCTAAATTCTCAAATCTGTTGATGTTTTCTTGTAAATTTTAAATGGAATGACATATTTTTTGTTAGGGTAGTCTATTCTTTAATGGATTTGAAGAAGAATAGCGCTAACCAGAAATCTCTATCATTTTTCTAACAAAAGTTATGAATTAAAATGTATTCATTAGGTTTATAAATGAGCTAGGTACATACTTACAGCATTATTATAAAAAAACAAGTAGACTATGAAACAAAAAGTATTAGATACTGTCAAGTAGATGTTAAAATCTGTCAATATTTCATTGTTGAATTATCTTTTTCGAATTGTTTTGGAGATTAGTTAAGTGCTTTTAGTGTGTTATTATCAAACCAACTGTCTTTTGCACAATAATGTCTTACACTGCCGCAGAGGCGTATGATATGCTTGCAATATTTTTTCGAAGTTTTGAAAATCCAGTAATTTCCTCACGAGAATATGCTTTAGTATATCCAGAAAGAAGACATCATTCCCGAATGGTTTTTGTCCGCCTTGCTAGACGTTTGAGGGAAACTGGAAATGTTTTGCCAATAACAGAAGCCAATAGACGTCGAATAGCAAGAAATGAAGAAAACGTAATTAACGTTCTTGCGTATGTTACAGCATATCCTCACTCCAGTATCAGAGACATGTCAAGAGATTTGGGTGTATCAAGGTCAGTCATCCAACTCATTTTAAAAAGTCAAAAAATGCATCCCTATCATGTTAAACTACATCAAGCACTTACAGCTTTAGATTTTGACAGGAGACTGGAATTATGTCAAAGGATGCGTTATTTGTTTGAAGAAAATCCAGGTATCTTGTCCAGAATTTTATGGACCGATGAGGCAACGTTTACCAGCACGGGTAAGGTAAATTTGCATAACAGTCATTACTGGGCAGACAATAACCCGCACTGGATGATTGAAATTGATCATCAACATAAATTCTCAGTAAATGTTTGGTGTGGTATTATCGAGGGAACAATTATTACGTTTATTTTTGAAGAAAATTTGAATGGGGCAAGATATTTGGACTTTTTAATGAACCACTTACCAGTTCTATTAGAAAATGTTTCATTAGAGACGCGCAGGAATATGTGGTTTCAGCATGACGGCTGCCCGGCACATTATGCCCGTAATGTAAGGCAGTATTTGGACAATCAGTTTCCGGATAGGTGGATTGGAAGGGGTGGTCCATTTGCTTGGCCTCCCAGGTCCCCAGATTTAACAGTTTTAGATTTTTATTTATGGGGAAGAGTGAAAGATATAGTATACACGACTAGACCAACAACGCGGGAAGACATGATTTTGCGCATACAAAATGCAATAGTCACTTTCTGTAGCAGAAGTAGAAACTGCTGTATCATCAACACGCCGAGTAATTGATTTGTGTATTCAAAATAATGGCGGTCATTTTGAACATCTCAAATAAAACAGTTAGGTATTTATGTAACGACTTTTATTTATTTTCAATTATTATTTTTTACTAGTTAGAGCAGAGATAGATTTCAAAGGACAGCCTGGCTTTAGCCTACTCGACGATTTGGAGCGACTTTTTGAAAAGCGCCCTTTAAGCCTTGTAAAAATGACAAAAACCGCAATATGGCGGGTAACTCGGCAACCTATTGTCACGCCGCCCCTGTGCCGAAATCGTAACTAGGAGTTGGCAAGATTTAAATTTCTCACTGAATGTTTTCGATTTATAAACCTAATGAATACATTTTAATTCATAACTTTTATTAGAAAAACGATAGACTTCCGGTTAGCGCTATTTTTCTTCAAATCCATTAAAGAATAGACTACCCTAACAAAAAATATGTCATTCCATTTAAAATTTACAAGAAAACATCAACAGTTTTGAGAATTTAGGAAGAGAGCCATCTGGTGGCTTGGTAAAGAATTTGCGAAAATATTTGGAATCATATTCTTATTCTACTATAAATTAGCTTTCAAACGAATCCAAATTTATTTAATTTGGATAATCCAAACCGGAGTTATTGTGATTTATATGTAACGTTATTCTTTTGTTTTTATTTTTGTTATTTGAAGAGTTAGAACAAAAAGTTTTTTACGAAAGTTTTAGGTATTGACTAGTAGATGCAGAATGCATTAAAAAATTCGTGTGTTTTTATTTGACTTTTTAGAGTTATGGCAATTCTTCAATTTTTAATTGGTAATATGCCCCCTACTGGCCATCTTAGCAACTTCAAAATATTTTAGTTGAAATTTTCGTCACCACTTTACTTAAGACAACTTTTTTCTGGAAACTGTAGGACGTATACTTTCTGAGATACAGCCGGTCGATAAGCTTAACGGGACACCCGGTATATATATATATATGTACAGGGTGATTGATTAAGGCCGGCCACCGGCTGTATATGGGAAACTATTGGTCCTACAGGTTCGGGAAAAAAATTCTCATAATAAAAGTTGCCATGAAAATGTCATTAAAAATATTTTTATCTTCCGTAAATCTCCGCAAGAGGGCGCAAGTGATCATGAAATTTTTAAAATTGACTTTAAATGAAAAAATGCCTTATTAACCTGTATATATTTTTTATCAGTTTTAATCGTTAGTCCATTTCCTAAAACTTGTTTAGTGAAATTTTTCATTTCCTCGATAAATAAAGGGGTGGGAGTAGTTTTTGTTTTTAATTTGAAAACATGCTGTATTTTCGGATCGCTTTAACGGATTTTCTTGCAAATGCGTTTTTTTAAAAGAGAATACCTTACAGATTTAATAAATGTTTTAGTGATTGCAAAAAGTTAGTTAATAAAGGTACAAAATGGCGATATGTTGAACCAAACCTATTTTTTAATTTTTCTTGGAAATTTTAAATGGAACGATATACTTTTTTCCACGTCATTATGACCAACATTTAGTTAAAATAACACTGGTCAAAACCGCATCTCGATATCTCAAACCGTTTAGGAAATATTTAGATTTTCGTATTGTACCCAAAGACGGAGAATACATTTTCCTTTACCCCCGTATCATTTCGAAACAAAATGTATATTTATTTGCTGTTTTAGTAATTTTATATTATTTTACAAAAACCGGCCTCCCTCCACACTTTATCCAGACTTAGGACTGGTCCAAATAGTACGTGAAATAATAATTGGAGCGTGTTTAAAGGCCAATGGGCCAAACAGCAATAACACAAAACTAAACGAAAAGCAATAAGGTATAACAATAACTACAACAAATTTGCCAGCGTTTATGAGGACAAAAAAGCAAAAATTAAAGATGTTTAAAATGTTTACCATCATTCTCGATGCACAAATTAAGTCTTTCTCTCATAGATTGTACCGTTGCTTCAATTTCGGCACCTGATAAATTTCTTATAGCCACACGAATCTTTGTTTCATATCTTCTGGTGTTGTGGGGCGATTTTTGAAAACCAAGTCCTTTATTCTGCCCTATAGATCCCCCCAAGTATCCGACCTTGTCGCCGGTAGAGGGGCTTGCGTGTACCAATGAATTAGAGAGCTATGCTGGCGGTAGTCTCTTTTGCTACCGGTAGGGTCACCCATGCCGGACAGGTCTCTGAGGAGGTGCCAGACTAACGGATACACGCACACACACGGTACACTCAATATACTCACCACACACTTACACATACACACACTTACACATACACACACACATAACACAGACACGCCCGGGTGGAAGTACCTCTCTTTATCTTACCCTCCTCTGTTGAACTTCGAGGCTGGACCCCATATCAAGATGGCCCTCGGAGAGGTAGCGGTGAAAGAAAACTAGGGGGGTACACCTAGTGCCGCCTGTTAGTATAGAGGCCCACCCTTGCCTAGCCAGTGTAGGGGGCTGCCCTTTCAGCAGGTGTATAATCTCGAGTGTGTAGTAGTGCCAGGTGGCGCCTGGATCAGGGCCCTGCTGCACATCTCGGGGGGCTTCATCAGCGGCTGCCGACCCATCTGGTGGGAATTTTTGTTTGGCCATGAACGAATAGAGGAGGCGGACACTGAGAGACTTCCAAAGTACTATAGTACCGAGCAAAACATGACACCACAGAGAAAACACAATATTTTAATGTCGTCATGGAAATACAAAATGAAAATGAAAAAGGTAAAAACGTACCATCAAACCCAGAGCTCCCCAGCTCAAGCGAAGGTATACCAGAGGTGAGTATACCCGCGCCAAGTTCTTCCCTAAAAGAGGAGGAACTCTTGAGGTCCTCTGGGGGTGAGACCAAGGTGGGACAAGGAAGTTCCGCCATGGATCAAACCTCCATAGAGGATCTCAAGAAAGCAAAGAGGAAGGAAAGGAAGAACGCTACTAGGACGAGGAGGCGAAGAGAGGAAAGACAGGCTCAGAGGGGGCAAGTGCAGATGCCAGGTAACCCAATAGGAGACCAGGTGGCTGCACGGGCTCCACCCACACCTGTAACGGCTGCGATACCCTCTATCAACCTGCCAGGGACTAGTTCTGGGACACAGACGGTCCAAGGGAGGGATGAGGGAGGGTTCCAGCCAAAACTCTCTAAGCCCCGAGGCCCTATTGCAAGGGAGGCAAAACGGGAGGGCAAAAAGGAAGCCAAACGGCAGTCCTATGTCCTCCCTACTGCCCCCGCCTCAGTGAAGGAGGGGAGTGAACCAGGGAGTTCGAAAGGACGCCCAGGCCCCCCCATCCTCAACAGGATGCAAGAGGGCATGTTCAGACAAAAGCACGCCTCCAGAGAGGCAAAGGAAGAGGCCGAAGGAGGCCAAGGTTTCGGTGCCGGCTGGAGGGTCGACCCATGTTTCCCCTCTTCTCAGGGGGAGATCTGGGGCGGCACTTCAGCGGGCACCGAGGCCAAAACGGCAGCCAACGAGCTACAGCGCGACTGTCAAGAGGGAAAATCAGGTGGTCATACTGTCCAATCGCGAGGATGGTAAGGTGACGCGTGAAGAAGGAGACAGGGTGAGACACCATCTTGTGTCGGAAATGTTCCGGACCATGGCGGGCCCCGAAGGGGGTCCTCGGGGACCGGAACTCCACTTTAGGAACTCTGGTCTGGTTGAGCCGGGCTGGTTCCTAGTGACGGCGCAGGATGGAGTTTCACTCAACTGGTTACTTGAGGGATGGGCACCTCTGGCCGAGGGGGATGTCAGGTTTCACGCTCTGCGTGCGACAGACGCCCCATGGCCGGAAAAAATCGCCTTCTGGCTAAGAAGCCAAGAGGTCGACCTACCAAAGGTCAGAGGGATGCTGGAACTCCAGAACCGATCCCTAGAGGTCAGTAGGTGGCAACACCATGAGACAACTGGAGGACCTGGAAGGTGGCACCTAACCTTCATGGTGAGCCAGGAGGTCATAAGACGCTTGGAGGAATCCCAATGGGTGCTCTACTATGAGCTGGTTACGCTTGTCGTGCGCAGGTTACCGGCTTGGGGCGGAGCATCACAGCGGGAACCCTCGACATCTGGGAGGGCAGGGCAAACCGAGGAGGACAGGGAATAGCCGCCGCGCCCGCACCATTTTATCCTCTAATGGGCACTTTGCGGGTAAGTCAGATTAATCTCCAGCACAGTTTGGCTTCCTCTGGGGAACTAGAGCGAATGCTGACAGGGAAGACTGGTGAATTAATACTAATTCAGGAACCTTATGTTTACAGGAATCGAGTAAGAGGACTCGGAGGCTTTGGCTACCAGATGGCAGTCGGTAAGGAAGATACAGCGGTCATCCTCGAATATAAGGTAAGTGAAATTAGAGCTAAGGCCATAGTTTGCAGCATATACCTCCTGTATGATTTAGCAGTACTACAGCCAACAAAAGAACTAGAAAACATAGTAATCTTTGCAAGGAACTTAGGTTTACCGATAATAATTGGATGTGATGTCAATTCTCACCACACAGTTTGGGGCAGCAGGGACACTAATGCCCGAGGGGAGGCGCTGTTGGAATATCTGGCGTCTACAAACCTACAGGTAGTAAACAGAGAAGGAGAACCAACGTTTGTTAACCGCATCAGACAAGAGGTGATTGACATTACGTTGGTATCTCAAAGCTTAGAGGAAGAAGTCTCGGAATGGAGGGTAACGAAGGACATCTCAGCATCTGATCATAGAATGATCAGATTCGAGATGAAATTCGACCAACCAAAAATCGTCCAACGACGGAATCCGAGAGCGACCGACTGGGAGAGGTATAGGATTAACTTAGGAGGCCACAACGGCAATCAAAGTGACCAAATTACCTCTTCAGAACAGTTGGAAGAAGAGGTGAATAAACTTAGTAACCAAATAGTATCGGCCTATGAGGGATCCTGTCCGCTCAAGGCAGTAGGGGAGCGCAGAACTCATTGGTGGAATAGGTCCCTCGAGGACCTTCGCCAAACAACCAGGCGCTCTCTGAACCGAGCTGTCAAGGGAAGGACGGAGACCTCATGGGACGAATATAAGGCAGCAAGGAAGAATTTTAAGAAGGAATTAAGACGCAGCAAGAGGTCTAGCTGGAGGGCATACTGCAGTGAACTGGAGTCCCTGCCTGAATCAGCTAGGCTGATGAAAATACTAAGCTGCGAAACAAGGGAGAAAATAGGGTCATTGAAGAGACAAGATGGGACTTGGACTAGCAGTAGTAAAGAGTCGCTGGAACTCCTGCTGGAAACACACTTCCCGGGAGAGGGTGAAACCATGATTGCACCCATGGTGGAGCCAATACCCCAAGGGGATTGGCGTCTTGGCAAGGGAGTGATCGAGGATGGCACCATAACCTGGGCAGTGAACGAGTTCAACCCATACAAGGCAGCAGGGCCGGATGGGATCTTCCCGGCGCTATTGCAGAAGGGCTTGGATATCCTCCTACCATACATAAGGAGGGTCTTTCGAGCCAGTCTGGCGCTGGGATATGTTCCCCAAGCCTGGAGAGCAGCTAAAGTGGTCTTCATTCCCAAGGCGGGAAAAGGGGACTACACGACTGCAAAATCATTTAGGGCAATCAGTCTTACATCATTCTTGTTTAAGACTTTAGAGAAAATTGTAGATAGGTTTTTGATGGAGGGGGTATTAAATAGACACCCTATCCATGAAAATCAGCACACATACATGCGAGAGAGGTCCACAGAGACAGCTCTGCATAATGTTGTGCATAAAGTGGAAAAGGCACTTCATTTCAAAGAGGTTGCCCTTACAGTGTTCTTCGATATAGAAGGAGCCTTTGATAAGGCAAGGAGTAGGACTATCTGTGATACCCTTCAGGCCAGAGGAACACCAGTAACAATGGTCAGATGGGTAAGATCAGCGCTGGAAGAGAGGAGGGTTAGCGCGGTCTTAGGGGACTGCCACCTGGACATGGGGGTGAGGGGCGGGCTGCCCGCAAGGCAGCTAGCTGCCTATTACCCCACCTATGGTGTCTTGTGATGGATGGTCTCTTGAGGCGCCTAACCTCCCAAGGCTTCTATACGCAAGCTTATGCAGACGACGGACTAGTCCTAGTGGCTGGTCGCTTCTTAAACGTGGTCTGTGATAGAATGCAGGTAGCCTTTAGGATAATTGAAAGGTGGTGTAGTGAGATGGGTCTGTCACTCAACCCTAGGAAGACTGAGATGATCCTTTTCACAAAAAGAAGAAAACTAGAGGAATTCAGGGCACCCACTATGTATCAAGAACCTCTGACACTCGTGGGAGAGGTGAAATACCTAGGGGTAACCCTAGATAGCAAGTTAACCTGGGGGCCACACGTTGACAAAATTATTCAAAAGTCAACGGCCACCTTCTGGCAACTAAGACGAACAGTAGGCAGGAATTGGCGTCTCAGTCCTAGGATGCTGTACTGGCTATACGCTACGGTAATTAGACCGAGGATCCAATATGGTGCCCTGGTCTGGTGGCCAAGCGTCGGCCGGGTAACGGTGTCCAAGAAACTGACAAAGGTCCAAAGACTTGCCTGCATAGGAATTACAGGTGCTATGAGGACGACACCTACAGCTGCCCTGGAAGTCCTGCTAGGGCTGCCAAGCCTATCCACATGGATAATGAGGGAGGCAATGGCGGCCTACTTAAGAATGCGGGACTCAGAAAGCTGGCAGGCGGGAGGAAGAAATACCGGTCACGCGGCAGTCACACAGATGGCGGAGAGGGAAATACCCATATCTGCCATCAGAGTAACTGAAGCAAAAGACCGTCTCAGATTAAAGAGGAAATATGCCGTCATATTTCCAGAGAGGGGGGAATGGAAGCAGGATCAGTTTAAATTCCCCCCTGATTCTCTGGTCTGCTACACAGATGGTTCTCGTGTGGCGGACAGGTTCTCGGGGGGGCAGGAATTTATGTGGAGGACAAGGGCGTGCAGTAGAGCTTTGCACTGGGTTCGTATGCCACAGTCTTCCAGGCTGAAGTCTTTGCTATCCTAATGGCAGCCAACCAGGGGAAGTAAGGAACTGTCCAGAGCAAAATATTTACTTCTGCTCCGACAGTCAGGCAGCCTTAAAGGCTTTAGCATCTCCAAGGACAAGATCCGCCCTTGTCCAAGAGTGCGGAGATACCCTGGAGGGGCTGGCCAGAGGAAAAGAGGTCAAATTGGTATGGACCAGGTCATAGTGGAATCCCGGGGAACGAAAGGGCCGATGAACTGGCTCGACTCGGATCTCAGGGACCAGAACCGATTTTAGGCATTACACGAAGGCAGGTCAACATAGCTCTTAACGATTGGGCTCATGAGACACTAAGTAAACAGTGGAGAAGGAGTGGGGGCTGTAGACAAGCTCGCAACTTTATAGTGGAGCCAAGCAAGACCAAGACGGCCTGGCTGTTAAGTCGTAGCCGGAAGGCTCTAAACCAGTTGGTGGGAGTTTTAATGGGTCATTGCAGGCTTAGAAGACATCTATCATTAAAGGGTGTTGAGGGAGACCCTATCTGCCCAAAGTGTGGGGAGGGCGATGAAACGCCTTCCCACTTCTTGGCAGAGTGCGCGGCTTTCGGCAGACTGAGACACGACGTCTGGGGGGCCGGGGAGTTGCAAGGGGAAGAGTACTTTTTTTAATTTTAATTTTAATTAACTGTAATTCTTCCTAAGCCTGGATAAAGTGTGAAGGGTTTATGTAAAATATCAAATTACTAAAACAGCAAATAAATACACATTTTGTTTCGAAATGATAGGGGGTAAATGAAAATGTATTTTTCTTTGGGTACAATACGAAAATCTAAATATTTTCTAAACAGTTTGAGATATCGAGATGCGGTTTTGACCAGTGTTATTTTAACTAAAATATTTTCTAAACAGTTTGAGATATCGAGATGCGGTTTTGACCAGTGTTATTTTAACTAAATGTTGGTCATAATGACGTGGAAAAAAGTATATCGTTCCATTTAAAATTTCCAAGAAAAATTAAAAAATAGGTTAGGTTTCATCATATCGCCATTTTGTACCTTTATTAACCAACTTTTTGCAATCACTAAAACATTTATTAAATCTGTAAGGTATTCTCTTTTAAAAAAACCCAATTGCAAGAAAATCCGTTAAAGCGATCCGAAAATACAGCATTTTTTCAAATTAAAAACAAAAACTGCTCCCACCCCTTTATTTATCGAGTAAATGAAAAATATCACTTTACAAGTTTTAGGAAATGGACTAACGATTAAAACTGATAAAAAATATATCCAGGTTAATGAGGCATTTTTTTATTTAAAGTCAATTTTAAAAATTTCATGATTAGTTGCGCCCTCTTGCGGAGATTTACGGAAGATAAAAATATTTTTAATGAAATTTTCATGGCCATTTTTATTATGAGAATTTTTTTCCCGAACCTGTAGGGTCAATAGTTTCCCATATACAGCCGGTGGCCCGCCTTATTGACTCCACCATTTAGAGAGAAATGGCCCTATGACAATTCGGGTTCAATTTCCATCTGAGCCAATATTTGTAAAGAAAAATCATACCCGATAGGAAAATCTGCAGCATTTAATTCAAACAGCGGTTTAAATTTATAGGGATACATTTTTATGTATCCCTATGTTTATATCAAACGTTTTGATATCGAATTCACACTACTGATTGGTAACGGATTAGTGTTGGCTGTTTTAATTTTCCCGAAGAACTTCTGCACCTTGAACATCACTAATCCTTGGTCTTCCTGATCTCGGTAGGTTAGTTACAGACCCTGATCTTTCAAATCAAATTACGGTACGCTATCATTTGACAGGGCCCTGCTCTCAAACCCATTTTCGTACGAAATATTCATAATCCATCAGTATAATCTGCCGCATTCCTAATAACATTGTACTAAATCAATTCTTGTTTGTAGATCCATGTTATTAAAGTTTAAATCGTTTCAATTTACGTTTACGTAAGTTTTATTTTGAAAACAATTCAATATATGTATGTATATATATATACAGCGTGAGTCATTAAGAACGAATTCTTTAGTAATTCCTTAAATAAAGGAGATAGGGCAAAATGTTGAAAAGGGGAGTTATTCTATCTATTTTTTCTATAATCCAAAATTATTTTTAGATATACAGGGTGCACCGTTGAGCGGTTACAGCATCCAACATTTGTTTTTTATATGGAATACCCTGTATTTTATAAGAGATTGTGATTAAGCTTAAAATTCCCTACACATTGGTGGCCCGCTTGCTGGTCTTGTGTGCGGGGTTGCCAAGTTATTTCGGTTTTTCTAAAAATTTGGGGAAAAACATAACCTTGTAATAAAATCATAGTAGCCTTGTTTCTGATAATTAAAGGTTGAGATTCGGTATTTAGATAATCAAACCCTTATACTATAAGCCGATATCATCGTAAAATTATTTGCTTGTACAGAGTGTTTTTCCTAAGCAACTGAAGTGGTCTGACTATATTGTGTAAAAACTCGTTTTTCTTTTATGGAACCCCCTGTATATAATAACACCAGACAAACGAGTATTAAATAAGCTCTCAAATGATATATGGCTTGCTATATCTAACTCCAATAGTTTTCAAGATATTCAAATTTATACAAATATTGCAGTGACTTCTTTAATTATTTATATACTTATTTAATTAAGTATTTCAAGAAAAAAACACATTTTGTAACATTTTTCTTGTTTTGTTCAAAACTGTACTTAGTTTTTTAACTTTTCTTACTGCCATGAACTATCTTTTATATCTCTGAAACAGCCACCGGTATTTCCGTAATTTCAAAAACACATCTGTTAAAAAATTTATAGGGACCTGATAAACATTGAAAAATATATTTTTTAAATAAATTAAAGAAACCAAATACTAACCAAAAATAATGAGGGATGAAACAACATTCCGCAGATTATGGTTTCAGCAAGATGGAGCACCTCCTGACTATGCTGTTACAGTGAGACATTATCTGATCAGGTATATCCACGCAAATGGATTGGGCGGTGGTCCAGTCACGTGGCCAGCAAGATCGTCAGATCTTAATAAATTGGATTTTTTCTTTAGGGTTTTATAAAAGACATGGTCTATCAGACTCCACCCACAACACCTCAAGATATGAGAGAAAGAATAAGAAGCTCGTTTGCAAATGTAAACAGGCAAATGCTCAAGGTGGCGGACATTTCCAGCAGTACTTATAATGTTGTATTAGAAATTGATGTATTTAGTTTGTGAACGTTTAAAATTATATCCCTCATTATTTTTTGTTAGTATTTGGTTTCTTTAATTTATTTAAAAAATATATTTTTCAATGTTTATCAGGTCCCTATAAATTTTTTTACCAGATGTGTTTTTAAAATTACGGAAGTACCTGTGGCTGTTTAAGAGATATAAAAGATAGTTCATGGCAGTAAGAAAAGTTAAAAAAACTAAGTACAGTTTTGAACAAAACAAGAAAAATGTTACAAAATGTGTTTTTTTCTTGAAATACTTAATTAAAGAAGTAAATAAATAATTAAATGACACAGAAGTCACTGCCATATTTGTATAAATTTGAATATCTTGAAAATTATTAGAGTTAGATATAGCAAACCATATATCATTTGAGAGCTTATTTAATACTCGTTTGTCTGGTGTTATTATATACAGGGGGTTCCATAAAAGAAAAACGAGTTTTTACACAATATATTCAGATCACTTCAGTTGCTTAGAAAAAACACCCTGTACAAGAAAATAATTTTACGATGATATCGGCTTATAGTATAAGGGTTTGATTATCTAAATACCGAATCTCAACCTTTAATTATCAGAAACAAGGCTACTATTATTTTTTTACAAGGTTATGTTTTTCCCCAAATTTTTAGAAAAACCGAAATAACTTGGCAACCCCGCACACAAGACGAGCAAGCGGGGCACCAATGTGTAGGGAATTTTAAGCTTAATCAAAATCTCTTATAAAATACAGGGTATTCCATATAAAAAACAAATGTTGGATGCTGTAACCGCCCAAAGGTACACCCTGTATATCTAAAAATAATTTTGGGTTATAGAGAAAATGAGATAGAACAAGTCTCCTTTGGAACATTTTGTTCTATTTCCTTTATTTAAGGAGCTACTAAAGAATTCGTTCTTATTGACTCACGCTGTATATATACAGGGTGTTCCACATAAAAGTCCTCAGCCTCCTATCTCGGCAACGGAAAGATATATTTTGATTTTGAAAAAAACAGTTGATAGAGCTCGTCTATGGCTTTGACACGGAGTCCAACTTGATTTTTTTCAGAGCAAATTGGAGATGGCGCTGAAGTCGAAAGAAATTTTTCGTTGGCAGGAACTTTGCAACAAGGTTTATCCGATACTTTGTTCAATTCTAAACAATTTTTGTCAAATGACTATTTTTCAAAAACTTAATAGTTTCAGAGATATCGGGATTTTCATTTGGTGAGGCCCAAACTCTAGCATATTTTAGAGTCTCGAATTATTACCTTATACAATGAAACAATAATTATCCAACTTCTTCTTTGGCACACATAATCCCCATCTCACATAGACTTCTCAGTATAAAAATGAGTTACATACTTGAAATGGGTCCCAAGGGGTGAAAAACTAGCACCCAATACATACAATTTCAATTTTCTCGAAAACTATTGAGCGTTCCAACTTCTCCTTTGGTACAGGTAATACACAGCTCATACAGACTACTCGGTATAATAATGAACGACTTGACATGGGTCCCAGGGGGTGAAAAACAGATAGCACACAAAACTAACAATCTCAATTTTCTCAAAAATTATTGAGCATCCCAAATTCTCCTTTGGTACACGTAATAAGCATCTCATATAGACTACTCAGTATAAAAATCATTGACTTGAAATGGGGCCTAGGGGGTGCAAAATAGATAGCACCCAAAACAAACAATCTCAATTTTCTCGAAAATTATTGAGCGTCCCAAATCCTCCTTTGGTATACGTAATAAGCATCTCATATAGACTACTCAGTATAAAAATCATTGACTTGAAATGGATCCTGGGGGTGAAAAACAGATAGCACCCAATATATACAATGTCAATTTTCTCGAAAATTATTGGGCGTCCCAACTTAGTACCTATTTACAATAGTGAAATAATATGTATTTAATTTTGTTTCCTTCTAATCAAAACCTACTGTGATGAAGTTTCGTTATACATTCAGGATTTATTTTAGGACAAACGTACAAGTAATTATGCATTACTTATTATACAAAATGAATTAGGTATTTAAAAAACTTTTGCCATATTTTACAGAAATACATATTATTTCACTATTTCTTAAAAAGAGCTATTAAATTGACTTTGATGATTATTATTGTTTCATTGTATACGGTAATAATTCGAAACTTTAAAATACGCTTGAGTTTGGGCCTTACCAAATGAAGAGCCCGATATCTCTGAAACTATTAAGTTTTTGAAAAATAGTTATTTGACAAAAATTGTTTAGAATTGAACAAAGTATCGGATAAACTTTGTTGCAAAGTTCCTGCTAACGAACAATTTCTTTCGACTTCAGCGCCATCTCCAATTTACTCTGAAAAAAATCAAGTTGAACTCCGTGACGAAGCCATAGATGAGCTCTTATCATCTATTTTTTTCAAAATCAAAATATATCTTTCCATTGCCGAGATACGAGGCTGAGGACTTTTATGTGGAACACCCGGTATATATACACTTATTAGAAACAAAGAACTAATTCAAACGGGATTGCAGTCCAATAAGGTAGAAAAGAAGAGTACTCTTTTTTCCAAATCATTTTTTTCCAGAATTTGGAAAAAAGAAGTACTTGTCTTTTCTGCCTTATTTGACTCGAATCTCGTTTGAATTAGTTTTTTGTCTTAACTTAACCAGTCAGGTTTAAGATGAATACATGAAGAATCAATATAATTATAATTATTTAGGTATTTTCTATTTTAAATATAGAAACTCATGAATATAACACCACCACATACATAAATTATGTCCAATATTATAAACTGTCTTGATTTAGGACATTAATACATTTTTTTTATATCTTTTGAAAACTTCTTAGGGACTGGTAGTTCTTTAAGCAGGATTTTCATAGAACTTGAGTGAGCAAAGTCTAATATCAATCAAATGGATTGATATCAAACTTCAAAAATATTAATTTGGAAACTTTTCATATTGCTTTAAAAAGCAATTCTGATTTAATTAATTTTAACTTATGATTAATGCTAACTTTGTCGAAATTATATAGACAAAGGTGTTATATAATGTTTGTAGAACTTGCCCCACTGGGGAAAGGATCAGATACTCATTATTTGGCAAAGGACAACTTCTGCCAGAGGATCTCAATAAGTTCTCATCCAATAAGGTGATCAAGTTTATTAAGAAGCTGGACCTGTTGGGTGAAATATATGTAGGTGTGAGCCACAATAGACCACATGGTCGTGGTGGAGGGTCTGGTTTTCAGCCCACTCACTTTTGAAACTAACCTAACCTAACCTAACCTAACCTAACCTAACCTAACCTAACCTAACCTAACCTAACCTAACCTAATCTAATGTTTGTAATAGCGGTTTTACACAGTCCAATAAATTCATGAAGTTTTTGACCTTGAATTAATTCACGTGTGTAATACACGAAATTGCCGCGAATAAATTGACGACAATAAATTGATGAATAAATTGTCAAAATAGAACTGGCTCTAATTTTTCAACAATTTTTTAGTGAATTCTGGTTACATTTTTATTTACAATGTTACTACCAACAGCACCAACACCAATGCCAACAGGTCAAATACTTTGTTTTGTGTCGGTTATAGGTTATACCAAGAGAATTTGTTTAGAGATTATACATAAACATGGTTTATACCTATACTCTTACCTTTTGTTGAGAAAAGCATATCAGATATTTATCAGAAAGTTGACTGGTCAAATTTAGAAGTTGGTATCAATTATTTAAAGGTTGACCCTCCTGATTACTTACAATAAAAAATTGGACTGTGTAATACACTTCAGACGCTTTCAATAAATTCATCAATTTTTTCATGAAAAAATTCATGAATTAATTTATGAATTTATTGGACTGTGTAAAACCGCTATAAAATTATTTTTAGATCTGCAATATATTCTTGAAGAGAAGAACAGTAAATGAAGTTGCAGCTCTAAAAATGTAAAAACTCAAAATAAAGTTCTATCACATTATGCTAAACTTAGAATCACATAAAAAAGGGGATTTGGTAATTTTTTTTTTGTTACTTTTGAGATTGGTGAAGCTACACCACTGGTACGAATTGATGAAGGTTTTTGCCATATAGGTCGACTTCAGTGGACATTTGCGGTTGGATTTCTGTTTAAAAATTTTACAGACAAGTTCAATTTAGGTTTTGGGGATTTTTTAATTTAATTTTGAGTTTGTTGAGACTATGCCACTGGTACAAATCAACAAATATGCTGACATAGGTTCCCTTCAGTGAACCCTTGCGATTGGATTTACACTTTAAAATTTAACAGAGAAGTTCACTTGTAGTTTTGGTGATTTTTTTTAATCTCGAAATTAGGTAAGCTACTTCAGTGGACTTTTAACGGTTAGATTTACGCTTAACAATTTAACAAACAAGTTTGTTAAACCATTATTGTTTTACCAATGTTTTTCTTTTAAGTTTGACTAAGGTACGTTTAAAAATATAACAAAGTTCAGTTGTGGTTTTGGTGTTTTTTTTTTATTAATTTTTAGTTTTGCTTAGCTACGCACTGGTACAGGCCCTAGGCTTTGGTGCGAGCCGACAAATGTTTTGAGCATATAGGTTGACTTCAGTGTATCCTTAAGGTTGGATTTATGCTTAAAAATTTAACAAGCAAATTCAGTTGTAGTTTTCGCGTTACTTTTTTTATTTTGAGTCTGGCTAAACAATACCACTGGTATGAACTGACAAATGTTTTGACCTGTAAAACCATATTTTCAACTTTTGTTACTGCCTTATGCAACTCATGTCACTTTTGAGTCATTGAGAAACTTTTTCAGAGGAAAAAAAAGTTGTGTTGAGTTAAAAAATATAACTCGACACAATATGCACCTATCTATTTTCAAAATTTTCCAACCTGTGTAAATGTACAGACTTCCACAATTTTCTTAGGCCAGGCAATTGTAATTATTTATAATAAGGAAATACAATCAGAATGTGAAAAGGTTATTTATATCATTTTTAATTAGGTAATTGAAAATGAAGCATTTGATAAAAAATTTGTTATGGCAAATCAGCTATGGTTTATAAATCTAGCAACATTCTAATTCACTCAAAGACCTAAGCCCATGACTCAAAAACTACTGAGCTTTGCTTTCATTCCCACTTTCAATGTATGAAATTCGGATTACTATACATTATTGCAATAAAGTAAGTGTTGTGTCTTGTTATAAGAATTTCAGAAAAAACGCATAGATTAAAAAATACTTTTAAGTACCTAGGAAATTAGTTAGTTAATTCAATTTAAAGGGTAATAACTCCTAACACATCCCCCTAATAGAACTCAGAGAGAAAAGTCAGTTTCAAAATAATGAAAAATGTGTTTTATGTTAAGGTAACATTTACATTTGATTATTTGATAATAATTATTATTGTAGCAATCAGTTTATTATGTTTCTGATAAAATAAATTTTTTAATTCATATTTATTATGAATGTAAAAGTTAGTTATGTATATTGTTTTAATTTTATCTGCATTATTGCCAAGATAAGTAATCTATGAATTATATAATTTGTAAATACGAGTACTTAAACACTTAAGCATCTAAATGTCAAAAATAAATTTCTACCAATTGAATATTTTTTAAAATATGTAATGTCTAATCGCTTCAATAATCAAAATCTATATACCTACCTAGGTACCCATGCTGCATCTAGGAATTGTAGCAACTAGGTACTAGATATCTGAATAATTAAAATTTGCATCAAAAGCAGGTAGGTACCTATATTGTATTTAAAAAAAAAACCTTAATTGAGATAATTAAGTAGGTACCTACTAATAAAATCATTTTAGAATCTTTACTATAGCACTAAAGGGCAAAATGTGTATAAGGCTGTACCTACCTATAGATTTTAAATAGGTAACCATTAACCAATTAGGTATTTTTTTTACCAGAACGTTTTATCTTCATTTCTACATTAAGATATTAATATAAAAATAATAGGATACTTACCACTACTATGCCACTCCATTGAAATAAATTACTCGACCTTACAAATTCTCTAGCAAAATTAGCATGCTTAGTCACATGTAAATCAAAAGGCATTTCTGCTTCCTGTAAAATAGGTGCAATTTTATGTTGAAAAATTTGTTTGCCTTTTCCTGGTCCACTTTTTGGATTACACAAAATCAGTAGCCTTCTACTTTCTTTATGTTTATTACTGACTTTAAAATCAGATATACTCGTTGTAGTTACATTTTCTCCTTTAATCAATTTTTTTATAACAGTTCTCCACCTCTGTGCTTCTTTATTATTATCTTCATATTTATCAAACGACCTAAATCTCAAAGTAATTATTGTTCTTTCTCGTTTTTTATTTGTACCTTTAGAAGTTTGAAATATATATGCATAAATATACAAATATGCACTTAGGTCAGAATCATCTAGGTCACCAGAATTTTCTTCCACTACTTCTAAACTACTGGATCGAGGCATAGATTGACAAGTGCACCCCTTTGTCTGTTTTTTACTTCGTAAACATCTGCACCCTATTATGTCATGAATTGGTATTATTTGTTCCTTTACAGTTTTGTCACTTTCTTTAATTAAACAAAGGCCGTTGGTTGTTAAACGAACTCGAAATATACAATTTTTTTTAGTTAAAACATAAAATGTTTCCTCTAAAAGCGTTTTATTTTGATTTGTATGATTCCTTTTGATATCCATGCTCATGATAGGTTTCTTTAAACACTTATATACGTACTTCTAAACTATTTCATCCTTTTATAAATTAACCTGGGTGGTAATTAGACTGTATATAAATTTTCCTTACTGAAATTTTCTCAGGTACTACTAATCACAAAATATCTATATTAGCTATACAAAATAATGGTAATTTATAATTGTTATCACAGAACAAAATTATCACAAAATAAAAATACAAACTTTTTACAACCTTTCTTTTTCCTAAATTTTTTTATTATTGTACTTTCAAATCAATTCAAATTACAATTACTAATTTGTGACAGTTGACAATTGATGTCATGCAAGAACCCTAAACAAAGAAGGACTGATCAATTCATTCATAAAAATTTGAAGGTCATTTTCATCCGATTTCTCGTAACACGTCAGTGGATCCCCTATTGCCAAATTTGCCTCTAATTGCAATTTCAAAAATTTTCAGTCAAAATATCCAACCCAATATTATTTCAGAGACAGTATTAATGCAATCAAATGTGATTTTAAAGTACTTATATATGTGTTTTACGATATATAGCTTACGATTTGAAGTGCGTTGTGCAAAAATCGTTGTCGATTTGACAACTGTGATAACTTGTGTTTTGTTAATCAGTGCACAGATTACTATGATATGATACAGAAATACTTTGATATGATGACATGACTGATGACAGTGATGACATTCCAAAGACAACCGAGACATTCTACATGACAATGTGACATATATAGGTTATGTTAAAAGGTTAAAGCTGTCAAATTAAAACAAAGAGGATATTTAAATTTCAAATCTCCCGCTAAAGGGAATCCACTGACGTCACATAAGTGATAAACAAATGTGATTGTCTGTTACTGATTGATCAGTCCTTCTTTGTTTAGGGTTCTTGGATGTCATGTTGATGTTGATGCTTTTCTTTGGTTATCGTTGAATGCACAGAACTAAGAGTTGACAAACATAGATTAGACCAACATAAATATATATCAAGGATTTTTAACTGTTTCCTGTTTCGTTAAAAATCCTTGCCTGCTTGGTACTTGCATGATACAAACAACTACACTGATGTGTAATTTCCGGACTTGTCAAAAGCGTTCGACAGACTTGATCATACCTGATCATACAATAGCTTGTTATTACATAAGTTATCTAGATATGGGTTAACTCTAAATTTTATACAGTTTCTTTATTCGTATTTATAGGATAGAAAATTATATGTACAGTACTGTATGTTCAAGTCAGCCGAAATTTTCGCAACTTCAGGGGTCCCTCAAGGGTCTGTTTTAGGAGCATTATTGTTCAATCCAGTGATGGGTTTTTAGCCGCTAATTATATATTTAGCCAATGCTAATTATATAACTAGCATTTAGCCGGCTAAAAATATTATAATTAGCCGTTAGCATAATATACAGTTTTTTAATTTTTCACACATCAGAATAACTTTTTCGCAATTACCAATAAAATATATCTATTCATATACCTACTTACTAGCAGGTAGCATAATAGGTATTATTAAGTCATCTTATTATAAGTCCATCTTATTATAAGTCTTCATAAAAGACCCCAATTTGTTAGTTACAATGGTTTTAGTTCCAACACTTACATTGCCACGTCGGGGGTACCTCAAGGCTCAGTTCTTGGGCCCCTTCTTTTTTTATTATTCATAAATGATTTGACTGATACTATAACTTGTTACAAGCTTCTATATGCAGATGACTTAAAGATATTTTCGGCTATATCTACTTTAGATGATTGTTTAAATATGCAGTTGGAACTTGATAATATCCAGCATTGGTGTCTAATAAACAGGTTGCACCTGAATCCTTCAAAGTGTAAGGTAGTCAACTTTACCAGGAAACAAACTTATTGTGAATTCAATTATAACATAGACAATCTTCCTTTGGCCAGGTGCGACTCTTTTAGGGATTTGGGTGTAATGTTTGACTCAAAGTGTAATTTTAATGAACATTTAGCGCTCATAACAAATGAAGCTTTAAAATTTTATGGTTTCATTATCAGAAACTGTAAGGATTTTACTAATACCAACTCATTAAAAATTCTATATTTTGCTTATGTGCGTTCAAGACTTGAATACGGTGCTTTAGTTTGGTATCCTTTGTACAATAATCAGAAGTCAATGTTAGAACGTGTTCAGAGAAGGTTTTTGAAATATCTAGCGTTTAAGGAGGATGGTGTCTACACTGAGAGAGGGATTTCTTATGACGTTTTAACCAACAGGTTTTTAATAACAAGTCTTGAGGCAAGGAGAAAATGCTCATCCTTAATATTTTTATTTAAACTGCTTCACAATAATATTGACTGTGACTCTCTGCTTTCTGCTATCAACTTCTATGTACCCAGGTTGAATTCAAGGCAAAATGTAACTTTCAGTTGTAAGACGCCTAATTCTAACTTGTTATTAAGATCACCGATACATATTATGTGTAATAATTTTAATTCTTTAAGTCAGTTTTGTGATATTTTTTGTTGTTCATTATCTGATCTTATAAGATTAGCATACCAGCATTTCAATGATTAAATTATTATAGTTTATGTAACTTATTACTATGTATCACTATCTATTATTTCTGTTTGTTTATTTTGCTATCTTTTTTTATTATTCTTTTTTTTTTCCTCTGTAATTTATATATTATAATTTGTCCTGTAAATGGATTTTATCTGTTGGGCAATAAAGGCATTATTATTATTATTATTATTATTATAAGTCATAGATTATTATAAGTCAAGGAGAAATTAAATTTATAAATAGGGATTGTTTTGTAGTTATTATTTTATAATGCCGCAGGCCTCATCATTTAATTAAGTCTCCGAATTAAGTACATCAAAAATAAAAATAGTCATGCAAATTAAAAAATAAAAAATAAAACAAACTAAATTAAATTAAAAAATAAATAAAAGTTCCAATATATCAGTGATTATTACCACTGATACTATAATATTTAGCCTGCTAATTTTGAAAGTAATTTTAGCCGACGGATAATATTATCCATAATTATCCGGTTAATTATAAACGGATAATTATCCGGCACGTCACTGGTTCAATCTATTTATAAATAATGTCACAGTTGATCTCCATTCAGATACACTACTGATATATGCTGATGATCTTAAAATATTCAGAAATATTGAAAATACTGCCGATTGCGTGCAGTTACAGGAGGACTTGGCCAGAGTTAGCTCATGGCAGTGATGTGCCGGATAATTATCTGGTTATAATTAACCGGATAATTATTAATAATTAGCCGCCGGCTAAAAACACTCTCAAAATTAGGCAGGCTAAATATCCAACACGACCATGCGCAGGCTATGTAGAGGGATAACCCAGCCTCTTTGTTGCTCTTTTTGTTAGGAAATCCAAATTAGTAATTAGTAAATTAATTAATCTAATCTTGTAATGATCGAATTAAAGTAAATTAGCAGTGATGGGTTTTTAGCCACTAATTATATATTTAACCAATGCTAATTATATAATTAGCATTTAGCCGGCTAAAAATATTATAATTAGCCGTTATCAGTATAACGATACATTGTTTTTTAATTTTTGACAGATGATCAGAATACCTATTATACCTATTCATACACCTTTCTCAAATCACTGCCAAATTCCTGACTTATATGGTTAACTATTATATATGCTAATTAATTACTACACTGATCAATATCGTGAGACTAACTTACAGTGACGTGCCGGATAATTATCCGTTTATAATTAACCGGATAATTATCGATAATTATCCGTCGGCTAAAAATCCTTTCAAAATTAGCAGGCTAAATATTATAATGCCAGTGATAATAATGGCCTCATAAGGAGATATATTGGAACTTCTATTTATTTTTTTAATTTAATTTCGTTTGTTTTATTTTTTATTTTTTAATTTGTATGATTATTTTTATTTTTGATGTACTTAATTAAATAATGAGAATTGCGGTATTATAAAATAAAACACAAAATAATCGCTATCTCTAGATTTATATAATTCCTCCTTATCTATGATCTAATAATACCTATTACGCTTACCTACCTAGTAAGGTATAAGTATATATATGAATAGATATTTTATTGATAATTGCGAAAAATTTATTCTGTGTCAAAAATTAAAAAACACTATACCTATAAGTATTCTGTTAACGGCTAATTATAATATTTTTAGCCGGCTAAATGCTAGTTATATAATTAGCATTGGATAATAATATATAATTAGCGGCTAAAAACCCATCACTGATAGTAGTACTAGTAATATGCATAAAACACTTTTAAAAGGAACATGTGCAAAATGGAATACGTACTTGAACTATTTGGAACGGTCCTAATGGGAAAAAGGAAAACAACTATATGATCTGTGACCATGATACAACTACACAGATATGCCAATGCGCATAGTGACGTCAGTTACGAGAAAAAAACAATTGATAAACATGAAAATAATTATATCACTGCCCTTAAGAATTTTCACATCGCATCGCCATTTTTCCCTCACGAATGACGTCATGCGCAAACAAACGAAAGTTATGAAGCATATCTGTGTAGTTGTATCTTGATCTGTGACAACTATAGTGTTATTCCAACTCTCTTTTATAAACATCCTTTGTTGATAAGCATCAAGAACCCTAAACAAAGAAGGACTGGTCAATCAGTAATAGCCAATCACATTTGTTTATCACTTATGTGACGTCGGTGGATTCCCTTTAGCAGAAGATTTGAAATTTGAATATCCTCTTTGTTTTAATTTGACAGCTTTAGGGCCGGTTTCACAATGTATTTTAACCAATAGTTTACTGACCATAAGTTTAGAATGTGAATTTCTTTAACATTTTATCTATAACTATGCACATTCTAAACTTATAGTTAGTTAACTATCAGTTAAGTAATGGTAACCAGCGATTGTGAAACCGGGCCTTAACATCAGAGTAATAAATAAAGGGGAGACCGCATTCCCTATTTCAAAGCATAATGTAAACATGTAACCTCAACCTACTGGATGTTGATAAACAAACAATACATAATGAACACACGATGGTCCCTGATCGTATCAGCGTAGTGGCGTATCAAGCTATATCACGGAAATGCTTACAATATACATAATTATATACAAAAGTTAAGTTCAAAAACACAGTTTAAGAACATATAAAACACTCGGCTTCACCAATTTTTGATTTCAAAATAATGGCGTTACTTGCTATATTAGGTTAATACCAGGCAATGTTGCCACTTCCGGCGCTTAATATCGCTAGAAATTTCAATAATGTATTGATGGATATGGAGAGCCTATAATTATAACACAAGTCACAAAAAAATAGTGGGTAGCCTTAAACATATTACAATGTAACTAATTTGTAAATTGATTGAGGTCAAGAATGTGGTAGATCTTTACATGTTAATCAATGAAAATGATGACGGCTGTACCTACCTATAAAAATAAAAAAGTAACTTCGGCATCAATGTCAAGGACGTTGCAGGGACCGATGTTTGTAAATACATTTACCTCAAGGCTTCACTTTAGAATGTAAATAACGGTCTCCCCTTTATTTATTACTCTGATGCCTTAACCTTTTAACATAACCTATATATGTCACATTGTCATGTAGAATGTCTCGGTTGTCTTTGTAATGTCATCACTGTCATCAGTCATGTCATCATATCAAAGTATTTCTGTATCATATCATAGTAATCTGTGCACTAATTAACAAAACACAAGTCATCACAGTTGTCAAATCGACAACGATTTTTGCACAACGCACTTCAAATCGTAAGATATATATCGTAAAACACATATATAAGTACTTTAAAATAACATTTGATTGCATTAATACAGTCTCTGAAATAATATTGGGTTGGATATTTTGACTGAAAATTTTTGAAATTGCAATTAGAGGCAAATTTGGCAATAGGAGATCCACTGACGTGTTACGAGAAATCTGTTTAAAATGACCTTCAAATTTTTATGAATGAATTGATCAGTCCTTCTTTGTTTAGGGTTCTTGGATAAGCATATCTAGTATATCAAATCCAAAAGCGTTTTCTTTTCAAGATCGCCACGCCCCAGGGCGTCAAACTCGTGGCGGACCATAGAGAGCCCTTGAAAAGAACATGAATTTAGGGGATACTTGCCAGTTTGTTTACTTAACCTAAATACAAAATGAAAATAGTAAAATAGTAAATACGTTTTTACTCTATATGTCTGAAATTCTGATACCTACTGTGATTATTTTCCATTTTCAGTATAATTCTGTAGTTTGTTGATGTTTCTAAGTTTCTATGGGTGCATTCCAAATCGTACATGAAACGCATCTGCTGCAGTGACACATAAAAGCGTTCCGTTTAGCAGTTGCGTGTGATGCGCTCATGCATTTCGGAACGGCTTTTGACACTTTGACAGTTATTTTTGTGAACAATTTATAATTTATTTAAATTCGTGATGGAGAAACTAGCAAAATTTCGGGCAATCTTATTCTTGCAAAAGAATTGATTGAAACTAGCAACACCACACCACAGAATCAGTTCCCTTCCCTCCAAAAGTTTAAAAAATGAGGTTAAGTTGCCCGCAATGCATAAACGCATCACCTCGTACACAATGCAGCTCCTGCGTGCTACGAAGCCAAAAGTAGGAGGAGCTATGGATGCTACGACGTGCAGAATGCGTGAATTGGAACGAACGTAGGAAGCAAAATGTGCATAATGCGCGATTCGAAACGCACCCTTTGTTTCTACATCAGAGTAATAAATAAAGGGGAGACTGCATTCCCTATTTCAAAGCACAATGTAAACATGTAACCTCAACCTACTGGATGTTGATAAACAAACAATACATAATGAACACACGACGGTCCCTGATACAGTGCCGTATCAAACTGTATCACGGAAATGCTTACAATATACATAATTATACTTTGATAAATTAGTGTCAAATTCAGATTTTAGCCACACTGCTCTTATCTCAGGATCTTGGGGATATTCTATAAACACAAAGCTAGTACTAGTATTCAGATAAACATAACAATTTAACAAATACGACACGTTACACCCTTGCTGTAAGAACACCCATGGAAACAATGTCAAACTTACTTGTGAAAAGAAATAGCACTTATTTGGCTCTTTTCTTGAAATTTTTGGCATATTATACACCACTTCAGCAGTTTTATTAAAAGTTAAGTTCAAAAACACAGTTTAAGAACACATAAAACACTCGGCTTGACCAATTTTGATTTCAAAATAATGGCGTCACTTGCTATATTAGGTTAATACTAGGCAATGTTGCCACTTCCGGCGCTTAATATCGCTAGAAATTTAAATAATGTATTGATAGATATGGAGAGCCTATAATTATAACACAAGTCACAAAAAAATAGTGTCGTAGCCTTAAACATATTGCAATGTAACTAATTTGTAAATTAATTAAGGTCAAGAATGTGGTAGATCTTTGCAAGTTAATCAATGAAAATGACGGCTGTACCTAGCTATAAAGATAAAAATGTAACTTCGGCATCAATGTCAAGGACGTTTCAGGGACCAGATGTTTGTAAATACATTTACATCAAGGCTTCACTTTAGAATGTAAATAACGGTCTCCCCTTTATTTATTACTCTGATGTTTCTACCGATCAAATCTAACCTCACTAATATTTTGGAGCTGCCAAACCCCAGCAAAAATGGCTGTGCTCGAGGGGAAAGGGGAAAACAGAGGAGAGCGTCGCGCACTCGGTTAAAAGAACATGCTGCGGAACAGCTCCGAGTTTCTCCAAGCTGCCCAAGCCATTGAAAATAGAGATGGGAATACCGGTTCCTCTTCTGTCGCGTTACTTTCGCGATAGCTCCAGAAAAATACCGCGATAAAATACCGCGCAGTGGCATATTAGTTCCCTTTTTCTGTTCCTTTCCAGTCATGGATTTTTTAAAATAAACAAGAAATTACAAGAAATCCGTGTTTCCAGTACAGCACAATCGTTACTCAGTAACCGGTTATTTCGTAAATGTGGAACGCGATGGAACGGTTCCTTTAAAATACCGCTCCAAAATCGCGGTATTCAAATACCGACACATCTCTAATTGAAAAGAATGCAGTACAAATGATATCCATATTCAAGCTGATCCAAGCTTTTTGAATCATATAATCCAGGGCCTGGGCACTCCCACGGAAAAGTCAAACCTCAATATTAGTTCAACTACGCATCACGAGCGGCCCTAGCATGTGCACTTAATAATGTTCCGTGATTGTTCTCGTCGTTATCTCGTTTAGTCGTTGTTTTGTTGTTGAATAACACAACCTCGCACCAATCTGTTCTTGAATAATTTTTGTGTCCTTTTGAAAGATTTTTTATTTTATAGTTCTTGTTAAATAAGTTAATAGTTCAAGCCTTATACTGTGATTTAAGTTTGTAGTGTTCCTGGATGTACCAATGTACAAGGTGAATGCTAGTTTTGCTTAAAAATCTTGAGGTAAGTTTCATGTACTTTTTAATTGTTCGTCAATTCCAAATTCTTTATGAATTTGCATCTGTAGCACGAGCTTTTTTCTAATGCTACTTATTAAATTGCATGCAAGTCTTTTTAGAGAAAAGTGAAAAACAGTATTTAGTTTTCTTACTTCAATTCCAACGTGTTGAATACTTAAGTTTTATATGTATTATACAAGTATTTATTTTTAACCGTTAATTCTTTTGACTGAACTCAGATAAATACATAAAAAATTAAAAAATTGTAATGTGAAATAGGTTGTTCTCCTTCATTTCTACCAGACTTATGTTGAGATACTAATAAAAGCATTTTGAATTATAAAAAAGAAGATCTTTTAGAAAATTTTATGCACCAAAGTTAAAGTACATGATTGTACCATCGCTTGATGAGTATAAACTTTTTGTTTTTGTAGTTATATGAATACTGTTTAACAAACAATATCAGAAATAAGCATTGTAACAAATGTACTGCAGTGTCTATTATTAGTTCACAAGAAAGAAAGACTTCAATTATATAGTCAGATATATAAAATCAATCAAGAAATATACCTGTCATCCTAACATTTATTAAAACTTATATTTAATAGGTTTTGTTATCAAGGTAATCACACTGCTTACCACGTAATATTTTAATTTTCAGATGCGTAGGAAATGGTGTGTGAACATCCAACAACTCTATTCGATGAATTTCTCCGACAAAGATATTTGAGATCTATCGAAAGCAAACTTAGAGGTTGCATTAATTGCTGTTTAAACATTTTATGTGTCTCGTAAGTTTGTGTTATATAATTTAACAATTATTTGGTCATATGTTTAAATGTTCTTTTTATTAATAAATTTTATTTTACATTGAATTAATTTTTTAAATACATTACTTCACGTCAGAACACCTTCACAATATTATTAATCACATTTTGAAAACAGTTTGGTAAAATATATTCACTATTATAGGTACACATATTTTTATAATAAAACTTGATGTGTAAAGTAGTGAATATATTTTATTAAATTGTTTTCAAAATGTGAAATTAGAATAATTATTAAAAAGTATCTAGGGTAGGCCAAGGATTGTTAACTGTTTACAGGATTGCTCGATCCCTATACTACAATGTAATCCATAATTGTGACGTCATCAAAGATCCAGTAAAGCAATCTGTCAAAGTCAAACTGCAAGCGCGAAAGCGGAATTTGAATTTAAAATTCTCAAATCAATAGTTAATTATTCTTATATAATACCTTTGTTGTTTGTGTTTGTGGGTAAAAGAGGAATTAGTTTATCCTCTTTGGTAATAGTTTCTGTACATACCTATAATAAATAATTGCATAATATTTTCCTTGGTTTCTTTGTTATATGTTCTTTAATTCTGTGTCTACCAACAAATTGAAATTATATGCACATTTTGATACAAACTATCCGAGTATATTATTAAAATTGGTAACCATATGCATACTTTTTTAATTATGAACATATTCGGAAGCAGAGATTTTGTAGAGAAATATGAACGGAAAAAGTGTGATGTTGGGTTATGCTGTAATGTTGAAGATATATTTTGCGGTTTTAAGTGTATATTTACGTAAATTTGTTAGTGCTTATCTTTACCATCTTCTTAATAGTTAAAAGATACTTATACCCATACAAGGATGATTAGTTTTATATATAATTAATAATGTTAACTGCTTTTTTACAATAAGCAACATGTATACTGTTCGCAGGTATACTATATAATGCACAGAGGCCAATTTGTGATCTAATAATTGTAGAAATAGGTACAACAGAAAATACTTTACAGTTATAGTATATTCTCTTCCAGGTATCTATAGTAGAAGTGTAAAGTACATAACATTTCAACATTTACTTTAGCTCAGTTAGTTATACTTATTAATATATGTTTCAGAAAATTGATTCACAAAAATGCCTGGACACAGTTGTTCTATGTTTGGCTGCAATAACAACCGAATTGCCGTTAAGGGCAAAGGTTTAGATATAATTTTCCATATCTTCCCAAAGGCAACAGATGTACTCAGAACAACTACCTATTAGACAAGAGTGGATTCATAAATATATAAATATACCTACTCCTATATAAATCTAATCTAATCTAGCCAAAATTAAATTGAAATTCCTATATAATTTGCCAATGAGGCTAAAATAATTATAATAAATTTTATGCTTACTGTAGCAAAAAAAACGTAGGCATCAGTAGTAAAGTTAATATCAAAAATTGGGTTAAGATTTCCAGCAAAGATAATTTATTAATAAATATATTGGATACACAATTCTTACCTGTTAAATTTGGGAAATATGTTTATTAGTTATTAAATATTACAATTTATTACTGTTATTACAAACTTTAATGAATAATAATCATTCAAATACGAAAATTCTCTTGCAAATGTGAAATATAACAAACCTAGAAAAATTAAACCGATACCAAACACAAAATATATTTTGACAGTTCGATTACATGTATCTTCGATGACGTCACAAAGGCGGATGACAAAATTGAGCGATCGAGCAATCCTGTAAACAGTTAACAATCCTTGGGGTAGGCAACCAGCGCAGCTCCGGTAGTTCAACTACGCATCACGAGCGGCGCTATTAACGGTTTTGGCGGGAGAGGGAGAGTGGCCCATCTATAGCTATCTATAATCTGTGATATAATCATATGCATGTCATCATAATACATTATACCAGGGTTGTGCAAGTGTAATAGGTGCTTTAGCCAAGGATTGTTAACTGTTTACAGGATTGCTCGATCCCTATACTACAATGTAATCCATAATTGTGATGTCATCAAAGATCCAATAAAGCAATCTGTCAAAGTCAAACTGCAAGCGCGAAAGCGGAATTTGAATTTAAAATTCTCAAATCAATAGTTAATTATTCTTATATAATACCTTTGTTGTTTGTGTTTGTGGGTAATAGCAGAGGAATTAGTTTATCCTTTTTGGTAATAGTTTCTGTACATACCTATAATAATTAATTGCATAATATTTTCCTTGGTTTCTTTATGTTCTTTAATTCTGTGTCTACCAACAAATTGAAATTATATGCACATTTTGATACAAACTATCCGAGTATATTATTAAAATAGGTAAGCATATGCATACTTTTTTAATTATGAACATATTCGGAAACAGAGATTCTGTAGAGAAATATGAACGGAAAAAGTGTGATGTTGGGTTATGCTGTAATGCTCAAGATATATTTTGCGGTTTTAAGTGTATATTTACGTAAATTTGTTAGTGCTTATCTTTACCACCTTCTTAATAGTTAAAATAAGATACTTATATACAAGCATGATTAGTTTTATATATAATTAATAATGTTAACTGCTTTTTTACAATAAGCAACATGTATACTGTTCGCAGCTATACTATATAATGCACATCACAGGGCTGGACAGAGTACTCTAAATAGGTTGGGAGTGCCACAATAGATCTTCTAAGTCGCGGTGGACCAGGCCAGGGGGGTCGACTCCTATATAAATCTAATCTAATCTAGCCAAAATTAAATTGAAATTCCTATATAATTTGCCAATAAGGCTAAAATAATTAAAATAAATTTTAAGCTTACTGTAGCAAAAAAAACAGTAGGCATCAGTAGTAAAGTTAATATAAAAAATTGGGTTATGATTTCCAGCAAAGATAATTTGTTAATAAATATATTGGATACACAATCCTTACCTGTTAAATTTGGGAAATATGTTTATTAGTTATTAAATCTTACAATTTATACTGGTATTACAAACTTTAATAAATAATAATCATTCAAATACGAAAATTCTCTTGCAAATGTGAAATATATATATTTGAAATATATAAAATATTTTGACAGTTCGATTACATGGATCTTCGATGACGTCACAAAGGCGGATGGCAAAATTGAGCGATCGAGCAATCCTGTAAACAGTTAACAATCCTTGGCTTTATCAGCATGGATATTTTGTCCCTGCAACCGAAGTATGAGGTAAGGGGAAGGAAAAATTCTAGTTCTTTTTTATCTTAAAAGTTGGTTAAAATTTCTACACTAAGAAATTTCTACGTCCTGTCCACCCTGGTTTTTGTGTTTGTCCAAATAAAATGGAGGATATTATTATAAATAAAATAAAATTAAAATAAAACATTATTATTACAATGTAAGTAAAGAAGCATATGATTTAATTTGTAGATTTTCAATATATCTTAAAACGTGTCTAAAATTATTTTTAATGCTTCCGCTGGATTTATGCAGCTTGCCATAAGAATAACAGTAAAATTAAGAAAATTAAAGTTAGTACCTGTAATAGGCTTCTCCATTCTTGTTACTTTTATTCCATTGATATCATTAGGCGCATCAAAATGTTTTGGTATTTATTTTTTTGCTATTTCTATTATTCTTATAGCAAGTTTCACGATCCAATCTAATGTATCTAATTTCAATTCAATAAATAACTGAAAATATAATTGCATCATTTTGTTTTAACATTTTTTAATGTAATTATAGGTAAATCAAAGGATTGCTAGCTGTTTGAAGTACTCGTATAATACGAAAGGAATAGTAGTTCCAAAAATAATTTACAATTATGAGTTGATGCAACATATCGAACGAAATGTTGGAAAAGTAAAAAGAAGTCTATGAATACCATTGCATCAGTGTAACAGTAGCAAAAATGTATTCTTGAATGATGTTGAAAACTGTACTAACCTATCGGAGTAAGATATGATTTGATGTGATTTATTTTAACCTACATTGCAATTTACACCTGAAAGAGTCGTGTAACTAATCTTAAGCCGCAAGGACAAAATAAAATATTTTCAGTGTATTGTGTAAAAAGTGTCTCGTTTACTTTCATTATTTGGAGTTTGTTAGTAGTGTCGTTACATTTATCGTATTGAACATCAAAATGACAGTTCATTACATATTCGTAATGACGAAAGTGAAATTAGTGGCGTGAAAGTAAAAATACTTAAAACTTGTCTTTATTGCAGGCACACGTATAAGAAAATATAGACAAGTAAGTTCTTATCACTGTTAATAAGTAGGAACCTTATTTGTATATAGAATAGTAGTTTTTTAAATGGTTTTATAATGCTAATGTGTTAAAAAATGTTTTGTTTGTAATACCAATTTATATTCTGCAATGATACATAGCTATTTGAAACAATCACTTTTACCTGCTTTCAACTTTTTAATAGGTTTAATATGTGTTGTGTATGTTGCATATTGCATATTGATATAAGGCAAACCGTAAACACAAACATTAGTACATTTTTATAGTCGCAGTAATTCTACAATGTCTTTATTATTTGATTGAGAAATCACTACTTAACTATCTAAATCTCTTAGAGAGTTATCGAGCAACGAAAACAATGTAATGTTGAAGAAATACAGTAATATTAGTTCTATACTATGCAAGCAGATAATGTACTTTCATTGAAAATCCATATCCATAAATGTTTATTTAAGACAAACTGGATGTTGAAAGCAGAAGTTTCAAAACTTGCTATTAATGTAATACTGGTAGTTAAAGCAAAAGATGTAAAACATATGTTTATACTATTTCAGTTAGCTTTTAAGTTTTTGTGATCGATCATAATCGCCTATATTTTTCACTACCCCTCTCCGTCATAAAATATGTAGGTACCTAAGTGGCAGATTAGAAAACATTACAAGCATTATATGTTTGAGTCTAATCTGCAAAATAGTTACTTGACACTTAATACACTTAGTACATGGAAGAAATAGAGGCAGAGTTAGAAAAACTTGTTTATATATTTTTTGTAATTAAATAAAAATTTTAAATACGTTTGTGATTTTTTTACTTTTACGTTGATTTACATTGATATTTAAAGGAACAGACACAGTTTTACTTATTAGTAAATTTGTGTTTGTACTTTTAAATATTTTTGTAAATAAAATGTAAATAAACAATTTAAAGGTCATCTGAGGTCATCTTTAAATTAACTCACTGTATTATCTACCGTGTTAGGTACCATGGAACAAAATATTGATTTTAGTTCCAATTCTTCCATGGTCCCTGCAACTAGATGGCGCTTTTTAAACGTCATTGCTGTTTCGATGTTGGTACAAGGAGAATGACCTTCTTCTTATAGATATTCTGTGCATTATACATTACAGAGACAATAAACTCTGATACTGATACATTATATATACAAACAGGGGGATATAACTAATATTATGTAGTCCGAAACCTGTGCCAGACATGCCAGGTTGCCATTTTTGGCTATTTTATGCACGAAAACATGTAATATTCGCTATAAATGGCAACATTGCATGTCGGGGCTGCTACGAACGGCTATGGTCTACTACTCTGCCTTACGCCTTACGCCTACGGTGGATGGCAGTTAAAATTTAAAATGGTGGTTTGGTGATAGTTTTTAGTTATGTTTTTTAAGAGTGATGTATATCTTCAAAGACATAAAAAATTGGAGTAAAAATTACAAAATTTGAAGTAACTGTAAGTATTATATCTTTTACTTTATATATTTTTGTACTCTTTTTCTTCAATTCTTGTAAATATAGATCATAACCCCAATTTATACTTGCAAAAATTACTATAGTCAGTAGGTAGTAAGCCAGATTATAGCTTAAATAATAGGTATGCGAGTACCTAATCGTTTGAGTACCTACATTATATTATAACGTAACTATAAACTGTTTTTGAAATTCTTGATTTTTGAAGTGAAATTCCCGTTGGCCGAAGCCAACCCTCAATAAAAGTGGTTATATGTTCTGGAAGTAAAATAATTATAATTAGATACAAGATACACGTATTTACTATAGAAATACATAAATCCTGCTTTTGTCTGTTTTACAAAGGGAAAATATTTTTATATTTAGTTTTGTAGAAAACATTAACCCTATTATTATAAAAGAAAACCCAAAACCCAACCCTCATTTTTGTTTCATGTACAACTACTTACTGTATGTCAGAGTTTAACGAACTTCTCATGAAATGGATAGCAGTCGAGACTGAATTTCCCCATGAACATTTCGCTGATCGCATTCTCCAGAGATAAATTTTTGACTCCAACATTATCGATACATTTTGTTCGTTAGTAGCAAGCTCATCCATTAGCAATATTTGTACATACAAATGTATTCATTCATATAATTTATTTAGAATATCATAAATAGTACTTTTTTGTTACATCCCTTTGTTTAATAAATATATTTAAAAAATGTTTGCTTTGATTATTACTATACGGTATAAAAATGTAAAAACCTATATCAGTGAATATTATCCAATATTAAATAATGTAAAAACCCATATATATGGGTATATCTATTTTTGGATAAGAATTATGTAGGTAAGTACAATAATTTTTTGTCATTTATTAATATTTTTAAATGTTTACATATTTATTTCGATAAGTCAAAAAAATAACGAGATATTATTCTTGAAAATTATTTAAATATTATAATTTTGTGAAGTTTCAGTTTTTACTTTTCATTAAAACCCATAATATTTAAATATTCCATTAATAATAAACTCGGTACATAATTTTTTTGCTACATATCTAAATAAGTAGGAGAACGTAAATTGAGATATTTAAATTTCCCGCTCGCCAAAAAGTGCCAGACATGAGGGCGCCACTGACAGTTTGTGTTGCCCTCCTTTTCTACAGATATCTCATTTCTTCTTTTTCTGTTTTGTGTATACAAACCTATTAAAAGCAGATAGAGAATAAAGAATTACCTACCGATATAAAAGTAAAAGTTATTAATTTACAAAGCAAATAATTCAAATTTGTATTATTTTATGTGTATAATTGTATAATTTATATGATGCTGTTCGAGATGCAGCCATTTACGGCGTTCATGGTATGCATCTTAACCTAGACTTTAATATAATATTAATATATTTTTTTAAGAATGTGGAAAGTACTCGTTCTTACATCGATGATTTATATTCTCAAGACCCAAATAAATGTCTGGCATCCATTATCTGTATAAAGAATTCTGTGATTGGCTCCAACCGCCAAAAAGAAAGTGTTATAGCTCAAGGTATTGTCCCTCGTCTGATATATCTTTTAAAAGATAAAAATACTAAAGTAGCTGTGAGAATTGAGGCTGCTGTAACAATTGGTTCGTTGGCAAAAGGTACTGAAGATCATATTGAGCTGCTAATAAATTCAGGATCTGTTCAAGTACTATTAGATGTTTTAGAGGAAAATGAACCAAGACTAATCGATGCCTGTTTATGTTGTTTACGTACCCTATCACAGCAAGGTTACAGTTCTAATACAAAATATTCTCTCGATAATCTTCAGAAACTGCTTAGCTTTGCTGGACCAAAAGAAAGTCTACAGCGCCAATCTTGTGTTGCTAGTATTATAAGTTCTGCTTGCAAAAGTGCTGCAGAACAAAATGCTCTATGTTCAGTTGGTGCACCAACCATCCTTGCATCTTTATTAGCAGTTCAAAATTATTCTGTTAGAATACCTGTTGTTACTTGTTTGGCATCCATGTGTTGGAATAACCAAGTGGTTGCTAGTGAAATAATTAATGCATCATGTAAGGACATAAAAATTCCTAACTACCTTGCTACTTTAATATCAAGAGATAGGCCAATTGAGATGCAGCTTGAAGCAGCCAGATGTCTTACAAATCTTCATCGAGCAGGTGCGATACCACCATATGATCCTATTATAACTTATCGTACACTACCCTGTCTTGTGCGACTTTGTCAGGTATGTCAGCTATTTTAACTTATTTTTTTAATATACCTATTTTAATGCTGTTATAGGTGGAACATTTAGAAGCTCATAGAGCATTAGCCGCAGATACATTAGCTTATTTAACCGAAGTAGACAGTAATTTACAACAGGTCGCGGCTATAAGTAATCAGTTAGTAAGTGCTTTAGTGGATCTTCTAAAATGTCCCAGTATTGCAGCAAGGCAAGCTGCGTTCAGGTTTGTAGTTTTTTAATTTTTAAACTGGTTTAATATAGGCAAAAATATGTGTTGGGTGTCTGGTGCTAATTATTGTTTATTATTATTATTATTGTGAAGTTCTGATAATATTAAAAATATATTCTAGTTAGATTTGGGATTTAAATTTACTTAAAACTTTGCTCAATATAGAGGGTGACCAGTTAAGCGAGGTGAGCGGTTGTATCTCGAAAACCGTTATCATACAGCTTTTGGAAAAAATATCTTTGGTAAATACGGCCAAAAGAAATCGCTGGAAATTAGTTTTAAGATGGTCGCTAGGGAGCATAACAGTAGCAGTGTGTTGGGAAAACGGGGATTTTCCCCAAATTTGCCTAGACTGATAATACTTCGAAACAAATCCCATGTATTATGAACAACTTTCCTTACACACATTTTTCTCTAACTCTTCAAATGAAGTGGTGGGGGTAGGTAAGGTAAACATTTATTTGGAAAAATGCAACTCTCAGGAACGCCTTGTCAGATAATATTAAACTTGGTGTCATTTTTAAAAAGTTTTTCTTGCTCTATCAGCTACATCACAAGCGATGTCTATGTTATTTTTACAGTGGTCGCTAGATGGCGTTTTTTTTTTTTGAAAAATGAGAAATTGTTGGATTTTTCTTGAAAAATTTTAATGCAATGGTATAGATATTACACTGGTACAAAAAAAAAAGTAAAGGCCAAAGCCAATGGTGAAATCCGCAAGTCCTTACCTTTTTTTCTAACCGGAGATATTAATGAAAAATTAATATTCTCATCTAAAGCTAATTTATCTAGCTAATGCTAATAGACAAGTGAAACAACACTGAAAAAGGCACTGAAACAACAGAAATGATTATTTGACATGTGAAATAGGTACCTATAAAACTTTTTTCGAATTGACTTATCTTTTTTGTTTAAAAAATCTATCGCACTCTATATCATGTGATAAAAATTCAGATTTCAACCATTAAGGAATTAAGGGTAAAATGATAAGCATCTTAGTGCCTACTTAGAATGTCAAAGTGCCTGCCATCATGTTCCACACATTGCTCGAGTAGACAATACGGCAACCAATACAGAAATATTCTTTAAAATATATTGGTGTCTTATATTGAGCTCTCCTAATTTTAAAGCTACTTGTAATAGGAAATATGGTGATTGATTAACTGAGTGTCGTACCTGTTTGAGGCATTATTTGCTCTCCATTACGTGGTAAATGTAAATTAAAATTAGTTGTGGTACGTGCAAGGTTAAATTTTCTAGCTGGGAGCTAACAGTTTCCTGCAACGGGTAAACTCTATCATTCGTCGTGTGTTTCTGTCCCATCTGATGTAATTAAATTTCTGGAGAAAACTCCAGGACTTTCTTGGAATTGTGATAAATGTGTAATTATTTCCAGCTGTTGCAAACCAGATGTTTTTAAACAAATATTTGAGAAAAGAGTTGATGATGTTGTTAAAGAAATGGAGAAGTACTATCTTGAAAATGAAGACTGACGTAATACAAATTGCTGCCCAGAAATTGGAGGATATTAATTCTCATTTAAAAAATGAATACATGTGTATTGCCCAAAATAATAATAGTGATGTAATTTTTCCTTCAAATTTACCTCTTTCTACAAGTAAAAATAAAAATGCTAATGCCAATTTATATTCAACTGCCCTTAAAGGGAAATCTGCATTAATAATAAAGCCAAAAAATCCCACCCAAAAAAACCACGACACCAAAACCGTTCTTCATAGTATTCGACCCGTGAAACAGAAATAAACATTTCCAGTGTCAAGAATATAAGAGAAGGTGAAGTTGTCATTGGATGCAGTAATGAAGATAAACTAGCTAAATTTAAAGTTATGACAAATACTAAATTAAGTGATGATGTAAAAGATGTCAAAATATTCGTCCTAGAATACGGGTAGTCGGTATGTCAGAAGAAGAAGTTCTAATGTATTGTATGTGGAAGATGATGTTCTAATGTATTATATTAAGTCACATAATAAAACATTTTTTAAGACCATTGATTCTGAGTGTAAAGAATAAAAATTTGGCAGACTAGGAAGAATAAATATGTATATCAAACTGTTCTGCAGGTAGATGCTAATTCCTATAACAGAATAATGACGAAAGGTAATGCTAGAGTCTTAATTGGGTTAGATTTATGTGACGTATATGATTTTGTTGAAATAAGGAGGTGTTTCAAATGTAGCGGTATAATCATCATGGAAGTAAATGTAGCACTAGTAATTATTTTTGTCCCAGGTGTGCAGAAAAACATCAACTTAAAGATTGCAAAGCCTCAGCTGATAATCTTAAATGTATTAACTGTATAAAATTCAAACAGAAAAATAAAGACTCTGACATCGACATTAATCATGCGGCTGTAATAGTGGGTCTCATATTTACTGTCAATGCATTGATGATTTCAAGTCCACTTTGTACATTTAGCAATTAAAGTTTAATAATAACAGTAGCGATACGACCGCTGGTGTTATCAATCATCAACCCAATATGCCGTTGCCTATCAGTTCACTTAAAGAAATAGAATGTCCTACACTTTGTTTTAGTGTTTATTATCAAAATATTTGTGGGGTTGAATGAATTTAGAACTATCAGAGACAATATAAAGAGAGACATTGACTTTTCTGAAAAAAGTTATCGGATCGGATCCAAACAAATATAAAAAGTAATTTATTTGAAAGAGATGCCGAAAATACACTACTTCTCGGGCAATGTGCCCCGACTGGCATTGCATTACTTGGGCATCTCCATAGTAGTCGCCATAAACGATAAAAAGTGATGTTAAATTATTTTGGGGGTACATTAATTCTAAGAAACCTACATCTAATATTCCAGACAGTTTACATTATAATGAAGAAACTTTAAACTGTATGCAAGACATTGTTAATAGTTGTGCTGATTTGTTCAGTACTGCTTTCACTCGGCCATCCACGTTAAACAATTCATCAAACGTGTCTGCAACAACAAATAATTATTTACATTCTGAGGAATTTTCTTATAATGATGTCCTTAAAGCCTTGTTAAAATTAAAACCTAAACACACCAAAGGTCCCGATCGTATCCCTGCTTTCATTATACATGACTGTGCTCATGCTCTTGTTGTGCCTCTTAGAATTTTGTTCAACTTGGCTCTGCATACGAGCTTGCTGCCAAATATTTGGAAACGATCTAAAATTTGTCCGATATTTCAGAAAGGTGACAAAGCTTCTGTTCTGAATTATAGGCCTATAACAGTAATAGATAATTTAGCGAAAGTGTTGGAAATTGCTTTGCATAATAAATTGTATCTATTTATTCGAAATCAGATTTCTGTTCATCAACATGGGTTTATAGCTAAGTGATCAACAACTACCAATTTACTTTGTTTGACTCAGTATATTGCTGAGAACATGAATAAAAATATTCAAGCTGATGTAGTATATATTAGTAGAACTATCCCCACCCTCTTTTAGAATTTTTCAGTTCTTATTTATCTGGAAGGACGCAATATATTGAATGTCAAAACCACGTTTTAGACGAAATTGTTGTTTCATCAGGAGTACCCCAGGGCTCTATTCTGGGGCCACTACTTTTTAATATATTCATTGATGATGTAATGAAGAATATTGAAGTATCTTATTTGTTATATGCTGATGATATAAAAATATATTTTGCTGTAAACAGTGTTTCAGATTGCTTGATGGTGCAGAATTGTTTGGTGTACCTTAAATAATTTACCTTTGAATGTTGCGAAATGTAATGTTGTTACCTTTACAAAAAACCTATATCCCATTTTCTCTGGATATAAGATTAATGAATCAGCACTAAATCGGCTTGATTTTTTTAAGGATCTGGGGTTATATTTGACAGGAGATTGATGTTTAACTTACATGTTAATGAAATTGTTAAAATTTCTTACAAAACCTTAGGCTTTGTACTTGCTAACTCTAAAGACTTTACAGAATACACACTTTAATGGTGCTTTTCAATTCATTTGTTAAAACTAAACTGGAATAGGCAGCTTTAGTTTGGCAACTGGGTTACAATATATATGCTCAGATGCTTGAAAATATTCAGAGACAATTCTTAAAATTCCTGGCTTTTAAGTTAGATGGTCAATATCCCACTATTGGAACACCTCAAAGTGATCTATTAAATAGGTTTTCTGTTGCAAGTCTTGAAAATTGAAGAAAAACTCAATCACTCATTCTTTTAATAAACTTTTAATCAACAAAATTGACTCCTCAAATAACATACAAATTTTCAGATACCATTAGTAGCCACTAGTTACAACACATTTTATCTTACTATGCTGCATACTAATGTATTAAAATTCTCTCCAATTACATTTTATGTGTATTAATTGCGATACTCTGCAGAACAGAATTGACATTTTCAATTCTACCTATAAACATTTGAAAAATATATTTTCTTAGTTTTTGTTAAGTTGAATTTTCATGTATGTATATACATGTAGATTTTATCAATGTTGTCTTAGTTTTATGCAGTGAATGTAACCATTTTTGTGTTTTTCCCATCCTATAATTGGTTTTAGTACTGTTGGATGGTGTGCAATAAAATAAAATAAAACCTCCACTTCCGCTGCTGGCAGGCAACGAATTGCATTTTGAATTCTGTTCCTCATATCTTCCCTGATCATAAGAATAGTTTGGAAAACCATATCTTTTAATTGTCCCCACAAATAGAAATCTAAACAGGTTTAAGTCAGTTGACCTAGCTGGCCAGGGATACAGGCTTCCTCTTCCTATCCATAGGTCTGGATATGTGTAAATCAAGTGTTCTCGTACATTAATTGAAAAATTTGCTGGACATCCATCAAGCTGCAGGAACATATTCTGCTTGGTTGGAAGGGGCACATCTTCCAATAAACCCGGCAATTCATACTTAAGGAACTCCAAAACAAGTGCCATTTAATGTTTGATCAAACAAGTATGGTTCAATAATTATATTCCCTAGTATGACACGCCACATATTAATACTCCAGTGTCATTGATGCTGAACTTTCTGCATCCAGTGAGGATTTTCAGCAGACCAGTAATGCATATTTTTTAAATTTACTCTATCATCGCTATGAAAAGTAGCATCATCTGTCCAAATAATTTGGGATATGAATTGAGCGTTCTGGTTGACCATGCTGAAAAACCAATGGCAATAATCCAGCCTCCAATCAAAGTCCTCTTCAGTCAAAGCTTGGTGTAAAAGTATATGGTAAGGGTGAAGTCTACAAATAAAAAGAATATTTCCTATCAGTATAAAGCTAGGATCTCTCAGAAAAATACTTAAAAATTAATCATTGTTAAAGAGATAATAAACTTGCCTGTGCTCTTTTAAAATCTTTTGGACCGTAGTCCGAGATATTCCCAATTCAAAAGACAATGCTCTAGTACTAATATGCAAGTCGAAATCTATGTATGCCAAAACATTGATAAAATTTTCCTCGGTTCTAGCATTGCGACCCCTTCTCGAAATATAGGTCTGCGAAAGCTTCTAGTGGTACGTAAGCGCTGCACCAAGTGCGAAAAATATCTTCTGCCATATTTGCAATTCCAAAAATGAATGCGGCCTCTACATGAAAATATTGTAACCAATTTAAAAGATAATTTTTGGGGGCTTATTGCTGATATAATGATAAATGACATGTATTTGGGTTTGTGTAACATAAAAATTTAGTGGTGATTGTAACTTTTTGGTATTGCAAAGTTAAAACAACGTGGCTACTATTTGTACATCTTTATTTTTACATTTTAAATGGTATTTAAAACAAATCAGCAACATAAACTGCCGTGTTTATGGGTGTAATTCCACAAAATGTGTTAATAGAAGTGTTTAAGATAGAACTTTGGCCCTAATATAAGAAACATTTCCTTCTCCAAAAGGCAAGTAACAATTTAATAAAAGGGAATACGTTTATTTATACAATATAACCACCATGTTGTAGATGTCTATATTTTTCGATTATTAGTTTTATAAAAACAATATATTTTAGTTTAAACGCAACAATTATTTAATAAAAAAAGTACAAGCACTAATATATTATCACCATACACTTTTTCTACCGTTTATCACACCTGTACCTGTTTCAACCCAAAAAAATGCATATGATAATTAGCAAAGAAGCACTTATGGTCATATGACTGCTTTTACCACTCTTTTTATCCTTTATTTAACCCTAACTACCACATGAAGTTATTATATTTATGGCAGTTGAATGCCAATTGCAAAATGATGTTATATGAAATGCAACATTTTTACTCGGCTTCCTCCATATTTGTTTACAATTTGCAGCGCGCTCATCGTTAATTTGAATTATCAATACTCTCTTTCAGCTATTGCTGCATTTTTAAAACACTCAAAGTAAACAGCAATAATATCAACAGCTTCATCATTAGTAAAAGGCATTTTAATGCTCAAATTAAATAACTGACATAGATTTCCTGATTTCCACATAGGAAAGGAAAGTTGGCATCATCTAGAGGTTAATTAAAATTTTTGGTTTCTTCTATTATTATAGTATAGTATGTCTTTTTTGTTACTAAAAACCTACTATGTTTTAGATTTTAGAGTATAATATTGGGTGAATGAATAGTTAAATCATAGTAGTTGTGCTATGACTGCAATACCATGAATAAATCAGTTTTACAAAAAAATTTACTTTCAAATAATTTAGCTTTAAAATATTTCTCTATTAAATCATCAATAGAACCTATTCTAGAATTTAGAAAGGGCTGTGGGTTTTGATTTTATTTGCAAACCTGTTTTAATAGTTTTTCATTAATACAGATATCTCCGGTTGGCAGAATTTAGTTCTTTTTTTTGTATCAGCGTAGTATCCATACCAATGCATTTACATTTTTCGAGAAAAAATCACAATTTCTCATTTTTCAAAAAAGCGCCATTTAGGGACCACAGTAAAAATAACAAAGACATCACTTGTGATGTAGCTAATAAGAGCAAGAAAAACTTTTAAATGACAATAAGTTTAATATTATCTAATAAGGCGTTCCTGAGAGATTGCATTTTTTCCAAATAAATGTTTACTTTACCCCTAACCACTTTACTTGAAGAGAAAAATGTGTGTAAGAAAGTTGTTCATAATAGATGTGAGATTTGTTTCTAAGTATTATCAGTAGACCTTGTCTAGGCAAATTTGAATGAAATCCCTGTTTTCCTAACACACTGCTATTGTTATGACCCCTAGCGGCCATCTTACGAACAAGAAAATAATATTTAGGGATTTCTCTTGGCCGTTTCTACTTTGGATATTTTCCGAAAGCTGTACGGTCAAAGGTTTCCAAGATACAACCGCTTAACTGGCCACCCTGTACAGTGTGACATAGATTATGCCCCTCTTTCCCCCTTTATTTTTTTAGATACAAATTTTCAAATTTGGCATTTGGAAACTACTTATTAAAGGTCATTTTTTTATATAAATGATCTTTATATAGAAGTGGCAAAAAGGTAAAACCTTTTTGCCACTTCTGGTTTTACTGAAAGTAATACAATCTCAATTTTTATATGGACCAATGTGTACATTATTATATTTTTATCTATGTTATTCTACTTTTGAATTTAGATTGCCTTCTCTCAACTGTAATTTCAGTTCTGTTGGTCCCACAGATAAAATAAGTGTATGGGTAGATTGCTTATTAATTATGCTTTCTAATGGTACCTTAGTACCATCATGGTATTATTTAAAAAAAACTAGTTTCAGCTCCATAAGCACTTTGGAAGAATTTTAACACCCTGCAAGTGGAGAAATTGAATGTTTTTGAAGCCAACCCTTTTTTTTTATGGTTACTATGGTACATTAGAATTAATCGGGATGGTCAATGCACTCTAAATTCAAAACTAAAATGGAGCCCAAAATGTAGTTTGATAGTTGAAATGTCAGTTATGTTATATTGTTGGATTCAGAAAATGATGTAGATTCCAAAAATATAATAGTATACAGAGTGTTCCATATAAAAATCGAGAGTTGGTATTATTTCCGGTAAAAGCGGAAGTGGCAAAAAGGTAATTTTTATGTCAAAAAGTGATCTTTAATAAGTACTTCTGCCATGCCAAGTTTGAAAATTGTATCTAAAAAAATAAGGAGTTTCCATGAATCTGTCACACTGTATGTATGTAGAGATTTGAGTAGTAACTATCTTTTATTATATTTTATTAGTTATAGGCTATAGATTGGGATATACATAGAGATTACAAAAATGAAACAGGATAATTTGTCAGCGGACGGACTTATAATATATGGAAAAGTTGTATAAGCAAAATAGAATTTTTCTACAATAAACTTACAATAAATAAAATAACTTCAAATGGGCTCTCAGCACTATCTACAGAGGTATTAGTAAATGCTTGTACTTATAAGAAGGCCTCAGCTGAACACATCTCTATCAAAACCAATTTAAAAGTCAAGTTAAAGTTTATCTTTAACCTTTATGAAACCTCATTCATTTTTTGTGACATTTGTGCTTATTTTGAGAGTAAATTTTATCGTGTATTATTGTCGATGATTGAGAATCTGAAAATAGAAAATCTGTAAAAACCATTTTTATCATAGTTGTGTGTGTTTTTACCATATTTTAATTCTATAAAAAACATATATCAAGTGCCTAGTTTTGATAATAGATAGCATATAGATTTTAAGTTTTAGGTTTTAATGAGGAAAGATGACGGTTTAAGTTATTCAAATTGAACAGGAAGAACAATTAACAAATCTATAAGCTACCTTTGTTAGTTAAATCTCTTATTAAATCAAACCATCTTCCCAATGGATCTCTCTGTGTTTTATCAAGATGTTAGGGGGCTTCGCTCTAAAACCGAAGAATGTAAGCTTAATAGTGTGAGTTGTGATATGGATCTATTATTTTTTACCTGAAACTTGGTTAAACATCTCTGTTGCCAGTAATGAAATCTTTACGAATGACTATTGGGTGTTTCGACGTGATTGTGAAACTTCTGGTAATGTTAAACTGATGGTGAGGGGGGGTTCTTCAGATGTATCAAGTGATATCGAGACCACAATGGCAACGTGACGCTGAAGATATGTGGGCCACCCCCTTTGCTACTGAGAACTGTAAGATACTTCTATGCTGTGCTATGCTGTCATTCCCCTTGTAATGACTACATCTTTGTTTGCTTTTCTCAAAATGTACAAAGAATACCACACAGTTTCATGCATAATGATACCATGTTGATTTGTGGTGATTTTAATATGATATACATGACATGGACTCATAAACAAAACAGCACATTTTTAATACCCACTATAATTCGTGCTAAATATACTGTATTCACCGATAAGCTCTTCTTTTTGTAGTCTTATGCAATTTAACAATTAGCTATTATTGGATTTAATTTTATATAATAATACTTTCATTAAAAATGTTAGTCACTCAAATTTTCCTCTGGTACCTGAAGACGACCATAATAAATTGGTCGAATCTATGATTTCTGTTGTATCGGCAAAAAGATCACCTTCCAATATTACTTCTGTAAAAAATTTCAAAAAAGCGGACTATGACTATTAATAGTTTTATATGTGGTATCCCATGGTTTGACCTTTTTAAGCTATAAACAGAAATTCCATAAATCCAACCAAATGTTGTATATTCCCTTATTTAATTAAGTCTAAGTAGTTGGGTATCATCTGCAAAAAATTGTACATTACAGCTTGCAACCACTTTAGTTAAATCAAATGTATATAATATAGTAAAAACAACAATGGTCCCAATACTGAGCCTTGTGGCACACCAGATGAGCAGAGGAAATATTATTATGTAATAATACCTGTTGGTATTTATTATTTAAGTAGCTAGATAAGAACTGCAACGATGTTTGATCAAAGCCCAAATAGCTACATTTAGCAACAAGCAATTTATGATTTATTGTATCGAATGCTTTCGTAGTCTAAAAGTACCAATGCAGAAGCTAGCCCACTATCAGATACATGCAAGATATCATCAGTCATATTCGTCAAGGCCGTTGCAGTACTATGGCTCTTCCTAAACTCAGATTGGTGTACCGGAAGCAAGTTTTTGGCTACTACATTGCTATTTATTTGACCACAAACAATTTTTTCCAAAATTTTTGACAACATTGGCAAGAGATTAATGCCGTATTTTTTAGAATAGCACTATAGAACACATTTTTTCCGACTTGAGATAACGAAGTTGTACTCTTATTTCCATAACTATTTTCTGTTCCTCAAACTGTTTAATTATGACCTTTTATAAATTTAAATTATGAGAGTATTCTAATTCGGACAGTAATTGGTTTGTAAGGACCTTTTTTCTTCGATCAATAAAAAATTAATGAAGCCAACACTTGGCTTCGAGTTTCACGAGAAAACCAAAAATAAATATAATAACAGTATTTATGTCTGTAACAAACCTCAAATACAAAACAAATAGATTAATCAATCTATAGAAAAAATTGAATTTTGGTAATATAAATTAGTATCTCACCTGTCGTCAAAGTAACGCGAAAAAGCCCCGATTTTAGCGTGTCTGTTCGATATATTGAGTTTCTCCCACTATCTTTACCATCTGATCGATGCCCAATTCACAAATGTGTATTAAGGTTGGTAATCAGGGTTGCTTAATAGTAGGTAAGGTTAAATCAGCAAATAGATATTATTAAAAATAAATAATCAGGATTGAATATGGGCGAATAGTATAATATCTATGGTAACGGCTGGAACGCAAATTTTCACTAATTTCCGTTTCAATTTAGACATTCTAATTCCTTTTGAAGTACGACAATCTTACTATTTTCGATGGTTTCACCAGTGTGTTCTCTAGGATGCTATGCTACCACTTGACCACTTTGATATGAGGAAATAAACACCTCAGACAACAAACGAATAATGCCAAGAACGCGTGTGCGTAGTCTTTCAGTCTTTACCACCAGAGAAAATATAAAAGTGACAACGGATACTATACATCGCAGATGCAATGTAGGTATAGCATTAGCGATATATAAGTTGTTTATAAGTGAATTGTGGTGTGTTTGAACAATAATTGTTGTATTCTTTTAAGTTAAATTTTTTAAATTCTTAATAATAATAGATTTAGACTGAGTTGTCAGTTGAATAATAATCTTTTTATAAATTTAGTTTCCTCAGTCCAAACAATATCTAAGAATAATATGGCCTACTTAGAATTAATTAAATAAGGATATTATCAACATTTGGCTGGATTTATAGAATTTCTGTTAATAACTTAAAAACCGTTATGATTAACTATAGGGAAGTGAATACAAACTACCCATAATTTTGGACGCAGAATTCATTAAAATTAAAAAAATAGGGGTTTCCATTTAAAAAATTGAAGATATATTTTTTTAGTTAGATATTTCCATTGCCACTATGCTCACCTGTATACAACTAAATACTAATTTAACTACTAGGTTAATTACCTACTGCCTTCCTTATATAGCCCATAGTCAAATATTTTTAATTTAGTAGATGGGTTATTCACAGATAAATTTTCTTTGTAAGCCTGCATCTGTCAAATTTTGTTAAAAAATTAATATCTCAAAAACTATATTTTAGGAATAGGGTTTATTACATAAAGTGGTCCTAAAATTTATCGTAGAATCCAAATAGGCTGAAATATATAGGGTGTTCTATTTAAATTAAGCAAATTGTTATCTACTTCCGGATTTGGAAGCGGAGGATACACATCTGTCACAGCTCCTGAGGAAAAACTTCCTGGAGGCGAAAACATTAGACTCTGACTAAACAGAAAATATCAATGTTCCAACCTGTTCTATTTAAAAAATTGGATGTGGCAACTTCTGTCACACGGGATTTGACCACTTTCTCCATTTTTCCGGCTAGTTTTCTTTACACAGATCGAGACGAGGCGAAACTCACTCTCAGAGAGGAGCTGAATGTCGGCCAACAACCCACTTACTTTTACAGCAAATCAAGAAAATAAAAATGATGAAAAACAAAATTGCATGAACAGTGAGTTGACAAACTGACCTTCTTTGTTCTTCTTCTTCTTGATAGAAGTCCTACATATCTGACTAGCGGCAAAACACAGATTTCATGGTGGTTTCATAGTCTTAAAATTGCTAAAGACTATTTTCTCATTTTTTCGCTTATAAAATTTGTTGCCATCATACACTATCCGAAAACTTAAGCTACTACCTTTTAATAGCAAGATAACTTGATGACCTAACAGTTTCAAATATTTACATATGTACAAATGCACGAGTCGTCAACATCCCAAAACCAAACAATAGACAGCTGTTTCGACTTATTAGGTCTCCTCAGTGGCATACAGGTCTAGGATGAAGGCGACTAATGTGGTTCCAGAGGCATCCGTCATGAAATCTTAGCTATTTCTAGCTGTAGGATATAAACATGCCATCTATGATGGAGAAGAAGACAACATGGTCAGCAAATTTTTACATGGATGAACTGTGGTAACAGTTTTCTTCCATAACTGCTAGTTTCACTAACCGTATTCCCTGCTCCATCGTTGATGGCGTGTTTATATCCTACGGCTAGAAATAGCCATGGTTTCATGATGGATGTCTCTCATACCACATTAGTTGTCTTCATGCTCGACCTGTATGGCACTGAGGAGACGTAATAGCTTGAAACAGCTGTCTATCGTTTGGTTTTGGGAAGTTGATGACTCATGTGCTGAAAGAGCATTCACTTTTGTCTATACATTATGTATACATAGAAGGATACCCTCAAGAAGGTTCATCTTGATCTTTATAACTAAATTCTTTTTAAGTTTTGTTTGTCACAATATTTAATATTTAATTCAACAAAATTAAATCCGTAAGTGATCTAGAAGTCCCCTAGACATAGCGGTGGAAGATCTTAGCGGAAGATTTTCAGCCCTCTCAGTTTTGAACCTAACCTAACCAAAGATTATTACCATAATTTGAAAATAAATAAATAATTTCTTAACATACCTATTCAATAATAATAAAAAATGACAGTGAAGTTTGTAAAATTCTATGTGAAGCTATTAGAAAACGGTAACAGGTGAGGTATAATGTGAATAAAATTGTTAAAATATAAAAGAGAATGAGAGAAAGAAAAAAATAGAAAAAAAAGCCAATCAAATTTTAAATTCTGAAAATTATTGCACATGTACATTATATCTTTCAACAGCAATTTTTACTGGCTTGTTTTAACAGTTTTTTTTAAACCAGTTGTGGTCCGGATACCCCTGACAATATAACACTTAATAATTACTAAATAACTTCTAATGTCAAATGTTGGAGGTTTTTTATCGATGATAATCTGAATTTCTCTTTATCATGTTGATAAAGCTCAGTTAATCTTGTCACAAAATGTCAATAGCAGTATTGTAATATCATTTACCTTTATCTATGTTTCATGTTTTTAAAGCCATTTAGTGTTTCAGATATACAGTTTACATTCACAAATTGAAGGTTCCTAATTAAAAGTGACTATTACGTTATTGCATCACTTGTAAAATTTTTCTGCTGCTTCATTTTTAAGAATGAAATTTCTACACCAACAGCATTTCAGTACAGAATCTTATAGCAAATGTCAAGTCTTTATTACTATTAGAACAACCATATGGTTAGTTAATAATACATTAAAAAACATTTTTTTTTCCATAGAGTATTTGCTTCTTTGGGAGCCAATGATGAGGATATTAGAAAAAGAATAATTGATACAAAATGTTTAATGGATCGAGTTGTGGATGGTTTGGGAGATGAAAATAAGGAAATTCGATTAACAGCAGTTCGATGCCTTCATTCTCTAAGTCGTTCAGTTCAGCAGTTACGTACTACTTTTCAAGATCATTCTGTCTGGCGTCCACTAATGACTTTATTAACTGGTATATGATTTGTTACATTTTTGTTGAGATTCAAGTGTTCCAGGTTTGAATGTTTCTATTAACATAAATTCTATCATAAATAATTTAATTAGGTTACATGGTACCCAAGAAATAAGGTTGCTCCCAAATTTGAATTTGTACATTTTTCAGTAAAAGCAATTTCCAATATACAATCATTAAATCAGGTAAAAAGCTTTATAAAAAGTTTATATTTGAATTTCCCTCCTCAGATGAGGTACTTACTGGAAAACTAAAGGCGGATATGGACAAATTCTAGAATTCAGCAACAGTAAATTGCACTTAATTGTAAAATGGCTTGATTGATTTTGAGTGGTATTAATAAATTTATGATGACAATCTGATACTTGGCTGATATTTTTTGTATTTATGACCGAGTCAATTTCTTTTGAAATACTTCATCATAATTTATTGGTATCCTTATTACTTTATCAATTTTTTTTTAACAAATAATTCACCTCAACATCAATTTCAATTCATCCATCAATCCTTCAAAGACTGCTGAAAATCCACTGTTCATTGTTGGACCAACCCACCACTATAACTTTTTTTCCATCCAGCTTAAGTCCTACAGTAATTTAAAAACCGCTCTAATGATATTTAATGCTCATCGATGGATTAGCACTGAATTCTAGAATTGGTCATTTACATTAAGAAATGTGCAACATGCTTCAATTAAAATTGCCATTATCAGTGGCGTCTATCTGAAAAAGAGAGAAGTTTTACACTTTATTGTGTTGCGAAAAAATTACCTTTTGTAATTATTGTAAAATTATATTTATTTTCAAACGTCACATAACAGTCAGTTTTGCTACAATTTTGGCATAGTTTAAATGTCATTTTTATGACGTTCTAGTTAAACGGTGTATAAGTGTTACACTTCACCGGAGTATAACACTTATACGCCGCTTATATACTGATGACATTGTCAGATTGTCACACAACAACATTTTAGTTACTGTCGTCGTCATGGATATAAACCAGTTACAAGGCAGGTATCCTTACGCCATAAATTCAAACCAATAAATTATGACAGCATTAGAGTATCATTATTGAATTAGGATACGTTTTTATTTTCTTAGGGAAGTGAATAGAAATCGTTTGAAAATAAAATATTGTATTTCATTCGGAGTATAAGTGACTTTATGTGATTCGCATGGATTTAATTCGCCTAGCTGCGCTCGGCGTTTAAACTTCCATACTCACCACATAAAGTACCACTTATACTCCTAATAAAATAAATATCTATTTTATTAGTTTGACAGTTTGATAACTGACTTTTGTATCTTAGCTGCTTTCCACTTCCACCACTAAAAATGAGTTCCAAATATATGAGCTTGAAGCACTAAATATCAAAGGGAATACGTTCACAACAGGTTTGAAAATTTCTAAAAGCAGGCGATGAAATATATAAGAGAAATATGTGACAAGTAAGACTAAACATTTACTTCTGGTCAAATATTTGTAAAATATACAATTTGGAGATATCAAAACTATTTTTAAAACATTAAATTACAAAATGTTGATAGCTAACGTTGACCATCGACTTCACATAACAAAAAACAACTTCAAGTAATTTGAGCTCCAAACACAAAATTTTCTGGTGGTACTCCAGGGGAAAAGGGTTTCAAGCATCAAGCTCCAACGCGTTTTTTACATACGTGGAACATGATCTTGAAACACTTGAGTGCTTAAGTTTGCACTCAAATGGTGTAAGTGGAAAGCAGCTAATATGTATATATTTTCAAGATGCTTAATGCTTATATAGGGTGAATTTATTTCGATGAATTTAGAAACAAGCAGAACTAGAGTTAAGGTAGAGTTAAATGCTAAAGGATTGGTAGTTATAAAAATTCAATTTATTGCACATTCAATTTTTTTTTTCAGAAATCATGGCTTACAATGAATTATTTTATTGGCAGAAGCAATTCATCACTTTGATATATAGTTTGCAAGTGATTTTCATTGAAATATATCTTCCACATCATTTGATAATTACAAATTTTTCAAACCATGAAAACAGTGATATGCAGTGTTATTCTATAATACATTGAAAAATTCTAATTATTTGCCGATATTAACAAAGTTTCGATTACCTTGTCGTTTTGCTATCATATTACCTTATCAAATTTCTTGTAAATCTTTAACAACTGGTTGTTTACCAAAAACCAGTTGGTAAGATTTTCAATAAATTTAATTTAACATGGTTATAGAATAACAAAAGGTCTAGGTCATTGGAGCTTTGCCAATATTGGGAAATATCCAATATTGGAAATGTCAGTGGCTTACAGAATAATATTGCATATCATGTTTTTCTTCAATTGAAAAATTTGTTGGTAAATATTTCAGACACTGTTTTGCAAAAACCACCTAGAAAGTATAAAATATGTTAAAGGGATGTAATTTGCCAATGTCAATAAAATAATTATTTGTTTTCTTGGCTAACTACATTAATTTGAATTTATAGACAGAAACTGTTACAATGGGCGCATTCAGGGAAACATAGCACTCCAGCGCTTCAGCGCTTTATCGCTTCACGTTCGCTAAATCGACATTTTAAACGCAAGCTTAAAGTGACATAATTTTCAGTAATTTATATTTTTAATTAATATTAATAATAATTAATATTATCCATAGATATTTTGTGTGTAAACCCATAGACGTAAAACTAAAAACTATATTAATTTTATCGCTTGATGAAACTATTCAGCGATCCAGCGGGAGAAATATATGCTTTACCGCTTTAATAAAGCGCTGTAGCGCTTTAATACAGCGCTGCAGCTATTTGAATAAAGCGCTGAAGCGCTGCCGTTCCCTGAATGCGCCCATTGTCTTTATTTGTCAAAATAAATGTTAAAAAAAAATATTGTTATAAGGTTATAGGACTATGGTTTATATTTAAACTTCAAATATACCAAAAATGTAAGCTTATATATTTTTTTATTATACTGTTTTTTCCGCTTAATTATCTGCAATTTTTGTACAGTTTTTCTATAATAATTTAATAGTATGGAGCTACATGCAAGTGCAAAAATGTTTTCAATCTTTTTTTTTTTTTAAACGGTACATCAAACTAGGGCCTGAAAACTACAAATCATTCCCATTTAACCATCCATCTAGCTTTACTAATTTCTGAAATCCCTGCATTTAAACAGAACAACTTTCCTTCATTTTTTTATAAATTTGGGATAAATAAGATAAATGACACTATAATATTATCAAGCTTCCATCTGATATTTGTTTCTCTGGAGAAAATAATTATTCATAAATACCAACTAAAACTATTAAATGCATAAAACCCCAAAATTTTTAGGATCCAGTAAATAAACCATCAGTTATCCTTAGCTGTAAAGCTGTTTAAACCTGGGACACACTGTGCTGTAAACAATAACATAGGTTTTCATTATTAAGAAAACATATTTATCTTATTTCAGATTCTCCTTGCACTGAGTTGTTGACTGCTGCATCTTCTGCTCTCTGTAACTTACTGTTGGAATTTTCTCCAGCAAAAGAACCAATGCTGCAACAAGGAGTTGTACAATTATTAGCAACATTAACATCTCAACCTGATCCATCACTTCGATTGAATGGTGTCTGGGCTTTAATGAATCTTGCATTTCAAGCAGAACAGCGAGTCAAATCTCAAATACTCACAGCTCTTGGTACCGATCAAATATTTAGGCTTCTTGCTGATTCTGACACTAGAGTACTCATGAAAACATTAGGGTTACTGAGGAATCTAGTATCTCCTCGAACTCATACAGATACAATGATGGCACTACACGGTCCTCAGGTGATGCAAGGAGTAGTCTTAGTTTTAGAGGGACCTCACACTCCTGAAGTTAAAGAACAGGCACTTTGTATATTGGGAAATATTGCTGATGGCGAAAGGGCAAGGGATCATATTATGTCTAATGAAGATGTACTTAAAAAACTTATTGACTACATGACCCACCCAGCTCCATGTTTACAAGAATCTGCTGTGTTTTGCATTAACAACTTAACTCGAAGAGGAGAACCTGGTGCTATTGAGAGGCAGACGAGGTTAAAAGATTTAGGAGTAGTTAATATTTTGCAACAGTTGTTGAGTACATCGGACACAATTCTATTTAATAGGTAAATAAAAATTAGTTCATTTACACATTACTGAGCACAATAATTATTTATACTGTTACTACTACATGGCCAATGTTAAATCATAATAACTCTGGCAGCTTCAGAAGAATACTGATTATTTCTTTTATCTTTTATTAGGGGGATAATAGATAAAATGTTAATTTCTAGGCCAATTTAAAAGATTAATTTCTAGGCCAAGTTAAAGTTAGGCCAAGGCCAGATTAATGTTAAAAGTCTATTTAACCATCTTAGACTTTCCATTACTTCGGGGAATCAGGAGTGAAAAGGTGCTGCTCCTATTTTTATTAAGCTGAGGGCAATATTCCGTAATAAATATAATATAAAATAAATTTGAGGAACCTAAAATTAGGTATTTATTCAGACTGTCCCATTTTCGATGAAAATCGAAGGTATCTCTGAAACTACCAGATATAGAATAAGAAAGACTAATTCATTAATTTTAATATTATCGCATACCGCTGTATTGCTGTGAAATAAATAAGTAAACAATTAAACTGAAAACTGCTCTAGATAAATTTTTGGCTATCGAATTAAAATATTATTTTTCAAATTGATATTATGAAGTTATGAACAGCGTCCATACTCGTTCATATTTTGTTCATATTTTGGCTTTATCTAAATTATACAGATTTTAAGTATTTGCAATTCACATTTTTTTTTTCTAATTTACCCAATATTTGGAAGAAAATGGATTGAAATTTGAAAAAAATACTTTAATCTTGATTACCGGACACAGATAGATATTGTTGCCTAAATTGAAATGTGTGTGCCTTAATATTAAGTAGATATTTTATGGTTATTCCTTTTTTTTTTTTCGGCTTAATTTTATGTATCAAAAATGGAGTAGGATTGGAAAACTGGTAAATAAGTATTTGAATATATGGCAGTTAAAATCAATAATTTAATTGAAAAATATTTAAGAATTATTCTCTCATGGTCCATAGATGTAGAGGTTGATATGTCTATCTCTAATATTAAAGAATATGTATCCAAAAACATGTTCATAAAAGCAATGTATCACATGAACAGTTTTTTCTTAGCAGCAACTATTCTGCGAGCAGAAGCTCTGACCAGCATAGTATTACTATAGCAAACTAACTGACTGAGAACTAACTAGGTTAGTTTGCTAAGTTTAGTTAGTTTGAAAACAGTTTGTCTGCTGGTAGTGCTAAAGAATTTTCTAGTTTCTTTCTAGAATGAGTATACCAAAATAATTCAATGCTGGTTTATTGGAACGACAGATAACTGCTCTAATGGTACCTGTATACTACGGGGCACTACGTGTCTCTCAGTACTACAAATATGTTTACTTAACAGCGATGGACAACAAATTTTGTTCATCGATAATTTTTGTCGTATATGTAGTTAACTTTTACAATACATTTTCATATGAAAGATGATGTAAATTATGTTATATATGATTAAATGAATTTACAAATTTAATTTGAAAAATTTTTATTCTATTTATTTAAAATACTGTGGTATCTATATTAAACTTGTAAGGCCATTCCTACATATTAGGTCACACCATGAAAAAAAAACTTAAAATGCCTTCTACCTTCAACGTAATGCTGTAGACACCACAACTTGCTATTATATCAACAGACTTGAAATATATTGATTTGATACATCTATAAGATTAGTCATGGAAGCGTAGCATATATGACATATTAATAAGAAAACCAGGACTATTCCTCATCCCACTAGAACCTATTGGAATTTGATTTAATTTGCTATTTTGATTGTTTTACTTAGTATGTGATGCAACATTATCACCTGATTCTATAAAAACATGCCAAAGATGAGTTACACAAGCACAGTTTAACAAAATTGGCTTTCTTCAAATTAAAAAGCGGTTCTCTGATAACAGCAAAATTTGAAGTAATAGTATTTGTTATTTTCATGGAAAATTCTAAAGGTATGGTGTACCTGCATCTGCAAACAATAAATAATTATCAAACTTTAATAATGTCAACAGGAAGTCACCTTAAAACTAAATCAAGTATATAATCATTCGAGTTTAATACTTTATTCTGCTTGATTTATAAGTTCAGAAATTTATTGAGGATATTATTCGGCTGTTTATATAATGAGGATCATTTAAATATATTACATAATCTGAAATGTTAGTCACTTAGTCATAACCAAATTATCATTGCTTTTCAAAACGGATAGATTTGTTACACATTCGCGACGATCTCGTGGTCACTAGTTCATATATTTTTAGGGGAACTGCATGTGTAAGAGGTAGGCATTTAATATTGGGGCAACGGCTATAGGAAAAGTATAGAATGCTTTGTGTTCTACTAATGGTATCTATTTATATGGGTATAGTTTGAAATTAAATTCAGTATATGAAAAAAAAAACATTTATTAAACGTTTATTTATGTAAACAGAACAGTTTTTTGGTTATAAATCAAAGCAAAATCATTAATAAATGCATGGGGCATGTTAACTAAGATGCAAAACTAAAACTATATAGGAATTTCTTATAAGAACTTAAAATTATCTAAGATTAATGAATAAGAATTGTCTGAATTTAAAATGTTTTTCATTAAAACATTCTAAACAATATGTTGGATTTGAAGGACACGTTTCACAATATGTATTAACTCGTTTGCATATAAGTCTAGTTTATTTAACCCCGCTATCATTTTTTATTTTCTGGTAGTAGACAATATATATTTTTTTAGTTGTTCTTACTGACGTTTCATACTTTTTCATTTTATGTCTGAACAACTAGCTGCTTTTTCGAAACTTCCTTTTTGAGTCTTCTAAATTTTCATTAGATTGGTCAAGGGCTACAAACTAAAAATATTTTCAAATATACAGGGTGTTGCACTTCTCGTGGCCAAACACAAACTTTGATTTTTTAAATGAAAACATATTTTTTATATTGTTTTTAGATTCTACGTGAAAAATAAAGGGTACTTTGTTTTTTTAAACAATATAAAAAATATGTTTCCATTTAAAAAATCAAAGTACGTGTGGAAGTGGAACACTTTGTATATTTGAAAATATTTTTAGTTTGTAGCCCTTGACCAATCTGGCAACGTCATAAAAAGAAACATTTATATATCCCCCTTTTTCACCTAGATATTGGACTTCCAGGCACTACTGGGACAAGATGTATATACAGGCTGTCTCCTAAAAAATGCTCCAAGCCATAACTCCGTTATTTATAGTTTAGGCTTAAAAAACAAAAAAATAAATGAAATGGCTCAAAATACACTATAGATTGTGTATTTTCCCTACCTACCCCAATATTTTTAACTTTTTTTTTTTGAACGAACTTTTTTTCCAAATGGGAATATAGATTTTTTTTATTTACTATTGTGTAGAATTCTTTTCTGAATCCAACGATGTATAATAAATTGACTTTGGTGAAACATTTACCACAGAAAGAGAGTCAAAATGTTTGTCAATACCGCTTAATTGATGACGAATGTATTTTGAATAATCATCTGTACCGTGGAAAACAAAATATACAACAAAGCGAATAAATCTCATTTCAGCGTGGATCTTTTAAGAAACCAAAACGAAAAGAACATCAATTTAATGAAAATACTGAACTCGATGTTCTTCTTAATGTTGAAGAAAACCCAAGAACTTCCATTTGGGAAATTTCGAATAATATTGTAGCGTCAAAAAGAACTGTACCTAAATGCAATATTCAAAAAGCACAAATTCAAGGCATACATACCTCAAAAAGTGCAGGCATTAGAAGAAAACGATAGAGAACCAAGACAACAATTTTGACATTTTTATTTAAATTTGGTACAACGAGACCCAGTTTTTCACACTAAGATTAATATTTATTAAGAATAAACTATTATGAACTGGCCATGAAGACCCCCATGAGGTAATAAGTTATGCTTGTAATATACCATGCTTATTTCAACAGACGAATGATAGTTTCTGTTCGGATAGGTATTATTATTAGCAGCAGATGCTGTGAATAACATATGAGCGGATACTCATCAGTATCTTTACATGCAAAAAATTTTATAAATCTGCATTGTGCCCGTTCAAGCAGATCAATATACTTTGCATAAAAAGGTGACCAAATAAGGGAACAATATTCTAATCTAGATCTGATAAAACAATTATATAATAGTTTTAAAGTTTCCATTGGGAAAAAGTTGCAAGAATTACATTGCGAAACCCCAAATCTTACTGGTCTCTGAAAGCAGGGTACCAATATGATGAACAAAGTCTCTTTTGAATTAAAATACTCCCAATTCTTTAATGTAGTCGGGTCGTTCTAGATGAATATTATCTATAGTATATAGAAATTTTACGTGTCTCATACGGGAAAAACTCGACACTTTGCACTTATCTATGTTTAGATGTAATTTATTTAATTTACACCAAGAAGTCAAATTGTCAAGGTTTTGCTGTAGGGCAATATATCTTTGTTATCTGCATACAGAAGATGTGGGGTGCTCAAACAATCAACTACACCGTTAATAAAGATATTAAATAAATGGCCAAAGATGGACAATTGAGGAATACCAGACAAAACTGGAAAGATGGGTGATGAGAACCTTCTATAGTTTACGTACTGATGTCCTCCTGAGAGATAAAATTGAAAAAGTGATAACACACCCAGAAATAAACCACATTGGTTAAGTTTACGCAACAAGATGTTATGCTGAAGCTGATCGAAACCCTTAGAGAAGTCTGTATATATGATATCAACTTGCTTCTGATTATCTAGTCTCCAAAATATATTGAGTAATTAAGTTTAATGTTGTAGATCGACCCCTGATAAAACCATGTGCTGATTATAACTGATTATTTTTGATATAATTATATAAAACATTGCGATTAAAAGATTCAAACACTTTGCTAACATTATTTATAGTGGTAATAGGGCGATAGTTCAAAATTTTAGTTATTTTCACTCCTAAGTATAGGACATATGCATGACAGCTTCCGTCTTTCAGGTATAGTAATAGTAGTTATGATTAAATTAAAAATTACTCTTACGGCCGGTTTCACAATGTATTTTAACCATCAGTTTACTGACTATGAGTTTAGATTGTGAATATCTTTAACATTTTATCTACAACTATGCACATTCTAAACTTATAATTAGTTAACTATCAGCTAAGTAACAGTAACCAGCTATTGTAAAACTGTAAAAATTGTAAAATTTAATTTTTAGATAAAGCCACAAAATATACTTACTATAGCGATGAAACTCTCTATCAGGGGTGAGCAGAGTGAAGTACAGTAGGGTTATTTATTATCTGCCAAACTTGGGCGCCATCAATTGATCTTTTTTGATGGTACAGAGTAAAGGTATAGTTCCTATCTAAGTGAAGACAATTGCAAAAAAACACTTGACAAGAAGAAAGGAAATTTTTAATATAATTCTCTCAACTATACATTTACGAACGGTACATACATAAAAGACACACCTAAATCTAAATACTAGGACATACACACTCAAATGTACAAAAATGAGTTAAGGTTTTACAGCAATAAAGCTTGACAACAAACTGTAATTTGGCTATACCAAAGATCTACCAAAAAATGCAGTTTTTAGATATTTACAGTCCGCGACATAATAGTAAGGGCCCTTAAATTCATTCGCACACACGACCTATGCATAGGGTAAGTTAGTCTAATTAGGCACGGTATACGTAACATGGTTTAAGATGCACTTCCAAAATAAGTAATAAAGTACTCACATACGAACAGTAGGTTTCGGGGTTAACGTTGTTCATACGTTCTGTTGCCAATTCACAAATCAACATACCGAAATGATTATTGTCTCGTAATCACACTAGGGAGTAGTAGGATTCGGTTACTAAGATTAATTCATCTTTTATATTTGCTTTTTCCAGCTTTTTTCTTCAAACTTTGGAAGCTGCCCAATTCACCGAACCTGCTCGCCAATGCCGATCTTCGCCCTTTCTTTTTTTCCTTCCTCCTCGTTCTCATTCGTTGTCCATCCGCTCACGTTCGTAACACGAGATGGCGTCACTATATTGTTTTGAACTTTAGATTATGCAACCCTAGGACTATGTATTGAGATAGACCTAGCGCACAAACACATATAATGAAGTTGGGATTATAATCACTTAATATACACCGAATACATATCTTTAAATACAGGATTGGTGTTTAACAAGAAGGTAAAAACACAGATTGAGATACGAATTACTAGTTTAAATCAACTAATAAAGGTATTTTATCAGTTACTAAAAACGAGACCGTTACAGGTCTTGGTGGTTTCAGTAACGCATGAGCGCAATCACGAATAAGGAAAGCTGGCACATTATCAGGACCCATAGTCATCTTCGGTTTCAGTCGCTTTATGCATCTTAAAATATCGCTATTAATGCTAGCAAGGAACAAAATATTGTTAATATTATCAGTACGCATGTCATATTTCAATGTCTACAAACATTTCATTATCTACTTATATCACCCGATACATATGCCGACTTAAAAAGTGGGCAAAAGCATGAGGTACTGCAGGCCCGGATTGAAATACATTATCCCGGAATGTCATTACCTGGGGAGTTACTTTATTTTTCCTTTTGTTTATATATGACCATGAGTTTTTTTGGTTCATTTTTTATGTTCAGCTCAGTTTTATTTATGAAATCTGTGCTACACTTGTCAGTTTTCAATTGTGATATCCATTAAACATTTCGTATTCAGTGGGATTCTTATTTTGGGATTTGGGATCCTTGGGGAATTTTTTGTATGAAATCCATCTCTTTCTTTTTAATTTAATATTGTAAATTATGTGTTAACTAAACCATGGAGGATATTTAAGTTGCTTGTTATTAACACTGGATGTTGGTATAGCCCTATCAAGGATCACAAAGAAATCACTTGCCTCATCGATACTCTCAAATGTGTGCAAGTCGGACCAGTCAACATTTAAGATCAAATCGTATAATAAAACAAAATTAGCTTTTCTAAAATAAAGTTCTAGTAATATCTATATGGGAATTCATATGGAAGGGAATTCAAGAGGTGTGTGATGCACGACTTCATGAACAACATGCATGAAAGCCTCCGAAACAGAACAGGTTATATTACTAAAAACTAGGATCAAGCATACATTCATTGACATTTAACAGTGTTACATTGTGCAATTGAAAATAAATGGCATAGCTGCTGCACTTGTGTCATTTAAACTGTACCCTGGTACATTAAAGTCACCTAGGATAAATTCTGATCCATAAAAAACAACATTAACAACAAATCTATTTAACTATTCCCAAGAGGTTTTAGGAGGTATATAAACCACTATGATCTAAAACTGCTTAGCTGCTTTATACACTTTTGCGATTATTAACATGAACTGATTGCTTACATCTCTTCCATTTGGTCATCAGAGCGCTATACCAAATAGCACTGATTAAATAATTATGAATTTAAAACACTTCCACTATTACGTGTTATTAGACGTAATTTATAATTAAATGAAGACGGAAAATGCAATTTTCCTATGTTGCTATTATATTGCTAATTATATTTTCCTATTCCTAATGCAATTCTGGCTAAATAGGTACCTATAAATATGTAAACAATAATTAAGAAAGCCAATAAATAATATTAAAAATATACTACTAAAAGATAAACACAAATCATACAGGGTGTCCACCTAGTGCGCGTAAGTCCAATATCTGGGTTAATAAAAGAGATAACTTAATTTTTTTTTCTACAGGGTTGTCTAATATCCCGAGCTGCACAAAATGAAAATATATTTACATATTCAGGGTGTTCAGTTTTTCCTGGACAGGTACCAACTTCGTTTTTCTAAATGGAAATATATATTTTTTATTGCTTTTTCGAACTAAACCCTTGATTTTAGTGGGACTTTCATCAGCCTTCCCTATACCTAATTTAAACTGTTTTTGAAATATTGACGGGTGAATATTGACATTTTTGCAACTTTTGACACCCTGTAAAATCTAAACGGTTTGAGATCAAGCAAAACGGTTTGCACATTCCTATCTTAACTTTTTATAAGCTATCGTTTGATACTAATTTCAAATTTATCCAAGAATTAAAAATTTTCAAAATTTTCGGAAAATTTTTAATTCCTGGATACATTTGAAATTAGTATCAAACGATAGCTTATAAAAAGTTAAGATAGGAATGTGCAAACCGTTTTGCTTGATCTCAAACCGTTTAGATTTTACAGGATGTCAAAGTTGCAAAAATGTCAATATTCACCCGTCAATATTTCAAAAACAGTTTAAGTTAGGTATAGGGAAGGCTGATGAAAGTCCCACTAAAATCAAGGGTTTAGTTCAAAAAAGCAATAAAAAATATATATTTCCATTTAGAAAAACGAAGTTGGTACCTGTCCAGGAAAAACTGAACACCCTGAATATGTAAATATATTTTCATTTTGTGCAGCTCGGGATATTAGACAACCCTGTAGAAAAAAAAATTAAGTTATCTCTTTTATTAACCCAGATATTGGACTTACGCGCACTAGGTGGACATCTTGTATATTTATTGATACGGAATTTATTTATCTCCTACCTTTAAGGATTCTACTGAAATGATTAAAAAACATTCACTATGATTATTCCTTTGAAAGCAATTCCCATTAGAAGTGTTTAATATTACAGTGTATTTGTTTCATATTTTATTAATCCTTATTAAATATCAATTTTCAGGGTAAAAGCAGCTCAAAACATTCACTATGATTACTCCTTTGAAAGCAATTCCCATTAGAAGTGTTTAATATTACACGGTATTTGTTTCATATTTTATTAATTCTTAAATATCAATTTTCAGGGTAAAAGCAGCTCTTACACAATTTGCTGACGTATGAATTTGGTTTACTCTTTTAAGGCTTTACGACTCCTAGATGATTTCAATGTGATGTGTAGACTGAGGTGTAATATTATTAATAATGATTTTACCCTTTTTGACAATTCTCTTACAGAGGCTGTAATAAAATTCTACCCAAAAAATGTACCTTATATTGTTTAAAATTTGTGTTATATATTTAATTGTGTACAATATATGTTATAGAAATTATTAGTGAATTTTTTGCCCTGTCATTTTTAGTTGGAAGCAGTTCAACTTTTGTGAATGAATTTTGAACATGTTGGAAAAAAGTCAGAACTCCGCAACATAGATCACAACAAATGAATACATATCAGATGTTTTCTTCAGCTGTGAGATCATATAAAGTCATAGTTTCTTCACTTTTGAAATCTTCAAAAAAAAAAAAAATTGTATTTCAAATTTGTTTAAAAAAATCTGATTCCAAATCAGGACTTTGTGAAATAGAAAAATGTATATAAAATGGAAGTGTAATAAAGCATCTTTAGTGCATATTATTTAAAATTTATAGATTCTTTGCCAAATTCTCTTTCCTGTTCCATTGGTAAGTACAAGATGTTTGAAATAAATGTGTTACTGTGGCGATATGAAATTTACAGGGTTAAATGGAATTAAACAGATTTACCGATTTTATTTTTATGCCTTCTACAGTGGCTTCCATAGTTTTGTTTTCTAAATATGAATATTGGTCTGTATACATTCAGATTCAGAGATGTAACATTCCGATATGCAAAATATTGCATAATATCACTTGTACAATTCAGGTCACTACATAGGTAATAAGATAAAGATAATTGCACATACTCTGGTTTTCTTAAATAGGTTACCTACTTAAAAAGTTCTTACATTTTGCTACAGATTGAATACCAGGAGCATTTAATAAAATTTATAATTCATGTTTATGAACTATTTCAAATGAAAGTTATAGGATACCAGGCAAGATTTGTGAACTTCTTTAATGTGTTGCAGGCAGATATTTTAAGAAACCTTTTTTGTATTTGATAAATTGTATACATCCAAAAAACTACTTCAAACAGTTCCTGCCACAAAGGGAAAGACATGAAGCAAAGTTATTGAAGTTAAGCCCAATAAATTTGAAGTTTTTAGCGATGTAGCTGCTTTATTCATATATACAGAACCATGGTATTACTAACATTATATTATTTTCAATATTCTTCAAGAGTTTGTATTAGTAACTGCTGAATTGCTTCAAAGTGGTTTTTTCTAATGTTTTACTTGTGATTAAATATGAATTGTTGCTCGTTTGGTTTAAAAATGTGTACCTACTATAAAATCCCTCAATTTATTTTTTTATTTGTACCTTTATCCAGTTATTCACAATTACCAATTTAATTCAGTCTTTTACATGAGGATCATAACATGACTGGTTCTTTCTAGGTAGTGACTATTTAACTATGTATCGTTTCAAGATATTTGAAATATCCATTACTATGTGTGGTATATGTTATACACAATTAACATAAAAAAATCATACAGAAACACCTAGTAAGCTGTCTACAACCTTCACTAACAATTTTTTTTAGCGAAAATTTTTTCTCGCTCGTGATTGTTTACACTTTAGCTTTGTTCCAACACAGACGCTGAACTAGTTCATGTATCGTCCACAGTATATGTGCAAAACGAATTTAGAACGCTAAAGTCGTTGTGTGCGGTACGTGAACTAGTTCACCCTCTGTTGGAACAAACCTTTTTTTACATTAATTGAAATTATTTCACATGCAGAGATTTAATTAAAAACATTTTTGTAAAAATAGTAAGTGAAGGTATTTAAAAAATAAGAAAATGCATAAATAATAACAATAACATTAATAACATTGGGATATGAATTTAAATGAAAATTTATGGGATTTTTTCACTGAACATCAAAATGCCTCTCCTGATAAACACAACTTGCTAAAAGTTTCTGTGACACTCTCTTAATAGGTTATATAGGCTTAGTGGAAATGCGAGGGCAGACACAGATGTGTGCATCATAATACGCATAATAAAATAAATTAACTATTAACAAAAGCAATAACTGTAACAATTGATATACTATCCACAATACAACGGAGAGGAACACATTTACATGGAAACATCACGACAGCCGACAACGAACTGAAATGCGCAGTAATAGCCTTGCAGCGCGGCGAGATGTTTATCACGCACACCACTGGTCTCCCTCGCAACTTGCCAAGCCTATTTATAATCAATGCAAAGTGCAAACAATCACAAGCAGGAAGAATGACATTTTTTTACTTCAACTTCAAAAATGTCAAATAAATCAAAAACCAAAAAAAATTATGTATAAGGATTTGCTTAAGAGAAATTAAATAGAAATGACTGGCATTTCTGAAATGAATTAACAAATGTAAAAATATACTGGATGTTTACAGCCTTCTGGCTACGATTTAACAGACAGGCCGTCTTGGTCTTGCTTGGCTCCACTATAAAGTTCCGAGCTTGTCTACAGCTCCCGCTCTTCCAGTGTTTATTTATTGTCCCATGAGCCCAATCCTTGAGAGCCACGTTGACCTGCCTTCATTTAATGGTTAAAATCGGGTCTGATCCCTGGCTGGCTCCCTGAGATCCGAGTTGGGCCAGTTCATCGGCCCTTTCGTTCGCTGGGATTCCGCTATGACCTGGTACCCATACCAACTTTACCTCTTTTCCTCTGTCCAGCTCCTCCAGAGTATCTCCGCACTCTTGGACAAGAGCGGATCTTGTCCTTGGAGATGCTAAGGCCTTTGGGGCCACCCGACTGTCGAAGCAGAAATAAATACTCATAACTCAGTTTTACAGTTCCTTACTTCTTCCTTGTTTGCTACCATTCAGCCAGATTCATTTATCAGTAAATGTATGAGTTGTTAGGCTCTGCATTTGGACCTGAATTTGAGTGATAAGTTGTTGAAATTAATTTGTGATTTTTGGTGGGATTGGGTAATAAGTTAAGCCCAATCCAGTGGTGAAAAATGCAAGTATTAAAAACTAGTCAATCTGTGCAAAAATTAAATTAATTACCTATAAAGTGTTAGTTTGGGTAAAAAAAAGGGAGGAAAAAGGGAGAAGTGAAGTAGATAAATATCTGCGGACTCTTATCTTTTATTTTTTGTTTTCTTTTCTTATCTGTAAAAAAGAAAAAGTTTGTGTGTTATTTTCTTTAAAATGGTAGGAAATGAACTGAAACCTGAAGAGAAATGTACAAATTGTAAAGAAATAATAAATGAGCAATCTTACCTATGTGATTTATGTCTAAATAAGATGCATAAAAAATGTGCAAATCTTGCCCCTTCAGAAATCAAATGTATGCCCTTGCAGAAACGCACTCTTGCTCTATTGTGTATGGAATGCAAAAATCTTCTTGGAAAAACTCCTGAAATGTTTACCTTAATAACAGATTTGAAAAGGGAAATTACAAGCCTAAAAAATGAAGTAAAAGAACTTAAATGTGAAATGAAAAACAGAATAAATGCTGAGGATATAAGATAAACAAGACGCAGGAACAAACGTATGCAAAGGTTATAACAGGTGAAGCATTGGTTATTAAACCCAAAAACAAGCAGGACAGTAAGAAAACCCAAGAAGCTCTTAAGAAAAGTGTCAAATCTTCCGAATTGGAGGTAGGCATTACCCAGATGAAGAATGTTAGAGATGGTGGTATTTTAATAAAGTGTAATACAAAAGATGAAATTGAAGAAGTAAAAAAGACGGTTGAAAAAAAATTAGGAAAAGACTACCAAATTAACATGCCCACACAAAAAATTCCATGTATAAAAATTTTAGATTTTGAGGATGCTTTTTCTAGTGAACAGCTCGTAGACTGTATATTAAAACAAAATGGAGAACTTGAAATAAAAAAAGAAGATCTTAAAGTGCAAGCTGTTAAAAAAATGAAAACGCGATTTATGGCCGTGATTGAGTGCGAACCTCATGCATTTGAGAAGTTAGTAAATGTTGGTAGACTGAGCATAGGATGGATACCGCGCTGCAGAGTATTTGAGTATGTTCGAGTGTTCCGTTGTTTCAAATGTGGTGGTTTTAACCATAAAGTCGATGAGTGCAAAAGTGAAAAGTGCGTAAATTGTACTGAACGTGGACACACCAAAGATGAGTGCGATGCAGTGGTAAGCAAATGCTTAAATTGTTATCTGGCTAATGAAACTTTCAAACAGAACTATGATATAGATCACTCAGTATATGATTTTAATTGCCCAGTATTTCAACAAAGATTGCGAACAGAAAAGCAAAAAATAAAAATTAATCAAATACATGGATAGTTTTATTAGGGTCTCCCGAAATGAACCTTTTGATATACTTGTACTTAGAGAACTAGATATACCTCATGGAAAGTTTAGTAATGATAACTTAAGTAATTCTTTTACAATTTTTCATGCTAATATCAGAAGTATACAAAAACAGTTCGATGAATTTCAGGTATATGTTTCTCAGTTTTCTAATTTCTTCTGCTGCATCATACTCATAGAGACTTGGAAAATAATAGAACCTAAATTATATAGTTTAGATGGTTATAGACATGTAAATTCCATTGAGAGAAGTAATAAATGTGATGGCGTAATGGTCTACATACGCAATGACTTTAACTTTGATTATGAAAATTTCAAAATCGGAGATATGAGCGCGGTTTCAGTAAAGGCTGTCTCTCGTAATGAAACCAAGTTTAATATAGTAGCCCTCTATCGCTCTCCATCAGCAAATGTATATGATTTTAATGTACATCTCCATGAATATTTTGATAACATACAATATGAGCTTTATGACCATATTTTCTTTGTTGGTGATATTAATATTGATCTACTTACTCCAAATGTTGACTTTTGTGATGAATACCTTAATTTGCTTACAGAAAACGGTTTTATATCATTAGTGACCAAACCGACAAGGCCGTCATCAGGAACTTGCCTCGATCATGTTTTTGTTAAAAGTAAAAATTTGCATTATGATAATATAACAGCGGCAGTAATTCAAACCAATATAACTGACCACTTTTCGCAGGCTGTCCAATATAAAAATGTTCTAGGTGCGCAAATTATGCCTTCTGTAATGAGTAAAACAGTTACTAGAATGAATGAAAAAAAGTTTGAAAATCTAATTAAAAATGAAATATGGACGGATATTTATGATTGTGAAGGTTTGGATGTGGGAGTTGATATTATTGTTAATAAAATTAAACTTTGTATGCAAGGTGCACAGGAAATGGTAAAATTTAAATTTCATAGAAAGAAACCTTGGATAACTGACGGATTAGTAACTTCAATAAAGCGACGGGACAAGTTATATCGAACTCATCTTAAAAATCCCCACAATCAGGTACAAAGGCAGAGCTATGTCACATACAGAAATAAACTGAACATACTGGTTAAAACAACCAAACATCAGTATTTTAAAAAGAAAATTGATAAAAACAAAGGACAAAGTAAAACTCTGTATAATGTAGTTAATGAATGCACGAACAGTCAAATTAAGAAAACTATAGAATTGAGTAAGTGTTGGAGAAACCCTATTTATTTGTAATAGATTAGATTAGTTTTTGTGAACGCTAAATTATATATAACTAACAGATGGTTCTGTCTAATTTATTGCAGTCTTTGTATACTTTAAAATTCGTAACACTGTCCAGATCAGACCACCCTTGAGAGCCCCGCCGCGCCCCGCGGCAAGAAAGGAAAAAGGGCCAGTTGCATAAGAACGGTATAGCAGCCAGCTTGTATGTTCAAGTATTCGCTGCAATATAAATTATTACTTGGTTGAACCCTATGTTGGGAAGTGTAAACAGTAACTACAGTTAGTATCATTTGGCGGGTTTATTTTACACCTGTAAAATATTACCTATAAGTTGAAGTGAAATACCCAATTATTGTCATTTGCAACAATAAAGGGAATTTGCAATTACACGAACAGTTTTTCACCTACTCAACAATCAAAAAATTAAATACAGTCCACAACTCTTCGCTTTCGAAGCTGTGTAGTTGGAATTTACGACTCCAACCTACAGTAAGGTAATTCTAGATGATGGAAAGGCACTTACGGATAGGAAAGTTATTGCTGATGCATGTAATTCATATTTTGCCAACATAGGTCCCGAGTTGGCATCAAAAATAAATAATGATGTTAACCACAATAACGTAAAAAATCGGATATTACCCAAATCAATTTTTCTTACTCCAACAAATACTGCTGAAATTCATGATATCATACAAAAGTTAAAAAATAAAAAATCTCCAGGACCGGATTTAATTACAAATGAAGTTCTGAAAATATCTGCGAACTATATTGTTGAACCACTAACTTACCTTGTAAACATTTCGCTAAGTACCGGAAAATTCCCTACTCAACTAAAAAATGCGATAATCAAACCTATTTATAAAAGTGGAGATAAGTGCAAGTTAACAAATTATCGTCCAATATCATTAACACCGGCTATTGCCAAAATATTTGAAAAAATTATCAAAGCCAGGATTGTGAAATTCTTTGATGCAAATAAAATAATAAGTGAAAAACAATTTGGATTTCAACAAGGTAAATCTGCTCAGGATGCAATTGCCGAATTTGTTTCTGTAGTGTACAAAGCGGTTGATAATAAGAAAGCGTGTCTGGGTGTATTTGTTGATCTGGCTAAGGCCTTTGACACTATTAGTCATAGGCTTTTGCTGGATAAACTTAGAGATCTGGGAATCCGTGGAAATGCACATATGTTGATTAAGAGCTATCTGCAAAGTCGAAAGCAGAGGGTGGATATTGATGGTTGCTTGAGTGGGGAGGAGACGGTTACTTGCGGAGTACCGCAGGGGACTGTCTTGGGCCCGATACTTTTTATTACGTACATTAACGACCTTCTTAATATGAATTCCTCAGCCACAATGCTTTCTTTTGCTGACGATACGGTTGCGGTGTTTGTGGATGAAACGTGGCAACAAGTTTTCGAATTGGCCCAAACAGAATTATCAAAAATATTTGATTACTTCCGTGCTAATTACCTTACACTTAATGTAGATAAAACGAAAATAATTCCATTTACTTCATATGAAAAACACTTACCTGACATTAACAGTGTAAAAATCGGTGATGATGAATTTAGTTGTTCTACAAGGGTCAAGTATTTGGGGATATTTGTAGATTCATTCCTTAAGTGGGATGCTCATATACAGTATACAGTCAACAAGCTTAGAGGCCTGCTTTTTAAATTTCGTGAAATAAAACATTTTCTCTCGATAAAGGAACTAAAAACTTTGTATCACTCACTTGTAGAATCGATTATTCAATATGAAATCATTGGTTGGGGAGGTGTAAGAAATACTCATTTGGTACCACTAGAAAACATACAGAAAAGATTCTTAAAAATTATTTTTGATAAACCAATTTTATACCCAACCAATGAACTATATGCGGAAGCAGGTTTGATGGATCTGAGACAGCTTTATTGTAAATTTTCGCTTGTATTTCTACACTCGAATAAGTTCTCTGAGCATTATTGTCATTCCTATAGGACTCGAAATGTCGGGGCATTAAATTTGGCATTGCCTCGGGCACACAAGTCGATTGGACAGAGGTTTTTTGTGCACACAATCCCACGTTTGTTTAATATCTTACCTAATGATTTAAAAAAAAATTAATTCTAAACAAGTTTTTAAATACAAATTGTCAAAATGGATTTTACTCAATAATAATAGAGAACTTATTCATACATTGGTTGAATGAAATTTTCTTAATATATATTATATATACAAACAGATTACCTATGTTCACCCAACATGCATATTTATTTAAATGGTTTAATATTAGATAAATTTTGATTTTTATTTTTTTTTTCATTCACAGCAATATGCCCATAGACAGGACCTTTAATGGTCCTATTTGGGCTGTCTACGGACTCCTGTTGTTTATTGTAATCACTTAAGAATATAAACTATTGTTAACTATAAAATTGTATAAGTAATATGAATGTAAACTAAATTGAACTGTATTTTGTGATTACAATAAATTATTATTATTATTATTATTATTAAGATAGCAAAGACTTCAGCCTGGAAGACTGTGGCATACGAACCCAGTGCAAAACTTTGCTGCAAGTTGCACGCCCCTATCCGCCACATAAATTCCTACCCGAGAACCTGTCCGCCACGCGAGAGCCATCTGTGTAGTAGACCAGAGAATCAGGGGGGAATCTAAACTGGCCCTGCTTCCATTCCTCCTTCTGGATATATGACGGCATATTTCTTCTTTAATCTAAGGTGATTTTTTGCTTCAGTTACTCTGATAGCACATATTCCCTCTCCGCCATCCATGCAACTGCCGCGTGACCGTTATTTCTTCCTCCCGCCTGCCAGCTTCCTGAGTCCCATATTCTTAAATAAGCCGCCATTGCCTCCCTCATTATCCATGTGGATAGGCTTAGGAGCCTTACAGAACTTCCAGGGCAGCTGTAGGTGTCGTCCTCATAGCACCTTTCTTGGACACCGTTACCCGGCCAATGCTTGGCCACCAGACTAGGGCGCCATATTGGAGTCTCGGTCTAATTACCGTAGCGTATAGCCAGTATAGCATCCTAGGGCTAAGACCCCAATTCATGCCTACTGTTCGTCTTAGTTGCCAGAAGGTGGTCGTTGACTTTTGAATAATTTTGTCAACCTGTGGCCCCCAGGTCAACTTGCTATCTAGGGTCACCCCTAGGGTATTTCATGACATACACTCTTTCTCACGACATACACTCTGGTACATAGTGGGTCCCCTGAATTCCTCTAGTTTTTTCTTTTTGTGAAAAGGATCATCTCAGTCTTCCTAGGGTTGACTGACAGACCCATCTCACTACAACACCTTTCAATTATTCTACAGGCTACCTGCATTCTAACCACAGACTACGTTTAAGAAGCGACCAGCCATTAGGACTAGCCTGTCGTCTACATAAGTGCGTATAGAAACCTTGGGAGGTAAGACACCTCAAGAGACCATTCATTACAAGACGCCATAGGTGGGGCGATAGGCAGCCTTGTGGGCAGCCCGCCCCTCTCATCCCCATGTCCAGATGGCAGTCCCCTAAGGCTGCGCTAACCCTCCTCTCATCCAACGTGGATCTTACCCATCTGACCATTGTTACTGGTGTTCCTCTGGCCTGAAAGGTATCGCAGATAGTCCTACTCCTTGCCTTATTAAAGGCTCCTTCTATGTCAAAGAACACTGTAAGGGCAACCTCTTTGAAATGAAGTGTCCTTTCCACTTGCACAATATTATGCAGAGCTGTCTCTGTGGACCTCCCTCACATATATGCGTGCTAATTCTCATGGATTGGGTCTCTAGTTAACACCCCCTCCGTCAAAAACCTATCTACATTTTCTCTGACTGATTGCCCTAAATGATTTCGCAGTCGTGTAGTCCCCTTTTCCCGCTTTGGGAATGAAGACCACTGTGGCTGCTCTCCAGGCTTGGGGAACATATCCCAGCGCTAGACTGGCTCGAAAGACCCTTATCTATGGTAGGAGGATATCCAAGCCCTTTTCCAATAGCGCTGAGAAGATCCCATCCGGCCCTGCTACCTTGTATGGGTTGAACTTGTTCACTACCCAGGTTATGGTGCCATCCTCAATCACTCCCTCGGCAAGTCACCAATCCACCTGGGGTATTCACTCCACCATGGGTGCAATCGTGGCTTCACCCTCTCCCGAGAAGTGCGTTTCCAGCAAGAGTTTCAGCGATTCTTTACTGGTGGTGGTCCAAGGCCCATCTTGTCTCTTCAGTGATCCTATTTTCTCCCTTGTTTCACAGCTAAGTATTTTCATCAACCTAGCTGATTCAGGCAGGGACTCCAGTTCATTGCAGTATGCCCTTCAGCTAGACCTCTTGCTGTGTCTTAATTCCTTCTTAAAATTCTTCCTTGCTGCCTTATATTCGTCCCATGAGGTCTCCGTCCTTCCCTTGATGGAGGGACGGAGACCTCATTGGTCTCTGGTTCAGAGAGCGCCTGGTCGCCTGGCAAAGATCCTCGAGGGACCTATTCCACCAGCCAGTTCTGTGCTCCCCTACTGTGTATAGAAGCAGACAGGATTCCTCATAGACCAATACTATTTGGTTGCTCAGTTTATTCACTTCTTCTAACTGTTCTGGAGAGGCAATTTGGTCACTTTGATTGCCGTTGTGGCCTCCTAAGTTAATCCTATACCTCCCCCAGTCAGTCGCTCTCGGATTTCGTTGTTGGACGGTTTTTGGTTGGTTGAATTTTATCTCGAACCTGATCATTCTATGATCAGATGCTGAGATGTCGTTCGTTACCCTCTATTCTGAGACTTCTTCCTCTAGGCTTTGAGATACCAACGTAATGTCAATCACCTTTTGTCTGATGCGGTTGATATACGTTGGGTCTCTTCCCCTGTCTACTATCTGTAGGTTTGACGCCAGATATTCCAACAGCGCCTCCCCTCGGGTATTAGTATCCCTGCTGCCTCAAACTGTGTGGTTAGAATTGACGTCACATCCGATTATTAACGGTAAATCTAAATTCCTTGCAAAGATTACTATGTTTTCTAGTTCTTTTATTGGCGGTAGTTCTGGTAAATCATACAGGAGGTATATGCTGCAACTATGGCCTTAGCTCTAATTTCACTTACCTTGTACTCAAGGATGACCGCTGTAGCATCCCTGGTTCCCAACTGCAACAATGGCATTATATGGAGATCCTTGGATGCTAATATACACGTTCTGGGTCCTTCCTCTCCTCCTTCCTTACCAGCTGCTATCTGGTATCCAAAGCCTCCGAGTCCTCTTACTCGATTCCTGTAAACATACGGTTCCTGAATTAGTATTAATTCACCAGTTTTCCCTGTCAGCATTCGCTCTAGTTCCCCAGAGGAAGCCAAACTGTGCTGGAGATTAATTTGACTTACCCGCAAGGTGCCCATTTTGAGGCTAAAATGATGTGGGCGCGGCGGCTATTCCCTGTCCTCCTCGGTTTGCCCTGGCCTCGCAGACGCCGAGGGTTCCCACTGTGATGCTCCACCCCAAGCCGGCAGCCTGCGCACGGCAAGCGTAACCAGTTCATAGTAGAGCAACCACTGGGACTTCTCTAGGTGTCTTATGACCTCTTGGTCCTCCTGTTGTCTCATGGTCTTGCCACCTATTGACGTCTAGGGATCGGTTCTGGAGCTCCAGCATCCCTCTTACTTTCGACAGGTTGACCTCTTGGCTTTTTAGCCAGAAGGCGATTCTTTCTGGCCATGGGGCATCGGTCACACGCAGAGCGTGAAACCTGACATCCTCCTCAGCCAGAGGTGCCCATCCCTCAAGTAGCCAGTTAAGTGAGACCCCATCCTGCGCCGTCACCAGGAACCAGCCTGGCTCAACCAGACCAGAGTTCCTGAAGTGGAGTTCCGGGCCTCAAGGACCCCCTTCGGGGCCCGCCATGGTCCGGACTATTTCCGACACAAGATGATACCTCCTGTCTCCTTCTTCAGGTGTCACCCTACCATCCTTGCAATTGAACAGTATGACCACCTGATTCTCCCTTTTGATAGCAGCGCTGTAGCTTGTTGACTGCCGTTTTGGCATCGCCACCCCAGATTTCCCCCTCAGACTCAAAAATCTTCGATGCTACTGGCAACACTGAAACAGGTCTGTAATTATTGATATCAGCTCTAGCTCCCTTTTTATGGATTGAAGTTATTTTTGCTATCTTTAGTTCATTCGGGAAAAAACCAGTTTGCAAACAAATGTTAATTAAACACGACAGAGGTTTACAAATAAATTTAGACACTTTTTTAATTACAAATGGTGGAATATTGTCAACACCACATGAAAATTTAGGTTGTAACTCATTAATTATATTGAAAATCTTATTAGGAGTTGTTGGAGACCAAAATATTGAATTACTAATTAATTCCCTTTTATGGTAATTTTTAAATGCAGAATTATTGAGATCAGTATGTGTTTTAAACATATCTGCTATTACAGCGGGTTCCTCAACTATATCATCGCCAACCTTTACCCTTATATTTCCACCACTCTGATTTCGATTTGTAATTTTATTAAAAATATTCCACATGGATTTTGATTTATTTTTAGAATTAGCTATAACGTTGTCATTCAGTGATTTTTTATAATCAGATATATACCTTCTCTAAGCTAATTTTTCACTGTTATATTTCATAAGAATGTTATCGCATCTGGTATCCAAATAAAGTTCATACCAACCCCTCACCCATTGTCTATATTTTTTAATCTCAAAGGACACCCAATTTTTGTTTGTATTTTTAAATTTCCATTGGAAACTGGAAAAGCCAAATCAAACTGATAAAAAAGAATATTATAGAAAGACTAAACCTTGTTATCTATATCACCAGATGAATAAACTTCTTTCCATGCTTCCAAATATAATGCTTGTGCAAACCCAGAAATATTTTCCTCAGTAAAATGCCTTTTATTAAAAGCTACTTGTTTATTATTAATGACTGATCTGAATTTCAAACCATTGACTAAAATGATCTGATATTACTGTCTTGATTACTTGTACTTGTGATAAACTGTCTGGAATATTTGAAAACATATTATCGAGAAGAGTCCCGCCACCTCTGGGATTAGGCGTAGTAATCTCATTAATTCTAGAATTCAAATCATGGAACAATAGTAACTGCTCTACTATTAATGTATTTTGTGTATTTTCCAAAAAATCAATATTGTTATCTCCGCATTCAATAATATACCTCCTATACATCATAACAAGATCCAAAAGCTCTGCCATCTTTGATACAAAAACATCAAAATTTCCCTTTGGAGACCTGTATATACATATTATCACAAAGCTGAAATTCTCTAATTGAATATTTACACAAGTGTATTCAAAATCTTTTTCAATTTGCATTATATTGGGATTAATTACATTAAATTTAAAATCATTTCTGACAAATATAGCGGCACCACCTCCAGTACATTGTTTGCGACAGTAAGAGTTTGCCTTAACAAAGCCATCAAAATAGATCCTACTAATTTCCATTTCATTGCACCAGTGTTCTGTTGCACAAAATATATTGACATCAACATCTTTTATCAGAATATCTGTCATCAGGTGTTTAGCTTTGATACTATTCAAATTCAAGTATTGGATATTGGATACGGCTGGTATGACAAACCGGCACAGCCGACCTGACCTGGGCTTCTTCCATCCACCTCCACTAATCTGCCAGCAGGGGCTCTATTGGCTTTTTAGTTTTGGGCTTATCATAATAATTATTATCTGTTGCAAAATGCAGATAAGTCCCAAAAAACTTATAAATGTCTTATTGTTTCTGAATGAAAATACACTCCTATTGAAACGACAAGAGTATACGACATTATTTTGAAAAATAGGTGGAGTTTAAAAATTTTTCTTGAGAAAAAATTCACAGATTTAATTAATTATAACTGAACACTTCCCACTATTCTTCATGCCACTCGCCGGTCAAGCACTGCACTAGCTATATCAGTGGAATAAAATCGCCGGTTTTACTCGCTACTTTCTAGGGGTAGGCATCTATAATAAAGGCATCAGTATTCGTGCTATAAGCTTGAGCGCAGCCGACATTTTTTAAAAACTTTTACCATCTAGGCTACATTTAATTTGCTGTATATATACAAATTTTGAATATTTCACATAGCTAACCACATATCGAAGTTTGTCATGCATAATTTTAGAAGTTTTAATTTTACCCTAAAGGGAGTTGAAACCTCTGGTGTGAAGTCATCACTGCCGTAGTTTTCCTCATAACACCAAAACACTATACTGCACTCGACGCGCGTTTCGCCAGTCAAGTTGGCATTATCTAGAGACGATTAAAACTGATCAGTTTATTCCCAGTTCCCCAGTTTAGCATGATATAATAAATAGGCAGTAATAACTTCGATAATGAAATAACTTAGTTGTTTTTAAAATATTGAGATATCGACCATTTGAGTTCGACCTAGGAAAGCTTAATGAAAGTCTCCCTTAAATTCAGCACAGTGTTGAAATGTCTTATGAGCTTTAACATGATATAGCTCTATGTACATGTATGACCAGAAGTCAGATATTTTATACAGGGTGTTTGTCGGACCAGCGAACATACATAACAAGTATAAACACTTGCCTATTTTGTGAAAGTCTGACTCAGTAGGAGAGTATTTTGAAATGAACATGGCGTCCCTTCCAAAAATGCAAGTATCATAATTTGTCACTTCTTATTTGATTTGTCAGTTCAAGTAATATGTCTATTGGTGCCCCTCCAAGTATCCGACCTTGTCGCCGGTGGAGGGGCTTGTGTGCACCAATGAGTTAGAGAGCTATGCTGCCGGTAGTCTCTTTTACTATCGATAGGGCCACCCATGCCGGACATGTCTCCGAGAAGGTGCCAGACTAATGGATACACGCACACACACAGTACACTTAACACACTCACAACACGCCTACACATACACAACCATTCACACGCACACACACACAGTACACTTAACACACTCACACAGTACACTTAACACACTCACAACACGCCTACACATAAAGTATCTCTCTTTATCTTACCCTCCTCCGTTGTACTTCGTGACTGGATCCCATATCAAGATGGCCCTCGGAGAGGTAGTGGTGAAAGAAAACTAGGGGGGTTCACCTAGTGCCGCCTGTTAGTATAGGGGCCCACCCTTGCCTAGCCAGTGTAGGGGGCTGCCCTTTCAGCAGGTGTATAATCTCGAGTGTGTAGTAGTGCCAGGTGGCGTCTAGATCAGGGCCCTGCTTCACATCTCAGGGGGGCTTCATCAGCGGATGCCGACCTACCTGGTGGGAATTTTGTTTGGCCATGAATGAATAGAAGAGGCGGACACAGAGAAACTTCCAAACTACTACTTCCAAAGTACTATAGTACCGAGCAAAACATGACACCACATAGAAAACACAAACTTTTTAATGTTGTCATGGAAGAGATAAAACAGAAAGAAAAAGGTAAAAACGTATCACCAAAACCAGAGCTCCCCAGTTCACACGAAGGTATACCCGAGGTGAGTATACCCCCGCCAAGTTCTTCCCTAGAAGAGGAGGAACTCTTGAGATCCTCTGGGGGTGAGACAGAGGTGGGACAAGAAAGTTCCGCCATGGATCAAACCTCCATAGAGGATCTCGAGAAAGCAAAGAGGAAGGAAAGAAAGAAAGCTGCCAGAACGCACGGATTGTTAACTGTTTACAGGATTGCTCGATCGCTCAATTTTGTCATCCGCCTTTGTGACGTCATCGAAGATATATGTAATCGAATTGTCAAAATATACCTATTTTGTGTTTGTTATATTTCACATTTGCAAGAGAATTTTCGTATTTGAATGATTATTAATATTATTATTTATTAAAGTTTGTAATAACAGTATAAAGTGTACCTATTTCTACAAGTTCGAGATCTTTGGATCTTTGATGACGTCACAATTATGGATTACATTGTAGTATAGGGATCGAGCAATCCTGTAAACAGTAAACAATCCTTGGCCAGAACGAGGAAGCGAAGAGAGGAAAGAGAGGCTCGGAGGGAGCAAGTGCAGAACTTCAGAAAATTTTAGTTTTTTGGACATTACATTAAAATTGCATAATTTTTTTAATTATTGTGAATTAAAAAAAATATATGCTGAAATAGCCCTTTATAACAATAATCCTTGTCTTAATATTCAACAATAAACACTATAGGTAATTGCTTAGTAGGCAATAAATAATAGAAATTATTACTTAAAAGGAAATGGCCTGGCCAGCATCATTCACAATGTCAACCACTTGCATAGATTTAGTCATTCGTTCAATGAGTTAATTCCTTTTGAGTTGTAGTGTAGAACCGAATGAATGTATGCACAATCTACTAAATATTGACAAATTAGGATATGGTTAATTTAAATTAATATAATGTTTCCGGACTTATTTACACTTCTTAAATACTTTTTCAACTTTTACACTTTATATTCATACTGCCAAATGACCGGTTTAGACCGCAATCATTATAGAAGCAGAATAGAAACAGTTTTCAATATAATTCAATTATTACTATATTTAATGAGTTACTGTGTAGTTTTCTGAAGTACATAATAAAGTAGAAATGAAAGCACTCATTGAATTTGAGTATTTTAATAATTCCTAACATTTTAAGTAATCAAACATGGCAAAAAATCTTCTTTATTAGGGCATGTTGCAATAAGTATATTCTTAATGGATATAAATAAAAGATTAACAATTAAAATTTACTGGAACACATAGTCACTTTAGTTATTTATACATAGAGATAATAAAATAATGGAATAAATAGCAAAACATACTATATCTTTGGTAAATACATCTTGAAAAAGAGTTAACCAATAGTTGGGATTAAGTGCAGATATAACAAAAGTGTAATTATATATTATACTCTATCTCCAGCTACATTATGTTCAGTAGGATTTGCTAGAGGGTCTAGCTCAGCAAACAAACTTAACCAAGAAACGTGATTTCCATTTAACTTCTCAGTACTTTTTGTGGTTTCAATCTTCCCACCACTTTTTTCATAATTATCTTTTAGACTGAAATCAGCAAAATTATAGGAACCCTCTTGCATTAATTTTGATGGCATGAAGTCACTTCCAAGGAATTCCGAATTTGCACTCCAGTTAAGGTCAAGTAATGCAGAGCTTGGTTTTGTATTTTCTACTTTCAACACTTCTTGTTTATTTTCGGTTAGAGAAAAATTTTCACCTAACAAGTCTGCAGCTTCTGATGTGTCCAATCCAGAAATTCTAAAAAATATATAACACATTTTTGGTGGTTCTACAGAACACAGTTAATAAAGAAATAAAATATTAATAATAAACAAAATTAATAATTAATAAAAAACCTTATATTAAAAATAATTCCTGTAAAATTGTTTTTTTTTCTAATGTTATTTACAGTCCCTTCTGAACAAAAGCTCTCAGAGGCACATTAAAATCGTATTAATGCCGAACATATCACATCACAACAAATTATTGTATTATAAATAGTTTTTGTCTTATTATATATTCCTTCTGCCACAACTTCAAAATAGCTTCACCAATAACATGATTTTGATGTCAATTGTTTGATCTCTATATCAACAATAGTATTTTCAAAAATAAAAAGGTTGAAATCAAGTGCTATATTGCAAAACTTCATAACTAATAAAATTTATTTAGTGCGGTACCAAATTCAATGGGTTGAAAAAAGAATTGGTTTTCTAAGGTTATTGCAAATCGAATAAAAAACAAATTGAAAGAAGTTGATATTTTATTTTAAATAATGTACCTGATGAGACACTTATTCAAAAAGTAGTTCTTGACGGGTTGTAGTTAGTATTAAGTTTAGTTTGTATACTTAGGACAGTTTAGAAAAGTGCACCTTCATTTAATATTTTAACATTTAAAGATACCTACTTTAAAGTCATAATTCAAATTTCAAATCATAATGAAGATTACTAGACCGGTTCTTACATAATAAATGTTAAAAAATATTGTATAATAGCTTCGTAAATATTTATAGTTTTATATCAAAACTACATAAATACTTAATTATGATATAATTATAAGATAAAAGATAAATTATTCATAAAATCTTTTAAAACTAAAAATAAATAGTGTAACCCCAAAAATTTGATCTGACAAGTTGTACATATTCCCATAACCACTTAAAAGACCTTAATGTAGAACTCTGCATTCACCATTTATCCTGGTAAAACGTACTCATGGCATACCAGCCTGTGGGTATCAGACAGCAATGAACTTGTATTTAACTTTTGATTGTGTACGTAGTGCTTTTCTTGGACACAGCTCCTCTTCTTCTCGCTATTCCATGCTTTGATTTTTCGGTTCCAGATCGTATTCGTAAAGCTAAGAAGTTTTTGTTCATGAGTCAGGACACGTGGAATGATCTTGGCACACAATTCTTCATTTTAAAATGCAAAATCATTTGTATGAATTTGTACACGATAGTTTGCTGCTCAGCAATCATTATCATAGTTATTGGATAATCAGCGACCACGAGTTTACGCACATGGACAATTTTTTTATTAATGTGTCCAGTGGTTAGCTACCCTTGGCGTTTGGCATCTTCCACCTCTTCTTCTGCTCTCTTCAAAACACTTGCATCACTTGCAAACAGTATCAGGCTTCAGAGCAGAATACACTTCATTTAATCTCCTGATAATTTCCTAACTGCCTTTTCTGAATTTAACTGGAAACTTTGGTACTACCCACAACTTCACATTGGTACTGTTGGTTACATACCCAGACAAATTGAGGTAGGATGGTAGGGAGGAGCTATCTCGTAGTAAAAAATAGCATCGATACCCCCACACTGATATTACACTTTTGTCAAAACTGAGCAACCGGCTGTGGCGCATACGTCAATTTAGTTAAATGTTTTTTTTTTTGTGAATATGTGCCTTTTGGAAACTTATATATCTATAATATTACAAGAGAATGGTTTCGTGCGTCCATGGTAGCTGTAATAGCAGAGAGATGGTATAGATAAAGTGAAATTATGTGGAATAACATTTCACAGATTTAAGTCACAAATTAGTAAACATTACATAATTTGCAGGGCTGTATTTGGGATATTACAAGTGATTAGTTGATCTATATATAATATGTATATATGTATTATAATTAATTGATAATCTAAATAATATATAATAATAAAATTCGTTCACGATTTTACGATTCAATTAGTTAAGAGGTACTTGGAAACCTACAAAATAGTGTTCCATGTTCCAAGCATTTTTTTTTTTTTTTTTTGTTTACATGACCGAACCTCAAAAAGCTATGTTCAGTTAAAAATTAATGCCACCCCAACACTCGACCTCATTAAAGTAATTAAGCATATTTATTTTATAACTGATTAAAATTTATTTATGTGGCGTGTGGAATAGGTTAAAAACTTGCTACTATGACTTACTACATATTTTATTTTGGGTATACTGCCTTATATTATTAATTATAGACATGTTTAATTAGGAATATATAATAAATATACAATTGTTACTTTAAAAGTTTATATCATATTATTTCTTCATGATCTAACAAGAAGACAACATTGAGACAACAGTCGATAATACTATAATAAAATCTATCATGAAAATATCTTTAGCTTGATAGACTACATGCTCAGGGAAAGATTGGTGAGTATATCATACTGGAGGAATAATTATTGACTCAGGTTAAAGGAGGGTGTCCACAGCAAGACATTATTATGTCTCCACTGCTGTGAACCTTGTGGTGGACGATGCTACTAAGTTTACTGGACAGTAATGGATATCAAACCCTGGCCTATGAAGATAACTTGGTCATACTAGCTTAGGGTAAATTAAACAGAACAGCGATGGAGCATATGCACAAGGCCCTAAACATGTAAAATAGACAGATAAGAGAGGGTTAAATATTAGACATTCTAAATTGACCATGCTGCATTCATCAGATGATTGCAACTTGAGTGGTGATTAGGACCACTAATATTTCATGGAGAACAAGCAAAGTTATTGAGGGGATGGTAGTAAATTAGACTGAAGAATTACTTGGACCAGAAGCTAAGAATATCAGATCCTCAATCAAAATTTTCAAAATATATCATAGCATATTTTGCAGGTTACATTATTCATTTAAAAAAAAAAAATTTGCCTGGAATATGTAACATGTTAAATGAAAGATTTATATTTGCTTTCTTTCATAGAAAATAAAAATAAAGGAACTCTATAATATTCCTCAGCAGATATTTTAATTGTGTTTAAAATCTGAAAACGTTACAAAAAAACAGAATTATTGCTACTAATTATAAATTAATATCAGTAGAAATCATAGCCACTCATTCTTAAGGAATTTGTAAACAAAAGTATATTTTGTATTTTTTTCTGTATCTGTATAACCTTATAAACAAAAACTCAACCATTTTTGAGAAAAAAATTATCAAAATATTTGATTTAACGTACAAGCTATTATTATTTTAAACTATTTTCATTTACTTCCTACTAGTGGACATGAAGGTATTAACAGAATGGTAAACAATATAGAGAAACATTATTTTTGGCCAGGTCTTGTTAGAAACGTTACCAATTTTGTTAAGAAGTGTGTCAGTTGTCAGAAACAAAAACATAGTAAACGTGTAAAGGAACCAATGATTATAACTTCTACAGCAACGTATTCATTTCAGAAAATTTATCTAGATATTGTAGGTCCTCTAGAAAGAGGTGTTGAGGGATTTTGTTATATTTTGACACTACAGTGTGACCTTACAAAATTTGTAAAAGCTTACCCACTGAAGTCTAAAGATTCGGTTACAGTTGCTAAGGCTTTCGTTGAAAATTTTGTTTTACGATACAGAAGAACAGTAGAGGAAATTGCTACTGATTTAGGTACCGAATTTATTTCATTAACCATGCAAACAGTCTGTAAGTTACTACAAATTTCTCAAATTCAATCAACCGCTTATAACCATGAAAGCATAGGAGCGCTAGAAAACTCACAAAGTTTTAGGGGGATATTTAAGAACACAAACACAAATTCAAAGTGCTGCATGGAGTACATGGCTTCCATATTAGGCTTTTACACATAATACAACAGTACACACGGAAACAAAGTATAATCCTTTTGAATTAGTATTTGGGTGACAATGTAATATCCCAAGTAACCTAAAAAATATACTAGAGCCACTATATAACTTTGATAACTATCCTCAAGAATTAAAATTTAGATTACAAAAAGCTCATTAAGATGCTCGTAATATCTTAATATCAAGTGAAATAAAAAGAAAGGACGTATATGACAAAAACATAAATCCTGTGAAATACAGTAAAGGAGATTTAGTCTTACTTAAAAGTGAAACAGGCAATAAATTAAGTTCAGTATATAATGGGCGTTACCCAGCTTTAGAAGAATTGACACTTAACGTTACAATAAGGAAAAATGGGAAGAGTGTAATCATACACAAAAACCCAACTAAGCTTTATCATTCCTAAATATGCTTATTTGACCTTATATTTTAGAGGAGATGTAGTAGTAATAGTAAAACTAGTTAGGACTATGTATAATTCAATAAAGGATGTTCTTGAATTCATTATATCACTAGTTAAAGATACTTATTAACATAAGGATATATTTAAATAGTAGGTATTAAAAAAATAAGAGTAAGTAAATGGGAAAAGAATTTATATTTATTAAACATAAATTCTTTTCAGTTTTTCAGGGGAGATGTAGTAGTAAGCATTAAATATAGTTAGTCACTATTGTGTAAGTAAGCTATTTGAGTGGACTTTGTATGTAGGTTAAGACAGGTAGGCAACTACTGATTGTAACAACGTAGACACGAGGATTAGGCTCTGGTCTTCCAACGTGACAAGTAGATAATAAATTGTTAACACGTATATAGTAAGAAGGGATTTTATTGGTATGAGTATGGTATCATAAGAAGGAATAGAACAGAGTTATTACACTTCAGTTATTTACGGAATCTGTACGTAATTGTCTGCATTATGAAATAGAATTTTTACAACTTCTATGAATTTATTTACCCTTAGTTTTAGTAGAATAACTTTTTTCCTGTTCAATAAAATTCGATAAATTACATATCGCGCAATATGACAACAGCGCAAATAAATCGTAACTAGCATTTGAGTAGCTGCCGTCACCAGTGATTAAACAAGTTGGTGTTTAAAAGTTTGAAATTCGTATCTGTTAGTAGTCGGAACATGTTCGTGTTTGTCTTACCACTATTTCGTTTGTCATTCTAAAAAGTCAGACACCGGCACAACATAGCACAAGTTAAGCACAACAAAGCACAACTTTCATTTCTTCCAAATTCGAAAAAGTGGGGGCTAACTCGAATTCCTATTATCAGTTATAAAAAAATAATGAAAGTCAGACACCGGCACAATATAGCACAATACATCACAACTTTCATTTTTTCCAAATTTTAAAAAGTGGGGGCTAACTCTCGCCCCGAATTCTATTATCAGTTATAAAAAAATAATGAAAAAAGGTAATGAAAGTCCGACATTGGCACAACATAGCACAAGTTGAGCACAACACAGCACAACAATCATTTTTCCAAAATTCGAAAAAGTGGGGGCTAACTTCCTGTACATTGATCAGTGGCGGCCTATGGCTTTAACAATGGGTGAAGGAGGGAGGTAAATACTACTATTTTCCAAATCCATAAGTGAATTATATTTCCCCAAAAATTTCCCAAGAGGGTTACACATTAAAAAGACACAGACAAACGTCCCATACTCAGATAATTGGAGCATACTGCCATAATAGGCAGTGTTACCAACAAATGCTGCCACAACACACTCTAGCCCACTGCATACCTGCCCAACTTGTATATCAATATTGAGTAATTATCCAAGTAATCATTTTTTAAATTACACAAGTGCGTGACAACAGAAAGCAAATTTATCATTCTTATGTATTTAACATCATTATGTTAAATACACCATCCCATATGGTTCTACGAATTAGCATAGATTATTCCATTATGAATAAGGGTTTGATCGACGATCTGCGCCTGAGCTTGCCTCTAATAGTAACGGCGATATACTTAGACGAGTATGCTATATTTGTAATATATTAGAAAGAGAATTTCATAGGCCAGTCACCGTAGACACAAAAATCGCGTTAGGTCGCAAAAAATTGCAGAGTTCTGATTTTTTGGAATGTTGTTAGGATAGGTACCAATAGTGTACAACCAAGTTTGCAGCTTCGAAAGACCTGTGCCAACTGCGTGGTGCTCGAAAAACCTTTTCTTTTTCGGACATTTTTCAATTTTTGGCTTATAACTTCTAAATTGTGCATCCTACGGAAAAAGTGGTCCTGCACAATTTTAAAGTAGACAAAATTTACTACAATTTGAGTGCAACCGCAGCTCCATAGGTCTAATAGGTCACGAGATACAGCACTTAAAAAATTGACCATTTTTCCCAAAAAGTTCGAAATTGTTGTTTTAGCCGTCTTCCGAGCCGAATATCGGCTAAAATACTCTACGAGGAAAGTAATGGGAAATTAACTTGTAGAGCAGTTATTTAGCTTTAATGTAAGCATAAGCGGAGCACTGTAGGGCCAATAGTTCCCTTGTTATCAAGAAATAACAAAAAATGGAGGAAAATGGAATTTTTCAGTCTGACGAATTGCAGGACTTTTGTAAAGGATAAGAAAGACACAACTCAGTGGAAAATGGTTTTATATCATGCAAAATGAAATTGAGTTCTATTAATGTATAAATTTATCAAAATTATATCAAAATTGAATAAAAAATATTTTGGTAGTTTGGGGGACCTTGGACGTGAAATATTGAACGTGAAGTGGTGGTGGGACCTCAGCTGACTCCTGCGACAGAAATACAGAACACAATGTAAATTAGTATTTATTGCGTAATCAATTTTATAATAAATTACAACGAAGAATATGTAATATTAGATTTACCTTTTCCCACTTAAGCTTCGGTTTCCTAAAAAGCCGTGCCGTCTTTTAACGGCCGTCAAAATACGGTGGGTAACGTCATAAAAAACGGTGTCGTGTATAATAAGGGAAGTATTTCCCAAGACAGCGATAGCGCACACCGTAACGTAACAGAGCGGTGCCGTCTCATTTGAAGCGGTGGGTCATACGGTACGAATCAGTTCATCAATGTTTTTTTGCTGTGTCTTTTCTATAGCGGTGAAGTAGTTTTATAATTTTAAAACTATTTTCCTTATCATAAAACCGTTTTTTGTGACGTCACCCACCGTATTTTGACGGCCGTTAAAAGACGGCACCGCTTCCTAGGAAGCCGAAGCTTTAGCAAGACAGTCGTGTTCTTTTGGAAGGCCCAGGTTCATCAGACGGCTCTTCTTGGGACTCCGGAGACTCCTCTGTTTTCTGATTAGATCTACTACTAGATACTAGTGGTAAAGGGTCGTCGACGTCATTTTCTTCATCCGACTCGGCCATGGCTAAGGGAGGAGTATTCAGGCAGGTCTTCCCCTGTCAAATTTTGCAGAGAGAAGACGACTCTCTCCACTCTCTCCTGCGTTATGGGATATTTATTCGTTCTGCTGCCAACGCCAAAGTCCACCTCGCTCGTCTGCCCCCAACCGAAGAGGCTGCTGCCCAACATTCCTACAGAATCTACCACCAGGTGCAGACGTGGTTGAGATTAGAGAAAGAATGTCCTTGAAAAAGATTCCAGGACGAGCAAATTGACATTGCTCTTATTCAAGAACCCTGGACCAGTAATACAGGCCGAGTAACCGGACTAGGTAACACTTCTGGAAAGGTAATAGTGATGGGATCTGAAGCCAGACCCAGAGCTTGTATCTGGATCAGAAACAATATTAACTATTTTGTACTTACAGGTTACTGCACCCCGGATGTCGTAGCCATCCAACTATCGATCCGAATGGGGGAGAGCAGGGGGAATATAATCCTCTGCTCGGCTTACTTTCCGGGCGATAGGGATGCTGGTCAACCTCCTCCATCTGCAGTGCGGGATTTAGTCGCCTTCAGTAGGAGAAACAATGTCCACCTGGTCATCGGATGTGATGCGAATTCCCACCACACGGCTTGGGGCAGCACAGACATTAACCAAAGAGGTGAGTCACTATTTGATTATATATTAGGTGAAGGGCTAATGGTAAACAACATTGGTTCAGAACCAACCTTTATCACTAGAAATAGGAGAGAGGTACTAGATCTCACCATCAGCTCAAATCTTTTGAGCAATAAGATAACTGACTGGAAGGTATCTTCTGAACCATCATGTTCAGACCATAAACACATTCTATTTAATATAGAAACGGGGCCTAGGCCCATGGTGAAATATAGGGACCCGAGAAGCACAGACTGGGGCGAGTACAAACGATCGGTCCAGTCACGACTTCAAGGTACCCTGACCACTATAAATAATCGTGACGAGATAGAGATTGCGACGGAACAAATTCGGAACGCTCTTATAGCAGCTTATCACGAAAACTGTCCACTTAAGACCAAAAAATATAATAGAGGCACATCTTGGTGGAACAAAAAACTGGAAAAAATGAGGAAAGAAGTTCGACGCCTCTTTAATCGAGCTAAAGTTTCGGGCGCCTGGGCTCCATATAGATCTGCATTAACAGACTATAATAAAGAAATAAGAAGGGCAAAAAGGGAATCTTGGAGGAAGTTCTGCGAGAGTATATCTGATTTACCTAGCAGTACGAGAATCCACAAGATCCTTTCTAGAGATCCGGCAAGGGAATTTGGGTCGATAAAACGACCTGATGGAACCTTCACGAACTCTGGAAGGGAAACCTTGGAGCTTTTGTTACAAAACCACTTCTCAGGTAGTTCGATTTTGGATAACCAGCAACTACCACTACCAGAAGGCCGATTTAAACGACCTAACCAAAATGACTGGATGGTGGCCAGGAAGGTTATCACAAGACCAGCTATTGAGTGGGCTATCAAATCTTTTCAGCCATTCAAATCACCCGGTGAGGATGGTGTGTTTCCGGCTCTGCTCCAAAACGGACTGGAAATCATCATACCGTTTCTTATTAGACTATTCAGAGCTAGTCTGGCATGGAGCTATATACCATCCAGTTGGTCCGCAGTGAGGGTGGTATACATACCTAAAATAGGTCGAATAGACCTATGCCCCAAATCGCTCAGACCCATTAGCCTGACATCATTTCTGTTGAAAAGTCTGGAAAAGGTACTGGACGGGCACATTAGGACGAGTGTGTTAAGCATTCATCCTCTTAATACCCACCAGTATGCCTATCAAACCGGCAAGTCAACAGAACTAGCCCTCAACAACTTAGTCGCTAAAATCACCCAATCTCTGCAGAGTAGGCAAATTGCAGTGGCGGCCTTTCTTGACATTGAGGGAGCGTTTAACAATGCACTGCCTGACTCCCTATATACAGCTGTCACTGCTAGGGGAGTCGACCCAACCATAAGTGGCTGGATTCGGGCTATGTTAGAAAATAGAACTATAACGACGTCCCTTCAGGAAGAAACGGTCAGATTTAGGGCCGCAAGAGGGTGTCCACAAGGGGGGGTTCTTTCCCCCCTACTTTGGTCACTGCTTGTGGATGACCTGCTGGCCATACTTTCTGTGTGGGAGGTTGAGGTTCAAGCATATGCGGACGATCTAGTCATTTTAATCAGAGGAAACTCTGAAGAGGGAATTTCCCTCACCCTCCAAGAGGTACTAGAGACAGTACTGAGTTGGTGTAAGAGGGAGCAGATGTCTGTAAACCCTCACAAAACGGTAATTGTACCGTTTACCAAGAAAAGGAAGCTGGACAACTTAAGACCTCCCTCCTTACTTGGTGAAATAATTCCATTTGCGGAGGAAGCGAAGTATCTGGGTGTAGTACTGGATAAGTCGCTTAATTGGAACTCCCATCTGGAAAAAATGATCCACAAGGCACGACTGTCCTTATGGACTTGTCGAAGAATTTGTGGGAAATCTTGGGGCACTGGACCCAAACAAATATATTGGCTGTATGTGACGGTCATACGACCCATGATCGCATACGGCTCCATAGTTTGGTGGTCCAAAGGACTACAACAAAGGACCAAACTCAAACTCTCTGGTTTACAGAGACAAGCCTGCCTGGCCATAACTGCAGCAATTAGCTCCACACCATCAGCAGCTCTGGAAATCCTACTGGACCTACCTCCTCTTCATATATATTTGGAGAGAGAGGCCAGATGGGCAACATACAGACTAAAGCAGGCAGCTTTTAACATGCCGCAGTCTGACACCATGGAGCGCAATAGGCTGCTGGATGACATGGAAAGTCACAGTATCCTGGAGATGATTTCAGATGTCATGCCTGCAAAGACCAACCTTGAACTGCCCTTTCACATTCTCTTCCCAGGAAGAGATGAGTGGGATCGGAATAAGGCTGACCTATTAAGGGCAGATAGTTGTTGGTTTACAGACGGATCCAAAACACCCATGGGAGTTGGAGCCGGAGTATATAGTTGCAACCCAACGGTGAAAATATCTTCATCCCTTGGCAGTTATGCAACTATATTTCAGGCAGAAATTTATGCCATCGAATTGTGTGTACAGAGGCTGGAACAAAGGCAACTTACACGCAAATCGATAAAAATCTTCTCAGACAGCCAAGCAGCTCTTAAAGCTCTTGGTTCCTACCGTTGCAACTCAAAAACGGTATAGAGCTGCCAGCAGGCACTTGCTCAATTGAGCAGAAAAAATAGAATAACTCTGGTCTGGGTCCCAGGCCATTCTGGCCATGAGGGGAATGAGGCAGCCGACTCTCTAGCTAGGGAGGGTGCTGCTTCTGAATTTGTCGGACCAGAACCGGTGCTTGGCATATCCTCGAGTACTGCCAAAGCAACGCTCTTGACCCGGGCTGAGGAGCAAATCCTCCAGTACTGGCAGGAACTACCACGATTAGTTCATTCGAAGGCGTTTATAATAAACCCTTCAAAAACAAGAACTAAAAAACTTCTAGAGTTAAGCAGGTTTCACCTACGAACTCTAATTGGCCTATATACGGGCCACTGCCGTTTAAAATATCATCTGTGCAAATTCGGCCTAGCAGAAGATGCTGAGTGCCGCCTATGCTTAGAAGATGATGAAACGGCAGAACACATATTGTGCACCTGCCCTGCTGGGGAAAGGATCAGATACTCATTATTTGGCAAAGGACAACTTCTGCCAGAGGATCTGAACAAACTCTCACCCAATAAGGTGATCAGCTACATTAAGAAGCTGGACCTGTTGGGTGAAATATAAGTAGGTGTGAGCCACAATAGACCACATGGTCGCGGTGGAGGGTCTGGTTTTCGGCCCACTCACTTTTGAACCTAACCTAACCCAACCTAGAGAAAGAACCCACCAACTGGGGGTGGACAAGAAGCCAGCAGGGGTTGACACCGGTGGCCTCAACTTAGGAATAAGCGCCGCTAACCCTGCTGAAATTCCTATCCTGCAGGTGCCAGAAAGGGTGCAGAGAAGGGAGCGGCTCCTGCCAAAGAGCAGGATTGAAATGCTCTGCTCTCTGCAAGATTTGTCAGGGGAAGACCTGCCTGAATACTTCTCCCTTAGCCATGGTCGAGTCAGATGAAGAAGATGACGTCGACGACTCTTTACCACTAGTATCTAGTAGTAGATCTAATCAGACAACAGAGGAGTTTCCGGAGCCCAAAGAAGTGCCGTCTGACGAACCTGGGCCTTCCAAAAGAACACGACTGTCTCGCTAAGTGCGTAAAGGTAAGCCTAACATTATATATCCTTCGTTGTAATTTATTATAAAATTGATTACGCAATAAATACTAATTTACATTGTGCTCTGTATTTCTGTCACAGGAGTCAGTTGAAGTCCCGCCATCACTTCACGTTTAACATTTCACGTCCAAGATCTCCCAAACTACCAAAATATTTTTTATATAATTTTGATAAATTTATACGTTAAAACCTTTTTCCACTGAGTTATGTCTTTCTTATCCTTTACAAAAGTCCTGCAATTCGTTAGGCTCCATTTCTTGAAAAATCTCATTTCCTTAATTTTTTGTTATTTCCTGATAACAAGGGAACTATTGGCCCTACAGTGTTCCGCTTATGCTTAAATTAAAGCTAAATAACTGCTCTACAACTTCATCTCCTATGACTTTCCACGTAGGCTGAGTATTTTAGCTGATATTTGGCTCTTGAAGACAGCTAAAACAACAATTTCGAACTTTTTGGGAATAATGGCCAATTTTTGAAGTGCTGTGTCTCGGGACCTGTTAGACCTATGAAGCTGCGGTTGCACTCAAGTTGTAGTAAATTTTGTTTGCTTTAAAATTGTACAGGACGATAGGATGCACCATTTAGAAGTTATAAGCCAAAAACTGAAAAAAGTCCGAAAAAGAAAAGGTGTTTCGAGCACCACGCAATTAGCACAGGTCTTTCGAAGCTGCAAACTTGGTTATACACTATTGGTACCTATCCTAACAATATCTCAAAAAATCAGAACTCTGCAATTTTTTGCGACCTACGATGTCTTAAATGACTGGCCTATCAGTCAATTGCTACACTACAGGTATTCTTTGTTCAAACACATTGCTTTTATGGCACACTCTCTTCGGAATATTATTTCTAATACTAAAGATAGACTAGATAGAATATATTCGTTATATAATGTTTTATCCAAGTCTATATGAATATACAGGATGTTGTATTTAAAATAGTAAATTGGTGTTACTTGAGGGAGATGTCAAGAAATCAGACTCCGACTTTTGAAACCAGAAGAATAGCTGAGTGGGAAGCGCCCATGAGGAAGCTCTTCTCCGAACCATTAGTATGTAATGAGAGCATGTGTTCAGATGGTAGTTCACTAAAATAAAGAGTAAAGAAACCCTGGGAAGGTAAAGATTTAAAATCTTCTTTCAAGACTGTAACAGAGGCAACTAGGATGGAAACTATCTACCCTGAATACCAGGTGACAGCCCTGATAAACAACCAATTAGTATCTCTACAGAAGGAGATGTCGGCTGTAAACAAACTTCCAGATGTTTTCTCATCGCCTATGCAGCTCAGGCGAGTGCCTCATCGTTGGAGTGCCACAAAACACATCCAACACTGAAAAGGGACTAGTCTGAAATTCTTGCAGGGTGAAGACATACCTAAGCTTTATATCTATATGGTTATATACTAGATGAAACTACTAATTAGCTCACTTCGAACAAAAGCCAGGCAGCATAACCTAACATAACCTACTTCAGGGAAAACAAGAACTGATACTGGTTTGGTGTATAAGCCAAAAAATGCCTATTAAAAAATATGGATGCTATTTTAATAAGTTAACCATAGATAATTTTTTTATGATATACGTCTGATTGCTTAATCGCACAAGCCTACAGAAACACTGCAGCCTCCTCCTTGTCCTCGACCTTATTATTGAGTTATTCTTTCATTTTCTTATCTCATATTTCATTATATTATTCTCAACAATATTACATATTTTAATTGAGTGAAGTTACCCATAAAAGTTAGCCATAGAAACTACTATCTGTAGCGACGAAATAAAATTAATTCTAGTGCCGTTCCCGGTCCCGGACAAGTCATTCTGATTATATAGGACGACAAAGGGCACTTCCCTTGACCACCCAGCATAATTTTTTTTTCAAAATTTCCCATAAAGATATGTTCACAGAATTAGCCATAGAAATTACTATACTGGTCGATAAAATAAAAAAAATTCTAGTGCTGCCCCCGGTCCCGGACAAGTCGTTCTGACTATAGAGGACGACAAAGGACACTTCCCTTGACCACCCAGCATAATTTTTTTTTTCAAAATTTCCCATAAATAATTGTTCACAGACTTAGCCATAGAAATGACTATATTGATCGGTAAAATAAAAAAAATTCTAGCGCCGTCCCCAGTCCCGGACAAGTCGTTCTGACTATATAGCACGACAAAGGGCACCTCCCTTGAGCACCTACCATAATTTTTTTTTCAAAATTTCCCATAAATAATTGTTTACAGACTTAGCCATAGAAATTACTATACTGGTCGATAAAATAAAAAAAATTGTAGTGCCGCTCCCGGTTCCGGACAAGTCGTTCCAACTATATAGGACGATAAAGGGCACTTCCCTTGACCACCCAGCATATTTTTTTTTCAAAATTTCCCATAATTAATTGTTTACAGACTTAGCCATAGAAATTGATATCTTGATCGGTACAATAAAAAAAATTCTACTGCCGCTCCCGGTCCCGGACAAGTCATTTTGACTATATAAGACGACAAAGAGCACAAGAAATGCCCTTTGTCGTCCTATATAGTCAGAACGACTTGTCCGCGACCGGGGGCGGCACTACAATATTTTTTTATTTTACCGATCAATATAGTAATTTCTATGGCTAAGTCTGTCAACAATTATTTATGGGAAATTTTGAAAAAAAAATTATGCTAGGTGGTCAAGGGAGGTGCCCTTTGTCGTCCTATATAGTCAGAACGACTTGTCCGCGACCGGGGACAGCACTAGAATTTTTTTTATTTTATCGACCAGTATAGTAATTTCTATGGCTAAGGGTCGGTTTTACAATGCTCGGTTAACGTAATTTAACCTAGAGTTAACTAACTACAAGTTTAGAATGTGAAAAGTTATTCATAAAATGTTCGAGGTAAATCACATTCTAAACTTATAGCTAGCTTAACTACTGGTTAAACCGTGTTAACCAGGCATTGAAAAACCGACCCTTAGTCTGTGAACAATTATTTATGGGAAATTAAAAAAAAAAAATTATGCTGGGTGGTCAAGGGAAGTGCCTTTTATCGTCCTATATAGTTGGAACGACTTGTCCGGGACCGGGAGCGGCACTACAATTTTTTTTATTTTATCGACCAGTATAGTAATTTCTATGGCTAAGTCTGTGAACAATTATTTATGGGAAATTTTGAAAAAAAACTTATGCTGGGTGGTCAAGGGAAGTGCCCTTTGTCGTCCTATATAGTCAGAACGACTTGTCCGGGACCGGGGGCGGCACTATAATTTTTTTTATTGTACCGATCAAGATATCAATTTCTATGGCGAAGTCTATAAACAATTAATTATGGGAAATTTTGAAAAAATAATTATGCTGAGTGGTCAAGGGAAGTGCCCTTTGTCGTCCTATATAATCAGAATGACTTGTCTGGGACCGGGAACGGCACTAGAATTATTTTTATTTCGCCGCTTCAGATAGTAGTTTCTATGGCTAACTTTTATGGGTAACTTCACTCAAGTACATATTTTATTTAACATAATGCAGTTGTGCACTCCTATACTTCATTAGAAATAAACATGCAAAATTAGTGAAAATGCCAAGTTCTAAAATTACATATTATAAGTAGGTACCTATATTTAACTAATTCTCACCTAGATGTATTCAGCTGATCAGATTCAGGGTCTTTTGAAGTTACACTATCAGTATATTCTGCATTGAAGAATGTACTTTTATCTTTATCAGTTTCTAAAGAGGTTGCCAATTCGGTAACTATATTAAATTCATAAGGGTGAGCCTCATTTAATTTTTCTGCTGCCAAATATAAGGTTTCTCCAGCTTTAGTAGAAAAACCTTCAATGGCACTTAGGTATGGCACCAAAGTATGGGAAAACATATTACATCGTGCAGCGGCTAATAAGTCAACTTTTTGTAGACATGCTAATGTTAAACGATCAAACTTCATTTTAGTCGTTTTAACGTAAGATTGAGCTTTTCTAAATCTCTCTAAACCATGTCCCGTGTCTGGATCTAGTTGCGAAGAAACTGATTTCATCCAACTAAGCGCTGCTCGATATTCGGTCCTTGCCCTTTCCATTTCTGAAACAGTTGCTCTAGTATCTGTTACAGCCCTTCCTCTAAATGTTTCAACTTCATGATGTAATCTGACTAAAGGTGGTCGTGCTGTTAATCGTTGGTGACCTGTATAAGCTAATGCTTTACCCGCTGTCGACATTATTTGTCCTGCACATGAATTTTTCTCATGTTTCCCACATTCTTTTAAATATCTACCTAAAGCATTTTCTTCCTGTGCCAAGTAGCATAATCTCTCTTGATATAGATCAATTACACGCTGTAAATGACTACAACTTTCATTGATAGATTTAAAAAGTTCTAGCTTGGCATCTAATTCAGCATCAGAAGAAACAATACATTCGTCTTCTTTACCACCTAACTTCCTGAGAACACTCTTCTTTGTTACCCAATACTGATGCTGCATTTTAAATAAACAGTTATACAGTTAATGAGATTATACACTTGTATACATCTAATCTGATTTATCAGATGCTGAATATGTAGATGTAGATATGAATTTAGTTTTAGTTAACTTGACAACACAAATGACAAATGACACAAATATTTATACACCACACCACAGAATATATTTCATTTACCACAGACACAGAATAGACCCGTTTCATTGTAGTGTAGTGTGTAGATATTCTGTGGTGTGCAGTGTATACTACACTCATAGACTTAGTTTCATCAGCTGATTTATGTCACTGCAATATACACAATAAATTTTTCTATTGATTTATGCCTTTTTTGCCACAGAATTTCGACGACAATGAACTCTTCTCCGATAAATTAATAATTAAAATCCCCCGTCAACCGTCAATGAACCAAAGACATACACACGGAAGATAGGATGTTGCGCAGAAGTGGGCGGTGAACGGTCATTAATATGACTCGTGACGTCACTCTCAGAGTATTTTATATTGTTTACTATGCTATCGTGGTGTATTTTGGCGGTTTCAAAGTGATTTGAACGATTTTAATTAGTTTTTTGGCGATATATGATTAAAAACTTGTTAGGAAATTGTTGAAAATGCAGGGTGCTATTGTTGGATGCGATTCCGACAATCAGTCTAAAAATAATCCCTGCCCCAAACATCAAGTTTTCTCGTTTTCCTTAAAAGCTCTAATTTAAGCAAGAAATGGTTACATCTTACGAAGAGCAAAAACCCCGTTAATGTAAAAAAACGTAGTTATTTGTTCGAAAGATTTCTGTGAGAGAGAGAGAGAGAGAGAGCGAGAAATAAAGTGAATTTAAACCATAAGCTATTGAATTACTCATAAAAACTATCGTGGACTGAAAGATGGCACTATTCCAACGCAAAATTTATTGAAATCGCAAGGTGCTACCGTTTCATTACCATCGACGTGTAGGGAGAGGCGAAAGCTTGTATATAAAAAGAGGCAAAGGGATCAATTGGTTAGAGAAATACTGATGAGCAAAGACACGTAAGTTTTTAAAGTTCTGATTTAAACATATGTATCTATAACAGCCGATTTTTTTATGCATGACAGAGATAAAGAAATGCATGAAAATAATAATGGCAGGGATATGATAACAATACCGGTCCAAGTCTTGAAGATAATATGGTGGTGGAGTTATGTAGTACGAGTATTTCTGATACAGGGTACGTTTAAGGTTATTTTTATACAGTGTGGTGATAGATAGGTAAGTAACGCACAAAATTCATAACTTTTATACAGAAAAATTTTGTTTTATCTGCTTTTGTTTTAGAGTTGTGACGACATTACACATTTTAAATATTGCAACGCCCTATATTTTAAACAGAAATGGAAACCCCACTATTTTCCCAGTTAACTATATGTAGTAGTAAAATTTAAAATTTGGCGCCGCCTTCATGCCGAATGTCAAAAAAGGTAATATGGCGGGAAAAGTTAGTTAAGATAAGGGAGAGAAGAATACCGCATGTCTGTGAATTATTATTGTAAAAACTTATGTGGCAGCCTGCATTTATTTGGAAATATACACATTGTTGTTTGTATGTGCGAGTATTAAATCACATCCCCTACAATCTCAGGTGTGGGGTACAACGGATTCGTGGATTTATCAAGATAATTTAAGTTAACCTAGAAACCACGTGTATAACCAGATACACAAATCACTTTTTGAAAAAAAAAAAAAAAACAAAGTAATTGCCTCAAGATGAGTGCCAAGGATGTCCCTGAAGATGTTTTTGAAAACTTTGTGCAAAGTCGTATTAACCCTTCGCCAAGTGTTAATAATGGTACAACCAGCACAAGTGGCACGACTCCAGAAAGTCTAATGACAACTGTAAACGCCTTACTAGAACAAAATGCCCAAATGTTGAATCTTTTAGCACAAAGCCAGAACGCCGGTGGTGCTATACAAAATTTTAATGTTATGCCTGATCTCAGCAAAACCATTGATGTTTTTAACGCAGAAAAGGGGCCGCAACAAGCTTCTGAATGGCTGAGACAAATTGAAACTACTGCTACTTTACATTCGTGGCCAAAACCTTTTATTTATGAAACTGCAAGATCCCACTTAGTAGGTGCTGCAAAGTATTGGTACCAAGGACGTAGCAAGGAGATAAAGAACTGGGATGAATTCAAAGCAGCGTTCAAAAAAACGTTCCTCTTTGAACGAAGTAAGACTGATTTGTGGAAGAAAATGCAGTCACGAACACAGCTAGCCAAGGAGAATATACATATGTATTTTCATGAAAAAGTAAATTTGTGCAAAGAACTGGATCTATCGTTTTCTGAGATAAAAGAACAAGTTCTCATAGGCCTATGGTCACGAGACTTATGCAATTATCTTATGTCAAGGCTTCATGCCAATGAAGATGAACTGTACCAGGATGTAGTTTTCCATGAAAGAGTGAGCGGAGCTCGTCGAGGCAGAATTAATGAAAGGATTGATATCAAGTCGTACCCAATAAAGAAGGAGGAGAAGCCAAATGAAATCAAAGCAGAAGTGAAAACAGCAGCTGCGTTTACAAGAGGTGTCAAGCAAGAATTTAAATGTTACAACTGTTATGAAAATGGACACTGTTTTACTGACTGCCCAAAGCCAAGACGTGCCAAAGGATCCTGTTTTAAGTGTGGAGCACAGGACCATCAAAGAAGAAACTGTCCAGAGCTACGACCATCTTCAACTACAGTCACGGAGAAGAAGGAAGGGAGCACCCTATTGGTAGACGAAGCAAGCCCGATAGCCCCTTACATGGTTCCTTTAAGCTTAGAATTAAATGATGATCGTAAGACTGAAATATCATTAAATGCATGTTTAGATACTGGTAGCCCTATTAGTTTGATAAAATGTTCATTGTTGCCACCAGGTTCTTTTAAAACTGACTTAGATAACCATCGTTTTTGTGGCATAAATGGTAGCGAATTAGAAATATTAGGTCTCTTTAATCAAACTGTTAAAATTCAAGATATTATTATTCCCATTTCTTTTTATGTAGTGCCCGAGAGTACAATGAACTTCTCAGCTTTGTTAGGTAGAGATTTCACAACTCTAGAAGATTTTCAAATTAGCATTGGCAAGGAAATAGAAATTAAAAGATTAGAGAAGTTAAACTCGAAAGTAGAAACTGAAATAAATCAACTAATGTTAATAGATATTGACTCTGATAAATTGCCTCTTCTGAATATTAATAAAGAATTGCCTTTTAGTGTTCAAAATGATGTAAAAAATATTGTCTATGATTATTTGTATAAGCCTAAACCAGATAAACCAGAAGTTGATTTTGAATGTAAAATAATTGTTAAAAATGATCAGCCTTTTGCATTTAGACCGAGAAAATTATCTTATGAAGAAAAAGGTAAATTACAACAAATTTTAGATGACTTATTACAAAGAGGTATAATTAGAGAAAGTTATTCACCTTATTGTAGCCCTATTGTTTTATTGAAAAAAAAGAACCAGACTGATTATAGACTTTGTATCGACTATCGAGAGTTAAACAAAATTACTGTAAGAGATCATTTTCCCCTGCCTTTAATAGAGGACCAATTAGATTTACTTAAGGATAAAAAATATTTCACATGTTTAGATTTGAAAAGTGGTTTTCACCATATTAAAATGTCCGAAGATTCTGTTAGATACACTTCATTTATAACTCAGTTAGGACAATTTGAGTATTTACGAGTACCTTTTGGTATTTCAAATGGTCCATCTGTTTTCTGTCGATATGTAAATAAGATTTTTCAAAAGTTAATTAAGAATCAAAAGATTTTGATATATCTTGACGATATTATGATTGCTACTGAAACAATGCCTGAACATTTGTCAATTCTTTCTGATGTTTTGGATTTAATGGTAAAAAATTTATTAGAATTGCGGTTAGATAAATGTTTCTTCATGAAAACTGAAGTAATCTATTTAGGGTATTCAGTAAATTCAGAGGGGATTAAACCAAATCCTGAAAATGTTAAGGCTGTACATGAATATCCAATTCCCGATTCGACTAAAAAAGTCCACAGATTTTTAGGCTTAGCTTCATACTTCCGAAAGTTTATACCTTCGTTTGCAGTAATCGCTAAACCCTTATATGACTTAATCAGGAAAAACCAAGCATTTCATTTCGGAGAAACTGAACTCTGTGCGTTCAATACTATTAAAGAAAGATTAGTTACTGCACCTATTCTAGCAATATACTCACCTTTCTTAGAGACAGAACTACATTGCGATGCCTGCTGTAAGGGTTACGGTGCAATTTTATTACAAAAACAAAAAGATGGATTTCTCAAGCCAATTTCATATTACAGTAAAAGAACTACAGATTTTGAGTCAAGGTTGCATAGTTATGAACTTGAAATGCTAGCTATAATTAATTCTTTGAATAGATTTCACATATATTTGCAAGGAATTAAGTTCAAAATAATCACTGATTGTAATTCTATTAAACTGGCATTAAATAAAAAGGAAATTAATCCTCGGATTAATAGGTGGGCTCTTATATTGCAAAATTATAATTATGAACTTGAACATCGCGAGTGTAATAGAATGAAACACGTTGATGCACTGAGTAGAGTAAATTCTATTTTATTATTAGAGGAAAATACACTAGAACAAAACTTGTCAATAGCACAAAATTTAGATAAAAATATTAAAAAACTTAAAGAACAGTTACAACTTAAAGAAGACAAAAATTACGAATTACAAAACGGACTTGTGTATAAAAAATTAAAAAATAAAATTCAGTTCTATGTTCCTGAAGTTATGGAAAATCAAATAATACAAAATTGTCATGATCATTTAGGGCACTTAGGAGTAGATAAAACTGTAGAATATATTTTGAGATCGTACTGGTTTCCTGAGCTGAAACAAAAAGTAAAAAATTATATAAGTAATTGTATTAAATGCTTAACTTACTCACCAAATTATGGTAAAAAAGAAGGAACGTTGCATAACATTCCGAAAGGGAATAAACCATTTTCGACATTACATATTGATCACTATGGTCCATTAGAAAAGTCACCTACTGGAAAGAAGTACATATTTGAAGTTATAGATGGGTTTACTAAATTTATTAAACTGTATGATGTAAAGTCTACTAAAACAGTTGAGGTCATTCATAAATTAGAGGAATATTTCAATTATTATAGTAAGCCACTTCGTATTGTCTCGGATAGAGGTACAGCTTTTACGAGCAAAGAGTTTGAAAGATTTTTGGATAACAATAATATTGAACATATAAAAATAGCGACTGCATGTCCCAAAGCAAATGGACAGATCGAAAGGGTCAATAGAGATTTAACACCTATTTTATCTAAGCTAACTGAACTTAAAAATAAATGGCCAAAAAACTTACCTCTCGTAGAGTTTGCTGTCAATAATTCTATCTGTAGGTCCACTAACCAAAGCCCTTCAATGTTATTATTTGGTATAAACCAACGTGATCGAAATGACTATTTAAGAAGCTTCGTTGAATTACAAAATGATACTGAACGAAATTTAGATTGCATGAGACAAGAGGCGCAAAACCAAAACCTAAAAGTACAAGATTATAACAAAAAGCAATTTGATAAAAGTCATAAAACGCCTTATCAGTATAAAATCAAAGATTATGTATTGATTAAAAATTTTGATGTGACACCTAATGTCAATAAAAAGTTAATCCCGAAGTACAAAGGTCCGTATGAAATTAAAAAATTATTAGGCAATGATAGATACCTTGTCACTGACATTGAAAATTTTCAAGTTACTCAAAGGCCATTTGAAGGAGTTTTCAGTTCTGAAAATATGAAACTGTGGCTTAATTCAAATTAAGTTCTTTACTACTGTTAGAATTTAAGTAAAATTAGGTTATTAAGTTCCTATGTGTGTTAGTATTTAGTCTGTTATTAGTTAAGAAAGTGTAAGATACTTACCTTAAGCACTATGTTATGATACTCACCTTATGTTTCAAACCTTATGTAAACCTTATGTATGTCACCTTATGTAAACCTTATGTTTTATGAAGTTTAAGCCTTATGTATGCATTTTAATGTTATGGATGTTATGATGTTACTTAGATCGAGGACGATCTGTTATGTCAGGTTGACCGAACTGTAGTAGTAAAATTTAAAATTTGGCGCCGCCTTCATGCCGAATGTCAAAAAAGGTAATATGGCGGGAAAAGTTAGTTAAGATAAGGGAGAGAAGAATACCGCATGTCTGTGAATTATTATTGTAAAAACTTATGTGGCAGCCTGCATTTATTTGGAAATATACACATTGTTGTTTGTATGTGCGAGTATTAAATCACATCCCCTACATATAACTAATCAGTTTTTTACAGGTCGCGTATTTACACTTGTTTTACCTGTTGCGAATTCTGTCTTCAGTGGTTCTTGTGGTATACAAGACCATTGCGGTAAAAGTAACCGTCTTGGTGTGTTATAATTGTTAATATCCATTATTATTAACAATAAATACAATATTTTAAGAGTTAACGCTGGTAACGGTAACGTTATCATTATGGAGTGCACTATGCGCTAACGATATGATTATATGATGCACCCATGTGTTTAAAAGCTTAGCTTCGCGAAATTGTGACATTTTATATTTTTAAGTTATAAAACGAACCATAACGAACATCTTTTGTTAGATATTTTTTTTGTAAATGTAAAAATAATAACGTTACAGACGAAAAACACACAGAATGCGCATCTGTGTAATCAAAAGCACTCTGAGTGACGACATGCGCGCGACAGATGAAAACTGAACACCGGGAACATACGGCCCGAATGAACCTGTGCTACAAAATGACCCCACTTTCTCACCTTGCCCACAAGCTCATTTAGATAGAAGAACAAAATCAAGGAATTTATATACTTCCTTGAACAAAACACGCTTAATGTTAAAGTATAGGGAAGCAAACTTTATTCTATTCCACCTCTCTTCAATTGTCAGACGTGACAGTGATCGCCACTTTTAGGGCGTATTCCGTAATTACAATATTTTAACCACGGTTACGGTTAACCGTTCCGTAAATCAACCGGCCTGAAAAATATAGAGATTACGGTACACGGTTACCACTTAATGTGGAATGTAGGTAAGTAATGATGTAATGATAATAAAAATGTAACACCATATTTTTAGGTTAGTTATTGTGTTGTGTTCCGTAATTCAATCACAAATTTCAGTTACCATAAAATACCAAAACCGTGATTTCGGTAACACCGGTCTAATTACGGAATACGCCCTTAATAACCGGTGGTGATCACTGAACTATATAGTTCAGTGGTGGTGATTGCGGTTGAAGGTTGAACCAGTGTTGCGAGCAGGTCCCTTTTTTTCGTACTAGATGTCGTTGTAATTTAGTAATAGATTTCAACTTTTCGTAATAGGTTAATTTTTGCAGTTTATATATAATCAAGAATAAAAACATTGTCTACTCTCTAGCAAACAGTCAAAGCAGTGAAAATTGAATATATTTTAATTACAGTACCTAGGCACTAATTTTAATCTGCTTTAGTGGCTCCATTTGTCTTTGAATAGCAAAAATTCTTATTACAAGAAGGATTTATTCGCGACCGTCACGACGTCATTTTAAATTCAATGGTCACGACCGTTTGACAAATCTACACTGTTTGAAATTTTACAAATGGGTGAGATTTCTTGCAAATGGCAAGCAATATCGTTTCATTTTTGGTACAGGTTGTGTTGGTAGCATTCATCGGTAAAAATAACGTCATATCGAAAAAAGTAATAGATGTTCGTTGCGGCGTAATAGCGTAATAGGGAGCTTTCAATGGTAATAGATCTATTACAAAAGTAATAGTGCTCGCAACACTGGGTTGAACCCAAATTTTGTGACGTTACAACACATGATACAACTACACTGATATGCTCATAACTTGACCAAATTTCGTTTGTTCTGCGCACGACGTCATTCTTGATGCTAAAATGGCGAAAATTCAAATGCGTTACTGTCAACGTGACTGTCAGTGATATAATTATTTTCGTGTTTGTCAATTGTATTCCCGTATTATTATAATTGTGAGGTCCGAGGGTTATCAAGTTGTCATTTTTATATTATAGGGTGGTGTTTATTTACAGTAGTGCTTCTTATTATCTCTTCAAATTATAAAATTTAGGTTAGAATTATATTTGGTAGGTAGATCGGTACACAGAATGCGGTTTGAATTAAAATAAGAAAGATTGATATTAATCAACTATTATTTTAGTTTTCCTGTATGAATCGTGTATTATAATTCCATAATCGACGTTTCTTTTATATTGTTATCTTTGTTTACAAGTATTTTATTTAATTTTGTATCAAAACTGACGTCACGCTCATCGATAGACCACGCCCCCATGCGCATAGGCATATCAGTGTAGTTGTATCATGGTTACAACACCTTTCCCTTCGTTACCGCCATAGTATATATATTTTTTACCGTTTCAGTATATACATTTTATCTATGGTTACCGCTTTTCGCAAAAATGCGCAGGTACCGGTAACTGAACTGCCGGTACCACTTTAAACTTGGTATCTCGCTAAAAAGTACATAAAAAAACCTATTAAAAAAATATATAAAAAACTCAATTCCCGGTTGGTAACTTTATATTTTTAAAAATTTACCCATAGATAAAATATATAAGGGAATTTACCATTGCCTACCCTGTCGCCGCAATGGCACATACGTATTTGACATTTCAAATAAGAAATAAAATTGAAATATAAAATTTGGTTAAAAATTTATTTCTTTTTTCCAAGAACATTTCCATATCAATGCATTGTGTTTAAATATTTGTTATTTTAATATTTATTTTAATTTATTTCGGCTGCATGAATCCACCATTACAGTAAAGGTAGTAAAAGCGAACGATTTTAAATTAACGTGAAAAGGAGGAAAAATCCAACGCTGATGTACGAAAGCTGTATTTTGTGACTTTTAGGCACCCAAAGTATCTATTCGAATATCAGGTCCTATATATTTTAGACTCCATACATGTACTTTTGGACGTGAAAATTTAATAATGAGTGCAACATTAACAGATCATTATTTAGAATTGAGCAGCAGACCACTTCGCTTTGAAGCTGTTAATCAGTTGACAAATGTATTTTTTGATGACTCGAACAATGATGTAAGGGAAAACTACGAAAGGTTCGTGTACATCGCTATTAAAATTTAACATTTTAGGTATTTGCAGTGCGCTCTGGAGGGGTTATGGGAGTAGTAGTAAAGAATCGTTGTGATGAAGAGAATTCATTAAATTTTAGAATGGAAGACCATGGTCCAGTTTTATCTATAAAATTCTCATTAGATCATAAAATTCTTGCTGTACAGAGGGCTAATAATTCTGTAGAGTTTATGAATTTTAATGGAAATTCTATAGATTGCGAGTATTCTCAAAGTTGCAAAAAAAATTCAAATGTGCTGGGTTTTGTTTGGTCAAATTTAAATGAAGTAGCTCTTATAACAGATCATGGAGTAGAATTGTATGTAGTAATTCCTGAAAAGAAATCCTTAAAACATTTGAAAACTTTAACTGCAACCGTCCAGTGGTTTGTTTGGTGTTCATTTAATAAGATAGCTCTATTAGCTTCAGCACATGGCTCACAACTGCAACCTGTTTTATTTAAACAAGGGTCAGTTTGTAAATTACCAAAAGTGGAAAGTAAGTATATTGTATAATAAGTTATGTTATCATTCATAATTGAGTAACATTTGTTCTGGGAAGCTGAACCAGGGCGTATGGCATTGGAAAGAGATGTCACGTTAGCAACACTTTATGGCGTACCTGCAATTTTAATACTTCGCCATCAAAGTGGTCCCCAAACAGCAGAAGTTCATGTTCATACTTTAAGTGGCCCTGGACAATCTCCTGTTAAAACTCATGTTTTAAAATTGGCGTTGTCAGGAAGATTTGCAATAAATGTTGTTGATGACCTTATTTTAGTTCATCATCAAGTAAGTGTCTTATTTTACCATTTACAAAGTGTGAGGGATTGTGTAGCACTTTTTCCGTCACAGCCTACTTGTCATCAATGTAATGTTGAAAAGTGTCAGCAAGCTTTTTATAAGATTAAATTTCCTGGCATAGGGCCTTTAAACGGATAACATTTTGAAAATGATGTACCTACTTATTTGTAAATAAAGTTATAAACTAAAACATTTATAAATTTCACACAAACTGTTTTTGCATAAGGTTCAATGATGTACAGGAAGTTAGCCCCCACTTTTTTTAATTTTGTAAAAATTATTGAGTGCTGTGTTGTGCTCAACTTGTGCTGTATTGTGCTCAACTTGTGCTGTGTTGTGACATTGTGTGACTTTAATTATCTGTTAACTGATAATAGAATTCGGGGTGATAATTAGCCCCACACCTTTTTTAATTTTGAAAAAATGAAGTTTGTGATGTATTGTGCTGAACTTCTGCTGCTTTGTCCCGTTAACAAATTTTATCTTTAGTAGTACATATTTTATATGATAATAGTAATATAAGATGTAAAGGAAGTTAGTCTAAATTTTTTTGAATTTTGAAAAATTATTGTTGTGCTGTGTTGTGCCCGACTTGTACTGTTTTGTGCCATTGTCTGACTTTCATTATCTTTTTTGTCATAATTTTTTTATTACTGATAATAGAATTTGGAGTGATAGTTAGCCTCCACTTTTTTTAATTTTGCAAACAAAGGTTGTACTGTGTTGTGCTCAACCATGATACAACTACACAGATATGCCAATGCGCATGGGGGCGTGGTCTATCGATTGATCGTGACGTCAGTCATGAGCAAAAACAATTGATAAACACGAAAATAATTATATCACTGCCCTAAGGTATTTGAATTTTCACATCGCATCACCATTTTTGCATCCCGAAACACGTCATGCGCAGAACAAACGAAAGTTATGAGCATATCAGTGTAGTTGTATCATGTGCTTAACTTGTGCTGTGTTGTGCCGTTGTTTGCCTTTCATTATCTTTTCTCATTATTTTTTAATAACTGATAATAGAATTTGATGTACAGCAAGTTAACCCCCACTTTTTTTTATTTTGAAAAAATGATTGTCGTGCTGCGTTGTGCTCAAGGTGCTGTTTTGTGACGTCTGAGTTCATTATCTTTTTTCATTATTTTTTTATAACTGATAATAGAATTCGGGGCGAGAGTTAACACCCACTTTTCAAATTTTGAAAAAATAAAAGTTGTGCTGTGTTATGCAGTAGTCGGACTTTCATTATCTTTTTTAATTATTTTTTTATAACTGATAATAGAATTCAGGGCGAGAGTTAACCCCCACTTTTTCGAACTTTGAAAAAATGAAAGTTGTGCTGTGTTGTCCCGTAATCTGGCTTTATTATGTTTTTTCATAATTTGTTTATAACTAATAATAGAATTCGGGGCGAGAGTTAGCTCCCACTTTTTCGAATCTTGATTGAAAAAATGAAAGTTGTTCTGTGTTGTGCTCAACTAGTGCTGTGTTGTGCCATTCTGATTTTCATTATCTTTAATAGAATTCGGGATGATAGTTAGCCATAATAATTAAAGTCAGACAATGGCACAACACAGCAGTACTTGAGCACCACACAGCACAATTTTAATTTTATCAAAATTCGAAAAAATGAGGGCTATCTGTGGATCCGATCTCTATTATCAGTTATAAAAAAAACAATGAAAAAAGATAATGAAAGTCAGACAACGGTACAAAACAGCACAAGTCGAGCACAACACAGCTCAACAATCATTTTTTCAAAATTTGAAAAAGTGTAGACGAACTTCCTTTATATCTCATTACTATTATCATATAAAAAATTAACTATTAAAAATAATGAAAATTTGACAAGGGCACAAAACAGCACAAGTTGAGCACAATACAGCATAAATTTAATTTTTTCAAAATTAAAAAAGTCATGGCTAACTATATCCCGAATTCTATTAAAGATAATGAAAGTCAGGCAATGGCACAACACAGCACAACTTTCATTTTTCAAAATTTGAAAAAGTAGGGGCTAACTCTCGTGCCGAATTCTATTATCAGTTATAAAAAAATTATGAAACAATATAATGAAAGTCGGACAACGGCATGAAACAGCACAAGTTGGGCATGATACACCACAACAATCACTTTTTCAAAATTCGAAAAAGTGGGGGCTAACTTTCTGTACAACATGGTTCAATGAGGTTTCATAAATTGTTTCATTTTCAGAGTTCTAATAAAGTCTTTGTGTTACAAAAGTCAAAATGTTAGCTAAATAACTCTTTAGGTTCCCCTATATCTTAGTAATATTCTTGTTTTTGATACAGGCATCAAGAAGTTCTCAAGTATTTGACATAGCCCTGCTTGGAGAAAGTGATGGTAACATTAAATACCATTCACCCATTGCTCCAGCCAGATCTTTTCGTCCAACAAGTTTAGAACTTCCAAGTCTTGTTGACCATCAAACTCATATATGTGAACTTTGTATCCTTTTGCCAATTTTTCCATATTCGATAAATTACCACGTTTACGTCCAGTATGTCCACGTTAAGGACTTACCATCCTTGTAACTTTTATGTTTTGACAGATTTTGATAAACTTTTTTTTTGTTAGGTTGGTATTAAAAATGTGCATTCAGCAAGTGGGTAACCACATAAATAAAGATTATAGAATGGAGAAAATATATTACCTTTCATACGATTTCTGTGTCTATAACATGGTTTCTCGGTCCGGAGAGAGGAGTTTGCACATTGATCAAATAGTATATAAATTACATATGAAGCAAGCAAGTTACATTAGCTACTTACATATAAATTGGAAACAACTTACATATAAACTGCAAGCACGTTACATATAAACTTCATTGTCTGTTTTTCTTTTCTTGAAGTAAAAAAGTTAAAGTTAAAGAGTGTATGAAGAAACTCTGTGTGTCGTCCAAAGTTCCAAGAAAAATGCCGACTTCTATCATCAAACGTGAACTGCGCAGAATCTGTGCCGACCAAATCCTTTATTTCCGGTCTTCAAAATATCACAAAACCTGTATAAGACTTTTCCATTCTATAGTCTTTATTTCTGTGTTGCGTAACTTTATTTTTAAGCTGTAATCATGGGCAGCTACAACCACTTGAATTAGCTTAAATTTCAGAAAGAATTATTAGGGAATTTTTTAGGAAAAAATGGATGACGGATTCTTATTTAGGATAATAATTTAAAACCTTTCATTACCGATTTTCAGTGTTCTAAAATACAGGATGTCCAAGAAAAATCTACCTTTACCCAATATACACTTGTTATGCCTTTTTCTTATTTGGAACAGTAATAACAAAATACTATAAACTACAATAATTAATATTATTAATGATTTTTATTGATGAATTATTATTAATTAGTTTTTATTTTCACAGCACACTAAGCTTTTTCACCAAACAGTAATCAAACAATATAATTCAAGAAAAAGTGGAAATCGTTCGATTGGTCAAAGTTGCGACAATTTATTTATTTTAATAATGCTTTAAATCATAAGTGTTAAAAAACTGATTAATGTTTCTTGATTATTTTAATGATAATCGATATCCAAGCTTTAGAGATGCTAGTAGGAATTTACATTATTTCTAAAAGCCAAGTAATGCATTTTTTTGTCATGGACACCCTGTATTTTAGAAGAGTAACAATTGGTACAGGTAGGTTTTGTTATCCTAAATAAGAATCCTCGATCAGTTTTTTCTTAAAAAATTCCCTAATAATACTTTCTGAAATTTAATTCTACAAGTATTTTTTCTTGGACACCCTGTATTTTAGATCACTGAAAATCGGTACAGGTTGGTTTTAAGTTATTCTAAATAAGAATCCGTCATGAGTTTTTTCCTAAAATTTCCCTAATAATACTTTCTGAAATTTAAGCCAATAAAATACATTTTCTTTCTTGACACCCTGTATTTTAGAACACTGGAAATCGGTACTTTAAATTATCGTAAATAAGAATCCATTATCTGTTTTTTCCTAAAAAAATCCCCAATAATACTTTCTGAAATTACAAAAACAGCCAAAAAAGTATATAAAAATCCAACAAAACATAATAAAGTTGCGTGGTAAGTCTTTAATGTGGACACACTATATATATACAGGGTGTCTCATCAGGAACTATGTCGATCAATATCTGGGAAAGTACTAATCCAAAATATTTGAAAATTTGGCAACATGGTAAAGTTTTTAGGGCGAACGCAACCAGAATATGTAGAACTCTCCAGCACTTCCGGTTATACCGGAAGTCGACATGAACTTCGTTATTTTAAATGGGACACCTTGTATATTATTGCATTTTTGGATTCTATGGAAAATTTTAAGGTTAATTTATGTGACATTCCCTATAGCTACATAGGAGTTACGCATTTTAAGATATTAATATTTAATGAAAAAAATTGACGTATGCTATGGTGCTCTAGTGTCTGCAACTTTTCCAGGAAAGTGATATCAAGTTGATTTTTTTTTGTATTCTTAGAGAACCTAAGCAATGCTAAATTATGGTATATCCATATGTTGAAAAATATTATACCAAGTGTTCTATTTTCGCTGTTACATTTTGGAAATTTGAAACAGCCATAACTTTTTAAACTTGAATGGAACAGCCTGTATTGTTCCAGTCTATCTTGTGCACATTGAAATTCTCTATCAACCCATATAAGCATTATTAGGGTTGTGCTTATTACTTTTGAAGATATTATCAAATTTACTATGGACATAAACATTTCAAAAACAATAAAATCGGTTTGGCATGTGTCAAATACATTTTGTTGTGTGTGGTGTCTGTATAATTTACACTCGATATAATTACTATTGTAATTATGCCGGCATGTTTAAATTACTCAAACGAAGATTATTTAAATTTATTTATTATTTTTGGAGAATGTGATAAAGTTTTAACAAGAACTTGTGATACATTTGCTGCTCGATATCCGCAAAAACGGAAGTCATCACTAAATACAAATACATACCAAATAGCAAATTCTATTGTTGTTGAAATAAAATCGAATGCTCGAGATGTCGACGGTATGACTCTTCAAATAATAAAGCTGTGTATGCCTGCCGTCGGAATTTATATCACTCACATTGTCAATAGCTGCTTTGAAAGGGGATTTTTCCCAGCGTCTTGGAAAACAGCCCTTATAACACCTCCTCCCTAATGTCCTAATCCTCAAATATCAATGAGCTGCGGCCTATTAGTCTTTTGCCAATTCTGTAAAAAATTTTGGAAAAGGTTGTTTATAGTAAAATAAATAGCTATGTAGTAGCCAAAAACTTGCTTCCGGTACACCAATCCAGTTTTAGAAAGGACCATAGTACTGCAACGGCCTTGACGAATATGACTGATAATATCTTGCGTGCATCTGATAGTGGGCTAGCTTCTGCATTGGCGCTTTTAGACATTACGAAAGCATTCGTTTCAATCAACCATAAATTGCTTGTTCCTAAATGTAGCTAAGTTCTTGGGCTTTAATCAGACATCATTGCAGTTCTTATCTAGCTACTTAAATAATAGATAGCAACCGGTATTATTACATAATAACATTTCCTCTGCTCAACTAATTGTATCTGGTATGCCGCAAGGCTCAGTACTGGGACCATTATTGTTTTTACTGTATACATTTGATTTAACTAAAGTGGTTGCAAACTGTAATGTGCAATTTTTTGCAGATGATACCCAACTCTATCATCATTTTCCAACCAAAAATTTTAATGAGACTTCACAAATTATATAATGATTTATGTAATATTAACAAATTTGCCAAATATCACAATCTACGCCTAAATCCAAATATATCTAAAATCATCTTATTCTGCACAAAAAAAGAAACGAGAGCACTTACAAACAAATATGCAAATTAACATTGAGAATAGGTCATTCAAGTCAAGTGAGGATAAGGTATGCAAAAAATTTGGGCGTATATTTTGACGAAAATCTCAAATTCATAGACCATGTTGCATATATTCCAAAGGATTGTTATCTAAGATGTTATGTTATCTAAAGTTATTGTATGCTCATAAAAATATGCTTACCTATAAGATGAAAAAGTTTCTGTGTGAGAGTCTAGTATTGTCCAAATTGTCATACTGTGATATGGTTTATTATCCCTATTTGGATAAGAACCTGCAACAGACTACAAAAATTCAAACACTTACTGTCGATTAATTAGTAACTTAAGGAAATATGATCACTTAACTGCAGCTCTTTCAAATCTAAACTGGTTGAAAGTCAATGATTTATTTCAATATCACTTTCTTCTATTCATGTTTCGGGTTCTCAATACTTTCTCTCCCACATATCTTAAAGAAAAACAAATATGTCACAACAAAGTACATAATCATAATTTACGAAACCAAACATCACTTGCAATGCCCCGACATAAAACAGCTATATTTCGTTTTCATTTACTTTTACTGCTGTTAAATTGTATAACTCGTTGGATATAAGTGTTAGAAGTATCATATCTGAAAATTCCTTTATATATTTCTTTATAGGATTTGCAATAAAGACGTTTATTATTATTATTATTATTAAATACAGTGAAACAAATTATTGAAAACTGCAAAAACTTTGGTTGCGTCAAAGAAAAAATTGAAAAAATAAACTGAAAAAATGAAGACTATTGTTGCATGATATCAAAAACTATACTAAGAAACTAAATAATTAAATAATAATACACTTATTTTAGCAAGTGTTCAAAATTACATCCTTGAACTTCGTGACACTTCTCGCATCTCAGGATTAAATTCTCACGGGTTTACCTCCTCTTCACATATATTTGGAGAGAGAGGCCAGATGGGCAACATACAGACTAAAGCAGGCAGCTATTAACATGCCGCAGTCTGACATCATGGAGCACAATAGGCTGCGGAATAACATGGAAAGTCACAGCATCCTAGAGATGATTTCAGATGTCATGCATGCAACAACCAACCTTGAACTGCCCTTTAATATTCTCTTCCCAGGAAGAGATGAATGGGATCGGAATAAGGCCGATATATTGAGGGCAGATAGTTGTTGGTTTACAGACGGCTCCAAAACACCCATGGGTGTTGGAGTCGGAATATATAGTTGCAACCCAACGGTGAAAATATCCTCATCCCTTGGCACTTATACAACTATATTTCAGGCAGAAATTTATGCCATCGAATTGTGTGTACATAGGCTGGAACAAACGCAACTTACGTGCAAATCGATAAAAATCTTCTCAGACAGCCAAGCAGCTCCTAAAGCTCTTGGTTCCTACTGTTGCAACTCAAAAACGGTAAGGAGCTGCCAGCAGGCACTCGCTCAATTGAGCAGGAAAAATAGAGGAACTCTGGTCTGGGTCCCAGGCCATTCTGGCCATGAAGGGAATGAGGCAGCCGACTCTCTAGCTAGGGAGGGTGCGCTTCTGAATTTGTCGGACCAGAACCGGTGCTTGGCATATCCTCGAGTACTGCCAAAGCAACGCTCTTGACCTGGGCTGAGGGGCAAATCCTCCAGTACTAGCAGGAACTACCACGATTAGTTCATTCGAAGGTGTTTATAATAAACCCTTCAAAAACAAGAACTAAAAAACTTCTAGAGTTAAGCAGGTTTCACCTACGAACTCTAATTGGCCTATACACGGGTCACTTCCGTTTAAAATATCATCTGTGCAAATTCGGCCTAGCAGAAGATGCTGAGTGCCCGCCTGTGCTTAGAAGATGATGAAATGGCAGAACACATATTGTGCACCTGCCCCGCTGGGGAAAGGATCAGATACTCATTATTTGGCAAAGGACAATTTCTGCCAGAGGATCTGAATAACTTCTCACCCAATAAGGTAATCAGCTGCATTAAGAAGCTGGATCTGTTGGGTGAAATATAAGTAGGTGTGAGCCACAATAGACCACATGGTCGCGGTGGAGGGTCTGGTTCTAACTGAGTTTACATTTAAATTATTACGGGCCGGTGGCACAGGGTTTAGCGTCTCGATCGTTCAACCCAGAGGTCGTGGGTTCTAATTCCCATTCCACCAACAATTTTTCATTAAATTGTTTACTCGTAGATCAAGGCTTATTCTCGGGCATGGCTTGTCAATCATCCTGGCGATGGCCTAAGATGGGAAGAATGTTAACTTGGTGTTAATGTGAGAGATTAAAATCAGTTGATGTTTGGCTTGTCCCTCTAACTAATGAGGTTTTCCAGGTTTCCCTCATTCCAGCACTGAATGGTGGTTAGGGCCTACCAACGTAAGTTGTTCCTGAGGCGCAAATGCGGCCCGTGAAATAATAATATGCCGCCCCCTCTCCCACACAAGTCTCAGACTTCCGGGCTAATCCTTGTGATAGAATGAGGGGTAGAGATATTATTATTAGATGTTATTATTACATGCATTTCGAACCCTTTCCATACAATCATCCTGTTAGAGGTATATTATCATGTAAAACAAATGTAAAGCTACCACGCTACCATTTCTTACTGCACAGTAAACATTAAATTGCCAATTTTCCTGAAAATTGTTCGCTCTAAAGGCATGGGGATTAGTATCATTCCAATAATGTGAGTTATGTCGATTAAATGCCAGTTTTTGTAAATCTTGCCTCATCGCTCCAAATTATGTTATCTAAAAATACTTCATTTCTCATGATAAGAAGTTAAAATAAATTCACCGAACATAATGCGTTTTGGAAAATCAGTTTCTCTCAAGTGTTGGACTATTGAAATGGAGTAAGGATTAAAGTATCCCAAAACTGCAGTTTCTATGTTTTCGTCATTAACAACAGACTTTCTTTTTTCAATTTTTGCTTAGACTGAATCAAAGTTAAAGTTTGCAATAATTTGTTTCACTATATTTGGTGATGGCTTCCATTTTTGCGGATATCATGCAGTAGAATCAAAAAATGCAATAATATACAGGGGTCCCATTAAAAATAATGAAGTTCATGTAGACTTCCGGCATAACTGAAAGTACTATAGAGTTCTACATATTTTGCTTGCAATCACCCTTGAAACTTTACCATGTTGCCAAATTTTACAATATTTCGGATTAATACTTTCCCAGATATCGATCAACACAGTTCCTGATGAGACACCCTGATGGTTGCTCATTAGTGCGTCTAATATTGTCTTTATTATATAAAAGTGGAAAAAATATTTTATGGGGATGGTGCAGTAACAAAAAGTGCATACTATAAAAATATTTTCCTATATACAGGGTCCTATATACATATATTCAACACACTGAACACTTTACTACAGCAGAACATCTTCAGGGACTTACTTAAATACAATACCCTACACATTTTGAAATTTTTATAATCGGCGGCTAATGCATTGTTGAGTTATTCAAGAAAATGACAAAATTTTGGCTACGACAAGGTTTAGCACACTAGTTTGCTGTGAGTATTACGTGTACTTAAGAGAAAATATTTTATAATTATGCAGCCAAGGGATGTACTGAAACAACAAAATAACCAATCATTAATTTTAATATAAACACAGGGTATTTTGTATGGAGAATACACTTTAATTGTTTTCAAATAGCGTTTTCTCAATTTTTTTAAATGGAACACCCTGTATATTATTGTATTTTTGCAATGGCACGTTAATTTTACATAGTTTTCGTTGATAATATCCTATACCCAAAATCGTTCGGAGTAACCTGGAAATCCTGGAAATGTCAGTAATTTTTTTTGTATGCAAAAAGTCATTGAATTTAAAAAAAATTGTAATTGGTCAGGGAATTTTAATTTATGACCTGGAAAAATTTATTTGAATTAATGGAAATAAATTGTGGGTACAAAAAAAATAAAAAAATGTTTTTCTGAAAGTATCAATTAAATACATATTTTATTTTGAACATAAGTGCACATTCTTCAAACTTGGAATATACTTCGAGTGATCTCACACACATGGATGGTTCTCATTGGAAAATCATAATAGAACACTATTATAGAACTGTAGACAATATTTGGCGAACCACTCCTTTAATTGTAAGTTGCCTATCTTTGTCTATCGTATTACTGAAATAGGGTATGCTGACACTGTTAAACGGTTTTTCGCTAAAAATTGCATGAATTTGAGATTTCTTGATCTTGAATAACTACTTTTGTTCTTTTTCGAAAAAAATATCCTATAGAAAACAATAATTTTAGTTTCTTCAATAAAAAACAATGAAAGACGACTTAATTGGTGAATTTTGTAATTTTGAAAATTATTTTAGTTTTAAAATGTCTAAAACACTTTATACAAGGTGTCGCAGTTTTATGCTGACAAAATTTGGGAACATATAGAACCAGTAAAAATAATGAGACTGCTATATAAACTTATTTCCAAATCTGTACCATTTCCTAGATACGTTTCCGTTGAAGTCGAAAAAATTTTTTTTATTTATATCTGACAGTAATAAACCATTGTTTTCAAATTTTATTTATTAGATGCTACTATGAATCTTTACTTCCACAAAAAATTTCAGCTCGATGGGAATTACCAGTGGCGTCCAATCTGCACTCTTGGGACCACTTTTCTAAAAAATATATGTCACACCACTGACTAATATTTAAAATAATAAGAAATTTCGATGTCCCACCCCTTTCTCTACAAAAAAGTATACTTACTTTTTTTCAGAAAACACACGTTACGGAGTAAATCATTATTTTATGAAACCATGTCATGTCCTTTCCTAACAAAATAATACCTAGGTTAGGTTAGGTTAGGTTCAAAAGTGAGTGGGCCGAAAACCAGACCCTCCACCGCGACCATGTGGTCTATTGTGGCTCACACCTACTTATATTTCACCCAACAGGTCCAGCTTCTTAATGTAGCTGATCACCTTATTGGGTGAGAGTTTGTTCAGATCCTCTGGCAGAAGTTGTCCTTTGCCAAATAATGAGTATCTGATCCTTTCCCCAGCAGGGCAGGTGCACAATATGTGTTCTGCCGTTTCATCATCTTCTAAGCATAGGCGGCACTCAGCATCTTCTGCTAGGCCGAATTTGCACAGATGATATTTTAAACGGCAGTGGCCCGTATATAGGCCAATTAGAGTTCGTAGGTGAAACCTGCTTAACTCTAGAAGTTTTTTAGTTCTTGTTTTTGAAGGGTTTATTATAAACGCCTTCGAATGAACTAATCGTGGTAGTTCCTGCCAGTACTGGAGGATTTGCTCCTCAGCCCGGGTCAAGAGCGTTGCTTTGGCAGTACTCGAGGATATGCCAAGCACCGGTTCTGGTCCGACAAATTCAGAAGCAGCACCCTCCCTAGCTAGAGAGTCGGCTGCCTCATTCCCCTCATGGCCAGAATGGCCTGGGACCCAGACCAGAGTTATTCTATTTTTTCTGCTCAATTGAGCAAGTGCCTGCTGGCAGCTCCATACCGTTTTTGAGTTGCAACGGTAGGAACCAAGAGCTTTAAGAGCTGCTTGGCTGTCTGAGAAGATTTTTATCGATTTGCGTGTAAGTTGCCTTTGTTCCAGCCTCTGTACACACAATTCGATGGCATAAATTTCTGCCTGAAATATAGTTGCATAACTGCCAAGGGATGAAGATATTTTCACCGTTGGGTTGCAACTATATACTCCGGCTCCAACTCCCATGGGTGTTTTGGATCCGTCTGTAAACCAACAACTATCTGCCCTTAATAGGTCAGCCTTATTCCGATCCCACTCATCTCTTCCTGGGAAGAGAATGTGAAAGGGCAGTTCAAGGTTGGTCTTTGCAGGCATGACATCTGAAATCATCTCCAGGATACTGTGACTTTCCATGTCATCCAGCAGCCTATTGCGCTCCATGGTGTCAGACTGCGGCATGTTAAAAGCTGCCTGCTTTAGTCTGTATGTTGCCCATCTGGCCTCTCTCTCCAAATATATATGAAGAGGAGGTAGGTCCAGTAGGATTTCCAGAGCTGCTGACGGTGTGGAGCTAATTGCTCCAGTTATGGCCAGGCAGGCTTGTCTCTGTAAACCAGAGAGTTTGAGTTTGGTCCTTTGTTGTAGTCCTTTGGACCACCAAACTATGGAGCCGTATGCGATCATGGGTCGTATGACCGTCACATACAGCCAATATATTTGTTTGGGTCCAGTGCCCCAAGATTTCCCACAAATTCTTCGACCAGTCCATAAGGACAGTCGTGCCTTGTGGATCATTTTTTCCAGATGGGAGTTCCAATTAAGCGACTTATCCAGTACTACACCCAGATACTTCGCTTCCTCCGCAAATGGAATTATTTCACCAAGTAAGGAGGGAGGTCTTAAGTTGTCCAGCTTCCTTTTCTTGGTAAACGGTACAATTACCGTTTTGTGAGGGTTTACAGACATCTGCTCCCTCTTACACCAACTCAGTACTGTCTCTAGTACCTCTTGGAGGGTGAGGGAAATTCCCTCTTCAGAGTTTCCTCTGATTAAAATGACTAGATCGTCCGCATATGCTTGAACCTCAACCTCCCACACAGAAAGTATGGCCAGCAGGTCATCCACAAGCAGTGACCAAAGTAGGGGGGAAAGAACCCCCCCTTGTGGACACCCTCTTGCGGCCCTAAATCTGACCGTTTCTTCCTGAAGGGACGTCGTTATAGTTCTATTTTCTAACATAGCCCGAATCCAGCCACTTATGGTTGGGTCGACTCCCCTAGCAGTGACAGCTGTATACAGGGAGTCAGGCAGTGCATTGTTAAACGCTCCCTCAATGTCAAGAAAGGCCGCCACTGCAATTTGCCTACTCTGCAGAGATTGGGTGATTTTAGCGACTAAGTTGTTGAGGGCTAGTTCTGTTGACTTGCCGGTTTGATAGGCATACTGGTGGGTATTAAGAGGATGAATGCTTAACACACTCGTCCTAATGTGTCCGTCCAGTACCTTTTCCAGACTTTTCAACAGAAATGATGTCAGGCTAATGGGTCTGAGCGATTTGGGGCATAGGTCTATTCGACCTATTTCCTATATTCACGACCACTATATTAGGAAGGTTTAATGCGTCTGTTTTTCGTGGAGTAGAGGCCTTCTAATACACTAGTGGATTAAAATTCATAATACCGTGCTTCGATTTTATAGTCATAGAAATGACTCCAAGACTTTCTACTTTTCAGCTCAAAATCAATATTCTTGGTCAAAATAAATTTGTCAAATCTAACTTTTTTCAAAACCAGAATCTTTCACCTGCTCTCACACGGCTTTAACTCGGCTAATTAACCGGTTTTGGCCGTGGTCGTGGATAAAACATTGAATTACACTCGGAAATTAACAGCCTTTAATCCTCTCAAAAAAAATGTTACTCTCGGCTGCGGCCCAAGTGCCCATTTTTTCTCGTGGATTAAAGGCTTGTTAATCTCTTTATATAATTAATAACTATAAAATAAAATTATTCCTATTATTCCTGTAATTTTATTTTAAGCTATTTATCATTTTATTAGGAAAGAACATGACATGGTTTCATAAAATATCGATTTACTCCTTAATAGTGCGTTTTGTGAAAAAAAAATATAAGTATACTTTTTTGTAGAGAAATGGATGGGACATCGAAATATTGTATTATTTTAAACGTTAGTCAGTGGCGTAACATATATTTTATAGAAAAGGGTGCCAAATTTCAGAATGAAATTTCAACGCCTACTTTTTTTCAAATTCCAAAAAAAATCTGTCAAAAATCCCAATTGATCAACAAATTGTCGTATATTATTTATTTCCTACTGTTTTTTTAGTTATTTAACCTTATCGCCAGTAGATTCCCCCAACTGGGTGGTATTTCAGCCTAACATTGTAATTGATGCTAAATTAGGGTGCCTCTGGCATATAAAATTATGTTTACCTGAACTATGCAGTCAAATAGCAGATCTAAATATTTGCACACAAGTAGCTTTAAAACGAAGAGGTGGAAAAACTGTTTTATTGAAGGTTAATTTTTATTTGTGTTTATGTGATCTGTTAAATGAAATAATAAAATTATAGGTTCTCTTGGAAAATATAAAACAACAGAAGCCACCATTAGACAAATTGCAAGATTCATTTAATCATATTAATTATATTTACCGAGATTGGCTAGAAACCGAATTACAAAATCTTTCAGCTTTGCCAGCCAATGCTCCATTTTCAACAAAATGTATTACACCTCCAAGAGTGCTAATAGATCAGGATGATATATATAATGAAATTTTTCTTATGTTGGACTCTGAAAAAGATCTACGAAAAATAGAATGCTTGGTAATTAGTTATATGACATCTCTTTGTGAATGCAACATATCTCCTCAACACAACCTAAATGAACTTTTAATCACAAATTTGGTATGTAAATTTTTCTGTTTATTATTAATTTATTATCAATATATTTTTTTAACCGCTTGTCATAACCAGTTTTCTTTTAATTTTAAAACAAAAGAATAACATTTTTTATTTTTGTCATTTCATGTACAGAGCACTCTTAGCTTGTACCTGAAAAAATAAATAATTCGATTTATAAATAGTGCTTAGTATTATATTGTACTGAACTGTGAAATGTCACCAATTTATTGTGGGTTATTAAAAAAAAGACACCAAAATTAATACTAAGAGTATTTGGAGATAGTTCTGTTAAAACGAACGGAAAAAACAGAAAACACTATTATGGCACTTTTTCATGCTTTTAAAATTGGTGTCAAATTTTCTATAAAATAATGTCTATAACTTTTTTGTGGTGCAGCTGTATGATTCGTTGTAGTTTGTTTTGGGATTACACCACCTGTAAAATAAAAAAAAACAGGTATTACAGGTTTAACAAGGTAAAATTCTAAAGTTTTCCCCAAAAAACTACTATAATATGCAATAAAAATAAATATATGACAAATTAAAAACTTAAAAAACCACTGATAAAATTCAGTTAATTTGTCATATAATCATTGTTATTGGATATTATAGTGGTTTTTTGAGACAAACTTGAGAAGTTTGCCCGATACCACTACACTTTTCTATCTTTATTTTAAACACTTTCCTGTTTTTTGTTATTTTACAGGTGGTATAATCCCAAAACAAACTACAATGCATTTTCTATAAAATGTTTTACCCTTTTCAAGTATTTTTTATTATGGCAGCCTTATTGGATTTTTGTATATTTAAAAATCCCCAAGTTGATAACTGGATGATATGTTTAACTCAAAAACTGCAAAAATGAATATAGTTTAAAATGTGATTAAATTACTCAGAATACTTGTTAACAGTATTCTATCTTAAGTAAAACACACTGTACTTACACCCTCTTAAAAAAAATTTGATTAAATTATCTATTTTCTATAAGTTAAGGCAATAAGAACATTAGTACTGTGAGGAAGAATTTGCCTATGCTTATACCGCAGTATAACATATTTATTTGGATAGGCACTTTAAATAACTATAATTGCATAATTTTCAAATCAACTTGATAATAATTTTGTTAAATAAAAATCAACCTAAAAAAGCTATTATAAAAACTAAGCATGTAAAGACCATTAGATCATTACTTCTACTGTTTATAAAACCTAATTGATTTATATCTCTATAGGCTCAACAAAAGAAATTTACTGCCTTACAGCAACTCTTACAGTATGGTATCATTTCAAATACAAAACCTCTGGCTTGTTTACTGTTATCATTAGGAAATATGCATCCATCAGCTTTACAGATGGCTCTTGATATGCTAGCTAGGATTGGAGCCAAAGAGGAAATCCAAGAAATTCTTTTGAGTGAAAATCAAATAATTTCAGCTTTGAAGATAGCAGAAGATACTGCTAATCCTCGAAAATTTCTTTCAGCTGCTAGTAAATCTGATGATAGTACTTTATTGCACAGCATTTTAATTCATTTTAGGAATAATCCCCATTTTGCTGTAACTCTCAAAAAAGGTAATTTTCAGAAATTAATGTGTTAACAAGTTATATTTACCTATAATCTTTTTTAGATGAACGTTTAATGTGCTTTATACAACAATATAATTCCGTTTTCAGTGATTAAGGGAAAGTGATTATGTAGCAATATAGTGACAAATACGAATAATACATTTATTATGTAATTACAAAAAAAATATAAATAAATAGATAATAAATTTTACCAAAATTTCTTCTGACTGGATCAGTTTTTTATGTTAATATATATTTACTATGATACCTGAAAGAGACAAGTGAACTCTGCAATAGCTGCTTGGAAAAGTACAAATTAATTTGTATGTTAATAAATACCATATATTTATACAAATAGATAATTAAATGTATAGGGCAGGCATATTAGGATGCTTTTATGGGATACTCAATAACAGTAAGTAAATATTTTATTCTATTTATATTCAAAGAGAAAAAAATTCAGTTGACGTAAATCAGGGAACCAAGCTCGCTGACTTGAAGTAAAATTTAAAGTATATTATATACCCGAAACAAACGTATGCAATTTTCAAAAATTTAAATTATAGGGCAATGTAATATATCTAAAAAAAACTTTAACTTATCCTATAACTTCAACAAATATAAATTACAAAGTTAAAAGAGGTACTTAAATTGTCCATCTCAAGTATCAAAAGAGAATCGGTATCTCTTTTTTCAATTTATAGATTTTAATTAAAAAATATAATAAAAATCTAAGAGCTGTTCCTGAAATTTGTATCTATCCTTTTTGCAATGGGGATTTATGTCTATCTTGTGCTGCCAACTGAAATTATAGGAAAACAAGATCATACATAGGTAATTATCTTTATAATCTTCAATTCCTTATTTTTTAATGAGTATTTGAATGGGGAATTATATTTAATGTTTCTTAAGGGTGGAATAGAGCAATTATTAAGGAAAATACCAAATCAGGATAGAATTATTTGGAAACAAGATTGAATTCTATCTACCTCATAACACAGAAAGGTTGAAAGAGTTCCGGAGAAATCAAGTGACCTGCAAACAGTCTTTGCCTTACACCGTAAGAACATTCTTTGTGGTTATCTCAAAAATCATAGCTATGAGGGAGCTGCTAAATGAAAGATTAGAAGAAACATAAGAGAAGATTACGAATAGATCACCTACTTAAATAAAACTAATCATATTTTAAAAAACATTTTGGAAAACTTAAAAAAGCGGTAGATTGTGTTTTGACAATGGATAAAGTCAATTTGAGCACGCTTGTAATTTATAATAAATTAGATTTTGTGGTTTTCAATCACCTTTCTTTTATCTAACAGCCTACTTTATTTGAGACATTGAAACCTGCCCTAGGAACTAAGATTCTGAGACTAGGAGGTATTACATGAGCCTGTTTAAAGAAATTAGGCATGAAAGAAATTGACCATTTTCACTTGTTTTCAAAAACTTGAGGGCATTTCCCAACTTTGAAAACAGCAATGCATTGCCACCAAAATTGAGCCCAATTTTCCTCATCTAACCGATCTTGTCAAACTGATCTTGTATCTCTAAAAATAAAAAAGTTACCTGTTTAAAGAGCTAGATAATGGCCACCTTGTTTACAATAAAGCACATATTTAATAAACTAAGTTTATAGTAATTAATAATAAAAATAATATTTTAATTTGTCACAATTATTTTTATATTATAAATTTGGAAATGTCTAAATTTAAAAAAAAATAATTAACAGTTACAGTTAAGGTTTCAATTAATATATTTTTTTTATTTTTTTATTTCTATTTATATATTCCCAAAAATGTTATTTATAAATTCTATAATATTAAAATTATTCATTTGTTAGCTTTTTTATTATTACAATTATTTTATTATTATTATTCTTTAGCTCATTTATTGATATTTAATTTTATTGCATATTACATAGTGGGTTTTTGGGACAATTAAAAGGTTGCTTTGATACTATACTACAAATCTTTTATTTTCAATACCTGTTTTTATGTAGTTATTTACAAGGTGATAATCTTCAGCAATACAATCTGGAAATAATCCCACAACTGAGGAACAAAATTATTTTGGAATAAACATCTGCAAATTGGGGATAGAACTAGGGATACCGTTACCCGTTAATTTTACTACCCGAGTACCCGTTTTCAATACCCGGTATTTACCCGCTACCCGCTAATAACCCGGTATACCCATTAATTACCCGTTACCCGTTATTTACCCATTACCCGCTATTTATTATTACGAGATATCAACCCATAGCATTCTACATAGCAAATATTTTCCAATTCATATCATATTTTATATCGCCAAACCTGTGCCAACGCAAAACCGCAAAAAAAAAAACAGTTGTCATATGAATATGAGTGACATAGAGGGCGACCGAGTGCAGGTGCTTAGAGGGTTATCGGATATTTAACGGATTATCGGGTTTTTAACGGGTTATCGGGTCCTAAAATGGGAACCGGGTAGCGAGTCGTTATGGGGTACCCGGATGCCCGTCGGCATCCCTAAATAGAACTCAATCTTTCATGATTTTTTTTTAATTAAGTTTTATTAGTTAGTTTAGTCATAGCCACATTCAGCCAATTTCTTAATGAAAGACCCTTTTTTCTAAGTGAAATCTTTCTCAATGATTTATCACACGCTTCAGTCACAATAAAATTATATATAAATCTTAAGTAGGTATTTTAAAATTGTACATTAACATTAAGGTACTTAACAGAAACTGCGTTTCTTAATATATAAGTTTACTATCATATCTAGTTTATAGTGTTTTAATATAACGTAATATTATTAACAAAAAAATTATAAATTATAATATGTTATATGATAAACTTATATATTAAGAACTTAGTTTCTTGTCTTACTATTAATGATTAATTAATTATGATTAATTAACTAATTAAATTACTATTAATGTACAAATTTAAAATACTTAAGATTTATTCAAGTTGATGGTTCAGAGTTTAGTGTCTCGATCCCTTAACCCAGAGGTAATAGGTTTGAATCCCCCATTCCACTGGACAATTTTTAAGTAAATATTCTACTCGTATATTAAGGCCTTTTTTTTTTTTTTTGTGAGAGGGGAAACCGCTTGGCACCAGGATCTTGATGTCTATCGCTCCTGATAGTGTCGGACGCTACTCCAACTAAAACCCCTCCCTTTTCCCAGGAACCAGTCACCGGAGGAACAGTTCTTGTGAACATACTTCAGTGTGTTACACAAAGTGCCCGTCTCGCCTTGTCGATAGTTTTTTTCACCTAAGATGGGTTCTGTCAGCCCGTACAGATTTCTTCTTCTGGTAAAGGGGACTAAAACCGTCTTGTCCAGATTAGGGACGGGCGCGTGATGTGATTTTGCTAGTTACACAACATGAATGATATTGAAATTGGGTTTAACTCATCAATTTTCGTAAATGTGTAAGATCTAAAATGCCAGCGAGCGTGACTACAGATGGGCGCATGACGTGATTTTGCTAGTGTCACGTCGTCAACGAACTTGGATGAATAGCCTCAGAGTTATAGGAACCCATTTTATGAATTTAAGAACAACTACGATGATATCGCTGATAGTGACTTGCAAGAAATTGATAGAGTTGCAAATATATTTGAAGAAGCATGTCGATGTGGTGAGTCGGTGTGATGTACTGGAATTCTGAAAGAAGGCGGTGGATTTACCCCTACTTAGAAGTGTTTTTTCAAGACTTTAGCGAAAGGGTGTTTTCGAGGACGCCCCCGATCATGAAGAGAGGAGGAAGCGGCTTCTCAGTGAAAATGTTGATCAAATATTGTTTTTGAACAAAACCTTTGATGCTTGAGCATTGAAGGTTCAGTTGACAGCAGTTTATTTTCTGTAAACTTTTATTTTTAGAATAAAATGTTCATTTTTTTTATTTAACTGTCGACCTGACCATTTCTGGGTTCTGAGTTGACATGCATGACTCTGTTTGACAGATATATTTAAGAACATGCATGAGCGTGCAGAAATTTTGAACGTCGTGAGCGTGCGTGACTCTCGGTTACAGTGACCGTGAGTCAAAAATTACTCACCAGTCTAAGCGAAGCTCTTACCATTCGGTTTCTCAGTGTGCCATTTAAACCCCTATTGCGAAGTGTCCGATTTATTGACTCGAACGGTATATTGTCAATAGCCCCTTCGATATCTAAGAATGCAGCAAGTGCTAGATTCCTGTTGTCCAGCGCTTTCTCTATCCTAGAAACTACATTGTGCAGTGTTGTATCGACTGACCGGTCAGGTTGAGAAACAAATTGGTTTCAATACAGATGCTCCTCAACAATTCGTCCCTTATGTACCTGTCTACTAGCTGTTCTAATGTATTTAAAAGAAAAGAGGTTAAACTTATTGGACGATACGTCTTTGTCTGGGCGTAACAAGGGCGCCCTGGTTTGGAATAAACTTCAAATTTATCAGTCTCCAAGCTAGCGGTATATAATCAAATGCAATGCTAGCCCTGAAGATATGAATTAAAATATGAGCCAACTCATCAATTTCCTGTTGTAACAATGCAGGAAAAACAGCATAAGCTCCTGGAGACTTAAATGGGTCAAAGGTATTGATCGATCTTATCCGTGCCTGGTCGACCACAATCTTTGCAACTTCCCAGTTCTCTGTACGAGCCCTAGTAGTCGCAATTGTTGATGTCCCAGTTCATCGTTTTGGTCTACATTTGGTATATTATGTTTGATCCAGGAAAGTATACATTTAGGAGCAACTCCAATGTCTCTCCCGTTTTTGTGTATTGTCCACTCGGTATCTTAAGAGTCCCGAGCTTCATACGAGATTCCTTGGAGAGAATTTTCTGTAGTCTAGTATGATGTTACTTTGTTTAAGAGCACTTGTCCCCTAACTTTTTTCTTCTAGCAGGTATAGGGAGAGAATTTAGTTTTGGAGAATGAAATTTAATACATAATAAATTAGTAGTATATTATAATCAATATAAATAATATAAATTTGACTAGTTTATATTAAAAGTGACCCTCCAAGTCAGGGCGAATGTTAATACTACAATGCAGACTCTGTTGACTGTTAACCGTTGATTTTTTAACTATAGGCATTAAGATTGCTTTTAACCTGCACTGAGGACATGTATTTTTAACTTCAGCAGCTTTAACACAAGATAAATGGAAGCAATGACCACAGCTCCACACAGTAATAGTTTCTTCTGTTTCTAGTTCCTTTTTAAATGTTAATGATTTCTGACAGGAGTTGCACACTAAATTTGATATTAGAATACCCCTACAACTTGAAATTAAAGATTTTGCGAGGCCTAAAAATAAAAAAACTTAAAAATACATTTAAATATTTGGTATTATCACATACACCCACAATCCCACATATTTCACTGAAAGTTGAGTGACTTACAAAGTTTGTATACTAGTAAACTGAGGTAAATTATGAATTAATATACGGCCATATACAGTTACATATCTTTGAATCATGCTCTAATGAGGCTGTTCGTCCTTCAAACGTATACCAAAAAATTTTACTGACCGTTTTGGTACAAGTATTATAAAATCTTATATTAATTTTAAAATCATGTGTAGAAGTATAAAAAGCCTGTTTTTTTATTTTCTTATGGCCTGTAGTGTCAAGAAGCACAATTTAAGTAAAATATTTTAAAATAAATAGTTTATTTAGCTGACATTTTTTAACATAAAATAAGTTACAAAATATAAACACTATATAAAAAATTGTTGACAAATCGTGACAAATTTAAACTATTATAGCTGATTTTGATGCCTTCAAATAAATATTTTTCTGGATTGATTGGTTCTTGAACTGTAAAAATTTAATTTTACCAAATACACTTTGGGAAAGTTGGCATACTACTGTGAAACCATAGCTCAACAAAACATAATCCCTCTGAAAAAATCCCTCTGGCAGTGATTTAAAATATCTAACCGTACAGACACATCATCACAGTGATTTAGATATATGGATATTTTTTTCCTGATATTTGTACGTTTCATATAATCTGTTTATTAAAGTATTATTATTTACATAAAAATTAACTGTCTAGGTCGCGTTATATTATCTGGAACATAAAGGTTTATGTGAGAGAGGAAGAAGATACTATCTACTCCACCATTCTTTATTTCTGTGACTCGAGACATGACACTCTTATTAATTTTATAAGCAAGTTTTTTAAAACAGAATGTTATTATTTTACACTTCCCTAAATTAAAATTCAATACATTTTATGGACCAGTCATAAACATTATCAATCGCATTTTGTAATTTCAAACAATCATTTTCGCTTTTAATCTTGCAAAAAATGTAAATCGCCAGCACACAAAAGACATTCTGACGAGATATGATATAATATATCATTAATAAAATAAATAAAAAGACGAAAAAGGTTAGAACCCAGGTTTTGGCTAAAAGGTTGTAGAATTTTCTCAATGCAACAAACTGTTTTCGATCATTTAAATAAGAAGAGAAAAATGTCAATAAGTGATATCTAAAAGCACAGGACTTCGAGGTCATATTTGATAATAAAATATCGCAATTAACTTTATCGAAGGCTTTGGCAAAATCTGTGTACACAGTGTTGACCTGATTTCCCTCCTCAAAAGCTAGATTTATTACATTTCCTATTTTTCCTATGTTGGTAACAATGGATCTATTTTTGCAAAAATCATATTGATCAACATAAATTAAGTTTTTGGCATAGGAATAAATTTTTTCGTACAGAATAATCTGAAATAACTGTCCTATACAATTTGATATTGCTATTGGCTTATAATTCTTTACCGTCTTTTTCACCAGATTTGTGAATGGGGGTTATTCTATTAATTTTGAATCCTTGTGGAAATGCAGCATTGTCCAATGACTTCTAAAAAATTACTAACAAAGGATTAGATAATATATCTTTGCAGGCTCTAAATATACTGGGTTCCTCATTAGTGCGGTTAAAGTCCATATCGACCCTATTAAAGGTACTGGAAAAAAACTTTCATAGCAGTAGCATAGCATATAGTGTCAAAAGGCGCACATTTTAAAAATATTTTGAAATATACAGGGTGACTCACTACAGAGCACCACATTCAAGGTCAGTTTTTTTAAATGGATTTTGCTATAAATATTTTAATGTTTTTGAAATCACAGAAAAATTCTATTCTCAACGATGTGTCCATTTTCGATTTATGATGCGGTGTTGTGGAGTTATTAAAAAAAAATGTGAAAATTTTGATCGGGGCAAGGTTTAACAAACAAACCCGCTGTGTGAAAATTGGTCAATTAAAAATAAATATTTTGTAATTACGTAGCCAAGAAATCTACATAAATGTTACAACCACCCAATAATGTTATACTACACAGGGTGTTTTTTGCATATATGCCAATTTACTAAATTTTAAAGAGCATTTTTTCTTTTTTTTACGAAACAGTCAGTATTATTTAGTTCATTTTTCAGTTAATATGTTAATTCTCTACAATTTGTGTGAACTATGCCATATACGTAATTTCAATATTTCCTACCAGAACCGTTAAACTAGAATTATATGTGGTACATAATGTAATCATAACCATTACTTATAAGATTTTTCTAAATATAATAAATTAGAAGTTCCAATCTACAGTTAAAACTGTTTACATGAAAAACATCTTTAATATCAAGACAATTGTATCACTTCAACGTTACCTTAAAATTTTAATCTGCAGGTTTAACTAACAATTTAATATAAATCACAATGGCAATAGGTACAAGCTCACTTATAACAATATATTCAGTATATAACAGTATATAAATATACTTATAATTCTAATTAAATGGTTCTGATGGAATAACTGCAAATATCTCAAAATATTACATCAAAAATATATCAAAATATTGAAATAGGACATAGTTCACGAAAATTGTAAAGAATTAATGTACTAATTGAAAAATTAAATAATATACTGAGTATTCCGTTAAAAAAAAATTGTAAAATGCTCTTTGTAATTTACTAAATTGGCGTTTATGTAAAAAACACCCTGTGTAATATAATCAATATTCGGTGGTTGCAATATTTAAGTGGGTTCCTTGGCTACGTAATTACAAAATATTTATTCTTAATTGACAGTAATTTTCACACAAAGGGTTTATTTGTTAAACTTTGTCCCGTCCAAAATTTTCACTTTTTTGTTAATAACTTGACAACACCTCATCATAAATAAAAAATTGACACATCGTTGAAAAGTCAATTTTCCTGTAATTTCAAAAATATTAAAATATTGATAATTTATTTAAAAAAAATTACCTTGAAAATTACAGGTGCTCCTGTGTAGTGAGTCACCCTGTATATTTCAAAATATTTTTAAAATGTGCACCTTTTGACACTATAACTCACTCCTACAAAACTTTTCAGTACCCTTAATAGGGCCGATATTGGACTTTACCGCACTAATGAGCAACCTTGTATAACATGGGATATCGTCGGGATCCGCAGAATATTTGGGCGTAAGTTTTTTAAAATAAAAATTATATTTTTCATTTTGTTGATGAAGGTAACTTTATTACATACCTTGACACATAAATGATGTGGCTATTCTTTGCACTTTCTCTTAACTTACTTAATTTTATCTGAATTTGTAATATTTTTTCTTTTTGCAAATCATGCTCATTAAACATTCAGTCTAATACAGAGTTCGTAGTTTATAGGGCCTCAAAAATTCCATGACTTTTCCAGATTCCTTTATAAAAATTATTTGCTTTATTAAGTACAAATAGATAAACCGTCTAAATAAATAAAAATGTGCTGTACGAGAATAGTTGTGTTGCTGAAAATATATTATAAAAGTTTTGTTCAAATATGGGCTTAGACCTAGAATTGCTCGAGTTGAAAATAATTATTAGTCAATCCAAATGTAATTCAAATATGACAACTTATTGGAAGAGAGTTTCATTTTTACAGAGACAGTACCAAGGAGCTTTTCTTTAAATAGGAATGATCTTGTTTACTGAATTAAAAAATGAGTGACTTTCGATCATATGAAGTGCATAAAATAAACATCAACTTATTATTTACATTAACATTAAATTTTCGATTAATTCTAGCATTATTGTTTACAATTTTACTTGGCTATTCTTGGGATTATATATTCTTTAAAAACACTGTTGATTTTACATCTTTTATTTTGAGGACGTTTCATACACAGTCGTCAGCTTTCTCAACCCTGAAAATATATATTTTTTTTTATATACAGTGTGGACAAAAAGTCTGGAACACCTGAAATATCTCGCAAAATACATTTTTTTCGAAAAATCGCTCGAAGGGGTCAAAAGGTATTTTAAATTTGCCGTCTTTTGACATACTTGAATTCTATGTACAGTGGCGTACGTTAAAGGGGTCAAATTAAGCGCCTTTTTTTTTAATGGCAACCTATATTTTTTGTTCAATATAACGAAAGAGCACATTTTTCTGAGTATTGTAGTATAAAAATTTTAATATGTTGCATAAAGAAAGTGTCGAGAAAAATGCAAATAAAGTTTTATTTGTGAAAATATTTTTTTTTTAATAAAACGAAACAAGAAAAAAAATCATTAATTAATAAGATGTTCGAACTGTTGCCCATTAACTATTTGACAATGTCCTAGTCTAAAAATAAATTCTTTTTGCACTCTGTCAAGCATTTCCGGTTCGATGTTGTGTATTTCTTGCTGAATCCGTTCCTTCAGGTCTTCTATGTTTTCCGGTTTACTGCTGTAAACTTTGGTTTTTAAATAACCCCATAAGAAGAAGTCGAGGGGTGTGAGGTCCGGGGAACGAGGCGGCCATTCTATATGTCCACGTCGCCCCACCCATCGTTCAGGAAAGACATTACTCAAATAATTGCGAACAGCAAGAGCATAATGAGGAGACGCCCCGTCTTGTTGATACCAAAGTCTGTTGTCAGGTATGGCTGGGTCATTTATATTTGGGTATAAAGCTGTCAGTGTTGGAATCAAATCTTGTTGTAAAAATTGCAAGTATCTTTCTCCAGTCATGTTCTCATCAAAAAAATAAGGGCCCAATATTCTGTCTCTGACTATGCCTGCCCATACATTTACTTTTCTTGGATACTGAGTATGTAACTCCTGCATCCATCGGGGATTCTGTGAGGCCCAATACCTACAGTTCTGTCTATTAACAGTACCATTAAGGCAAAATGTGGCTTCATCCGAAAAAATAATATTTTTTACAAACATGTTATTATTGTGGCAACGTAATTGCATTTCCTCGCAGAATTGTACCCTTCGATCAAAATCATCTTCTGATAATTCTTGAGACAATGTAACTTTATAAGGGTGAAATTTATGTTTATGTAAAATATTAAGTATTGTAGCATGACTTAAATTCATGTCCAAACCAATCTGTCGGGAACTAGAATGTGGATTTTCTTCAACTCTTAGTAAAATGTCAAGTTGTGTGTCAGCATTGATTGTTTGGCGGCCAGTTCTGGGTTTGTCACGTACATGTCCAAGTACTCTGTATTTACCTAAAATTTTAGTAACTGTAGAACGTACTATAGGCGGGCGATCTGGATGAGCTTCATTAAAGAGGGCACAAACTTCCACTGTAGTTCTTCTCCTATCTCCATAACCATACATCATAAGAATTTCTATTCGATCTTTTTCCGAAAGTGACATTTTTATTGATTCTTTTTTTTTTTAGATTAGATTAGAGAAACCGAAGTATCAAATTTACTGACAGACAGAATAAAAGTAAGTGACATTAAATCAATTTTTTTCAACGCCTTCTAGGTTAAATATAAAATATAAATCAATTTTCACAATTAAAACTTTATTTGCATTTTTCTCGACACTTTCTTTATGCAACATATTAAAATTTTTATACTACAATACTCAGAAAAATGTGCTCTTTCGTTATATTGAACAAAAAATATAGGTTGCCATTAAAAAAAAAGGCGCTTCATTTGACCCCTTTAACGTACGCCACTGTACATAGAATTCAAGTATGTCAAAAGACGGCAAATTTAAAATACCTTTTGACCCCTTCGAGCGATTTTTCGAAAAAAATGTATTTTGCGAGATATTTCAGGTGTTCCAGACTTTTTGTCCACACTGTATATGCAACAATTAATATACACGGTGATACAGGTTTACTCTTAACTTCAGGAATCGATAGAACAGGTTAAAATAATGTTCATTTATGATATAAATTTATTTCCTAAATCGTATCATTTCGGAGATAGAGGGTGTTGAAGTAGGAATTTTTTCCCGCTTTTCCCTCATTCACTCATTCGATTGAAGTGAACGTTGATTGATTGAAGTGAATGTTGATTGATTGAAGTTGATTTTGTAAACGTCAGTTTACACAAACCACTGTGAGTTTTGTTTTTCATGGCTTGCTATAACGTTAAATGAAATTTATGTGACTGGGACAATACACTGTCATGTAAAGTTTCAAAATTAATCAGACAAAAACGGTGTGCAGCTGTTTTATTGAAATTTTTTTGTTAAAGTTTTGAAATAAAATAAGAAAAGCGTAGCACACAAAATATACTTCTAAGAGGGGTGGGTGGTTCAAACTTAAGAAGCCGATATAAGATCATAAGAAGTGTTTATATGTTTCAAATTTCACTTCAATCGGATGAGGGGTTCAAAAGTTATGAGGGAAGAGTGGGAAAAAAATTCCTACTTCAACGCCCTCTATCTCCGAAACGATGCGATTTAGGAAATAAGTTTATATCATGAATGAACATTATTTTAACCTGTTCTATCGATTGCTGAAGTTATCAAGATTAAACCTGAACCACCCTGTATAAGTTATGATACGATTCTACATGGCAGAGTAATAATATACTATAAAACTATAATATAGTATTCTTATACCGCCATGTAGAATTGTACCGTAACTCATATATTAATAATACAAGTGCACATTTGAAAAAATATATATTTTCAGGGTTGAGAAAGCTGACGACCGTCTACGAAACGTCCTCATAATAAAAGATGTGTAAAATCAAGTATTTTTAAAGAACCTATAATCCCAAGAACAGCCAAATAAAATTACATACAAATAGGTTTAAGAAAATTATACTCAAATTATTGTTTTCTACAGGACTTTCAAACGTAGGTTTTCTACTTTTATTTTCGAAAAAGAAAAATTACAAATGTCAATTCATAGAAAGTAGTTATTCAAGGTTAAGGAATCACGAATTGATAATGCCAATTTTGGCGAATAACCGTTTAACACTGTCAGCATACCCCTATTTCAGTAATACGATAGACAAAGATAGGCAACTTGCAATTAAAAAGGTGGATCGCTAAAAATAATCTACAGTTCTACAATTGTGTTCTATTGCGTGTCCATGCGTGTGATGTCATTCGAAGTCTGAAGAATGTACAGTTATGTTCAAGATAAAATATGTATTTAATTAACGCTTTCAGAAAAACATTCTCTTATTTTTCCCTAGTACAATTTATTTCTGTTAATTCTAATAAATTTTTCCAGGACGCAAATTAAAATGCCCTGACCAATTACGATTTTTTTTTTAAATTCCATGACATTTCCAGGATTTCAAACTTTTCCAGGTTGCTCCGAACCCTGTAATATAAATCTTTGAAGTAATAAGTCAAGCATAAAATTATAACTAAAAATTAGCAGGGGTTTCAATATGGAAAATTCACCAACAGTGCCATTTATTCATTCTATGAGGCGGTGCTGGACTCGTTTGAGGCTGGCGAATAACCGCAGTCAGTACGTGAGTTTTAAACACAAAGAACATTCTACTATACAATATATAAACTCTGTTACACTAAACACAAATATGGAAGTTCCACAGGGCTTCATACTGGGTGCTGTGTTGTTCCTATTATATATAAATGATATAGGCACTATTGCATCTAATATCCATATCCATTTTATGCAGATGATACTTCCGTTCTTATCGTGACAAATTATTGGATATCTAGAGGGTAAATGTAATGTCCTGCTTAATAAATTGAATACGTGATTTAATAATCTTTATTTCAATGTGGATAAGACTCATTCGGTTGTATGCCAGTGTCTATGCAGTGATACTTCCGTTCTTATCGTGACACATTATTGGATATCTAGAGGGTAAATGTAATGTCCTGCTTAATAAATCGAATACGTGATTTAATAATCTCTATTTCAATGTGGATAAGACTCATTTGGTTGTATTCCAGTGTCACCTGAGGATAGATATGTTTAAATTTAATTATTGATAATACTCCTATAAATGTCGAGTCCAAAGTTAGGTTTTTGGGGTTGAGTTTAATCAAAATTTTTCATGGAAACAACACTGTTCAAGTCTTTGCTCAAGGCTCAATTCAATCTGTTATTATTATCATGCCCAGGTGAGCAGCAGAATAATGTATGGTGTCTGTTTTTGGGGTGAGTTCAATTCTACTGATGTTTTTATATTTCAGAAGGATGTATTGCTAATGTTTCTAGTGCACACTCATGTAGAAATATTTTTAAAGATTATTGTGTTTTAACAGTACCCTGCCATTTTCATATTTGAATTGTGTAATTACGTATTCCAAAATAAACTTAAATTTAAAACTGATAGCGGAATTCATCAAATTAATGCACGTCAAAAAACGATTTTCATATACCATTTATGAGATTAAATCTTATGAAGGACTCTCCAAATTGCCTGGCTCAGAAAATATTTAATAAATTACTGAATAATATAAAAAATTGTAATATATATAGAGTCACTTTAAAAAATATCTTGAGCTTTACCTAATTGATGTGTCTGCACTCATTAGAAGAGTATTTTGGTTTTTAACTTGTGATTTTTGTTGTTGGAGATAATCTTTGTGAATTTTGACTTAGGTTTGAGTCTCTTTTTTGTTTTTTTCTAACCTTTCCTTTATACACTGTACACTTTGTCTCACAGGGATGTTTTATTTGCACTATTGCCTTTACCAATTCGATATATAGTTTATAGTTTCAATATCTGCCATCGAGCAAGGTATTTATTATGAGTTTATTTTTTATATATTCCAAAGTTACATTATAAAGATTTTCATCGACTTTTTCTTCAATTCCACTGAATTGAATATTATTCCTTTTTATGAATTGTTCAAAATAGTTCAAAACGCCTATTTGCTAGAAATTTTATAGCGTAGAGTTTGCATCAATGTTTCATTAAAGTTTTGTAAGGTATGTGTAACATCATTTAGTTTTTGATTTAGCCCATTGAATTTCAATTTTTGTTTTTTCTCTAGCTGATTTACGAAACTAGCACATATTTTGGCTAGTAATCGTTTCACTTTCGTCATATTGAATTTTTCCGTAAGCGTCGTTCCACTTCCAGTTTTAGGGTTATCTATGTCGACGATTTTACATAAGACCTGTTACATTCCTGAGTAAATTTTGGGTATTTCAAGTTCAATCTTCCTGTTAGGATAAGATGTAACTTCAGCAATTTTCATATGTTTAAGTTTAATTCACATACACATATTCATTTCATAATGTTTAATTTTTTTTTGGACACTTGTACCACTGAGGTAAATCAAAATTATCGAAACGTCTAGAGACGTACTTCACTCACTTATACATATTGTCTCTGATGCGATGTTATGTAACTCTATTTATTTGAAGGAGATGCAAAAAACTACTACTCCACAGGAATGTGCCCCGACGGCCGTTGCATTGCTCCGACTTCTCTATGGAAGTCACAACATCCTTCATCGAAATCAACCACCAGACACTGGCCGGTTTCGCACTTGTTATGCGTTCGTCAGAGTGCCGTAGGTAGCGGAACCGATGGCTTATTGTCAAATTGACAGACAGACGTCGCTATCTGTCTGCTAATTTGACAATAATTGTAAGACGGATAGCAGCAAGGACCCAAAGAGGGCACTACGGTGTGTTTCTCACCACTGCTAATGTTATGCCATTCACTATGATTTTGAAAATAAAATGTAATATTAAACGATTTAATTGGTCTGACATTTAACCCGTCTATAAGAAATATAAACCAGCGAAGATCTGAGAAGTGCATAATGCGCAAAAACACCATAATAATAATAATAAGAATAATAAAACCAAAATACAACTAAAAACCAACACCGACCATATAGAATCTGATTTTATAAAAAGGGGAATATACCAGGGTGAAGCCCGCAATGCCCTTTGGTTCTGAATGTGATAACTTTCTTGATATAGGAGATCCTTGTTTATTTCTAGTGCATGAAAAGAACATTAGCTATACTATTTTTCAGTATTAAAATAAAGTCTAAAATAATATAACTATCATTCTATTCTCAATGTAATATTTTGACAATTTCGAACGACAATTTTTGTGTATAAATAGAGCAACCCGTATTCTACTCCCAGTTTTGTAAAATTAGGTTTTCGTTTTTATAATATACATAGGCACTCTGGGTGTTAAATTACAATTTTTTAGATATTTTAGATGACACTTATATCATTATATCATAAAGAAAATCAATCTATTTAATGGTAAAATTCTAATGTGACAAAAATTCTTTAACATTGCCTTTTTTAAATAAAACATTTAAAGGCACCTTTGTATTATTATTCTTTCTGATGAAACTTAGAATTCAATGATCTTTTAAGGTACACTAGGTACACTACAACACTTATGATTATTTGGAAGATAATAATTTAATACCTGATTGCTTGGGAAATAGTAAAGTATAATCAAAATAAATGATCGTTGAGACTTAATCATTGAGATATTGAGATCAAGAGAATGGATATCTTAGACAGCATCATAGGATTTAAAAAACTCGAGCCATAATAATAAATAGAAATTCAGGATCAAACAGGCTCTATGTAGAATAACCTTTGTTCACGATACAAATGGATGATAAAACTCATCAAAGAGAAATTGTCAAATGTAAATTTAAATTAATACATTTTTTTTAAAGATGATTTTTTTTAGTTAAGGGAGTCATAATATTTAAAGTTAGTAGTGGTGAGAAACACACCGTAGTGACCTCTTTGGAACACAATGCCAGTGGGGCACATTGACCGTGGAGTAAAGTGTGCAGTTCTACAACTCCGTTAACATTTAACTGACCTAGTCACATGACCTGGATTTCCTCCTCTTTAATGATACACAATTTTGCACGACTTAGTACAGGTTTTTTAACGAGTCAACACTCATAATTTAATGTAAGGAGGTGATGGAAAAAAAGGAAAGTGAGTGGTAGGTTAGGACCAAAGATGGTCAGATGGCTCGGCCTAGGTTAGGAGTAGTGGCTTGAGTGAGAAACTGGGTAGGTCGCTAGGTGGAAATTAATGAGTGCTGAAGCAACTGCGCAGGAAACCATGGCCTTGATGTTTAGTTAAAGTATTTTTTATTCGTATTTCTTTGTGTTTTGTACCATGTCATAGGCGTCGTAGCTCAGGGTAGTTCTGAGCGACCACTTACCTGTTTACAGGCTTAGCTCCAAGGTTAAATAATAAACATCCATTTCAACTTAACAATTTTATTTTTCACTCCCAATACACATAACACACTGAAATACAAATAAAACAGTACCTTACCTAAACAGCACGGCCATGGTTTTCTGCGAGGTTGCTTCAGCACTCATTAATTTCCACCTAGCAACCTGCCCAACTTCTTACTCAAACCACCACTCCCAACCTTGGCTGGGCCACCTGCCTATCTTTGGTCCCAACCTACCACTCGTTTCCCTTTTTCCTTCACCTCCTTCAATTAACTCACGAGTGCTGACTCGATAAAAAACCTGTACTAAATCGTGGAAAGACATAATGGTCCCTAAGTATAGCTGTCAAAGAAACTTTGTAATCAAAATACCAGACAGGGAAGACTGGAATAATGGTCCCCCAATAATATCTCAAATGGTCTGGTATACAGACGACTCCAAGACAGAACAGAGAGTTGGAGCCGGGATCTACGGGATGAGGCTAATAACCATAGTCTCAATAAGACTAGGCAAATAGGCAACTGTTTTCCATGCTGAAGTAACAGCTTTACAATGCTGCGCTAAGGAGGCAATAAGGCGAGGAACGGATAATCGTTCGATTGCCATTTTCTCCGATAGTCAAGCGGCGATACAAGCAATAGGATTCTCACAGGTTACGTCAAAACTCGTGTGGGACTATCTGAATACCCTGAAAGAGCTAGGGTGACCCTAGCTTGGGTACCTGAGCACGAGGTGCACAAGGGAAATGAGGAGGCAGATGCACTAGCCCGAGAAGCCGCATCAAAAGACCTTATAGGACCAGAACCCTTCTGCGGCATAGCCATGCATTAAAACATCCATGGAGGAATGGATGAGAAACAAATCTCGAGAATGGTGGAGGAATCTGCCTTAACTGAGACAGGCAAAGCTATTCATTAAAGAACGGACGCCTAAATTCACAGCAGATCTGTTAGGCCAGAATAAAAAGGCCATCAGAATAATAGTGGGGCTCATAACAGGACACTGTAGGCTAAATAGGCACATGAATCTTATGGAACTGATAGAAGAAGGAACTTGCAGATTCTGTCAAGAGGAAGAGGAAACCTCAGTACACGTACTGTGCCAGTGCGACGGTCTGACAAGACTGAGATTTGAAATACTTGGGGAAGGAAGACCAAGAGCCAACAACTACATGGAAGAGCCTCTATCAAGGCTGTGAAGTGTAATGCAAAGGACAAAGCTGGACAGAGTGCTCTAATAGGTTGGAAGTGCCACAATAGATATTCTAGGTCGCGGAGGCTAGGGGGCCGACTCCTATATGAATCTAATCTAAGTCGTGAAAAATTGTGTATCATTAGAGGGGAGGAAATCCAGATAGTTTGAGTAGGTCAGTTAAATGTTAACAGAGTTTTAGAACTGCACACTTTGCATTATTTAAAATCAATCTATTCTATTGTACCTTGGACTAGAGCAAGTTGTGTATTTGACCTAATTAAGATAAATATAAAAATCAAAATATGAATCTTATAATTTAACACACTGGGTGTGGCTAATTCCCTGTTGTTAAATATGCTGATTTGATTCTAACAGTTTTGTATACAGGGTGTGGCTATTTACCTGTTACCTTAAGATCGAATACTAGATAATTAATTTTAAATGTATGCTCCGTGTGCCTTCTCTGTCTTAATAAAATAGATACTACTGGCTTTGGGTTTGTCCCTGGGTTTGAGTATCTGTTAGCATATATGTGACAATTACAGTTAACAGTTAAAGCACAACATAAAATTGTCATTTTACATAGGATTGTTTACATCAACACTTCTTTATTAATATTTTGTTTTATTTCTTTTAGTTTTACAATCTTTTATGTGATTGTCTTATTTCAATTTATATTTCTAGATATAATTCAGATGCAGCATCCATATCATTATTACAACTGTAGCAGCAAAATAACATAATTTATTTCCTCTGATTAATAACCATATTTTTAGTTGAAACTAATTTTATCATAATTGTTAAACAATTATGATAATATATTTACTTTCATAATGAGCAACAATCAAAATGTGATATTACTTATAGTTTTTCAATTTTAATCACTGATTTATGTTTTTGACCAACTGAACAAAAATAGTTGTGGCAACTTAAAAAAAAAATAAGTAATTATATAGGTAAATCCATAGCCAACTATGGTTGCCATTTAAAAAAACATAATATTCTGAAATATCTTGAAAATAAAAGGAGCCACCGTGGATTTTTGTTATTATTGTTGAATTCTACGTACAAATTTGCATTAAGAAATAGTTTTAGATCCGATATATCTTGAATCAGTCTAAAGTTCTAAAGTCATTATTAAAATGTTTAGCACAGGAGTATCGTGATGTTAATAATTTATGAAGAATTGTGAAACTTGGATTCGGACATGTCGTGCGTGTATTGAAAACAACAGTGGACATTTTGAACATCTGCTGTAGTTTATTGTGACCTAGTTATGCATTAAAAAATGATTGTTGTTCGGTGAACATTTACATTCTTGTTTTTAATACTTATGAATAATTGTGCGATGTGTCTTCTTAGATGTTTTTGTTGCATATTTTTCAAATTCATATAATTTATTAAAGTTATGTTCCTGTTTTAAACTTTTACAAATTACTAAATTTAAAACAATTACAAGACTATCTTCATATTTTAAAATTCATTATTCATTAATTATTGTACGAATCTATTTAAAAATTAAATCCAAAATAATTATCATCTAAATGTCTTCACTTAATTATTCACGACTGTTATTGTTTACATTTGGAAATTCTTTGATGTTATTACTCAACGTATTTTAAAAACGGTTTAACTTCCCCTTATGTAATATACAACTTTTTTGTTTATTTGTGATTAATCTATCTTATACTGAAGTAATGGCAGTTAAACTCCTCACAGGCTGTATAATATATACATATATGTAATTGAAGGGGATGCTGAAAAAACTACTCTATGAACTACGAGTCCTAACAACTAAATGTTGGGACAAGATAATATTTTGGGAATAATACAATGGCTTATCAAAACGACTGAATTATTTTGTTTATTTTTTTAAATACAAACATAACAATATATTCTAGACTATTTGAAAACATTTTTGTGCCATGGTAAAGGAATAGGCAATAATCATAGCGTACTTTGTCATTGGAAGGTCAAATTTGCTGACAACTAAATGTTGGGACAAACAAGAAGCAACTTTAATTTAATACGGTGTCACATCGCCCTTAGCTTTAACGACTGCTTGAACTCTTGCAGGCATTGTATTAACCAAGGACTGACACGTTTGAGGAGAAAAATTATCACAAATCTCTTGTGGTTTTGTCCGCAAATCAAAAATAGTGCGTTGAGGATGGTTTCTTAAATACTGCTTCATTATATGCCACACAGTTTCTATCACATTTAGATCCGGAGTGCTGGCTGGATGAGATAAAACCTTTATATTATTATCACCAAACCATTTTTTGGTAGATTTTGCCGAATAACATGATGCTCCATCTTGCTGGAAGATGAAATCCTCATTAGGAAACAATTTTGCGCGCTAGGTAAAAGTGAGGTCTGAAGTATCTCTTGTTATTTTTAAGCATTTACAGTACCATCTATAAATTTTAAAATGCATAAGCCCCTTGCCGACATGCAGCCCCAAACCATAATTCCCTTTGGAAACTTCACAACCCTTTTTAAGCAGTCTTTATTAAAAGCTTCTGCTTTATTTCGTATTATCCGTTTACGGTGATCTCCAACGCAAACATCAAATTTTGCCTCATCACTAAATATTATTTTATTCCAGTCATTTTCTGTCCACAGAAGTTTAGATTTTGCCCAATTGTAACGGTTCTTATTTTGAATCTCTGTCAATAACGGTTTTTCTTCGGCCTAAATACAAATTTGGATCAATTTTTTGCTAATGGATGAACCATACAAAACTGAACTTACCTTGTAAAATTCCAAACCGCATTTATGAATGTATTTTCGGCAACATTCTCTAGATATATTTAATCCACTTGCCCCGTTCCATTGAGAAGTTAGGTCTCGAACGGTACTTCTTCTCGTTGATTTGCATAATTTAACTAAATTTTGTAAATCTCTTTGTGAAACAACTTTTGGTCTCCTCGAACTTTTACCTCGAACATCCACATTGACAGACTCACCATATTTTTTCACTATATTATAGACTGTGGTCTTTGGAATAGGTAAATTACTAGAAATTTTACACATTGTCTTGCCCGCACTGTATTGGTGAATGATATTTTCACGTAATTTCTGTTCGGTAGCTTTTCCACGACCCATTATTCCAATTTAAATTAACAAAATTTAAATATTTCAACAAATACTACCACTTATAACTATTTACGTCACTTACAAACTGTCAATGAATAAATAAAACGTTTTTTTGATGTTTATATAGCGTTTTTTAAACATTTTAAATGTGAGATTTGTGCTTGTCCCAACATTTAGTTGTCAGCCAATTTGGTCTTCCAATGACTAAATACGCTATGATTATTACCGATTGCTTCACTATGGCACGAAAATGTGTTCAAATAGTCTAGGATATATTGTTATGTTTGTATTTAAAAAAATAAACAAAATAATTCAGTAGTTTTGATGAGCCATTGTATTATATCCAAAATAATACCTTGTCCCAACATTTAGTTGTTAGGGCTCGTATATGCCCCGGCTGGCAATACATCTTTCATTGATACAAACCATCAGACACTGCACCAATCCATTTCTTGTGAAAAACTTTTCAAATTATGCTGACCGGTATCGGTTATACCAGACATAGATTAAATATTACAAAGAATATTTAGAAACAATACAAAATATCATTTATCATAGCCAACGGGAAGAATTTAAAAGATCTGGAGAACAAATTATTTTGATCAGAGAGAATTCCATATTTTTTATTTTTTGGAATTAGATACCAATTTATTTGTGTTAACATACTGCTCAAAAATTGAAACTTTTTAAATTGAATCTATTTTGTGAACACTGTATAAGCTATTACAATAAAGGTTCTTATTTGAACTTTTGCGCGAGGTGCTTTTAAATTAAACGCAATATCTATTTTTTCTTATAAAAATAGGCTTAATAGAATTATGTAAATTCTTAGGGAGCTTTTTGTCACATATTAGGATGAAATACTGGAGTACTCATATTAGGTTATAGATATAGCATGTACTGAAAACTTGTAGACAGAAAAGTAGACCCCCTCAAACACACATTTTTTGAGAGTCAAGTTTCAACCAGCTCAAAATTATTTTCTATAGCTTTATAAAAATTGAGAAGAGCATGGTTTGTTTCTAAAAGCTTAAAAGAAGATTTGGCGATAAACAGAATAAAAATTAAATTGAAATTTTAACAAGTGGTAAGTAATTTGCAGAAAACTATAACACAATAAATATCACATACCTAATAACGCTTTAACTATTAAATAAAAGATGATCATTATAACGCTTCATCAAAATTTGAACTATTATATTATAAATAACTATGTTGCTACAAGTATAGCGTCGGTAAGTCCTCTTGAGTGAAATATCTTAGGCATAATTTGTGGTACGATACTTCAAAATACAAAACTTCACACCTTATTTATTATTTTTATAATTATTTTAAAAAGCTTAAAGTATCAAATGTGTATGTGATAAACCCCGGAATGCAATGGTACACAATTTTTACAATAAGAATGTAATCACATGTGAAAAGAGTGTCAATGGCAAATTAATATTTTTTTTAAGTAAAACATATACTAAAGGTGGCATTATCTACAAGTAGACATATACCAAGAACCACAATGTAGGCAATACTATGCGAAATTAATTTCTGTAAATAACATCATTGCATCTTATCGTGAAAATAGTATAAAGATATTTTATTCCTTAAGCTTACCATGATGTAGATCCTTGCTCAACAATTTAAGAGTTGTTGAAAGCATTTGGATATCGTGAGTGTAATCACTTAGCATGCCTTGCAATAAACCCTTAATGTCTCCAAAGTGAGCATTTGAAACCAATTCTAATAACTGTGCTGGATGAACATGGGGAGCTGCTGCATGTAGAAGTTGCCTTAAAGTTACACCTACTGTTTTCCTTTTATATTGCAACAAAATTAACCACAGCTTTTGCGAGGCTTCGGCATCTAAGTGCTCTGCTCCACGAATACACAAATTAATTCCTTCTTCAATCATGTTATGCTTTAACAATAATTCAAGTGCTTCAACCCATTCTCCACTATGTTCCAATAGAAGGGCGGTGGCATCATGTACCTCGTATTGCTTTGTTATACTTAAAGCCTTTTGTTTGCGACAAAATGTAAGTTGAACATAATTATGAACTGCGGTTTTATTTTTAATACATAATTGTTCTAAATATTTTTCTGCAATTGGAGAGGGTAGTTTAATATCACTATTAACGATATCACTTAAAAAATTGTATTGTAGATCAGAATCGTCATTCAACAACTGACTAAACTGTTCAATTAAGTCCGGAAAAAATTCAATAACAATTTCACTAGTTCTTTTACTACTTATTCCAACTAATTCTTTAAAATTCACTAAAAACTGTTGCTGTATACACCTTTCACTTACGTTAATGTAGTTTAATATATAATTGAATACTTCAGACTTATGAATTGTATCTTTTATATAACAAGACACAATATTGGAATAGTCATGTAAATATTCATATAAATATTCTGCAACTCTAAAACATTTTGATTCTAATGCCATTTGAAGAAGGTCCTTTGTGGTGAAGTGCGCCAATCTATTAGAATTCAATAAGTCTAGCCAAGCCTGTTCTCTTTCGCTATGTTCTCTTAAACTCAAAGAATTTCCTGCCATATGAGTTAGGTAATTTATTACTGTGTTCAGCATTTTTTCATCAATATTTAAATTGTTTGAAATGATTAGCCTTGACACAAAACATACAAAATTAATGATTTGGCTTTCCTAAAAAATAAAGTAGTTACTTAATAAAATTACATATAAACTCTTCATTTGATTTTTCACAAGAGATAAGAGTTTCTGTCACATTATACAGTTAAAATAAATTAAGAAATAGTATACCTAGTGTTGTATTTTTCAAGTTACATTTTCATGAATTCAAACATGTTTAACAGGAATAGTATGTTGTTTACAAGTTATATTAAATTACATCTGTTTTTTTACATATTAAATTCAGTGTTATAAAAACTGACAGTACAATGTTTTTACAAGACAATAAAATGCAATATTTGAATAATTTGTCATTGATTTGGACACCCTCAAAGTTGAGATAGGTCTTAGGATCTGATATTATGTGGATGGTTTCCATACTTTTACTAGGTGTATGTTTCTCATTTATCGTATATAAAACCTATATTGAGCACTATTCTCCAAATGCATGATCAACATAAGAGTTTCAATATAACTTCCCTCTTTGTTCATCATGGACATTGTCGATATTGCGCATGCACAAACATTCTATGAGTAACACACGCACGCGCGCGCGCCCACACTCACCCACGCACCCATTAAATGTAATGAATGGTACTTTCATCCAAGGATAGTATATTCAATAATCTGCATAAAATTCATTTCTACTTTTATAGTGTTTCTTCCAATGGTGGATTTAAATGAAAAACAAATTACTGTATAGAAACAATACAACATAAATGACTGGAAACATTGTCAAAAGAACGACAAAATATGACCACACTAGAACAATGTTGCATGCAAATTTCTTTGATGTCTTTGAAAAACTGACAACGAATAGATAGTGTGTTGAATGTGCCGAATTCATGTGGGTGCTGTTAATTTGAGCGACAAAGTTGTCCACACTCACATAAATTTCTATTGATGTAAACATGGCTGAATACAGTAATTAGTTTTTCATTTAAACCCACCATCGGAAGACACATCTCTATATCAAAGCCGAAATCAATATGATGGTAGCAGGTTATGGAGTATACTATTCTTGGGACAAAGTACTGGCCATTTTACATTTTTTTGCATATGTCTACAAGTAGTATTATATAATGAATGTTCGTAACTAAACCAATAAACACGTATGCAAGTGTTGATAAGGACGCACGGCATACAATATAAATATTTGTCATAAATTATGTCAAATTTGCAGCACAAATATTTGTGGTGAATTCTACATTGTTTTTTTTTTTGCTAATTTTTATGGCACTGATTTTGTTCCTTCTTCTTCAACATTCTTTGGAAAACTGCAATTTTTTCTTTTACGTTGTCTAGCACAATCTAAGAAAATTTTATTATATTTATAATCATTAATTGGGGCAGTAAATTCTTTCAACAAAATACAAAATTAGTAAGGTAAGCTTCAAGGGCATACTAAATGACAATAACTACACTGGTGTTCTGATTACCCACCTCAATTTCCACTTTTATCTAATAGAACATTCCTTACCATATATTATTTTTACATAATAGTTCATTTTTATTATTTTAAGTATTTAATATACGAATATTAAAAAGTTGACCAAACCTTAAAATGAGGTTAGAGCAAGTTCAGCAATGTAGTAAAACAATTTAGGAGTAGAATCGAGTCGGTGGCTCAGAGTTTAGTGTCTCGATCGCTCAACCCAGAGGTCATGAGTTCAAATCCCTATTCTGCCAGTCAATTTTTAATTAAATTGTCCTTAACCGTTTAACACCTTATCCCGTCTTATTTCGGGTTAATATTTTTTGCCAAGAATTATTATCCCGTGTTAACTCGGATGCATTCAGCTTATTCATTTACAAGAACATATCACGGTTATAAACGGTCTACAGCGGCATGCAATGAATATCTAACCCGAGATATGTCGTTTTTGAGTAGATGGAGTTTTTGATAGATGCAATATATTATACCCGAAATAATTTTTCACTTGACTTTTTGTGCTAGATGGTGTTTATTGTTATCTCAATTCGTCGTAAATACGCTTGTAAAAGGTTAGTTGTATGTGCCATGTCTAGTCGCAAACGGAGCACTTCGGGGAAAAAAATAAGAAAGGAAACTAGGTATCAATGCTTGGACTGTGATGTGTCATTGGGTGTTATCCCCTGTTTCCGAGACTACCATACCAGAGGAAATATATAATAGGTATTAATATTCTACTGTAAAGCAGTTAATAAAATGATTCTGACAAATATTTCAATGTATTTTGACCTTTTTTAGTGATACGAGTTAACTCAGGATAATAATAAGGGCTAGATGTTTCTCTACGTTTTTTTTAAATAAGTTTTTGGGAATAAAAATATGATTTATTAATTAGTACATATTATTAGCAAACATTACTTTCACGAAATAAAAAAATTAGATAATTTTTTGCACTAACTCTTAAATAAAATTACTAAGGCAAGGGATTAATATACAAGTATATTAAGGGTTGGTTGCAATGATGGGTTGGCAACCATCTTGGCGTACATGCCTAGGATAGGAAGGATGTCAGGTTAATGTTAATGTGACAGATTAACATCGGTTAATGTTTGACTGCACCCCTAACTAATGAAGTTTTTCAGGTTTCCCTCATTCCAACACTGCAGGTGGTCAGGGCTTACCAATGTAAGTTTACTTACTGAATAGTAATATTCTACTGTAAAGCAGTTAATAAAATGATTCTGACAAATATTTCAATGTATTTCGACCTTTTTTAGTGATACGAGTTAACTCGGGGTAATAATAAGGGCTAGATGTTTCTCTACGTTTTTTTTAAATAAGTTTTTGGGAATAAAAATATGATTTATTAATTAATATATATGCAAACATTACTTTCACGAAATAAAAAAATTAGATAATTTTTTGCACAAACTCTTAAATAAAATTACTAAGGCAAGGGGTTAATATACAAGTATATTAAGGGTTGGTTGCAATGATGGGTTGGCAACCATCTTGGCGTACATACCTAGGATAGGAAGAATGTCAGGTTAATGTTAATGTGACAGATTAACATCGGTTAATGTTTGACTGCACCCCTAACTAATGAAGTTTTTCAGGTTTCCCTCATTCCAACACTGAATGGTAGTCAGCGCTTACCAATGTAAGTCTACTTACTGAATAGTAATATGCGTCCCCTTTCTCGTGCAAGTCTCAGGCATCCGGGTTAGCCCTTGTGATCAGAATGAGAGGTAGAGATATTATTATCAATGGGATTAATAAGTTATAGACAATCTGATAGTTTACTCTGTTCTGTAACACAAAAAAAGGGTAAATGTTGAATATGCCATGATAGTATAGTCGCAAATTACCTGTGTAACCAACTGCAGTTATCTTGAAGGGGGTTGGAACTTTTAGTGTGAAGATATCACTAACGTACCAGCTGATGCCAACTTAACTACAGTTATTTTTTCATGGATTTCCTATGAAATAATAATCCGTACCCAAATATGTTTGTAAATATTGTGATTGTTGGCACCATTAAATAGAATTATATACCAAATAATAACTCTTGTGAATATACTTGAATGAGAATGAAGGACAGCTAAAGTTATTGTATAAAATTATGAAAACCTTTTGTATTTATAAATAAAGGTATTTATTTGTGTCTGGGTAATTGTGTCAAATAGGTACCTATGTATTTTATGCTTTGTAGTTTAGAAAAATTCCATAACCCAAATTAAATTTCAACTTATTTTGACACGTATGACAATAATTATCATGAATTAATCATCATCGAATCATTTCACAGATATCATGAATGACGCATGCTCAGAATTAACCATGTCCATAGTGGAGAGTGCAAACATGTTTTGCTGCTCATGGGAAGGCTCAATATAGATTTTGTACATATCTTATTCACACTACAATTTTGGTGTTTTTGTAGCAGAGTTAATTTATTTTGAATATACATGTATTGATCTTTCGGAGTGATGTTTCTCAGTTAATATTTGAAATAAAAATATGATTGAGAATTGAGGTTAAATCCAATTTTATGACTTTTTTATGTGATTTGTTATATAGGGTGTTTTGAAATATCATGCTGGTAGTAATATGTAATGTTTTTTAACAAGTACAGCATAATTGATTTATGTTATAGTGATATAACAATTAACAATATATACAATAACAATATAACAATTAATAACAATTTTCAAGAGATAACAAGAGATATAATTAGATAATAAAAATTTCAATGCTCTTTAATTTTTTAAAAAGCAGAACAACAAAAAGTTATATTTATAAGAGTATGCTTTTGACAATGTGATTTTACAGACCTTTCAGTGAGTAAAGATATTTTTATTTCAAATATTCAATATATTCATTTCAAAACAGAAGTACACAATTCCAATAGGGGTAATTTGTTAAGTTTATGGTATTTAAATGTGATTTTAATTTGATGTGGACGTTTCTATTATGTGAAAAGTCCAGACCAGAATTATTATTTACTTACCGAAAATTCTGTTGGAGTTAGTACTTGCATTAATATCTGAACAAGTCTTTGTTTCTGTAAAAGTCCCATTTCTCCTGAAAATTCAGCTTCTGTAAATGCCAGTTCAACAACATTTAAACATTCCCTTGTATTATATTTCAAAAGAGTGTATAAATAAGGGTAACTGGGTTCATCATTTCTTCTATTAATTGAATGAACAGTTTCTAAACACCTCAATATATCATATTTTACTCTAGAAATATCTTTTTGGGGAATATTTCCAGAAGGATATCCCAAGCCAGCTAGACAAGCTGATACATAAACTAACATAATATTTCCTAATTTGTGATTAGCTGGAGTCAATTCAGAAAGGAATTCGGTTAATGGGCTTGTATAGTCCCCTAAGGTCTTGGTAGTGATATGTATCCAAGCGTTATATAACTTTAGGTTTTTACATATTTTTAAAACTTGATGTAAATCCAAACAGGTTATTTCTAGAGATAATAATGCATTTTCCAGTAACTGGTGATCCTTGTGTTCTAAGTATGCTACTAGCATTTGTGCTACAGAAGGAGACAGATTAGATAAATTTCCACTACATACATGCTCTGCCAGTAGACTATAATACCAGTCTTGATTGTCTTGGTCAACACAAACAGCTTCTAATAGATCATTGCATAATATTTTACTGAAACAATCGAAATTATATTATTAGAAGAAGACAGGTGAATCAGAAATTAATTTAATATGAAATGTAAATTACAAAGGTAAACTCCTCACAAGTCGATACTTTGTTACACCGTCAATACAAACATTAATGCTGGTATGATCAGTAGATACCAGTAAACGAGGAAATATATTAACTAATGGGTGATCTACCTAACTACTACTATACTCATAGATAATATACTATCCATGTGTAACTAGTTACTGGAGCATTCTCTAGCTTTGCATTTTAGCTTCAGATGATTTGAAATAAAATAAATAGATCTTTCAAATACAATTTAATATATTCCATATTTATTTAAAACCTGGAATTGAAATACAATGTTTATGCACTTCTTTCATTGCGTTACCTATGCAAATTGCAACGGTTGACCACTTGTCTTCATATCGTAGTGAAAATTTTATTCTCGTGAATAATGGACAACCTTCTCATTCATTAAATAATACTATTTCAGTTGGTCTTTACTCATTCTGTAGAGAAATGATTGACCAGAATTATTACTCTACATAAATCTAGTATAAAATTAGAAAAAGTAGTACCTGTACAATTGAGATAATTATCCTGAGTGCAGCATGGAATACGACTCAGCAAAATAGCTCGTAAAAGAATCGACAATGTCTTTACTGGAATCTAATACATGGTCCCTAAAAGTCATTCTAGAAATAGCTGAACCTAACTTTCATTTATTTTACACCTTAAGTCCATTTGGATTAGTTTTTATATTCTCTTATTTTTTTTTTAATATTTTTTGTAAGACACGTCTATATCTTTCTTAACTTTGGGTTGCAACTCTTTAAAATTATTATATTTGATCTTATATTCTTCTTGTAACTAATTCAATTTATGCTTTTTCTTAACATAGCCTGTTTTCTTCCAGTATAGAGCCTGTAAACCAAGGATCATGTCTTATGTTATGGGGTCTGGTTTTTGGAACATCTACGTTGAGGAGAGAATATAATATTCTATAAAAATATTTGCATACTTCATTCACCTCAGTACATGGGTTATATATTTTTTATTTTATTTTATTTTACAGCTACCCACACAGATAACAATCCAATAATAGGGTGGGGAACATTGCATATAACTATTAACAGATAGCAACAATAAGATACGTAATATATAAAATGTAAGATTAAGCATCTAGTCATTTAACTAGTTACAAGTAAGTAATATGCAAATAAATAATATACAACAATTGACAATTCAATAAATCAATAATATGTACTGATAATAATTAATTATCATTTAGTAAAACGTGTTTAATTTTATTAATATTACAACAGAATATATCAAATTTATCATTTATAGATTCATACTTTGAACACATTGAATGTAAGGGGGACGAGGCATATAAATTAGTATGTGGAGTATGTAAGTAAAATATGCAGTTAGAACGGGAAAGGAAGGATGGTGCGTGCAGATTTACGTAACTGAGGAAAAAAAAGGACAATCAATTTGGTTGTTCAATAATTTGTACAAGAAAACAACTGATAAATAATTGCGTCGGGATTCTAGGTCAGAAATATTGAACCTCTTCAGTAAGTCAACTCGAGGAGTGCCTCTAATTGGATAAAAACCATCATGTTTATGCGAAAGATATTTACAAAAAGCCTTTGTATTCCCTCTAATTTATATTTATGTAGCTGATAACCTAGAATCCAAATAATAGATGCATATTCTAATTTTGCTCCAACAAAACTATTAAAAAGCAATTTCAAGGTGGTGGTATCTGCAAATTCTCTGGAGTCCCTAATTATGAAACCTAGGTTCCTGTAAGCACTGGCCACTACTTCGTTGATATGTGGTACAAACTACAAAGGTTAACTTGCACTCAAATATAACTCCTAGATCTAGGGGTTATATATAGGGAGATAGTTATATTATAGGTTATATAGGTTATATATATATATATATATATATATATATATATATATATATATATATATATATATATATATCTAGGGGCTAGATTGTAGATTTAGGCAGTTCTCTAGGCTATTGATGACTGCAAATAACTTACAGTCATCTGCATATAGTAGGGAAGAGCTTTGGAACGTTTATGGAAAAAACTGAATCTAAATTATTGTACAAATAAGTACATGCTTCATTCACATTTTTAAAAGAGGAGAGGAAAGTCCAATCTAAATTACACAAATCATTAAATACATTTTCAAAATTCACTCTTTTGAAGTTGTAGCGAGTGTCAAAGTTGTCTGGAAATTTACATTTGGGAGAACTTATATCAATCGTGAAATCAAGACCAGAATGATACTCATCTTCGGGCAATAAATAGTTATCCGATTTGTAAACATTGATGTTAAGATTACTCAGGATTAAGTCAAGCAAGCGATCATTGCAGTTTAAAATTTTGTTATGTTGACTTAAATTCATAAATTCACAGAAATTTATCAATGAGGTTAAGCGCCTGTTTGTGTATTAGCTATTATAGAGATGGTTTATATAGTCTGGTATATTAAAGTCCCCTAGAAAAACTCATTTATCCTCTTCATTCAAAAAAAGAGTGTTTGTTAAACAATTAAAAATTGCTTCATATATTTCAATACTGGTAGAGAGGGGAATGTACAGTATGGTGATATATGACATTTGACGGAAAAACAACCTTAATACCATATGCATCAACTGAAGGTGCAACTGTATTGAATATATTTAGGTCGAAAACATAAGCACTAAAAGATTTTTCTACCACCAGCAGTACTTCACCACATCCACATTTGCCTGTTTGTTCCAGATTACGATCTTTGCGGAAAACTATATAGTTATTACTGAATAACTCAGCATAAAATAGAGAGGAATCCAGCCATGTTAGAAATAGCTGCATTATGAGTATTAACTGCAAACGTAAGTGCAGATTACTAGTAGGTTTAGATAGTTGCTATTTGTCAGAAAACAAGGAACGTTTAAAATGTTTCAATTTTTTTGATACACAGTACATTTACTCACGTCCCAAACAGCATGACTATGATCATCAATTTTAGCATTCACGCAATTAATACATTTGAGGTTAGCATCATTGGTACACTCTTTGACGCTGTGGTTAAGAGAGCATTTGGGACAGAAAAAAATTAGGATTTTTACAAGGAAATTAGGATTTTTACTGCACTTATAACAATTTTTAGGTCTATGGCTTCATATACAACACATACGTCATAATTGACAAATATATGACCTTGCTTCATGATCCTGCAGAATGTTGCACTATCAACCTCGAGAAAAGCCTGGAAAACATGTTTATTCTTCTTAGTTTGCCAAATTTTTAGAACTCTGCATGTACTATCCTCCTCGATAACACTGTTTTGAGCTTTAATGAAATTTACTAGTTGATCTTCAGAGTACTGTTCAATCATTCCTACCACTTTAATCCCAGGACTACTACTTTTAACATCGTAAATTTTATACTCTTGAGATAGCTTTTCTTCAGCCAAACGTTTAAATTTAATAGCATCATCTGGTTTATTACAGCCAATGAGTATGCCTCCGCTTTTATTATTTTTTATTTTGGAAACCTGAATATTCAGGTCAGCAGGATTTAAATTTTTCATCAAGGCAGATTTAGTTTGCCCACTTGCTTGATCTGAGTTTTTAGTTTTTACGGTAACCACAGACTTGTTTCCAACTATATCAGAATAGAGCGATGGTTTATTAGTATCAACAACATTGGTAAACTTTTCTTCAGCTATCTTTAAAATTTCGTTCTTTGCATTTACAAACAAAGTCTCAACATCTCTTAAAATTGAATTAATTTTAGTTTCCAAATTATTCTTAATCACAGTATCATAATCATTCTTTATTTTATTACAAGCCTCACAGAACCAATGAAGGCCAGGGGTATTTATAAATTTAGCGATTTCAGAAGAAATTCCAACACAATTATTGTGATAAGATTTGCCGCAAAACCTAGCACAAAAAATACTGTTTGATTTCCTGCGGTCTATCGCTAGGTCACATTTACAACAAATATTTGATATGTTTTAGTAGAAAATATAGAATTATCACCCAGTTATTAATACGAAAATTGTAATAACTTACACTATACCTAGGAAACAGTTAGAAGTATATGACTATTCTACTTCACATAAAGGAGTATACAGTTAGATAAAATCAGCTCTCAAATTATGTCAGATCATTATATTTCAAATTCACAAAAGCAGATGATTCTTAAGGCAATTCAATATTAGCAGGGTGATGTGGATCTTCTTTAAGTAGTAGTAGTAGTACAAGTTCTACTACTTGACAGATGGGTTGTACATAACGCATAACTACAAATAGTACGAATCTACTTTATATCCACATCTGTAAATGTCTTATTTAAATAAAGACTAAAACAAATTAAGCCAAAACAGCTATTCTCTTGGCAATATGTCACACCGAGCACTGAATTGCAAAGCAAAATTTGCCGTATTTTGTCTAACACAGTTAGATTCAAAATACAAGAATTCGGATTGCAACGAAAACTACCAGGAAATACTTGGACCTCACATCGTAGGTTGTCACTAACTGCAGACCGGTTTCGATCTTTTTATGATCTCGTCAGTGCAATATAAGTGATCAAAGCTAAAGATATAAAGACCCAAGTACTTGACACAGTAGGTACGTTTTGCGTACGCAAACCCTATACCATAGCGTTGCCTCTTGGTAGTTCTCGCAGCACAATCCAAACCAAACTAATTGTATGAGACTCCAATATAATAGCGGGATGTAGAAACAAGTTCTACTACTTGACAGATGGGTTGTACATAACGCATAACTACGAATAGTACGAATCTACTTTATATCCACATCTGTAAACGCCTTATTTAAAAAAGGACTAAAACAAATTAAGCCAAAACAGCTATTCTCCTGGCAATATGCCACAACGAGCGCTGAATTACAAAGCAAAATTTGCCATATTTTGTCTAACACAGTTAGAATCAACATACAAGGATTCGAATTGCAACGAAAACTACGTGGTGTGGCATATTGTGTTACGCGTCTGAGTATAGAAAAAAATATTTATATAATACTATAATAATCAAATCCAAATTAATAATATTTAATCAAGAGAGAGGGAAATAAAATAATTCAGTGATTTGGATGCGAAAAGTGTGTAACAAAAGGTTGCTGATGCTAGCTCAGTATTCGACAAAAAAAATAATAATGGGGTGGGTTCGATGATCAAAACACTTACCAAATTCTACGGGCGCCACTAGCAAAACTCGCTACCCTGCCAGGAGGTTCCCTGCTGTTCCAGGTATCCCAAACCACTTATTGTATTATTTTCATATAAAATATCAGTATCAAGCAAATAATACTTATGGTCAATCAGCTCACTGGACAAATGGAATTATAATAAGTACAATAATGATATAACTTTTGTTCATAGGGAACATAAAATCAAACAAGGCGAAAATATTGGCAAAGATTTATACAAAAATTTATTTAAATTTCCGTAGATTTAAGTACATCAACATATTATAGGCAGATTTGTAGTATTTGCACACTCATATCCACTCATATAATATTTCATGTGGGTACCATTGTGATCACGCAAGGTTTACATAAGTGTTGTCTATAACCAAACACAAAAAAAAGAATAATGATACGTACTATATTATGTACGTATAAACACTTAAATGGTACAAGATATATTTTGTTATGCCTATAATATAAACTTCCGAAAATGTATGCTAGATATATTTATATATTGACTTATATACGTATAATTTGCTTTGATTAATAAATTAATTGATTAAAAATTAATAATAATAAAATAGTGATATTTAACTGGTGAGCCAAACCCTAAATAATTCTCTTAAACTATTGTGCAAAATTTCACTATACACAGTAAATAATAATTAAGGTAAGCTATCTTACTAAATACTCCGGGGACGAGAGACCTGTACCATAAGATTGCAGATATTCTTATTTGAGTATCCCAGCTAGTGAGAATACCAGTCCGAAACTCGGGGTAACTCGTTCGGAATTGACTGTGACTTACGGAGTTGAGGGTGACTCCGGCAAACTTGTACCACGAAGCAAAACCAGAGGTCGATGAAATCAACACAGCATCCAGTGAGTAGGTAATAAATTATGTTTAAGAAGAGATTACTACCGCATGAGTAGAAAACATCATAAGCAACCAGGACAGAGCAAAAAAAAGAACAAGGAAAAAAAAGAAGCCCTGAAATAACAAAGAAAAATAAGCTAGTGTTAGACAAAGAAAATAAGCATATATTCACTCAAAGTTAAGACGTAAGGACGGCTTAATTTGTGGCCCAAGGTACAACTATTGGAATATAGGCAATTTGACAGTATCAACTTCAAATCGTTTTCTGAATCCAACAAAGTCGAAGTCGTGATTTATTACATCACACGAAAATCACAACAAATTGTGAACTTCAATATAATCCCAAATAAAATGGTAAGCACTACACTGCACTTGTTATTTCAAATTCACAGGTACCTAACGATCTGAATGACAACCAATGCCTTACTATCCTGGAGAATACGAGTACTGAATACAGAGTTTTTTTGTCTCATAAAGAAAAGATACTGCTCAGAGCAAAAAAATTATGAGGAAATAAAAGGAGATATCTTTTGTGAATTCGATATACCTAGAATCGAAAATAATATATAGAAGAAATATCGAACCAAACTTACTGCCTAACAAAATTACTGAAATTTTTATTTAAAAATTTATATATGAACGTAATGAAGTGACATATGAATTTAATATACAGCATGTGCACATATTCCTGCTAAAAGAATTGCTGATGATGGAAAAACAATTACTTAGCTGTAAACTTAATAGAACATTTAAAAAAATACATGAATACTAACTCGTGAGATTAATTAAAAATAATTATAATCTTTTATATGTCAGAAAATCTGATATTTTATATTATTTAAAAATAAACGTAACAATTGCCAGGAGAATAGCTGTTTTGGCTTAATTTGTTTTAGTCCTTATTTAACTAAGGCGTTTACAGGTGTGGATATAAAGTAGATTCGTACTATTTATGTATGTGTTATGTACAACCCATCTGTCAAGTAGTAGAACTTGTTTCTACATCCCGCTATTGTATTGGATTCTCATACGATTAGTTTGGTTTGGATTGTGCTGCGAGAACTATCAAGAGGTGGCGCTATGGTACAGGGTTTGCATACGCAAAACGTACCTACTGTGTCAAGTATTTGGGCTTCGCATCTTTAGGTATGATCACTTATATTGCACTGTCGAGATCATAAAAAGATCGAAACAAGTCTGCAATTAGTGACATCCTACGATGTGAGGTCCAAGTATTTCCTGTGAGGTCAAGAAACATGCTAGTTATAATGTTATAACAATGAAAAAACATCTGGATATGTTAGGTTAGGTTTAAAAGTGAGTGGGCCGAAACCCAGACCCTCCACCCAGACCCTGTACCAGCGGAGCAGGTACATTACTGATCCTTCTAGGCAAAAGCGGCTCTCAGCATTTTCTACTAGGGCAAATTTGTACAGATATTTTAAATGGCAGAGCCCAATATAGGCCAATTAAAGTTCATAGGTGTAACTGTTTAACTCTAAAAGTTTTTTAGTTCTTCCCTTCATAACGGAATGGCCTGGAACCCAGACCAGAGTTACCCTATTTTTCCTGCCCAAATGATCAAGCACCTGCTGCCTACTCCATACCGTTTTTTAGTTACAACTGTAGGAACCTAGAACTTTAAGAGCTGCTTGGTCTCCGAGAAGATTTTCATCGATTTGCAAGTAAGTTGTGTGTGTTCCATTCAGTATACACACAATTCGATAGTATAGATTTCTGTCTGAAATATAGTTGCAAGGCTTGAGGATATTTTTAGCGTTGGGTTGCAACTATACACTCCGGCTTCAACGCCCATGGGTGTTTTGAGGCCATCTGTAAACCAACAACTATCTGCCTCAATAGGTCAGCTTTAATCCAATCCCATTCAGACTGGACAGCTGGGAAGAGAATGTTAAAGGGCAGTTCATGGTTGGTCATTGCAGACATAACATCTGAAATTATCTCCAGCATGCTGTGACCTTTCATGTCATCTAGCAGCCTTGTTGTATTCCATAATGTCAAGACTGCGGCATGTTAACATCTGCCTGCTTTAGTCTGTATGTCGCCCATCTGGTCTCTCTCTCCAAATATATATGAAGAGGTAGATCCAACTGGATTTCTAGAGCTGCTGACGGTGTAGAGCTAATTGCTCCAGTTATGGCCAGGCATGCTTGTCTCTGTAAACCAGAAAGGTTGATTTTGGTCATTTGTTGTAGTCCTTTCGACCACCAAACTATGAAGCCGTACCCTATCATAGGTCGTATAACATTCACGTACAGGAAATATATGTGTTTGGGACTAATGCCCCCATGATTTCCCACAGATTCATCGACATGTCCATAAAGACAGTTCTGCCTTGTGGATCATTTTCTCCAGGTAGGAGTTCCAAAGTTCCTTAAGCGACTTCCCCCGATCCTACTACATCCCGAGAAAATGAATCACAGACATGGGATCACAGACAAATGGGGGTCCACAGACATCTACTCCCTCTCACACCAACTTAGCACTATGTCTAGTATATTTTGAAGGGTGAGGGAAATTCCCCCTTCAAAGTTTCCTCTAACTATAATGACTAGATCATCCGTATATGTATTTGAAGGAGATGCCGAAAACAACTACTCCACGGGTAATATGCCTCGACTGGCATTGCATTACTTTGGCATCTCCATAGAAGTGGCCACATCATTCATCGAGACCAACTAACCAGACACTGACCGATTTCGCGCTTATTATGCGCCCATCAGAGTGCCATAGGTAGTGGACTTGATGAATGATGCTGCAACGTGATTGCCTAATGGGCATCGTGAATGTTAGTAGTGATGAGAAACACACCATATATGCTTAAACTTCAACCTCCCACATAGAAAGTATGGCCAGCCAGCAGATAATGTTTTGAAAGGGAGAGCGAGAGTGTATTGAAAAACACACATGTTTTGTGTCGCTAACAAAGTGTTTATAAAATACGAATTGTGCTTTTTTATCCCTTCTGTGCAAGTACCATATAGATGTCCACTGTGACCACAGCTAAACAAATACAGTCCCCTAAAGTCACTAAAGAAGAGAAAAGGAAGAAACATAAATGAAGGCAGAATTTTAAATTCTTGCCCTTATTCATACAAACAATTTAATAGTTTTTTAAAGTGAACATCGTCTACAAAAAAAAAAACAAAAAACAGAAAATTGCAATTTTCTCAAAAGCCATTGAGGTTAGATATTTTACTTTCTGAAGAAACTGGACCTAAAATTGTATGTATAATTAAAAGATGTAATTGGATACAGTCCTATTTGAAACGCCATTTTGAAGATTCGGCTAACGGTTGTCCAGGAACAGCCTATATAAACATTGCTTTTTAAGAATACTTTGTTTTAAATCTAATCATAATCAGAAAAATTCACAGACACATACACAGGTATTCATAGTCCTTCGCCAGCGGCTCGCCAAGCGGCGGTACGCCGAAATTTTGAATATCTGTTTCACAGTGGAGCGCCCGCCGTATGCGTACCACTTCCACGCCAGATTATCATCCTGGAACATTCTTTCACCGGCGAGCAGTTTCCGCGATAGTTAATTTTGCGTTTCATAGTCGATCTCCCGCCAAAGAACACATGCGTAGTACTACGATTTCCTATATATTCCTAGTTGGCTATGGGAGAACCGCTGATGGTTCTCCGGGCAGCCAGCAGGCTCGCCAGCGACTCTCCATCGCTTGACTATTATGAAACTCACCGGCAGGAGGTTGTCCCGGCGCCGCGCTCGGCGACCGACTATGAATACCAGTAGATAATCCCGGCCGGTTCTAAAACGGAAGTGGGTAGGGGTAATCCAAGATGGCGTCTGATATCGTTGTCGGTTTGGGTAGTTAATTTTTGTATGAAGGTTGGTAGCACTGTATGTGTTTATGTGTGGCACTCCTGTCACCAGAGGCATTGAGAGGAAATGACGTCGCTTAGGTCTTTTTGGCTGTCATGGCGTATGACCCGAGGCTCCTCGGGCTTTAACAACGATATATTTATATAGTAAGAAAATTGAGGTTACGTATACCTTGTGTAGAAGGTTAATACAGTAATTTTAAAAGACCTACTTTCAATAATTGCTAATAACAACATAATTATAGGGTTAAGTAAATTGAGGTCTCGTATACCTTGTGTAGAAGGTTAATACATTAATTTTAAAAGAACTACTTTCATTAATTGCAAATAACATAATTATAGGGTTAAGTAAATTGAGGTCTCGTATACTTTGTGTAAAAGGTTAATACAGTAATTTTAAAAGAACCACTTTCATTAATTTGGTAGCAAAGTATTTAATTAAACAGATTTTTTATGATATATAATAATGTAGGTCACTTGTTTGTAATAAAACACACAGAATTATACCTATACATATATTAATCATTATCTATAAGACTAAATTCAACAATATATTCATGTGGTAAAAACATTTTAATATCATACAGGAAAACTTGCATGTCTGCTGCAATCATTTTGCTGCAGAATTTATGTAGGCTGATACGCTCATCGAGAAACTTGTCACAGGAATCCAACGCCGTATTGTACTTATCAATAGTCTGCTGACATTGTTGGTAACGAGTTTCATCATCTTCAATATGAAAAGAATGTATATCGTAAATTAAATCATGTCGTTCGCTAAATATTAATGCTGAAATTTCTTGATATACACGTTTAACTGCACTTTTTAAATCTTCCGCCTTTGACCAATGCTGTTCTGCGTATGCCATCCACATTTTAAACTTTTCTTCTGAACAAGTCTTACTACACACTTTATTATTAAGAGAGATGAACAAACTGTTATATAGTACAGCAAACCTGCACTGCATTTATTTAAAGTAACAGAGGGATCGCGTGGTGGTAATAATAGTACCCATTTTGGAGTGGTGGCAGATGCACAATTCAACTTTTTCCAATCCGTATCCCCCACAGTGTTATTTTGAAACCGTATTCTTAATTTATATTGAATTGTATGGTTTAACATTATTGCAGAAAGAGTAGGTAAATTATCATTAGTTGTATACGGTATCATTCTTTTCCAATTTGATGGCCAGCTCTCATTTTTCTGTCCATCGTTATCGAAACACACAAACACTTCTTGAGTATTTTGTGGACGTTGGATGTATAACACGTTTTGCAATATCGCTTGCAGAATTATGAAATTTGAACTTAACATTGTCACTTTCACTGGAACACTACTGCATTTTATATACATTTTCTTGATTTATGTTGAATGTTGATGGTAATCTTTTGTACAATCATTTCCATTGTTAAACCTAGCAAAATTTTTAAATACGTTTTGTTCCCATAGATCCATCGTTCTAGGTTCGATATTAAGTTTTTTAAATCTGTTAAATTATCTTGCTGATCTTCATATAATGTTATAGCCTCTTTTAATTTTTCCAACTGTTTAATATGTTCTTGTAGCCTCATTTTAAATAACTTACACATATCCTTATTTACTTCACTATCAGTCTTTTCAGAGCTTTCCCAGCTACCATCTTCTGGTATGGAATTTGGTACAATTTCAATAAATTGATTATTTTTATACATTTTTGTTTAAAATTATTATTTAAGGATGTTTTTATTTCTAGATTTGCAAGCATACTAACACGCATCAAGATTAAAGACAATAATAATAATAAAATTACATTAAAGTATAAGGTGGAGGGGATTAAATGAAAGGAATATCTTGAAAATTTATAATTTTTTTTTTATTTGTGTAAACAGGAATACAACCAATGATAAAGCTCTATACAATTTTTTAAGCTACACATACTTTTAGAGTTACAATGATTAAAACAATGTGGAGCGTCTTTAATAAAAACAGGAGGAGGTTGAAGTGTATTTGTTAAATTCTCCACATTAACAATGGTTGGTGCGGCTGTTGTGGATTCTAGATCACATAATTTTTGTCTAAGAAATTCCTCTTTCTGATGTCCTTTTACATACACAATACAAGTATTACCATCCAACAAGTGCTCACTTAATATATCAATCAACATATCATAATTTACATAACCAGAGTTGTATTTTAGACCATGATGATGTCGTTCCAAGTATTTAATTTGTTTCTTCAACTTGCCATCTAAGGTATTGAATTGCACTGGAGGTTTTAATAGGTAATGAGCTGTCCGTTGTCCGCAGATAAAGGATACTTCTTTCAGGTGAAAATCGGGTAGGTTAAATCCTTGTATATCAGCCACAATGAATTGCATCTTGGTTGAGGAGTAAATTGAAACTGAGACATATCTCTATACAACTAATATTATCATTTCCATCTCTCACCTCACTTTTTAGGTTACATTTGTCTTATAATTCTTGTCATTGGGTTATATTTGAATAAACATGCATGTTAAATTAAGCAGTATGCTGTAGTGTCCTTTGGGAATTTCTCATCAGTTTCTACTTCGATTCTTAAAACAATACTAGACGCCTGTGTAACTGTCTTTTGGTGCGAACAATCGATATGGGCTATGGGTGAGATTGACTTGAATTCTAAAAGTGTAAATATTGGTTCATTCTCTTTTTCGTAGTATGAGGTTCCAAAATTAGCGAACATTTCGTACAGCGTAGTGTATTTATTCTCTTTGAAATGAAGGAATAGATCATGGTAAGGGTATCTTTCTGAATTTAAGAATACTCTCACGTTTTTTACTGAACAATCATCAAACGTACTCATATTCGAAGTTATTTTATCTTTTTCATCTGTTTGAAAAGCAACAATAACATGTCGAGGTGTTTCCAACTTTGTACAGGTTTTTACCGGCCAAGTATAGCTAGTTGATTGTGGAACAGAAGTATCTTCGATAAGCTCCCAACTTCTAAACGGAACCGATATTTCAATATTTTTTTCTAAAATTTTGCTTAAAGCTATTTCTTGTGGTAATCCCACCAACACATGAGGCACTCTCCAGTAAAGCTTATCGATAGTAATTTTAGGTTTTTCCGTTTCATCAACAGCAGTGACTGCACCAAAATCATTGCTACTGTGAATGAGAATTAGCTCCTGCTTTACCGAGAAAACTATGCGACGGTAGTCTTCGAAAAAACCCATCAGTATTTTCAGTGGAATGCATACATTAAATTTGTTAGTATCAGGCAATGTACTGACTTTGGGAAACCATCCAGAATTTTGAAATTTGACGCTGTCGCATTCGTTAAAAGATAAATATCCCTTAAGTGTTGATGTCAACCCAACATTTCTATTAGAATCAATAACAATACCATTCATCTCATACCGAATTTCTCTAAACAGAAATGCAAACGCATTATTTATAAGTTTTAATTTAGTTGCTGGAGAGCCATCTTCTTTCGTTAAACTACCCTCTAGATACAATACGCTTTCACTCGGTAGAGTGTAGGCATCCAATTCTTGAATTTTTATCCTAATCTGATCATTATGGTCAAATTTTGATACCACGAATGGTTCATAATTATGATACTCAAAATTAACAATAGAGTTGTCTTCAACGGGTTCTTGCAGTATATTTAAAATATCCATCATATTAACACTTCCAAACCAAGGGAACGAAGAAACAATTTATTTCGACGTGTTACTCTAGGAGCGCTCTTATTTGTACTAAATGAAGGTTTGGTTGTAGATCGCCTTTTATAATTACGTTTAGTTACCACACTGGATAGCGGGTACTTCACATTGTAACGAACTACCATATTAGAGTCTCTTCAAATGTAGTCTTACTGTAATGACTTCGTTGCGAAAATTGACGATTTCCGTCCTGATCAAGGATTTTAACTGTCAAGTTGTTGATTGTCTTGATGCTCACAGGGAAATATAGAATGTTGAGGGGTGATTCCACTATTTTATAACCAGGTGCTACTGCCGGGAAGAACTGATGGATTATATGAACTGGGTGCCCATTTGAATACGATCCAACTGCAATGTTGCAATCTATACATAATGCGTTGACGGTAATTATTTCTACGGGAAAATCAGATTCATTCAAATAATTTGCTTTCAGAATTCGCTTGTCAAATCCTAAGAGACGACATATTGAGTTTTCTGATGTAAAATCTATGTCTACATTTGATTCAATGTTAACAGTAGAAGTATTGCCATTAGGTACAATATTAATGGTAGCGGGAGAGTGAATAGCCTTTTGTATGTAGTTATTTATATCATCAATTTCATATGCTCCTACTGGAATCGTAAATGTAGTATTTCCATAAATAAACTTATTATTTGTCTCATCAATGTTCGGTATAACATTGAAACTTTCAAAATTAACAAAACCGATAACATATTCAGAGTTATCATCTAAATAAATGGGTGGATTGAAATCTGCGCTTAAAACAGAACTATTTCCAGAAAGGGATAAAGTAAACGACATGTTGTTGAATTAACATCTATATTTATAATAACATAATTTTCTAGTTGAATACATTATATAAAAACTTTAAACAGAAATGACCACAGTTCTCTGAATTATCTCGTTGAAACTTGTCATGATTATATTTAATCTTATTCAAGCTGCCATCGCTTTGGAAATACTTTGTTAATGAATTTGGTGGTCTCAAGTTCCCATAACTATCAAAGTATACTATATCATTATTCTTCTTAGCATATGCCGTCCAGTGAGTACCGGGACCAGATGAAATGTCTAAGTTAACGATTCCACATTCATTTTCTGTTATTTTAGGGGGTAGATTGTCTTTCATAAACACCCCCCGAAAATATGGGATATACAACTTTTTAGCGAACTTCAGTAAATCTAGGTAAGTTAATGCATGACGAGGCAGCTTTATTGGAAGTTTTTTTGATATGGTTCTAGATACAACCCTAATCCTTTTTTATATGGTTTTAAATATAATCCTTTTCCAACAGTAGCTTGTTCCATAGCCAAGTTATGTCTTTTATCTTCCTCAAGTTTTTCCCTTGCAGCTTTTGCATCATTAACAGCTTTCGCAATACCGGCTGCACCACCTCCAAGACTACCTAGAGCTCCTAATGCAGCAAACAGTGGTATGAGTGGTAGAAACCCACCAGTTTTAGGTATTGGTATGATTCGTTTTCGCGGTACTGTCAGTTCTTTTGTTCCTATAGCAGACAGAGCCTGTTTTGCCATATCAATCAGACTTTTAGACGGTTTACGTCGAATGCCACCTCGAACTCGACGTACTGCTTCATTAAAACTTATAGTACTCTTGCGAAGAGCTCCTCCTGTTTTACGTTTAACGGATCATTTTTTCTTACGGATACCCATTCCTAGTTTGGTTTTTGCTTTCATGGCGTTGGTAACAGCCCACGCTGCGGCCTTTTCTCCGTAACTAGCGTCTTTAGACTTAACTCTCTCCCAGGCACGTTGTTCAAGTTCACGATCTGCTGTATGACGATCTTCTAAATTGGAACTCTTACTGTAAGCAGTATCGTGAGATAAACACGCTGTGTTCAGTGGATTAATGCCACGATCGCCTCTTGCAAGTCTTTTTGCAAGCTTTGTACCCGGACCACAGTATTGGTATCCAGGAATATGGAGTTCAAATGGAAGCTTATTTATAAGCGTATTAATCAACCCAGATCCGCTCTTCTCGCGCTTTTGATGATGAATAACTAATGATGGATTGTGTATCAACATTATATATCATGTACAGGTCTTCTATAGAACTAAAATCATTTTCATTTATACTACACATATATATATATATATATATATATATATATATAGTATGGTTTGTGATTAAGTAGTTCAGACTTCCTTTCATAATGAAGATAGAACAGCAAGAAACTTTACCGCCAATAATCAATCATGATGAAATTTCAGATGATAATACTTATAAAAATCATATTTCCTTTAATGCTGAAGAATGGAAGGATTTCATGACTTACTTGGATCATTTTATTAATGATTACTTTAATTATCATGGTGCCTCTGCAGACATTCAACATGCTATAGAGTTCTCACATTATAACATTAGCACGGCTCCTTATATGGATATTAAAATGTTGAAGGTGACCAATGGTTTTTATACATTTTACCTGTCTGAAGCTACTGTTTCATGTATTTTAAAACTTGATAATAGTCTGATTCAATAACCAAACCAAACCATGAATATGGAATTGCTGAATCGTATAGATTTTGCAAACTTTTACAATAACTTTTTGAATATAGCAAGTAATGTACTAAGTAACACAAATTACGATATGGATTCGAATCAGAATGATAATGTAATATTAAACTTGTGTGATAGTCCACCTTTTTGTATTCGAAAGCACTGTATTCGTGAATGTTTTTATTATAAAAGAAATGAAGTATTTAATGATTTAGAAAGAAAAATGTATTTAAGTAAGTAAGTTGTTGAACTAAATAAATAAACTAGTATATACCTACTTATAGAGTTGTATTATTTATTACTAACAAATAAAACAAGTTAATAAAAATGTACAAATGTTTATTGTATAAATAAATCGTAAATTTATAATACATTAAAATACATATAATCTTATAATAATAAAATAATATTAATAATAATAATAATAATAATTATGAAGACATAATAGAATAATGACCCCAGCATAAAGTATCTGTTACACCCCGCATCAAATATCTTTTATCATCAAAAGGGCTTAAAGCAATTTTCGTTTGCTCAACGCTATATAGTGGAGTCCACGAGCCTATCAAAGCCTTCTAGAAATGATTTTCGTTTGCACTTTCAGATTAAAAGCTAAAACCAATTTTAGATGATTCCCCACCCTTAGAACTATCAAAATCCCGAAGGCGTCAAAAAAAGTCCTGTACGGGGTGGCTGTAGGGGGTGAAATGTGAAAATTACCCTAAAAATGATTTTTGGATATTTGGAACTAAAAAAACAGCTGAATAGTTACACATAAGTACCATTTACCTCAGAACACTGGAAATATAAAAAAAAAATTATTGATTATTCCATAAAGCACATTGTTAAATGAGACAGCTTAAGACTTAAAGCGCTCTGGTGAAAAGTGTCTAAATATTTTAGTCGCGCTCTACATCTAACCTACTGTAAAATTTTTATATGTGATCCAATTAAAAAATACCCTTTAATAACATTGTAGAGCAGAGTTTCCCGAGTCTGTAGGATATTTCACTTTTTCATTTGGATGATTTGCAATTTTTTTACGAATTTTTATTCGAGTGCACGCATGGGCCTGACTAAGGTCGAATATCGCTTGCGTTACCCAGAGTTGCAGCTCATTAAGGTCGAATGACGCTTATTTCTCTTTTGTGCAAAGATTAGGTCTGTTCTTGCAGAACTTTCTGATGGTTGAAAACGTTTTTTACTTTTTTTACATGCGGACTGTGCATTTTTTAATGTCTGTCAGTTTAACGTCTGTGAACAGTTTTGTTGGGCGATTGTTTTTGACACTTTCTGACCATTCCGGACTGCTTGTATTGCAAGAACAGATCTATTAAAATTAAGTATGTAATTGTTGAAATAGTATATGAAAAACTAACAGGTACCACAAATATAATTTTTAAATTTATATATTATAATACATAAATACATATATGTAACATGAAAATCATAAATAATAAGAATTAGGGGCACTTTAGAACATTTAATCGGATTTCAATTCCGCCGATACGTCCTCTGGCGTATAAAAGTCGACACTTCTGTGGTGTCCGGGAAAAAGGAGATAAGTCCAATTTTGGTCAAATTGGAATATGTTGAAATTTCGGCATTACACAATCAAATCTTTCTTCCAGGCGAAAGGGGATATCGCATTTGAAGTAAAAAATGTTACTAAACTTAGGTTCATTTCGACCCTATATAGTCCCTTAAAAATGTTCCTGTAGAGATAACTCACCTTATTCTTTCGTATAAAAATAAAAATTTTCTGTGATTGCCAAAAAAAGATAACATATCTCAAATCGTCCACAAAATTTTTCTGATATTAACGTAGTATTACATATTACATATACATATACAACGTTTGTATGACGTTTAATACATAGTATTAAATATTACAGTGTGTAAAATTTGTGTGTATAGGTAAATGGAATCCAGAGTAAAGTAAAAATTTTCATTTGATAGAAATGTATTTTTCTATCTTAAAATCGCATCCAATACTTAAAGTAATAAATCACAAGTTTTCAATACCACTTATACTACTTATAATACACTTATTGAAAAGACAAGAAAACGTACGGATACACCAATTCACCATTCCCTAAAAAATCAACTTATATTTCAGATATATTTTGGGAATTCTACAAATCCTTACCAACCAACAATGACACATGTCCCGATATTTTCTGATGAAGATGATGATAAATTTGCTTTGATATACATTTTATCTTTTGTTTATTTAAATGAATATTAAATAATATAAAATTAATAAATTGTCTGGGTTTTAAATATTTTTCATTTTTGTTTAAAATAGTTGAAATGCAACTAATGAGAAAAGTACATTTTTAATTAGTCTATTTTAAGTCTATTTAAGTCTATCTATCTAAGATAAGTCTATTTTTTCCAAAATATTAGAAACATTGAGACATGATATTTAAATATAAAAAGGGAAAGTTCTTTTCATCTTATTCGGAAAATTGTAAATACATGTATGTATTTACAGTGCTGATAAAGACTATCGTCGATGGGAAGTAGTTTGTTTATAGGTTTTGAAGAAACCATAATGCTGCGTAAATGACTTATTCAACTGGTATCTGAAGTTGTATATAATGTGACAGCAAATTGAAGCATATTATGTTGTTTGAATATATCTCCAATTAATTTCAAAGCCCCAATAGTACCTACTTAGCAAATCATGGTACAATAAATACATTTTCCAACATATTTTTCCGAAGGCCGACCTTGTAGGTACCTAAATCGCACCTAGGGTGACCAGACGTCCTCTTTTAACCGGACAAGTCCTCTTTTTAAAGTTCAAATTTATATCAGGTATATATATATATATATACATACACACATTTTATGCTAAATATCCTTTTTTATCAGACAAAAAATTATACTAAAAATCTGAAGTAGGTATTTCTAAACAATGCAAGTTACAATAAGCAACTTAATTGGAAATTCTAAATTATTTGAAGTTCATCCTAGACCTCTAATTGTAACTCTTTCTCTTTCTGTTAACTTAAATCGAATAAAGAGGGCGAGAGGAACAAACATGATTGAAGAAGCCCAGAAAAGCCGCACTTATTTTACAAATTTAAGCCGAATATTACAAAATTACAAAGTAATTGTTTATTTTTATAAATAAAGACCAATAGTTTATAATGTTTTGACCAAATTATAATTCTATTTTGTTAGCAGTTGTGGAGCGATTTATATTAATTTCATGTACTGCTATATATCGTACATTGTTTGTTGTCCCAACTTTTATCCAGATTTCATCATTTCATCGGTTATTTTTAAAAATCACCTGTCCTTTTATCCATACAAAATATCACTTCAACGTCCAATATTCCTAAACAAAAATCAAACAGCCACACAAGAGAGAAATTCTATGTATTTTTGTAAGATTAACACCTAGATTTAAAACTTGTTTTAAATTTCGATAATGTATTACATATCGAGTTTTATTATAGAGGGTAGTCAATAATTTCGGTAATTTCGAATTTGGTGGTATTCTATGTTCTGGACACAAAGGCATATCTTTATGTAAATTATGTAAATATTCAGGAAACTCAAGGTCAACTTCTAATAAATATCCTACATTCAAAGTGTCCGAGACAGTTGTGACGTCAATGTTTGGATCAACCCATTCGAACCCACCGTAAGGTAAATACTGGCTCATTGCCCACCCATACAAATTATTAACATCGAAATATAATAAATAATTCGCTTGTTCATTAGGGTCATAGTCGGACATAAATTTATTATTGGCTTTTGCATATCGATAACAACATTGACTTACACTACCTCGTATACCCCGTTCAATAAACATGAGGATATCAATATCTTGCAAGAGATCCAATTCCACTTTAGTATATTTAAGCATACAATCCCAGGTATAACCAGGCAAGGTGAAGTAATGGACAGGATCGAGCTGATAAATCGATATACATTTGTTTCGAAAATTTTCGAAAATATCCGTCAACAAAATAATATCAGTTTTTAAATATAAATCAGAATATTCCCCTAAATTTTTAATTTTAAATGAATCCCAGACCTTTTGAGCATGCTGATAATCATCGTCAGTTATATTACTATCATTTAGTTTGTTGTAAAATTTATCTTTATGAGGTAATTTAGTTTCAGTCAGTTTTTCTAAAGAGTCTACATAGTCATATGGAAATACACCTTTTCTAGTAAGTAAATTAATTTTTTGATCATCGAGGTTCTTAAATTCCTTATGCAAATTTATCATTTGACTTTTATTTAGATATGACGATAACTTATCTAATGAAGAGGCCATAAATCTGAAAGAATCTATGAAACGAAACTTTACTTGAGAATTTAACATAGTTTTAGTAAAAGATATATATTTCTCCTTATTTATGGGAAGTAAAGATATATTACCAGTTTTCGCTAAGTCTTTAATCAAAAAAAGTGCATCATAATTACTTAAATTGTGACATACAACAGGCACTACAAAAGATTTTTTAAAATTTATATTACAGTCATTATGAGCTGGACCTCTGTAGTTACCAGTGAAATGACAATGATCACGAACCTTTTTATCATCTGACTTGAATGGTCTTTCACAAATATGACAGTGAGTGGATATTAAAAATTCAACTTGTTGCAGTTCCGAAAAATTCATGGGGACAACACTTTTTAATTTTGATTCAATGAAAGTCGAAATACTTTCTAATTGTTGCTTAAACCACTCTATACAATCTAACCCTCGATAACTGTTATAATAAGACAGATTATCATCATATTTGCATTTAAAATAAAATCCAGCACTAAAGGCTTTATGTTTTTGATACTTTACAGTCTTAGATTTGCTATTTTCAGAAAATGGTTCTAGCAGTGATTCAAAGTCACAGTACAGGAAAACTTAATATCTTTTCTTTGGGAAATGATACTTTACATTTATTTATGTTTTGACAATCAATGGAATGTAAATTTAATTTTTCTTCGTTACTAAAATAATTTAAACATCTGTCGCAGATGTATTTTTTATGCACCTTTAATGATAATTGACTAGAAACAAGCCTACTCAAATTATTTATCCATCAGAAGTGATATTTTATTTCTTTATTTGTATGACTATCTGAAAGATCCTCATCATCAGAATATTCGCTTTGTATCATTAATAAGTTAACATGTTGTTCCAATTTACTACTGGTTAATCGCGCAGGCACTACTTTAAATCTTTTTCCAATTAATTGAAGCATGTACACATTTACAGATATATCATTTTGCTTTTCAAATTTTTCAATTTGCGGTATTGTCATTGGAAATTCAATTCCAGTCATATTTAATACACTTGAATAATGTGGATAAGATTTAGTTCTATTAACCTGAGTATTAACTGGGTGTAATGCAGAGACTATTGACCAACCAAAACAGGCATTATCCTAATAATTTTGAATATTTACACAAGCTTTTTTTCGTTCAATGTATTCAGGTAGTCTAATAAAAGACGTGCCTCCATTTCCCATTTCAAATTTATTTATATTTACTTCCAAACTAACAATTTTATGTAGTGCGAATCCGCTATCACGTTCTTGAAATTCGTCTAATTTATTTAAAATTTTATCAATTACATTTTCTCTAAAGCAAAGGCTTAAATCTGTACCTAAATCAATCACATAATTTTTTGTGTTTAAATACTTAAATTCTATTACTTCAGAATTAACGTTACTTTTAATAAATTCACCACAGAAAACCGTATTAACTTTTATTGTTGGGTGTTTTTTAAAATTTTGTTTATTCGCGTTTTAAATAAAAAATATGAATCATTCAAAAACTGCAGTATATCTTTGTGCTTCAAGTTTATAATTAAGCCTGAGACCAACCTACTTTTAAATGCTGAGTTAATATACTCAAAACGCAATCTAGAACTTCTATTCTCCCTTCCTCGAACCCCTCTTCCTACATGTACATTTTTTAAAAAAAATTTAATAGCCTTTAAATGACCAATATTTGTATTAATTTTTCTTGTAAACCCTATAGAATCAGAGTTTTTTATAGCTCGGTTGAGCAAACGTAAATGTTTGTTAATTGATTTAAGCCACTTTTCTCTACTAGCAAGGTTTTGAGAAGTAATTAAGATGTTTTTAGCTTTATTAAAATTGGTAATAACTTGATCGCTTAGCTCACATATATTCATTATTAAATTTTGTTGAAAAACTTGAGATTTTATATATACTTAATATAAATAAATGTTGTAGATTGTAAATAAATGTAAAGATTGTACTGTATGTAGAATTATGAGTATGTACTACACATATATTGTTCCCTTATCATAAGGTTGAATCTCGAAGTTAATGGCAGCATTCGGTTTATTACACTCTATCATACCCCTAAATATTAAAACATACTTTTCAGCTTGAAATTGTTCTAAATTCTTCTGAATAACAGGGAGCGCTCTTTTTGGTAAGAAAACCAGATTTTCCTGAAGTTCAGCCAACACTGCTTTACCAAACTTTGTTTCGATTATTTTTATCCCTAGAATAGGCACTGGTACATCCTTAGGCAGGTCATGTAATTTTATGGTATCTTTCCTACGGAGACAAGTAATACCATTAATTTCATTTAAGTTCATTCTATAACAAAGAAAAAAACAGAATAATTAGTTCTGAGTAACCATGTATATGAAAATTTCGAAAATACCTTTTAATCATACAATTCACCAGACAATTTTCATTAAATTTCTACTTGCATATTACCTGGTGCATAAAAAGTGAGTTGGTAGTGTATGCCTAGTACTGCTAGTTGAGGTTAATGTAAGAAATTAACATTTCAATACCTCATTCAAGCACTGAATGGTGGTTAGGCCTTAACAAAATAAGTCGTTCCTGAGAGGTAAATGCAGTCTGCTTAATAATATATCACCCCCTCTTCCACACAAGTCTCAAGACTTCTGGGATTTATGTGGAATGAGAGGCAAAGATATTATTATTATTATTATTCTCTAAAATCTATTATAAATATAAAATTTCGTTACAGATGTAGTCGCTCCATTCAATTATAAAAATTAACTTTAAGACTCTGTATCACGAAAACGAAGAAATAGTTGATAAGGAAAGAAATTATAATTGTACGATACCTCTTTTTCTGAAAACTGTACTTACAAGAATAAATTACGCTAAATTTGAATGCAATAATATTGATTGCTTTTAGTCATGTTAGATGATGGAACAGTTTTAATAAAAACAAATAACAAATGATAATTTATAGTAAAAAACAATGTAAACTTACCTGAAACAGCTTGAAGGAGTACTATACTGGTATTCTTAACTGCAGTTATAACTTACTTTATCTATATCGAATTTGGTTATTTTATAGGTAAACCCCCATACCGTGACATAAAAACAACCACTTTCCCACCTATAAAAAACGTCCTTGTGACCGAAAAATGTGAACCATATTGAGACGATATATCAGTTTGGTTCCTTTCATTGCATAAAAATTATATAAGCGAATTTTAAAATACATATAATTCAAAAATGTTTTGCCCTAAGTGTGTTAGTGTTTTGACTAATCGTTATACCCCTCCAATCTGCTCAAGTGCATATTTTTTCGAAAAGTAAGTAGGTACTTTCTATATATATATATATATATATGTTTTTTCTGCCTTTTATGAATCCGTATGTTAATATAGTATTCATTCTCGACATCTAAAAGTTTCCATTTCTGTTTGATTTAACTTAAAAGCAATACTAATAATTCAAAAATTTTTAATAATCAACCTGAAATAAAAATATATCTTTCAAAAGTAGGATTGGTGAAAATCAGTTATAGAGTTCTTTTGAATAAAATATTTTGTGTACCTAAAGATTCTTCATAAAAGAAGCAGTAATTTATTTATTTTCTGTAACTATAAGTTATTTTTTTAATTACTTTTCTTTAAGAATAAGGGATTTAGCTGTATTTTAATAGGAACACCTTAACTATTATTAAACTACCTTTAATTATTATTATTATTGTAGTGATATACAGTACGAATGCACCTGTCAAGATGCTGTAGAAGAAGAAGAAAATGAATTATTAGTTGAAAATAACAGTTATTATTGCTTTGACATTGACATGGGAGAAAAACACCCGTGTTGCAATGAAGAAATATGTTTTTGCGGCTTTGAACAAATGGAAGTCGACGCGGAGGAAACAACAAGGTAATTTTTTTTTAATGCTCGAATATTGCTTTCAGTAAGTTCCAAGTAAAGATTTTCTCGATTCTAACTTTTATTTAATCCTTTTCTCTGCATACAATACAATCTATAAACCGATTATTATTATTTTTTATTCTTACAGCATCCCAGAATGTCTGCAGTTACCTCAAGAAGATTTGCGGAACCTACCGGAACAGATCAAAGCGACTATTTCGAGAACAGAAGAAGTTGGCTTGCAAATTGGAGAGGAATTACCAGCAAGGTAAACATTTTTTCTTTAAATCTGCACTGAAAAAAAATCAAAGACAGGCTTGAATACTGCTTTGAGTAAACCCCAAGTAAATTTTTTCCCGATTTAAATAGTCGCTATCTCCTTTCTTTCATTCTTCCCTGTATACAAAATAGTCTACATATAAACTGATTATTATTTTTATTCTTACAGTGTCCAGGACAATACCCTAGAGGAAGAAGATCTGAGAGAAGACGAGTATGAATCTTTACTGCCTGAAGAATAAAAGTTAATAAAAAATGATAAATAATTATGTTATTTATTTCAATATAAATATTTCATGACTGGAAAATCTAGGACAGTAATTTTTGCAATCTCATAAAGTTGGGCAAGGTCGCTAAAAATGTAAATTACTATAAATTATTTTTATACCCATACAGCACGAGGCATTACCAGTCTTTAACCTAGATTAAAATTGGTACATTAATAATACATCTTGGTAATTGACACACCAATTTATATGTACCTAAACGTATAATTATAGCCTACAGATATGTTTCAGTAACAAAATTTAAGTACTGTAATTATATTCATGGGTCCGGCTACCTGCCTCAGGCGCTCGCGGTATTGCAACATTAGCATATTATCTGGTCTTCTTTCTGCCTTGTCTTGTTAATTGAAACACCAATTTATATGTAAAGGTATAATTATATAGCCCACATATTGAAAAACTGTTCAATAACAAAATTTAAGTACCTTAATTATATTCCGAGGTCCGCTACCTGCCTCAGGCGCTCGCGGTTAATATATTAGCATATTATCTGGTCTTCTTTCTGCCTTCAAAGCTTAAGGAGGCCGTACACTATAAAATCCTTAAGGTAGTCACACACGAGTAGAGGACTATTTAAATAAAAAATAATGAATACTATAATTATTAAAGTCTATGATTCAATATTAATCATATTAATCATCATTACAATACGTTATATAAAATAGATCCTTGATGTTTATAAATTAATTATTAAAAAAAATAACTTTTTTAAGTTACGCCATGACAGCCAAAAAGACCTAAGCGACGTCATTTCCTCTCAAAGCCTCTGGTGACAGGAGTGCCACACACAAACACATACAGTGCTACCAACCTTCATACAAAAATTAACTACCCAAACCGAAAACGATATCAGACACCATCTTGGATTACCCCTACCCACTTCCGTTTTAGAACCGGCCGGGATTATCTACTAATACCAGTGTAAAAGTTTAAAACGGGTTAAAATAGTTCCTTAAGCAACTGGTTTCTACACTAGTTCCTGTTCTTGCTACACCTGATTACTTTTCAACATATTCAGATTCTATAATTTGTAAATCTGGTAACCGCTGTTACAAACACAGTTGTTTCTGAAAAATTATCTGTACTATCTGTTAGTCAACTAAGTAATATATTAGTTTTCACCAATTTGGTATACCTCACGCTCTAAGACCATAACAAGCAATTTAAAGAGACGAGTTGTAAATTATTTACATTAATCCTGTAGTTTAACAAACTAAGGATCTATGATTATATCGTAGATCTTATTAATTATTGATAATCAAAAGACGTAATATTCACTCATGGTAAAATGATAAAGTCTTAGAAAAGCTTTTGAATATACTATACAAGGAATAAAAATACTTACATTTTACCCAACTTCACACAGCAGTTAATTGCTGCAGTAAGGCTTTCTTTATCTACAGTATTTTTATTCAAATTTTCCAAATACCTATCCAATAAAATTATAGTAAACTTTTCCTTATTTAAACCCTCTTCTGCTGCCAAGTTTAAAGCATCAGCCCATTTTCCTTGATCACTTAAATACAACAGTCTCTCTGGCCAGGTTCTTAATTTTACCATGTGAACAGCTTTTGTTCCCAGTATTAGTAACTGATCTCCTCGACTAGATAAACTGTTATAACAAGCTCTTTCTCCTGCCAGAGCAAATGCTTCACTAACACCTCCTCCCACAGCAAGCGCTTTAAAATGTGCTGAACTATATACCAAACCAGCATTAGTAATCTCTAACACTTCTAATTCATGTTGTGTGCGGACTTCTACCAATCTCAAATTTTCACTAGTATCTAACAATGATAAATGTCTAGTTCCTAGCCAATGTAAGGCAGTCATTGTGTAAGGTAACTCAACACTTCTTAGGGGTAGCAGTCTTATACGATTATTACTAAAACCATGTGTTATGACTCTAGTATAATTAAGTTCATTTCCTCGTCCCCAAGCCAAAACTGGCTGGAATGATTTACCAACAGAAACCAGTTGCCAAGAAATCAACGGCAGAGAAGTTGATATTCTGGGTAATTGTTGACTGAAATGTACTTTTAATCTTGGACGAACTGAAATCACTATAACCTGAAACATTAAAAACCTCTACATGTAAAAACAAAATATTATTTCTGAATAGAAAATATTTATATAGGTCAAGTTTTTTCGATGCTTAATACAGAGATATCTGTCAAAGTTTATTTGAAGGAGAAGCCGAAAACCACTACTCCACAGGCAATGTGCCCCGACTGGCGTTGCATTACTCCAGCATCTCCATGGAAGTCGCCACATCCTTCATCGAGACCAACCACCAGACACTAACCGGTTTCGCGCTTATTATACGCTTGTCAGAGTGCCATAGATAGTGGAATCGATGAACGATGTTGCGACATGATTGCCCAAGGGGCATCGTGAATGTTAGTAATGGTGAGAAACACACCGTAATGCCCTCTTTGTGTGTTTGCTACTATCCATCTGGCAATTATTGTCAAATTGGCAGACAAATAGTAATGCAACGCCAGTTGGGGCACATTGACCATGGAGTAGTTGTTTTCAGCATCTCCTTCAGGTTTACGTATACCCCCCTTCATTTTAAACTGTAAGTTCAAAAATTATGAAAAAAATCAGGTATACTTGTTGATGCATGATGAATAAAATAGCAAATAATGAAAAATATCTGTCGACTAATTTTTGAGAAAAAGTGAAAAAACCTTGAAAAATACTAGTTTTTATTTTTTTTCTCAAACTAGTCGACAGATGTTGATTAAAATTTTTGAGATTAATGTGATTTCTATTGCAAATACGTCTAATTTTTTTGAAAATTTTTGAACTTACAGTTTTCGAGAAAAATGCATTTTTAGTAAAAAATTGCTTATAACACAATTAATATAAAGAAATTTTAGGATTTAAAAGTATATTATGATGCCATAGTCTTTTAGTGATGGACAGGACCAAAAATGTTTGAAGTTTTTAGAGATCTTTTTAAAATATTAAATAATAATTGTTCAAAATCGCGTTCAACAATAATCAACCAGCACGTGCTGTCCTCTGTTAGTCATCTTTGCAACTTGAAGTCTGGAATTACATAGTTGCCAGATTGTGACGGCATTTTGAGACTGGTTACGGAGGTAAAATCATGAAACTAGAGTTTAGAGAACACAGTGGAAGCGATAATAACGCATTATATTATGGGAATATTTTTCAATAATTCACTGAAGTAGGTATCATTTGAATATTTTTAAACTAAAATGTACTGTTAATGGAATGTTACAATATAAAATAAAATAAAAAAAAGTGGTTCCGTCGGGGTTCGAACTATTGCCAGACTGGCAGACATATATATTTTAGATCGCTAAATTTTATTAGGTTATAAAATTTTTGAGCAGACTTTTATTACAATAGAAATTATTTAAAAAAATAATTAAACTAGAGAAATGGTTAGAAAAAATTTAAATGAGAAAGGAAATATGTACGTACTAGAACCAAAGAGTAGAGATAATCTAGAACTGCAACCTATAATATTTACGTTTGGAAAAAAGTTGATATTACAAACCTTCCACACTAATCACCCTGTTATCTATTTATTGAGTGGACATTATAACGTTTAATGAAATATCTACAGACACATTTTTTTCGGTGAATATTCAAACAGTACTTAATCGATAATTATTTAATCTTAGTTTTATATCATTTTCTCATAAAAAATATAAAACTTTTTGGGCAATGATATGCAACCTTATTCAAATTCGAGTTTATATCATTAAAAAATTATAACAAAATTATTTATAACAGCACTTAAATATATTAAAATTAAAATATTAATCAGAGCTACCAAAGTCTATATAGGAGTTAATTAGTTAGTTTAGGTACTCTAAACTGCTTATATTAGTACTCTTTAGGTACTAATATATTTTTTTTAGTATTCTCAGTATATTTCGGCTTTTTTAACATAAGTACGTGTGTGTGTCTAACATACGTCAGTGTCAGGGAGGAGAGGCCGCTTCCACAAATTAGCACCTAACACCTAAATAACTTGTTTCAGTAATTCACGACGTAAACGTGGTTTGAAATTTTTAACTCTAATTTCGCCCATTTCCCATTGCACTATTGAGCTAAAATTTGGCACACAATATATTGAGACAATACACTTTAATACAGAAAAAATTATAAATATCTATAAATAATATATCCAATAGTAATTTTACTATTTATGGTCTGATCCTACTGAAAATAGATATTTGGAGGTTTTTAGAATTGTGAATTACAAACTCGTCCAAAATTCAAGATAGAGGCGTTTATATAACGAATTTTGTCACGGGATCAGCGAGTTCTCACTGTCGTGAAAATCAGTAGGTAAAGGTGTTTTCAAGAACGTGAATATCGATATATGCAAAATGCCGGTACAATTTGGGGGGCGATTTTTTCTGTTTATTGGCCGATGCCACTAAAAATCGATAATATGAAGGTTTTCAAAGTCGCGAATTGCGATTTTTTATGAACAATTAGAAATTAAGCATGGTGGAATAAATACCTACCTATATCACTGTATATGGATGCCACTCCATGAAAAATCACATAGATTTAACATTTCAGTTTAACTATAAAGTAAAATATAAAATATACAGGGTGAGCCACTAGTGCGTAGATGACCTTTTTTATGCCTGTTATTGAAAGTTATACAATTATTAATAAATACGAAAATGTTTCTAGTTATATCAGATTTGCTAATATTATTGGCTGTAGTTTCTAAGTAATTTATTGCTATAATAAAAAAAACTGTTTTTTATTGCTTTTTGGATATACTTTTGCAATTAATTTTGATTTAAATAATATATAATTATTTATTAAATATAAGACGAAAATAAGATAATTTCTTTGTCATATTCTTATATACTATTAAAGGGTGAAATAGGAAGGGGAAATCTAAGAGTTTTGGACTAATCCTTGTGATTAGAATGAGCGCGGTAGAGATATTATTATTATTATTAATATAAATTGATCAAATGTAAGATTAAAACGATTTTTAAATGCACTGAAATAATATAGGTGTATCATTTGAAATTCTCGATAAATATTACAATTCTCAAAAAATAATATCGCCTTACATGATGTGAACAGTTCAGAAAAAAATAGTAGTGATACTTACGAACTATGGAATACTAATTAATCTAGTAAGTGACGTATGTAAATCTTTCAAAATTTTGGTCATTTTCTACATTAATTAGTCATTATATTCAAGTGAGTTGTTTACTAGCTACCGTTGAGTGTAGACGTGTGTCGCGCTCCGATGTTGTGTGTTTGTTATTAAGTTAAGCAACAGTGAAAACATAAAAACTATAGACAGCAGCTATTTAAAGTAGGTCAAATCATGACCTTGATATCGCCGCAAAAAGTGCTATCGTGCTATTAATACAAATAATGAGTAAATCAGATAATAAAACACCTATTAAACTTGTGTTAAAAGTTACAGATAGTCAAAAAAATAAAAACCCTTTTCAAAAGTGCAGGAAACTTGACAGGTCCCCTGTAAAACAAAAATTCATTTTACCTTTACACGATGAATCACAATCATCGACTATAATTCCCAAAGAAAAGGAACAAATGGAAACAAATGAGCAAGAGGATAGTTTACCCAAACTTGCCCAATCACCGAATACATTGGCTGGCGTGGATCCTGCCTTACATACGGGGGCTCAAAAAGTAACCCCACTGAATAGATTTACGCCAACTATGGCAACTATGCTACCAGCAATGTCGACGGACGCCGCTCTAATGTTAACAAATCAGGCATTATTTCAAGAAAACTATGCAAGAACACAAAATGAGCAGCAGTTGTATAATGCATGGAAACAAGCGGATAATCAGAGAGCTGATTTCTATAATAAAATGAATCAACTGCAAGCCTGTATGGAAAATCTACAAAAAGTCAACAATGAAATGTATTTAAAATATACAGAGTTAGAAAAAAGACTGACCAGTAATACCGAAACTAAGTCAGTCGAATATCAAACTGACGATGAGGAACTCGCTGAAGAAACAGAGTGGATACGACAGAAAAATCGCAAAAAAAGGAAAATGAATACTTCTCACACCTCCGCAACCCGAGCGGAACGTCTCAAAACCCGTACAAAAAGTTAAAAAAGTGCCTCCGCCCCCACCAATAGTTGTGGACGGCATTGAAAATTACAATAACTTTCATTCACTTGTGAAAGATGCAATACCCAACTTTCAAATAAAAGTAATTAACGATAAGATTATTAAAATAAATGTAGAAAATGAAGAAGGTTATTTAACGCTTGGCAGAATCCTAAATGAGCGAAGATATAAATGGCATTCTTATGAAAACAAACAGAATAGACCACTTAAAGTAATGGCCTGCAAACTGCACCACTCCTGCAATCCGGAAGAAATAGTTGAGGATCTAAAGAGACAAAACTTTAAAATTATTGCAGCAGTCCCCAAAATAAAGTACAAAACGAAACAACCACTGAACATGTTTATGCTTACATTTCAACACGATGAAAGTACTGAGAAAATTTATGGAATAAAAAAAATTATGGATACATATGTAGAAATAGTACCCCTTCGGAAATCCAAGTTGGTACCGCAATGCAAACGGTGCCAATCATATGGACACACCCAAAGATATTGCGCAAAAGACCCACGATGTGTTAGGTGCACTGGTAAACACTTAACTGCAGAGTGTGGAAAGCCGAAAGATGATAAACCAAAATGCGTACACTGCGGCGAAAAGCATCCTGCTAACTACAGGGGTTGCGTAGTAGCCAAAGAAATGCAGAAAATGAAAAATAAAACAATGCAAAAACTAAACTTACTTACCTAAACAGCCTCAGCGTGCAATACCCAAAAAGCCTGAAAGTAGAAACAATAAAGTTGTAAAGTCTAAAACCTTCGCCCAAGTAGTAAACGGCAAAAAAGAAGAGGAAGTAGACAATAAAAAGGATTCGTCCATTAACAATACCCTCCAGCAAATATTGGAAAAGTTGAACAAAATGGATGAACGTATCACAAGATTGGAATATAGTGCCAAAGGAGCTTTACCTAAGAGAAAAGATAATGCATAATAATTTAAGGGTCATGGAATGGAATGCCAATGGTCTGCTTCGGCACCAACAAGAACTGCAAGCAGTCCTAAACATAGAAAATATAGACATATGTCTTATCTCAGAGACTCACTTCACCCATGAGTCCTTTATTAGATTCAAGGGATATAAAGTTTACCACACCATTCATCCCCAAAATGCAGCCAGAGGAGGAAGTGCAGTAATAATTAGAGAATCGATTATGCATCATGAGGAATTGGGATACAGGACTGAAGAATTTCAGGCAACTTCAGTAATGGTCAAAACCAGAACTTATGAGGTCATGGTTGTATCTGTATATTGTCCTCCAAGACACGCAATTAATAAAGAACAGTACTTAAACTTTCTTAATACTCAAGGTCATAGATTTATCATTGGCGGCGACTTTAATGCTAAGCACACTCATTGGGGATCAAGACTAACAACACCTAAAGGTAAAAGATTTATGGAAGCAATGACTCAGCTAAAATGTGAGACGTACTCAACTGGCAAGCCAACTTATTGGCCCACAGATAGAAATAAAATACCAGACCTCATAGACTTCTTTATAGTACGAAATATTTCAGCAAACTATATCCAAGTTGATGAAGCATGGGACCTGAATTCAGATCACTCTCCCATACTTCTTACCCTCAGCGATACCATTATCCAAAAGGAAAAAGCTCCAAGATTAACAAACAAATTAACAGATTGGCAGAGTTTCAGTATGGATCTTGAAAATGCGATCGATCTAGCAGTTCCATTAAGAACGGCAGAACAACTGGACGAAGAGGTGGAATTGTTCGTTACCAATACACAGAAAGCAGCATGGAATAATACCCCCCCTATAATACAGCGGACAAAGGGAAACAACTATCCCAAGGAAATAAGAGACTTAATCTCTGAAAAAAGGAAGCTCCGGCGGAAATGGCATTACACCAGAGCTCCAGCAGATAAAACTAGACTCAATAACGCCACTCAGCATCTAAAAAGAGAAATAGAAAGGATTAAAAATGAGTCTATTCGTGAGTATCTCAGTGAGTTGACAAATAATAAAAGCACTGACTACTCTCTTTGGAAAGCTACAAAGGGATTAAAAAGACCAATAATTCAGAATGCTCCAGTCAGAAATACAGATGGTAGCTGGGCTAGGAATAATATGCAAAAAGCAAATAGGTTTGCAGAACATCTTGAAAATACATTTAAGCCAAACCCAGGAGAGGAACTATCAGAGTTGGAAATACCTGCTCAGCAAGAAATAAACATCACACCAACTTCCCCTAAAGAAGTAGCAAAAGAGATAAAAGAAAACATCGATCCCAAGAAAGCACCAGGCTTTGATTTAATCACTGGAGAAGTATTAAAACAACTTCCAAAGAAAGCTATAATCAAACTAACGCATCTCATTAATGCTTCATTCAGATTAAGGTATGTTCCTAAAATGTGGAAAGTGGCAGAAGTCATTATGACACCCAAACCAGGGAAAAACCCCCATGAAGTTTCGTCTTATAGGCCGATTTCTCTGCTACCTGTAATATCAAAATTGTTCGAAAAAATTCTTCTGAAAAGATTGAAACCAATCATGGATGAAGGTAATTTAATCCCAACTCACCAGTTTGGATTCAGAGAAAGCCACTCCACCCTAGATCAAGTACACAGAATTACTGACGTAATAGAAAAGTCGCTAGAAAACAAAGAAGTCTGTTCAGCGATATTCCTTGATGTTGCGCAGGCTTTTGATAAAGTGTGGCATGATGGGTTAAAATATAAACTAAGTAAGTTACTTCCATATAAATACTCAGAATTATTGGAATCATATATCTCAGATAGACTCTTCAGAGTCAAACAAGATGAAGCATACACTGAACTAAAAGAAATCAGAGCAGGAGTACCACAAGGAAGCGTCCTAGGCCCTATCTTATACCTGATCTACACCAGTGATATACCACAGTTAGAGCAAAACACAATAGCCACGTTTGCAGATGATACTGCCATTCTTGCGATAGGGAAGGGCTATGAAGAAGCTGCAAACAAACTGCAAACATCAGTTAACCAAATCAATAACTGGACCAGAAGATGGCGTATCAAGCTGAATGAAACCAAATCAGTGCAGATTAATTTCACAAATAAAAGAGAACAACAAATACCTATTAACATGAACAATGCCCAGATTCCATATGCAAACTCAGCAAAATATCTAGGCATCACATTAGACGCAAGACTTCGCTGGAAAGTCCATGTTAAAAAGAAAAGAGAAGAGCTAGACATCAGATATAAGAAAATGTACTGGCTACTTGGTAGACACTCCTGCTTATCAACTTACAACAAAATACTGTTGTATAAACAAATTCTCAAGCCAGTATGGACCTATGGAATACAGCTCTGGGGCTGTGCCAGTAAGAGTAATATATTAATCATTCAAAGATTTCAGAACAAAGTACTGCGGAACATCGTCAAAGCGCCTTGGTATATCAGAAACAGCGACCTTCATCGTGATCTTCAGATGGACACTGTAGAGCAGACAATTACTCAATTTGCAAGAAATCACGAACAACGACTGCATCAGCATGTGAACATCGAGGCCATCCAGCTCCTCGACAACACTAACATAGTAAGAAGGCTCAAGAGGGTTAAGCCCTTTGAGTTAGTGAACTGATTAGATCAGTATAAAGCAGAGTATTGTGCGGTTAGTGTTACACGTTAGTGTTATTAAGTTACTAGACTCTAAGGTACACTAGTGAGTAAGACTTTAGCTCTAAGATTCTCAACTTTAGTTAAATTAGGATAGAACTAAATTACTCATTGATCTCCCTTTGATCAGATTGTAATAGTAGCAAAATACCCTTCAAAGAGTATTTTCTATATACAATAAAAAAAAAAAAAAAAATTATATTCAAGTTTGGTATGGGGAAGCCTAATAAAAGTGGTAAAAGAATATTAATTAAGGAATTAAAAAATGTAAAAATATAGGTGTGACATTTAGAAAATGAGAATATTAATTTGTATTGCGGTACTTATGTACGACTTCCTGTAGTCGAAACTAATTTAAAAATGTATTTAATTCTACAAACATTTCCCATAAAAAATATATTTTTTATAACCAAGTTGTATGAGTCGCCCATATTATTATTTTTAAAAACAAGTTTGCGTTTGTAGAATTTTAAACAATTACTACTTTTTTGTTTCTGTTATTTACCATCGGCCTATCTCCTCAACTAAGGTCAATTACCGACGGCGACGTTGGGAGACGAGCAACCCCCAACCTGGAATTTTTGCCGAAACCCCACTTTGTCGTGCGGCTACGTATATTTTATTGTGTAATGTTTTCTTGTATAATGCTATGCAAAAAATTTTTCCAATAGCTCAACGGAACAATGGTGAAATTAGTGTTAAAAATTTTGAACCACGTTTACTTACATTCTTATGTATTTATACACACAAGTGAAGTATAAAAGCTTGTATAAGAAAATTCTATATAAAGTTTTAAATTTTAAGTAAATAAAAGGTTAATTTGCGGAATATTAAACATTTTTTTTATATATTCGTAGGTATGTGAAAGAGTGTATCGATATATAAAAGTGTTAAAAAATATTAAATTATGTTTATAAAAAAGTGATAATCGATAGAAATAATAAAGAAATCAGTCCAAATGAAAAATATCGTAGTCATTTCTGATAGCAAATACCTAACATGAACAAAAATATGTTTGTTTTATTTGGTTATACCTACTTACTTCCGAATAAAAATGCAATGTGCATATAATTTATAATAATTATTCTTTTACTTGACCGATATTTCTTTTTGCAAACCTAAGCTGTCGCTATCGCGTAGAACCCAGAATCAAAAAAAAAATAAGTATCAAAAGTTGTATCCTTATAAATATACTTATATATAGAGATTTATATTGAATAAATAAATTTATTAGGCATATTCTTTGTGCTACATGCTAAATATTATTTCGATCACCAACATTTAACTTCTTAAATCAATTATTTTATAACTTACATGGTATAATATTTATGTATAAACAATTTTTTATCATATTGAAATGTAAAACATAGATCCCTATTTATTTTTAAAAATTATGAATCCTCCTTGATTTTCTAATTAATATCGTAGGCATTTTGTAAAAAGAAAATACTAGCGGACGCTAATTCTAGTTTAAACATAATATTAATAAGTATATTATTTTCTAAATTTTGTGGGCTAACGCTAAACCTAAGGATTTTTAACTTATATAAACCGGTCAACTCATTTCATCTGACAGGTGAAGGACGAATATGTACCTATCTCATTTCATTAGCAAAGTGGTGGAGCGCACTCTCTCCCGTTTTTTGTTCCTCCGCTGTACTGCGTGCTCTCTTCTTCGTATGTGCATTTCACCCGCCTCATAAACACATAAAATGATACGAGTTCTAAAAGTGCTGAAAACCGGCAACGCTGCATAGAAGTTTAGTATGATTTCCAAGTTTGGTATCTGCTTTACCAGCCTGACGCTAGTTCCATCTTGCGTATGAGAAACAAAGTAATTGGGGGTATACTTGTATCTTCAAATAAATAAAGGATTGTCTTCCTTAAAGACAATAGAGGTCACTGCTATAATGGCGCTTGGGGAAAAGCAGGTCACTATCTGTCTGTCAATTTGACAATAATTGTCAGACAGATAGTAGCAAAAACCCAAAGAGGGTACTACGGTGTGTTTCTCACCACTACTAACATCTGTCAAACTAACGGAGCTAGAAGAATGGTTAAATGGGTAAAGATTTACAGTTATAACAACCAAGTTTAATGTTAGAAAAACTTATTTGATAAAAATTTTTGTAAGTACATGTAGTTGTGCTAGCATTGATTTTACCCAATGAAATTTATATCATTTTTTATTTAAAAAAAGTCACATTCCTGTGAATTAGATAATATTACTGACTTATTACGGGAGCCAACATTATTCTTAATGTCAATTACACATTTAGAACATTTACAATCGCACTGGGGAGGGGGGGGGGCTTCCAAAATGTTGAAGAAATCTGTATTTATTCGAGTGGTGAAATTCGCCAAAAATAATTTGTTTTCAAAATTGCACCATGAGCTTCTTAAAGGAAAAGTTACGGAAATAGCAATAACAAACTTCTTCAATACAATATATAAAAATTTAATAATTAAGAAAAGATATTTAGGTCTTTTTAAAAGGATTTAAACAAGATGTTTGATTTAATAAATCACTTCTTGCTTACAGAAAAAATTAAATATCGTTTAAGAGGTAAACTGTGACATCTGTTTTGTAAATTTGGAAGAAATACTAATAGTGATGGGAGTACCGCAGAGCTGAGTCCTTTACTTTTTCTGTTTTATATAAACGATTTGCCTGAGTTTTTATATGAGAATACCATAACAATGTTTGTTGATGATACATCTATAATTGTTTTTTAAAAAACTGTACCAAAACTGTTGGTAAAAGTTCATAACATTATATAACACAAACGCATAGATTGGTATACTAATAATAGACTACATTTAAATATTTCTAAAACTGTGTTTATTGATTTAACGCTACCACTATATTTTACATCTTTTAGTCCTTCTGGCCAAAAGAAAAAACTTGCATCATTACTTTTTCAGAAAAATTGTAAATAAAATAGTTTATTTAAAAAATATAAAATTTTATTTTTAACATCCAATATTAAAAACTTTTGAACGCTTACAGAATAACGTTTGCATAATATACAGGGTGTCCCATTTAAAATCAAGATACCCTTAGTATCTCGAGAACAAAACGAGATATAAAAATTTGCCGAAACAGGTCAATCTTTGATTTGGAAGGGACAACTTTTGCAGCGTAAGTGAAGTTGACCCCTTCTCCCCTCTCCCCCAGGACATACAAAATTTCAAATGAAAATAGGGGTCGAGTCGCACCTTATTTGAAAGGTATAAAATTGCTCGATTAGTTATTGCGGAATTGACATTTGAAGTTTCATGACAAGAGAAGAATTGGAAAAGAAAATGAAATTCTATTTTATACTCAAAATTAACGATGTTAAAACTAAAGTAAATGGTCACAAAGCGTTTACCATCAACTTCCATGCAGTAATACTGCATACTACTAATTGCTGCAAGTTATTCTCAGTCTTAGATTAAGCTATCTAATAATTATACCCTTCAAAATGTATTTTAGTTATGATACAACAAAATAACCAAAGTGTTGTAGATGAAAACAAATGAAAAATGTGAAGAATGTTTGTATTACTGCATGGAAATTGATGATGGACCCTTTGAGCATTTAATTTAATTTTTACATTGTTAATTTTGAGCACAAAATAGAATTTTGTTTTCTTTTCCTGTTCTTCTCTTTACGACACATCAAACGTCAATTACTCGATAACGAATTGACCTAAAACTAAGCAAGCATTTAATTGAATAGAGAATAAAAATATCTTTCAAATGAGGTGCAACTCAACCCCTATTCTAATTTGAAATTTTGTGTGCTCTCAGGGCGGGGAAAAAGGAGTCAACCTTCACTTATTCTCCAAATGTTATCCCCCTCAAATCAAAGATTGACCTGTTTTGGTAAATTTTTATATCTCGTTCCGTCATCCAGATATTAAGCGTGTTTCGTTTTAAATGGAACACCCTGTATAATACTTTTTAGATTTGAAAAATTCCTTAATTAATCTTTCACATACACTTTTCAGTGAAAACCACTCGTAAACAATATGTTAAAGTGATGTGATTTGCATCTATTAATAAAACAATTTCTTGTTTTCATGGCTAACTACATTAGTTTGAAATGAAAGATAGAAACGGCTATACGTCCGTATTTTTTAATGATATAAATTTAATTATATTAATTTGACTAATATTATGCTAATTAATGTGAAAATCAGAACACCGTGACTTTGGAACATTGTAATTTTCTTAACATGTCCAACATTCCAGGAGGAAGACCACACGTTTTAACATAATCAGACATTTACACTATCTGTAAATACTAAAATAAACATAGACATTAACGCAGTTTACTAACACAAAGTACAAGAAAGTGGTAGAAATTTATAATGAAGTATTTAAAATAATTTTTTTCATGCCTAGTGTATATTTACTTTTTGAGCTGTTTGCATAACAGCTACTTATGTAACAAATTAGTAAATGCCTAACTTTATGTAATGAGTGAACTGTTTGTGGGACAAGCGAAGCAATTTCTGCAAAAAGGCTCGATAAAAGGCCAATATATAATTTCATAATATGGTGATAATAATAAGTGAAAATAAATCTTCATTATTATTATCTGTAACATGTTTTGATTTGGAACCATCTCTAATCTAAATATTGTTGAAATAGACTTATAAAAGTGCAAATATCTGTCCTTGCAAATAAAGTTTAGTTTAAATTATTTAAATATATTTAGCTTTATTTTACTACAAATAAATAACTTTCAACAAAGTTTAGAGAATGTCATCCCCTGCTTTTTTATATGGGCGAATGGACTGGATTTGTCAAAACAAGTCTATAAGCATGCAAAGCATGATGGGGTAAGTCCAATTCTACTGACTGTACTAGTCAGTAGAATTCAGTCAGAGTACTGACTCTAGTACTGATGTCTCCAAGTGACGTCAGTACTAAGAAATTGGTCAGTTCAGATGTATAATTTGAAAAACACTAATTACCTTAGACAATGTGGCCATTGCTACCAATACATGGTTGCTAAGAAAATTTAAATCATGTCCTCGAACAAGAGGTTCAAAAACACAAACTTCACCTCGGGCACCAGAAAATAAACACTTCGAATCCCATGTTCGTACACCTAATTTTCTATGAAAGGATAGTGAAAAGACACATCCTGAAGAATCTCCACATAACGCAAGATTATTTAAAAATGTAAATCTTAAATGCAATACTGCTGTATGTGGAGCATGTGCATCTGGTAATTTCCTTATCACATCTCCATTAGTTGCATCAAGCATTGATATAAAGCCTCTCTCATACCTAAAATATATTTTTAAAAGGTGGTTTTATCTCACTAATTTAAACTAACCCTACAAGAATCCTTGTACATTCCAAATTAAAAGCCAAAGCAGAAATAGCGCCTTGGTCTACGAAATTCATTTCATGGCAATACCAACACAAGTTCTGTTCTGAATCAAATGCAAATATGTAACCATGTGATGTGCCTACTGCTATATATTTTAAACTATTTGTAATTGCCGTTGGCAAACCTGCATTTACTTTTTCCTAAAATTAAACGAGTTTACGAGTTAGGCAAGATATAAGGCATGTATTTTGTTTGTCTGTTTACCCCAGCGGAACTTAATTGTGCTGAAACCCCTTGTAAAATGCAATGAGACAACATAGATCTACATTTTACAGACACATTCTGGAACGAATGTAAAGAAGCACTATCACTTCCTTCCTCAGATTCCATGTCCCACAACACACTCTCCAAGGATGGTGGAGCAACATGAGGGATGTCAAATTCTAAATCGTTTATCTAAAATTATCAGTTTAAAGATATTTAGTATTATTTTTGATAATTAATAAATCAACAACCAACCTCTTTTATATCCAGTAGAGATTCATCCGAATCTATTTGCACGTCGTCACTTTCAGACCCCATTATTATTTAAATTTAATCATACGCAAAAAAAATAGTCTTCTATGTACCTAATTTATAAAATTTATATTCAAACTATAGTTTTGAATAACAATGTTTACTTTTTTCCAGAAGATCGAAGAGATCAGTCAAAAACCACAGAATATCTATAAGAAGGTCATTCTCCTTGTACCAACATCGAAACAGCAATGACTTTTAAATAGCGCCACCTAGTTGCAGGGACCATGGAAGAATCGGAACTAAAATTAATATTTTGTTCCATGGTGCCTAACTCGGTAGATAATCCCGTGAGTTAATTTAAAGGTGACCTTAGATGACCTTTAAATTGTTTATAATACTTGTATTTACATTTATTTACAAAAATATTTAAAATTACAAACACAAATTCACTAAAAAAAGTAAAACTGTGTCTGTTCCTTTAAATATCAATGTAAATCAACGTAAAAGTAAAAAAAATCACAAACGTATTTTTTACAATTTTTATTTAATTACAAAAAGTACATTGACAAGTTTTTCTAATTCTGCCTCTATTTCTTTCATATACCATTAAGTGTCATTTAACTATTTGGCAGATTAGACTCAAACATATAATGCTTGGAATGTTTTCTAATCTGCCAAGCAGGTACGTGATATTTTATGACGGAGGGGTAGTGAAAAATATAGGCGATTACGATGGGTCACAAAAATTTAAAAGCTATCTGAAATAGTATAAACATGTTTTACATCTTTTGCATTAACTACCAGTATTACATTAATAACAAGTTTTGAAACTTCTGCTCTCAAGATCCAGTTCGTCTTAAATAGACATTTATGGATATGGATTTTTAATGAAAATACATTATCTGCTTGCATAGTATAGAACTAATATTACTGTATTTCTTCAACATTACATTGTTTTTGTTGCTCGATAACTCTCTACTAACAGATTTAGATAGTTAAGTAGTGATTTCTCAATCAAATAATAAAGACATTGTAGAATTATTGCGACTATAAAAATGTACTAATGCTTGTGTTTACGGTTTACCTTACGTTAATATGCAATTATGCAACATACACAACAGATATTAACCTGTTAAAAAGTTGAAAGCAGGTAAAAGTGATTGTTTCAAATAGCTATGTATCATTGCAGAATATAATTGGTATTACAAACAAAACTTTTGTAACACCTTAGCATTATAAAACCATTTAAAAAACTACTATTCTATATACAAATAAGGTTCCTACTTATTAACAGTGATAAGAACTTACGTGTCTATATTTTCTTATACGTGTGTGTGTGGAATAAAGGCAAGTTTTAAGTATTGCATACGCCACTAATTTCACTTTGTCATTGCTAATATGTAATGAATATGTTACTCTGATGTTCAATACGATAAATGTAACGACACTACTAACAAACTCCAAACAATGAAAGTAAACGACACTTTTTGCACAAAACACTGAAAATATTTTATTTTGTCCTTGCGGCTTAAGATTAGTTACACTCTTTCAGGTGTTAATTGCAGTGTAGGTTAAAATAAATCACATCAAATCATATCTTACTTCGATAGGTTAGTAGTTTTCAACATCATTCAAGAATACATTTTCGCTACTATTACAATGATGCAATGATATTCATAGACTTCTTTTTACTTTTCCGACATTTTGTTCGATATGTTGCATCACCTCATAATCGTAAATTATTTCTGGAACTACTATTCCTTTTCCTTTCGTATTATATGAGTACCTCAAACAGCTAGCAATCCTTTGATTTACCTATAATTACATTAAAAAGTGTTAAAACAAAATGATGCAATTATATTTTCAGTTATTTATTGAATTGAAATTAAAGATACATTAGATTGGATCGTGAAACTTGCTATAAGAATAATAGAAATAGCAAAAAATCAATACCAAAACATTTTGATGTGCCTAATGATATCAATGGAATAAAAGTAACAAGAATGGAGAAGCCTACAAATTTTAATTTTCTTAATTTTACACGATTTTACTCAGTTATCATTTCTTATGGAAAGCTGCATAAATCCCGCGGAAGCATTAGGAATAATTTTAGACGGGTTCTAAGATATTGAAAATCTACAAATTAAATCATAAGCTTCTTTACTTACATTGTAATAATAATGTTTTATTTCAATTTAATTTTATTTATAATAATATTATCCTCCATTTTATTTGGATAAACATAAAATCCAGGGTGGACCGGACGCCGGACGGCTTAGTGTAGAAATTTTAACCAACCTTAAAGATGAAAAAGAACTAGAAATTTTCCTTCCCCTTACCTCATACTTCGGTTGCAGGGACAAGCTGCTAAAGCACCTATTACACTTGCACAACCCTGTCAAAAACTATTTGCGTAAATTAAGTTAGGTTAAGAAAGATACAGAAAGTTACTGCATTCTTTTCAATGGCTTGGGCAGCTTGGTGAAACTCGGAGCTGTTCATCAGCATCAGAGTAATAAATAAAGGGGAGACCGTTATTTACATTCTAAAGTGAAGCCTTGAGGTAAATGTATTTACAAACATCGGTCCCTGCAACGTCCTTGACATTGATGCCGAAGTTACTTTTTTATTTTTATAGCTAGGTACAGCCGTCATCATTTTCATTGATTAACATGTAAAGATCTACCACATTCTTGACCTCAATCAATTTACAAATTAGTTACATTGTAATATGTTTAAGGCTACCCACTATTTTTTTGTGACTTGTGTTATAATCATAGGCTCTCCATATCCATCAATACATTATTGAAATTTCTAGCGATATTAAGCGCCGGAAGTGGCAACATTGCCTGGTATTAACCTAATATAGCAAGTAACGCCATTATTTTGAAATCAAAAATTGGTGAAGCCGAGTGTTTTATGTGTTCTTAAACTGTGTTTTTGAACTTAACTTTTGTATATAATTATGTATATTGTAAGCATTTCCGTGATATAGCTTGATACGCCACTACGCTGATACGATCAGGGACCATCGTGTGTTCATTATGTATTGTTTGTTTATCAACATCCAGTAGGTTGAGGTTACATGTTTACATTATGCTTTGAAATAGGGAATGCGGTCACCCATTTATTTATTACTCTGATGTTTGGCAGCTCCAAAATATTAGTGAGGTTAGATTTCATCGGTAGAAACAGAAGTTGCGTTCGGTAATATGCTCACGGATGCAACGAGATTACAGTCACGTGATTCCAGATGAGACGGACAAATAGAAAATATATGAACGAAATCGATTGCTTAAGGCACAATATAACCTCACCTTTTCTGTTTTGACTTTTTTGACGGTTTGTTTATATTCTATTTCGAATTACTTCAATAATGAATATTGTAAAATCAACCATTTTAAATGCAGTCCAAGGATATGAAATAATAATTTTTGAAGATGAAGATGAAGAATGTAGTTACAAATTGTTTGGAAAAAAAATTAAAACTTCGCTGAAGAAACTGTGCCAAATTTTTTCAGCCAGGCAGTTTAAAGAACATTTTAGAATGTCTGCGGAAACATTTGAAGACTTGGAAAATTACACTACAAAATTACCAACTATAACTTCAAAAAGTCAATGATAATTGACAACCATGACCACCACAACCTCACAAATTCAGATTAATTTTTCTCCTCGGCCGAAATGCTTCGAGCAAACAGATCTTGCTCTGATCGATCTGATTTAATTTCTGAACGATCAAGATTTACCTCCCCTACCTCTAGATGTAATTGATGAACGATATGGACTAAAAAGATCAATCTGAGGTAATTACCGAACGCCACTAAAGAAACGTAGAAACATCAACAAACTACAGAATTATACTGAAAATGGAAAATCATCACAGTAGGTATCAGAATTTCAGACATATAGAGTAAAAACGTATTTACTATTTTACTATTTTCATTTTGTATTTAGGTTAAGTAAACAAACTGGCAAGTATCCCCTAAATTCATGTTCTTTTCAAGGCGATCTTGAAAAGAAAACGCTTAGTATATCGGACCGTGTAGTTGTATCATAGTGGCGTTCGGTAATTACCTCAGATTTATCTTTTTAGTCCGTATCGTTCATTAATTACATCTAGAGGTAGGGGAGGTAAATCTTGATCGTTCAGAAATTAAATCAGATCGATCAGAGCAAGATCTATTTGCTCGAAGCATTTTGGTCGAGGAGAAAGATTAATCTGAATTTGTGAGGTTGTGGTGATCATGGTTGTCAGTTGTCATTGATTTTTTGAAGTTGTAGTTGGTTCTAGTTAAGTTGAGTTGTCATTTTTTGGAAATGGAGAAGTAGATTTGCAATTATTATTTGATTTACAAAATACAATTACATTAAATTTACGATTTACAAAAATTTTGCACTGTTTCATAAGCGAAGTTTTAATTTTTTTCCAAACAATTTGTACATTCTTCATCTTCATCTTCAAAAATTATTTCATATCCTTGGACTGCATTTAAAATGGTTGATTTTACAATATTCGTTATTTAAATAATTCGAAATATAATATAAACAAACCGTCCACAAAGTCAAAACAGAAAAGGTGAGGTTATATTATGCCTTATGCAATCCATTTCGTTCATTTATTTTCTATTTGTCCGTCTCATCTGGAATCACGTGACTGTAATCTCGCCGCATCCGTGAGCATATTACCGAACGCAACTAATGTATCGGACCCAAGGATTGTTAACTGTTCGGACCTACTATAACGCGGGTAGAGGCCCAAAAATTCCGAAAACATCACAGCGTCTCCATACAATCTCTATCCTTATCGAGAGTACCTTAGTCAAATATGCACATGCGCACGAATTTCGCGACATCCAATAAGCATGCAGCATAAATACTGCATCTCAATCTACCGACTTCTTTTAAAATAAGTTGAAAATTGAAATCTGTCAACCTATAAACAATGTGTCAGCTTCCGTTACCATGGATATCGACAAAATCTGCGCATGCGCAAATCGAACAAAGGGTCTCTGGAACAGTATAGCACTATATCTTTTGTCCTTTAATGTTTTCGGAGAAATCACTTATGGGCTAACATCATGATATAATAAATACAAGGTATGACATTCGTGAGTACGAAAATGCGTCCGCTGTGCGCATTACGTCACCGAGAGCGCAGAATGATCGCTAAATACAAATGTTATATACGATTTCAATGGAAACATTATCAAAACTTTCATATAATTGGCACAAAACAGTGTCCCGAATAGGAAAATATTGGGAAATTTAACCAGTGTCCTTAAATGTGTTCTTTAATAATCATAAGCACAGATTAGATATACTCCATATGGTAGGTACCTATCATATACAAAATGCCCTGGTAATCCCCTGGTGGTTTAAAATTGGCTCTTTTAATTTCTTACCTACTTCAATAATAACAACTGTTATCGGTGATTATTGCAATTTTTATTATAAGTAATTAGTTATTCTGATTCGTGTGTAAAATGATTAGTACTTAAATATAGGATAAACGCTTCATAAACATAGGATGTGGGCAACAAGTTAACTTTAATACATATATTTCGCCGTTCGCCTTACACCTACGACTAAAAGTGAAAAATGTAGGTATTCATTTTTTTTTAATTATTCGAAAATTTTAAATGTTTCTCATTTTTTTTTATTTAATGACCACATTACAGAACCATATCTATTACAGGTTATATAATTTATTACAGGCTTTAAATTTATCTCATAATCATCATCGGTGAAGTGTTTGGAACATATTCTGGCAGTATGTACATAACTTTTCTGCTCGACAGCAAGCTACCACCCACAGTTTCTTTATTACTTCATCCCGTGGAAACGTGAAAAACCTTGTAACATAATAGATAGTGCAATGTTTACATTGTCTAAATATCATAGCAATATAATTACCTTATATTATTTAAATTATTGGGCTCTTGGTTGCGATTATCACTATTATACAAGCACACAGCACAACGCATTTTTATTGCACTTTTAGTTAAGGTACGTGTTAATATAAAATTAACTTTAACTATACTCACATATGATTATAATTAGTATACACTAGAATTATACAAATACTCTGCCAAAAAAAATGAATTTAGAGGACAAAATGTAGTAAAAACCAGGAAACTTTCACACCTTTACATATGTAAACACTGTAAAATGTCAAATTTGCGCTCTCGGTGACGACACGGATGTGGGAGGGATATGCGCAATATCATACCTTCCTTTATTGTATCATGGGCTAACATAGGAAATACGCGAAAGAGTTGGATTAAGAGAGTTGGAATAGAATAGAGGGTGCGTTGTGCGTTTCGAGGTTAGCGAGCAGGCCCAACAGTGATAGGTTTTTAGCCGCTAATTATATATTTAGCCAATGCTAATTATATAATTAGCATTTAGCCGGCTAAAAATATTATAATTAGCCGTTAGCAGAATATACAGTTTTTTAATTTTTCACACATCAGAATAACTTCTTCGCAATTACCAATAAAATATCTATTTATTCTTACCTACTAGGTAGGTAAGCATAATAGGTATTATTAGGTCATCATATTATAAGTCATATAGATATAGGAGAAATTAAATCTAGAGATAGGGATTATTTTGTATTTTATTTTATAATACCTCAATTTTCATCATTTAATTAAATCACCGAATTAAGTACAGGGAGGTGCATTTTCGATGGGATTTGGGGGTATCTCGGTTGCTATGAGCGACAGAAAAAAATGGACAGCACGAACGTTGGCTAATTTTTTGAGACAAATTCAACTGTCAAAACAGAAATCCGGTAAGTCGATTTGTTTTCGAGTTATAAGCCGTTTGTCACTTTTTTGTAACTTTGGGTGGACTCTATATCTCGCTTATTTGAAGAGATACAGAAAAAATGTAAAGGCAACTTTTGTCGACGTTTGATAGCATAATTCAACGGTGATATTACTTTTTTTATATACCGAGTGATTACTGATTTACGAACAAAACTTATGATTTTTTAAATGGAAACCATAGTTGGCTTGGGTCGCGATGGAAAGCTTATTTTATCAGCTTTTCAAAAATATATAGTTTCATGTGGTTATTTTTAAAAATGGCTGAGTTATAACCCAATAATATATATAGGAGAGCCTTATCAACAACTGTTTCTAATCCTAGTAGGCTGTAAAAAAACAAAAATTGCAGCTATTCCGTATATATGTCAAATTATTCTAACTAGTCAGTATCCTTACAAGATTTGTTTATTTTGTGTTAAATTATTAACTAATTAATATCAAATCAGTCAAGATTATGGAAAACTACAATAATAGTGAAAAATTTTATATGATTATTGTATTTGGTGAAGCGCATAAAAATTCAAGAATGGCTGCTCAGTTATATTTACAGCGATATCCAGAAAGGAGACAACCAAATGTTAAGATGTTCAGCAGGCTCGAATATAATCTGAAACATTACGGTTCCTTTAAAAAACCTAGACCAAAAAGATATCATAAGGCAAACGCTGAAAATGATACAATAAATGTGTTAGGAGTGGTAACAGCGAATCCAGAAATATCTACAAATTCTATTGCAGAATCAGTGGGAGTATCGAAAAAGCGGAGCTTAAAAATTTTAAAAGAAAATAATTTTAAATGTTTTAAATTCCGAAAAATTCATCATATCCATCCAGACGACAGTCAGAGACGCCTTAATTTCTGTAGATGGTACCTAGGCAAATGTGAAGAGGATGAGAATTTTCCGCGCAATATTATTTGGACGGATGAGGCCAGAGTCACCAGTGACGGTATATTCAATCGACACAATAGCCATATGTGGGCAGACGAAAATCCCGACTATTGAAGTGAGACGTCAAGGGCGGTTTGGATTGAATGTATGGTGCGGTATGTTTAGAGGCCGATTAATTGGACCCCATATTTATTAGGAAACATTAAATGCGGAAAGCTATGTGCACATTTTACACCAGCAATTAACAGAATTCTTAAATAATCTACCACTTGCAGATTTGAGAAACATATGGTTCCAACAAGACGGTGCGCCGTCACATAATGCTCGAGTTGCTTCTAATTATTTAAACGAAACTTTTCCAAACAAGTATATAGGAACTCATGGTCCTATATTGTGGCCACCACGCTCGCCGGATCTGTCTCCTGCCGATTTTTTTCTTTGGGGCTTTATAAAAAATATAATATATCACATGCCGCGTAACTCTGTGGAGGAATTAAGAAACAGTATAGAAGTCGCATTTCAGAGATTAAATCAAAAGCCGCTGTATATTTTAAGAAGTATAGTTAGTGTAAAAAAAAGATGTAGACTTTGTGTGAACTTCAATGGAGAACAGTTTGAACAGTATCTATAAGGTTTGTTCCTGCAGGAGTCCAAAACTGTCAGTAACTGTCAGAAGCATGCGCATTACAAATCTAAGCGTTCCAGCAAGAGTCGAACGACAGTCCAGGATTTCTTGTCCTCTGTTCCAGCTTGAGTCAGGGCAGTTTGCTGATAGTTTGAAAAGTTCACTGATTCTTCGGAAACTCATAGTCCGGTGCATGCGCAATGCGCATTAATCAAAACCATTTACCAACTTTAACTTCAATTATTGTACGCTGTCTATTATTTATAGGGAGTTTTTGAACCCCTTAAATTTCAGCACGTCGTTATCGTTATTCTGCGCATGCGCAGTGCCAAGAATAGTATCATTTTCAGCACTGCGCATGCTCAGAATAACCATAACCATAACGATAACGTACATTTTAATGGGTTCAAAAACTCCCTAATATTATAACTCGACAAATAATAATTATTTGTCAGAAACGGATGATATTCCATGGATATTCCTCCATAATTTACAGGTTAAAAAATTATTTGGTTATTGTTTATTCTACTCTTCTTCTTCCGCTATTAAGTTCTCTAAAAATCCGGTGTTCCAGCTAAAATCAGAAACTAATCTAAGATCAGACATGCGCATTAAATCACAATCCCTGACTGTCAGGGATTTATCAGAGATTCTATGCAGGAACAAACCTATTGTTAACCTTTTCTGTTATATTATATAAATTTTGTAATATTTGTAAATTTGTTAGTTTCATTGTTGTTACTTATTGTGTAATTTTGTGGGTTGCCTTAATGATAGATGTTATGCTATCGTATATAGATAGATACTATTATAATTTACTTGCCCGTATTGTAAATAAAATTTTGTTACCATTCTTCTACAAAAAATGCCGTAAATGATTAAATTTTAAAAATAACCATATGAAACTATATATTTCTGAAAAGCTGAGAAAATAAGCTTTCCATCGCGACCCAAGCCAACTATGGTTTCCATTTAAAGAATCATAAGTTTGGTTCGTAAATCAGTAATCACTCGGTATATAAAAAAAGTAATATCACCGTTGAATTATGCTATCAAACGTCGACAAAAGTTGTCTTTACATTTTTTCTGTACCTCTTCAAATAAGCGAGATATAGAGTCCACCCAAAGTTACAAAAAAGTGACAAACGGCTTATAACTCGAAAACAAATCGACTTACCGGATTTCTGTTTTGACAGTTGAATTTGTCTCAAAAAATTAGCCAACGTTCGTGCTGTCCATTTTTTTCTGTCGCTCATAGCAACCGAGATACCCCCAAATCCCATCGAAAATGCACCTCCCTGTACATCAAAAATAAAAATAATCGTACAAATTAAAAAATAAAAATAAAACAAACTGAATTAAGTATAAATTAAAAAAATAAATAAAACTTCCAATATATACCTGCCTATGGGGCCATTTACCACTGGCACTATAATAATTAGCCTGCTAATTTTGAAAGGATTTTTAGCCGACGGATAATATCGATAATTATCCGATTAATTATAAATGGATAATTATCCGGCAAATCACTGAGGTCCAAGCATAGATAAAATATATGGCCCAAGCACAGAATATACATCTATGGGCCCAAACACAAAATATGGCCCAAGGCCCAAGTATATTCTGTGAGTCAACAGTCCAGTCAAGTAGTATCAAGTCATATGAAGTAGTATTTAAATTAAAATAAATGCCTGGGTCTAATTTACCAAAAGTTATATTGGCGTCTCCTAGTCAAGAAGAAAGGATAGATGACACGTCTTTGATAGCTCTAAGATCCAGTAGATATTTTGAAATTGTTAGGACAAATGCAGAAGGCAGTTTGCAAGAGATGCATCAGGCAAGAATAAAAACTCTTAGAAAGGAATTGGATTTTTTTAAAGAAAGTAAATGGAAGTATGAGTGTATAGACAAATATATTGGACAGTCTTCTCAATAACTTATTTGTAAACTAAGTTTCTTTGTAAGTTGTGAACATTTTTGTCAATAAAAAACTAAGTACTCATTAGTGTCCAGAGGTTTCTACGCCCCGAATGTAAGCAGTTTTGCGACATGTACCTTTATATCATTGATTTAGGTTGCCTTTTTTGTTATATTTTTGCCATTTATTTTGTTTGGCCTTGCTCTTAGCACTTAGTTTTGTTAAAAAACGGCAACAGTTGCATTTAGATCGATCTAGAGACTGCACTTAAGTATAGGTAGTATAATCCTTAATGTTTCTTTATATTTGAGCTAGCTCAACTTTCAGAAAACTGTCATCCTGATTTATCGCGAATCAATTTCTGAAATTCAGAATACTATTGAGGATATTGAGAAGAACAGAAAAGCAAACATTATTTTCACAAGAAAGTGATTAATGAGTGACTGAATGAGGTAATAGAAGAGCAAGTTCTTTTTGATATGTGCGTTAACATAGAATTTGCCTCTAACAATCTCAATATAGGACTAGAAAATGACATTCCTAATATGAACAGCCAAATTACTGCAATATATAACGTAAGTAGATGAACGGTTTGGTCGTAATACATCTAATATGTTTTATGGTATTTGTAGAATACATTGCAGGATATTAAGGTATCCTTTTATCAAGAAAAATCATGTTCAAGATCACATATATCATTCAAAGTGTGGAGCGCAAGGACCGCATAAAAAGGCATTGGAAATGTTGAAATCTAAACTATGTCTTGGGACATCAGGCTCGTCGTTATCATTAACTGCATCGTTGCCAACCTTGTCTTCATATGCACCATTTAACAAGAGACAATGAATTATATCAAGCAAGGCCGAGAGAAATTAAGGATTGCAAAAAGAAACTTCGAAATAATGGGTCACACATTAATTTCTTACATAGACAATATAACACTAAAGTTGAAACAATACATTGATATACCATTAGGTTTTTATTTGTGTAGAACTTTCCATTTGCCATAGTTGAAAGTAAAGTGATCATTTTAAAGGAATTTTAAAAACATTGTGACAATCCTGTGTTTCACTATGTAGAAAATTATAAAACTGATGTCCACTGTATTATTGAACAAAGTTAGTGAAAATATATTTACCACTAATAAAAATATTTGGATGGGCAATATATATCTATCTAATTTATCTTACTAATCCATGTATGGAAAAATTCATCAAATGAAACGAATAAAACGTATCGACCCACAGAAGCTGGTTGGTAGAGACCTTAGAAACAATGGTTCTTAATTGTGAGCAGTCTCTTCTCGGAGTTGCAAATATATTATGTCAAAACCACGGATTTCTTAAAATAAACTGGATGGCTGATTCCTAACTATCATTTTGTCAGCTGTAAGGTGGTCGCCATACTGTGCTAACATTCCATTGGCTAGTTTTCAGCTAATGATGTTGAGGTATTTACAGAGGGAAATTTTGAAAATAGTTTGGTGAGATATGGGCATATGACATAAGATAAGTATTTGAACCTTGTCTGATTGCAGTATAAAAATTAGTTGAGGATTAGTTTTGTATATTGTTTTGAGGAATTCTAATATCGACACCTTTTTGCCAAAATATCGTAAGTCACTCACTAAATTTTACCTTAGGCTACTTACGACAATTCTGCCACTCTGCCTATTACAGTTCTGTTACTTACGATAAAATGTATGCAGTTATTTAACCGTGAAACATTTAAATACGCTTACATATTTATGGATCTATCTACCTCTGCCAAGATGCGTATTTGCATATTATACTTACGATAGATCCATAGTCATTTTCATGGAAAATGTCACTTACGATAGTTTGGCAAAAAGGTATCGATATAAGGTAGGTATTTATCGAAGAATTAGACATATGTTTGTAGTTATTTTAATTGTGGCAGGAGCTGCGTATATAAAAAGCCACGATGAAAGTAGCTGCACGTCTTATCAGTTAAAACGGCACTAAAAAAATATTTTTTAACTGAATGACATTATACAATTAGTAATGTCAAGTAGTTATTAGTCAAATTTATACTTTACACTGTTAAGATATAAAGTTTATAATACACAATATGGTAATAACTGCTTTTCTAGAAGATAACATTAACCACTTCAAAACTCAAAATCATTATGATTATGGTAGGAATTTAATAAAAACACATTTAAAATATAATTTATACACACAATCACATTATAATAGGAGTTTTATCCACACTTATAAAGCATATAAAGTAACCTATTATCCACTACTGAAATAATAAAAAAATATAAACTTAAATCAACCAAATTTAATTTACTTATTAAAATTAACATTAACATTTATATTAATAGACATTTCGTTCTTCACTTTTTCATATTTCACTTCGTTTCCGTTAATAGGAAGCTTGTAGTTGCTTCTTGGAACAAATTTTGGACGTCTCCTCTCCTGAGGATGACTTGAACGAGAAGAACCTTGGATTTTCCTTGCAATACCAAGTTTGTTAGATACAGAGTCTTCAATATAGCTCTCTGCCACAGCAGAGCTCTTCCACCCACCATGCCGCTTGATGGGTGTAAAGTCGCCACCTTTATTTCCCAATAAAGTTATTAAAGTGCACCCTCATATAGTGGGCAATATAAGCTTCCGCGTTTGCCAAGTTCAGAAATGATGCAACTTTTGCCAATGTGTTGATTCCAACAGGCTGAGAAGTACATTTTTGATTTTTATAATGTAAAAAGAATCTGTTTTGTGATAAGTTCTTTGATCGTAGGGAAATATATTTTCTACACATCTCTACGTCGTTGATAGAAAATCCTTCATTTATAATTGTAAACTTTCGTGAAATGCCGGTCTTGGTATCTGGTATCGAAACAACTAGATACGCGCCAGTGTCCTATACATCAGTGATTTTCAAATTCGTCAATTCGTAGCATCGACAAACACCAAAGACTCCTTGTATTAGCGCAACCTAAAAATGATTCAAAGTATTATTAATACATATTGTCTAAAAAGTTAAGAGTTATTACCTTAATCATAAAATATTCTTTATCACAAGATTTAGTCAAAAATTCTTCAATTTGCACTCTTTCCAAAACAGCAGCCTTTTTCACCTTGTATCCTTTCGATTGACTCTTCAGATAACAGATATGTACGTTTTTAGACTTTTATCGCAACCTTCAACATTGATTACTTCGACCAAATGGATGAAATTATGAAATTCCATGTTTTTTCTTCAGATTAAGAAATAAATAACTTGCACCTTGAACAAAAAACTTAATTTATAAACCAAAAACCACTTGTCACAGTCGGTACGTTTTGCGTACGTAAACCTTGTATTTTGATTCTAATTGTGTTAGACAAAACACGGCAAAATACGGTCTTGTAATTCAACGCTCGGCGAGTAGAGATGTGTCGGTATTTGAATACCGCGATTTCGGAGCGGTATTTTAATGGAACCGTTCCATCGCGTTCCAGATTGACGAGGTAACCGGTTACTGAGTAACGATTGTGCTGTACTGGAAAAACGGATTTCTTGTTTATTTTAAGAGATCCGTGACTGGAAAGGAACAAAAAAAGGAAAGTAATATGCCACTGCGCCGTATTTTATCGTGGTATTTTGTCGCGGTATTTTTCTGGAGCTGTCGCCAAAGTAACGCGACAGAAGAGGAACCGGTATTCCCATCTCTATCGGCGAGGCATAGCCAGGAGAATACCTGTATTGGCTTAATTGCCAAAAACCACAAAACTGAAAGAGAATATAAAAGCAGTGCTGGTAACTCAACAGTGTTACCATCATTTCGTTCATCAAAATACCTAGAAGTTAGCACAGTATGGCGGCCGCCTATCAGTTGTTATTTTTAGCTACTCCCACCCAGAGATATCCATATCTCTGCTTGTCATCCATAAAACTTGTCATAACCTCCAAATTTGACATCAAATTCAATTTTCGCTTGACAAAGCTAAGCAGCTTGCAGTACTTTAAATTCAAATTGGATTCAATTCTATTTGTAATTTTCAATGTGAATGAGGTTCGGAAACTCCATTGCGCAAGCATACTAATTTCAATTTTAAGTAGAATTGGAATTGGATGTAAATGTACCTTTTTATACAGAGTAATCCATTTGAAAGCGGGCCACCTCTAAAAGTTTTATTTGTCGTTCGACTTATTTTTTTTTTAATGATATTTAATAACTACAATGGTAGAGACCATGTAGTTGTATCATGGTAGAGACCAGAAATCAAAAAAAAAAAAAAAAAAAAAAAAAAAAAAAAAAAAAAAAAAAAAAAAAAAAGGGCATTCAGACTGCGCCACTGGATTTAGTGTGACCGATTTAGCTGGTTATGAAAATTCACAACTTCACGTCGAGTGAAGGACGACTCGTCTGTTTAAAACGTGCAAAACATTACATAAAAAATCCATATTATTTTCATGTGTTCAGAACCCTCTAACAATAAGTCACTCTTCGTTCTTCATCCCCTGGTTGTAATTCTTGGAACAGGTTGCAAATGATAGAACGTCGATGAGCCCGTCGCCCGTCTTATGTGCAGTCGGAACTCCTAAAGCAACGGAAACTTCTGATACTCGTCGTTGGGTCCCTGTCGAATTCACTCAAAATTCGTCGTAAGTATAGGTTTTTTTGTGGTCGAACATTGTTATTTTGATTTCCAAGTACATTATTTAACCCTTGATTAATTATTCTGTTATGAACTCTTACAAATACAGAAGAGTGTGGATGTGTTCTATTCAGAAATCTCCGCCTATATTCGCGGACTGCTTCTGCTGAGTTTCCATTGGCAAACCCATAAATAAAATGAATATTTGCTAACTCTTGATTAGAAACCATAAGCGGTCTTTTAAGAAAATAACTCTCAATATAAAAAGACACCTTTTTGCAAAAGCAAATCATTTGAGAGGACAGAATTTTGCACGATATACACACCGAAGATAGGATATTGCGCACAAGTGGGCGGTCATTAATATGAGCCGTGACGTCAATCCCAGAGCATTTTATGTTGTTTACTGTGCTATCGTGATGTAATTTGGTGTTTTCAAAGTTATTTTAACAATTTTAAATTAGTTTTTGGCGATATATGATTAAAAACTTGTTAGGAAAGTGTTGAAAATGCTGTGTGCTGTTGTTGGATGCGATTCCGACAACCAGTCTAAAAAGAATCCCTGCCCAAACATCAAGTTTTTTCGTTTTCCTAAAAGCTCTAATTGAAGCAAGAACATCTTACGAAGAGGAAAGACCGCGTTAATGTAAAAAACGCAGTTATTTGTTCAAAACATTTCTGTGAGAGTGATTATAAAAGTGAATTTAAAACATGAGCTATTGAATTACATTTCTAAAAACTATCGTGGACTGAAAGATGACGCCATGTAGTACGAGTACTTCTGATACAGGATACATTTAAGAATTTAAAGTTATTTTTATACAGTGTGGTGTTAAAGTAACGCACAAAATTCATAACTTTTATACAGAGTGATTTTTAAAAAAACGTCGTGACAGGTCGATTTGGTTTTTTAAAAAGATACGTGCTGACAACGCCCTGTATTTTAAACAGAAATGGAATCCCAATTTTCCCAGTACAATATGGTACCCCATACTAGGGGTTTGCTTCTCACCGTTTACAAAATACAGGGTGTTTTCTGTTTAAAATACAGGGCGTTGCAATTTAAAAAATGTATGATGACGTCACAACTCTAAAACAAAAGCAGATAAAACAAAATTTTTCATGCCGGCACGTGTCTTTTTAAAAAATGCAAAATCGACCTGCCACGGCGTTTTTTGAAAAATCACTGTATAAAAGTTTTGAATTTTGTGCGTTACTTTATCATCACCCAGTATATATAAATTCTTACTTAGTTATCGTTTGCTTATGTACTAAAATTTGTCGTAGAGTTCGTGCCATCACACGATCGCATTCGCAACTAATAACTAACTAAACGAATAATACAATAATTCACGACGTATATTTTGAATGATGAGGTATGTTTTTTACAGGTCGCGTATTTACACTTGCTTTATCTGTTGCGAATTCTGTCTTCAGTGTCTCTTGTGGTATCACAACACTATTGCGGTAAAATAAGTAACCTTTCTTGGTGAGTTATAATTGTTAACAATAAATACAATATTTTAAGAGTTAACGCTGATAACGGTAAAGTTATCATTGTGGAGTGCACTATGCGCTAACGATATGATTATATGATGCACCACATTGGAATATGAAATGGCATTCTATTCGCACTTAGCGATCGCAATTTATATTCACAGTGAATGAAAGATCGCATTCGCGACTTAGCCCATCTCTACACAAATTAGTGTATGTACAATTTTACTCCATCTTGTAGAGATGGGAATAACTGTTACTGATGTGGAACGTTATAAATTGAAACGTTCGTAATAAATAACGTTCCAAAATAACGTTATTTTTTGGAACGTTATGCGTACATTTATAACTAGAAACGTGAGTAACTGTTGTTGTTGCTGGCTGTACGCTTCTCGTTTCGTTTCGCAACTACACAACTTAATCGTTCCGGTTTAAATAATTGATGGTGATAATTGATACACTTCGATATATATTAGAATATAGAGATATTTCGTTTTTTTGTTTATTTTTGTACATACCTTTTGCTATAATAAAATAACGGAACGGCGCGAACTGAGTGAGGCTGGAAGAAACCTTTCAAGCAAAAACGAGTAACTGCCAGCCAGAGAACCAGATGTGTGAGTATGAGATGACGTTGCCTTTTCAGTTGACTCTATCGCTTCGTTCTCGGTGGCCGACCGGGTGTTTCCGTGTTTACGTTCGCCGCGACAGGCCGGCCGAACCATTATCGCCGAGGAACGCCGTTCCAAAAAGCAACGACTTTGCTGTGAATTAATAAAGTTCCGTTCCGTTATGAAAATGTAACGTTCCAAAATAACGACCCATCTCTACTATCTTGTACCGTTCTCCCGAAATACGTGGAGAAAACCTTACAGGAACAAATTCGCAGTAAGGATAATGTGTTTAACAGCTTAGCTTAAAATTGAGACATTTTAACTAATATAGTTGAAAATTGAGACATAATTGAGTAATGAGTCGGTGTCGACTCCAACACCGACTCATTACTCAAAAATAATACTGTCACAAGTCACAGCACGTCATTATGTTCCATCACTCGTATTCGCATTTCGGACCGATCCAATTATCTCCTAAATGCGATGCCGTCACGCCGTGGATCTCCTATGAACGGATTCGATTCGAGTTGCGAGTTTTGAAGCGAAATACGAAATGTTGGGATCCGTATGTGTCGATTCCCACCGGGGATCCGTATCATTTTTACGTTTGATGCGGATCCTGCCCAAGGATTTTTAAATAAGTTAAAAATCCTCGGATCCTGCACACCTCTAGATGGAATTCCAACTCTCTTATTCTAGTTTATGCATATTCTGTGGTCTATGCTGCTAGTGGCTACATAGATATTCTGTGGTGGCTGCTAGCTAACAAGCATATATATATATATGCTAGCAAGGATTGTTAACTGTTTACGTTAACAATCCTTGGCTAGCTAGAGCCTAGAACCAGGGTTGCCAAGTTGGGCGATATATCGCAATTTGGGCGACATAAAATTCCATTTTGCGATAGAAATTTCCGTTTTGCGACAGGCGACAAAATGGTCGATATATAAAATTACGATGCGATGAATTGGGAGACTAGTTTTTTACGACCTGTTGTGTCCCAGAAAATCAAATCTGATTTCTGTGTGTTGTGCTCTCTATTATAGGAACTCAGGTAAACCTTTCTCTAATCTGTGGTCTGTAACTCTGTACTCCACTCCGTGCCTTAGTGCTACCGTTGTTTGTATAAGAATAGAGAGTTTTTGAACCCCTTAAATTTTAGCACGTCGTTATCGTTATCGTTATTCTGCGCATGCGCAGTGCCAAAAATAGTATCATTTTCGGCACTGCGCATGCTCAGAATAACCATAACAACGTAAATTTTAAGGGATTCAAAAACTCTCTATTAGAGAGTTTTTGAACCCCTTAAAATTTAGCACGTCGTTATCGTTATCGTTATTCTGCGCATGCGCAGTGCCTAAAAGAGTATCATTTTTGGCACTGTGCATGCGCAGAATAACGATAACCATAACGACGTGCTAGAATTTAAGGGGTTAAAAAACTCTCTAATATATACAAACAACGGCGCTACTGCCAAGTACCACTTGCCCAAGGATTGTTAACTGTTTACAAGATTGCTCGATCCCTATACTACAATGTAATCCATAATTGTGACTTCATCAAATATCCAAAGATCTCGAACTTGTAGAAATAGGTACACTTTATACTGTTATTACAAACTTTAATAAATAATAATATTAATAATCATTCAAATACGAAAATTCTCTTGCAAATGTGAAATATAACAAACACAAAATAAGTATATTTTGACAATTCGATTACATATATCTTCGATACGTCACAAAGGCGGATGACAAAATTGAGCGATCGAGCAATCCTGTAAACAGTTAACAATCCTTGCCACTCTTGCCAGTCGCAGTTGGCAGAAAGCATTTTCAACTAATATTCATTCATTATTATGGATTAGTGTTGATTTGTGTGCAATAAATAGAATATTTAACTTTTTTTAGTTTTTTGTACTACAATACAATCCTTTTTATAAATTTTCAATAAATATAATTGTAGCTATATTTTTTAAATTTCCCGCTAATTTTAACTTCCCAATCCATCAGATAATTCCTATCTTTTTAATATTAATTACAGTAATGCGTACATTAAAATTTACCAGGCATAGTTTTATTTTTTAAGTATATAATAAATAATAATCTGCATGCATGCCTTACTTCCAGCTACCTTATCATCTTAATTGTAAAAAAAATTGGGCGATTTGGGCGACTACATGATACAACTACACGGGCGACTATAAATTTGTAATTTGGCGACTTCTAATCTCAAATGGTTGGTAACCCTGCCTAGAGCTATTCTGTGGCCTAGAGCTAACCTCAATTAGCTGAATTGAATTTTAAGTTGATTCAAGATTATTATTCGCACACTGAAAAAATGGCAAAATTTGATTTAACATCAAAAATGGGCCAATATTTGGATAGGCATTTAGTATTTCCTTTACTAGAATTTTTGTCGGCTAAAGGAGTAAGTGAATTAAATTTTAATATGACGATGTATATAACATATTGAACATGTTTTAGATTTATAATGAAACTGAATTGCTTAAAGCTAAATTGGATATTCTAAGCAAAACTAATATGATAGATTATGCAATTGATATAAGAAAACAGTTATATCCAGATGAAGAGGTTCCAGAAGATTTAAAGCAAAGACGTATCCATGTAGTAGCGCAGTTACAAGAACTTCAACAGGAAGTAGAGCCAATTTTGCAAATAATGGGTGATGATGAGGTTATGAAAAATATGGAAAACATGCGAGATTCTAAAACGCTAATAAATTTTTTGTCAAAAGATTACAAGGTAAATACTGAATTTTAAATAAAACCTTTGATTGAAATAATCTACAATATAGGTACAGTAGCCTGATCAGAACCAAATCTGAGAGTCACCCACCTTGCAATATGCCCAGTAAAATAAGCCAAATTTAGGTATACAGTTTCGAAAACTGTAATATGCTCTTTTACATAGATTTACACGTTTATTTTTACAGCCAATGATAAAACCCAGTACAGTTTGAAACATATGTTACACATATTTATTAGTAGGAGATGCCGAAAACAACTACTCCACGGGCAATATGCCCCGACTGGCGTTGCATTATATCAACATCTCCATGGGTATCGCCACATCCTTCATCAAGACCGAATACCAGACAATGACCGGTTTCGATCTTGTTATGATCTCATCAGATTGCCATAGGTATCGGAATCGATGAATGATCTGGCGACATGATTGCCTAAGGGGCATATGTGAATGTTTGTAGTGGCGAGATACAGTGAAAAAGAGGGCACTACGGTGTATTTATTTTATTTTTATTTTTTTTTTTTTATTTTATTTTATTTATTACAGTAATCTACAGACATTAAGTCCAATAATTGATTACAATTTCAACAAAAATTACACATATATTACTAAAAGTATGTTGATATCATTTACATAGCATGGAATAAGAAACAGTCAACACTAGCAAAAAAACAGAAAATAACATTTATTTACAATTACTAATTTTAAATAGTTTTACAATTTTATTTTTAAAACTTCTTTGACTCTCGAAAAAAATGTCAATACCTATCATTCAATTGATTACCCAGGGAGCACATTCTATACAGAGGCGAATTTTGACCCAAGTTGGTATGAGCTGTATGAACACAAAATATATCCTTATTTCTACTTAAATACTGAGGAACTAATATTCCTATCTTCATTAGGAATTGACTACATTGAATTTTATTATTCAAAATCTTATACAAAAAAATAAGACAAGATATTTCCCTTCTATTCTGTAATGTAGAAAAGTTAAATTCTTCCAAAAGTACAGTGTATGGTATATCAAAGTGATATACGCCATATTTTCTAAAATACAAATACCTTAGAATTTTTTTTTGGATTTTTTCAAGTGCCTCAATGTGAACGGTATACGAGGGAGACCAGATTATAGATGCATACTCTACTATACTTCGAACATAGGTGTTTTTAAAGACTAATGATGGTATTCAAATTATTGAAGTTATGTGAGTTGCGAATTATAAATCCCAACATTTTATATGCCTTTTTGGTGATTTCTGCAACATGCGCATTAAAGGACAAACCATTGTCAAACAAAACACCAAGGTCCTTAATTTCGGATTTTCTTATAAGGCTCCTATTATTTATGGTGTATTCATGGTTTACGATGTTATTTTTCTTTGAAAACGTGAAAGTGAAACATTTGCCTATATTAAAGTTCAGATAATTTCTGGTAGCCCAGTCATAAATTTTATTAAAATCTTTCTGTAGTAGATCACAATCCTTAACACTGTTTATTGATTTGTAAATTTTAAAATCGTCAGCAAATAACTGGCATACCGAATGATCCACAGCTCGAGGAAGATCTCCGACTAAACATAAGAAAAACAAGGGTCCCAGATTTGAACCTTGGGGCACTCCCGACGGTACGAAGTATTCCAGCGATTTTGCTCCTCTATATACCACATATTGTTTACGCCTTTCCAGATATGATGAACATAGTTTCAGTAATCCCTCTGAAAATCCAAACTGATGAAGTTTACCAAGTAGTACGCAATGGTCAACTTTATCAAAGGCTTTTGCGAAATCTGTAAATATCACGTCTAATTGACCATTATTATTTAACGTTTCATTTGCTGTTTGACTAAAACATGCCAGATTTGTCATAGTAGATTTTTGTCTCATAAATCCATGTTGTTCAATGGGGAGGCATGGAGAAACGTGATAATAAATTTTATTGTACAATATTGACTCAAATATTTTACTGGGTGAACGAATTAAGGCTACCGGTCTATAATTTTTAATGTCACTTTTGTCACCACTTTTGAAAATAGGTGAGACTTTCGTTATCTTCCATGCATTTGGATAAACAGACGTTTTCAATATAAGATTAAAAATTATACTAAGGGGTTCTAATAGAAACTCCTTGCAACCCTTAAATACATATGGAGGTATTTTATCAGGTCCAACCGATTTTTTTGGTTTCAATGTTTTAATTGCAGACATGATTTCTTCTTCTGTGATCGACTTTATAGCTAATATATCATTTTGAAAAATGATATCATCAGTAATATTAAGTGTTTTACTATTTGTAGAATAAACACTTTCGAAAAACCTAGCAAACGCTGAAACGATTTCGCTGTTATCAATCATCTGCTCCCCCTCGTAAACCATCCTACATGTACTGCCTTGAGAAGAACTTTTTAGGGAACCTATGTATCTCCAAAAATTTGTGGCGTCAAAATTTATATTATTTTCTATATCATTCATATACTTTTTATATGCACTTTTTATATGTCTTAATTTTAGACCTTAAGGAAACAAACATTTGTTTGTCATTCGGATTAGTAAACAGATTATATCTTTTCTTAAAGACGTGCTTCCTTTTTATATCTGAAATAATGTTTTTATTATACCATGGAGGGTAATTTCGTTTATTAAATTTCGCATACGGAACACATTCATAAAGTATTGTATAAAAAATATTATAAAATGTACTTACTACAGTATTTACATCATTCGACAGATACATCTCATTCCAACTCGCATGGCTTAACATATTATATACCTACCTTTAAGAAATCAGCTCTCTTGAAATTATACTGAGTATTAAACATTTTGTTTTTTTGAGGATCGTTAAATTTAGTTTCAGATTCAAATTCTACATATATAGAGGGATGCTCTGGGACTTCTCTAACAAATGGAAAATCACATTTTTCTAACATTACGTTTGTTATTATAAATCACTAATTATGTTGAATGAAGTAAAACGCAGAAGGTTTGTTAGTTGTATGTTTAATCTATCACATAGAATAGTACAAGTACAATGATATGTGTGTGTACAATGTACATGCTACCTCTTTCGTGTCTTATTACATTCTGAATTAGCTTTGTCCTCAGGAAGGCAAGGGCGGTACAATGCGTCACCGAGGAGCGCGCTTAAATTTAAAAATATAAAGAAAAACAGTAACATAACTCCCCGCCTTGAAAGTACAACTTTCAATATATCTCATAGGGACATTAAATAAAAAATGACATATCTACATAAATATTACATAAATGAATAAATGCACTAGTATAGTTCTGCTTTTTGTGATTTTAATTCTACAACACCTTGTTACCTTCACTTAAACTGCCCTCAATGGGTAATACACATAACTTTGCAAACGAACGTTTCATTACACTTCCTTTTGAAGTCTTTATGGACGCCACTCTTGAGATCCCATCGGCTCCTGGATGTAGTTTAACAATTCGTCCCATGGGCCACTCTAACGGAGGAGCGTTGTCAACCTTAATAAGGACTATGTCGCCTTCCTTGAGAGTCAACTGATTTGATTTCCATTTGACTCGTTGTTGTAGTTCGGATATATATTCTTTCGACCACCTGCTCCAGAAATGCTGCAGGAGTTGTTGAACTCTTTGAAACTTTGACAGTCGATTTTCGTTGATTTCGGTAAGGTTGCTGTCTGGCAACGTTGTCAATCGTCGACCAATCAAGAAATGAGCTGGGGTAAGGACGTCGAAGTCATTTGGATCATTGGAAACAGGAGTGAGGGGTCGGGAGTTTAAAATCGCTTCTACTTGGGTAAGCGTTGTATAAAATTCTTCGAATGTTAATAAAGCCCTTGACATTACTCTTTTTAGATGATATTTACATGATTTTATACCCGCTTCCCATAATCCCCCAAAGTGTGGACTATGAGCTGGAATGAAGTTCCAGTTTACTCCTTCATTTGCGATAGTTTCACTTATAACATGATCATGCTCTGTTATAAAATTACCTAATTCTTTCAATTCTACCTGAGCACCCACAAAATTTCGACCATTATCAGAGAAAATTGATTCTGGTTTGCCACGTCGAGCTGCAAAACGCCTGAAAGCGGCAATAAATGCTTCAGTCGTCAACTCCGTCACTAACTCCAAATGAATTGCCTTTGTGGCAAAACACACAAATAAGCTCACGTAACATTTGATTGTTTTACTACCACGACCCTTTTTTTCTTTTAGCATAAAAGGCCCTGCGTAATCTACTCCGGTTTTGTAAAAAACTGGTGACTGTGTAACTCGTGACTCAGGTAGATGTCCCATGATCGGGTTAGTTTGTCTAGGATTTGTTCTAAAACATTTAATGCAACTATGGACAACAGATTTTGCAAGATTTCTACCACGTAGTGTCCAATAATGTTCTCGAATAGATGACAATAAAAGTTGTGGACCTGCATGAAATAATCGTTCATGTTCATATTCAAAAAGTAACCTAGTAAGGGGATGTTTTGATGATAAAAGAATGGGATGCTTTTTTCCATATTCAAAATGAGAAAGCAGTAATCGACCTGTAATTCTCAAAATTTCGTTTGAATCTAAAAATGGATTTAACCGTGAAAGATTACCCTTTGCATGATAAATTTGTTTAGTTCGTAAATGAAAAATAACATCATAAAAGCTTTCGTTTTGTGATTGTTTAATTAGGCATTGTAAGGAATTATCTAGCTCAGATTTCGTTAAATGACCTAATTTACGAGTTGTAAATTCTCTTTTGCAGTTAAAAGCAAATCGTAAGCAATATGCAGTTACTCGTATTAATTTTTTAAAATTAGAAAAGTTTTTAATAGGTATGACACTGTTCTCTAAATTTATGAAAGACATGGATTGTTTTTTGACTTCTGGAAGTTCACCTTCCAAAGTTGGAATTGTTTGAGGCCAATGTTTTTGAGACTTGCTTAACCAATAAGGCCCAAACCACCATAAATCACAATTTTGAAGTTTGCTAGGAGTTATACCTCGAGTTAGTAAATCTGCTGGATTTTCTCGAGTAGGAACATGATTCCAGGTATGAATTTCGGTAAAAGATTGAATCTGTGCTACACGGTTTGCGACAAAAGTCTGTAACAAATTTGGTGGAGTTCTGATCCAACTTAAGGCTATAGTGGAATCAGACCATAGAACTATTGAATCGAATGATAATCTCATTGATATTAGAACCCGTTTGACCAACTGAATAAGAACTAATGCACCGCATAATTCTAACTTTGGTACCGTTAAAGGTTTTAATGGGGCGACCTTTGATTTAGAAATTAACAATGAAGTTTGAATGCTCCCATTAGAATCTACACTTCTTAGAAAGACACATGCTCCATATGCTTCTGTAGAAGCATCTGCGAAACCGTGAATTTCCAATTTAATTGGTTTTTGACATATCACTTGACGAGGAATTTCAAGTTGGTTTAGACAGAAAAGTTGTGTTCTAAATTGTTGCCAGCTTGTATGTAATTCATTTGGCAATGATTCATCCCATGAAATTTTGTATAACCAGAGTTTTTGTAAAATAATTTTTGCCTTTATTAAAGCTGGACTTAAGAGACCCAATGGATCGTATATCTTGGCAATTTCAGATAACACCGATCGTTTTGTAATTGTATTTTCATTAGTATATTCTGTGATATTGAACATAAGTACGTCATTTGAACTTGACCATAAGAGACCTAACGTTTTTACATTGCCAATATCACCTATGTGCATAACATTTGAACATGCTATAGGAGATTGAATAATTTTAAGAAGTTCATTGCTGTTTGATATCCACTTTCTAAGATTAAAACATGCAGATTTCAAGATTGATGATATTTGCAGACATAATTCAGCAGCCTTTTCTATGGACTCGGCACCCGTTAATAAGTCGTCTACATAAAAGTCATGTTGTATTATTTCTGCTGCCTCTGGATAATTTTTAACATTATCGATTGCTAACTGTGCTAAACATCTAATGGATAAAAATGGAACTGAAGCTGTTCCATAAGTTACGGTATTTAGGGTATAAGTATCAATGTTTTGCGAAGGGTTTGATCTCCAAAGAATTTGTTGTAGCGGTCTTTGTTCAGGTTTCACTAGTATCTGTCGATACATTTTTTCTATATCTGCGCACACTACGACGTTATGCTGTCTAAATCTTAGAATAATTGAAATTAGTTCGTCTTGTATCGTTGGCCCCACTAACTGAATGTCATTAAAAGAATAGCCTGAACTTGTCTTCGCCGACGCGTCGAAGACCACACGTAATTTTGTTGTTAAACTTTGTTCCTTTAAAACACCATGATGAGGAAGAAAATAATTTATTTCATTATTATCGGACGCGATTTTTGTCATGTGATTTAACTGTTCATACTCGTTCATAAAATCGCAATACATTTCACGCAAATTATGATTTTTGTTAAGTTTATTTTCGACTGCATAAAATCTATCTAAAGCTGTTTGTTTAGATTCACCTAGTACACACGAGGATTGTTTTAAAGGTATAGTTACAACGAATCTTCCATCTTTATCGCGGTATGTTGTTTTTGAATAAATGTTTTCACATTCTTGTTCCTCAATAGACATTTTTGAAATTGTAGGATGTAACGGCTCCTCAATTTCCCAGAATTTCGCTAGCTGACGCTGTAAATCCAAATTCTGACTGAAATTACAGTACATTGTCTTATTATGCTTTAAATGCGCTACAGGACCAGATATGACCCACCCTAAACATGTTTTCTGCATAATAGGTTGATTGTTACCTAGAGATATCTGTCCTACTGAAAGACATTTATAGAATACATCGGCTCCTAAAAGAATGTCTATTTTATCAGGAATGTTATAATTAGGATCTGCTAACCTTAAATGTGACGGAATTTTTAAGAATTTTGTATCTACAAACTGCCCTGGTATAGTTTCACTAATTTTCGGTAGAATCAAGCACGATATGGAAATGTTAAAATTGTTATGTATTGATTGTAGCGTTACAATACACCTGTCGTTAACCTCTGATACCGCTTGACCAATTCCTAAGACAGATAATTTTACCCTTTCTTTTTGTAGCCCTAGTTTATTAGCTAACTGCGAAGTTATAAAATTCGATTGCGACCCTGTGTCTAATAGCACCCTGCACGTGTGAGAACACCCTGTAGAGTCTAAAATTTGAACCAAAGCTGTAGATAGCAACACTTCGTTTGTACTCGCAACATTGTGATTTGATACTACAAAATTTGTCTGTGTTACACTACTGTCTTTACCATTTGATTCCGCAGTATTTGATTTTTGCACTTCTTCAATTGGATTATTTGATTTTGAATGCCTCTCAAAATGCAAAAGTGTGTTATGTCTCAACTTACATTTTCGACAATGACCCGATTTACACTGGTTAACAAAATGATTGTTTCGCAAGCAATTAACACAAAGTTTTTTATTGTTCACTTGTTTGACTCGCTCGTCAATAGATAGCTTTAGGAATTCACTACAATTGTTTATCGCATGAGAACCCTTACAATAAACACATGTTACGTCATTGGTAGTTAAAAATGTATGATTTGTTTGGTTGGATGTACGCGTATTATTACTTTGTGCATTAAACTTTTGATTAAAATGTTTGGCCTTTCTTTGTGTAGTATCCGCATGATTAAACTCTAGCGTTTCTAGAAGATCAGCTTTATTTTTTAAAAAATCTTTAAATTCCTCTACTGAAGGAAGCTGTTCATATTTTTTAAATTTTTCCCATTCGCGTTCTGTAGCGCTATCTAATTTACGGCTTAATAAAAATATTAACAAAGTATCCCAATGTTGTATAGGTTGACCTAACATCTGTAAGGCTCGCATATGTCTCGAAATGATATCTACTATTTTACGAAACTCGACAGATGACCCAGTTTGTAAATTAGGTATATCTACTAGCGATTTCACGTGATTATAAACTAAGAGCTTTGTATTATTATATCTCTCGCATAAAAGTTGCCATGCTATAAGATAATTTTCGTTTGATACTTGTAATGAATGAATGACTTGTTTCGCGTTACCTTCTAATTGTGCTCGTAAATAATGAAACTTAGATATGTTTGGTATATCAGGATTGTCGTTTATTAAGGCTGAAAAGGTATCCCTAAACTCTAGCCAATTTTCATAATTTCCTGTGAATTTAGGCAATTCAATTTGTGGCAGTTTTACGCGTGAAAAACCAAAATCAGTTTTGTTTGTATGTATTTCTGAGACCTTGAAAGTATTGTTCTCGGGTTGATTAGAATGTTCTTCAGCATGCTTAGACGATGTATGTGAGTGCTCAGAGTTCACTGAAAGAGATTTACCACTAACACTAGTTAAATTGTCAGTTTGTATATTGACACGAGAATGATCTGTTATAATTTCTTTACACTGTGAAATTAATTTAAAATAGAGATTTTCAAAAGATTCTCTCTCAATAATTTGTTCTTCAAGATTATCATGTTTTATTTCTAGGGCACTTTGACATACCTCAAATTCTTCTAAAAGAGATTCTTGTTTATTTAACCTTAACTCTAATTCCCTGATTGTTTCTTTATTAACAGATTCACCTGCATTTAAATTAGAAATTGTAATTTTGACATTCTCTAAATAATTTTTAAAAAGAGTAAGTCTGGCTTTTATAGAACCTCGTTTTCGAGTAAGAGTTTTAATTTCATCAGACATGTTTAAAGTCGATAGATAGATAGAAATTAAAATGGATATATTAATTTCAACTTACCCAAACAGGAGTGTTTTAAGGAGGGAAATAACAGGACTCACTTGCTATTGATGTTGACCGACGAAGTCGTTTTATAGTTGTCCACACCAAACCGTTGAGTTGTTGCCTTGGAGAGTATGCGTGCTAAGATCTCGAAACTCCACTTGTTCCGCTGTACAGCCTGACCACCTGTGCTACTGTATCGACTTGTCTCCACCAAACACGTGTTGTTAGTGTTAGGTTGGATTTGATTTTTGATTGTTTTCCGGTTAATCCGGGACTCGATGGACCATAAATATGTTATTATAAATCACTAATTATGTTGAATGAAGTAAAACGCAGAAGGTTTGTTAGTTGTATGTTTAATCTATCACATAGAATAGTACAAGTACAATGATATGTGTGTGTACAATGTACATGCTACCTCTTTCGTGTCTTATTACATTCTGAATTAGCTTTGTCCTCAGGAAGGCAAGGGCGGTACAATGCGTCACCGAGGAGCGCGCTTAAATTTAAAAATATAAAGAAAAACAGTAACAACGTTAAAGTTAGTTAAAATTAGATCCAAGTATCTCCCTCTTCGATTTAAAACACTATTATGCTGGGTGAGACCCATGATACTCACAAAATCTACATAGGCTTTTTCTATAGGCGACATATTATTTAATTTCATATCAATCAAGCTCGGAATATTAAAATCTCCTACCAAAATAATTTTTCCCTTAAATTCCAACATACAATTTTCAACATAATTAAAAAAGTCGGTATATGTGTGCTGAGACTGATTAGGTGGAATATATACTGTGCATAAGTAGATTTCAGTGAAGGGTAACTTGATTTTAACCCATAAATCTTCGATTGCCTTATTTGAACAAAAATATGGTAAAGCATTGCAATCATATTTGGATTTGACAGCGACCAAGACACCCCCTCCTCTAGTTTTTCCTTTATTCACAAAATCACGATCCCTTCTAAATACAATATATCTATTATCAAAAATTTCGCGATCATATACTGAAGATGTCAACCAGGTCTCTGTCAAACCCACAAAATCGAAATCAGAGGATTCTACAGATGCTCTAATATCATTTAATCTAGAATTTAGTCCTTGAACATTTTGGTAAAATAGATTAAACTTTTTATAATTCCGGTTAATGGACATCATTTAAACTAGCAACAGAATTTATAACATACACCTTTGCACCATCCGTCTTACGCTTTAGTATTTTACCATCTTTCACCCACAAATACTTGATATTTTCTTTCTTCTTATATTCGCGGCACTTAGAGAATAAAGCCCTGTTCGCACTGGTTAAAGATTCGTTAATATACACAGGTTGCTTGGGATTTACATTGCGCACATCCAAATCGATATCTCCCAGAACTAACGATCGTCTTATTTTTCTTGCTTGCATAAATTCGTCCTTCGCAATTTTGGACACAAATTTTAGAAAAATTCCTCTAGGATCAGAGGCTTGATGTTCTTTTTGTTTTTTGTTGATACGATAACAACAATCAATCTTAGTAAAACTAAATTCTACCTTGAGAGCATTACTTATTTGACCTACAGTAGATAAAACATTTTCATATTTCGTCTCAGGAATTCCAAAAATTTCCACACTGTTTAGCCTGGTATGCTGTTCTTGTTTATTAAGATTGATTCTTAGATCATCGTTTTCTTTCTGCAGCTGTACACTTACTCTCTAGTTGATCTATCTTTTGCAAACAGGCAGATAATTTTTGCTCTTGATTTTTAAGTATTTTATTGTTGTCATCAATTTTTTCATGACAACTTTCCAGAGATTTCGAAATAGTTTGATTAACATCATGTAATTTTTGTATTTCTTTTAACAAAACACCAAAAGAGGGTTCGCAGTTTTCACAGCGCCACGCACCGTCGGCAGCTCTCCCGCGGCTTCCAAACAGCTTAAATGAATTGCCCTTTGACAGTTTTTCTCACTGCACTTGGTACCCTTTTTAGATGTTTGGGTTATTTTCTCATTGCATTTCACACATAACGATGACATGGTGCATAAAGAAGTAAATAATACGTATATATATACTTTACTTTAAAAGAGAAAGAAAACTATTATCGGTAGTACGTTAAGAGATAAGAACTAGCCCCACGGAAAAAGAGGATCTGATATCCAGTTCACAAAAACGTTAGATTTGTCGTTTAATAAGTATAATTTCACCAGTTTCCTTATGAATTATAAACATTCATAACTTCACATTTAAACCACTTACAGTGTTTAAATGTGAAAAAAAAAAAAAAAAAAAAAAATTAAAAAATTCACTGTATCTCACCACTACAAACATATGTTACACATATGTGGACATTTTTTTATTAGTTACCTATATAGATAGATATAGAAAAATAGTATTAACATACTGAACGGAGTTACTACAAACATTATGAATTCAAAAGCTACAAAATTTAGGCTTTATCATCAGACATCTTGGATACCGCTAAGCACGTTTTATGCCAAATTTACTGTGACTTAAAACAGCAATTTCTGCATTAAGAAATCTCATCCTAGACATCCACCTGATATTTACTTATGATTAATCATTAATTTTATTTCTGACTATATGTGTAGTAATAACACATCTACCAAACTTACAGAAATTTCAATTTCAATGCATTTTAAAATAAAAACAGTGTGTAAGGAAACTGGAGGGGTGCTAATTAGAAGCGATGGGGAAAAAAATATTATGTTAAACTCGTACAAAAAATACGTTTTCTAGACTCGTAAAATTGCCGGACTCCGCTTTTCCCTCGTCCTGAAAACATGTATTTTTTGTACTAGTTAAACAAATAACTATATTAGTTTTCAAGAAATTAACAATTTCAATATATCAAACATATTATTTCATTATTATTAATTAATATCTACAATTTCAGTTCAGTTCAGTATGACCTCTCTAAAGCTGGCATCGCCACAGAAATATTAAAAAAAAAGACAATGTGAGTATTAAGGGATAATTTAATGCCTTTATTTAAAATTTAGAGCTCTTGCCCTTTACGCAGAATTGGTGGTGCTGCTTACTTAGCACCATCATAGTGTAAAAAATGATGTTTTTCACCCAATTTAAAAAAATTATTCAGTAACATATGTATTGCATCCCTACTCACAGGTGGAAAAACTTATACTGGCTAGTTCTAAATATCATCTTGATTTTCTCCATGCCTATTGATTACTTACTTTTTTTATATAGGAGCTCAGTGGTCAACCGGTTAAAGACGTTAGATTTTTAATCATTCTCCACGGTTGATGAGGGTTCGAATCTTACCGTGATAACTTTTTCTAATTACTCCAATATTAAATCTGTAACTGGTAGTGTTCTTAATATGCAACTAGTACTGAAATATCACTGTATAAATAGCTAACAACTGTCGCCAGATCAGTCATTTTACCTACCCCCTGTATACCTTTAGGTGATGCGCGCCGTCAGACATTTGCGGGCCATCCCCATAATAAACTAATAAACACGGGCGAGAAACCCGGCTGGAAAAAATCTTTCTCTTTGGTTCTTGGCCCTAGCGGCGTTAAGTTGTGTTTTTGTGAGTGCCTGTGTTTAGCTGGGTATGTACTAAAGACATTATATTAATTCACCCCATTTTCGATAAATAACTTGGATAATTCATTGTAGGCATTTTGAATCCACTTTAAGTTTTAATATTTGAATTTTTATACTATTTATATATTATGTGCTAAAGGCATCTATTTATTCACCACGTGGCTTGTTCGTCTCACGAGGATGATTTATTTTTCACTTTGAAGCATTAATTATATATGCATTTAATGATACTCATATATTACATTATTTCAAAAACCACTTAATATATTTAAATTCAATTGAGGTTTCATTGTTTAATGTTTATTCACTTCGGGTGTTATTAATAACCATATAGAACTAATTTGCTGGGGCACTGTTTCCACAAATTGGTTAAGGTAAAGAAATTCGTTACATTAACGTTCCATTGGTAATCGCTACCACGAGACACTCTTTGGGAGCAATTATCATTGCTAACTCTGAGGTGGCGACATAAATATAAAACTTCCACCGCTGGACAAGACTGCAAAGACAAGAAGTGGTAGGGTTCACTAGACAAGCCGAGAGGCATTGTACCGGGTGGCCAAATTTGCTTGCTATTATAGGACAACTCGAGAACTAAGAGAGATACAAAAAAATTAACCCCCCTTTCTCGTGCTCTTTTTGTGAGACAAACTTAATGCCGAAATGCAAAATGGCCCGTCTTTTGTTTTTGAGATATTAGCGAATATTTGATTTTTCAAATTTTCGATGCCTGCGCATATCTCGGTTATTTTAGATATTAGAAAAAACCAACTTACATGTTCTTCAGACACTTTTTTAAAAGGAATGCAGTGGCGTAGGCAATATTTTAATAAATTGATGAAATTTCGAGTTATGACATAAACATGTATTTTTTTAAATGACAATCGTAGTCGGCTATGATTTATTTATTTATTTATTTATTTATTTATTTATTTATTTATTTATTTTAGTTACAATGTCCAACGGGAAAAACCCAATTAAAGGACAAGGATACAAATGTTAACATTACTTAAACCTAACAAAATGAAAATATTGTAAATGACAGTATGAGTACAGAAAACCAACGGGATAAACATATAAACAGATATTATGTACATATTATACATACACACAAACAATAAGCAATTAGGTATACATAACTAGTTATAATTTATTAGACAAATAAGCATTTAATGGACTTTATAGAATCGAAAAATATATCGAGTCGATCTTCAAACAACTGGTAATTAACAACCATCTGGTAAAAAGGAGATGCCGTTAATAAGTTGGTAAGAGGAATCGGTAAATACAATACAGAACTAGTTCTAGAATTAAATCTAGGAATGCGATAGACAATTTTAGATACCAATGAGGGCGAGTTGAGTAAATTGTTAATGATTTTGTGAAGAAAGATCAGCGAGTACATAACGCGTCTACTTTGCAGGCTAATTAAATTCAATCTAGACAACAGTATATCCTCAGGAATACCCCGAGTTGGGGTACAAGACACCAAAATTAATGAAATGCAAACTCTTTAGATACTTCCGCTGTACTCTCTCCAATTGTAAAATGTGAGTATTGTAAAGCGGACTCCAAATAACGGAAGCATATTCCAATTTACTGCGAACAAACGTATTGTATAGAATATTCAACGTCCCCTCATTCCGAAAGTCCTTGGAGTTACACAAGACAAAACCAAGACTTTTAAATGCGGCATCACTTACCACGCGAATATGAGCATCAAAAGATAAATTACAACAAAATGTAACACCCAGGTCGTGGAATTCCGAGACTCGATTCAAGATACTTGAATCGAGAGTATAGTTAAAAAGGTGGATATCTTTGCGACAGCAATAGGACATACTGTTACATTTATTTATGTTCAAAGGCAAATAATTATCATTACACCACCGATACAAATTGGATAGATTATCTTGCAATTTTAAGCAATCAGAAGCAGACTCAATTTCTATAAATAATTTTAAGTCATCCACATACAGCAGATAGTCAACATTAAAGAGTTCTGTTAAATCATTTATGAACAATATAAAAAATAGAGGCCCCAATACAGATCCTTGGGGAACTCCAGACAATTGCGGAAACTTATTAGACTGAAAACCCCGGTATTGAACGAATTGAAATCTATCGTCGAAATATGACCGAAATAACGATAAAAAGTTATTGGAGTAACCAAATGAACTCAATTTCTTAATCAGCAAATCATGGTCGAGGCGATCAAAAGCTTTAGAGAAATCGGTATAAATTACGTCAACTTGGTTTCCTCTGTCCAATACTTCAGCAATATACTGGACCTTAGTAACAAGATTCGTTGTCGTGGAGCGTCCTTTCATGAATCCATGCTGGTATTGAGAAATGTGCTTTTCAACGTGAGAATATAAGTAGTGATGGGTAATTAACTCAAACATTTTAGAGAAGTTGCAGATTATCGCTATAGGACGATAATTGGTGACGTGATTCTTCGCACCTTTTTTAAAAACCGGGCAAATTCGAGAATCTTTCCATAATTGAGGAAAGACGGCTGATTTTAGCATGCAATTAAAAATCAATTTTAGCAGGGTTACAAGAACTGCTGCACAGTCCTTTACCAAGAAGGCGGGTATTAGGTCAGGACCCATTGTGAAATTACCTTTAATTTTTTTTGCAGCGTTTAAAATATCAACCTCGCTTATCAGTGGAATGTTTAAATTATCGCCGTTGACAGGAAGGTCAGGGAAATATGGACCATTGGGAGCTTTATAAAAAGCTTTAGAAAAATAATCAGCAAAGGCCTCAACGATTTCAGAGGGCTTATCCAGTTGTGCGTCGTCGTAAAACAAAGAAGGAGGAATTGATGCAGAACTAGATTTAGAATTAATATAAGACCAAAAACGTTTAGGATTTAAAGATAGTTCGTCTTCAATAGACCTCAAATAATTCTTATGAGCTAAGTTTATGCGAGGTTTAAGTTCAGATCGTAAGTTCCTGAAGTCATTATAAATAGCAATATTATTAGACGATTTGTATTCACGTCATAATTTGTTTTTCAGTTTCACATTTTTAATAATATCATAGTCAAACCATGCCGGATAACATCCTCGAGACTCCCTCTTAGCCGGTACATGCTTTAATAGTATTGAATTAAAAATATTGTAAAACTCCTGAAGCATCGAATTTACATCAGCCAAAGTAGAGAGAGAAGCCCAGTCGGCATTTGCAATGTCCATATACAATAGATTCAAGTTACATTTTTTATAATTAAGGCCACGATTAAGATTAACAATAGGGAAGGGCTTATAGTTGCTATCCGAGAATTGGGAATTAATTATAAGTGCAGGATGATGATGGTCTTCATTGAGTAGAGGATCGTCAGCCTTAGAAACCACACAGTCATCGTAATTACTATATACAAGATCCAAAATTCTATTATTTATGTTTCGAATATTATTATTTTGGGTAAGGTTAAAAAACTGCGCAAAGTAACTCAACGAATTAATGACAGGACTATGAAGATTATCCACAAAATTGGGTATATTAAAATCGCCAACAATTAGAATGTTGGACTCTAGAATGTAATAAATGGATTCAATAGCATCAAATAAAAGGTCATAAACATTACAGCTCATGTTTGGAGGAATATACAAGAGCAGTACATATAAGATATTACCTAGAAAATTAATTTTTATACACAATATAGCTAACATGACTAGTTCCATGAATGTGTCACAGAGAGAACTGAGATCAATTAAGACGGGTTTGAGAGTCTTATTAGCAGCAAGGAGAACTCCCCCACCCCTACAGGTACAGTAGACTCCCGATTATCCGAAACCCGATTATGCGAACTCCGCATTATCCGAAACGACACATGAACCAGATTATCCGAAATGATTCTCGCTATGCATCCGCATTATCCGAAATTTATGAAATATGTATGTAAATATAAAATATATATTATAGTCTTTATAATCTAAATTGAAACTGCATAAAAAATTCCGACAAACAACACACGTGCCTAAACCAAGAGGCCGCCGTCGAAGTGCAGGTGTTTCTTTTGTCGGAATTTTTCAATTGACATTATATAGACTATACCAATTACCTCTTTCTTGAATTTATGAATATGAATATGTATTACCATTATAGAATGTAGATTATATATCATTTTATTATGTATTATTTATCCCGTACAGATGTATGTATTATACATGATGTATTGTTAGGATTTATTACATACATCTATAAAAGCATATGCAGTTACTTTTTCCTATGTATGTATTTAAATTGAAATTTAATAAATACTCCTTAAACAAACATAATATGTACATCATGTTAATGATTTTGCTCAATCTCCGCATTATCCGAAATTTCGATTATCCGAAATCGCTCCGGTCCACATTATTTCGGATAATCGAGAGTCTACTGTACCAGTATAGTTATATCTACGGTCGCATCGAAATACATCATACAGATGCATATCAAATAGTTCTGAATTTAAAAATTTATCATTTAACCAAGATTCAGTGAGGGCGATCATATCGTATTCTGTGGTAGCACAAGAAGACGCAAAAAGTCGGTCAGTTTTCGTCCGAAGTCCACGAACGTTTTGGTAATAGCAGGTGAGATGATGTCTGACGGAACTATCGGAATGGGGAGACGGAAATGGTTGCTATTTAGGTTCTAATATGTTAGCTCTAAATAACTCAAGATTTTGTTTATAGGCAACACATTTGTTGTTCCATGCCGCATGATTAATGTCAAGATTAGAATATTTTGTATCATTCCCTTTCTTTAAATTGTAACAATTTATACAGCATAGTACTTCAGATTTGTATTCTTTTAGAGTATGATTTTGAGCACAACGGGGACATAAATATTCTCTAGATTTACATTTATCTGCAAAGTGATGGAATTCGCTACACTTAAAACAGCGGCGTAGTTCGATGGCATCAAAGACAGTACAGAAATCATATCCAATAAACAACTTACCCTCATTCATAATTTTACCATATGTAATTCGATCGACTTGGTAATAGGCTTGAAATAAATTTTTATTTTTCCTTAAAGGTGTAACATTCAAAAGATTTAATTCACTCTGGTGATCAAATAAATACCCGTTTTGACACTTAATAAAATTAGTAAGCGAGTTTTCATCGAATTTCTTCGATATACCGACAATTTTTATCCTAGGGTGTAACGTTGCAACATCCTTAACGTCATATTTACTGGATATAACATCCTCAGCTAAGTTTTTGAATTTGCTGCAGTCGGTGGACGTCGAACAGCTCACAATTATACTGCCATCTCTGGCATTCTTTACATTAGTAAGATTAATATTTGATGAAATAGGATTAATAGATTTTAGTACTCATTCTTCGTCTCACAAATACTTTATTCTTAGGCTTAACAATGACACTTGCTTTAGTCTTAGCGTTCTTAGCGGTATTTAGTTAGAAAGATAATTTTTTTCTCTTTTCAGCTATATATACTCGTAATATGTGTGGTTAATTTATTCGGCTTGACTATTTTTAAAGGAATCTTAGAATTTTTAAGGTTATTAATAGCTGCCATTTTGTTTTGGCACAGTGGGCGTAACTTCACAGTAATAATTGTTTCTTATATAATATTTCAGCATGTCGAATTTTTCATAATTTTGAAATGCCATTCTTGAAATTTAAAAGTATTCTAAAATTTCTAGGAAACAACTATTCGCAGATCAATTATTATAAGCGGTATAAATTACAGACACAAAGTGATAAATGCAGTTAGAACTGTCAATAACTTAAATTTCAAACAAAAGATATACGTCTACTACGCGAAAACGAAATGGGAGCTATTAATAACCTTAAAAAGTTAAAGATTCTATAAAAAATAGTTAAGTCGAATAAATTAACCACACATATTATATATCGCTGAAAAGAGAAAAAAATTATCTTTCTAACTAAATCATAGCCGACTACGATTTTCATTTAAAAAAATACAAGTTTATGTCATAACTCGAAATTTCATCAACTTATTAAAATATTGCCTACGCCACTGCATTCCTTTTAAAAAAGTGTCTGAAGAACATATAAGTTGTTTTTTTCTAATATCTAAAATAACCGAGATATGCGCAGGTATCGAAAATTTGAAAAATCGAATATTCGCTAATATCTCAAAAACAAAAGAAGATGGGCCATTTTGCATTTCGGCATTAAGTTTGTCTCAGAAAAAGAGGTCGAGAAAGGGGGGTAAATTTTTTTGTATCTCTCTTAGTTCTCGAGTTGTCCTATAATAGCAAGCAAATTTGACCACCCGGTAGTTTAGTGGGTAATTTGGTCATCTTAGCGCCACCAGCGGCGAAGCAAAAGAAGTGTGGGCCAGGAAGAAAGACTGGTAACCGCCAACGGGGACGGACGTCGCGGATACTAGGTATTCGCGTACGAGCAGCCCGTCTCAGGCAGAGGAGCCTACATAAGTGGTTTTACATTAAATCGTCCCTAGTCGTGGTAGGCACGCCGTTTACGTTTCGGCCGTTTACGTTACGCCATTTATGTTTCGGCGCCGTCGATTACGATTTCTCGGAACCCCTGTGGTTTCGAGAATATTACTTAATTCTGACATGGGCGCTTGGCGTATTTCGCGTGTGTCACGCCGACGCCTAGTCGATCATCGTAGGCTACTGCGAGCTAACACGGACTATTAGTGGGTGAATAGCTTGCTTTCACCTCGGTCTAGGGCCGCGCGTTAGCGAAGCCATATAGAAGAGCGTGGTATCATCTACCTGTGTACATCGAGGGTGTCGCCTATTTGGCCAGCAACGGCTAGGACGATCCAGGTGTGTTTTAACACTCCCCTTGCTAGATTTAATCTAGCGAGAGCCACTTCGCGTAACAGACAAGGTATTTTAATCACTTCAACCCTTTTCAATACTAAATACCGGGATGATGCGGCGACACAACCTACTGGACACTTTAATTAATGAGATTTTCCAGGTTTCTCTTATTCTCGAACTAAATGGTAGTTAAAGTTATAACATCGTAAGTCGTTCCTGGGCGCAGTTGCGGCCCGCAAAATAATATGCCGCTCCCTCTCCCATACAAGTCTCTGACTTCCGGGCTTATCATTGAGATGAATGAGGGATAGAGATATATGAATGCACAATATTCTGAATTTATTACGTAAATAGTAACTTCTGTTGAACTTAGGACATGTGTCTTTAAATCTATCACTATAAAAAGGCACACTTTTTATGGGTTCTTCAGTAGCATATGCATTGTACCTTCGCCTGCATGAAGATATATTTTACCACAAATTAAATATTGTACAGAATTGACAGTAAGACAAGGAACCTCAAATTAGAGAAAGTTGCATACAATATCCAATTTAAAAACCTCCGTGAGTCCACGAAGGAAACGTACGTGATTGCTTATCTTCGGCCGGTTGAATTTAGTTATCGGATTAGATCGCATTAATAAATTGAGATGATTTAATCATCTCCAGATAATGCCAAATTGAGATGATTTAATCATTTCCAGATAATGCCAAATTGAGATGATTTAATCACTTCCAGATAATGCCAACTTGGTTGGCGAAACGCGCATCGAGTGCAGTATAGTATTTTGGTGTTCTGTGGAAAACTACATCTGTGTTATATAATTCCAACAGTTTAAAATAAGGTGATTTGTTTCATAATTTGTAAAAAAAAACAGTATTACCATTGTCTCATACTTTACATATTCTTAATTTTCAATAAATACTAAATTTCTAACTATGAAAGTCTTTGAATTTATTTAATAATTAGATAAATGTGTGAGATTTATAAAGTTCCCTCTTATCTTACATAATTTAATTATTTCTTATTGTGACTTCTTGCTAAATAACGCTGAAAAATTATACATAACATATTGTACGGTAAAAGGCAACTGCACGTTTCGTTAAATAGCAAATTCGGTGAAACGTGTCAACAACGCCAATATCGAATTTAAAAGGAAAGAGGTCACTGAGCCACGGCGGAAAATATCAAAGAATTTTGAGCTCCTGTCGCCTCTGTTATATGTTTACTCAGTAATTTTACTATGGCCAGCCGTAATTTTTGTTGTGATATTTTCGAGTTGTAAACTGCTGTGGAATTTTATTGTATATGACGTTGGAATTTTTTTGAAAATTGCGAAATGCGTTGGTAATTTTTGTCATTTTCTGTAGCCTGTACATTAGATATTATAAGAGCTCGTTGGTTCCACTTTATTTCTAGAGTTTACTGTAAAAGTAGATAAATAGTAGTAGTAGTAGTAGTAGTAAGTAAAGATAAATACTTAATTTATAATATAATCAATATTTAATATTCTTTTTAAATATATTTACTATTTACAGATACTTAGACAATCACCTAACGCTAACACAATAATTTTGTTAAAATTACCCAAAAAGAAAAGATGTAGCATAATTATAATGTTTACTTTTCGTTATATTTATCAAGATTCACAGGAAATGTTAGGGTATGCTGCCATTCGCATGATACTCCCAACACAAACAAGTGGTGGAAGTTTAAAAACAATGTCACTTCACTGAACAAAAGTCTTGATATTTAGGATAAAAATATTTCTAAGTGACATCTTTTCTTTTTATAGAACTTATTTCGACCTCATCAACCTCATTCTCTTGGCAGTTCTCAACCACCCCCGTATAATAGATTTGTCTTTTTAGTTTGAAATTTAACAAGCACAAAATCATTTGCTATTATTGTTTCACTGAATGTGTTACCATCTTCTTTTTCACTTATTTCCTCATCTGCCCTTGATGATGCATATGATACCTCAGAGTCTAAATCAGAACTTTCTTTTTGATAGCTATTCTTTTTAACTTCTTCAGTTTCCACAGTTTTTTATTATGTATTCAGGATTTAATATTGCTTTCAACTGTTGTTGAAAGTCGTATTGCTCATATATGGGGTAAATATTTTCGCAACATCCTTCGGCTTGGTAATTTCCACGTGATATTATACGTGACACTTGTCAAAAGGATTCTTTTTCAATTATATTAAATTGTGCATTACAAGCACTAAACATAAAAAACGGGCGTGAAAACAGCAACGCTTTTCTAGCAACAGTTTTGCAATGTGGTAACACTGCACAGCATGTTACGCTGCCTTTAGCTTGATTTTCGTAACGCAGAAGGTAAACATTTTTTCGAAAAGCATATTTTTTCTTCAAGCGTCTAATAATACTTACATTATATTATGTAAGATGTATTATAGAAAAGCCCTATTGTTTTACTAGTAAAGAAATATTCTAATTTTTTTACTACTACAAAAAAGTAAAAGTGTAACCATGACAAAGGATCAAAAAAGAGAGTCATGTAGCTAAGATTTCTCAGAACTTTCAGTTTCAAATTAAATGTCACACTAGATCGCTTTTTATACAAGCATAAATGTTTGAAGAAATACATTCATTTTGACTTTAATTTTGATGCTTGAAGGAAAATAGTATGTCACTCAGAGCAAAGGTCTTTATGTGTTTCCCCCAGTTTACACAGCCTTGGCTAACGCCTCGGCTTTGTAATCTTCTGGGCTCAACAAATAATGTTGGCCTTCTACTCTACTCCTAGTAACAAAATATACTATTGTAATAGATACATCAGATAATAATGCAGAACTCATTGTGGACTCGTAAATAAGGAATTTTACAATATCAATTTCTAAAAAATCATGGCAATCCTTGAAGGTTTGAGAAACACATAAGTGGGAGATATCCTGTCACTGGGTGCGTCCAGCAGAATGTGTCCCTTTACTACTCCCGATGTGTGGAAGTCATTTGGGCCGTAGGAAGGGATAAAAAAATTCGAAAATATATTATTCAAAAACCTTGACACATTAGGCTTTTCTTGTCCAGCATAATTATTGCCAAAAACGCATTCACTATTCGTCCCTTTACAACACCTAACACGTGGAACTCATTGTCAGGCCGTAGAAAAGGGGTATAAATATTTGAAAATATATCAATATTTAAAAAATCTTGACACACTTAGCTTTTCTTTTCGGGCAGAATTGATGTCAAAAATATATTCACATTGCATCCCTTTATAACACCTGATACTTGGAAGTCATTGACGGGCCGTAGGAAACGGGCCAAAAAAAATTCTAATTATATTAATATTCAAAAGATCGTGACATAGTTATTAGGTTTTTTTGTCGGACATAATTGCTGCCAAAACTGTATTCACTAAGAAAGATGCAAAACTTTAATATCATTACCTTGGTGGTATTTTTTTCACATCTTATATGGGGACGTTTTTCCGAAAATCGCCTTTTTTAATGTGACCATAGCAGTTACGCCCCCTTGAGGTAGAGTTAGGAACTTAAAAACTATTTTCAGCAATTTCTCTTGGTCACTTTTCTTAGGGAATTTTTTCCCTAAACCTCTACGACTATTAGTTCTTGATATATGCTACCTCGCCACCATAGACATATAATACTAGGGGAGAACATTCCATTAGAAAAACACCATTTGTTTACAATCATACACACTTTCACACTTGTACACAAGTTGGAAGGAGATGGGTTTATAAAATGGCAATACTGTAACCTACGCGTCCACGTCTGATGTTATCTTTACCAGTGGTGTGCAGTTTTTTTAGGGATCATTACAATAAGTTTTAATTTAAAAGTTTATTTATGTTAGAACTGAGATTTGTGTGGAAGCAAATAAGACATATATTACTGCTTGGACCTATATATTCTCAATACTCTACAAAATCATTATGAAAATCTCAGTAGAATGTTATATAAACAATTCAAAACACTTATAATGGTGTTTCATTCATTGTCCTTGGTCTTGACACACCTGGTCCTAATATTCGGCCTTCCTGTGTTTCTATTGCACCGAAGAAAGTTTTGCCCATGCCTAAACGGATGCTACCTGTAACATTTTAAAAGACATAGGTATGAATGATTTTTGAGAAACTATTCTGCATAGTAGAGCGCTATAAACGCATTTCTCTACTGCAGGTTTTCCTTTTGTTTATTGTATGGCAGTCAAGCGCTATTCACACATTTCTCGACTGCAAACCTTATGAATGCAAATCATTCATTATCAATATAATTTATTATTTAATTTCCTTATTATTATTATTCAACAGCTTTAAATTTCCAAGCTTATAAACACTAATATTTATACACTATTGCCTCAGTCGTTCCACAAAAATATAGTTGGATGTTTATACAACTATAAAAAAAATATTTATTTTTGTGGACGCTATTCACGAATTCCCCCTCATATCTATTTTTATAAACTTTTACCTAATACATATCCTTATACATTTAAAGGAACACATCGGCATTATCCAGCTTTGAATTATTATAATAAACAATTAGATAAAATGTTTTTCTATGGCATGTCCAATTAATTGTAATAATAGCTGAAAAATTTAATAATTAATTAATAAACGGGTTAATTTTCACATAAAATAATAGTTTCAACACTCTAGCAAATCAATCAATTCATCTGTGCTATTTAAGTCACTATCAGAACTAACGTCTAAATTATTTATCTATTTTTTTTTAAACTATCTGCTGCTACTTACAACCATACACCTTTTGTAACCTTTAATACCTTTTTACGGAATAATTTCCTAACTATTATTTCCCAGTAGCTGTAGTTACCTTGTACAGCCCGCCATATTTTAATTTGCCAGTTACCTCTTTGCCGTCTCTAACAGCACTAGCCCAAAGACAAGATCACTTTTTGTAAGTAACACTTCTTTTTCTTATCAAACCTTTTCTTCATTTCTCGACTGAAAAGCTTATGAATGCAAATCATTCATTATCAATATCATCAATGATCAAGTTTTCTCTTTACTTTATCTCTCATAGCTTGAATTTCTGTATTATCTTATTGGATTTGTTTAAACATTTACATTGACAGTATTATTTATACCCCAAACTCCATCAGGAAGCTTTTTCAACCAATAAAAAATCCACATTTGTCTGCTCTCAGGATTATCAGGAAAGCTACAACAATAATATTCTGTATTAAAATATAACAAACATCTAATAGGTTTATTTTTCCTGCATTTCAAATAGTTGCAACAAAATTATTTACTGTTTAAATACTGGAAATCCAGTCTGAAATTGGACAATAATTTTATTACAACGCTACTACATCATTTTTCGGTCTAAAATGCTTTAATTCTAAAAATTTGATACAAAACAGATAAATATTTTTTGCAATAATTTACTTGAAATTTAGTTAATAACACCACTGCTTACGCTAAAAAAACATAACCTTACTTACCGCCGAAATACCAGTCCGGGGTTAGAATAGTCGACTTTTTTACAAACCACGCACTGTTGAACTATTGTAGATTGATTATAAAAGGCTCTAAATACCTCTACTGCCAAAAAAACACTGCAAATAAATAAAAAATCCCAAAAGATCACAAACACAGCACAGCAACATTGGAACGTCATCTTTTGACATAAGAGCGTCATTTGATAGCAAAACAGCCGTACAGCATTGCCATAGTATTTCCCTAACACGATAATAATTTTATGTTATTAGGAAATTATAAATAATTTTAAAAGTAGAGATTATGTATTTTCATTAAAAAACAGATAAATATTTAGTATATTATTTTTTCTTAATTAAACATAAAAATTCAGATAAATATAATTAATACTCTTCGTTTTCAAACACAGGCGGTAGATCTAGGGCAATCCGCATAGATTTTACATCATTGATTTTTGTTGAAAACGATGTCTGATCGGCATAAAATGTAAACAATTCTGTCTCCCCCTTCTTATGTCTATGCTCGCCACCCAGACTGTTAATGAAACAGAAGTATGCGGAGCATAGCGGCTAAACCGTAAGAGCTAGAAAAAATATTTTAGATAAAAGTTATTTTCATTCAAGTGTTCTATGACTTTAAATTATTTTCGATTATACAGGGGGTTTAGTGTAGGCTGGGTGCACCACAACTTTGTTATTTTAAACGGAACGCCCTATATATTATTGAATATTTGGATAGACCATTGTCTGACGAATACAGTGATATAAGATTTGATGGGTCTATCTCTAATAATAAGGAAGATATGGCCAAAAGTGTGCACCATAAGAGTAATGTGTTAGACGAAGACCTGGTACCCTAGGAAAGTATTGACAATCTCTTTCTAACACACTACTCTTATGGTACACTCTTTTGGCTATATCTTCCTTATTATTAAGAGATAGACCCATCAAAACTTATATCACTGTATTCGTCAGACAATGGTCTATCCAAATATGCAATAATATATACAGGGCGTTCTATTTAAAATAACGAAATTGTGGTGCACCCAGCCTACACTAAACACCCTGTATAATCGAAAATAATTTAAAGTCATAGAACACTTGAATGAAAATAACTTTTATCTAAAATATTTTTTCTAGCTCTTACGGTTTAGCCGCTATGCTCCGCATACGCTTAAGTGGTACACCCTGTATATATATTTACGTATATTATGCCATATTATTGTTTTCATTTATATTAGCAAATTCTTATCAAAATGGTACATTTCACTGGCTAAGTGTATAAATATTAGGTGCTATGCGTAAATGTCTGCGCCATGTCCTTTGCTCATTTCTTAAGCTGACTCCTCAGCAGTGAAAACTATGAGCTGCCACTGAAGGACAGGTTTTACTCTTACGTTATTTATTTGGCTTGCAACTAATTGTTTATTGAAAAGTGATACTACATTCATTGTGAGAAGATTGAGTGTCATATTCAGCAGTCTGTATTAATATTTTCACAATATATTCCTCATATAAGTTTCCATTAAAAAATATTAAATTGTCACTGACACACTGACTTTGGAGCTTTTATAAATCATTCATGTTTAATAATTTCTGGCCAAGAGTGAAATTTATCCTTGATAGATACCCTGAAACTGATCTAAATATTATGTTAAGAACATTTGTGAGAAATTTAACACTTCATTAATTCTTACCATTTTTCTTTTCTTCCAGTTTGAAATTGAAATGATTGATAGTCTGCATAAGCTTGCTAAGTATCGCTATGAATGTGGTAACTATTCTGTATCTACATCATACCTATATTTCTGTATGTTGGTATTGCCTCCTAATGATAAAAATTATTTGAGTGCCTTATGGGGCAAATTTGCATCAGAAATTCTTGTGCAGAATTGGGATTCAGCATTAGAAGATCTTAACAAATTAAGGGAATATATTGACTCCAGCCCAAATCAATTTGGCGGTAATAGTTTGCAATTACTACAGCAAAGAACATGGTTAATCCACTGGTCTCTCTTTGTTTTCTTTAATCATGCCATGGGAAGAGAATTAATTATTGAAATGTTTTTATACCGTCCACATTATCTTAATGCTATTCAGACAATGTGCCCCCATATTTTACGATATTTGGCAACTGCAGTCATTATAAACCGTGGAAGAAGATCAGCGCTTAAAGATTTAGTTAAGGTTATTCAACAAGAGAGTTATACCTACAGAGATCCAATTACAGAATTTTTAGAACATTTGTATGTGAATTTTGATTTTGATGGAGCTCGACAAAAGTTGCATGAGTGCCAAACTGTTCTATTCAATGACTTCTTTCTAATATCTTGTTTGGATGAATTTGTAGAAAATGCCCGTTTAATGATTTTTGAAACTTTTTGCCGTATTCATCAATGTATCAGTATTGGCATGCTTGCTGAGAAGCTTAATATGAATCCTGATGAAGCTGAATGTTGGATTGTTAATTTAATAAGAAATGCAAGGTTAGATGCTAAAATTGACTCAAAATTAGGACATGTAGTAATGGGAGCTCAACCACTTTCACCTTATCAGCAACTAATTGAAAAAATTGATTCGTTGTCTGTAAGATCTGAAACATTATGTGGACTCATAGACAGAAAACTTAAAGCACGGACAGACGTAAGTTTATAGTTATAAATAAACCACATATTACAATTTTATTTTAATTACAGATACGTTGGGGAAATCAAGAATTTTAAATTTGATACTTATTATTTTCAGTATATAATATCTATTTAAATAATAAAAATTTCTCAATTAAGATTTCTTTTTTTTTTACTAGATTTAACGCTAAGTAAACATTTATTAGTATTAAGATGGATTTTTGCAGTGCGGTTTTTCATTTCTCAAAAAAATAACCATTAGCCGACTACCATTTTTATTCAAATTTTAATATGGTTCCGTTTTAGAAAAATATTATAAATTTTCGAGTAGTGCACAGTGGCAACAAATTTCATATGTGAAAATAGTTTTTTAAACATATTTTCTATTTTGGCACCTCTGTATATATTTGCAAATGTTAGGTCGTGATTTTACCTTGTTACTAAAAGGTAGCACAAGTTTTCAGGTGGTGCAAGGTAGTAACAAATTTTATAAGCGAAAAAAGTTAAAAAAATATTTGAAGCTTTTTTAAAGCCCATCAGTTTATTTGGCACATCTATAGATATTTAAAACCAATAGCTCATCAATTTACCTTGTTATTAAAATGTACTGTCTTAAGTTTTCTGGTAATGCACATAAAAACAAAATTGAGAAAATAGTCTTTTTAGACCAAAAACAGAGAATGTGTGAAAAAAATTTTGAAAAGTGTTTTTTTAATCCATGTTTTCCATTTTTCACTTATGTAGATGTTTGAAAATTTTAGGTCATGTTTTTACTTTACTATTAAAAGGTAGTAGCTCAAGTTTTCAGGTGATATGCGGTGGGAACAAATTCTATAATTAAAAAAAATTACAAATATTTTTAGTCATTTTAAACCATTTTTCCATTTTGCACATTAGTAGACGTTTGAAAATGTTAGGACATCATTTCGCCTTATTATTAAAAGGTACTAGCTCAAATTTTCCGGTTGTGCATGGTGGCAACAAATTTTATAAGCAAAAAAATGAGAAAATAATCTTTCAAAAACTGTCATTTAAAAGTTGACTTTTACATGATATTTATTAAATGTCAAAACAACAGTTTTTTGTCTACAGAAGTAAAAGTCCTTTTACATCCAGGATTTAATCGTTATTTACGTTATAAGTCCTGTAAATACATGTTTACAGTACAAGTAAGATTTTTCGGAATTTTGAAACGAGTACTGGAAAAAGTTTACCGGACGTATGACATACATTTTATTCCATACTTTTTAAAAACAACAAGAAATGTGGGTAATTAAAGAATAATTTTATGTGTGGCGAGTATTTTTGGAATTTGATTTGAATGCATGCCTAACTATGAGACAGTTTCCTTAGAAACGCGAGAAATTTTTCGTATTTATTATTCTAACACTAACTGTCATCACGTTATTAATTGTAAAATGGATCAAGAAAAATTATTATTTCCCGAGATTATTGTGCGGAAATCTCAAGAAGCGATAGGACACCTGATACCCAAAAAATCGTCATCTCGTTACGACAAAGAATACAAGGTTTTTTTTCAGTGAAATTGGATAGCATCGTTAACATCGTGTATGAAGATGTGATGATGGCTTACTTGTTAGATTTGGTGAGTAATTCTCTACAGTTTCTAAAAGCAATTTTAAGTAATCTCTTTCTCTAATTAATTCTTTATAAATTTTATTTTTTAGTTCAATAAATTAAAAAATTCTCTAGTCCAAATATTTATGATTAAAACAATGATGATATTAATTATACTTGATTGAAATAAAGTAAATTTATTGATACCACAAAGCAGACTCCAAAGGTCATTTGAAAATTAATTTATACAAAATAAGGCTTAAAGGGAAAATGATTGACATTTGGGATTGAGGTTATCATGTTTACTATTGTATTTGTCTTGATTTATATTTGATAACTTTTGTGTACTTGATTAGTTTTAATATCATTTTATAGATTGTACTTACTTGATTGTTTTTGCTTTTCAGTCAATCTGGTTTTCGTTCTAAACATTCTTGTGAAATCTAGAAGAAAGCTATTGATAAAGGGGATTACATTATTGCTGTATTTCTCGACTTAAAAAGAGCCTTTGAAACTATAGATCGTGAAATATTATTAAAAAAACTATACAGTTTTGGAGTGGATAATTGATTATTTGAGAAATAGGAATCAAATAACTAAAATAAACCATACTTTATCGTCAAGATACTCTTGTCAATATCTACTAGTAATCTTGTCACGGGAACAAATAAAATTAATCAATCTTGCAATGAACCTAGTGAAAATTTAATTGGCTTTTATCCACTAGGACCTACTGACATAAGTTCCGGCTAAGCTCGTCAGTTGGGAAGCAGATTCGCAGAAAGAATTGTATGTTTTATATTATCCTGTGGACTCCCAAGCAGTGGCGGCTGGTGAGATTTGGATATGGAGGGGGCGTAGAAAAAAAATGCGCCGCAGGCGAAAATTTTGCATATTTCAAGGTCAAACCCTTTAAAATTATACATTAGAAATTCGCAGAGCAAAAATATTTGAAAAAATAACTTTCGTTAGACAAATATCCTCCTTTTTAATACGATTGACGGAAATCTCGACAAAAATTATTTAAAACAATATTTAAATAGTTAATTAATATTTAGATATCATAAATTTACATATACGTTACCTTAAAAAAGCTGTAAACTAGAATTCAGGAAGCAAGAACATAACTATTTTTAATTTTTAGATATCCTTTAATTAAAAACGATATGGCACAATCACAAACTCAAAAGTACCTATTTTAGTTATTCAATTTATAGTTATCAAACGACACATTAAATTATTACGTAGGTAAACAAACTTCATAGTTATTTATTATTTATATACGAGTACACTTACTTTCTAAAATTGAAAGCTCTACGATCTTTCATGGAAATAAATTTTTCCATAACTTTTTCATCGAAATTAGGTATTTATTGGGCAGGCAACGCCCAACTCTTTTATTTGTATTTTATCTTCCAGTGGAAGATTTGCAAAATTAGCTCTAATTATACTACTAACAGTATTCATGTTAAGTAAAATATAAAATTGTCTTTTCACAAAAATTAAATAAGTACTTTAATAATGTTAAAAATATGTAATGTGTTAAAAATACATTATAAAGTTCGCGTAGGGCCGCGAAATAATTGCGGCCAAATCTGCATAATGTAAGCATATGGAAAGTATCTAACGAGTGTAGTCGAAAAGATCGGGTCGGTTGCCATAGTTACCTGGGCCGCGACTCAAAATGCGACCACGAATCCGAGATCCTTTGCTCACTGCACTGTGCAGTGGCGTGGCAGTGTGCTGTGATCCAGTTATGCGGATTGTGGCATTATGTTATGAGTACAATAGCTCAAGCTCTCGAGCCCTTCCTTATAATAGTTTTATACCACAATAAATATGTTTTAACTTTTAACATTTGCATTTAATTTACAATAATGATAATAATAAGGATTCCTTTGGTATTTTTGGAGGAGGGAAGCACGGCCATGCGGCCTTAAGGAGAAGCCGCCACTGCTCCCAAGATAATTTTAGATAAAAAATAATAATTAGATATATAACTATACAACAGTGAATGTTTGATGAAGTAAAACAAGACAATTAAAATAATTGTATATTACAATTTAAAACAATTAACCATGAATTAATATGTACAAGTTATAATTAAGCATAAATGATAGGTGATTTTATATTAAATGACTCTCAAGATTTGGGGTTGTTACCACACAAAATTGACTTTACAAAAGATGATTTAATAGCAATGATTTGGTTTACACAAAAAAAAAACAGATATTTTCCTCTGGCCTCGCAGCAATCAATTCCAAACTCTCACCAAAAGATCCCCTTAGAAAATGTAGTTCGGAGTGGGACTATTGCAACCATGCACCTTCTGCAGTCTGCAATAAGATCGAAGTGCTAGCTAGCTTCTGGTTGATAGGGCTCTGCTAAGTTGGATATCAGCAACTTTGTCCTTGTCTAATGGTGGAATTGAAAGTTCTGGATGTTCTCTTCCAGGAAGCCAAGGGGTGTTTCTCATGAAATACAGTAAATGTGTTAAACTAAAATCATAAAATAAAATTACAAGAACTACTTAATTTAACAAAGTAGAATATCAACAGACAATCTTGCGGTGATAACAAATACAAATTGTTATATGAAATTTGACTTAATGAAAAATTTAATTAAAATAAAATATGAAATTTAATCAATAAGTAAATCACCCTGTATATTAATTTTCAATAAAATTATCCAAAATTTGCTAATTTAAAAAAATGGTAGGTAGTTATTAATTAAGAATGTACAATTTAGTTAATTAAATAAAGGAACTACTAATTAGTTCAAAAAGAATTTACTAGAAATTATTCCTTATGCTTGGAGCAAAAATGTAAGGTGAACAAAATCTATGAATGATCCTGTTGAAAAAATATTTTCCATTCAGTAGCTGTTGGGTTATTATTTAAATATCAGAAAATATTGAATATTAATAAAAATTACTAGATAATAAATATTGGAATTGCACAAGCTCTAAGCAAATAACAATTTAAATAAAAATTTAAATACAAATCATAATGTGGCTAGGTGTTACCTGACCAGGAGATATACACTATTGCACTCTAAATTATGAAATCTACCTATTTTCCAATTTACCAAATTACCAAAAACCAAATTTTCCCTAATTGGAATATAAATAGTACAAAAAAATGCAATAACTGAGTAGTTATGTCTGTAACAAACTACAAATATAAACAAATAGATTAATCAATCTAAAGAAAAACTTGAATAACAAAAAATATCATCTTACCTGTCGTCAAACAACACCAAAAAAGCCTAGACTTTAGCGTGTCTGTTCACTATATCAAGTCACAGAATTATATAGTGTATAATGAGTTACACCTAATGAATTCATATCTTCGCGACCGAACTCAGTTTGTCCAAATATCCGGTGTCAAGTCTATCAAATTTGCCCAAACGTCTGGAGTGCCGCAGGGTTCCATTCTTGGACCATTACTATTCACAATCTTTATTAATGACATCACGGCCAACCTGAGTGTACGATATTTACTGTATGCTGATGATATGAAAATTTTTTGCTCTATTGACAATCAGTTAGATGCATTAAATCTTCAAAATAACTTAGATTTATTAAATTCGTGGTGCACCTTAAATAAACTGCCCTTAAATGCTGCCAAATGTAATGCAATGACTTTTAGCCGACGTTGTCACCTCTTACTTAGCCAATACAGGCTGGATGGGTGTGTGCTTGTGAGACCTGATTGTATTAAAGATCTGGGAGTTATTTTTGATCCTAAACTTTCTTTCACTATACATATTGAACGCATGGTGGTTAGTGCATATAAGAGCTTGGGCTTTGTTGTACGTAACATGAGAGATTTTCGAAATCCCGGCACACTTTGTACGCTCTTTACCACTTTTGTTCGTTCTAAGGTGGAATATGCTTCCTTGGTTTGGAGTCCCATTTATAATAATCATGTATTATATATTGAGAAAGTACAACGTAGATTTTTCAAATCCGCTGCATTTGTGCTAGATGGTTACTATCCAATAAGAGGATTTCCTCAGCAAAGTTTCTATGGCCGCTTTAACATCAATAGCTTACAAAAAAGACGTCAGTTGAACTCTGTCATTTTTCTCTATAAAATTCTTAATAATAAAATAAATTGTCAGAATATATTGGAAATGATCGATTTTCACATACCTCTACAGAATACTCGAAATCAGCACCTTCTCTCAATTAAAAATTACCGCACAAATATATACAAAAGCTCACCCATCTATCAAATGATTACTAACTATCATGAAATCGAGTCACGGGTTGATGTACTTTTTTCCAGTATCAACCAGATTAAAATGTGTTACTCTACATCACTTTAAGCTTTTTGTGTGTGTGTACATTTGTTAGTCTATATAGAATTAAGGATGTTGTGACCGTGCTTTTATAAATGTATTATAATGTATGTATAGTATATTATTTTTCTTTGTTAGTTATTACGAATATTTCTGTATTTTATGTTTTTTCTGTTTTATGTGTGATTTGATTTTTGCTTTTCTTACACTTGCATGTGTACTGTTATTTTTCTGTTGTAGCCTTATCCTGTTACTGGGCATATTGCCCGTTGGGTATTGTAGTAAATAAAATAAAATAAAATAATTCTGTGATCAAGTTTCTCCCACTACATTCTACTATAAAACTGTCATGCCCAAAGTTGAATGAATTATTAGAGGACCTGTGTGATTTATTTTGCCTATTAGCGGTAATGGTATCAACTAGATATATGAAAAATAAATCAGAGTTGTATACGGGTGAACAGTATATTGTATAGCCATTGTAACGGCTGGAACACAAATTCATAAATTTCCGTTACAATCTTTAAATCATATTAATAAATATTTAAATAACAATAAGTTAAAATTAAATGTACAGAAAACGAAAGCCATGATATTAACCACTGTCCATAAATATAAGAGCATAAATATTCAGGTGGTAAACATTAGTATTAACACTAATTCCATAGAGATTGTTACGCAATACAAATATCTGGGATCACTGTTTACTACACTATAATCTTGCCACATTTTGATTATTGTGCGAGCCTGATAATATTCTTTTAATTTAGATAAATTAACAGCCGTGCAAAAATTGCAAAATAGATGTGTATGAGAATTGTATTAAAATGCAATAGATTTACTAGTATATCTTCCATGTTGGGGTGGATGTCTGTAAAGAGTAGATTTTTTATATATCTGACATTCATCTTGAAAATAATAATTTGGTTCCGTCTTTGCATTTATTGTATATAACTTTCAAAGGCATGTTTATTCTACAAGATCAACTACGTATATATATATATATTTCTAGATTTAACTTTTGAAATACTATGAAATCTTTATTGTACAGGGGTTTGGATGAATAAGCTTCCTAATTTTATTAAGGCAAGCAGGACGGTTCCGGAATTTTTAAGTCCAAGATTATTGAGTACATTAAGAATCATTGAACCACTAGACTATTAAATAATTAATAATATTGTGGCGATTTAGAATTATATTAGAATTGTTGTCGTAATAGTTGCATATGTTTTACAGTCCATTTTTGTTTTTTGTTAATTTTTATTTGTTTGTATTAAGGGTGTATGTTACCATGTTGCGTATTGTGTATTTGTATCTATTCATAATAGGTACGTTTATATTGTCTTAGTTATTATACGTTAGTGGTATTGCATGTATATATTATGGTTGATGTTGTCTATATTTATTACTGATACATGTATATATTAGGATATATATTATACCTAATAATATAGGTATATATATTAGGATGCCTGGACTAGTCCCGTAAAAATTTCATTACGATACTCAATAGCGTAAAAAGAGTTTTAGTTTTCCGAACTAAAATCAAGTATCTAAAAGTGTTTTATGATATAGCGATATAGTATAGCCCACGATTGCTCTGTAACAATGGCAATAATATTGTTAAATATTTGTTCTTTTTTGTGGTAAATAAACTATTATTATTATTATTATTTTATTAGTATAAAATAAAATACTTTTTACATCCACCTACAAATCGTGTTTTCTTAATAGGCTTGTTGATTGTTTACTGACGCTTGTTTGTTGCATTGCAGTCGTTACTGATGCAACAAATATTTGATATTAAATATGTGCAGTAAATTGTAGATGTCATACATGTCAAATAAATTAATTGTAAATGTCAAAATTTTCTCTTCACATTTGTAGTAATTTTAGAACTGGGATAGATTTCGAAAAAAATTTGACGAGCAACAAAATGGGGCTACAGTAAACTTACGCCAGCAATCAGCATTTTTTTCAAGAACGGCACAAGTTACAAGATTAATTTTTGTGGCACAAAATGGAAATAAATTGTGAGGTTTTTTTTGGGTGGGTGCTATAGTCAGTGTGCTTGGGTAATGTATGTATTTTTCAGTTTGCGGGTAATGTATGTATTTTTCAGTTTGCGCCTCTGCATTCCCGAAATTTGTTTTCTACAGGTATTTGACACCTTGGGAAGTAGTAGTCATTGGTGTTTGTTTCCCAGTGACTGTTCGCAGTGAACCCCTTCCGGGTTTATTATTTTAGTCCATATAAGTCTCACATGTACGGAGGAAATAAAAATTGCTGCTGAGGAGACAACCATGCCCGACAAAAAGCTAAATATGATGAAGTTTCGTCCGGTTTTCCAAAAAGATTTTCAGAATCATCTTTTACTACCCCTGCATCATTCAGTCATCAACACACTGCATTTTCTCCTTGACTTGGGTAGTTGTGTATTCTTTAGCCAGACAACTCATTAGAAGCCTGTCTGGTATGGCAGGCTTTACCGATAGCAGAGCTACCACCGGCATGGCCTCAAAATTATTTTAGTAAAAGTTCATGTAATAATTCAAGTTCTTGGTAATATTCATAGATACTAACCAATGAAGTTTTATTTTCAATTTGTGTATTAACGTCTGCCTTTTACCGTGACAGACCAATTACCAATGCCCAGAGAACTCCCAACCTGGAAATTTTGCCAAACTACGACTTGAATCTTTTACCTGCCCATCAATAGATATATAACCTCGAATTTTATAGATGTACAAACCACTAGATGGTAGACAAGCATCATGGATGTCCTCTATATGTCACCTATCCAAGTACTAGTCACAATTAGCGTTGTTTAACTTCATATCTTATATATGAATGATCTCACTTAGCAATGCCTGTTCCCGTTTATAAATGGTCATTCAGTATGTCCTAACACCTAAATAGGCAGTATTTAAATAATTTAATGACAAAATCCTTTTCATGTGAGTAAAATAAGAGCTTTATTTTTTAATTATTCATTGTCAATTTATTTGTTTAATTGTATATTACATACCAAGGGACTAAAGTGCATCATTTAATCCCGCAAGTAGGGCAACAAGTACTCAAGGAATTAAATCACTTTAGTCCCATGGAATATATGCTATTTTTGCACTTCGTAAACTAAAAGTTAAAAATAAAATGATTTCAAATATCTGTTCATTAAAAAATAGGCACATTAGCAAAAAATGCCTGTAAACAAACCATTTTAAATACAATATTCTTGCTTATACCTTATTCTATTAAAATCTAAATATTTCTGACTTCCGTATAGAAGAATAAAACGATTCACTTATGACAAATTTGACATGACTGATTAATGTAAAAAGAAATGTCACTCTGAAATTGAACCCACACTCCTCTTTAAATGGCCATATTGTCGTGATAGTCATAGATGTTTTTTTACCATAGTAACGATTAAATAAGTTATAAATCAGAAATCACCATTGTAGCTATTGTGTAACTTATGTTGTTCTGAACATTGTATTGCAAAAAACATATAAAATGGATTTTAATATTGAAAAAGCCGCTGAAGAAGCTATAGCCGAACTGTTGCCTACAAAGTCTAGAAAAGTGTACGAAAAATCTTATGAAGACTTTATAACATGGTGCAATCAAAAGAAGGTAAGAGACCAAATCAGCGAAAATGTTTTTCTAGCATATTTTAATGAAAAATCCAAAACTGTAAGTAATAGTTAAAAATAATATTGATATATCCCAATATCGGAAAAGGTTTCCTAAAGAGAAAAAATGACGGGTATAAGCCAAAGAAATCGAGAATACTTACTGCTGAACCAGTTGACCAATTTTAAATTCAATCTCCAGATCAATTATTAATGGTTAGTGAGTAATTTAGATTGCCTTGCATTTTTTTTTTTAATATTTTAACAATGTGTACAATTTATAGGTTGCACTGATCTTGGGTGTAACAGGAGCATGTAAAGGAAATGAATTACTTGAATTATCAATTAAGGGATGTTACAGATTTGGGTTCCTCAATATTAGTTAATATAAAAAATATAAAAAACAGTATTGACAGAACATTTCTTGTTAAAAATTCCTCAAAAAACCCAAATGATTTCATGAAACTATGTAGAAATTACATGGCTTTACGAAGAGTTGACACAAACTACTCACGATTTTTTGTCCAATACAAAGACCGTGGATGTAAAACAACCCATTGGAAAAAATACTTTTGGGAAATTACCCCAAAAAATTGCAATCTTCCCAAAACTTCCTGAACCTCCCACATATAGGTACCCACTATTTTCGACGCACATCTGTGTCCTTGTTAGTCGATTCCGGGGCTAATATAGACATCCTAAAGAGATATCGAGAGTTCAATAAATAACAAAAAAATATAGCGGAACAAATTCTTGGACATGAGAACCAAGAAAATAAAACTAAATAAATATAAGCAATTTAATTCGCGAGAAAATGATTATGGTAAATTTTTTAATTTTAATAGCTACTAATATAAATATCACCATAAATGTTAATCAAAAATAGATATAATTATGCAAATGTTAATTGTTGATTTTAATGAATAAAGTTGCTTATAGAAGCTTATTAAAGTTGCCGTTTCCTTCTTATTTTTTCATTGAAGTGGTATCTGAGGGATTAAATTTTTCAGGGGATTAAAAATAAATTTAATTTTCAGGGGATTAAAAGTGACACTTCAGTTCCTAAAATGAGGGAATGAAATAGCACTTTTAATCTACGAAGTGCAAAAAATACAGATATCTATAATTACAGTTATACTTAAAATTAATAATAATGTTATTTGAACAATTCCTGCATAAAATTAGTTTTATTAATAACTATTAACTACTTTCACTTAAATTGTCCTGGGAAGTATTTGTGGCACTTTAATGAAGATCAGGACTCTGAAGATATCATTTTTTAATGTATTGTTGAAAATTTTTAAGTAGTTCTGTTCCTTTATTTTATGGTGGTTTTCCCTGAAACAAAAAACAAATATTTAAACCAATAGGCAATACATGTTAAAATAGATAATACTAAGTTTGTATTGAAGGTGAAAATGTAATGCCTATCTTGTAAGCACATGGTGCTGTTTCATGAAAAGCCTAGGCATTTTTCAGCTTTCAGGTCTTCACTAAGTGACGACCTGATCCATCTTTCTGACTTAGACGACTAATTTCACAATATGACAAATCTTATTTGATGATTTATCAACAAGGAATTCAAGAGCACTATACTTTGAACTTTGTATTTAACACTTTATCAAATATAAACAAACGACTATAAATTAAACAATCTACTAATTCGTGACATTACTCAGCTGGTCTATTGCTCATAAACTCAACAGAAGAGGGCATGATGATGCGCAATTATCATGAGTGACCTTATGTATCAATAGACCAAGTATGAGGAATTAACATAGGCTTTTCATTTTCATTGAAAATTCTCTTCCCAATACCTACTATACAAATTAATATTGTAAATGAAAACAATAACACTGAAATCCTGACAGTTCTGAAAATGCTGAAATTTAATATAATTTTAACAGCATGTTAAGCATATTATAAATAACATACATTTTAAATGAAAAGATCTTTAATATTTAATAATATTTTGCCTGTTGTCTAAATAATTTCCTATTTCCAATTGAATGAAAACAAAAATAAAAAAATTGTTGGTCTTTCAGGTTGCAAACATTTACTCTAATTGAGCTACAATAAAACAGTTCAATTGTTCAAATATGAACATATTTAAGGCAAAATAAGATGTTTAAAATACATTTTTTGACATATTAATTAACCATATTTGACAAGTTTCTTATTTAATGATCTGGGGTGTAATTTTGGAAGGAGTTATTCCTCATGTTGGGGGTGTGTATCTATCAGTTAGAATGATATAATATTAACTAGGGGCGGCTCGTGATGAAATAAAGCATGTATTCTGCAAATGTTGATTTTACCTATTTTCTAAAAAGTTAATTCGGTTCTACAATCCGTGTTGTATCAGATTCGTAATTGTCCTCTCAAAGCCAATTCAAAAGCTCCGCAAAATTTCATGCAATTTCTAATCTTGGATAAAACATCTATTTTTTAATTACATTTCCATTGTTTTTGTAAATAATTTATTCAGTAAGCTGAATCTAACTAAACTATAATATTAGTAGTTCCCAATAAAACTAATTTCATTATATTATGAAAATGGCTTTTAGAGTTCTCACGTTTTTTATTTTTTCAATCAGGTGTACTTACTATGTCGCCTCTACCGCCAGCCATGCCAAGGAGAATATTAGTTTATTTCTTTGGCCATGCTTTATCGCTGCCAAAAAGTACACAAGGAATGCAAAACGATGAATTTTTTGTATTGAACCCACAAATCTAATTTTTTCTTAAATAAGTTTATCTGTTCAACTGGTGTTTGTATGTTTTTTCCTGGGACTAACACCCGCCGTTTCAATAATAATGCCGGACAAATTTCTATCTTTATTTTTTAATTCAATTTTTCTACTAGTGTATTTAAAAAATCTCTTCATATGAATCAAATTGTCAACTAAAACCATTGTCAATATAAATAATAAGTTTATATCAAACAATTTTACATATCCGCACAAAAACACACTCGCATTATACGCAAATTAACTGCAAGTACTGTGACCGATGCAGCTCACAAAGCAGTGTAAAATTTGCAGCGTTGCACAGAACTGCCTCATGCGGACCAGTTAAACAATCTAAAGGATACCGTGACAGTGATTAGATAATTCGTCTGGTCTAATTCCATTGGCTTGGCTCCAATATTGTGAGGCGTTCGTTTTACGATAAATGTCAATAATAAAAATGTCACGGTACTAATTCGAAGATAGTGATAGTAAAATAGTATATTATTGTTATTATAAAAATGTTATATTAAATGTATAATTAAATAAATATAAGGAATGTTTGGCAGTTCTGCAGCTCTGCAGCACCTGTGCATCAGCCGCCCCTGATATTAACTAATAGTAATTATGTCCATGAACTGTGTTGGCACTGATAAGGTGTGACCTGTTTCTAATTGTGTTAATATGAGTAATCTTAGTCCGATTCCACTATTTTAATTTATAAACTGCAAACATTAATGAACTATATAACCTCCTTATATAGTGAAAATATTGATTGAATATATCAGTTGAACTTTTCGATGCCAACCGCTGTGAATAGTGTTACTTAAGTAGAAATAAGTGTTGGTATATTTTTCTGCCCATTAATAAGGGAAAAAACTACCCCTAAACATTCAAAATCGCCCGAGATAGTGAATCCAGCAGATGTCAGTTAAATTTTTAAATGCCAGTAGCTTCATGTGGACCTACTCAAAAGGAAATATGCGTTATATATATATATATTTGTTATATTTTCGTTACTAAGGGCTGAAACCACCCTTAAATATCGAAATTATTGATTGAATATGTTAGTAGAATTTTTCAATGCCAACCGCTTTCAATAGTGTTCCTTAAGTTGAAATAAGTGTTGGTATATTTTTCCGGGCATTAATAAAGGGCACTAAAGAGAAAACTACCCCTAAATAATCAAAATCGCCGTAGAAGGTAGTTCAGCAGATGTCAGTTAAATTTTTCGATGTCTGCAGCTTCATATGATCCTACTCAAAAGGGAATAAGCTTTGTTATATATTTCCGGCTGTTACCAAGGGCTGAATCCTTCCTTAAATATCCAAAATATTAATTTAATGTCAGTTGAATTTTTCGATGGTAACCACCTTAAATAGTGTAATTTAAGTAGAAATAAGTAATAAGTGTTGGTTTTTTCCGGGCATTAGTAAAGGAGGAAACTACCCCTAAATAATCAAAATTCTTGACACAATACACAAAAGAAAAGCAAGTTGATCTGAACATTAATAGAGAGTAGAGCTCCAGTCAAATATCTCATATATTGCAAAATGACACATATCACTGTGGTGTATTCGTAACATGTTTTTTAAATCCATATGTTACGAATGAACTACTAAATGCTCCCGAAGACATAAACACATACAGAAAAGGATTGAAAAAGTTGATATTATTCTATTTGGACGACATGCAAAAGAGATGTCTCAATTGTGGATTAATTTGCACCGGTGAATGTGAAAAATGCAATTTATGCCAACAATTTCTACATAAGATCTGCCACATAGGAATTCAAAATAGATGCGCACTGTGTATTTCTTTTTCTAAATTTTAAACAGTAAAAACCCCAAGTTAAAAACAGTAAGTTGTGACAACTTATTTAGGGCTAGTTTCCGCCCTTATTATTGCCTGAAAAAATATACCAACACTTATTTCAACTTAAGTAACACTATTGAAAGTGGTTGGCATCGAAAAATTCAACTGGCATATTCAATTAATATTTTCGATATTTAAGGGAGGATTCAGCTTTGGTAACGACCGGAAATATATAAAAATGCTGATTTCCGTTTGAGTAGGATCACATGAAACTGTTAACAACGAAAAATTAAACCGACATCTGCTGGACTGCCCCTTAAGGCGATTTTGATTATTTAGGCGTAGTTCCTCCCTTATTAATGCCCGGAAAAATTGAATTGAATAATACTACTGAAAGCGCGTCGAAAAATCCACCTGACATATTCAATCAATCTTTTCGATCTTAAATGGTGGTTTCAGGCCATAGTAACGCCCGGAAATATACACCAATGTTTATTTCCTTTTGAGTAGGATTACGTGAAACTGTTGACATCGAAAAATTTAACTGACATATGCTAGACTGCCTTCTAAGGCGATTTTGAATATTTAGGGATAGTTTCCTCCCTTATTAATGCCCAGAAAAATAGACCAACACTTATTTCGACTTAAGCAACACTATTGAAAGGTGGTTTCAGCCCTTAGTAACGCCCGGAAATATATAACGCTTACTTCCTTTTGAGTAGGATGACATGAAACTGCTGATATCGAAAAATTTACTGACATATGCTGGACTGCCTGCTAACGCGATTTAGAATACTTAGGGGTAGTTTCCTCCCTTCCCTTATTAATGCCCGGAAAAATATACCATCACTTATTCCTACTTAAGTAACACTATTGAAAGTGGTTTTCATTGAAAAATTCTACTGAGATTCAATCAGTATTTTAGATATTTAAGGGTAGTTTCAGTCCTTAGTAACGCCCGGAAATATATAACGTTTATTTCCTTTTGAGTAGGATCACATGAAACTGCTAACGTTGAAAAATTTAACTGATATAGGCTGAACTGCTTTCTAAGGCGATTTTGAATATTTAAGGGTAGTTTCCTCTCTTATTCAGGCGCGGCATGAAAAATATACCAACACTTATTTCAACTTAAGGAACACTATTGAAAGTGGTTGGCATCGAAAAATTCAACTGGCATATTCAATTAATATTTTCGATATTTAAGGGAGGATTCAGCTTTGGTAACGACCGGATTTAAGGGTAGTTTCCTCTCTTATTCAGGCGCGGCATGAAAAATATACCAACACTTATTTCAACTTAAGGAACACTATTGAAAGCGATTGTAATTGAAAAATTCAACCATTTATATTCAATCAATATTTTCGATATGTAAGGGTAGCTTCAGCCCTTAGTAACGCCCGGAAATACATATTAAAGCTTATTCCCTTTTTAGTAAGATCACAGGAAGCTGCTGACATCGAAAAATTTAACTGACATCTGCTAGTCTGCCTTCTAAGCCGATTTTGAATATTTAGAGGTAGTTTTCCTTATTAATGCCCAGAAAAATATACCCATACTTATTTCTACTTCAGTAACACTATTCAAAGCGGTTGCCATCGAAAAATTCAACTGACAATCAATATTTTCAATATTACAGGGGGTTTTAGACCTTAGTAACGCCCGGAAATATATAACAACGCTTATGTCCTTTTTGCGTAGGATCACATTAAACTGATGATATCGAAAAATTTTACTGACATCTACTCTACTATTCTCTAACTAACTTCTGGATATTTAGGGGTAGTTTCTATCCCTAGTATTAGAAAAAAATATATAAAAATGCTTATATCTACTTTAAGTAAAACCATTTGATGTCACTTGTCGTTGAAAAACTTTACGATTAGCAAAAATACTAATTAGAAAATATAAAAACCGTTGCTGTTTTCACACCGATTATGTTAGATAACTTTAATCAAGTATCTAGTGTATGCGACCTGAATAACTGTAGTCTTAATGAATTAATTTCTCTGGCAGAACCAAAATTTGTTAATTTATAGTTAAATAACTTATAATTCTGTATCATATTTAGATTGGTTATGAGTGTATCTTCTAATATTAATTTGTATTACTGTAATTTCTTCTTTTTTAATCTTGGCGTTGAGAAGTTCCTACTTATGGTGGTACATATGAGTAACATTTTTAAGAGGGACCTATTTTGTTTAAAACTCGATTTTCAAATTAAACTTTTAGAAAACTTTTACCATCTGAATTGGAAGGTGGTTTCATTCTTTTATCCATGAGGTCGGAAGAAAAAAATTTGTTCTGCCTTAGCATTTATTGGCAGCACTGATCTAACAACTGATTGCATTACTTTTAAAAATCCTTCATCTTTTAGTCTCAAAAATTCATATAAAAGCTTACAAATTATCGACACACCAATGCTTAATTGCTGCAAATATTCCAAGCATGGAATAATATCAAATTTGGTATTATCACAATCATTTAAATACATCCGCTAGAAAGGTTTAAATTCATCTAAAGACTGTCTCCATTCTCTTTAAATGGGGAATGTATTTTTGAAGTTTTAATTTGAATTTTAAAATTTTCCGCCACTTCTTGATAACCATTTCTTCTTATTCTGATTTCTATTCTTAATAATTACACTTCTTATTTTTAGAGATACAACATTTTCACAACATATTTCTTTGAATGAATTCGAAACAGATAAAATGTATTGTATTTCCATAACTGAAATATTATCTTTTTCAATAGTTGCAATATTTGTGCGGAATATATGCATAGTTAAATGTAAAAATCATAAATAACACTCACACGTCTCATCATGGAAAAATGTTTTCAAAGTTACTGGACAATTCTCTAAAGATATAATGTAAAATTTTGTAGCAGGAAACATTTGAAAGTGTTTCTATTTAATAGAAACACTTTCCCATAATAGTATTATGGGAAATATAGAAAGCCTGTCCTGTTTTACCATGGTAGAGCAATTACTGAAACGATAAGTATATCTACAAATTCACAAAATGCTTTTTCCCTTCGAAGTGTAAACAGAAAAAAAAAAAAGAACTGAAAGACAATGCGCTCATATCGACTTGTAATGCATCAAACCCATATTGAAATCAATTATGCAATAAATATACTGGATAACCAACACCAATAAGTGATTTATTTAGTTTATGTTTAAGTGTCTTGTACACTGGTAATTGTACCTAACATTATTTCCTGTTAGTCCTTTAAGTCCAAAATTTACATTTGCATTATCACCAGCAAAAATAAAAAATTTTAATTAACATTATAATGCGTTAATTTCTGAGGTTTCATTAGTAAGGGATGCTAATTCTAGAACCTTGGTTTGAATGCCATCCTTCCAATCAAAATAATGAATAATGATAAGGGCACATTTTTGTTGGTCCATGATAACTAGTATCCATGCTCAAATCATAAAATAGCATATAATTTAACGTAGACACCAGAACTTCCTTGTTCATATGGTGCCAACATATTTACCATGACCTCGATTTTTGTTTTTCTACAATTTTTATTTACCAACTCTGAATCAGAAAATATCTAAAACAAAAAAAATGTAATAGTATGTTCCTAATTTATTATATGGAAGCATCCCAATCTCTAACGGCAGCAAAAACTCGTTAGTTCCACAGGTTAAAAAAAAAGTAAAAGTATAAGATTTATCTTTGAATTTTGAACTGGATTTAAATTTGAACTGAACTTGAATTTTTGATTGTTTTCCGACAAAAATAAATTTAACAAAAAAAAACTACAATACATACATACCATTTATTTATTTTTGATGTATATTCTATTGAATCATATGTACAATATACTAATGCACATCTTCGGCATCGATTTAGGTGTTTCGATTTTAATTTTTTGATCAGTAGTCGTATCTTTAATGACAAAGTTTGTAATCTTAAATGAGATGCTAAAGTTTGAAATATTTTTTGTTTTTCCGTTGATATGTGTTTTTCTAGATCACATATTTCTTTATTAGCTGCTACATCATAACAATCATATTGAAAACTTTGCCTCCTCTTCATTTTGCCCATTTTCAAAATAATATACTTTCTTTCGGGCATTGTTATAAAAACTTAAAATCCCACAGGTACACATCCGGGTATTCACCAACGCTGTCTCCCAGGACCTCTGCTAGGTATTGTGGTATTTTTGCCGTAACATGCACCTACATCGTGTAAATGACGTAAATGGTCAAGGTTATCATAGATCTACATTAACATTCCAACAGGACACGAAAACATATCAGAGTGGGTTTTGTGTTCGCTGTGACCATCATAGATCAATAACTGCTGTATGTACGGTATTGATGGAAAAAAACTAAAGTTTATTGCTGTTTTTACCAAGTTAACATTGTAAATTTGTGGTTTCTTGAATTTTAACGGTGATATAAATACATTTGTTTGTTTTTAACTGATAATTTAAAAAGCTAGATGGAAATTTCTAACTAATAACTGTTATAAATACTATAAAACTATTTCCGAAAAAACATCAAGTCTGGCTGTAACCGGATGTCTGGAAACTATAAATCTCCCCATTGGTGAACTTAGGATGTCACATTAAAATTGAATAAAAAAGTTAAGCAATATTGAATTACTTTCAGTCCTGATTGATAAATTATATACCTATTAGAATATTCAAAATTTCTAACTGACATTCTAAAGACAATGGGAAATGTACAGTAGAAATTTACTTACTAATACCTCATATGTAAAATTAGTAAGTGTTCCATTTTACTCATCTCCCCTTAAAGCTCTATATTTGCTCAATTCATTAGGAAATGATCTACTTAACTCTAATAGCATATTTGCTTTAAATTTTCTGTAAGCGTCAATTTTTCCTTTGACTTGCTCATTTTTAGCCAAAGCTTTTTCAATGCAATCCTTGGTATACAGTTGAGGATTTCGACCCTGGTCAATGTAGCTAAAATATAATAAAATAATTTCAACACTAATTATTATCTAAAGGTTCTTACTCAAATACTTCTAAAGGAACATGAACATCTTGAACTTGGGATTTCAGTTTATCAACTTCTTGTAACCCATGTACTAAGGCCTGCCTAAAATATTGTATAAATAAGAAACTTTTGTATAATAAATTAAACTGAGCCTTACAGTTTTTGGTTAAGAACATTTTGGCTCTGAGGTTGAAAGTCGCTGACAATAATATGAATTTGTCTTACATTTTCAATGAACATTTCTAATTGAGTTTCTAGATTCTCAAGGGACGATGCCATTTTATTTACGAAGTAGAGAAGTAGAGACAGAGACAATAAAAAGACCAGTCAATCCCTGTTATACGGTTGGCAATAAGAAGCTCTGTGGCGCCCTCCAAGTCAGAACCCCGAAATATTAAAAACCGCGGGAGTTTTGAGATTTATTTAATTTTATTTAATGATTCGTATTGCGTCGCATTAGAATAACAAAGTTCTATCTGAACATTCAACCATATTGAGAAATCAAAGGCTAAAGTTTGAATAACTTATAATCTATTATAAAATTAATGATATTCAATTGAGATAAATATTACCCCAATATTGCATAATATTTATCCCAATTGAATATCATTAATTTTATAATAGATTATAAGTTATTCAAACTTTAGCCTTTGATTTCTCAATATGGTTGAATGTTCAGAGAGAACTTTGTTATTCTAATGCGACGTCAGGTTGGTCGGTTGGTTGATTCGATAACCATTGGATCGATTTCAGAAAATATGTATTCAATGAGACCTATTATCCTGCATATAGTTACATGAAACATTCCTTAAATAAAAAAATAATAGTAGCAAAACCATATTACACAATTAAAAAACGAATTAAAATCAAGGGTATATTCCCTCGATTTAAATGGAACGTTTAAAAATCAACTGAAATATACAATACTTATTAGCACACTTATTAGGTTATACTTATATTCTATATTATTTACTTTTTAAAAATGTAAATAAATAATTGAGTGAATGCAGCACTTGCAGAAAAGTAGGTCGTATCGAATAGTGATTATAAACAGGACCATAAAAAATAAAACTACAAACTACACGTATTATGGCACATGGCACGGCACCACAATACCACAGAATACACTCAAAATCCGGTATCTTTATATAGGACTGGACGGTATCCATGCTTCCAGCGCCCTCCAAGTTGGAATCTGAGAAATTTCCATTCTGCCTATATCATTGAAGAGTCTTTTTATTGTCTCTGAGTAGAGATGTAGAGAAGCACAGAACACAGAACCATAGATAAATGCACAGAACACAAATCACAGAATATCTTGAATGAATTAGAAATAGAGGTCCGTTAACAATCCTTGGTAAATGTTAAGGATTTTTAAAATCCTTGGGTGGTAGAGGTCACCATATGTGTAGTATCAGAGTAATAAATAAAGGGGAGACCGTTATTTACATTCTAAAGTGAAGCCTTGATGTAAATGTATTTACAAACATCTGGTCCCTGAAACGTCCTTGACATTGATGCCGAAGTAACATTTTTATCTTTATAGCTGGTACAGCCCAAGGATTGTTAGCTGTTTACAGGATTGCTCGATCCCTATACTGCAATGTAATCCATAATTGTGACGTCATCAAAGATCCAAAGATCTCGAACTTGTAGAAATAGGTACACTTTATACTGTTATTACAAACTTTAATAAATAATAATATTAATAATCATTCAAATACGAAAATTCTTTTGCAAATGTGAAATATAACAAACACAAAATAGGTATATTTCGACAATTCGATTACATAGATCTTCGATGACGTCACAAAGGCGGATGACAAAATTGAGCGATCGAGCAATCCTGTAAACAGTTAACAATCCTTGGGTACAGCCATACACAAGAGAACAATATAGACAATTCACTGGATAGGCGGGGAGCCGCTAATTGACTTGTGGCGACCTACAAAATTTTTAGGATGAACTAACTAAATATTGCGCAGATTTCTGTTTTACCAATTGGTAGCGAAAGTGATTTTACTTGACTTTCTGTGTCAATTTTAATTTCTTGTTGACTATTTGTGTGTTAAAAATTCTGTTTTTTGTTAAAAATATTAAAATGTTTTACTGCTGTGTGCCTAATTGTAAGCACACGCAGAAAGATGCAATTCTTCGTTCTCTACCAATTCATTACATGGAGGTTAGTAAGATTTGTGTTGTAACTAATATATAGTAGTTTTTAAGTGCATCACAAGTTATGTATGTACACGTGTATTAGTTTGGTTTGGTTTATGTGACCACATATTGCCATTTCTGACTGTAGAGGTTTTACAGAACTTAAATAAAATTCTATCTTATTTGTTGTTTTGGTTTACTCAACTTTGCCGAATGTGATTTACATTGTTTAGTTAAACCTGAAAATGCAATCAATTGATACAATAAAGAATGTGTTGTGTAAATAAATACCTTGATGTTTTAATAAACAGCACTAAAATTAGAAAATATTGTCTTATTTCATGCTTTTGTCTTATAGACAATATATTACATGGATAGTGTTTTGACAAAAGAGATACTAAATAGCTTCATTAAAAAATATGATTTAAGTAGGTACCTATACCTTTTTTTTCCAAACGCCTATCGATGGGTGTAACATAAATGATGACTTTCATTTCAGAGGGAGATTCCTTGTCATATTTTACAAAAAAATGTTCAAATAGGTAAACATGTCTTAACTTGCTTTGTTTTCCAGAAACAGGATGTCAGGAGTTTTAATAAAAAGTCGGATTTTTTTGGTGTGTTAGCAGTAACAAGGAGCTTCTTTTGATGTAATTAGATTTAAAATAATAATAATCATGGTACTGTTTCTTTCTAAATTTGATATTTTAATCAGATTAAACATACAGTTTTCTTGTCCATTACTTACATTACATTACATTTTCTTGTATCTCCCTTAGCTTTCGAAAAAGAAGTGAGAAGCTCGACTTGAGATAAAAGCATCAAGTTTTCTCCTGATGGACTGCCGCACACGCACAAAACTTCCGGGGGATTATTATTCTAAATCTAATTTTATCAAAAGCAACACTTTAAAAAAAGTTATTACTGATTAATAAAAAAACAATTTTTTTTAATTAAAATTTTGAGACCCTTTGTTGAAAACAAAGCAATTTCAGACACATTTTTATGAACATTTTTCCATAAAAATGAGAAGGAATCACTTCCTGAAATTAGTCATCATCATTGTTACACTCTGTAAACTAATTTTCAACCATTTTTGAAATTCCCGCCTACAGGACGTTCCCGCCCACTACCTTTTGTTCCCTGCTCATGACCTCCTAGATAATGTTACTTAATTCCAGCTAATACTAGTTCATCCTAAAATTGTTTCAGCGCCACAATCGCTCGATGTTCCCCCACTCCTAGAGATTCCAGTCTATGGTGTTCTCTTGTGTATGGGTACAGCCGTCATTTTCATTGATTAACTTGCAAAGATCTACCACATTCTTGACCTTAATCAATTTACAAATTAGTTACATTGTAATATGTTTAAGGCTACGACACTATTTTTTTGTGACTTGTGTTATAATTATAGGCTGTCCATATCTATCAATACATTATTGAAATTTCTGGCGATATTAAGCGCCGGAAGTGGCAACATTGCCTAGTATTAACCTAATATAGCAAGTGACGCCATTATTTTGAAATCAAAATTGGTCAAGCCGAGTGTTTTATGTATTCTTAAACTGTGTTTTTGAACTTAACTTTTAATAAAACTGCTGAAGTGGTGTATAATATGCCAGAAATTTCAAGAAAAGGGCCAAATAAGTGCTATTTCTTTTCACAAGTAAGTTTGACATTGTTTCCATGGGTGTTCTTACAGCAGGGGTGTAACGTGTCGTATTTGTTAAATTGTTATGTTTATCTGAATACTAGTACTAGCTTTGTGTTTATAGAATATCCCCAAGATCCTGAGATAAGAGCAGTGTGGCTAAAATCTGAATGTGACACTAATTTATCAAAGTATAATTATGTATATTGTAAGCATTTCCGTGATACAGCTTGATACGCCACTGTATCAGGGACCATCGTGTGTTCATTATGTATTGTTTGTTTATCGACATTCAGAAGGTTGAGGTTACATGTTTACATTGTGCTTTGAAATAGGAAACGCGGTCTCCCCTTTATTTATTACTCTGATTGAGTAGTGAGTAGTAACTAAATAAGAGACGTCGTTTCCTTGTCTTTCATTGGAAACACGCTTGCTCCACAAACTGAACTGGTGCCATCTTACGTCGGGCTGTCGTAAAAAGTAGCAAGTGCACTGCGCGTTTTTGGTTTGAGACAAATATAACTCAGAAATGAGTAGTCTGAGACTCTACATATACAATAGATGTCGCTGCATAATAAGCTTGGCGGTAAATTTAAATATTCCATAATATACAGTGCACTTGGAATAAAATTCATAATCATCGAGTACAAATTTTCGTAAAAAATTACATGTTCAAATATAAACATTCACCTGATTTTTTACGAAATTATATAGTCAATGATTTATGAATTTTATTTCATGTAAGTTACACGGTATATAATAATGGTATAAGGAAAAAAAATAATTTTTTAATATACGCGATTCATTTTAAGATCGAAGCGCCAAAATGGCAGTAACCTATACTAACCTTGGGCCACTGACACTGACGTTTGAAATTGTATTCATCAAAGATTTGTTGTCGAAAACTTTAAACCAGGTAAAAAGCTTGTAAAACTATTTTCAAAGACGTAAGTAGTGATACAAAATTAAAATATATTTCAATATTTTTGAGCGTTCAATCCGAAAATGAAACTTAACCTCAAAATATGTCAAATTCTTTATTGGACATACGCATATATACCTTTATGGAAATAGTCATTCTTAGGGAAAAGTAAAAGAGCACACACTCTACTTTGCGTTCTTTAGCTTCTTTATCCATACTTGTCTCCTGAAACTCCTGTAATACTCAACTTATAGTTTCCGCGATAGCTCCAGATTTTCCCGCTTTTGGAAAAGTATGAAACTGATCTCGGGGTTTTTCTTTGTACAAGAGGAACAATGACGCTCACAACAATAAAGATTCATATCTAATCAAAGCAATTAACTAATATAACAACGGATATTTCAAAATTCACAATAGACATACATACACAAATCTGAACCAATACCACATGCGTTAGTTGTGCGTGCAGCCAGTAGGTAGCGTATTGCTTAGCAAGAATCGCGTATATCCATTAAAAAAGGTATAATCTGATCAACATGTTCGGTTCGGTTCCATGTATTGTCAGTAAATCAGAATATGCGTTACTAAACGAAGATCCCCATCACCCGGTGCTTGATATTCAAATTACCTTTGACTCAAACATGTCGGATCTACCTCTTAATGAAAATCTGTCATATTGTTACCGTAAAGCAAATTTTGTATCGCTCTATGAAAGTTTATTGGAAACTGACTGGTCCTTTGTTAAGAACTTTGAGAACGTTAATTCTGCATTGGATATATTTTACAAAACCCTTTACTCTGTAATAGACATGTACGTTCCCAAAGCCAAATCAATTAACTCAAAGTATCCGGAATGGTATACGGCTTCTATTATTAGGAATATAAAGAAAAAGTCAAGACTATGGGGCAAATACAAAAAGACCGGTGCGGAAGATACCTACGCAGAATTTAGTGATTTGAGGGCAAAAATTAAACAAGACATTACAGTGGCACACAAGAAATTACTTACTTAGAATAGAATCTGAAATAAAAACGAAACCTAATAGCTTTTGGTCATACATCTTCAGGAAAAGTAAAAACTCAAGTTATCCATCGCATATGCAATCTAATGGACGAGAATTACTAACGGGTCAAGCAATAGCGGATGATTTTGGACAGTACTTTGCAAACTCTTACCTTGCCAATCAGGTTACTCAGTCGCCTTTGCAGACACAAATACCTATTAATAGTACATTAAATCTGACGCATATTAATGAATATGATATCAAAGAACATACTCAAGTATGATATCACTGAAGCCATAAAGAAACTGAAATCAAATTTCACAATGGGGCCAGACTTTATTCCTGCATTTTTAATAAAGGATTGTGTTGCAGTCTTGGCTGGACCCTTGACTATTATTTTCAATTTAATTTTAAAAACCGAAACCTTTCCTGATATCTGGAAAACATCAAGAATTCGCCCAATTTATAAAAACGGAGATAGGCATGATATATCTAATTATCGAGCTATATCTATTATTTGCAATTTTAGTAAGATTTTGGAAATTATTGTTCATGGCCACTTATACGGACATGTTAGTCAAGCCCTAAACACAAATCAACACGGTTTTGTGAGAGGGAGATCAACATCAACTAATCTTGTGTGTATTACGGATTATATCTGTAAGTCTTTGGATAATCAGGGACAAGTTGATGTAATTTATACAGATTTTGCCAAAGCCTTTGATCGGTTAGATCACGGAATACTATTACGTAAGCTGGATGTGTATGGGATTTCAACAAAATTTTTGTCCCTATTTGAGTCTTATTTAAAACATAGGACTCAATTTGTACAGTATCGAGGGTTTAGATCTGAAAACATAAACGTCGTGTCCGGCGTCCCGCAGGGATCAATTTTGGGGCCCTTATTATTTAATATATTTATTAATAACATTGCGAGTGATATTTCAGTTAACCATCTGTTTTACGCAGACGACATGAAAATTTACGTTGAAATTAAAACGCTACATGACTGTATCCGCCTCCAGCATGCTTTGTCCACGATTAATGGTTGGTGTATCGAAAATAATCTTCCTCTTAATATCAATAAATGTAATGTTATGTCATTTTCCAGGAAAAATGAACCTCTAATTTATGATTATCAAATAAACAACCAAACCCTGGCTCGCCCCGACTATATAAAGGATTTAGGGTTTTTTTTTGATAAAAAATTTTCCTTTAACGAACATGTAAGCAAAATTTCATCATCAGCCTATAAGAGTCTGGGTTTCATTATTAGAAATAGTAAAGGTTTTGCCGACCCTAATAAATTAATGCTGCTTTTTAACACATTTGTAAGACCTCGTTTAGAATATGCCTCGGTTGTTTGGTGCCCGCATACTATGGCCAATAAGAACAATTTAGAAATTATTCAACGAAAATTTTTGAAATATATGTACTTTAGAGCCGAGGGGGTTTATCCATATCTTGGATTTCCGCAAGATATCCTTTTAGATACATTTAACTGTAAGTCACTGGAAAATCGTAGATTCATCCAGTCTTTAATATTTTTGTATAAAATCATTAATTTTAAAATTGATAGTACAAACATTCTGGAACGGATAATGTTTCAAATACCACGAGCAAATAGTCGTTTTTCTCAGCCAATGTGTCTGGAAATCCCTCGCACCAACCTACTAAAACGCTCGCCTATTTATGCTATGTGTAGTAATTACAATAGTGTTGATGACAAAATAGATTTATTTTCCTGTAGAATTAGTGATATTAAAATATTATAGAAATAAATATGTTTACCACTCGCGGTTATTCATATGATTGTTTTTTTGTGTTTTTTAACTGTTTTTGGTCACTGTATTCCATTTTTTTTCCATTTTTTTTTTTGTTTATTAGATGTTTATATAGTCATTATTGTTTTTCACATGTTTTGTACTCTATATGTATATAAATTTACTGAATAGTCTTTTTCCCATTCATTAATTGGATTATGTCTGTTGAATGGTGTATTACCAATAAATAAATAAATAAACATGTTCTGAACATGAAAACCATGAAAATTTTATTTAATACTGATAACAATTTGATTCGTAACGAAGTGATGTGACCAAATGAGTTTAAGAAATTTATTATTGTATCGTGTATGCTAATAACATAAATTACCAAATTTCGAGTAACATAGTTCAGTCAACGGGAATCATCAAACTAGATTTTACAGGAAGATTATTTTTAATTTTATCATTTTCAATAGATTGAAATTGCCAAGAATTAATTTTTTCTAACATACTACTCCAAAATTTCATATGTGCTGATTTTTTAGTGATACAAGACTTTAAATAACTACTTTTATTCAACTGAATTATACGAGAATTTAAATTATCAAAAAGATTATTAATGTCGTTAACAAATTCTGCTGTATGAATAGCCTCAGCTGGTACAAGGATTGTTAACTGTTTACAGGATTGCTCGATCGCTCAATTTTGTCATCCGCCTTTGTAACGTCATCGAAGATACATGTAACCGAACTGTCAAAATATATTTTGTGTTTGTTATATTTCACATTTGCAAGAAAATTTTCGTATTTGAATGATTATTATTTATTAAAGTTTGTAATAACAGTATAAATTGTACCTATTTCTACAATTACGAGATCACAAATTGGTCTGTGTGCATTATATAGTATACCTGCGCCTGCGAACAGTATACACGTTGCTTATTGTAAAAAAAGCAGTTAACATTATTAATTATATATAAAACTAATCATCCTTGTATATAAGTATCTTTTAACTATTAAGAAGATGGTAAAGATAACCACTAACAAATTTACGTAAATATACACTTAAAACCGCAAAATATATCTTGAACATTACAGCATAACCCAACATCACACTTTTTCATATTACATAAATTTCATATATCACACATCGTTCATATTTCTCTACAGAATCTCTGCTTCCGAATATGTTCATAATTAAAAAAGTATGCATATGCTTACCTATTTTAATAATATACTCGGATAGTTTGTATCAAAATGTGCATATAATTTCAATTTGTTGGTAGACACAGAATTAAAGAACATAAAGAAACCAAGGAAAATATTATGCAATTACTTATTATAGGTATGTACAGAAACTATTACCAAAGAGGATAAACTAATTCCTCTTTGCTATTACCCACAAACACAAACAACAAAGGTATTAACTATTATTGATTTGATAATTTTAAATTCAAAATCCGCTTTCGCGCTTGCAGTTTGACTTTGACAGATTGATTTATTGGATCTTTGATGACGTCACAATTATGGATTACATTGTATTATAGGGATCGAGCAATCCTGTAAACAGTTAACAATCCTTGCAGCTGGTATACCCATCGATCTTATAGTACTGTTGTATCATGATAGTACTGGATACGGCTTTGGGGTGATTTGTTTTGTTCAAGGGGGTGGGGGTATCTAGATCCTCTATTTTTGATACTTTTGATTGGCTCTTTATTCGAGCATACCACGGGATTGGCTCTTTGCTGAGTACCTTACTCCTCGCTCCAATACCGCAGAGCTCCAAGTCCGTGACTTTACGTTAACAAAACAATCTCAATGCTGTTAAATACCCTATGCCGTATCTAGTACTATAAGATCGATGGGTATACCCATATATATAATACTGCTTGGATATACCGATACTGGGGTTACTAACCATTGACGTCATCTCATGAGCTACAGATGCACTTAATGTTTGTGCTGCAATTTTAACTTTCATTTTAATCTTACTACGACTGATGAAAATGATGGTCATGTAAGATTCGTAAACCTTGGAAGCGTTGCGATTTATCTATTTCATAACATTGAACTATATGATTAAATTTAGCTGTTTTATTCTGTGAACATTTTATGTTATATTTATATAAAGCATTTCTGGTATTCTTTAGTAAATGAGTAACATCAATAATAGGACTAATTTCTAGACCATTAACATTAAAAGTAGATTTTTTGGTGACTTTAAAAGTAACTGTCTTATGGCTGACCTATTAGTGGAGCCCTGATCACAAACTGTACAAATTACTGTAAATCCACAAGATTGCAAAGCTGAAATTATTTCCATCAGTAAAATTTTTAAATCATTTGTTTTTACCACATCTTTATTAAAATAATATGCAATAGGTTGCTTCCAGTGCTTACTAATACCTTGCACCAAAAACACTAAAGCGTGATTTGCTACTTCATTTTGTCTACCCAGGGAACCAAGATCTACATATCCAACTACTTGGTCTTTAGAAATATCATAATATAAACCAGCAGACAACGCTATTTCATCGAATTATGACTTGCAGTGGTATTTACAGAAGGCAATTTTGAATAAGTGTATCTTGGTTTTTTAAATGGTGGTTCTGAAAAATCATCTGAAATTGATGTTTGGCATTTATTACTTTCATTGCAGCATTCTGTAATATTTCATTAACAAACTGTATAGTTGACTGTTGAACAGTTTTCAAGCAAATATTACTATTAAGAGAATTAAAAGATGATGAACTAGTTGTTGCGGTTTAGGGCTCTGGTATTTCCTATTACTCCTGAGGTTTTCTCTTTTCGGACTACTGCCGTAGTCGTTGCCAATAAAACGATAATGAATATGTATAACACTATATTGCTTCCACAAATATGCTAAAGCATTAGTGATGTGTCGAACCCGCTATTTTTAAATAGCAGCTACTTCTGCTACTGCTAATCTTATTTAGCAGTTAAAAATAGCTGCTATTTTATTAGCAGCTATTTATTTTTTAGTACGTTTGCGTAGTTGTCTGTTTGGTTAAACGGAGCTGTATTAGCAGCTATCAGTTGACATTTTACCTTAGCTCAAATAAATGAACATATTCACTGTGGCTGATAGCAGCCATAAATATAATTTGATATTTATATTTCATGTTTTGGATGAAAATAAATGTGATTTACGACTCCTTCTTTGTGAAGACCGTTTCCCGATCAATGGAGGTAGGTATTTGGTATTCCGATTGCGGAGCGGGTTAATTGACAAAAAAATAAAACAAAAACAGCGTGCCTGTATTGTACGGCCACGTGCACATAAGTTTATAGGGGCAAGTTGAGCAATACTTGTTTTCTTAAGAATTGATACTAAGTCTTAATTTGCCAGTGTTCTTTTTATATTTCAAGTTCAGAGAAGGTTTTTGAATCATAAATTATAAGAACAACTTTAATTCGTGTATGAAAAATAAGTATGTTCTTCCTATCAAATGACAATAATTTTTACGTTCTATTATTCAGTAGGTACTCCGATCACCCCTAAAATGTCTTGCTGAAGGTAATAAAAACACTTTTCTATAATACCACAGTATAATGCTAAATACTGTGATATTACCAAGTATTTTTTTAGATATTTATTAAACACCAATATAAACAAACACCCCCTCCCAATTTCATAAGACAGTAGGACGGTCTCAGTTTACTGTTTATTGACAGGTTCAGTTGTAATAGTAAATTCCTGCTATTAAATATTAATTATTATTATTATTAAAAATATTTTTGTTTACGTTATTTATATAAATAACTTTTATAGTAATTTATAAATATAATAAATAATTTGTATGTGTATAACCATTTATTAAACTGTGTGATAGGTACAAATCTTTGTATAGCCTCTTAAATTATGCCTTTGAAATAAGCGAGCAGAACGAACAAAAAATATTGTTAAAAAAATAATGTTGTAGGAATTAGGTACATATTCCTTCCTAAATTTAACTTCGTCTGCCGTGTGGTCTGCCGCTTCTATGTATGTCGATTGTTAAATTAAATACTGCTACTGCTGCCTTACCGAGGCCGGCCGGTCTGTGGGTCGGCCGCCAGACCTAACTGCTACGCTACTGCTAACTGCTAAGCTAAACTGCTTGACGCTACACTACACTGCTACACTGCTAATTTACCTTACTTGCTCTGCAATGGCAGTCTTCGGTTGGCGACCAGGCGTAGCGCGTGGGCATTTAGCAGCAGCAAAGTGAATAACATACAACCACAACCTGCTAAATAATTAGCAGCTATTTTTCTTAAGCTGATAGCAGTTGTTACTGCTACTATCATTTAGCAGTTAAAAAATAGCAGGCTGCTATTTAGCAACCCATCACTATAAAGCATACGTGGGTCTACTATGACAGATGAATAACATATACTGCTTCACAGAATACTCGTATACTGCCTATTTCACTCGCAAATACTAGTTGGTAAAATATTGTTGGTACAGCAATCTTCTCGAGGCTATTGTTCTCACTATTTTTATAACATTTTAATTCAAAGTGGTCTAAGCAAAAGAAACACTTATAACACCAAATACAACTAAAATCTAACCTCATTTCTCATTTTCCACATTTTTAATTTTTATTTTATACAGTCAACAGCCAACTCTACAGGTTGTACTATCAATGTCTTATTTAGTTAGTCATATGGAGGTCACAAAATATCTAATACATAGGCTGCGTTAAGTGGACGGTCTGCCTAATTAAAATCGTTGAGCGCATCGCCGCCTAATCTAGGCGGCGGTAGTTCAGCGGCTGGTCCGACTGTACCACGTGATCGATCAGCTGTTTGGGCAAATTGGTCAGGTTTTAAAACGCAACTTTGGCGGTCGGATTCGTTAAGTACACCGTCAAACAAAGGTATATGGAAATTGAAAATTGTAAACAGTTCTCCGTTGACCTATAGATAAAGAATTAGCTATGTTAGGTTGATTAGTTGTATCCGTTGACCGTTGATTGATAATCACGTAGATACGTGGACAGAGACCACCGCCTCCTAGATTTACTCCGTAATCGCGGAGGCGATGACAGAGACCAAATTTGAAATTGTCTATGCATGCACGGAACAATACGGCAAAAGGCAACTGTTGAACTTGTATTTAACTCGGGGTTAAGTGGTACGTTTACCCACTGCGGTCGGGTAGATTGTGGACTTCATTAGAGCCGCCTGACACGAGACTTAATTTAACACTGAATTCAGTACTCAAATTGCGCGCGCAGATTTAGCGGACTTGTATGCTAGAAATTAGAACATGTTCTAATTTCGTCCAAAAAGTTAGAACATGTTCTAATTTGTAGCATATACAAGTCCTCTAAATCTGCGCGCGCAATTTGAGTACTGAATTCAGTGCGAAATTATTAGTCTCGTGTCAGGCGGCTCTTTAATGAAGTCCACAATCTACCCGACCAGAGTGGGTAAACGTACCACTTAACCCCGAGTTAAATACAAGTTCAACAGTTGCCTTATTTGCCGTATTGTTCCGTGCATAGACAATTTCAAATTTGGTTTTGGTCCGTGTCCACGTATCCACGTGATTATCAATCAACGGTCAACGGATACGCCTCTCTTATATATTTTATGGATACACCTAACCAACCTATATATAGCTAATCCCTTATCTATAGGTAAACGGAGAACTCTTTAAAATTTTCAATTTCCATATGCCTTCGTTTGACCGTTTACTTAACGAATTCGACCACTAAAGTTGCGTTTCAAAACCTGACTGTAGAGATGTGTCGTTCGCGAACGACCCGTTCGAACGAACGAAATGTACCGGCTCGCGTAATTTTAATGAACGGGTTCCCGGCTCTCGGCAGTAGCTTGTTCTAGTCTTATTATAGTCTAGTTATATTGTTTTCATTGAGAGCTTTTTGTTAAATACTTACCTTTCGAAAATCAAATGCTCATTGTTTTCGATTTACCTACAAACAGTGATCATAAAAAATAAATAGTATCATTATCGACGCACACGCACACGCGATGCTGTCAACAACTGACAACTCCATTCGTTCTTCGTTCATTTCGTTCGCGAATCACGACTTCAACCGGCTCAATTGGGCCGGTTCACTCAACCGGATCTTTTTACTGATCGAGACCCGGTGATCCGGTTCCTTGAAAAGAGCCGAAGTGCCCACGTCTACCTGACTGACCAATTTGCCCAAACAGCTGATTGATCACGTGCTACAGTCGGACCAGCCACTGCACGATTTCAATTCGATTTCAATCAGGCAGACTGTAGGCCCCAAGGATTTTTAACTGTTTACAGGATTGCTCGATCCCTATACTACAATGTAATCCATAATTGTGACGTCATCAAAGATCCAAAGATCTCGAACTTGTAGAAATAGGTACACTTTATACTGTTATTACAAACTTTAATAAATAATAATATTAATAATTATTCAAATACGAAAATTCTCTTGCAAATGCGAAATATAACAAACGCAAAATAGGTATATTTTGACAATTCGATTACATATATCTTCGATGACGTCACAAAGGCGGATGATAAAATTGAGCGATCGAGCAATCCTGTAAACAGTTAACAATCCTTGGTAGGCCCTTCTCTCGGTATGTTTTCGGTATGCAGAGCCAATGTCGCTTCCATGTGTTCAAATTGCCGACCGCACACGGGTAGACACGGCGCGGTCTCGATTCTGTATGGTTGGGGGATACCGCGCAGTGTTGCCAAATGGAAAAAATAAAAAATGGTATATAGCATTAAAAAAAATGGTATTTTACTGAAAAACAATGGTATCTTCAATTTAGAGAGGATCTTTTTTACATTTGTAATATGATTGACCCCAGAAACCAGAAGACATTTAAGTGAATCTCAATTCGTTTCAAAAAATGACGTCATCACCCTAGCTGCGAAAAATGGTATCCTTAAAATTTTTGCTGAGCCGCTTTCCAGCTCTGCTCCTGTGGGTGTTTGGAGCTATATGTGTTTCAAACACCGACAGTACTGAGAAGGAACGGTTCAAAACTGAAATGACTTTTTTAATTTTGAGGTTATGTATTGATTGAGTATATTGTCACTTAAACTTCAAATTCGTTTATTTGACCACAAATTACTGTAAAATTTTGACCTGTCGAAGTTTACAAATTTTACTAACCTACTTCATTTAATAACAAAAAAATACCTTCATGCGCTCGAACATAATCCGCTTCAGACACCGCAAAATCATATGTAATATTTGTTTCTGAATCCACTAGAATCAATATTTTATTATCCATAATAAAGGTACCTAATGAAAAATACGGTGCCTAATACAATAAATACAATAATTATTAAGTTTAATTAATGGGTCAATTCTGCGCGCGTCTGTAAGCACATCTGTAAGATTCTGTAAATTTACAGGACATTTGCTATTCTGCGCACATTTGTATTCTACAGAAACTCGTAAATTCTTTACAGATTTGTAAATATTTACGAGTGGGTTCAATGTTGCCGTAGTGGATTTACAAGGAGCTTTGTGAGGTTAGAAAAGTAAATAACAATCAATTCCCAACTTACATTTATTGTAATTTTATCGAAGATGACTGACCATATGTATTAGAAGTAATGTAGGTAATTAAAATTAGATATTCTATGACATTGTAAAATGTAACCATGTCATTTTAGAAAATTTGTGAGGAGAATTCAAACGAAACATGAATAATCTACGTAATCTATGACATGAATAAGACACATGAACCATGAACTGTACCCTGTACCCTTTTGACGTGCTCAATAAACTTTAAAGATTTAAAGTTTTTAAAAATTTTTAGGCCCTCTATTACCTATTACCTACTCTCAGTTTCGTTGTAGTGTGTACCTAGAATTCACAGTACCTATCGCTAAATCTTAATAATACATAGGTATCACTTTCTATAGCCTGTTATTCTGTTTTGTGGCCTGTTATATAGTTGATATATGGTTTGAGAAGTTATGCTTTTCAAGCGTTTTTGTTTTATTCGTATAAAACGTATTCATTTTTGTAATAAATAATTGAATAATAATGTAAGGAATGCAGTAAAATATTTAGTACCTATATCAGGAATTGTTATATTTATTTCAATATTATTACCATTAGGTACTATTCTAAAAATAAAAGTAAACGCCGAGTAAATGCATAATATATGACACCTCATACCCTGACTACTAACCAGCGAGCCACTACTTTTTCTGAAGTTTGTTGGCACTAACTATATATCTTGTAAATTAAAAATGATTAAATGATGGTAAAGGTATAAATATCAAGAGAAATAATCTTCTCAGGTATAAATAATTTACAAGTTGGGTTAGGTTAAAACGTAAATATGATCAATCTGAAGTAGCAGTAGTTCATTTGTACATCTGTAAAGTATTCTTTTACAGGAAAGAACGCAGAATCGTTAAATTCTAGTTTCTGTAAAATGGTTGGCTACAGGATTATCATAAACTACAGATCTGTACATTTACAGAAAATTTGTGTATAACGCAGAATCGACCCATAAATCTTCAAACTTGACAACTCAACTGACAATTTTCATACATATAACCTTACAATATTTGAAAAGAGTTTGAAACACCGAAAAATTTGTTAGTGCTTGAGGGGGCAGGGGAATGAAAAATTGGTACTGTTCAGGTACATCAAACTTTTCAACGTGGAACGCTGAAGTACACTTCAGGAGCTCTGCAGAGCGCTCCAGGAGCAGAGCTGGAAAGCGGCTCAGGTATCAAGGAAGAAAAATGGTATAAATACCGTTTAAATGGTATATCTGGCAACACTGATACCGCGTATCGGCATATTTTCTGTCGGCAAACGTCCAGTACCGCGCGGCGTGATTGACAGTGAAGTGATTGAAGTGTCCAAAATAATCATGTCGACTGAACTAAATTTTGTACTGGAGGTCGAAAAGCACGAGTGCCTTTATAATTACTGCAGTTAATGTAGTCTGCAGTTTATGTCTCTTTCAAGATAAGGATGAATCCAATATTTTTTCTTTCTTCGTCTTATAATTTTTAAATCGACGACATCTTTTTGGAGCCGTTGGGTATCTATGATATAAATTTACACACGCGTGTGAATTGCAATACTACTATATCGTGGGTAGTGGCCCAAAAATTCCGAAAACATCACGGCGCCGACATACAATCTCTATCCTTATCGGGAGTACCTTAGTCAAATATGCGCATGCGCACAAATTTCGCGACATCCAATAAGCATGCAGCATAATTACTGCATCTCTGTCTACCGATTTCTTTTAAAAAAAAGTTGAAAATTGGAAAGTCTGTCAACCTATAAACAATTAGGGTATCCAAGCGGGATTTCGGTAATTAACGTTCGGTTGAAGTTTTTTATGTCAGTGACGTCACGGTTAGATTTTTCGCTTGGATCATGATACAACTAGCTTGGATGTAAATTTGACAGTTTGGTTAAACTGATTTTAAGGTTAGATTATAATCTGTGTTAAATCGAGGGGATACGTTGAAGGATGAAGAAAATAGTTTATTATTTTTATATATTTTTTATTAAAATAGAAATCACTAAAGGAAATATATTTATTTTGAACATAAATATACCAAACTTAACTTCCATGTAACTTAAACTAATTCTATAAAACTCTTCATCCATTTTCAGCTGAGTACGAAATGTGAAATGTCACATCAAAAAAACATTTTGAAAACAACTGTCAACCGTACAATACCCAGCTCCCGAGCCCGGTTATTCTGTTTAATACCGTGACGTCATTTGGTGTAGAACTGATGACGTTTCGGTAAATACCATTGTCGCTTGGACGAACCGGTATTTATTTTGGTATTTAATACGGCTCGCTTGGATCAAGGATTGTTAACTGTTTACAGGATTGCTCGATCGCTCAATTTTGTCATCCGCCTTTGTGACGTCATCGAAGATCCATGTAATCGAATTGTCAAAATATACCTATTTTGTGTTTATTATATTTCACATTTGCAAGAGAATTTTCGTATTTGAATGATTATTAATATTATTATTTATTAAAGTTTGTAATAACAGTATAAAGTGTACCTATTTCTACAAGTTCGAGATCTTTGGATCTTTGATGACGTCACAATTATGGATTACATTGTAGTATAGGGATCGAGCAATCCTGTAAACAGTTAACAATCCTTGCGCTTGGATAGGCTAAATGTGTCAGCTTCCGTAACCATGGATATCGACAAAATTTGCGCATGCGCAAATCGAACAAAGGGTCTCTGGAACAGTATAGCAAAATATCTTTTGTCCTTTAATGTTTTCGGAGAAACCGCTTATGGGCTAACATAGGAAAACGCGATATAGTAGTATTATATACCGGGTTTCCCATTTCATTGAATTTTATATTCCCAGGGCACACTATGAGAAATATTGCTAACGGAATCGATAGTACTGACTGTCAAACACTTCTCATTACCAAAATACTAAAGTGTAAAGCATTTCACTTTAGTATTTTGGTAATGAGAAGTGTTTGACAGTCAGTACTATCGATTCCGTTAGCAATATTTCTCATAGTGTGCCCTGGGAATATAAAATTCAATGAAATGTAATAGCCCATGTTAATTGCCATTAGTCAAATGAAATGGGAAACCCGGTATATGGAATTGCGGCACAGCATCATTTCGACAATTGCCGCGCCGTTACGTATCGATGTCACGTCGACCCGTGAGAGAGCGCGCTAAAACAGAAACAGAGGAGAACAGACTGAACAGAGACAGAAACAAAAAACAACAACGAAAAGAACGACTAATTCCTGAAATTCTGATCTGAATGGTTGAGGGTTATGTCAGAATTTGCTGAACGTTTTATACTTTTAACATAATTATTGTTTTAAAATTAAAATAGATGTCTGCCGAGTGTATTTTCTGTAAAATAATATCAAGAGAAGTTCCTGGAGAAATATTGTATCAAGATGATCAAATCATAGTGTTTAAAGATATAAAACCAGCATCTAAACATCACTATCTGTGTGTACCTAAGGAGCATATTATAAATATAAATTATCTAAAATCTTTGGATCATCAAGATTTGCGTAAGAGGCCGATTTTACATAAAGTTAAGATTATAGATAATAATTTTCAGTTGATAAGTTAATTCGTAATGGTAAACAAGTTTTACAAGATCATGGAGGTAATACCAATGATGTGCGATTAGGTTTTCATTGCCCTCCATTCAACTCAGTACCACATTTACATTTACATGTTATTTCTCCAGCTTCAGAAATGTCATTTTTAAGTCGAATCATTTTTAAACCAAATACATGGTGGTTTCAGTCGGTAAGTATGCATTTAGGACAATTTGTAAATTATTGAGTAATATCCGTTTTGATGTCATTACTTAGGATTAGGCATGTTCTATAAAATTATTCTCCTTATCTTGAGGTACTGTATACAATAGTATCATTGACATGTTTCTTTTTTTATAATAATCAAGTGCTTTATTAAATTTTATTTGATACTTATTTTTTAATTTTTCATTATAAAATCACTTCAATAAAATATATAATTAATGAAATTAAGAAACTTTTAATTGCCCTCTATAATGACGTCGAATGTGAGAGCATGCGCAGTAAGAGACAAAGAAATAATCGACGGACGTCTTTGTAGGTTTGTTTACAAATATAAATATTCGAAAATAATCTGGAATTGCCGTTATCGACGTGGTGGTGTTCTGTTTTAACAACATATTTTCTTCATTGAAATATTAAGCATACGGTAAGCACAAATAAATATGGACATGATTTTTGAAAATCCTGCATATTTAAATAAGGATCACTATCACTAAGCTGAAATAATACTATGGACCAGTCGTCAAGATACAAAAGTTGCTTGTCACTTCTTGCTGTAATACCTCTCATAATTCAGAGAAGATATTCATTTGCCACAAAATCCAAATATACAATCAGAGTGGTTTAAAGCTGTAGGAAAACCTAAAGTGCCAAAGCAAAGTTCCGGTTATTACTGTTGTGAAGATCATTTTGTGGTAAGAATACTTAAAGTGTACCTAATCGTATTCAATATGCAGGTTATGCACTTGTTTCAGATGGAAGAAGACTGAAGACTGGGTATGCTATAAGTTATTATTCAGAAGCAAAATAAAAATGAAGGATTATGTTCGGCCACATAGATATTTAAATGAAAAAACAGATAGTTATAGAGATAATATAGTATAGTACCAAGCAGTCGAAGATATCACGTTCTCAAAAACTTCAGTTTGAAACTCCCTTCACTGTACAACGAGAATTGTCTGTCTTAAGACCTACAACCTCATCATTACCGCAGGTTTTGGATACTTTTTTCAGTTCTACCAAAGTGTTTAAAAAACAATCGGTTTCTATTAGGAATATAGGAGTCGGTACACAGGATTTAAAAAAAAAATTTCCCCAAGCTAATCTCGTATATAGTCAGTTGTACTTACTCTTGTCACAGATACATTTTCTAGTGAATCTTTTACTACACCACCTTCAGTGAAAGGCCAGGCAACAGAATCGATATCCTCGGAAGAAATTCCGCAGACGGAAATTAATAAAGGTACACAGGATTTAAAAAAAATGTTTCCCCAAGCTAATCTCGTATACAGTCAGTTGTACTTACTTTTGTCACAGATATATTTTCTAGTGAATCTTTTACTACACCACCTTCAGTGAAAGGCCAGGCAACAGAATCGATATCCTCTGAAGAAATTCCGCAGACAGAAATTAATAAATCCAACATTTTACACAGCAAATAATATACTAATTACAGAAGACTCAAGATTTTATTTAGGATTGCCAAAAGATACATACTTTCTAATACATTTTTTGGAAGAGGAATCTTAAATCAGTTATAGAAACATTCATTATTTAAAACAAAATCGGCTTGATGCATATTTCAGAAAAGCATTAGGTTTTGTATTAAGTGTTTTCACTGTGTCAAGAATATTTAATAACAATATTATAAAACTAGCAAGTTATTTTAAGGTAATGATTCATTGACCATCACTTGAAAAAATTTAATTAAATTTACCAATAGTATTTACGAAAAATTATGCCTCAATCAATCAATAATTGATTGTTTAGAAATCGAAATAGAAACACCATTTAATGCAATCCATCAGTATCTAACATGGTCTGACTATAAAAAAGCAAATACTTTAAAGTATTTAATTTCCCAAGACAATTATTGATAGAATTTCGTACATAAGGTAATGATAATAAATTACCTACAGAAGAAGCAAAAGAGGAAGAGAAATTATGATTTTATGAAAAACTAGAAAATACCTCTGAAGAAATACCCAGAAATGACATACTTATTTATAAAAGGAGACTAACGCAAAGATCGAAAAGGAAGAATATAACCAAGATGTGGCGGGCAAAGAAACCATCCATGAAAGCACAAGTGGCAATGGGACGAGGCTTTGTAACCTGGTGTTGTAGCGTACTAATAGAACTTCTCAGAGTTATAGTAAATTGTAATCACTTATTTTGATAATAAATGTTAGTAAATTTCATCGTTGATAATTATATCAGGTATCACTTTAGTTTATACAGTGTAAACTCGGCTTTAGTTATCCTCGATCCTATGTTTTCTGCTAAAATCAACTAATAGCCGTTTTCTTTTGCACCTGATTTCTGAATCATGATTACAATATCTGCAATGCTATTCGTGGATTTAAAAAATAAAGGAGCGTGATTGGCTCATATCAAATCATGATCTCGAAATCAGGTGCAAAAGAAAACGGCTATTATCATTACTTAATATTCAAAGTTTATTCATATAACTTGTACAGACACGTAGGACATTTAAAAATAAGAATTTTCATATTAAATTTACTATATTTCAGGTGTTAATTAATGCATTAGGATCTTTTATAAATTAGAGTAATATATTTTCTTCTTACTACGCTTGATGTGCAGGTCTGCGTCGAGTTAAAACAGCTTCAGGTTGGCAGGCGAGGAGACTTGCTAGGCAGGTGGCCATGTTAAGAGTTTCGACTCACGCTGTTAGTAAAATAAGTTATCAATAAACTTAGTACTGTTCATGTACTAGTTCTACTAACATGGATAATTTAAATGTTCAAAGGTCGGAATTAGATTCCGTAAATAGTTTACTTTAGAATTTCTTATACAGGGTTATTCAGAACTTATCCATAATAAAATTTGGGGATGTTCAACATACATGTAGAAATGTGGTAGTGCAAAAAAAATTTTTTTGGCGGGGTCTGAAAACTATTTAAAAATTTTTCATTGCACTCCGCTGGATACTGGTCAACTGTAATGGAGTGACCTTGGGAGTGACAATGCAAACTGGCGATGTCGCGGAAAAAACTTAGGACGTTCTGAGTATGACACCCGGCGCAAAAAAATTTGCAGCGTTCTTACTTTAAAATAAACTGAAAGATAGATAGATGTGACCAAAGTGATGTGTCTTTAAAATGAATAAAATTTTGTGTCACTAATTTTGAAGAATTGCACTACTTGATTACTAGGTATTAGAAACATGAAATTTATAAAAAATGTGCACATACCTTGTTACAAAAGCTGTCGAAATAATATTCCTCGACTTGTACACACTTTTGGGCATGTCTTATCCAATTTTGCCGCACTACTCCAGACACCTACCTAGCGATCTGACTTGTACTTATTCGCGGATTTTCACGGACCAGATTCAGCACTTCGTCGGCTTACAATTAAAACCTCGTATGTCTAATTGACAAAATTTTTCAGGAGGAGCAAAAAACTGATTATTTAATTACAACGATTATTAAGGAGTTATTTAACATTGTCAGTTATTATTAAAAGATGTATTAAATACAACCAAAAGAGATTTGAACAAAATAATACATTTTTTGTTATTTTAGACATACGGTTTTTAAAATAAAATAAAAACTAATTTAGACATACAAGATTTTATTCATATTACAAAATCATTAGAAAAGTAAATATATTGGAACAAATTTACATGTTATTGAAACACCTACGCATTAAGTAAAATAATACCTAATAAAACAAATTATTCATATTTTAAATTGTCATAAAACCCATGGTAATCGCTAAGAAGAACCTCCTTAAGATCTTGTTAAGTGTTCAAACTTTGACTTTGTTATAGCTTTGTTTGATTTGTACAGGGGAACGATTTCGTTAGATAGTATTGATTTTCTTGTTCTTTTTTGATTTCCCTCTTAATTCTATTCATGAAAGTAAACTAAAAATTATGTTTGAATTACGATGAAATTTTGGTAAAATAATGTAATTCGAATATGAAATACTACTTACCTTTGTGATGGACATTGTTCCTTTAAAATTGTAGTTTTTTTTTCAATGATATTCTACAAAATTGAGCAGACACTTCTCAAACGCGGGTGTTTCTTGAGACATACTAGGTTTTATGCCAATTAATTTACTCGACGTAAACTACAAGGTTTTGATTGTAAATTATACATGGTGTTACTTGTATTTAAAATTATCGTAGACTTATGAGCTTTTGGGGAAACGTGTATAAAGAAATTACCAATCAGAATCTATTAAAATATCAAATCTGCAATATTCGGACTTACGAGGTTTTGAAAGTAAGCCGACGACTTGTTCTTCAGCTGCTAAAATACGTTTTGGTCGTCCCGGGCCACCATCTCGTCCATTCCAACTTCACCATAAATAAGAATCATGTCCATTAACTCAACATTACTGTACACATGAGCCATTTTGAAAATTTTACAGTTTAACACTCCTAAGATAAATAAAACACCCGCGAGAGCAACACACATAGACTGATGACTCATAGACAATAGAGATATTATCCCCACTCCAACTTTATTCGGTCGGTTTTAACCAGGCGTTCCAGACAAAAACGTGTTTACTTTTTTTATCACATTCTTAGGAGTGTGGTAGAAAAGTATCAGATGTGTTGAAGTACAGTTGCCCAGCTACGTAGTCGTTTATAATGGTATAACTTTAAACATTGTTTACGGGAAATCCTAAGCCTTTTATTATAAATTTTTTTGGTGATATCGATTTCTTATTTAAGGATGCACATATCCTCAAAGTTTTAAAGATAAGTTCTGAATAAGGCTGTATAGTTGGGTATTTCCTTTTTTTTTTCTTGTATTACAGGGTCCTTCCCTTTGGCTTTTTTTTATGTCTGATACTTTGGTATTTTATGCCCGTGATATTGTTGGTGATGCATTAAGGTTTAACGTTACTTCTTACATGTAATTACTGAATACCTGAGTGACGTGTGACAATCCATCTCCGTATCCATTTAGATCACAGGACAGGGTTAGTCTTTTGGTAACTAGTTCAGTTAACATCATATGATCTACGAGCATCGCAGGCGTTAAGACTTGTTACAACATGCGTAACTTTTTTTTATTACGTTTTGGTTGCAGAGTTCATTGTCCTGAACTAGAAGCTAATCAGTCGGTTTTGAGGGACCCCCTTCAACTGATAAGAAAACCAACAAGTACACCTTGGGTAAACTATCACTACAATTTTTATTAACTCACATTTTTTATGTGCATTACAACCGATTATTATTCTCACTTTTCACAACTCATGTAAATCATATTCTTAGAAACCTTTTTTTTTTATGGACACTTTCTACATCTAGTATAATTACATAACTAAACTCTATAACTAAATTTTAATTGATAATAATAAAGTTAACATATATTCTCCTATAGCCATGTGCTAGAGATATTTTAAATGATAAAATTTACTGTACAGAATTTGTGATCACAAATATCTAAACCAGGTAAACTTCGATGTATAGGTATTCTTTATATTTCACTTCTTTTTGTAATTAGTGTATACATATTTTATGTAAAATCAATGCTTATTAGGATCATTGATAGATTTTAGTCGCTACTTTGTGTCAATGTAAGTAGAATTGTATCTGTCTGTAAACGTCATCTAGCAACAGTTTGAATAGTTTTATAACAAAACTATTTTTAAAGTTAAAATAAAAAAAAAAAAGGATTAAGAAAAGTTGGTAGTTTCACTTTCTAATAAAACTATTTTTATAACCTAACTAGTCTCTTTTCTTCTCTTTCTTCACAGACTGAAAGTTCAATAGCTAACTCTTCATAAATTATACATTAAAATATAAATTTAACATATTATTTTAAGTACATTTCATCACTTTTTAAGCCTACAACTTCACCTTTTTATATCAAAGTGATTGGCGCCCTTATTACAGATTATAGAACAATATTTGAGGAATATTTTCAACTTTAATTATATACAGGGTGGGTTTTTGAAAACGAAACAGAGCGAATAACTCTCAGGAAAATTATTTTTTCGAAAAACGCCGAGACAGGTCGATTTTTGATCAAAAGGGGACATCTTTTCCCATACTTTTGATGCTCCAGTCTCACCCCCCTAGGGAGGGGGGGGCAACCCCCCCAAATATCTTAATAGGGAAGGAGGGTTAAATGACACATCATTTGAAAGGTACTTCAATTCTCTACACAACCCTGTATTAGTTTTTTAATTTGACTGGTTAGTTTTGAAGATAAAGGTTGTTAATAAAAAACTACTTTTTACGGTTTTATTTGCAAACTTTTTCTACATCAGCCAATTAAATATTCAAATTGATGACCTCCAGCCTCCATACAATAGTCGTCCATGAGTGTCACCCCTTATGTCAGAGTGACATTTCCTTTTATTATTCGCAGTAAATTGAAATAATAAATAATACAATCAGAACGGGTATTGAGTGAATTATTTTATTGTTACCTGTACAGTTTGTCGACATTATGGTTTATTCGATTCCAGAAAGAGTGGAAATAATTGCTCTTTTTTATGCAAATAATCGGAGTGCTAATAGGACAGCAGAAATATTTAATCAGCAACACTTGGGTAAAAATGTTCACAGGAAGTACATTTTGGAGTTAGTGACCAAATTTCAGGAGACCGGATCTGTAAGTAATAAAAAGCGACACCCCGAAAGAAATGAAGCAGAAGATGTAGCTATTCTAGACCATGTTCCTATAAATCCTAGAACGAGTACGACGCAAATGGCAGCTGAATCCGGTTTTGAGCGAAACAAAATTCGTAAAACTTTGAAGCATCATAAATTCCATCCCTATAAGATTCACCTTGCACATGAACTTAATGGAGATGACTTTGACCGCCGACTACAATTTTGTGAAGTAATGAGTGAACGAGCTATTAACAATCCAGATTTAATTTTTAATATGTGCTTCTCGGATGAGTGTTCATTTACTGTTAATGGCAATGTCAATCGTCACAATTGTCGTTATTGGTCCGATTCTAATCCCAGGATATTTTATGAGACTCATACACAACATCAGGAAAAATTAAATGTATGGGCTGGAATTTTTGGTGACCACATTGTTGGTCCTTTTTTCTTACAAGGTAATCTCACCGGGGAGATGTACCTGGATTTGTTGGAAAACTCCATTTATCCAGAGCTGATACACATTATAGAGAATAATGAAAATTATCTAGAAGACCAGTTGATATTCCAACAGGATGGAGCCCCTTCTCACTACGCCTTGCCTGTTCGGCAGTATCTCGATCGTACGTTTGCAAATCAGTGGATTGGGAGAAGAGGCGTCATAGAGTGGCCTGCGCGATCGCCGGATTTGTCCCCTTTGGATTTTTTCTTGTGGGGTCATTTAAAGTCCAAAATTTATGCCACTTCACCTACTTCCCTTGAAGATCTACGCCAACGCATTATTAACAAATGCCGCCAAGTTACTCCAGAAATGTTGCAAAACGTACGTGATCGCATTGTGCAAAACTTATACTATTGTATGGAGGCTGGAGGTCATCAATTTGAATATTTAATTGGCTGATGTAGAAAAAGTTTGCAAATAAAACCGTAAAAAGTAGTTTTTTATTAACAACCTTTATCTTCAAAACTAACCAGTCAAATTAAAAAACTAATGCAGGGTTGTGTAGAGAATTGAAGTACCTTTCAAATGATGTGTCATTTAACCCTCCTTCCCTATTAAGATATTTGGGGGGGTTGCCCCCCTCCCTAGGGGGGTGAGACTGGAGCATCAAAAGTATGGGAAAAGATGTCCCCTTTTGATCAAAAATCGACCTGTCTCGGCGTTTTTCGAAAAAATAATTTTCCTGAGAGTTATTCACTCTGTTTCGTTTTCAAAAACCCACCCTGTATAATACCATTATACTTACCCACAGACCTAGCGCTCGCACCAAAAGTAGCTGCCGGCAAAGTAACTGTTACCTCATTTATGAATAACAACTCTTTATCTAGTAGAGGATAGTCAATAGTTATGTAATCTAAAACTCCAAGGTAAGGTCAACAGAAATTATTTACATTATGAAAACAAAAAGGAACACAAAATTACATTAATGTTACCAGGTAGAACAGATGGTAACCAAATTGGCCACATACTAGCTTCAAAAAAATGGACCAAAATAATACAGGATGTTAGATCATATAGAGGAGCCAATCCTGATACAGACCACCTCACAGACCACATTCTAATTACATCGAAAATCAAAATAATAAATGAGCAAAAAAGAGAAATAAGAACCTGGAACTTAAAGTGGCTGGACAAAGAGGAAACAAAGAAGAAATTCTTGAGAGCCGTGGAAATTAAGCTAAAAATACCTGAGAAAACAGATATAGAAATGGAATGGGCAAATATAAAAACTAGCATAATTGAAGCAACAGAGGAAAGGATAGGACAAAGAAAGCATGGCAAAACAAAAGAATGGTTCAACGAAGAGTGTCGAGTGAAGAAAGAAATGGATAGAAATAGGAAACGAACAAAGTCTAAATGAATATAGAAGAATAAAACAAGAAGCTACAAAACTGTATAGGAAGAAAAGGCCAAACTGGATCACTGAACAAATGCAAGAGCTGGAAGTCAACAATAAGGATAATGGAAAACTTTTTGCATACATAAGATAACGGACAAATACTAACAAAGTAGCTGCTAAAGTAAATAAATGAGAATGCACAACTCACTACATCGAGCTATACAAAGATAATGCACCTACAGAAGAGGAAATAGGGGAAATAACAGACAATAGGGACCACGAAGAAGTTCCACCTAGTTACGAGGAATGTACAGAGGTAGTTAAACAACTAAAACTGGAAAAGGCTGCAGGACCAGACGAAATTAACAATGGATTGATAAAAAATTGAGGAGAAACACTACTTAAACGAATACATAATTTAACAGTCGATATTTGGGAGAGAAGAAAAAATGCCAATAGAATGGAGAAATGGACAAATACCGATTTTTAAAAAGGGAGACCCAACAAAATGGAAAAACTATAGGGCAATAATGTTATTGAATACGGCTTACCAACTGTTAACGTTAATAAAAAGAAACCGACTAAGTACACTGCAAACAACTTAGGGCAATACCAACAAGGACTCAGAAAGGGAAGATCAATGATTGACGCAATACATACAGTAACACAGATCATAGAAAAATGTCATGAATACGATATATATCTACATATTCTCTTCATCAACTTTGAACAAGCCTTTGACAGTGTAAATAGATACCAACTAATAAAAGAAATGATAGAAATGGGAATACCTGCAAACTAATCAGATTTCCAGAGATGACAATGAAGAGCTCGATGGCAAAAATTGCAACAAAAGATGGTGACACAGAGAATATTAATATACAATGGCGGCCGGTGAAAAATTAAGTTGTTGAGGCACATTTTTTTATAAAAAAAAAATCCAGTATGAATTTTATTTCCAAAATTTTTTACAAGTATGAAAAAGATTTTTCAAATTTTACGTAGGTAAGGTATATTAGGAATTTCTACTTGGTCAGTTATGTTTGATTTCCATTATATTTGTAATATCTTATATTAAAATTTTCAATTTCTAATTTATGAGCAGTCAATAACAGTGGCGATACTTTGTTTTTGTTTTTTCATAATAAAAATTTGGCATTTTGACAAAGTATGAGCTGCGTTATTTGCGTGGATTATCAAAATACGCGATAAGTTTTTTAAATCTGCATAACCACTTTATTTACACCAGATATTGTTATAATTTGAAAATAGTGAACAATGTCAACAAAATAACTTTTTTAACTCGACGCTGCCAACCAATCAGATTTCTCGTACCATATAGATATTATTAAAACCCCTATTATCTTTTCCAGCTCCGCCTATGTTTACTAGGGATTTACTTAAATCAGGAATTTGTCGACCTAAATCTTGAATAATGTATAATTTTTGATCATAGGAAAGCTTCAAAAATGAACATTTATTCATTAAATAATTTATAATATCTTTAGCATTATGAATTCTAAATCTACGTTTACCACCCGTCTGGACTATACTCCACTAGGACCTGCCTTACTCTCATTCTCCATACTCAAAGTTCAAATTCAAATAATCTATTTGAATTTAGTCAAATATTTTATGAATAAAATAAACACATTTCCATACACATCTGTTCTAACTATAATTAAGTAGAATAAGGGAAATCTGGATAACCTTGTGAACAGCGGGTTATCATCCATTTATACTGTGTGGTTACAGTACCGGTTGCATATTAAGAACGTTATCAGTTTTATGCCCACTGATTAATATAGAACAATTGGAAAAATTTGTCCACAAAGAGATTTGACCATTGTCAAATGCGGGACTACTGGAACAATTAAAACTTTGTGTATTTAATTGCTTGGTCATGGAGTCCGTAACCACATATATTTAATGCATTATCAACATAGACATAATAAGGATTATATGTCTATGGTTATCAATCTTTTTGCTATAGATGGCTTTGAATTATAGCTGTATGTAATATACAAAACATATTACATACAGCTTCCCAATTACCGCCTATTAAAATTCAATTTGAAATTATATTCCAAGTGATCATTGTGAAAATAAGATTCCCACAAAGGTACCGTTTGTCCTTTATAAATGTCTCGGCAATATTATTGTGATCGTTTGGAAAGTCAGTAATACTATAATACCATAATAAATTCTGTAGGCAATTTTTGATTTTATGGTTAAACATCTTCCCATGGTACTTTTCAATGACTAGTAAATAGTTTTCAGTTATATATAAATTTTTTTTTTCAGGTTGACCAAATATTGGCAAAACTTGAAACCAAGGATGCAAATAACAGTAAACTATAAATGATTCAAATAACTATGGGATAGATATTTTATTGATACTCTTATTATTTAAATATAAATGATGGTTATTAAAAATTAAAAATACATTAAAAACATGTTTTAAATAAGTAAAACTGAATCATTGTGGTTGTTAAAGTTGATACTTACAAAAATTTATTATATCAATTTTCACTAAGATTTTATAATTAAATATGTAATATCTTGTAAAAAATGTAGTTTTATTTCTTTCAACTAATTAACTAGTTAATAAAAAAAATTATTAAATGGAAAAAATGTCTTTGGCATTTTGACTAACTTTTTTACATAGGTAATTGTAATACTCATTACTGAAAAATATTAATGCAAGCATAATATAGTTCTTTTGAAATCTGCCCGTCATTATTAGTCATTTATCCAATTATGTCTCAAGTTACTGAATATATAATATTTTTAGTTTAAAACTATTTAATATCTTAAGTAGGTATAGGACGTGGATGATAAGTAGCGCAAACTAGGTAATTTAGATATAGTGGGATAAAAGGAGAATATTAATAAGAACTTTTTTCACCTATGCATCCATGTTTTAATAGGATTATATTTGTGTAATCAGTAGATTGTTTATCTTTTTGTAATGTGCAAAAATAAACTATTATCCAACAAACAAGCACTAACGAGTTGATATGCATATTATTTTTAAAAACATATGCTGGGAACAAAAGAATAAGGAATTTAAGTCAAAATTGTGGGTGTTGTTACCTTATATATGAAAATTATAAATTTACCGTGAGAATTCCACCACTTAAATGAATTATTTTTTGATTTTTTTTATTTTCATCCAAATTACCCAGTATCTGTATAAATGCTTAAATCAACTTAAATGCATATTACTTTATGCAATATGCATATATCTTTGATTTGCAGTACCTAGTACATTAATCTAATTAGTTTTTTCTAGTAAAAATCCAGTATCAAAATTATATTTTTCAATAATGAATATGGTGACAATATTTTATAAAACTACATTACTAAATTTTTGTATACAATTCTTATATCTGACTATCTCTAATTTAAGTCTTGTTTCATGTAGATAAGCAACATATACCAGTTGGTATGTCTTTTACATAAAAAAACTCATTTATAAATTTTACATTTTTTAAATTGCAATGATAACATATTTTTGGTAACACTGTTTTAGCAAATAAAAAATAGGTTAAAAGTAAATGTCATATATTTTGCTTGCTTGACACCAAGTTTTTTTATAATAAAATGTGATAGATATAGCAATCATAACTTTATAAAAAAATAATTATTTGTATGGAACTTTGTTAATATTTGTACACATATATACCATTTTCGATCTACTTGCACTTTTGCACTCGGTGAGGTGGCATAATATATCTCTATTATCAATTAATAATAAGAGATGCAGCACTCGGTCTACACCAAGCATAAAAGTGGAGGAGACATGAAAGGGGTATTAAATAATCAAATGCAATAATAAATCACAGTATTATACGTTAAAACAACAACTAATACATAAATATTTTATTGTGATGTACTAAAAGGAATTGTGTAAACATATTAATAGGTCCTATGGCAGCTAACGACATGGATACTATTTCTGACCATACTAAATTCGGTCCAAATACTACAGCCAAATTTTGTGCATTCATTTTATTTAGATCAGATCTTTCCATTACCTGGAACATAGAGCATTCATTAAAAAAAAACATACATTTTTAACAGTAACCTCACTAGATATTTTACAAATAAGAGTTCTTTATAAAATAACTTTTTTATAATTTACATTATAACCACTTTTAAATAAATTTTATAGATATTTTACAAATAAAAGAGTTCTTTATATAATAACTTTTTTATAATTTACATTATAACCACTTTTAAATAAATTTTTGTCAGTAAACTTTTGACTAGTAATCTAAGTAGTCTACAACTAGTGTGTAAGTTTTTGTTAATGGTAAGACTAAGACAGATATCAAGGCAGTTATGTGTATTTGATTATTACTGCTCATTTCACAAATTCCTGAAGCTGCTGTGTTGTTATTACAATCATCTGGAGGGTGTAAGAACTTTGTGGCATATGTACCATTAAGTGGAAATTTCTTGTATGATGACGTGATAAGACAACACTAACTTATTTTATGGTAAATCAAGTTGTTTTTTAGCATACGATTATGCTATCAAATGTCATTTAAAATCTATAAAAATGTAATACAAAAAAGAAATTATGACAAAAAAAATATTTATATTAAAAGATAAAAGTTTTCAGTTAGTTTTAACAATTAAGGTAAACATTCTTGGGATTTTTAGCATGAAAATGGGCATAATAATAAAACTGGGACAAGCAATACACTATCATTGTCAATCTATAACATGAGGCACTCTATAATAGTGAATTTGGCTGAGAAGCACTGGCTCCTTGCCAGTTCGCACCAAGTTGGCGTTTGCTCCATTTAGTTCTGCTCTGGCTCCGAGTCGATGATAACAATCACGTGACTGCATCTGCACAATTCGAATTTTCCAAGTTCGGTTTAAAAAAGATGTTCGACTGCATTTTCTGTTTTTGAACTTATTTATAGTGCTGTTTCTCTTTTGTTTTGTATTAAATCTTTATAAAATATACGCATATAACATAAGTATATGATTGAAGCCTAATTTCCCTATATTTGGTTAATAATTTTAAATTACATAAAATTACACTGCATAAAATGTCTGAAAATATAATATTTAAAAAAATTGCTTTGGACAAAAATGAAAAGGTAATAGAAAATGTGTGTTCACTTAATAATATATTCACGTATTTAACCTCTTCATCGCTATATTTATTAACGGTGTCAATAAAATTGTCTATTTTTGCCGTCTTCTTTTTTGGAAGTTATATCACTGCTATATTCGGTAATAATAAATTTAAAAACATCTGTCATGTATAAACTAGAATACTAGAACTGTAGATAATCACGTAGCAGAAAGTTCGAACCTTGAGGAAGCAAAATCAGTCCAGTTGAATGTAAAATTGCTTGGTCTGCGTGCAGATTCTGCTCAGTCGAACGGAAAAATAATTGACATTGGGAGCGTGTTAATCACCCGAATACGCGAAACTACGACAGTTCATATTTAGTGTGCACTAGGGCGGTCAGTTGAATTCACTATAAATTAGTAATAGGTAAACATATATATATATATAATTTTTTATTTAAATATTCATCATGAACCGGAGGGGAGACATTCCGGAATTGAGCTTTTCAAATGTGGCAACCCTATGTACCACCTTGGATAGAATATTTTGATTTAAAAGAATAGTATAGTTGCATATCACCTGCATACATATAACTACGATATATCAAATATTTGGTAAAGTTTAAAATATAAATAGAATATAATAACGGACTTAATATGCAGCATGAGGCATCATAGTTGAAACATCTATTGATTGGAAAAAATTATTATCAAGTAATACCGTTCTTTGATAGAAAGAAAAAAGACACCTACTAGTGAAGCAATAAAGTGAGTGAAACCTATGTAGTATGAAACTGAAATACTTATGTTGTGGTTAAGAATGTAAAAAACCTTGAATAATCTAGTAATAAGTAGTTTTGCATCCATCCATTGCAAACTGTTATCAGTTATATCAGAAGGTGCAGATAATTTTTCCTAGCTAAAACTATGATGCTTGGCTGGATGTATACTTTGAGCATTTAAAAATATACTAATTTGCATTTCCAAAATCTCTATCTACATGCTTTAGATTTGATATTTTGAATTATCATTACTAAATTGTAAATACATAACTACATTAATAATTTTTTTAAAACTGAAGAAGTAGTTAATTATTATTATAAGAACTTGCTGAATTAGCATCAGGTAAGTCAGTAAATTAGTCTTGATAGCCTAATGAGGGAGCTTTTCTCAAAACCGTCTGTGTGTGGTGAGGGGCACATCCTGTTCAAGATAGCTTGGTTTAAGGTAGGTAAACTTATATGGTAGAAAATGTAATAAGCCAAACTAATAAAGGAGGTCAATCCCTCGATTTCAGTTACTACATATAGGTGCAGTAAAGACTACAGGTTACCCGTTAGTGGTAACCATCCAACTACGACTCCTGGTGGAACATAGCAGGATGAACAAATCTGTGGGAAATTTTGCAACATTAGTCCAAAATAAATAGGTTTGCTGTATGTGACAGTTATCAGACCCTTGATAGCGTACAGCTCCATACTTTCTTGTATGAGAGGATTACAAGGAATGATGAAAACTAAACTTTCTATTTTATAGAGAAACGCATGCTTGGCCACAATTGGAGCAATTTGCTCCATATTGTCAGCAACTCTGGAAGTGCTATTAGACTAACTTCTTTATATATATATCTGGAGAGGTCCGATGGGCAATATACACACTAAAACGAGCAGCTAGTACTATGACGCAAGGTGAAATCATGGAACACAACAGGCTACGGAATGACATAAGAAGTCATAGTATTACTGCCGCTTAACATTCTTTAACAAAAAGAGATTAATGGAATTTGAATAAGGCCAACCTATTAAAGGCAGATAGTTGTTGGTTTATAGACGGCTCCCAAAACAGCTATGGATGTTGAAGCTAAAGTATAGAGTTGCAACCCAACAGTAAACTTGTTGCTTATTTTCAAACCTTGGTAGTCACCTAACTATTTTTGAAGCAGAAGTTCAATACTAGCAAAATGTGTATTCAGAGGCTTGAACCAACGCAACTTACTCCCAGGTTGTAGAAATCTTCTAAGACAGCCAAGCAGCTTTCTTGAGGGGGCACCGAAGGCGCTCACTTTTTCAAAAATATTTTTTTACTTCCTGCCACTTTTCTTATACCGGAAGTTGAAACCAACTTCCTTATGTAGTGTAGTGTAGTGTTCATTTAATAATGAACACTACATTTTCATTGCATGTTTCAATTCCTATAATTATATATATTTTGTAAATAACTCTTTTGGAGTTATTTACAAAATAGGTTTTTTTTTGTATTTATCAGCAAATCTAACATCTCTTCTAAATCTATATCAAAGTTACAATTATTATTCAAGAGCATTATGGTATCATATGCTATTTTAATGACTATCACATTCACTATTAAATTGAAGAAATTTTAAATATTCCATCGTAGACTTGATATGTCCCAAGTTTAAATTACCTTACAGTTGGTTGATTAAACTTTTGTTGTATGCCTGTCAGTCATCATAAGTAATGTAACGTACATTTTAATGTCGTTTCATGAGGTTGACTATTATGCACCCCGTAAAACACCCAACCTAATTGTTGGTGGCTTAAGTTCTCCGTTTTCAATTCTACGTTGGAGAACGCTCATTGGCTAGAAAAAACAGTAGCCCCTCCAAAAATCCAACAGACTATCAGGTGTAATTAGGATAGACAAGGCAGACAGTTCCCGTCTTCGAAAGTAGGCAGATGCAGATGTGAGTTATTTTACCTTTTGATATATATAATTTATTCACTTTCATTATTGGTTGCGATTATAATTATTATTAGTACAGAAATACGATCATAGCGATTTGTAGTTATTATTAAGTAATTATATTTCATATATAATCAGGATTTACCTTGATTTTAGGTAAATTATTTAGGCGTGGTCAGGGAGATTTTTTTTGTCACCCTATATGGTGAAATGTAGTACGATTCTAAACAATAGAAAATAGTTTTAATATGATTTTATAAATTTGTGAAGCTGTGCTCTAGTCCGGAGATTATAGAAAACATTGTTTTTTAAAACCAATAAATTTGAGTTTTCTTGCCTCCATTTTGTTTGAATCGGATTGCGATTATCCACCACGTGTTGTGCCCTTTGGGAATTAAGTTAATTATCTTATCGTTATCTTATCTTCTCTTATCTTATAGTTATAATATATGATTGGAGCTATAGAAAATTGCTAATATCGTAATTTCTGCACTAGGTTAAGTAATTTGTTACTTTATATAGATTTGAATAACTCACATTCACGCCGATTAGAAGACTGGAACCTGTTTCCTAACATTAGTAAATTCATTGATTATTGTTCTTTGATAACAAATTTGTACAATTAATCAATACGAATTTTTACAACTTGTCACTCAGTTTTTGAAATATTAATGAACTAATTTTTCTCTTTTACCTAATTAGAGTGGTAATATTTCCTTGTTTAAACGGTTATGAAACCGTTGTTTTTGGAATTTTGGGTCAGATAATAGAGGGTTTTTTTTTATTTAATTTATTTTTGTTCCTTCTGAACTATTGTATCTTTAAATAGTAATGATTAGAGTTTTTTATTAAGAGTAATTGTCGAGTGGCTGAACTGTAATCAGTTCTTTTGAATGCAATTTTTTGGGTAATTTTATTTGCTTCATTCTGGGCAGGGTCACTAAAGGTTGACACCTTCCAGGTTTTGTTGTTATTTGTTAATTACTTTCCCTGTGAGAATCACAGAGGATTTTTCCATACCAGATTTGCTGGTACATTCCCTTCAGGAATTTATTTATAATTTTTAATCTTGGCTACACTAGCCGTCAACGTTCATCTATATATTTGTAAATTTTGGGGCACTCTTAACACAAACAATTCTTTGTATGTACTCTTCTGAGACGAGGCTGCTGTAACCTGACTGCGAGATCTATAACCTGCTGAAAACTCTGGACGCTTACCACCTGCAGATCCCTAGATAAGAGGATTGGACTTAGCAGTACGTGACCATCATCTGGACTAGAGCTCTAGCTTCCCCACTTTGCCACGGAAAGTCCACCTGGATCCAATCATCAGCACAGGTTAAGGGTGAGAGTACTGACCTCATAAAGAAGGAACGAGATTTTCAGAGTGACCCCGAACCTCTTAAAATTGTGTAAAGTTAGCCAATTTTAAAATTTCATTTTTCAAATTTTTTTCATATTTTAGTCAATATTAAATCATTTTTGAATTATTGTTAAATAGTCACTTTATTATTCATTTGTAAAGTCAATTCAATTTATTTATTTGATTATAGAGTATTCAACTAACTTTTATATAGTTTTCTTTTATCTTATATCTAAAAATTATCCTGGTGCCCAAATAACTTGTCAACAGTCAAAGCCGTCCTAAGAATACTACGCCCTAGTATCATAAATCTCCCTGAGCTACCGGAGCTAATGTCCATAAACTTAAGCTAGTGGAATTGCACATCCCTAGCTTAGCTGAGTTTGTGGTGACAAAATTTGGCAATCCCAACGTGGGGCCTGTGCAACAAATTGACACCCAAAGTGTGAGGCCTGTGCAACAAATTGGCAATCTCAACGTATAGGGCTCGTGCAAGCAGGTAGTGCTTGTAGTAAGTTTTGATAGTTGACAAATTAGTTTCTGATATCGAAATAAAATAATCTCTTTCCTTCTGACCAAAATTCAGATATTTTCAAAATTTGTGTATAATAAATCGTTTGAAAACTTTTAGTGATAAGATTTCTTTTTGGTATATTTTATTTGCTATTTCATATTTATAAAACATTAAACTAGGAATTTCTTACATACAAAATCATAGGAGGTATTTATTCTTTACCCGAGTTTTGAAAACTTTTTAGTAGCAGTTTTATATATCTACTTTTTGTATACCTGTTGGTATTTATCGGTTAAAGTTTTTATAGAACGGGTTTTGTGGAATAAATAAAATATTTAATATTTATCATATCTTATCTTATCTTATCGTAACTTATCGTATCTTATCGTATCTTATCTTATCTTATCTTATCTTATCTTATCTTATCTTATCTTGCCTATGTTTTGTATGTGTTAAATTATTTTGTTTCTTCGGTGAAACCACAAGAATAAAGAAATTCCTAGGCTAATTAAATTGAGTGACCAGGTTATAAAGAGTATTGTGTTTGATATATTATTAATATACAGGGGGAATAGTGGTATATTTGAATATTGGGGAGTTAGCTATATTTGGTTGATAGTTAATTAGTTTAATAGTACGGGTTGCATACTTTAGGATACCGAGGGGATAGTTGTCATTTTTAATAGTAGAGCATATTTAAATTCAATATGGATCCGAATCATCTGAAAACTAAGGAGTTATCTTATGAATTAGCAATTCGTAATTTAGAGTCTGCTGGTACAGTAGAAGAGAAAAGGAAGCGTCTGCGAGGTGTATTAGCCCAGGAGCGAGCTAATCGCAGCTTTTGTCAAGCTCCTATCAGTCATCCTTTTATTCATTCGGATGACGTTCGTGAAATTCAGGAAACCATAAGTAGTGTAAAGTCTCAGATAGATAACTTCTCTGGAGGTTCAGGTGATTCCGCTTCTAAGCAAATTACGTCTAGATTAACGCATTTATCGGGGCGGTTAGAAAAGTTAAGAGCTGAGTCAGATGAGGAAGAACTAAAAAAGGTTCAATTACAATATCAAATATTAGACTTAGAAGGGGATTTTGCTTTTAAATCAGTGCCTCTTGCTTCTACACCTACCCGTAATCCTTCCGCTATATCAGGACATCTATCTCAGGATAAATATGTGCCGATTTTCAAATGGAACCTTAAGTTCGCTGGGTCAGATAAAGAGTCCGTTATGGCTTTTTTGGAAAAAGTTAATATGCTAAGTGAATCCCGTGGTGCCACTAAACAGAATTTATTATCTTCTGCCGGAGAACTGTTCGAAGGCATTGCTTATACTTGGTATATGCAAAATAAAATAAATTTCTCTACTTGGGATGAATTAGTCACTCAGTTAAAATTAGACTTTTTGCCATATACTTATGAGGATGAGCTCCTTCGCGAAATTGATAGGAGAACTCAGGGTCCACAAGAGCGAATTATAGCTTATATTTCTAGTATGGAAAGTTTATTTAGTCGCCTACGGAGTCAACCAGATGAGTTAACTCGTGTTAATAAAATTAAGAAAAATTTACATCCGTCTTTAGGAATTGGCTTAGCTTTAACTGAACCCAAAACCATAGCTGAACTCACTAAACTTTGTAAAAAATTAGAGGAGTCACGTGTTTGGTCTGAAAGATATGTCCCTCCCCCTAAAAGTACCTCCACCCTGTTAGAACCCGACTTAGCCTACCCTTTTAAAAATTGCTCGTTAACGAGTCCGAAAGTTACTACCTCGACTTTTTACGCCAATGTCTCCACCCTATCATCGATCCGCTGTTGGAACTGCAATGCTCAGGGGCATACTCATCAACATTGTAAGAAACCTAGAAATTTGTTTTGTTATGTGTGTGGTCGCCGCAATGTAAGTAAGTTAAACTGTGGTCGTTGTCAGTCTCAATTCACTTCGCAAAAAAACGAGGCAAGGGGTGTCGCGAACCTGGATACCGTTCCCCCTACTTCCAGTCCAGGGCCCGAACCGTCCACTTCCGGACAGGGCAATTCAAAAAAAGGCAAGGGCAAAGGCAAAAGGTCTCCCCAATAAAAACTTCTCGTTCTGAATGGGACAATTGGTTGGACTTAGTAAAATCTTTTTATATTAGTTCATCCCAGTCCTCTGTATCTGGTACTGCCCCTATTTTTGTAAAGAAACCAAATGATTCTCGTCCCTATGTATATGTAAATATTTTTATGAATTCCTTACTAGCTTTAGTCGATAGCGGTAGTAACTCTTCCATTTTGGGTTATTCTGGTATGTCCCTTCTTAAGTCTCTCAATCTCTCTATACAATATGATAATAGTCTCCATGTTACTACGGCGGATGGTAAACCACAAGAGGTTTTTGGTTATGTCTCTCTTCCGGTAGTTTTGAATAATATTTCAAGAACGTTGAAAATATTAGTGATTCCTTCAGTACAGCATTCTCTTATTTTAGGTGTAGATTTTCTACAAGCTTTTAAAATTAATCTTGATTTTCAACAGTCCACTTATGTCTCTCAGACCTCTACCTTATGTACCGTGAATACCGTTCACTCTTTTTCTGATCTTTCTCCTGGTCAAAGAGATGACTTGCAAAAGATTATTGATTTATTTAAGACCATTGCTCCTAATGATAGGATCGGACTAACACATATGATCACTCACACTATTGATACTGGGAATGCCAAGCCCATCAGGCAACGACAATATCCACTATCTCCGACCTTGTCGAAGTATTTAAATGATGAGATTGATGAAATGTTACGTCTAAAAATTATTCAGCCTTCACATTCTAGTTGGTCTTCCCCTTTATGGGTCGTCTCGAAAAAAGAGCCTGGTAAATATCGGATCTGCTTTGATGGTAGGAAATTAAATCAAGTCACTGTTCCTGATGCATATCCTATGCCTTTGATAGATAATATCTTATGTAAACTGAGAGACGCTCGATTTATTACTTCAATAGATCTTAAGAGTGCCTTTAATCAGATTCCGTTAGATCCTTCTTCTCGTCCCAAAACGGCCTTTGCTGTTTATGGCCGCGGTTTATTTGAATACCGGGTCATGCCGTTTGGTCTTTCTAATAGTCCCAAAACGATGGTCAGGTTAATGGACCAAGTAATAGGACCGTCGTTAGAACCTTTTGTTTTCGCTTACATGGACGACATTATTATTTCTACCCCTGATTTTCCTACACATTTAGAAGTTTTAAGACAAGTTTTCGATAGATTGAAATCAGCTAACCTTACAATTAATTTGGATAAGTGTGAATTCTGCAGACCCTCTCTTGCTTACCTAGGGTTTGTTGTTGATAAGCAAGGCTTGAGAACTGACAAGTCCAAAGTCGAAGCGATTCAGAATTACCCGGTTCCTAGAAATACCACGGAGATAAAAAGATTAATTGGTTTGGTCGGTTGGTACCGGCGTTTTATTAAGGATTTTTCTTCCCTTTGTTCCCCCATAACTGATCTTCTACATGGTAGGAAAAAGGGCCAGCCTATTTCTTGGACCCCAGAAGCTGACTCGGCTTTTTCTTTGATTAAAGAGCGATTAACTTCTGCCCCTGTTCTGGCTAGCCCAGATTTTTCTAAACCTTTCCGAATTCAGTGTGACGCATCTGATACTGGCGTGGGTGCTGTCCTTTATCAAGAGGAAGATGGTCTTGAACATCCAATTGCTTTCTTCAGCAAGACGTTGAATAACTGTCAGCGAAAATATTCCACTACTGAGAAGGAATTGTACAGTGTGATTCTGGCCACAGAGGAGTGGAGAAAATATACTGAAGGAACTCACTTTATCGTGGAAACTGATCACTCTTCACTGATTTGGCTCCACCATCTCTCTAATCCCACCGGTCGCTTGGCTCGATGGGCTATTAGATTATCCCAGTATGATTTTGAGATCCGTCATAGGAAAGGTTCCCTTAATATTGTTGCGGATGCTCTTTCTAGAAGTATGCCAGAAACAGCTGTTCTCGATGTGTCTACCTTTATTTTGGATAAGTGGTACCGCAGAATGTTGGAAAAGGTTCCATCTAATCCTGAATTATACCCTTCTTATCGGGTTGAGAATAACATCCTGTATAAGCATGTTTTCTCTACGACTCCTATTGTCAGTAATTTAGTAGATTGGAAAATTGTAGTACCGACTGCTAATCGGGGGGAGATATTTAAATTGTATCATGATAATGACACAGCCGGTCATTTTGGTGTTTCGAAAACTTTATCTCGAATTAGTGAATTATATTATTGGCCTGGTCTGCGTAAGTCAGTATATATATATGTAAAAAAATGTCCCGTCTGTGCGGCTAGTAAAAGCTCAAATTTACCTCAAGCCGGGTTAATGGGCTCTTATAAGAATATTAATTTCCCTTTCCAATTAATATCAGCCGATTTTCTAGGACCTTACCCTAGATCTAAACAGGGTAATCAGTATCTTCTGGTGGTGGTCGATTGGTTTACCAAATATGTCTTAGTCCATCCTATGTCTAAGGTTACGTCCAAAGCTATAATAAAGTTTTTAGAGAATCAAGTTTTCTTAATTTATGGCGTCCCGCAGATTTGTCTCACTGATAACGCCACTTATTTTGTTGGTAAGGAAATGAGGAACTTTCTAGAAAAGTATAAGGTTACAAGGTGGTTAACAGCGAAGTATCATGCACGAATCAATCATACTGAACGTATTAATAAAGTTATTGTCACTGCAATCCGCTCTTATATTCATGGGAACCATAAAACATGGGACATGTCCATTTACCGGGTAGCCCAAGCTATTAGACTAGCTAAACACGATGTCACGGGTTATTCTCCAGCGTTTTTGAATTTTGCTCGAAATATTCCTTTATCAGGTGATTATTATGGTAAAATCGCGGATAATGTAAATAATGTAATGGAGATTAGCCGAAAAAATCAATTAATTGAGGATTTGCAAGCGTTACCTGAGTTATATATTGATATTAGGAAAAAATTACATGATGCCTACCTTCGTAATGCTAACCACTTTAATCTGAGGAAAAGAGATCTGCAATTTCACGTGGGTGATCGTGTGTGGAAGAAAACTTATTCTTTATCTAGTAAACCTAATGATTATGCAGCTAAATTAGGACCTAAATATATTCCGTGTATTGTAAATAGAGTAATTTCCAAATTAGTATATAACCTAAAGGACACTGATGGTAAAGACATTGGTAACTACCACATAAAGGACCTGAAACCAGATTATAGTAATTTGGATTCTGACGAATCTCAGGATGAACACTCATTAGATTCAGATGACGACGCCGACTAGTGATTTAGTATCTTGTAAAATATTGCCGTATCGTCTCGTTATGTATCTTAAAAATTTTGGCCTAATTTTGGAAAAAATTAGGTGAGTGTCGCCACCTTTCCTGTATTGTCTTCTCTTCTTTTCTTTGATCTAAGACACTCGGGATGTTAAATGGGTGGGTTACGTTATTTTAAGTATTTAATGGACTGGGGAAGCGTCAGAGCAATGAATGGAGATATAGTGTAATTGTATTATTTAGTACATATTTTTTGGGTATATCTTATCTTTATTATCGTATTATCTTAACCCTCAAAATATTTTATTATCGGATTTTTTGGTTATCTTAACTAAATAATAAATGCATTGTCGTAAGTTAGTTATTTTGCTCACCCAGTATCCATTAAATTTGACAACAACATCGTCGAAATTCTTTCTTGTGTGATGTCCTTTCTTTTTCCTGGTTTATTTTAACCGTCTGTGTTCGACAATTAGATTAAAATTCTCGTATCCCAAGAGTAGGTCTAGCGGTGCGATTATTCACATCTGATGGTTGACGAGGTTCATAAGTCCCTCAGTCATATACAGAGTAGGTCTGTGATGTGATTGTCGATCTTATGTAATTTGCCTGTTTCTCTTTATCTTTGTGTGTTATCTCTCTATGATTGTTTATCTAGTGTTAATTACATTGGTGAACATTATCTTAAATTCACATAGAATGTGAATTCAATATTTCCTAGTCGAGTCGGTACCTATTATTCGTGTATCTTTTCTGAGTTACTTTAATATGAGACATTAAATATTTAGTAAAAATTAAGGTTTACCACAGGACTAGATTAGTAGTAGTCGGGTTTGTTTTAGATTCGTGGGTTCAGGCATACATACCTCCTACTTGTGTAATTGCTAGTTTTATAAATTTGGCTGAGAGTTTCTTAGCATATTAATTAGTGAGGTTCACTTGAAGGGTGGTTATCGTTCTTGTTACTTTTCGAGTCTAACTCGGAGCATGGCTCTATCTTTTAAATCTTTATTCTCTATAGTCCATATACAGTTATAACTGGTAACCTTACATAAGGGATCGTGTATGTATGAGTACATATAGTACTAGATATCGCTTAGGATATCTGTTGTTCCTGCTTGGTCATTATTGGTTGGTTTAGATGTGAACATTCCAGGGGGTTTATGTGTGTGTAGTCATTGTGATGGGAAGGAATCAGAGACGAGGCTTCTGCTTGCATTTACCCAGTTGCGCACTTTGCATTCTGTTCTCGTATTACTATTCTTTATTTGTTTGAACTTATCTCCCACATTGTGTCTACACGCAAGATTGATTCTCTGGGTTGTTCATAGCTGACTAACCTTCACGGATTCGTACAGGCTTATGAGAGCCTTTTCAATTTAGTTTTAGGTTATTTTAAGGTTTAGGGACTGAGATGTGGTAGGGACCTCCTCATTTCAAGAATGCCGATGTTTTCGGATAATCTGATGGAAGGATCGACATGGGGGGTGTTATTTTTGCCAGCCTTTATGATCATGGTCATTCTGGTGTTGGGTTAACCAGGCGGGATATCACTACTGTGTGCTTTCTGAGCTCCATCCAGGTGCAGTTCTTGAAAGATTGGATGTCGTGCCTCATCTCAGAACACTCCCGCTATAGTATATTAATTGCAAGTACCACAACTGGGAGCAAGTTGTAGGTCCAGCATTTTTAGCTCCATATTTTTGTTGTTTGCAAGTACAACAGTGGATTAGGCAACCTGTTGTCAAGCATTTTAGTGCCTGTTTCCTTTCACAAGTGCTGTAGTTTCAGGACGCACTACTAGCCATGTGTATTAAGTCCTCTATCTATTTTGTTGGTATTCCTTTCACAAGTGCTGTAGTTTTAGGACGCACTACTTGCCATGTGTATTAAGTCCTCTATATTTTTTCCTTGGGGATTTTTTTTATAAACCCATTTTAGTACTAGCAACAGCTATATTGCTGCTGAGGCGTCAGACCGATGTCTCGGAAGGTATAACTTTCAAGTTCCTTTCACCATTTTCATTACCGTTGTTCCTCTGTCGTTTCCTATAAAATTTGCCTATATAAAAATTTATAACTCCTAGAGTTATCAATTTTTATTACTGGGGAAGGGGGGATATGTAACGTACATTTTAATGTCGTTTCATGAGGTTGACTATTATGCACCCCGTAAAACACCCAACCTAATTGTTGGTGGCTTAAGTTCTCCGTTTTCAATTCTACGTTGGAGAACGCTCATTGGCTAGAAAAAACAGTAGCCCCTCCAAAAATCCAACAGACTATCAGGTGTAATTAGGATAGACAAGGCAGACAGTTCCCGTCTTCGAAAGTAGGCAGATGCAGATGTGAGTTATTTTACCTTTTGATATATATAATTTATTCACTTTCATTATTGGTTGCGATTATAATTATTATTAGTACAGAAATACGATCATAGCGATTTGTAGTTATTATTAAGTAATTATATTTCATATATAATCAGGATTTACCTTGATTTTAGGTAAATTATTTAGGCGTGGTCAGGGAGATTTTTTTTGTCACCCTATATGGTGAAATGTAGTACGATTCTAAACAATAGAAAATAGTTTTAATATGATTTTATAAATTTGTGAAGCTGTGCTCTAGTCCGGAGATTATAGAAAACATTGTTTTTTAAAACCAATAAATTTGAGTTTTCTTGCCTCCATTTTGTTTGAATCGGATTGCGATTATCCACCACGTGTTGTGCCCTTTGGGAATTAAGTTAATTATCTTATCGTTATCTTATCTTCTCTTATCTTATAGTTATAATATATGATTGGAGCTATAGAAAATTGCTAATATCGTAATTTCTGCACTAGGTTAAGTAATTTGTTACTTTATATAGATTTGAATAACTCACATTCACGCCGATTAGAAGACTGGAACCTGTTTCCTAACATTAGTAAATTCATTGATTATTGTTCTTTGATAACAAATTTGTACAATTAATCAATACGAATTTTTACAACTTGTCACTCAGTTTTTGAAATATTAATGAACTAATTTTTCTCTTTTACCTAATTAGAGTGGTAATATTTCCTTGTTTAAACGGTTATGAAACCGTTGTTTTTGGAATTTTGGGTCAGATAATAGAGGTTTTTTTTTTATTTAATTTATTTTTGTTCCTTCTGAACTATTGTATCTTTAAATAGTAATGATTAGAGTTTTTTATTAAGAGTAATTGTCGAGTGGCTGAACTGTAATCAGTTCTTTTGAATGCAATTTTTTGGGTAATTTTATTTGCTTCATTCTGGGCAGGGTCACTAAAGGTTGACACCTTCCAGGTTTTGTTGTTATTTGTTAATTACTTTCCCTGTGAGAATCACAGAGGATTTTTCCATACCAGATTTGCTGGTACATTCCCTTCAGGAATTTATTTATAATTTTTAATCTTGGCTACACTAGCCGTCAACGTTCATCTATATATTTGTAAATTTTGGGGCACTCTTAACACAAACAATTCTTTGTATGTACTCTTCTGAGACGAGGCTGCTGTAACCTGACTGCGAGATCTATAACCTGCTGAAAACTCTGGACGCTTACCACCTGCAGATCCCTAGATAAGAGGATTGGACTTAGCAGTACGTGACCATCATCTGGACTAGAGCTCTAGCTTCCCCACTTTGCCACGGAAAGTCCACCTGGATCCAATCATCAGCACAGGTTAAGGGTGAGAGTACTGACCTCATAAAGAAGGAACGAGATTTTCAGAGTGACCCCGAACCTCTTAAAATTGTGTAAAGTTAGCCAATTTTAAAATTTCATTTTTCAAATTTTTTTCATATTTTAGTCAATATTAAATCATTTTTGAATTATTGTTAAATAGTCACTTTATTATTCATTTGTAAAGTCAATTCAATTTATTTATTTGATTATAGAGTATTCAACTAACTTTTATATAGTTTTCTTTTATCTTATATCTAAAAATTATCCTGGTGCCCAAATAACTTGTCAACAGTCAAAGCCGTCCTAAGAATACTACGCCCTAGTATCATAAATCTCCCTGAGCTACCGGAGCTAATGTCCATAAACTTAAGCTAGTGGAATTGCACATCCCTAGCTTAGCTGAGTTTGTGGTGACAGTAAGTAGATAATAGTGAGTAACAGTAACGGATTTGCTTATAAATACAAAAAGATCAGTTTTTCGGCAATAATTAAGAGGGTTTGTCGAGATGCATTACATATTTATACAAAAACAAGCCTTGTGTATGTTTATACTAGAATGTCACATATATATGAAGTGTCTCTCAAAAATTCCAATGTTTGTTTAAAGATCAAAATGCTTAATATACAATACTGACAAACTTTTGTAATTATAAACTAGAGATTTAGTAGTCGATTTTAACATACTGTGAAGTGAGGATACTAATAAACAATGTTTTGCCCTTTTTTGGTCTTTCCTACTATACGTCTGACAATTATTGTCTAATTGACAGACATATAGCGACCTGCTTTTCTGCACGTGCCATTATAGCAGTGACCTCTATTGTCTTTGAGGAAGACAATCCTACATATTTAGTTGAGAGACATGTTGAAAACAACTACTCCACGGACAATGTGCCCCTTCCATGGAGAATGCTAGTCGGAGCACATTATGTGTGGAGTACTGTGGAGTAGTTGTTTTCGGGATCTCCTTCAAATAATCATTGTATTTTAGTTCAACACATAATCTAATAGGTGGGCCCAGATTACGGATTAATTATCGTGTCTTTCAAACAGTAAAATACTATAAAAAGTGATCAAGGACAGTGACTTCAAATTAATTAGTGATAATTGATGGCAACAATAAAACAAAACTAAATAATCATCCTTTCAACGGTTATGACTATTATATATGGAAATTTCAAATAAAAACCCTAATAGCAAAAGAAGCTGCCATACAAGTAATCGAAAATCATCTTCCCCAAGAAATAAGTGAAAATTGACAAAAAGTGGAGAAATATCGACAAAAGGTTGCATTATAGAATACCCGAGTGATATAATGATAGTTATGATCACTGAAGAACAAACTACACAGAATATTTTACAAGAATTTGATAAAACTTATAAGAGAACAAGCTTAGTAACTTAACTTTCTGCACAAAGGAAATTAGAGATTTAAATTAAGGGGCGACATCTCACTTATGGAAAATTTCATTAAATTTGATGAAATGTTAGTAGACTTAACAGCGGCAAGTGCCACATTAATGAAATTGAAATTGTTTTATGTACTATTTTTATTGATATTTTTGTTCTATTTTTATACCTATACCTTCTTTGTTATATGTTTGTACCTGTAGAACAGTGTTTACGTTTAAAAAAATAAATAAATAAATGAATAAAAGTTTCTCACCCATTATTAACTAACATCTTCATATGAGGGAATAGTAACAGCTATACAAACACAGTCAGAAGACAACATCACCCTTGTTTTTGTTAAAAACATGTTTACTTAACCACAAAATCAAATTAAAACAGGAAAGCAGTGACATAAGTGCCAAAGTTCTGCAAAAGAAACTAGCTAAACAAAAATAAAATCATTTTCCAAAGGCGTAACAAAAATTATTTTTGTAAGAACAAAATAAATATTCACAAGTGAGGGACTTTCAATCAACTAGATATTTTTATCAATAAATATCCCATAATAATCAACAGTTCAATTCCAAGTGTGAGTATTGTGGTAGGTTTAATCACCTCAAGAAAAATTATTACTATAAAATAAGTCAAAGAGACAATAGAACCCTGTAAACCATTCAAACAAGTCAGGAACAAATTTCAACATTTATAATTGGAATTAATGCCAAACGAATTGAAAATGAAATCAAATTTATTTCAGATTCAAGTGCTACCGACCATCTGATTAATAAAAAACAGTATGTCACAAGTTTTTTGGAATTACAAAATCCAATAGATATATCTGTCGCAAAAATAACACATCAATCACCGCAATCAAAAACATTTACAGTTTTTCAAGATTATGTTACTTTATATTGCGATAACCGACGCGACTATATATCAAATGAAATTAAAGTGTTTTGTGCTGAAAAGGGCATTATCGACTTACCATTGTAACTGTGCCTTATACTCCACAACAAAATTTGGTTACCGTACGAATGAATAGTATGCTTATAGAAAAAGTAAGTTTTGGGGTGAAGCCATTTTAACTCCTACATATCTCTTGAATTTAACTCCATCAAAAGTTATAATTTAAGATAAAACACATTTTGAACTGTGCCATAATAAAAAGTCCAAATTAGACTATTTAAAACTTTTTGGGTTTACTGCTTATATCCATAATGAAACCAGAAAAAGTAAATTTCAAGAAAAATCAATTAAAGGTATACTGGATCTGAGGGGTGGCACTCAGTGGTGGCTCGTGGGTCAGTAAATAGGTGCGGGCCGCAGGCTTGGAAATGAAAAAGCGGCAAATTCGCCATCTTTCAAAAAGTATCTAAGGAACTTACCCGATTTTACCGATATAAACATGTCCAAAAGTTCTTTAAAAATGTCACGATTGTCCGAACGCTCCGATTCAATGTGGCCTCAAAATTCCAACTCTTGCCTGCCTAAATAAATAGCTGCGTGAATAGGTAATTGCATAAACCATCTATTTAGAAGGACGTCATCGTTAAATTGTTTAATATAAGTCTGGAATTTTCCCTCAAAATGTCTTCGATTGTATTGAGGTTTATTCTTAATTCTGCGAACATTAATGCACACTGTATATGTTCTAAAGAAGCATCGTTCTTACGACAGCCTTGCGTAACATTGCCAAAATTGTTAAATCGCTCCTTATTCCACACACCTAATTTTTTTACACCCACAATTAAACACGGCATACGAAAAAGTTCCTATATCCTAGACCTAGACCTTTTTCCTTACCTCAACAAACGTGGCGTTAAATAATATTAGATATTTTTTAATTTTCAAGCCATAGTTAGTTACTCTCTCCATGCAACTGGCCAGCGAATTCGTCAGGTAGGCGGTGAGAAGAAAGCTGCTAAATTCATTTGGGGGATCGTGGTAGCATCACAGTGTGTCCGTATATAAAAGGGATATGATCAGAGGATGCTTTTAGTTAGTTTATAGTCACTTTTGCGTTTGGGATTTGTTTTACACAGGTAAGGAAGTGTAGTGGTGTGTGGATATGATTAGCAGATAAGGTGCCGCTTTTGGAAAATAATAAATTGCTTGGGCTCAAGTGTCGTATAATAAGTGTAAGTATGGACAGTGGACAGTGGACAGTTTTTATTTGTGACCCATGGACGTTGTGCTGTGACTTTTTGGAGAATTTCACCTACATTTAGGATTAGGGGTGAAAAATTAGGGGTTGATTTGCGAAAAAAATTCAAGATTTGCGTTCCCACCGAATGAAAATTAAATCTGCTACATTGTGCGTAGAAATCCGCACAATTTTTAATCCGATTTTTTTAAATGTATTTTTTCCCTCTTAACATTATTAAAAGAAGTGATATTAAACTATCTATATATATATAGGAATAAACACCTAATAAACACTTCCACACAACCACTTATACTCCGAATACCACTCATTCCGAAACTTCCGAACGAACACTTTGTCTTTTGACTGTCCCTTTTTTTCGACATCGAGAGAAGGCACAGGCCTCTCTTAAAAAATCTTTTTTGTCCTCATTTTTGCATCTAGCAAATGGTGTTTCTAATAAAACACAAACTGGATTATGTATACGAAACATTTCTACGATTGATAGAAAACAATGATTATTTATTAAGAATTGTTTTTTAACCGGCGCGGCGTCGCGTATAGAGGCAAAACTGACAGGACGATAGGAGTGATGTGATGTGACTATCGAAATCCGCGACACTTATTCACCCACAGGGGAGTTTAGTCATAATGGGTCACTTGCTTATTATAAGAACGGAACGGTACGGGGTTTAATGTTCGCTCCCAACGAAGGCAATGTTTTTTTTTTAGAAGGCGTTCAGCGCTCAACGTTTTATAATAATTATTGTTTATTTCTGTAGATAAAACAAATAATACATTTTCAGTGTGAAAATATATCTAAACTACAAAATTTATATAAAATTAAAAATAATTTTAAATGATACAACCAAACGGAAATTTTAGGTGAAGCGGTGCGTCACTTGCGTCCCCTGGCGAGCCGCCACTGGTGGCACTTGATCTTCATTGTTGACCGGGACACAGTAAGGTGTCTAGAGGAGAACGGGTGGTGCTTTACTTTGAGTTGGTTATCTGGCGGTGCGCTGAGTACCGACTTAAAGTGGGGCAGTATGCCAAGCACCTAAAGCTACAAATAGCGAAGACTGGAGGGTTAATATTAATTCAGGAACCTTATGTTTACAGAAATAAAATAGTGGGGTTAGGCAGCACCGGTTACCAAAAGATAGTCGGTGAGGAGGGCGGAACCAAAACGCCTCGGACATGTATACTGGCGTCCAAAAAACTCCAGATAGTGTCATTGCCACAACTGGCTACCATGGATGCTATAGCAGCCACTTTCGATTACAAGATAAGTGGAACTAGGTGTAACATTGAAGTTAGTAGCATATATCTTCCATATGATTACGAAAGACTACCGCCTACAAAGGAGCTAGAAAAATATAGTCAATTTCGCTAAGAATATAGGTCTGGCTGTAGTGATTGGGTGTGATTGTAAAGTGAGAAATCAAAAGTATACTTTCTGTGTTGTTTATATTCCTCCGAAGTGTTTTTGTCGTCAATTAATTACCGATTTTCTCCAAGAGGACATAACTGATGTAAATTGGACATATTTTTTTGATGATTAAATCAATTTACGAGTATATTGTTGAATAAAAATCCTAGTATTTCTAACTACAAAGTTAATATATTGCAAATAATTATGGAATTCAATACCATTAAACTATTTAATAATGTAAACAATTAATAGGGTAAAACTTTAGATTTACTAATAAGTTCAGAGCATAGTAAATGTTCAGTAAAGAGAGAATATTTTCAACTAGATAATAATAATCAGTACCACCCGTCGTTTAATATCACTATAACTATTCATTACAATACATAAAAAATTATTAATAAGAACACATTTAGTAAGGCTAGCTACATTTTCAAACGTGCAATTTTCTTGACTTAAGTATACAGGTAAGGGATATTGATGGGGTCCGTTTTAGTGTATAATGATTGTACTGTAGCGCTAAAAACATTTTTTGATAATTGGGAAAGTATTTTGAAAGAATGTGTCCCTAAGTGTAATTCTAATAAAAGTAACAAAACATACCCAAAATAGTTTTCTTAAGAAATCGAAGAATTATTAAAAGAGAAAAATAGGTAAAGAAATTAAAATATTTCTGTAACTTTTATAAACAAAAATATAGGTGAAGCATATAAAAAATTAAAACCTAAAAAATCTGCTGGTCTGGATGGTACCTATATTACCATGTATATTAAAAGCTTGTAATGAATGGTTAAAGATTCACAGTGAATTGCAAATTGATAATTACATATCTATTTCAATGTTAATAAATATATAATGCGACAATATGGCTTTATGTCTAATAAATCTATTAACTAACTTATTTATATTTCCTTTCAAGCCTTTGAATCACTCGAAAACAAAAAGCAACTGGAAACCATTTCTTTCAGTTTTTAGATCAGATGTTTTATTAAAAAAATTAAACCCATTTGGTTTGAGACAGGACTTTTCAAAATTAATTAAATACTATATGAAACCAAGAGGTTTTATTGTAAAGCATAACAATAATAGTTCTGCAAATTTTTGGTAAGCTCAGGGGTCTAACTTGGGCTCGTTATTATTAGTTTCATTTATCAATGATCTGCCATCCGTGATGAGGTATTCTGATTGCTTACTTTTTGCAGACGAGATAAAAATTTTCAGTGCAGATAAAGAGTGCAGAGTGTAGTCTACCATTGAGAAATGCTACAAAAGGATATAAATAGGATATATAATTTGGAGCTTTGAAAATAATCTTTATTTCAATATAAAAAAATGAATTATCCACTTAAAGAAACCTGTCATCTAAACTGCAAGTTCGAAAGCCTTTTAACATACCTCCTTGACATATCCAAACAATTATATTCAACATTCTCTTGGTTTTCACTACTAAGAGAGCATTTCTAAATCTGTGGGCAAAACCTGTAAACACTGCCATATATTTATTAAATTGAATGTCAACAAGCCAAGCTCCAAACTAAATCTCCCATGAACTCTGGTTTGGTCAAAAACCCTCTCAATCATATTAAACTATTTGGATGACAAGCATTTGTGCATGTACCAGACCAGAAAATATTCAAATTAGAAGTGCAGAGTAGAAATCATATTTTTGTCAGATATCATAACTCAACCAATTACTCTTTTATTCTGAAACCAGAAAAAATACTGTTTCAAGAAATGTTTCGTTCAAACCAAATGAAAAAAGGGGTTATGAAACAGAGAGTAAAGTTCTAATTATCATAGAAAGTGAAGATGTTACAGAATTTCCTGAAGAAAACAAAATAAATATAGTGTTGAGGAAGAGACAGTTCCACTGTTAAGACCTGAAAGAAAAATCGGTTTAACTGCAAGATTTGAAAATTTCAAACTAAAATGTGTAGAAATCGATGTTCTGAATACATATAAAGAAGCTGTTCAAGGGTAACGGTGCGAGAAAGCTATAACAGAAGAACTGATAGGTGTACGTACATACAGCGTATCATACAGCTGAAATGATACATGGGAGATGGGAAATGATATTCGGAGTCAAAAGAGATCCCAGAGGCTCTGTGGTATGATACAAAGCTAGCCTGTGTGTAAAAAGATATAATCAAAAACAAGAATTAACTATCAGGACATATTTTCCACAACAAGATAAAACTCAATCAGAGTACTGCTTGCGATTGCTGTGAAAAACAGTTTTCAAATTATGTAATTTGATGTTCAAAGTGCTTTTCTCTATGGCGAGTTGAATGAAACTATCTATGAGAATACCAACAAAAGGTGTAGAAGAAGATGAAGCCAGAATTCTAACCTTGTTTATAAACTGAAGTGAAGAAAAATCTTTATGGTTTAAGACAGGCCTCTGGTGCTGGAAATACAAGTTTCACATATTTCTAAGTGATTTTGGTTTTAAGCAAACTGTCTGATAAAGTCGTATTTTGTAGTTTCACAATATTTATGATAATATGACAATATGTTGGTTTCATTATAATATGAGTTATTCTATTTTTTTATTTAAGTAAGATCATTGATTTGTTTCAGTAGAAGTAAATCAAAGATTTTTGTTTAAACAACTATTTACTTTCCCTATTCAGTTTAATTGAAAAAGCAATCTGGGTACAACAGAAATAATACAAATATAAGCTACTAGAACCTCTGACCAATTATTATTTTGATCGGAGATTAGACCATTAATTGAAATGTAACATCAAAAAATGCAATCATACCTTATCACTACTACTTATTTCCATCGGTAGATATATAAGTATGGGGCATATAAGTCTTCCAAATCAACATTATACCTAGATAGTTGAATGTCTTGGAAATAGTCACCATTAATCTCACTTACAAGTGTAAAATTAATAAAGACAAAGTAAAAAAAGTAAATGTATCTCATTCAGCCCTCCTCCAAATTCATCAAATCAAATAGTAACAATAAGCACATTGTAATTATGTACTAGTTTTGAACAAGTCACTGGGATATGGCAATGTTGAAACAAAAAGGAGGTCTGAGGTTTTAGAACCCCATAACACGTCAAATAAACACAACAACGACTTGCCCTTCTAGTTTTATACAATTTTGTACATATCATTATAATAGAGCTGGTGTAAGTTAAGATTAGGTATTTCGAAAAATAGAAGAAAAATAGCGATTGAAATTATAAAAAAATTAGGAAATTTTGTATCTCATTAAATTTTTTTGTATCTGAAACCATTTGCTAGAATTGAATTTTATATCTTCCGTATCACACTTACCAATGGAAGTAGAAGATAAAACCAAATTATGATAAAAATATAAATCTTTTTTATTATTTTAGATCATAATTTTACTTTTATGCGTGTATTAAGCAAGAATTGAGCAATAATACTGTAACACATAAGAATGGTTAATAATATATTAAATGTGAATAATATAATAAACTCAGCAAAGGGCTGAAAATCATATTTTATCGATTCCTTATGTCATTTAAACGATGTTTGTGTGGTAAATGGATTTGTGATGAATTTAGCAATTAACATACATTTTGAAATGATACCTTTTCTGCTACAAAATGAAAAGTGAAATTTTCTCATTCCCATCTCCAAAATAATCACTCTGAAGTGATAATAATCTGGAATGTTATAAGTATTGTATGGCTCTATAAATTAAATTTCAAGGAAACAAAACTTATGAAATAACTTTTTCCAACCATTTTCTTTTATGAAATTATCAAGAATGTTATTCAAAAAACTTTGCCCAAATTTAAAGCTCAGATAACATTTTACATACCCTGGACAAGAAACTAATAATGTACTTAAGAACTTTGTAATTATCTTCAGGCAGTTTTTCCATAACAAGTGTAGATACTTGTTTTAACTGTTCATCTTTATTCCAGCCTAAAATGAATTAGTACTTAGTTAGCACATAGTTTTGTAACATACATAATGATTACTTACATTGAAACTGAACTATTTCTTCATAAAGTTCATAAGTTAAAAGAGGTTCTTTTAATTCCCTTAAAAACTTTTTTAATAGAACTGCTGCCTCATGAGGGTCTTCGAATGTAGGCTTTTCACCCAAATTAGCAACTTCTTTAAGGGTTCTAACTCGTACTGCATTGGCAGATCTTCTAAAAATACCTTCAGTTTCTAAAGCTAGAAAAAAAATGATATTCAAAATATATGCAGAAAGTAAGAATCAAAATTGAATATATTGATTTTATATTATTTCTTTATTATTACATAGCTTGTTTTTTATATTATTTACAAAAATAACCTGTTTCTCTGCAAATTGAATATTTCTAATAAAAAATTGTTGAATTGATTTATTATTAAAAACCAAAAATAATCTGATATTCTTGATTTCTTATAATCCTAAAAAACACAAAACATTAACCATTGTAGTACCTATAGGTATTGTAAGAGCTATGTTTTGGTTAGGCCGTCAATGTTTATAAACATGGCACGGCGACGTTTTGGGTGGACGGCATCGGAGAGACGCGGGACAGATTATGCTGAGCCACGGTCGGGGAACCTTATATGTACTACCACATTTAATAATTTTATAACAGTTAAGTTTTTTTTTAATAAATAAGTAAAATTGAAAGTGTTTCTAACAATTCAGAAGTGGGATGCCCAAAAGGGCCTTCATCAAAGTTTTAAAAAAAAAAAGTTAAATTAACCACAGTTTAAAAAAGGCACCACTGTAGTGAGGTGAGATACAAATGTTGAAGTTTACCATTCTTTTAGTGATTTTTAAAAAAATATGGTGTAGAGTGCTTTCCGGAACTGGAAGGTAGTTGAACTTGATTGACAATTTGGTGAGTCGTAAATTAGCCATTACATTTTTAAGTCTATCTGTCTATAGTGAACATTGACATTGTTACTTTCATTGGTAATTGTTTTGTTTGCCGATATTGCCCTAACATCATAAGACTAGGTTAGGTTAGGTTCAAAAGTGAGTGGGCCGAAAACCAGACCCTCCACCGCGACCATGTGGTCTATTGTGGCTCACACCTACTTATATTTCACCCAACAGGTCCAGCTTCTTAATGTAGCTGATCACCTTATTGGGTGAGAATTTGTTCAGATCCTCTGGCAGAAGTTGTCCTTTGCCAAATAATGAGTATCTGATCCTTTCTCCAGCGGGGCAGGTGCACAATATGTGTTCTGCCGTTTCATCATCTTCTAAGCATAGGCGGCACTCAGCATCTTCTGCTAGGCCGAATTTGCACATATGATATTTTAAACGGCAGTGGCCCGTATATAGGCCAATTAGAGTTCGTAGGTGAAACCTGCTTAACTCTAGAAGTTTTTTAGTTCTTGTTTTTGAAGGGTTTATTATAAACGCCTTCGAATGAACTAATCGTGGTAGTTCCTGCCAGTACTGGAGGATTTGCTCCTCAGCCCGGGTCAAGAGCGTTGCTTTGGCAGTACTCGAGGATATGCCAAGCACCGGTTCTGGTCCGACAAATTCAGAAGCAGCACCCTCCCTAGCTAGAGAGTCGGCTGCCTCATTCCCCTCATGGCCAGAATGGCCTGGGACCCAGACCAGAGTTATTCTATTTTTTCTGCTCAATTGAGCAAGTGCCTGCTGGCAGCTCCATACCGTTTTTGAGTTGCAACGGTAGGAACCAAGAGCTTTAAGAGCTGCTTGGCTGTCTGAGAAGATTTTTATCGATTTGCGTGTAAGTTGCCTTTGTTCCAGCCTCTGTACACACAATTCGATGGCATAAATTTCTGCCTGAAATATAGTTGCATAACTGCCAAGGGATGAAGATATTTTCACCGTTGGGTTGCAACTATATACTCCGGCTCCAACTCCCATGGGTGTTTTGGATCCGTCTGTAAACCAACAACTATCTGCCCTTAATAGGTCATAAGACTAACTCGTCGTGTTATATTAATTTTGTCACAAAAATGGATCGTGGTTCTCGTAATAAAAAGTCTTCTAGGAATAAACACAAAAGTCATTCAGGGACTCGTAGTCCAGTTGTGAATGATTTGAAACGAAGAATTCGTGACTTAGAAGCTATAATTAAAAATTCTAATCTAAGCACTTCCGAAGTGCGTTCTTTGACACCAACTTTGCCGAGAACACCTGTAATTTTACCAGAATCATCGCCAGCTATTGCCGGACCTTCTTATCGACACTCAAATATGCCGGACTATATGGCACAGCGGTATGTTGGACGTTCTGAATTAGTGCCCGAGTTTAACGCGTCTGCGGAAACTATGACAGTTCAGCAATGGTTAAATAAAATAGACTCTGTTGGTGAATTATATTCATGGGACGATCGCGCTAAAATTTTCTGTATGATAGCGAAACTGGCCGGAAATGCAAAATCATGGTATGAGTGCCAAACAGACATAAATTGCAGTTGGGCGGAATGGAAAGAACGATTAATTCGTGCTTTTCCTGATAACAAAGGTGTTGCTGAAAAGTTAAAAGAATTTGTTAATAGAGAACGTCAACATGATCAAGATGTTATTTCATTTTATTATTCAAAGCTCCGTTTAGGAAAACATTGTGACTTAGCTGACGCGGTCATTACGGATGTCATCATTGCGACCCTGAACAATAATTTATTGCGGGCCAGTGCTCGAGCGGCCGGGTGTAAAAGCACAGAACAGCTGCTTACATTTTTGGTAGAACCTGACTGTAGCACTTTCTGCCGACAAAAACAAAGCAGTCATTATGAACGTCATAGCCCTGATAAACCCAGCGAAGGATTTGAACGCTGTTTTCTTTGCAATAAAGTGGGTTATAAGGCAGCGGCATGTTATCAAAATAAACAGGATAACTCTAATGAAAAGAAATGCACGTTTTGTAAGCGAACAGGCCACGAAAAGGAAACTTGTTATCGTTTAAAATCAAACAGAATTAAATCGTCACAAACTAATACTATAGCGTTGGACGATGCGAAGTATCATGTGTTAGCAAAAGTAAACATGGGGAGATAAAATCTTCGAAGTGCAGTGCGGTATCAATGGGATTATTAATGAGTCCACAGGGCAAGCGCCCTCTGAACTATTTTATGGTTTTAGACCTAGGCTTAGATATGATATAAGTTTACTTAGTACTAATCAGACAGATAGACTCGCGAATATTCAACTATCACGCGACAAGGCTTTGAAAAACATTGAAAAATCTGAATTTCCAAAGATAGAAGGCGCTTCAAAGGAGTGGTGGCTAGCGATCGACTAAAATTATTCAAGGTGCAGAAGTCTGAATAATGTAAGTCTTAGAAACAAAATTATTTTATTTTGATGTATATTTTCTGAATAATATATTAAGTGTAATTCATATTGACATATTTTGAGAGGCTGCTAGACATGCCTACTATTTAGCGAAAGCCGCTGAGCTGTGTACCAGAAGGTGCAAGACACGCTTACTAAATAGCGATGGCCTCTGAGCTGAGCAAAAGATATTTTGAGAGGTTGCTAGACATGCCTACTATTTAGCGAAAGCCGCTGAGCTGTGTACCAGAAGGTGCAAGACATGCTTACTAAATAGCGATGGCCTCTGAGCTGAGCAAAAGATATTTTGAATAGTTGAGGTTGCTAGACATGCCTACTATTTAGCGAAAGCCGCTGAGCTGTGTACCAGAAGGTGCAAGACATGCTTACTAAATAGCGATGGCCTCTGAGCTGAGCAAAAGATATTTTGAATAGTTGAGGTTGCTAGACATGCCTACTATTTAGCGAAAGCCGCTGGGCTGTGTACCAGAAGGTGCAAGACATGCTTACTAAATAGCGATGGCCTCTGAGCTGAGCAAAAGATATTTTGAAAAGTTGAGGTTGCTAGACATGCCTACTATTTAGCGAAAGCCACTGAGCTGTGTACCAGAAGGTGCAAGGCATGCTTACTAAATAGCGATGGCCTCTGAGCTAAGTATTCCAAAAGAAATATAAGATAAAGTAAAAAAAAAATAATGACAATAATTAAATTAAATGAGAGAAAGAGATACTGTTGGGAATTCTGTTTTACAGGAAATTCTCCGATGATTGGTCCCGAGGTCGTGCCCTGAGCAGGATGGCCGAATGTAAGAGCTATGTTTTGGTTAGGCCGTCAATGTTTATAAACATGGCACGGCGACGTTTTGGGTGGACGGCATAGGAGAGACGCGGGACAGATTATGCTGAGCCACGGTCGTGGAACCTTATATGTACTACCACATTTAATAATTTTATAACAGTTAAGTTTTTTTTAATAAATAAGTAAAATTGAAAGTGTTTCTAACATTATCTACAGGAATAAAATGCTTATCTATCTATCTATCTATATCTTGCTTTTGTTCCAATCTCCATATCATTTTGGTGGCATATATTTCTGCCTTAAATATAGTTTTATAGAAATTGTGCTCCAAAACCTAGCCTTGTGATTGGCTGAACTGAAGCCATTTTTATATGGGTACATTTTAGAGATGAGCATAATTGGATTATTTCAATAATCCTAATGTACCAATTCGATAATTATAATAATCACATTAAAAATCGCTTATTTCTAATTAGCTGAAAATAATCTTCGCTTGTGCACACACGATTGGTATTGGCGAAATGGTATAATGAATATTAAGTTTTTTCTATACAGGTTAGGATATAACTGTAACGTCCACATTATCATCAGTTTTAGTCAATATTTATTTAGGCAACGTTTGTCAGCACACATGTAAAACTTTGTTTATTAATTATTCTTCTAATTTTCTTTCAGTGTAGACAATGTAATGTAACAAAAACTTTGATGAAAATAGGTTCTCCAGGTTCTAAAAAAAAACCTACCCAAATTTTTATATGTAGAGATACATTCCACAGTGGTGATTTCATTCCCTAATTCAGAGCTTTAGCAGATGCTCGGTCAATTATTTTTAATTTGAATTATAAAACTTGATCAGTGTATTCTACAGGTTATTTCAATGGGCGCATTCAGGGAACCGCAGCGCATCAGCGCTTTATTCAAATAGCTGCAGTACTGTATTAAAGCGCTGCAGCGCTTTATTAAAGCGGTAAAGCATATATTTTTCCTGCTGAATCGCTGAATAGTTTCATCAAGCAAAAAAATTAATATAGTTTAGGTTTACGTCTATGGGTTTACGCACAAAATATCTATGGATAATATTAATTATTATTAATATTAATTACAAAATATGAATTACTGAAAATTATATCACTTTAAGCTTGCGTTTAAAATGTTGATTCAGCGAACGTGAAGCGGTAAAGCGCTGGAGTGCTATGTTTCCCTGAATACGCCCATTAATCAGATTACAAGTTATTTTTAATGCAAATTATTCTTCTGACAGGCATGTAGTCATAACCTATGATCTGCCATTTCAATTGCTATATTTCGATAAGTAATTTTTTAATCACTACTAATTTAAAAACAGATTATAATAATAAATCTTTCTAAGATAATTTAAATATTAACTTACCATCAGGTTGGTCTAAGTATTCTATACAGTGTCTTACAACAGGTGGTATCACAACATTGTAATTTTGTTTAATAGACTGTAATGTAACTCCAAATTGTTGTGTTGGTGAACTAGGATGAACCTGATTATCTATATTTGAAGATGTTGGTAGGTGACCTCCTAGTTTTTTATCATGTCTGAAATAAAAAAATTTATAAAACATATAACTTTTCATCTCTAGAGTTTAAAAATTAAATGATTTAAAGGCGAAAAATACTTACTCTATAATTTCTTGTGGAATATCGAGCTTTTCAATTGGAATAACTTTATTAAGCTCTTTAAGAGTATGAATGTAGTTCAATTTCTTTCCAAATTTTGCACTTATAAGTGGTCTAAAAATTTGAGAAACAAATTTTAAGAAATTGGTTGGGTGAACTAAAAACAGAGCCTTGAGGTTTTTCTTGTAATTTCTATCGAATGCTTTGTAAGCTTGGACCAGCCATCCCAGGGACGGTTTGTTTTTACTGGAGAGACCATAATGAAAATATATTAGACTATAATCTTGCTTTACATAGTTTTCCAAAGTATATTTTAAATAGCTGAAATAATAAATCTAGATATACTGATAATGCTAACTAAGGTTATATGTTTTTGTAGGGGAAGTTTTAATAGTCTGTGAGAAGCATACAGTGTTGCAGATTAATAATTATAAAACATCTACAACATATGACTTTAAAGAAAATGTAATAAAATATTAGCATACATATACATACATGCATACATATTATTCATACATATTCATAAATGCTTTATGATGTATAAAGTTTCAAATTCTCTTTTTAACCATTACCACACCGCAGTAGATTATTGTTAATGCTGTTATTCGTCTGTATGATAATACTCGACCCCATGTGGTGCAAATAGTTCAAGATCTACATGGTCGTATAAATTAGGAAGTCTTACAACATCCACCTCACAGTTCCTGACCACACTAGTCCCCATGCAATTTTCATGTTTGCCCCATTAAAAAAATAATTAAAAGGGCGATGGTTTAATTCAGATGCAGAGGTAGTTTATTATTAGGAATTAGTTCCACAAACACCTGCAAGAATTTTACCAGCAGGAAATCTATAGATTAGTGCAACAATGGGATCCATACCTTCTTCTTCTTTCTCCTGGGTGTCGGTTCCTCTATAGCGAGTCCCAAAGCACTGCGGCTACGTCTGGGCCTATTGTGCATCCCGCCGATCTCCTATTCAGCGAGCAACTTTGCTCTTTGCATAAAGTCCACTCGCTGAAATTTCTCTTGGCACGCAAGGTTCCACAAATGGTTTACCCAGGAGCGTTAGCCTCATATGAGCGTAGCCTTCACATTCACTTAGAATGTGAAGCGCAGTCTCGTCTACATCATCGCAGCCCCGACATACCCGGTTTTCTGAGATTATAGAGATGCTTGTTGAGATGGCATTGCCCTGTTATGAGACCTGTCATGCTCCTGAGCTGAGGTTTACTCATGCCCAGCATCTCTGCAGTTCTTCTCTGCAAAGGACCTTCCATGAGTGGCTTCGCACGATTCTGTCCTGATTTTAAAAATCAGTAATTCTTATGTTCTAGTTATCTAGTTTGACTCATTTTCCCAGAACCGTTCTGGCAGCACTATCAGCGACTCCGTAAGCTGGTTCCAGTCCCATGAAAGCCATTTCAGATCCCTTTCTAGCAAGTTCATCTGTCCGTTTATTTCCTTCAATGCCTTTATGACCTGGCACCAAACACAGCTTCACCGTATTGGTATTTGCCAGTTTCACCAGCAATTGCAAACAGTCCCAAACAAGTTTCGAACTCATCTTGTTTGAGTTCAGAGACTTTTGCGGCCTGACTATCAGAGAATATGTAGCTGAGTTTACGTGTGTAACCTCTCATCACAATCTCTGCCAAACATGCCATTATTGCAAAAATTTTTGATTGGTATACCCTAGAATAAGCCCCCAGACTATAGAACCTATAGCTTTATGTTAATGAAAATTTCTTTTAAATTTGTTTAATAAAAACTGCTTTACAGTCTCTAAACGTGTTTCTATTGAACAATCCTCGTAAAGTATTGATAATATTTGCATCAATATTTTTGTGTTACAAAAATCAAGGCTAACAACAAACTATTAGTTAATATCCTGTAACACTTATATTTAAAATTCTGTGTATCTTTAATATCAATCAGTTATGGAATTTTGTCACATTATTGGCCCACACTATACACAATTTACTTTATCATTATGAAATTCCATCTATTTTGAAATATGGCTTTATTAAACCAATCTTTAAATCTGGTGACCAACGGAATATAAAGAACTATAGAAATGTCAGTTAACATTCATGTGTGCTCACATTTTTTATTATGTTATTTCTGTTATAAATGTTATCTCCAGTATCTGATCGATTAATTTGAAAAAATATAATCATATAACAGCATAGGTTTGATCAGGATGTTAGTGTATACCACTATGCAAGAAATGTAAAAAGTTGTTTGTAATGTTATAAACAAGGCACTTTAGTGATGTTCTATTGAAAATATTTTTATAACGTAATAGTAATAATATTAATAATGATATTATGTTAAGTTAAATTTTTATACATTTTAAATACGGCATATACAAACATTGGAATTACTCCTAAAAGTTAATGTAACAAAAATGTATCTAGTATGGAATCTACTAAAACTTTGTTGCCATAACATAAGGAGTATGTTATATTGTAAACGTAAATGAAATTAAATTATAGAAAGTAGTAAAAACGTTGGATCGTATAAAAAAAAATAAAACGTTATAATAACAGTCGTTGGCGAACGTACTTTGTACTTCTAATGTACCCCGTCTTATAGCACATCAATGCACATGACATAAACCTGGAGCAGCAATTGGGTTATGGTGTGCAACCGCGATACATGTCACCTCGGATACTTAGGCTACTCAGGCAGATTCCCGGCATCTGTCTTTTAATGCTTATTATGTGAATTGTTGTTATGTGTTTTCTGGTGCTTATCATGGACGATAGAAAGTTAAGTACTGAAAAAGAATATCTTAATTTTGGGCCACTTCGCCAACATTATTTCCTAAGCCCGAAAGGACACCTCTAATTATCTATCATTTTGCTTGTACAGTTCATAGACTGTACACCGACTTACTGACTAATTAATAATCCCGTGTAGCGTAAGCAAAATGATAAATAAGCAGGAATGTTTACCTAAAGACCCAATAATTATTCAAACATCATCTAGGTGATCCTGGTTTATCCAAGTCAACTGGGCCACATTCTAGTATCTTAGTAACATATTGTTTTATTTCATAGACGTTATAAACTTGGTTCAGCTAAGTTAATGAATGAACCACCTACTGGATGGTACCTACTTGGCAGTCCAAAGATAAAAAATAAATTGTCTTCAGGAACACGTAGGTATAGCATTGCCAATTTTAATTTTCTAATTTTCAGAACAAACCCGGAGTTTATACAGTCTTTAACAATTAACTACTCACAACTAGGAATTAGGAATATAAGTACATTGCTTTACATTGAGTCGTTTATACATACAACAGAATATAATATCTAACTAGTGTATTAGTCGCCGTATAAAACCAGACAAAAGCATTAAAAAAGCACTGCATTAGTTACTTTATATTCCACTAAAAACTACGAGTTTTTAAATTCTTGGTTGAATCCACCAGTAAATTTAAAAACCTGCTCCAACTGAGATGAAATACCCCTTGTATATCGGTTACTTTACCATAACTTACGGAAAAGAGAAAATAGGATTTTTACCTACAATCAAGTGGTGTATATATTTTTTCAAAAGGGTTGTTTTCTGGTTATAGAGTGAACTCCTGTTATTTTTTTAAATAGAACACCCTATATATTTAAAAATTTATGAAAACTACTCAAATTTACATTCCAACAATATTATTTCAAGTCAGCCAACTACCTTAGATCTGAGTTCATTGACCAAATTACTATCTGCTAAGAACAAAATTCAAAATTCATTGGAGCTCCTTTAAAAACTATTTCATTTTAAATATTTTATTTTATTTAAAACCGATGAGAAAAAGTTCAACGAACTCAGTCGGGTAAGTGAGTTGGCTAACTTGAAATAAAATATAATGTATGCTATATCCTTGAAATTCAAATTTTATGCAGTTTGCAAAAACTGAAAAATATACAGAACGTGCCATTTAAAAAACACTATGCATATTACATAGGTATCTTGCCGTCAGAACATATCAGGATAAAAATTCCCTTAAAAAAACTGAACTTCTTAAAAAACTCTATACAAACCTGTTCTTCTCTTTCTCGTTAAGTTAACTGCAACAACTTACTGAAATTTTATGATTTTCAATTTCAGAGAGAGTTATGGAAATTTTGTTTGTGGCATCTTTTGTATCTCAAATAAGTAGCACATTGTCATGAAAACCACAGCCCTGTATTTTCAATAAGGGAGATACAATGAAAAATGCTACAAGTCGATGACAGACAACTGGACAAATATTTAGATGTTATTAACAGATATTATTGAATTTGTTAATTTTCATGTCCATATCTAACAAAACTTCTGAAATTCATCTGGATTTTATACTTGGATGTCTTTGAAAACGTATATATTTTATTATACCCAGAAATACCAATTGTGTGTACTTACTTTTACAGCAAAAAATGTTTATGAAAACAAGTCAAGGAAATGTAGAAGTATGTACATATATTTATTCTGTATATAAAAGGTAGTGGTAATTAAAAAATACATATTTTTCAAAATCGGAAGTCAATATATTTACATTTACATTTATTTTACATCCACTTAATGATCCACTTGTTTAAAGATTTGTTGTTTGATTGTACACAACTTTCTAAAAAGAGCAAATTCATGTTATATTTGAGGATATCTAGGCTTTTTAGCAAAAAGTATAGAAAATATTTGACATTCTTTGAGGGTCAACATAAAATATTGCTTTGCTTAACATTGGATGTAGGTAATTTAAAAAATAAATAAGTTTCATCAGCACGTTGTCAGTATGTTTCTAAATTCAAAATATTATATACAAGGTGTTAAAAAATAGCCGGTAAAAATTCTAGGTATGATTATAACTGTTGAAATCATACGTATATAATATTTACATTCACATAATGAAATGTAACTATAATGTAACACATGCTTTTTACAGCGCAAAGTGCCCACCCGTGCAGTTTACTTCAATAGCAGCTTACTAACCAAACAGCGTTGCCAGATTAAATGTTATCCTGAAACTAATAGGTTAAGAGGCTATTTGGAATATTTATCATAGATTAATTACGTATTTATTTCATTGATATTTTTGCTCAGCAGTTATATAAAAAGTGCCATAAAATACGTAAAAAAGATTTGAATTAATATCTGATAATTCATAAAAGAAACTGTAGAACTAGGTAGGTAATGTGCAATGTCCCAGGTGCGAGATGTTGAGAATCAGCGTGCATTCTGATATGCGATGAAACTCAAAACGAGTTTTATCTGCGATGAGTTTTATGTTTGTGTCCTTGGAAAGAGAATCATGAGGCACACTTGATTCGCGCGATTGTATGCCGACAGATGCAATCAAAATTTTGGATTAGCAATATTTTTTTTCTGATAATATTTTTACATAGATAAATTAACTCCTATATAAAATAGTCTATTTGGCAGTGACATTTTTGTCACTTTGACAGCGATAAAAAAGGTGCATCGTTTTTTATCACCGATAAAAATGCCTGTTCCTCAAAAGCAGAGTACATCTAGTAGTCGCACGTCACTTTAAAATCTGTCCTGTCAGATATAATTGTCATATTTTGTCGTTAATTTATCTTGCCAAAAAACACTCGAGCTTTATTTTTATGGATAAATTTCTTTTTAACTCAAAATTTTTCCATTCAGTAATTTTGCTCGAAAAACTGACATTTGACAAAATCGCTCGACCTCCGGTCTCGCGATTTTTTCATGTCAGTTTTTCTCATAAAATAACTGATTGGCAAAATTATTTCGTTACAAAGAGAAATTTATCCGATAAAAAAAAAGCTCTTGTGGTTTTACTGTTGATAAATGCATACCTTCCACTTAATTACAGATAAGTTTTCATTAGTTGAATTTAATATAATAGAAAATACAATAAAATAATATACATATCTATAATCTGCTAATATATTGTAAAATATAGTTCAATAAAAAACAATTATTTTTAATTACAAACAGTCTTAGGTTACTTGCTTAATAGGGGTTGGATCCTTTGGTGTGAAGATAACACTGATGTAGTTTTCCACATAACACCAAAACACTATACTGCACCCGACGCGCCTTTCGCCAACCACATTGGCATCATCTGATCCTTAGATTTTTTTACTATATGTGGTGCATAAAAAATCGTAAAATATTTCTTTTATCTCAGGGTAAAATAAGGTTGCTCTACAGTTATTCCCAAAGTTTTGAAGAGTTTTTGATTAACATGGGACTTATCACATATAATTCTAACAACTGATCAGCTTTCACACCGTTTTCGGTGATAAAGTAGGCGATGGGAATTTTCCATGATGAATATATGGACTAAAGCTTGCTTACCCAGAACATGGCCTTTCAATATTCCCCTAAATCTTCAAATCCTTCAATAAAGTCCATTTTTGTGTTATAACCTAAATTTTGTTTTATGAGCATTTCCTCAAACAGTAAGATACACTGTTATTAGGAGACATAGTATCTGCTTTCAACTTAATTTGTCTTAAATGTTTGTTAAATCCTGGGACACAATTAAAATCTCCAATTCACTTTTTTATTATTGATACTGAAGGCAGTACTACTCCTTTCCTTCTTAAAAATTGGTAGCTTCCAGGTCCCTTAAAATAAAGCGCAATTGCCATTTTTTTCTCATCGCATAGCCAAGAAGTTCTCAATCTGTGGCAAAGTTGCATCCTCGGTTGCATCCTTACTAGGGCCTTAGAGAAAGATGGCAACATATTAAACCTTGTTTTATTTCTCGGTGTAATCAGTGTTGCCCCTTTTCTTTAGCCCCTTACTAGGGCTTTAGAGAAAGATGGCAACATATTAAACCGTGTTTTATTTCTTGGTGTAATCAGTGTTGCCCCTTTTCTTTTTCTATTTACTTTCCTGGTTTCACCGTCTTCTTCATTATTTTTTTGCACTTAATGATATCAAGACCTGTATCCATTCTGCTTCTTCTGGATGCATTTGATCACTAGCTGCTGAGGTTGATGGTATGGGTTTAGAATATTTTACCTGAGGAAGAGGTATATCAGGTTGCCTATTTTTAGATAGTAGATACACATTTTCTATAGTTTCTGGGAAGAATTCCACAGAAGAATTAGAATTACTTTCATCGAATTTGACGGGTACTGCATTTCGATGTAGTTTATATGTTTCTACAAATTTTTCAGGAAAATGTTCACTACACACGTATCTCTTTTTAACGAATCTGGACTTACATTCTTCAAGTTTTGGATTGCCTGAATCTTGGAAAGGAAAACTGAACATCCTTAAGTATGGATTTTTCTTGAATGATTCTGGCACTGGAAATATTAAATAAGAACACTTATATCCAGACATCTTAAACGGATATAAATTTATTAATTCTTGGTTTTTATAAGTACCTAAGCTTAACATGTCACCAATAAAATATGTGTAAAATTAATTAAAAAGTGAACTAGTGTTTTTCATTTGTCTGCTTAATAAAAATTGAGAGTAGGATAACATTTTCCATTGTCATTAACAATTTCTTCTTTTGATAATAAGTACTTAAACAGTATATTAGATTTATATAGGAGTCAGCCCCCTGGCCTAATCCACTGCGACCTAAAAGATCTATTGTGGCACTCCCAGCCTATTTAGAGCGCCCTGTCCAGCTTTGTCCTTCGTATTAGACTCCACAACCTTGATAGAGGCTCCTTCATGTAGCTGTTGGCTCTTGGTCTTCCTTCCCCAAGAATTCTCATTTAAGGCTCTCGCATTGACACAGTACGTGTACTGAGGTTTCCTCTTCTTCTTGACAGAATCTGCAAGTTGCTTCTTCTGTCAGTCCCATAAGATTCATGTGCCTGTTTAGTCTACTGTGTCCTGTCAGTAGCCCCATATTGTTCTGATGGTCTTTTTATTCTGGCATAACAGATCTGCTGTGAATTTAGGTGTCCGTTCTTTAATGAATAGCTTTGCCTGTCTCAGTTGTGGCAGATTCCTCCACCATTCTCGAGATTTGTTTATCGTCAAAAAAAAAAAAAAACAGTATATTACTCTGCATGTTTCAAAATTTTAAAACTTCGCAGTGATATGTTTATCTAATGAACAAATTTCGATAAAAAAATCTCTTTACTACCAGATTGTGAACTCTATTATGTGTTGGTCCGTTTATGATTATCAATGGATAAAAGATGCTAAATATTTTTCAAATTATATACATACATCATGTTATGCTAGTATATTTTTATAATCTGCATTTGGTTGATGTAAAACTACATTTGGTATCCCATTTATGAATATAATTAAGTATACAGGTAAATAGTGCATCATATGCACTGTGCTTAGATAGACAAACTTCATAGGCAGGTAGGAATACCATTTTAATAAGAAAGTATCCATAAATATAACTTCTATCTCGCTTAGTAGCGGAGCTACGGAGTGTTGAAATTTAAAATGCTTATAAGATTTTGTGTATCTCTTGAACAAAGTGAGAAATTTTACACACTACTGAAGTAGTATATGGGTACAATATTGAATAGCTTTTTTATCAAATTTGCTATGCAGTGTTACATTTTAGTACTTCATAACCCTATAAAGTTAAATACCCTAAATAATTTTTGGACAATAACCAACATTTTTTGTCTCTTGATATGTTTTAATATCTTAAATGGTTTAGCGGATATTGAGACTATTTGGTCAAGATCCACATGTCGCAAAGCATATGGGAGAAAAGAACATCATGTAAAAAATCCGGAGGGTTGTGTTTATTTATAGTCTAATAATCTGAATTTTAACTGTGAAATAAATATTTTGGAAAAATCAGGTCTTTTATATTGTTTTACTTTAGTTAAGAGCTCTAAACATTTGAAAATACTTTTTTTTACTACTTTTCATACTTTATAACGCCCCAGCAATAAATTTTGAATACAATGTTTTATTGGGTGTGATCTTTAACTTAATTTTTTCAAAATGGACCTATTACCTAGTATTGATATAAGTACCAATTGTAGGCTAAAAACTGCAATTAGAATGGAAATGCAGTCGGAAAAAAATTATAAAAAAGCAAACTCGAAATTTGAATTTTATTTAAATATATCAAAAACAATAATTGAACTAACTGCTTCAGCATAAAGCTTAGCAACTTTGCTTGATTTTAACCGACTGCAATCACTTATCTATCATTCATTACAGATATTTGTAAACATCGATAAAACATTTAATTAATATAGGAAGATACTTTTGTCCAATATCAGTTTTGTCTTTTATACACAAATCATTTATCTTCAGTAAATTACACATATAACACACTCACAACACAAAAACCAAGGAAACCAAGTTGATACCATAAAAGGTTCATGTAACTAGAGTTAAACACTTCGCAATACACCACCTAATAACGTCTAATAATTGAATAAACACAATTATTTGGAGGGGGCCGTGCAAGAAAATGTTTATTGATCCTTTCTGCTTTGAACAGACAGAAAATAGAATGAAAATGTAGGGAAAAAAGTTTTTGATAATAAATTTTTAAACAAACGTTTTATAAAGATGCTGGTTATATTTTTTATAACTAATGCTTAGTCAGCACATTGTCTGATATCTTCAATTGTAGACCACATAAATGTTTTGTGTTATGCATTAATTGCATTTTATAATTTTTAATACCTGTTATTATAATAGTGATAATAGAATTATCGAGAATTGGTTTTGCCAAATCATTCTTTAATTTAACGAAATATTGAATTGTGTTAATAAATTTATATCACATATAAATTAAATACTTATATTAAAAAGCGTTCGTCCTCGTTAAGAAAAGGAACATATAATTTTTGTCAAAATTCTTAGATAATTAGCATGAGTGTTTTTTCGAGCCTAGTTATACGTTTATAGTCAATCCAAAAATCGTAGCCCAGAGTCGTGATCTATTATATTTGACAATACTGTAATTTATAAACACCAGGCCATCTAATGCGGCACTATCCAGTGTTCAAGAGTAAAATCAACTTGTCTGTACTACTTATGATAAGGAAGGCAACTTTAATTTTACAAATATTTGAAAGGAATTTTATGTATTACCATCTCGTGTGGTCATCCCCAAGTTGTCATGGTTGACTAACTATATATATATATATATATATATATATATATATATATATATATATATATATATATGTATCCTTCTACCAATGCTGCATCCGTTCATGTGCATGGGACCATACATTACTGCGTCTGCAACAATAATGCGTCCGTATATAGGATGCAACATTGTTTTCCTGTAGTAAATTTAGTGTACTACGTTATTATAGGTTTTTTGACATCTCAACAAATTCTTTGACATCTGGGCTAGCTGCTCATATTAAAATATTATTTGGATATGTTATTCAAGGCTATCTATAAATGAAAGTACATTTTGGATTCGGACGCAGTATTATATGTTTAGTTTAACTGGGAGTATACATTTAGTTCAAGCAAAACGAGTTTGGGGGCGCTTCAAATTTTGTACAGAAATATTCATCATGTATACATGTTCAGATTTGGTATATTGGTACATCTTACATTTGACAACATCGCAATACCGAATCTAGCAGATCTTCCGTTAATGATCTTGAAGATACTATGTTCTGAGGTTAATGTTAATAGTGCTCCAGAGGGTATTGTGTTTAGATGCACTTTGAGGCTGTTTTTTTAAATCTGCAGGTAAGTATCTTTAGAATTATTTTAAATAAATATATTTATTTTATGTTTTGATACCATTAAAATGTTCTACATTAGTAATGTGTTTGACAAATAATTCAAAACGTGTGTTGTAGCCAAACATAGAGCTGTTATTTCTTTTTAACACATTACGTTTATGGCCTTCCTGTATTATTCATAGCTAAAGTAGTTTATTTGGTAATACATCGTTTATTGTTATTTATTTTTCAATAAAATACCTATATATTTACAAATACATTCGAAATTATAACCATAATCGGCTAGATCCCGTCGCTTGGTCCCGGCTAGAAGCAGTACTTTGAACGTACTGATGGTTTCCTTCCTGAACTGGAAAACAGTAATTTTGAGTAAATAATTATGTGTATACAAACCTAACGGAGTTTAGATAATATAATAATAATATATAATTTCATAAAAGAAACAAACCACATAGTCAGCTAAAAGGCTCTAAATTTATGTTTAGTTAAATAAGTTTCCACTATCTAGTTAGAAATTATTTTCACAGTCTAGTTCTACATAAAAACATACAAATAACTAAAATTGTTTCGGCCATATAGCTTATACTTAACAAACAAAAAATTGTTTAGAAATTCTATAAAATATGTCTTAAGTACCAATTTTATAATGAAAGGTAAAAGACTATTTACTTCTTTACGTAGTCTGTCAAAATAAGAGTGGCGTAAAGCTTCCTTTCGGTCGTTTTTATTGGGTAGCTCCTATTTTTTCATTCTAAACGTGAATCGCTTTTATTATTTTCTATTGCTTGTAGGACATTCTAATATAAATATGTAATGATGTAATTTTCACAAAAGGAATTAATAGTTTGAACCGTCGATCTTATAGACACTAGATACGGCTTGTTTTGTTCAAGTGGGGGCTCCTGACTATCATTTGAAGAAATATCGATATAAAATTCGATATAGTGGCGGGCACATGAAGAGCATATTGTAAAATTATTTTCGTTTTTTAGCGATGGCCATATACCGGTTGGTGGACGGGTGGGTGGTGATGTAAACTTTGTGAAATATTTTTTTAAGTAGTTAATGCTTCATTTTCTTTCCACAGTCACATCACAATCTGTTACAATCTGTATACAATCTGTAGATGATTCACTGTTTAAGGGTGTTTTGGCCAGTAGTAGTATTTTTCGTGTACCTACAGGTTTTAACATGCAAAAATATTCTTTACTTTGACTTTGAGGGCCTGTAGACACCTTATACATATAAGTATTGAAATTGTGAGAAAATTATCTACTAAGACTAAAAGGTCTTGTCTAAATTCCTAGAACAGCTATAAAATGTAGGAAATACAGAAAAATCTACTACTTTTTTCTGAAATAGAATAACTAATAAAAATTTGCCCTTTATTTATCCACCGCTCTAAGTCTATACAGGGTGGCCCACCTATCTCCGCTCGGACCGTAGCTACTAGACCAATAGAGATTAAGGCAAAACATTTTCAGGACTAGTTTTGTCTATAATGAACCACACTTTAAAATTGTTTTTGGATCTACAGGGTGTACCATATATGCGAGGTCACGATTCCGGGCATTTTTTTAAATGGACCACCCTCTATATTGATTCATTTTTGGATTCTACAGAAAATTCTAAACACATTTCATGTAGGATGTCCTATACCTATCTTCAACTGTTTTTGAAATATTGACAGGTGAATATTGACATTTTTGCAACTTTGACATCCTGTAAAATATAAATGGCTTGAAATCAAGCAAAACGGTTTGCACATTCCTATCTTAACTTTCCATAAGCTATCGTTTGTACTAATTTCAGAATTATCCAAAAATTTAAAATTTTCTGAAAATTTTTAAAATTTTTAATTCCTGAATAAATTTGAAATTAGTACCAAACGATAGCTTATGAAAAGTTAAGATAGGAATGTGCAAACCGTTTTGCTTTATCTCAAACCGTATAGATTTTACAGGGTGTAAAAGTTGCAAAATGCCAATATTCACCTGTCAATATTTCAAAAACAGTTGAAGATAGGTATAGGACATCCATGAAATGTGTTTAGAATTTTCTGTAGAATCCAAAAATGAAAATATATGAGGGTGGTCCATTTAAAAAAATATCCGAATTCGTGACCTCGGATATATGGTACACCCTGTAGATCCAAAAACAATTTTAAAGTGTAGCTCATTATAGACAAAACTAGTCCTGAAAATGTTTTGCCTTAATCTCTATTGGTCTAGTAGCTACGGTCCGAACGGAGATAGGTGGGCCACCCTGTATATGAATTTAACTTCAAATGTTTTTGCAGAGATGTACCCTAGAAGAACAGAGAAGATTATGTCATTAGTTCCGGTTCATGTAAGTAATTATTTGAAGTAGGTACCTACTATTATTCACTTTTGAATAAATCTAAGAATTATTTTAGGGTAAATCAGGAAGCAGCAATTTAAGAAAGTTTCAGAATAGTATGTGTAATGCACCTTTATCTCCAGTAAGGAAAATCCATATTATAAGTGATATAATTATCAATAGAGACGAGGCGACAGTAAATAAGGTAATTTACTTTACATAATTACTATTATAAATACTTACTTTTGAAAATATTACCTAACTACTTAAAAAGATGGCAATTTAGGGAGTAGTCTATAGCCAGTCAAGTGTACAGAAAATAGTATTTTTGTATTAGTAGTATGAAATATGCTGTGTCACTTTTCTTCAATCAGTTATTTTTTCAGTATACCATGACTGCATTTGGAAAATACTCCACGCGTACTGTTGTGCAAAATATTTACCTCACGTCATGTGCTACTTAAAACTCATTTGAAGATATTTTAGTTTTTTTATTTATGTTGCAAAATACAATATTATTCCTATAAACAACGTGACATTGTGTTACATTGCTTTACGAGTATAAAATAACAAGTATTTGGAAAAAAAAATATTGTGTTTAACTGGCGCAAAAACTCTTGTCCATACTCGGTAGGTACTCCCCTACGTGCCATCGGCTACGTTTTTACTTATTCGAAAACCAACGTTTTTTGTTACTACTTCAACAAATATGTATGTTTTATTAAAAATTTGAAAATCGAACCAATGTTCGATTCACCTAATTTATACAAAAAATAACGGGTCTTCTAGTTTAGTCTTCGAAACATACTTTTCAAACTTCTTCATGTTTCTTCTCTTTTCTCCATATTGTTGTCGTCATATAAGCAGTCTCATTGAATCCATTCCAGACCCACGGCCTTTGGGTTTCTAGATAAATGTAACGAATTTGTTTTTAATTAATCGTCAAGTAAAATATCAAAATAACTTCTCTGCTGGCTTGATGTTTCAAATCTTCTATTAAGGATAAGTAGTTATCCTGTAATTTTTGCAATAGACAAAACAATACTGGTTTTTTATTAAATAGATAGTTTAGATAGTTTATTTCCCTTTTTTGACAATAACAAAATTGTATAGGAATAAGTAAATTCACTGTATCTGGGTATTTGGTGGGGTGTATTTATGTGTATTATTTGGCGCATGTTTTTGTGTAAACGCATGAGTTTACATGCATGTCTTTGCTATCTATACAGTATGTATCAGCCAAGTGGAATAAATTCGATAATAAATAATTGAGGGCGTGTTCGAAAAAACGTTCGAATACGACTATTAGTATTTTTAGTTGCACATTTTTTTCCACAAAAACTTTTTATAGAGGGTGTGTCATGTAACAGTGGCCAATAAGTACCAACTTTCTTATTTTAATGCAACACTCAGTATATTATTCAATTTTTGGATTAAACGCCGTACAATCTAGACGCTTTGATATCAAGCAAAACGGTTTGCACATTCCTATCTTAACTTTTTATAAGCTTTAGCTGGACACGCATTTCAAGATTTAACCAAGAGATAAAATTTGATAAAAAATTTTGTGAAAAAGCTTATGAAAAGTTAATATGGGAATGTGCATACCGTTTTGCTTGATCTCAAACCGTTTAGATTTTACAGGGTGACAAAGTTGCAAAATGTCAATATTCACTAGTCAATATTTCAAAAACGGTTGAAGATAGGTATAGGACATCCTACATGAAATATGTATGAAGTTTCTGAAGAATCCAAAAATTGATTAAAATATAGGGTGTTGCATTTAAAATAAGAAAGTTGGTTTTGGCCACAGTTGGATGACTCATGCCGTATAAAAAGTCTTTGTGGGAAAAAATGAACAACTAAAAATACCAATCGACGTATCCGAGCGTTTTTTCGAACACGCCCCCATTTATTTATTATAGAATTTATTCCATTTGGCTGATACGCACTGTATAAGTGATAGTAACAACAATAAAGACATACATATATTATTTCATCCTGTTCCTATGTTTATAGTTTATTTAAAAATATATAATGTGCAGTAAACTATACTTATTTTTAGTGTGAATCAAATACATCAAGCTCACCTCCAAGCGGTGATTTCCCAGACATAGAGGTATTTTTTCAAGGAAAATTTGATTTGTACCTTTTCACATATTTTTTACATATTTCAGATTTCTTCAGCCTCTGATGTTGCAGAAAACCATGACAGGAATGATAGCCCTTTATTCAAGAATAAGGTAATTTATTGATTAGTCATAACTTCAAATCAAAGAAATATAATAGAAATTTTTACAGGAATTCTCTCCGTTCGATGACTCTGATGCAGATCCTTCTTACAGCCCTTCCTTAGAGGTAAGTATTTATTTTTATCTTATAAGACTACTCTTCACTTTTTATACCCTGTCAAGATTAGTAACACTTATTGGTATTACTTTTTCAGAGGAAGAAGAAAAAACGTCGTTTTCGTTCCCTGCTTTCGGATTCTTCTAGTTCATCCAAACGTACATCTTCAGATGATTCTCACAATATTTCATCCAATACTTCTTATAATAGGCCATCTATCTCGTTTAGAAACCATGACTATGTAAAAAACAACCGTAATCTTCAATTACCTTCGACTTCAACACTTGACGAAAGTAAATCATTACTAAACATAAACAGAAATATAGAGGATAATGGTTTGCCTCATGAAACGTATATAAATGGAAATGTTTCCAAGGACATTACTACACCGTTCGAAAATAATTCAAAACTGTTAATACCAGACTATTTACCAGAACCAGTGGAATCCCTTAGAACGGATAAAGAATCAACAAAAAAAAGAAAACCGGACTGTTGTTATTTCTGTGAGCTGGATGTGCTTAATTTTGCCAGACATATTCAGAGGAAGCATGCTGAAAAAGTGGAAGTTGCAGAAATTATGTCTCTCCAGCCACAATCCAAAGAAAGAAAACATTTGATTAGCAAATTAAGAAAAAAGGGCAACTATATAAGAAATATGCAAAGCTATTTCAAACCAGTTAGATCTCCCCTTCTTAAAAATCGTAACGTTTTACCATGTTCCTCTTGCCTGGGATTTTATTCATCAAAGTTATTATATAGACATAGAAAGAAGTGTAGTGGGAACAATACTAGAATCAGTGCACAAGCTGATGGTCAAAATATTTTAATTGATGATATCAACAAACGTGTTGATCCTCAGTTAAAGGAGCAAGTATTTCCTAGGATGAGACCAGATAAAATTAGCTTAGAAGCAAAATCCGATGTTCTTATATGTGCTTTCGGTGCACGGTATTTAAAGACTCACCGAGAGAAACACTTTATACAGGTTACCTCTAGGAAAATGAGAGAACTTTCCAGACTATTATTGGTTTTAAAAGAAAAGCAATCAGATATTGGTAATCTCTTTCAGGCACTTCAACCAAAATATTTTGAATTAATTGTTGAAGCAACTAAGACGGTTGCACAATATGATGAGTCTAACGATGTATATAATGCTCCTACCTATGCTATGAACATCGCAACATCCCTAAAGCAATGTTGTGAAATAGCACTCACGCTTTATTTAACAAAGAAAGTGCCTTCAGTTGCAACTGCTGAAACGGAAGTGAATATTAAAAACATGATTCAACTACTCAATACAAATTGGAGATTTGTAATATCAAGTCAGGCAGGAAATGATCTTAACACAAAGAAATGGAATAAAATTACAATAGTTCCTCTGGCCGATGATTTAAGAAAATTAAAGCAACATTTAATAGAGAAAGCCAAAACTGCTGCTGATATAATAAAAATAAATCCACTTGATAAAGTAGCATTCACAACACTACTGGAAACTATTTATTGCAGAGTAATTCTTCTTAATAGAAAAAGACCTGGCGAATTACAAAGAATTGCAGTTCATACCTATTTGAATTGCGGACGTGAAAAAAACAATAAATACGAGGAATTCGATCCTATTATTTCTCCTACAGAAAAACTTTTACTCCAGAGTTTTAAAAGAGTAGTTATTAGAGGAAAAAGAGGGAGGGGAGTAGCTGTGTTATTTAGCGCCGATGTGCAGGAGCATATAAATATTCTTCTGTCTGTGAGATCTAAGCTTGTTAGTAATAGCAACCCTTATCTGTTTGGAAAGCCCGGTCTTCTGACACCGATTACTGGCTATAAAGTCCTAGATAAATATGCCCGTTCAAGTGGTGCTAGAAATTCATCATCTATAACATGTACCAAGTTGCGAAAACATTTAGCGACCTTATCACAGTTGTTTTCACTTAAAGAAACAGAAATTGATCAGCTGGCAACATTCATGGGACACACCATCGGTGTACATAAAAATTCCTATAGACTTCCCGATGATGTTCACCAGACAGCAAAAATTTCCAAATTGCTTTTATTGCTTGAAGGAGGGGACCTTAGCAAATATAAAGGTAAGACATTGGATGAAATTGATGTCGATCTGGATGAAGATCTACTGGAAAATATTAGAAATGATGAGACCGATAGTGAAGGGGAACAAACACAAAATAGTTTAGAATATGAAATAAATTTTAATAATCAGAATGAAGGAGAACAAGGAGAATCTAGTACTCATAAAAGTGAGAGCACCAACGATATATCATTAAAAAGAAGAAAGAAAAGAATTCTGGTGCAGTGGACAGATGAACAGAAAAAAGTAGTAAATGAATATTTTGCAACGCACATCAAAGACAAAAGACCTCCTAAAAGGAATGAATGTGATAACCTGAAAAATCAGCACCCCCATTTATTGCAAAATAAAGATTGGACAAAAATAAAGGTCTTTATACAAAATATATACTCAAAGAAACAAAAAAAGTAATTCTAATACCGAATAAAGGAATACATATTAGTTAGTTACTAGTTTCACCAGCTATGTTCTCTCTATGTTTATATACTTACTTATAAGGTGATTCAAAATAATATACATATTTTAAGAGTTGTGAGTTAAGAGAGAAATGTTTAAAAATGGTAAAAAAACTCGACCATTATCTAATAGGTAATCCATTTTAAAATCAGTATGAAATTAAAGTGATATGCAACTATAATTGCCTCATAGTTTCAAATAATTCTAAGAAAATATATTAAATATAATAATTTAACAGTCTTTTAGGTATATTCAGGTTCAGATTTTTAATTCATATCTCATTTATAGAAATCAGAGTTTCAGAAAAATCGTAAAGTGTAGCATGAGATTCCCTATTATAACTGTAATTAAGATCTTTTAATTAGAACAACTGTCATTTATTTAACCATTTTTACGGGCAGTCTCGAAATATATTGGATGCGGGTTTATAACACGAAATCTAAAGTGCCACTTATATTTTATATATTTGTATTTTATTGTGAATTACCTATTGTTTTGTCAACATTATATATAACCATACTAGCTATAGAAAAGTATATTTTAATTTATTTAAAAAAACTTACAAAATGTGATTGGATTATTTGGTACATATTACAATAATATACTTTACTATATTACTTTTATCTTTCCGATCCCATGTTTAGAGCTTTACTCTGTTTTATTTTATCGTTCTTTGTTAACGAATAATAGTTGAATTTCATGAGCAAATAAAAATTATTAGAAAAACGAATAGTTGTTTTATAGTATTATAATATATACTTTTATATAATATGACATTTTATATTTCAAATTATGTCTAAACAAACAAGTTATAGTAAAATTTAAAAGAAATCTTAATTTGTATTAGACATAATTTGAAATATGGTTTGTAATATTATAGAATTTTATATCAAACAAAAAACCACAGATGAAATTAGGTAATTTGTCATATATTTATTTTTATTTCCCCAACAGTGGTCTGTTGGGGACCAACTTTAAAAGTTTCGTTTGTTACTGAACTTTAGATTTTTATTTTGAATACTTGTGGTTTCCTGTTTTTATTTTCTATTATTTTACAGATAGCGTAATCCCTTAAGAAAATAAAATGAATAGTTGTTTTAGTTTTTCCATTACACCAAAATATAACAGTTTAGCCTTTACAAAAAATTAACTACTTCCTTAAACACATGGTTGGCCACATCTAATATTTACTAAAGTTGATTGTAGCCATATAGAAAATTTTCAGTAAACATCAGATTATATCTTATGTATTAAAACAAGACAGTGCTAAATGTGGCACCAGCGTCGAAAGCAATATTGTACTAAATCTGTCATAAAATATACATTTAGGACGTTGCATTGTATTAAATATATAAAGCAGTATTCACCGGTCGCCGTAATATTCTATTATTAAAAGGACGCAAGAAAGTCCAGTATACCAAATACTTTATTTATTAAGTTATCAAAATTTTAGAACTAGCTATAACCTCAATTTTTTTCGTAGATATTATATACTTCCATTAGATTTCACCTAACCAGTTTATTTCTCAGAGATGCAGTAAGATTGGTTTTTGAAAGGAAGCAGCATTGTTAGCGGGATGTATATATATATGTATATATATATATATATATATATATATATATATATATATATATATATATATATATATATATATAAATAATAAAGGTTTAATTGTTTCATTATAACCACTTCATAACATAAAAATTAAACATATTTAGAATGTCTTTCTGTAACGTGCAAGGCACAAAATAAGTACCTACATTTTACTAATCTAATAAAAAGTTTGGAGAAAAACGCTATAGGGATTTTGTTAAGTTGCAGGACATATAACACATCAAAAATATTTGTGATGTTAAAAGTTTTTAAAATGAAAGGTAACATGTTATTCTAATCACACAAATTAATGTGATGTTTTTTTGCAGTGGGTAGTCACCAACATTAGTTTATCAACAAAACATTTTGAATGCTTTGGGAGGAAGTGTTAGGTTCCCTCTATCTACACTAACTTTTTAGAAGCAGACAGAGTAAATCATAATCTTTTTACTATCAAGTTCAGAGCTTAGTTTTAGTGGATGTCTAATTATGTGAATTCAAAGTTTCTAACTGGTACTGGCACTAGAGTGAGTTTAAAATAATTTTTTAAGATATTCTCTTTAATCAAATTAAACTTTATGTGAGTAAATATACCCTTCCAGATATTTATAATACCTTAAATATTTCTACTTTAGAAACGCTTAAATATCAGTATGACTTAACTTTTAACTACATTATGAATGATGAAATTAATAATTGTTCCAGCTATTATTATTGATTTTGATGATTTTAATACTGTTACTGATAAACTAGATCTAATAATATGATTTCTTTAACCATCAATTTACAAATTATTGCTTTTGCAATCCAGTATCAAGAATGCTAAGGAATTACAATAGCACAGAGTTAAATTTTTTAAAGTCAGATGGTTTAAGAAATACTTTAAAACATTTCGGCCAGTCCTAGCCATTAAGGACTTTGTGCAATGTGCTCTTTCTCTGTTTACCTGGCTGGATTGATTTATAGGTTATCCTTATGTGCATCTTTCTTAATATTGTTAGTATTTACTTTAATGAATTTTATGTACAACTTTTGGATTCTTCCTTACTCTAAATTATGTACACTCCGGAGGTTTTCCATAAACAAATAAATAACTAAATATTTTTTTATGTAATGGGAGTTCCCATGAAACAAATAAATAAAAATTAATAAATCAGGATAAATATTTTTAAGCAATGTAGCTGCTTTAATCATAATATAAAATTTGCTATTAAAATGTTTATCAAAATATTTGTTGATTTTTTTTTATGCGGTTAGTTCATTGGCAGTTGGTATATAGTTGTTCCAAAATAACTGAAAATGTTAGTCATTAAATACATATAACATAATTTTACATACACTCAACATAAAAAAGTTGAGAAACAGAAACACTCAGAAAACACCACACTTTCTATTGTCCAATTATAGGAAAATGTTTATTTCATAATTTTATGTGCAAATGACAGAGATCTGGTCTGAGGAGACATGTGTCAACTTATTAAGGAACTAATATCTATTGGCTTCGACGAGTAATAACTGTGCCATATAGATTCCATCAACACTATGCCGAAGTTTGAAATATTAATACCAACATTCCTTCTTTAATGATATACAGGGTGAACCATTAATACTGAGAAAAAAATAAGTGATGATCAAAAATATGAAACATGTTCTTATAAACATGTGTCCAGAAACGCTTTGGTTTCAGGGTAAAAGGTGCTACAATTTTTAAAAATATCTATTGCAATATCTTTTCCCATTTCATTGAAATCAGTCAGGTTTATCAAAAATAATAAGACATTTTTTTGATGTAATTAGATTTTACTTATTTATGCTACCGGTAACCTGAAGGGCAACCCAGATAATATCAATAGCAAAATATGTATCAAGCCACCCCTTCTTAATCAGTTTTATATTTGGTATGAATTTAGTTAAAATACAACATTTTTCTCTCTAGACTTTTTTCGTATTTCGTTTTTTTTCAAGAACAAAAATAAAAATCATTATGTACAAAACTAAAGTTGTAAGAATTGTTGAAAATGATTTCCTCCAACTGCCATGCTACTTCTATCCATTAATGGGGTGTTTTCTTATATTTTTTTTACATCGGCAATGCAAAGTAGTTGGAAAAAGAAGAGATAAGTATTTCTGGAATTTTAATATTGGGTTCATTAAGTCCATAAATTTTTTTTTATTGTGCGCGATATCTATGTGACGCCACTAAGCGAAAATTCAAAATTTGCGCCATTTTTTAGTGAGTTCTAGGATATTTTCATTTGTGTGGTTGGTGCCACTGCGTGACAACTTTACTTTTGTTTATGTTTGAATTGTTTGGTTAGGGTAAACATCATGGTAAACATGAGACATTGTGTTTAGTTTATATTTTTACCTGTGAATTGTTGTCTCTGCCTGTGACTGATTACAAGTGTATTTATTAGTAATAGAAAAACATCGTAATTTGTAAAGGTAATTTTTGAATATATTTAATCGACTTTGCAGTAATACTGTTAAGTTAAATACTAACCTTACATTTTTCATCCCAAAATAAAAAGGATGAATAAAAGGTTTTTCATAAAAGGATCTATAACTGGTAAATTGTCGGACTTAGCCTCTACAAAACTTTACTCCATGTTTAATAAAAGTTTACTTCACAAGAAAACAACAATACAACACGTCAAGTTGTCAAGCTAAACACAAACAGGAAATTTCAAATGTCAGTTATCGAAATGTCGACTGTCCAATTTTTTTACCAATTCAATCTTAATAATTTTTATCCTAATAAATATTAAAAAAATATATTTTATAAAAATACAGGTTTCCACTTTCATTTCGATTGACGGAAAATACCCCATTGGCAGACATGTTAAAAAAATTCCGCGGTGTGTCGAATCGTTCACAAAATGCAATGATATTTTTGTTGATAAGTTTTTAATTTTTTACTTAAAAAAATCTTCATACAAAAAAGTCCAGAGTTGAAGAAGTTGTAGTTCCAAACTATCCTCAAATATCAACTGCCTGTCAATCAAGGATAGAAGCTTGCATGACAGTTGGAGGAAATTATTTTCAACCACTTTTACAACTTTAGGGACCTAGAAATGTTTTGTTCCTAATGATTTTTATTTTGTGCTGGACATAAAGGAAAAATCACAAAAAAAAAATCTAAGAGAAAAAAGGTGAATTTTAAATATCAAACTTACTAAAAAGCAACGGCTTGCCAAATTTTTTTGCCATTGCTATTAACTGGGTTGCCCTCGAAGATGCGACTGGAATGAATAAGTAAAATATAATTTCATCAGAAGATATCTTTTAATTATTTTAAATAAACCTTAATGATTTGAATGAAATCGGAAAAAGAGTATTTCCGATATTAATAACAAACTGATTTTTTATAGTAATTGTAACGCCCTGTATATCCAAACCGAAACATTTCTAGACACATGTCATACGAAAACAAGTTCCTATAACTTCTACTCTTATTTTTGTGCAAGGAATCTCCATCTGAATTTTGCCCAATATTAAAGAAGTAAAGTATTGTACATGGCGCAACATACAGGGTGTTTCATAATATATGCGCAGGACATCAGGATGTTATAGCTCGTCCAAAAATATGAAAAAAAGTTTCTATTACCTTACCCTCTAAAATGCACCATTTTAGAGATACAGGGTGTTGAAGTTGAAAAAAAAATTTTGTTTTTTGCAAATAGGTATCTCCGGAACCGTTTATAGCACAGAAAAAGTATTTTCTACTCATAATAAACTATGTTTTGTGCGGAAAATTTTTTTTTAAAAGTCATAATTGGTGAAGGTTTTGAAGGGGTAGTGGGTGTTTTTTCTCCCCAACTTCTACGCTACTGGAAAAAGTACGATTTTGAGACGCCCATTTGAACCGCCAATGTTTTCCACACAAAAAAGGTAGTACTCTTGGTCATAAGCTCTAAAGTCGATTGTTTTCGAGAAAAATCAACTTTTATGTTGAAAAACATGGTCAATTGTTTGAAAACATGGTCAATTTTACCTTTATGGTTTGGGGAATTTTGAAAAGTCAACTTTTGTACCATTTTTTCATTTTTTTTTTAATTTTGCAATTATGAAGTTAACGTTTGGTTACGTTACTTGTTCTAACGTTTAAATAAATTTTGTTTAATTAGTAAGAAAAAAAATTTATTTAAAAAAATTGACCATGTTTTTCAACATAAAAGTTGATTTTTCTAGAAAACGATCGACTTTAGAGCTTATGACCAAGAGTACCTTTTTTGTGTAGAAAACATTGGCGGTTCAAATGGGCGACTCAAAATTGTACTTTTTCCAGTAGCGTAGAAGTTGAGGAGAAAAAACACCCACTACCCCTTCAAAACCTTCACCAATTATGACTTTCAAAAAAAAAATTTCCACACAAAACATAGTTTATTATGAGTAGAAAATGCTTACTAAATCTATTTTCTGTGCTATAAACGGTTCCGGAGATATTCGCAAAAAACGAAATTTTTTTTCAACTTCAACACCCTGTATCTCTAAAATGGTGCATTTTAGAGGGTAAGTTAATAGAAACTTTTTTTAATATTTTTGGACGAGCTATAACATCCTGAAGTCCTGCGCATATATTATGAAACACCCTGTATACAGGGTGGTCCAACTTATAATAGCAGGACTTCATCAAATGATAGATAACGTTAAAATAATAGCAGTTTCTCAATACACTTATATCCGGGAAAGCGTCTTTTTCTAGATACAGGGTGTTGAAATTTTGGAAAAAAAGTATATTATTTTAAATATTGCCAAAACGGCTAGTTAGAAAAATTGGAAATTTGGCACACAGTATCAGCTAAGGATCCTTCACGATTTAAGGCTTATGGTGATAAATTACGAAAACCAGCGGCGGAGTATGGGTATGCCATCACCCCTTTTCAAAAAAATATCTTTTACGGCACTGACTTTATTGCAAATACAATAACGTGATTCAATGCCTCATGCTTTTTACAACAAAAAAGTATTATTTCATTTTTTTCATATGTCGCACTGTTTTCGAGATATTTGAGGTTTTATCAGGTAATGTTGGACCATTTACATAATGCCTTTCCGATTTTCTAATCAAGAATATGCTGACATACACTTTATTTATGGTTTTTGTGATGGAAATACGGCAGAAGCAGCTCGTGAATACCGCAGACGATTCCCCAACAGACGATAACCACATCTTAATGTTTTTTCAAATGTGCACAATCAATTCGTTAATCAAGGATTAAGGCCCATACCTAGGAACCCTAATCGTCATAATATTAACACCTTAAGAAAAAATAATCGTATACTGCGTGAATTTAACAGAGATCCGAGGACATGTCAAAGAAGAGTGCACTATTTTAAGAGTGTTAAAATGGGACCATCGGCATCCTTTTCATCTCCAACCTGTCCATGGTTTACATCCAGCAGGAGACGAAGAATACACAATGGTATTTTGTAGGTGGCTTCTGGACAACAATGAGAATTTCTTAAGAAATATTCTATGGACCGATGAGTCATGTTTTACTCGACGAGGTATTGTAAATTTTCACAATCAACATGTATGGGCACATGAAAATCCACATGAAATCAAACCACGAAAGTTTCAACAAGAATTTAGTATTAACATTTGGATAGGGATCTACAATGGAAATCTCTTTGGCCCTTATGCACTTCCACAGCGACTAAATTCTGAAAACTTTCTGGAATTTTTGGAGACTAAGAATCTCAATATGTGGGATGACATTCCACTCCATTTGCGAAGACAAGCCTGGTTCCAACTCGATGGGTGTCCGGTGCATTCTAAATTCTAACCAAACCTGTAAATGGCCAAACATTACCTGATAAAACCTCAAATATCTGGAAAACGGTGCGTCGTATGAAAAAAATTAAAGAATACTTTTTTGTTCTAAAAAGCATGGGGCATGGAATCACGTTATTGTATTTGCAATAAAGTCAGTGGCGTAAAAGATTTTTTCGAAAAGGGGTGATGGCATACCCATAACTCCGCCGCTGGTTTTCATAATTTATGACCATAAGTCTTAAATCGTGAAGGATCCTTAGCTGATACTGTGTGCCAAATTTCCAATTTTTCTAACTAGCCGTTTTAGCAATATTTAAAATAATATACTTTTTTTCCAAAATTTCAACACCCTGTATCTAGAAAAGGAAGCTTTTCCGGATATAAGTGTATCGAGAAACTGCTATTATTTTAACGTTATCTATCATTTGATGAAGTCCTGCTATTATAAGTTGGACCACCCTGTATATATATATATATACAGATACAGGTACATAAAATAGCAATAAAATGAGAACAATGACAACTTCAAGCATAAAATAAATAAAGAGATAATTAATGTACCTTAAGAATAAAGTGTGATCTATTTCCTTAACTGGAGGTAATTTACACGCATATACAACAATTATTTTCCGTCCATCTGAATCATCACCTTTCACATCGACTATTCCATATTTTGATATATCTACAAACTTTTCGGGTGGTGTCTCACCAACTTCTGGATATGAGGTTGAACAAAATAAACTATCAAAATTCTCTTCACAGGCATCTGCTAATTCCTCCTCAAAATTATCCTCAATAAATTCACATACTGGGGGATTCATTCGATTCGATTCAGTGTGGATTAATTCAGCTAGAAGTAAAAGACACTATTTTTAAGATGCCAATATTTTTCTGTAACTATAGAGGTGTTGAAGGTAGTGATAAAAATTTATTTTTTTCAAATATTTAAGAAATGGTGCACAATAAAATTACATATTCACCATAACAATTAGATTATTAAAAAATATTTTACAAAAATAGATTTTTTTGATTACCTTCCATATGAAACGCAGTTTGGTCATTCAATATAGAACGTTACAAATTTTAAAACAGATAAGTATAATGTAGTGGTATGTAAGAACAATGATTTAATAAAATAAATAAAAAAAAAGTATGTTGTACTCAAATATATAGTTTTCTAACATATAACTCAGTTGATGGATACAAGTAGTGCATGCGGAAATCATTTATAACCTGTACGTATATAAATAATATATAAATATATAATACCTATATAAACATACGCAGATGTAAAATAAAAATGAATGGTTGGAATATTTGCGCAGTTTGTCAAGACAGAAGCAATAGTAAGATGCTTGGAAGAGTGATGCTCATAAGGGGGTATAAAAACATAAAAAATTATGTTTTTTTAGTTGTTTTAAAAATCTTGTTGAAACCGTTATGATTTTTCAATTGAATAATTCTAACAATTGTGTAGAATAGATTTTGCAAATATGTCATTATTGAAGTTATCCAAGATAATGTCATTACACTATAATCGGTTAGACCATGTTGCCTGCTCCCTGCGAAATAGGAGTAGCCAACGTGATCTAGCCAATTTTGGTCACAACTAATGACATTGTCTATCGACAACAAATTACTACATCAGCCCTTATCACTACAGTTTGACACTTCTAACAAATTTCAGAAGTGGCAGTAGACCTTTGTTGGAAGCTATACATGAAATACATTTTAAATCCAAAGCCATCCTGTGACGAAGAGACTTTTGAATCACTTTCTATATTACCTACCTACTTTATATATTCTATGATTACCTGTATGTGCAATTGCATTTGGCGTTTGAATTAATTCCGAGTCATCAAATTCAAGATTAGGTTCATAATCATGGTAATCCGAAAGGCTTGGATAGGGCTCATCGTTATCTCCAACATTATTCACTGTTGACAATAAAAATAATAGAAAAAGCAAGTGGAGTACAAGATATATTCACCTGGTCCAGTTTTTATTGGGCTACATTTATTTTGGTCCATTATTACACTATATTAAAATAAAAATATTGGTAAAAGAATCAAACACATAAGTTTTTCTATACCACAAAAACAAAAGTCAATTCAAATCTGAATTATTATAATCATTTTATTTATATTAAATCATTTACACCCCGGATAAAAAAACAACAAAAAACATTAACTTTTTATGTATTTCACTTGTGTTTATCACAAAATAATACAAGGTATAAAAGGGTTTTTATAATTTTATGACAGTATTAACATTGACTGACAGTCTCCGTGTTATTAATCTATGATTGACAGTAAGGAAAGGATACGATGCACTGAACTATAATAGTTCAGTGATACGATACGCATTACTCGATATGATAGTGATGAATTAATACAAGACTACAAAGTAAGAAAGAGATGCATATATCCTGTTTTGCATCGAATCGTGAAACAGAATTCCACAGCAGATTTATTTCTTTGGAATAGTAGGAAAATAAGAGAGTTGGAATAGAACTCTCTTAGGAAAATGATCCAACCAAATATTATACAGTGCGAACGTTTAGAATGGAAACCGTAAATTAAATGCGCCCTTTAGATTTTGCGCAAAAACGCTCGGACACGTCAATTATTAAATTCAATTGCGCTTCTTTTGATACCATTTGTTTTGGATATGACGTCATTAGGTAATCTCTGTGACGTCATCATGATATTTTTTCAAATGGGAATGTCCAGTTCTTTCATTAAATTTAAATAGAGAAAATATTCCAGAAAATAGCAATATACGACACTATGGCCTTAAAGTGGATAGTTTTTGAGATAAAGGGCTTTGAAGTTTGAAAAAAGAAAAAGTAGGCTAGTCAAAAAAAAACTGTTTATCGCAACATAACTAAAGGCACGTTTTCCTAGAAGGTCGCCAGTCGCCGACGACTGCGATCGAGTAGCCGCGACCGGTAGTAGCCGCGACCTAACCCGTTTTCCTAGCCTACGCTACTCAGTCGTTACTACCAGCGAACGTTCGCCGTTCGTCCGGTCGCGGGTCGCCGCTCATCTCCGAAAGCAGAGGTGCGACTAATTTGTCGACGAATGTGTAATTGTTTTTGCACTGTGGTCGGCATTGTGTGCGTTTTGTTGAGTTGTGAGACAAATAAATTTAAATTAAAAGTAATATTTGGCAGGTATGTGATAGTTTTTACTTATCATAGCCATAAATATATCAAGTAAAAGGATAGTATAGTCTGAATTGCCTGAAATCCTTCAAGCCGTCTTCTTTTGAACATGGCTAGTTCTTTGCTCCTATGTTTACATTGTAATGTTAAAAGGAGAAGCAGATTTTCCTCATGTTCCTGATAACTTAATAACATTAAAATTAATGACTTTTTAGAAATATTCATTTTCTCTTCTTGAGCGAGCATAGATCACGAGCGAAAAGCAGTAAAATGACGATGGCTAGGAAAACGGGTTTGAGAAATTAGGTCGTGGCTACTACCGGTCGCGGCTACTCGGTCGCAGTCGTCGGCGAGTGGCGACCTTCTAGGAAAACGTGCCTTAACAAATGAATAATAAACGGTTAAATAAGGGGCTCGAACTGTAATCCTTGTGCTTTTTGGACAATAGACGTATTGCTAAGCAATACGCTACCTACTGGCGGCACGCACAACTAACGCATGGGGTATTGGTTCAGTTTTGCGTATGTATGTCTATTGTGAATTTTGAAATATCCGTTGTTATATTAGTTAATTGCTTTGATTAGATATGAATCACTATTGTTGTGAGCGTCATTGTTCCTCTTGTACAAAGAAAAACCCCGATATCAGTTTCATACTTTTCCAAAAGCGGGAAAATCTGGAGCTATCGCGGAAACTATAAGTTGAGCATTACAGAGTTACAGGAGACAAGTATAGATAAAGAAGCTAAAGAACGCAGAGTAGAGAGTGTGCTCTTTACCATTCTCTAAGGATGACTATTTCCATAAAGGTATGTATGCTGTATGCCCAATAAAGAATTTGACATATTTTGAGGTTAAGTTTCATTTTCAGATTGAACGCTCGAAAAATATTGAAATCTATTTTAATTTTATATCACTACTTACCCCTTTCAAAATAGTTTTACAAGCTTTTTACCTGGTTTAAAGTTCTCGACAACAAATCTTTGATGAATAAAATTTCAAACGTAAGTGTCAGTGAACGTAGGTTAGTATAGGTTACTGCCATTTTGGCGCTTCGATCTTAAAATCAATCGCGTATAGGCAAGCCTCTATTGGAATTCTTGTAATACCTAGGATGTATATAGCTTTAATTTCATCTCGAATTTTTGTTTTTAATTCGTTAATATCCCTTGGTTTACTATTATACACTTTAGACTTAAGATAACCCCACAAAAAGAAATCAAGGGGTGTGAGGTCAGGGGACCGAGCTGGTAGGGTTGCCAACCGTCCTGAATTTCGGAGGATGTCCTGCATTTAAGGTCCTTTGTCCTACGTCCTGTCGCGATCTCTCGCAGGACGCGAAATGTCCTGAATTTCAGGCATTTTACTGAATTAATAATCTTTACATTAATCACTTACAAATTTGTAATATTTATAATATACCGTTTTAAAGATGTTTCACTTCCGGTTTGACCTAAAGCTTTGGTTTGACTTAAAATTTAAACAGGACAATATTTTGGGACTTATACATTGAATGATTTGAAACAATTTAATTTTGAAGAACTGGAACAATATTATAAAATCAAAAACAACTATATGCATACTCTAGCTTCTAGCATACTATAAATATAGCTAGGTATGTAACAAATTCATTATTGATTTTACCATAACTTAACAATATGGTATTGAACCTGTATTGAACAGTAATGGTGTTGAAAAAATAAATAGGTATTTGAAAAAGATAGGATAACTTTATAAATGAATATATTATTTTTGTAAAATAAATTAATTTAATTGAAACTTGGCAGTTGATATTTTTTTAGGAACGTCAACTTTAGGTTTAGGTAAGAATTTTATTTTAGAAATGTAGCTAACTTTCTAGGTTGGGGGAGTAAGAGGTGGGGTTCTACTGACATAATTGTTTAAAATTAAAATTCTACAATAATGTATAAGTGCAAACTATTGGGCTATTTTAATTTTTTTAAGTTCCAATTAAACCGAAACTGGTAAAAACTTTTACTCACTATGAGAAGTTGTCATTAAAAAATTCCAAAAATATTGAGAGAGATCTATCTCTCTACGAACTATTTTTTAAACTCTTTTTTATGTGTTTTTGATTGACTGATTTCATTATATGTATTGTATGCCTAGCGATACCTATTTATTTTTAGTTGTAGTTTAATCTCGAATTTAACCTAATTTTAAAAACTTAAAATTGAATTTTTATGTATATTATTTTTTATTAATAAAACATTGTTCTGAATTTTTAACTGATGTCCTGCATCTTTACCCCCATCGTCCTAAAAATTAAAGATTGAAAGTTGGCAACCCTACGAGCTGGCCATTCAATAAATTCTCTTCTGCCTATCCAACGATTAGGAAATACTTCATTTAAGTAGTTATGAACATTTACGGCATAATGTGGAGGTGCCCCATCTTGTTGGTACGATACAAAGTCATTGGGAATGTTCGGATCATTGTCATCTGGAAATAGTGCTGCTAACTCCGGAATAATTTGTTGTTGTAACATTTCTAAATATTTGTCACCTGTTAAACTATCATCAATGAAAATAGGCCCAATAATATGATTTTCTACAATTCCTGCCCATACATTTATTTTCTGAGGGAACTGGGTGTGCGCTTCCATCATCCAGTGAGGATTATTAGAAGCCCAATAGCGACAGTTCTGTTTGTTAACATTGCCATTCAAACAAAATGTACAGGGTATTCGCTTATATTTTGACCCCTACCTACAGGGGTATTAAGAAAGTTAGAAAAAAAATTTAAATACAAAAGTTGTGTGGTTTTTCACGTATTATCTTTTAGCTAGGTCAAAAAAAAATTGCATGTCGTAAATCTGGGAAAACCAATTGAACATAATGTTTTTAAATGGGACACACTGTATAATTTTACACGCTTGGTGAAACATTTTTTTCCTGATTTCAAAAATATATATTTTGTTGACATTTGCACTGACGGTTTTCGAAATATTTGACAGCAAGTACCATAAAAAAATACAAAAAATACAAAGAATTAAAAATATTTAACAGTAGAAACCAACAGTAATAAAAAATATTTAACGATTTTCGATGTAACCTCCTTAGTTATTTAAACATTTTCTAATATTTTCATTTTTTAATATTTTTTTTATGATTTATTGTAAACATTAAATATTAAATATTTCGAAAACTGTCAGTGCAAATGTCAACAAAATATATATTTTTGGAATCAGAGAAAATTTTTTTCCCAAGCGTCTAAAATTATACAGGGTGTCCCATTTAAAAATATTATGTTCAATTGGTTTCCTCAAATTTACGACATGCAATTTTTTTTTCTAACTTTCTTAATAACCCCTGTAGGTAGGGGTCAAAATATACGCGAATACCCTGTACTTAGCTTCATCAGAAAAAACTATATTGCTAATGAAACGTGGATTTATGTTACAGAGGTTCATCATTTCTTCGTAAAATTCTATTCTGCGGTCAGGGTCATCATCATTTAATTCTTATACTAGCTAGAGAAAGTTGGTGAGTGAGGCCTGGTGATGACGTAGTGCGCAGCTATTGGTGAGAGCACGGATGAGGTAACCGTTGTAGTATATGGACCGTGATTTTTACCAATATCTAATTTTTTAATTGATGTATAGGTACTTAAATTTCAAGGATACATACATATTTCATATCAAATTAGGAATAATGGACTAGTAAAGCACATGAATTATTAATAACACTGTATTTCATCATTAGATAATAATAATAATAATAATAATAATAGGCCTTTATTTTCCCAACAACATTAATTACAATTGATGCATATATTACATGTATGAATCATACATAATGATACATATTGATACATAATTGTTACACATACACACATACATATACACATACAAATAATATGAGAGATTCAATGTTAAGTTAAAACGCCGAAGATCAGATAGCTGTATCGAACGGTACAGCCTCTGCTTTTAGTCTTAACCGGTAAAGAAAAGTAGTAAGCAGTAAAAATTACAATATATTATCATTGGCGAATATTCAGAAGAATAACATATTAGGTACACAGGCAAAAAAAAATAATAATAATAATAATAATAATAAATTTTGTGAATACATAGGTACATAACACGAAAATACATAGCCTTTAATTTGGCAGAAGTGCATTAACTTGGTCATTCAATAAATATCTTAAAATAGTGTTTAAAATTTGTCACCGATTTATTCTTAGTGGCTAATGGTATTGCATTTTTTTTAAGGTATAACCACATGAAACCTATACAGGATCATTGGTTGGGTCCTTGTGCATGTGAAATGACTAATTACGACATCTTTAGGGGGGTCAGACATTTTTTATCCCCAAAAATGTCAATAATTTGTCAAAATATTATATTTATGTTTTTTTAGACATACCACGTTATAACTTCGAAACTAATTAACTTATAAACATGAGGTTTTTTTTAATCGATTGAGGATATATAGGCGGTCATAACTGTACTAATTTAAGTCCCCTGGTTAGCGTATTTTTTCTTGGAGAATGGAGTAAACTCGAAATTTTACTTTTATTACTGCATGATTTTCGGTAAGCGAGAAACTTTTTTATTTCAAGGAATTTTGCCATAGTATCTGCGTATGAATTAAAGAAAAAATATTGAAAAAGTTTTTAGAAGAAGAACCAACCTTCTGTGACAAACAGTTTTCGAGTTACCGCCATTTAAAATTAATAACACAGGGGCGCGCTGCGCCGCGCTATGTGCTTTTCGAAGACGCTATCAAATTATCGCACCGTACAGCGCTCTCGATGTGTTTTGAAGGCCCGCTTGGGTGATCTCCTGACCAATATAAAATATCCAAAAATAATTTTGTATTAAAAAAATAATTTAATGTTCTAGTATAATATACTATATTTTCTAATTTCATATGATTCGATAAATATTTTCTATCAGGAATACAAATTTGCATTGTATTTACATTCATATTTTTAATATAAAGTTAAAACACGAATTACAAAAAAAAAGGCCAGAAATTTAAAAAAATTAGAATTTTCTAGACTCTGAATCTGACGAACTGAGGTCTTCGTTTTGTGGTCTGTTTCTATATAATGGGTGGTATGAATAAAAACGAAGTACCTGCTACTACTACAAGTATTAGTATATTCTACATAGTATTTACTTTAAAACGAAGTAGATACTACATTTCAAAGTACTCCCTTCTATTTTTCCGGAAATGCTAAAAATAATAGCATTCTTCTAAACATTATAATTACTTTAATACTTTTTACTGGTAAATACTTCCATTTTAACAACAACTGAAATATTTTCTCCGTCATTAGCGAAGTTGATATCATGGCAGCCTCATCGTGCGTGCTACAAAGTGATTACTTTAAAAATGGTTCAAATACATAGAAATAAAATTTATACTGCAAGAATACTATATACCGTCAAATATTTAGGTAAACAATTAAGTACCATCAATTTAAAATGTTTTATGTTTATATTTTTCATCTAGGTTTAGTAGGGAAAACGTTACTTTCTCGTTACTCGTTACTCTTCTATCACACTTCCTTCATCCGAAGACATCTTAGAGGACTGTTGATGTTATATAAATACATACAAAACTGAAACTGTCTCCCAAAAACTTTTAAACATGTGTATCTCGTTAGCCAGGGCCTGGCGCACGGCGTATGTGTGACGGAAGTAAGTACAAGTACACATTTCAAAAAATGTATTTTAAAGTAGATATTACGTAGAATATACTAATACTTGTAGTAGTAGTAGCAAGTACTTCGTTTTTATCCATACCACAAATTGCATATTTACATTCGTCGCAACATTTTAATCCTTGGGCTAAACACGTGCACCTATTATTGTTGCAATTTTTGTCAATCCGGTGTTCCGACAGAAATTGCCACAATTTCCGGTAGTATCTACTTTAGTTGACATAGAACATGCTTCACCACAAAGTATAATATACTCCATATTATGAAGTATCTACTTAACAAATGTAGTACATTCTTTGAAATGTGTAGTACTTACTTCCGTCACACATACGCCGCATGCCGGATCCTGGCTAACGAGATAGACATGTTTAAAAGTTTTTGGGAAACAGTTTCAGTTTTGTATGTATTTATAACATCAACAGTCCTTTAAGATGTCTTCGGATGAAGGAAGATGTCTTCGGTGATAGAAGAGTAACGAGTAACGAGAAAGTAACGTTTTCCCTACTAAACCTATATAAAAAATATAAACATAAAACATTTTAAATTGATGGTACTTAATTGTTTACCTAAATATTTGACGGTATATAGTATTCTTGCAGTATAAATTTTATTTCTATGTATTTGAACCATTTTTAAAGTAATCACTTTGTAGCACGCACGATGAGGCTGCCATGATATCAACTTCGCTAATGACGGAGAAAATATTTCAGTTGTTGTTAAAATGGAAGTATTTACCAGTAAAAAGTATTAAAGTAATTATAATGTTTAGAAGAATGCTATTATTTTTAGCATTTCCGGAAAAATAGAAGGGAGTACTTTAAAATGTAGTATCTACTTCGTTTTAAAGTAAATACTATATAGAATATACTAATACTTGTAGTAGTAGCAGGTACTTCGTTTTTATTCATACCACCCATTATATAGTAACAGACCACAAAACGAAGACCTCAGTTCGTCAGATTCGGAGTCTAGAAAATTCTAATTTTTTTAAATTTCTGGCCTTTTTTTTTGTAATTCGTGTATTAACTTTATATTAAAAATATGAATGTAAATAGAATGCAAATTTGTATTCCTGATAGAAAATATTTATCGAATCATATGAAATTAGAAAATATATATTATACTAGAACATTAAATTATTTTTTTAATACAAAATTCTTTTTGGATATTTTATATTGGTCAGGAGATCACCCAAGCGGGCCTTCAAAACACATCGAGAGCGCTGTACGGTGCGATAATTTGATAGCGTCTTCGAAAAGCACGTCGCGCGGCGCAGCGCGCCCCTGTGTTATTAATTTTAAATGGCGATAACTCGAAAACTGTTTGTCACAGAAGGTTGGTTCTTCTTCTAAAAACTTTTTCAATATTTTTTCTTTAATTCATACGCAGATACTATGGCAAAATTCCTTGAAATAAAAAAGTTTCTCGCTTACCGAAAATCATGCAGCAATAAAAGTAAAATTTCGAGTTTACTCCATTCTCCAAGAAAAAATACGCTAACCAGGGGACTTAAATTAATACAGTTATGACCGCCTATATATCCTCAATCGATTAAAAAAAACCTCATGTTTATAAGTTAATTAGGTTCGAAGTTATCGCGTGGTATGTCTAAAAAAACATAAATATAACATTTTGACAAATTATTGACATTTTTGGGGATAAAAAATGTCTGACCCCCTAAAGATGTCGTAATTAGTCATTCCACATGCACAAGGACCCAACCAATGATCCTGTATAGGTTTCATGTGGTTATACCTTTAAAAAATTTTTTGAAACATTTTCTACCGGTTTTACTCCACTACTATGTCCAATACCTTATGTGAAATATGTTGCTGGCGCTTTATTCCAAAAATAAGGCGCAGGCATGAATTTTGGAGTACTTGAATCCGACGTTTATCCTCAGCATCTATACAAGGGCCATAAACAGAGTTAGAAAAGTTAAATCTAGAAAGAACTAGTGACTCACATAAGGCTGTTTTAATTTTCTGGTTAATAAAATATCTTATGTTATAGATCATTTTTAAATTAAGATATGCAGTACGTATGCAGTTGTTAACATGTGGTTTGAACCTTAACCTCGTATAAAAAGTGAGTCCCAAATTTTTTGCAGTCTCTCGAAATTCTATTCTTTGCCCATTCATAAATAACAGAGGATTTTCCAAAACTACCGACCTTACAGTATGATGACCAAAAACTAGAGCTGACGTTTTTGATGCATTAATGTGTAAGGAGTGACTTTTTGCTTTATCTATTAGAGAACTTAAGATCGTGGTTAATTGCACAGATGACACACCAAGCGGCACAGATACATTATCAGCAATTTTAACCCTCTGGGTTCTAAGATTTAGATAACTACTAAAGAATTGCATTTCATTGCCATTAATACCAAGGGACATAAGTATTGCAAACAATATATCGTGGTTTATTGTGTCGAACGCTTTCGAAAAATCTACAAGCACTAAAATTGTGGCTTTTTTCCCATCTGAACCGCTCAGAATGTCATCCGTAATGTTCAACAGTGCTGTCTCACAACTATGTATAGGGCGAAACCCTGATTGCATTTCAGGTAGAATATTGTATTTATTTACATGGTCTCAAAGCTGCGACTCCACTTCTCTTTCTACCACTTTTGACAAAGTTGGCAAAATACTTATTGGTCGTAAATCCTTGAACTCTTGAGGGCAATTTATTTTTGGTAATGGTAAAACCAAAGCCTGCTTCCAACAATCTGGAAAAACGCCATTTTCTAGACAAAAGTTTACAATATGCCTAACATATGGTAAAATAAAGGGACAACACATTAATAGTAATCTAATATTCAAACCGTCATGTCCTTGAGCATAACTTTTGATGTTATATAGAATTGTTTGTACTTTGTATTCACAGATGGGTTTAAATTTAAATAACTCTATATCCTCCCTTATAATAATACCATAATAGTTAATCATATTTTGATCAGCAGGTAACTTAGGAACACTATTAATGTAATAATCATTGACAGCATCTGGATTTTTCAAATGATCAGATAAATTTTTTTTCTTTTGTGAACCTAAATTTAGGAAGGCTAAATCTTTCCATAATTTATTTACCACGACCGTCCTCAATTTATATTCAAAAAATCTCTTTTTTTTTTCATTTCTGCACATTAGGGTAGTATAATTTTTCAGAATTTTATAATAATTATGATGAGCCTCTAACCTTGTATGTCGCCATTTGCTACAAGCTTTGTCTCTTAGAGACATGAGGAGACGTAGGTTATCAGTAAGCCATGGAGAGTACTTTTTCGTTACTTTAATTGTTTTTAATGGTGCACGTGAATTAAACAAGAAAATTATGTGTTCATTCAAAAACTTTACTTTTTCATCGATATTATTTAGGTCAAATATTCTTTCAAATGGAATGGAACTAAGATCAGCATAAAATCTTTCTTGATTAAAATAATTAAATTTCCTGATTGTTTCAAATACTGGATTACTTTTTTTTTAGTTTCAACATTAAGTTCACACCAAACAAGTTCATGATCTGATGAGGTAAAGGAATTATACCAGTATTTTGCACTATATTGTTATTGTTCGTGGTGATTATATTGTCAATAAGAGTAGCAGAACTAGGGGTGATACGCATTGGAGAGTCAATAAGCTGTATTAAATTGGGTGATACGAAAATCGCATTAATTTTTTTTATAGCAGAGTATTCTGTATTGAACATATCTAAGTTAAAATTACCCAAGCAAAATATTTCATCATTTTGTGGTAGTATGAGTGCAAGCTCTTGTTCAAATTTGTTTAAGAAATCATTGTATGAGAAATCAGGTGGCCTAGAAACAACTCCCACTGCAATGTACTGCTTATTTATTTTCAATTTGACCCACAACTGTTCTATGGTGTCACCAATACAGTTAACAACCGAGTAACCTACAGATACAATATAATCTCTTAAGATATAAAATTTTGGCAATAATGATAGTATATTAAAATGAGCCAAGGTAAGCACTTCAGACATTAGCAAAAAATATACAAATATAAAAAATGTGGAAAAATATATTAATAATTAATTAAATTTTAATAAGAAATCAAGTGAAAACTATAATTAAGTTATACGAATATATAAATATACGATCCACAAAATGTTACAAATAATTTACAGAAAATGTAATGATACAATAAATTTGCCTGTAGAAAATAGATAGAGAAAAAAAAATAAAAAATAATAATAATAATAATAATAATATCTCTACCCCTCATTCTAATTACAAGAATTAGCCCGAAAGTCTGAGACTTGTGTTGGAGAGGGGGCGGCATATTATTATTTCACGGGCCGCATTGGTGCTTCAATAATAATAATAATAATAATAATAATAATTCGCTCAGATAAAATAATATTAAAAAAAACAAGAATCAAGGTACAGAGAAAAAAAAAGGTAGACGGTGCATTATCCATGAATCTCCTAAAAAAAAACAACAACAGATTTAAACAACAACAATGAAATATAATACATTATTAATTGGGATTTGTAATTATTTTGTGATATTTCTCAATGGTTGCCACAAAATATTTTTTGTTTTGCCATATAAACGGCATTTCTCCTTCTTCTTCACCTTTGTAAGGAAGGGTAAGGAATTCCGTCATCACATATTTAGAGCCTTTAAATAAAGTTTTTTTATAAAATATACTACGAGGTTTCCAAGCCTGTATTAATTCCAGTACAATCGGTCTTACTTTGTTATCCTTTTTTGCACCAAGGCGGTAGCAATCTGATAAATCATCTTTTTTTAATAATAGCTCGTCCTTTAGAATTAATTTGTCATTTAACAAATTTATCAATACCAGAAATAAATCTTCATTAGCAGTTTCATCCACACCATGGATAATTAGTTTGTTTTTATGTTGTTTTTGTAAATTACTGTCTGCTTGTGTAAAAAGTTGACTAATTTGCTCTTTAAAGTGTTGAAAATTTTCTTTTACTGATGCCTCGAATTTCACGAACTTTTCGATTAAATGTTCAAACTTATCTTTGTTTTCTGGTGTTATTTCTTATTTTCTTAAAATGGATAACTCATCTCTAAATGATCCAAGCTGATTACTAATGTTTGCTTCCATTTCTAGAATACGTGCATTTACATTATTATCACTCACGGGTTTTTTGTTAGACCTCATATTTCTTGTACCTCCAGGCATTTTACGTTTTTAGCCAGTGAATTAAATAATATCACTGTATAATAAGTTAAACTATTAACATTTTTAACTAAATAAACCGCCAATAGAATGTTATTAATAAGATTGTAGGAGACCCATAAACACACGTCTACTCAGTAGCGGCCATACTACTCAACTTCATCAGATCAGACATGCTAGCTACCAAAACCGCTAGTCACTGAATATATGGGGAGGATTCTCGTATTATCGAGCCCCACTTTTTTTAGAGAATAATAAGAAAGACTCTCGGAGGAAGCCTACTAATTTTTTTTAGGAATGAGTTACCCCTTCTAGCTAATGGCCTTGACCACATCCAGCATTAAAACTCATGAAGTTTTTTAGTTTTTGCCATAATCCTACACTCTGTCCTCGTTGGATCACCCTGTATACAGGATCAATAAGAAAGTTCAAAAACAGAAAATGTAGTCCTGTAGAACGTTTTTGAAATCTAATCTGAAAAATCGAATTGTGCAGATGCAGTCACGTGATTGCTATCAACGCACTCGGAGCCAGTGCTTCTCACCCAAATTCGCTATAAGAAATATAGATGACAAAACGTTAGAAAGCAATTGTACGAACCTTCCAGTCAACACTTTCTGTCTAAAATGATTCGGATTTAAATGCAACTGATCTTCAAGAAATATTACATGATGCATCTCCAATCCTACCATCATCATCATCTATGAAATATTTTGATGTTTTAAGTTATGTATGCGAAAATAACTTGGCCACTTTGTATCCGAATACAGTTAAAGCTCTAAAGATTCTATTAACACTCTATTTGTAGCCAATGGGGAAAGGAACTTTTCCAAATTAAAATGAACTAGAAATGACGCGATTTTCGTTCCCATTTCTAAGGATTCTATTAACACTCTGTATTTGTAGCCAGTGGGGAAGGAAGCTTTTCCAAATTAAAATTAACTAGAAATATGGGAGAAAATTGCTGTCGCGACTTTCGTTCCCTGCCCTACCGGGGGTCTGAGATAATCCCTTGTACCTATATGAAATAATAAATTTAGAGGCAGAAAGCTGAAATTTTTTATCTGGAATGATGACGTAATTATACTAAACGATTTTTCTTAATAATATTTTGATGAATTGTAAGGGTACTATATTCTTGATGGTAAAACATCATCATTTTTTAAACGCTGAAAGTAGAATTCAGTTCTTAGTAAATATTTTTATCAATTTTGTCAATGGGGACCTCCGCTACGGTTCGGAGCCCCGCCCGTCCTTGGAAAACGTGTAACGGCGGCGTTAAAAAATATATTGCTGTCATATAATTGTTGCAACAAATTAATATTGTAGAAGATATTTACTTTTTTAAGCTAAAATGATGAATTTTATAGACTGCCAAAATGAACCAATTAATTCCAAACTTTACTTACAGAAAGAAAAAACTAGGGACAATGAAACAGAATAACTAAAGACTAATAATACTAATAAATAATTGGAATTAAAAAATAAAATAAAAAAAATTGCCTCCAGCACGATACGAAAATGCGAAATTCTGCATTACGATGTTTGAAATCCTGCGACTTATAGAAGAAGAAGAAACTCAATGATAAATACCTTAAGCTTAAAGCTATGGAGAAAAAGTAACGAGGCATAGTTTTATTTAATAGAACATTAATATTTTTACTTTCATAGATTCTAGGAGGAGAGAAAAGAGAAAAAAAAAATAAGAAATATACAGATATCTCGGCAAGTCAACCCTAAGTCCAACGTTTGCTAAAAAACTCATTCAAGTTATAAAAAACATTATATTTGAGCAGCATTTTCAATTCTTTTTTAAATGAATATATCGATGATTTATGCTTGATTGCTTCTGGCAAATGATTAAATACTTTAACCCCTGTATATAATGGACCTCTTCGATTTACTTCTAAATTAATTGAAGGAGTCATATATGTATCCTTAAAACGAGTACTATAATTATGAAATGTGGAGGGTGTACAGATATTGTTTTGTTCATTGTAAATTGTGATACTAATTCTATACTCGTATATATACAAGTTTGTCAGAGTGAATATATGATGCTTTAAGAAATAAGGTCGACATGAATCTATCAATTTTTAGTCCGCAAAGCGCTCTTACTGCTCTTTTTTGTATTATAAATGTACTATTATTAGCACTAGATGAGTTGCACCCCAAAATTCAATTCCATACTGCATAATTTGGTAGAAATAAGCATAGTATACTGTTTTACCCACATTAAAACCAAAATTATGCCGTACTGTATTTATTGTAAAAATAGCCTACTTAATTTTTTATTTAAATTGGTAATGTGTGTTTTTCAATCTAGATGTAATAATAATAATAATAATAATGATGATTTATTAATAGCCAATGCCAAATACAAATTCAAACATAAATACATTATACCTATCCTACTTCCATATCACATTAGACACAGTACAAAATTTACATCAAATATCACATTATATATCGCCAAATCATACATCAATATTATTCTTACAATATTCCACACATTTATTTTTAAAGCCTGCAATAGTGGTACAATTTTTAATTAAAGCAGGTAAACTATTATAGTTAACAAGTCCCTTATAAAACAAACTATTTTGACTGAAAGCTGTCGTGACTCTATTTACATAAAAATTTTCCCTAGTTCATGTTTCATAGTTATGAATTTCAGAGATAAAAGTTACATGTTGAAGAAAATGCTCAGGATATATTCCATGTTTTATCTTATATATGACAGTCATGGTATTCAAGAAAATTATTTGACGGACACTAAGAAGACCTGTAATTTCTATCATATAAGTACTTCACATTAGTATACCTACAACACTTAAGGATTGAACGCAAGACAATATTTTGTTTTTTTTTGAAGAGTATTTATCTCGGTAGTATTTAAAAGAAACAATATACTAGAACAATAATTAAAATGAGGCAGGATGACAGTTTTATATATTGTCATCTTAGACCAAGAGCTCAAATATCTACCGATTCTATTTATAAAATATACCTTCTTGGAAATTTTCTTTGCAATATATATTGCATGACTAGAAAATGTCAGGTTCTGATCAATAATCACCCCTAAATATTTATATTCTCTAACCTGCTCAACCAATTCGCTATTTATATAAATTCCTGTATGATTATTTATGTCAGTTAAGTTATATCTACTTTTTATCATCATGAACTTAGTTTTCTGAATATTCACAGCCAAACTATTATTTTTTAACCATTTACAAATTTTCAATAGGTTATCATTTAATATGTTTACTATATTTTGTACATCATTACCAATAACATATAACAAAGTGTCATCTGCAAACAACTGAATATCACAATTTCTTAAGTTTGTCACTAGGTATTTCGTTGATGTATAATATGAAGAGATTAGGTCCAAGTACTGTCCCCTGCGGAACTCCAATGCTAGATGTCAATGTTGAGGATATGTTGTTATTATACTTGGTAATCTGATTACGGTTATGTAGGTATTCTTCAAGCCATCTTATTATACTTGGGCCAAATCCATATTTTTTAAACTTCATCAATAATAATGTTCTGATAATTGTCTCAAAGGCTCTTTTAAAGTCTAAAAATATTACTCCAATAACTTTCTTCTCTTCCAAAGCCATTTTCCAATTTAATAACAATGTCTGTAGGGCACTTTCACAAGAGTTCCTTTTTCTGAAGCCGGCTTGATATTTAGTTAACAACTTGTTGTCTTCAATATATTCTACTATCTGCTTATTTACAATCAATTCTAATAATTTTTCATAGGTTGGTACTGTATTGATAGGTCTATATTCCTCACCTCTATCAGTATTTATTACTTTTTCGATAGGAATAATTGTAGATAATTTCCATGTTTCAGGAAACGTACCAGTTTCTAAACTATTATTAATTAGGTGTAAAAATCTGTTTCCGATAACTGATGAGGCTAATTTTAATATTTCAGTATTTATTCCGTCTACACTGCTTTTTTTATTTTTCATTTCCCTAATAATTTTCTTAAGCTCTGTAAAATCTAGCAATTTAAATTTTTGTAACTTACTTTCACTTTCAGGTATTGCATTTAGGACTTCTTCAATTGTATCCTGGCTAAGTTCAGTAGCAATATTTTCAATACTCGAAATTAAATACTCATTAAATTTATCTGCTATTATTTGATCATCCTCTTCTAATGTGTTTTCAAATATTATTCCATTTCTTTTTTTCTTTGTATGTCCTCCTAATAGTTGTTTTATTGTCTTCCACATTTCCACAGCACTTCCTCTGTTGTCATCAATTTTTTCCTGGTAATATATATCTTTTTGTTGTCTTATCAATTGCACCACCTTATTTCTTTGCCTTTTAAAGTTGTTCCAGTCTTCTTCGTTGTGGGTTATTATTGATCTTCGATACAATCTGTCCCTATTTTTTATATTTTCTTCTATTACAGGTGTCCACCATTTATTGTCAGCCCACATTGATGGTATTGTGCGAGTTACAAGTGGAGCATGCTTATCTAAAGTTTTCAATATAGATTCCTTTAAGTTTATTGCCATCTCATTGGTATTAGTGCTATCATTGTTCCATTCAGTATCCATGAGATCTAATTGAAAATTTATGTCGCTAAAGTTTCGGAAGTCTCTATATGTTCTTATATGTGTGGTCTCTTGAATATCGTTAATCAAATTTACTATCAAAAAACCATGATCGCTTATTTTGGGTGTTAAGTGTACTTCGGCAATAAGTCTTTTATTGTTTGTAATTACGAGATTAATCATTGAAGACGAATCTCTAGTAACCCTCGTAAATGTATTGATTTTTTGGTAAAGTCCATTCTCATTTATAACTTTCTTTAATCTATTGGAGTAATAAGTATTCTTTGACATATCAATGTTGAAATCACCAATTAACACAAATATTCCATCCTGAAAAGCATATTCCTCAAAAATCTTAATTAAGAAATCGGAGTCACTTGAAGAGGGTGAATGGTATATATTGATTATATTAAATTTTTTATGCCGCAACATTACTTGTATTCCAGTTATCCATACATTCATGCCAATTACTTCTGTTATTGTTTTATTGTACTCATTACTTTATTGATTCATTTTTTATGTAATTACTTGTGCCGCCTGTATGTCAACTGGAAGAATTTGTGGCTATAACACTATATCCATTGATATGCGTTTCATTTTCCATAATATCATCTGTTATACATGTCTCTGACAGACAAATAATGATCGGCTTCGATTTCTTAATTGTATATTCTAACTTAGTTTTATGAGCCAAAAGGCTCTCTATATTTAGGTACAATAATTTATTTTCTAATAATTGCTATTGAGACTTTGTATCATATACATCAGGATATTTTACTTTTTGTAGTAATTGTTCGTATATCCTTTTGTAAGCTTCACAATTCTTATTAAATGCTGAATGATGATAATCGATATTTGGTATTTTCAAAGTTTCTGTCGCATGTTTGCAGTTTATGCATATCTCTTCCTCTGATGTACCGGTGGCCAAATTTCCTTGCTATTATAGGACAACTCAAGAACTAAGAGAGATACAAAAAAATTAACCCCCCTTTCTCGAGCTCTTTTTCTGAGACAAACTTAATGCCGAAATGCAAAATGGCCCATCTTCTTTTGTTTTTGAGATATTAGCGAATATTCGATTTTTCAAATTTTCGATGCCTGATATTTAAGATATTAGAAAAAAACAACTTATATGTTCTTCAGACACTTTTTTAAAAGGAATACAGTGGCGTAGGCAATATTTTAATAAGTTGATAACATTTCGAGTTATGACATAAACTTGTATTTTTTTAAATGAAAATCGTAGTCGGCTATGATTTAGTTAGAAAGATAATTTTTTTTCTCTTTTCAGCGATATATAATATGTGTGATTAATTTATTCGACTTCACTATTTTTTATAGAATCTTTGACTTTTTAAGATTATTAATAGCTCCCATTTCATTTTCGCGTAGTATAGACGTATATCTTTTGTTTGAAATTTAAGTTATTGACAGTTCTAACTGCATTTATCACTTTGTGTCTGTAATTTATACCGCTTATAATAATTGATCTGCGAATAGTTGTTTCCTAGAAATTTTAGAATACTTTTAAATTTTAAGAATGGCATTTCAAAATTATGAAAAATTCGACATGCTGGAATATTATATAAGAAATAATTATTACTGTGAAGTTACGCCCACTATGCCAAAACAAAATGGCAGCTATTAATAACCTTAAAAATTCTAAGATTCCTTAAAAAATAGTCAAGCCGAATAAATTACCCTAGATACACCAACTCCTAGGAAGCTTGGATTGATTTTTTCTTCTATTATCTGCCTTGTTTTAGAACTTTCTTGTAATTTCTTTGGTTTCACAACTAATACCTCTGAAGCTTGCTTCCTCACAATTCCACTGTAAGTCATCTTGTTTCCACCAACATTCTTCCTGTTCTTCAACTCTTCTACTTCATTTTTTAGAAGACGAATTAATTCATCTTTCCCTGCAATAATATCATCTTTATTTGCTATAATTCTTTCATTAGCTCTGGTAATCTCTTCTTTGCTTTCTATAATTTTATGAAGCAACGAATAACTTTCATTTTTTCTACATTTTGAGCAATAGAATCTCATGACTCGATTACTTAATTGAAGTACTTTCACTTCAGATGATGTTAGTTTTCCACATGTTCTACATAATGAGCCTCTACACCCATCACACTGGTAAATTTCTTTTACTTCTTTACATATGTCACATTCCATTATTTTTTATAGCTAGGTATAGGTAATGCAAATAATTTTTGTATCTGCCCTGTATACACAAAGTTGATTACACTTTTTGTGTCCACCATATATATATAGAAATTTATAAGAAATTATCTTTAACACTTTATGTATTAGTTTTTACTCATGCGACTTTTTATTCCCCTTTTTTATCTTTATATGCTGATAATAAACAGGTATTCTGTGCAACTATGCAAGTTATTCTTCAATTCTTACTCGATTAAATGCAGTAACACATGCCATGAAATAATCTCTCTAAACTCACAAATTTCAGCTATCTGCCAATACCACTTTCATTAATACTTTCAATGTTTTTCCCAATTTATATGACACTTTTACTTCAATCAAAAAAAGACAAGTACTTCAGCTAGAAAGCTTGAGAGCTATGTTGGTCTAAGTACACTCCTAAAAATAGTGTTTGATACTGTGGAAATATCACCATTATTTGCCGAAATAGATGTGTGTCGAATTATTTTATTAGGTTGAAATAGGATACTAAATGTTTTATTTACATTTAATAGTTATTTATTAGCTTAAAAAAACCAGTCAAATATATCTTCCAATACTTTTTTTGTTATAATTACCAACTCATTCAAGTTGATGTGATTTAGTGTAAGTGACTTGTGTCATCAGCAAACTGGAAAAATTGTGCTAAAGGAATATTTACTGCTATATCGTTTACATAAATTAAAAAGTTAAAAATTGCTTGTGTTGTATTCTTTTTACATCGAAATCCAAATTGTGTACTTGAAAGCATTTTCTTTTTTTTCTAAATATATAGTTATTTGATTTGTGACCACAGCTTCGAGTATTTTTGAAATAGTACATAATAATGATATGGGTCTATAATTCGATATTTCGGTTTTTTCTCCTTTTTTAAATATTGGCTTAATTACGGAACTATTAAAAGAACTCGGAAATTTTTCTTAAAATTTAACAGTAACAGTGCACGTAATCTGTAAAAAATAAGTTTGTTGAGTAATATTTTTTAATATATAGTAGAGAGCGTTTATTTTGGCAAGACTCCTTTATTCCTTGCGTTATCCATCCAGGACATTTGTTTTCGTTATTTATTGTGATTTTTTGAATTGGAAAGGCTACAGAATAACAGCTATTGAAAAGTTCATAAAAAATATCACAGGCCAAGTTTATATCTGTTGCAGCATAGAGAGTTACCCAGTCTATATCTGAGATAAGTCTAGTGAAAACAGCTCTATTTTTTAAATTAAAGAGCCTTTTGCTTATAGTTAAGGGTTGAGAAGTTAAAGGCACACATTCAACGGTAATTTTTTGCCCATGATGATCACTCCAGCCATAATCATAGTTAGATATATTTAAAATATTTTCAGTTTTATTTATTAGACTATTGTCAAGTCGATAATGAATTTTTAGTTACCCTAGTGGGTGTATCAATTGTGACAGATAGATTAAAGATATTTAGTAATGATTCAAACTCATTATTTCGTTTATTTTCACTTCCAAAGTAAATATTAAAGTCTCCACATATGACTAGAATATAATTAGGAAAAAATTAATTTATTTCATACAGTAATTTATAGAATAGATCAAAGAAAACATCATGATGACCTGTACATACAAATTATCAAAATTTTAAATTATTTGTTTATGGCTGCAACATATTTAAATTCTTTCTCTTTTGGTTTTGTTACCAAGCCTTCTACATTTTCAAACTGTAATTCAGTTTTTGAAATAATTAGCACTCCTCCAAGTATGCATGATGATCTACAATAATAGGAAATCAAATTGAAATCATTAAACCAACTTAATTGAAAATTATTATCTAATAGCCAATGCTCTGAGAGACACAGTACGTCAATATCAGCATTGTCTGCCAAAAACACTTCAAGTTCGTGCACTTTATTTGCTAAACACTGAATATTTTGGTGAAAAATTGTAATTTGCTTAATTAGTTTTTTTTCTGTCCTTTTTGCATTATAGGCCAGTCATTTAAGACATCGTAGGTCGCAAAAAATTGCAGAGTTCTGATTTTTTGGAATGTTGAGGGTAGGTACCAATAGTGTAAAACCAGGTTTGGCAGCTTCGAAAGACCTGTGCTAACTGAGTGGTGCTCGAAAAACCTTTTTTTTTCGGACTTTTTTCAGTTTTTGGCTTATAACTCCTAAATGGTGCATCCTACGGAAAAAGTCACCCTGTACAATTTTAAAATAGATAAAATTTACTACAATTTCAGTGCAACCGCAGCTCCATAGGTCTAACAGGTCCCGAGATACAGCACTTAAACAATTGGCCATTTTTTCCAAAAAGTTCGAAATTGTTGTTTTAGCTGTCTACGTGGAAAGTAATGGGAAATGAAGTTGTAGAGCAGTTATTTAGCTTTAATTTAAGCATTAGCGGAACACTGTAGGGCCAATAGTTTCTTTGTTATCAGGAAATAACAAAAAATGAAGGAAAATGGGATTTTTCAAGAAATGGAGCCTGACGAATTGCAGGACTTTTGACCAGTTAGCACAGGTCTTTCGAAGCTGCAAACTTGGTTTTACACTATTGGTACCTATCCTAACAACATTCCAAAAGAATGCAGAACTCTGCAATTTTTTGCGACCTAACGCGATTTTTGTGTCTACGGTGACTGGCCTATTAGTAGTCTTGGTTGTTCATTGTGTCCATCCTGTACTTGTTGATGTTTAGGATCCTGTTGAATTTATTACATTGGGTTATTATGTATTTTAGCACGTTGTGGAATATGATTGAGGTTGATATTACTGCCAAATGCAGTTTCGCATTCTGCCAAACTATACGATCTATCATTTACCATAAGTTGAGTATTCTTCATGTACACCTTGTTGCCACGATTTTTTGCTTCCAAAAAGTAGGGTCTCAAACTATTCCTATATATATATATTCCTCACATGACCAAAATATACGTAATAACGTATATTTTGGTCATGTGAGGAATAATATATAGATATAGAATATCCTGTGCCCTTTAATTTTCTTCCTTCTCTAAGAAGCATGTGTTTTGTTTTAGAATTGAGGAATTTAACAGCGACAGGTGTTTTTTCCAGAATTTTTTGTTCCGATTCTAGAGACCCATTCAATATCAGAGGTATTAATATTTTTTACTCCTAAACCTTCGTTATCCTGGGTAATAATATTTATAATGTTTTGCTCGACGCTCGAATAATCCTCTAAAGGTGCCTCGGGTATTCCATAAAAAACTAGGAAATTATTTCTGTTTTGCTTTTCCAGGACATTTGCTGTTCTAAATAATCAATTTTTGAATTCATATGTTTGTTTTCCTCCTCAAGTTTATTTACTTTATTTGACAGTTGTTCCATGTCTGCACTAGTTTTTATAACAGTTTTTAATAGCATGTCTGCTTTTTGCTCTAATGATAATACTTCTATGTTTGTACGGCGTTTTTTATATACGAAACACAGTACCGTTAAGTTAATAGGTAACAATAGTATTCTTGTTTCCTGGACTTTTTATATGATAATTATTTTAAACACTGATTATAACATATGCAAACTACAAAAGTTTTAACATAAAAAGTTTCTACAATAAATATTAGAAACTTTTACCACTTTACTTGAGGTTTTATAGAGAGTACAGTAAATTGTACGTGTTGACCTGAAAAATTAATTTTTACCAACATTCTAATTGGAAAAGAATTTCGCTCCAGTATTTTGGTAATCAGAAGTGTTTGGCAGTTAGTACTATCGATTCCGTTAGCAATATTTCTCATAGGAAAATAACCTATCTGCAAGCCTATCTGAAGTTTAATTAATTTGACAGTTTTTGTAGGAGGTGCTTGTTGTTAGTTCAATCCTCCGATCAAATATGTAGTTCAATTGTTCAATCTCATATAGGCAGATAATGAGAAAGAAGTTGACACGGACGCAACTCGAGATTTTCAAAGACGAAATAGACGTAGGACTCGCCGTATGGTTTCGAAAAAAAAATCTCAAAGGATTAGAAAAAGGACGGAAGTTTCGTGTGAAGCGGAACTCGAAGCCATAAAAATTAGGAGAGGACGAGGGGGTTTCGCGAAAAATCGGGATTTCGGCAGGCGTGACGGGGCCATTAGGCGCAAGAACAAACGCCGGTGCTAGCCGCATCTCTCTCGCCGAACGGTGATCGACGAAAATTTTGCGGAGGATTTTTGAAAAGGTGTTTAAATTGGGAAAACGCGTAGGAAACTGGCCGACAATGCCTAGGCATAAAAGAAAATCCTTATAGGCACCAAAATTTTGAATAAGGTGATTTGACTAGTTTTTATGTGATGACACAACACTGAAATGAGTAATCAATTTTATCCCTATTTTGATAAAATTAAAAAATAAACAAATTTTCACCTTCCACCTTCACTTTTTATCACTAGGTATATAGAAAAAAATATATATATCTGTTACTGTAACATATTTATTTTTGCTTATTTCCAAAAGATAATCATGTGTGAAATAAAAAATACATTTAACATAACATAAAAACATATTTTTCGTCAAGTAATATTTGTTGGTCTAGGCCTAAGAATTAATTTGCCAGTGTCATCACAAGACATATTAAAATCACTCAGGACCTCTCTAGTTCTTGAAGTTATTATGGAAGCAGCTATAACTCTCTTGTGCACTCCAAGTAATAATATTGTAGCTGAAAAATTAATTACTGTTTCAACATTATACTATACCCTCTAGTGGTTCTTAACCAGGGTTAGTTATGTTATTAATATAAAAAACTTCTCTAGGGACGCACACAATAAAGTTTTATGTTAAAAAAAAAAAAATTAATACAATAATAATAAAACCCATATGAAAATGTTTATGGGAGTAAGAATGGATTATATTTTACGTAATTGAAGGAACTGACAACTAAACAAAGATTAAGAATCACTGCTTGAATATCCAGTTTACATACAATAGATCATTATAAAATATGTCCAGTCATGGATTTATTGGAATTAAACCAGATTTATAAAGTACTCTATTCATAAAAAAAATTCAAGAAAATTTATATCTATATTTAAAAAATGGTTGACTTATGCAATAAAAAGTACACCACAACATAAAGATGTTAGTATCGACTAGAGAGTTTTTGAACCCCTTAAATTTTAGCACGTCGTTATCGTTATTCTACGCATGCGCAGTGACCAAAAGAGCATCATTTTTGACACTGCGCATGCGCATAATAACGATAACGATAACGACGTGCTAAAATTTAAGGGGTTCAAAAACTCTCTACTATCGGTACAACTAGAAGTCTAGCCATTTTGAAAATATTTCCATTGAATAGGGCAATGCACAGAGACTGCTTATGCTGAAATTTTCAGAAAAAATTTATGGATGAAAAAAGACCTTTCGTTAGATGTATGAAGAAAACTAAATGTATCTGAATTCTGAAAATTTGTATACGAGGGTCAGTCAAAATTTACAGTTCAATGAAAATATCAACATCGATGTAGCACTTCTGGTTATATCAGTAGTAGACAACTCCTTTATTTGAAATGCGACAAATTATGACAAATTCAAATCTGAATAACTTGCTTATTGTAAATAGAACATTGTGTATTTATTATGCTATTCAATTGGAATATTCATCATCTCTTGATCTATATTAACATTCCTTGTATCTAAATATCAACGTTAACGGGATATCTTACTACAAAGATGACAATAAATAAGTAGAATTCATTTTTTAGTAAACATTTTTATCAATTTTATTAATGGAACCCTCCGCTACGGTTCGGAGCCCCGCCCGCCCTTCAAAAAGGTGTAACGGCGGCGGTAAAAAATATATTGTTGTCATAATTATTGTTGCAGCAAATTAATATTGTAGATATTTACTTTTTTTAGCTAAAATGATGAATTTTACAGACTGTCAAAATGAACGAATTAATTCCAAATTTTACCTGCAGAAAGAATAGAAGCTACGGACAATGAAACAGTATAACTAAATGCTAATAATATTAATAAACAATTGGAATTAAAAAGTTAAATAAAAAAAAAATTGCCTCCAGCGGGATTCGAACTTGCGAAATTCTGCACTTCGATGTTTAAAATCCTGCGTCTTATACCATTACGCCACCGCGTCACTCATTATTATTTGACGCTGAGACAACTACATATGTAAACTGTACGTGTTCACCTGAAATAAATTCTTACCGATATTCTAATTGGAAAAGCATTTCGTTTAGTATTTTGGTAATCAGAAGTGTTTGGCAGTCAGTACTATAGATTCCGTTAGCAGTATTTCTCATAGGAAAATAATAACCTATCTGAAGTTTAATTAATTTTACAGTTTTTGTAGGAGGTGGTTGTGGTTATTAGGCCAATCTCACATCGGCAGATAAAATGAGAAAGAAGTTGAGACGGACGCGACTCGATATTTTCTAAGATAAAATAAGCGTAGAAGGACTTTTCGCGGGAACGCGAAAAGTCCTTTTTTGCATTCCAGCCGTTAGCATAGGTATTATGCTATGCACCCGTATGCAACCCCGATTACATATTAATAATATCTATTTACTGATTTAACATTACCACTATTAGGCAAAATAAATCACACAAGTAATGCTGCCTCTAATAATTGATTAAATTTGAACATGTTAGTTTGATGGTACGGTAGGTGCATCCTGCGGACAGTCGATATATACCAAAAACTCGACTACGTCCCACTCCTAGAAGTCATCAGAAGGCGCGGAGTCAAGTTCTTCGCGCGTTCCGAGACACACAGCAACCCACTAATCCGGGAAGCCGTGGACTACGAACCAGATGGAGCTGCTGCACATAAGCGGCCAAGACTGCAACTCCTGGTTCCAGGATGAGAGTAAGATCTTATGTTTCAGATTCCACCCCGAACAAGCGTAGAGGGTTACGAAGCGACTAAAAAACGACCCTTAGACCTCCCCTCGAAGCTGCGACCGCCGACAGTGGTCGCGGGCTCACTTCTAGTACCCTTCCCTTACCTGCATAAAGCTAAAGGGCCAGTTGGTTCCTTTAGAGTTGCATCCCCGGCTACATAGCCACTCCTGACCTACCCCAAACTACCACCCAGGACGGAAGCGGTACTTGTCACCCTCGCCCGAGACAGACTACTCTCGCCCAAGACAGACTACCCCCGGCGGGTCAGACAACATGCAGGCGAAGAAAGAATAGAAGACAGAAAAGCATCAGAAGATCCTACCCAGCCTGCAGGGTAGAGCCACGACAGAAGGAGACCCCACGAATCGTCCACCTATCACTTTTTGTGATCGGTGTTGGTGAAGGATGGAGTCCATCTCTACGTGGCAGTCCAGGCCTACAGCGATGGCAATAATATGGCGATGGTAAAGAGTAATAATCCCGTTCGGCCCCAAACCATCCCAGGTCATGACCACCGTCAATGGATATTGGCGAGTTTGATGGTAAAGGTAGTGAAAGAAATTCGATATAGCGGACAGATACGCTAAAATCTGGCCTTTTTTGTGTTACTTTGACGACAGGTGAGATACTAATTTATATTATTAAAATTCAACTTTTCTGTAGATTGATTAATCTATTTGTTTTGTATTTGTGGTTTGTTACAGACATATATACACAGTTATTATATTTAATTCGTAATATTTATTAAAATTTGATTTTTTCATTAACTTTTTTAGTGATCGAAGGATATGATTGATATCTTCAATATAATAACCCAATTTGTAGGAAAATCTATAACCTGGCTAATTGGCTAATCTATACCTGGCACTTTGTATAGGTATAGAGCAGTTCAAAGACAATTTAAGGTAATTTCTTGATAGAAATATTTAATTTAAACTGAGTAGAGTCTGTAAAATAAACTACAAATAATTTCATTAATTTCTTTTGATTTGCAACAGTATCTATGTCTTGGTCAGGTAAACCTAGCCACATTTATTATTTGTATTTAAATCTTTATTAAAATTGTTGATATATAATCAAACTCGAAGCAAATATATATTTGCTTCGAGTTTGTGCAATTTTAATAGTTATTATCTACTAATCTTTATTAATATTTAATCTTTTCTGATATTTAAATCATAACCCAACCCAAGTTCCATTGAATAGGAAGTATTTTTTCAACAAGGTCATTGGTTCTGTTCAGTCAAATTTTTTCTGGATTGAAGAAATAATTTCTTATTGAACTAATTAGTTGTTCAAGTATTTCAGTAACTAACTTATCTATTATTAATTAATAATTATCTTTTTAAAAATTTGCAAATTTTGGATAATTTTAGTGCAATTTCATATACAGGGTGATTCCCTTTGTTTGTTGTAAATTTCCATTTTACAACTTGTAATTGTTATCACTGCAAGATTGTCTGTGCTATTCTACTTTTGTTAAACTAGTTCATGTAATTTTCTTTTATGATTTTGGTTTAACACATTTACTGTCTTTTATGCAAACCACCCTCACTTCCTGAAAGAGGAGAACATCCAGAACTTTCAACTCCACCATTAGAAGCAGTAAACGAAAAAGGCTTTGATATCCAGCTTAGCAGTCCCCGATCAACAAGACGCTAGCTAGCACATCGATCTTGTTACCGGCTGCAGAAGATGCATTGTTTGCTACACCTTGGCTAAGTACCACTCCGAAATAATCATCCTAAGGAGATCTGTTGGTGAGAGTTTGAATGATTGCTCCGAGGCCAGAGGAATCTATCTTTGTTTTGTTTTTGTGTAAACCAAATCATTTTTGTAGTTATTTTGCGTGTTAACGACTATAAATTTAGAGTATTTTCCATATAAATAACCTGTAATTGATATTGATTGTTGATCATAATTTGTAAATATTTAATGGACAATTGTTCGTCATTGTTTTAACTGTAATATATAATTATTTTAATTGCTTTGTTTTACTTCATCAAATATTCACTGTTGTATAGTTTATATATCTAATTATTATTTTTAATCTAAAATTATCCTGGCGTCCACAAGATAGTATTAACAAAATAACACTTCTTTAACTGCGAATATGCACCCAACCGACGAGCTTAGCCGGAGCTAATGTCTATGGGACCTAATAAAAGCCAATTTAATTTCAACTAGGTTCACTGCAGCCTGCCTGGCCATAACTGGAGCAATTAGCTCTTCACCGTCAGCAGCTCTGCAAATCCTACTGGATCTACTTCCTCTTCATATATATTTGGAGAGAGACATTATGGAGTACAATAGGCTGCTGGATGACATGGAAAGTCACAGCATCCTGGAGATGATTTCAGATGTCATGCCTGCAACGACCAACCATGAACCGCCCTACAACATTCTCTTCCCAGGAAAAGATGAATGGGATCGGAACAAAGCTGACCTATCGAGGGCAGATAGTTGTTGATTCACAGATGGCTCTAAAACACCCATGGGTGTTGGAGCCGGAGTGTATAGTTGCAACCCAACAGTAAAAATATCTTCATGCCTTGGTAGTTATGCAACTATATTTCAGGCAGAAATCTATGCCATAGAATTGTGTGTACAGAGGCCGGAACAAACGCTATTTACACGCAAATTGATAAAAATCTTCTCAGACAGCCCCGAATCAGCTCTTAAAGCTCTTGGCTCCTACACAGTTGTAACTCAAAAACAGTATGGAGTTGTCAGCAGACGCTAGCTCATTTGAGCAGGAAAAATAGAGTAACTCTGGTCTAGGTCCCAGGTCATTCTGGCCATGAAGGGAATGAAGCAGCCGACTCTCTAGCCAGGAAGGGGTTGCTTCTGAATTCGTCGGACCAGAAGCAACTCTCTTGACCTGGGCTGAGGGACAAATCCTCCAGTACTAGCAAGAACTACCAAGATTAGTTCATTCGAAGGCGTTCATAATAAACCCTCAAAAACAAGAACTAAAAAACTATTAGAGTTAAGCAGGTTGGATCTACGAACTTTAATTGGCCTAAATACTGGCCATTGCCATTTAAAATATCATCTGTACAAATTCAGCCTGACAGAAGATGCTTAGTGCCGCTTGTGTCTACTAACCTCCGGCAGAAATATTAAATTTTTTTCAAAAAAGTTGCTACTTCTTCACATAAATTTTGATTTGTATCAACTGAACATGTTTACTGTGGCAATAATTGTAGTTGCAAAGGGAGGCATAATCAATTTTCAGATTGTTTAGTTAGAAAAATATTATTTCTCAGAGATTACAGGTAGTAAATAATAATGTTACGTGTAAATCTTAGCAGGAAACAATGCGGTATATTTATAGGGACACTGCTTCAATGGAAAAACATTATTAAATAGGCAATTACACAATATATACTGTATATCTCAAATTAAATGAATACTTAGTAATTAGTATCTAAAATTAGGTGATGGCAATGTGACCGGCATCTAAGAGATATTACAGATGTTATTAATTCCAGCAAATCATCAATATCGCAGGTAATACAGAGATATCGTACCCAAGGACGTCCGAATTACTTAAATCGGGGACGTTGCGGACATAGAAGGGTAAATACCCAGCGGCAAGACTGATATTTTTTAATGATTGTCCACCGTCATTGGACATAAAACGCCACCCAAATCAACACTGCGCTTCTGGCATCAACGAGTGTGACAATTTTTAGGATAACTGTTTGAAGAAGACTGCATGATCATGGGTTGCACACTAGGAGACGTGCCACTTGTCCTTCTTAGTTACCTGTTCACCGAGCTGCAAGACGAAGATGGGCACAAGCACATACTGACTGGGAATAGCAAAATGAAGTAGATGCATGTTTAAGGATGAATGCAGGTTTAATTTGTAGCAATTTGATAGGCATATCTCAGTTTGGAGAGAAACGAATGAGTAATATTGAGAGGAAAATATGGACCCCCAGAGTAGCATTTGGAGGTGGAGGGGTAACTGTATGCAGTGGTATTATGGTGGAATGGTAAAATGGAATTGGTTTTAATAGGGGAGACTATGAATGCAGTTAGATACAGGGATATGCATAAATGAAGTTGTAATTCCTTTAGCTCAAAATTTCGGTGAAAATTTTATCTTGATAGACGACATTGCTCTTCCACACAGGACAAGAATTGTTCAGGAAGTTTTGAGGAAGAATAACATTGAGTGCATGGAGTGACCTGCTAGATCGCCAAATATGAATGTTATAGAGTACGTGTGGAGTAGAATGAAATTAATATTAAGTCAAAATGAGCAAGAGTTTCATAATTTGGAAAATTTAACGAATGCAATTAGAGTAGAATGGGATGCTATTCCCCAAGATTTCATTGCAAACTTAGTGCACAGCATGCCAGCGGACATGTAGCACGTCGGCGGTGGACCAACAAAGTACTGACGTCTTTCAAGCAAGTATTGAGTATTCATTTAATTTGAGATATATAGTATATATTGTGGAATTGCCTAGATAAATAATGTTTTCCCATTGAAATGGTATCCCTCTATATATATATATATATATAACTAAAAAATCTGAAAATTGACTATGCCTCCCTTTGCGACTACAATTATTCCCACAGTAAACATGTTTCAGTTGATACAAATGAAAATTTATGTGAAGAACAGGAACTTTTTCGAAAAAATTAAATATTTCTGCCATAGGGCAGTAATAAAAAAATCGTGGGACATGTCTGGAGATATTCACTTGGACTATTAATTCTTCATAAAATACGAAGAGAAGGTTTATAATGTCCCTTACAGGGAAATATCAATTTATTTTATTACTGCATTCTGCATTTTCAATTTATATTACTCACATTTTGACATACTCAGTGTATTTTTAACGGGTTTCTGAATTAAATGATCTGCAAATTGTAAGTATCTTTGCCAATAAAATTGTTACAGTAGTGGTGTTAACGTGTGTACAGTTTAGATAAAAGTCGATAAACAGACTTTTTTGGAGACAGGATTTTTTTGGTTATAGGATAGCAATTGAAAAACGGCCAAAATCGTTTTGAGATATCAACTTGGACTTCAAATATCCCCAGTAATGCAACGTAAAAAAAATTATTTACGAATTGACAGACACTTTTAACTTTTTCTATTTTTACATTACCTTGTACTCCACCCTGTAAAATATGAACGTGCTACTACCATACGAAAAGCTTTTGTGGGACAGAATTTAAATGAAATGAGGTTTCATAATCCGAAAAGTTCATAGAAATTCGTTGACCAATTTTCGAACCGTAGCAATTTGAAAAGGGTGCTAAAAATTACTTGTCCCGTTCTTTTTGACGAGCAGTTTATTACAATTTAACAGGACATTGCAGTATTGGCAAAAATGTTTATTGTAGTGTACCGCACGAAGCAATTTGTGGGAAAGTGGGAAACCCTTAATACGAATTTTAAAATAAATTTTTACAAATAACAACCAATTAACTTCAATAATTCTTTGGTCTGACTGTTATATTCCCCAAAACAGGAATTCCATTATAATTTTAGGTCTACAAACATTTTTAGATAACTGTCAAAACAAAAATTTACTGTAATTATTCAAAAGTTTTCTAAACCCGGACATGGAAAAGTCCAGGAAATCGTGCAGCAGCGTTATCGAGAGATACATATGGACATATACAGTCCACTTGGACTTATTAGAACTTATTGGAAGTGTTACAAGATGAAACCTTAGGATTACGTAAATAACCAACTAAAATCATCACAATTAAACTACGACAAAGTTCCTTACTGAAAGATTAAAATGTTGAAATATGAACGAAGTGAAAAATGTTACTAGTATTTCAAATATTCATTTGATGAAGATTTCTCTTCAGTGAACGAAAATCAGAATAATAAACCTTCGGAAAAAGTCCCTGATATACCGACATTGAGTACAAGTACGGCGAATAATATGGATCGAGGAATAAAACTGGGACTATAATCGATGATAAATACCATGCCAGAGGAAGACAAACAGTTTTAGATAACATTTTTAAGAGACTCCACACATACAAAGAGAGAGGGAGAATTATGAGAAAAACTCAAAACTGTGAAGGAAACGGAAGGACAAAGAATTTAACATTGAAGAATAAGAAAACAGAAAAAACTGAATTAAAAAACAAAACAAAGGAGTACTAGAAATAAGTAGTATTTAATAATTGTTATCTGATTCATAGTGATATGTGCTTTGAATACTTTTTCATTTTGTATTTTTTTTATCATTCAACTATTTATTATCTATATCTACATCCAAATAAATTTGTTTTCTTAGTACATTATTATTTTGTTCTATCTACATTAATTTTGTTCCACTATTTGTAATAAGTTCTGATTAAAATTTACTTTTTATTCAATCTTCAAATCATTTTTGTCAAAAACATGAACCGTTTAATATTAAACTATACAATATATGAAATTATTTAAACTAAATGACACATCAATTTAATGTACTGTTACTCCTTCCGGGGTTCTAAAGATAAGAGTGACTTTTATACAACAGTAGAAATCTTTATTTAACTCTTCAAACACAACATACTTCTTGTACAATATCTAATTAAATACGCCGAAAACATCGAAAACTGCAGTTATTTTACTTAGGTATTTCTTCTTCGTTCTCGATCGCTGTCTAACTAAGACTGACTTCTCTCGCCGGCACGCCGCTGCCTTTATATAGGCGAACTAGGCTTCTAGATTCTTGTAGAAATTTCTATCGAATACTCACAAATAATCCACATACTAGGGCAGTTCAATAAGTAACCGACAGCCAAGTTATACGAGGGGTATTCGATAAGTTCCGGTGGTGACAGCCAGGAAATGTGGACAAAAAGGTCTATCTCCCTTATTTGAAGGTCTAGAGGGATGAGACTTCGCCCTTCGGGAGTTGTACTCTCCACAGGCGGTGTTGCCAGATTGTGCACAATTTCTCTAGAGTTGGGGGAAAAGTAGATTTGGTAACCCCACACTCTGGCACTATGTCGGCAATTTTGTAACACTGCCCCCCTCCTTAGAGCTGTTCGCCCCGAACAGCGTCTGGAATCTTCCAGGTTGGTGGATCATTTCCTTTGTAGGGACACAGCCTTTCTATATGAACGACCTGGGGCTTCACTTTCGGAGACATCTGCATGTAATCTGTACACCAAGTCGTTGATCTTCTTGACTATCAAGTAAGGTCCAGCCCACTGTCCCTGAAGTTTGGGACTAAATCCTTTTCTTCTTTGAGGCTGATATAACCACACTGCGTCTCCCTCCTTGTAGGGATCCTGATTGGGCGTCTTATCCAGTCAGATCTTCATCCTGTCACTATTTAGAAGTAGATGGTCTCTAGCAAATTAATGTACTATCCTCAGTCTTTCTTCTAAGTTGACACATACTCAGGAATATTCATTTCATCAGCATCGTCGTCGGCTGATAGTTTACCAAAGGTAAGGTCTATGGGAATCTTCATTTCTCTTCCAGTTAACACTATCGACAGGGTATAGCTGGTTTCTGCATGTTGGGAACACCTATGAGCTAATAGGAACAGAGGCAGAAACTTGTCCCAGTTTCGTTTGTTTTCATTTACAAACATCGAAAGATATTGGTTGATAATTTTGTTGTGTCTTTCAACCATCCCGTCGGACTGAGCATAAGGGGTATCGTCTGTATATTCCTAATTTCCATATGTCTGATTCAATATTTCGTCCCTGGTCGCTATGAATTATCAGAGGAATTCCATGTCTGCAGATTACACTCTCCAACAATGCCTCAGCTAACCTCGTCGTCGCTTCCTGATTTGGACTTGGTACAACTTCTGGCCACTTCGAAAAATAGTCCATAGCTATCATCGAATACTTATTTTCAGACTCTGTCAATGGGAATGGTCCTGCAATATCCACTGCTATTCTTTTTCATGAGCTATCTGAGATGTACTGCATCATCTTTCCACGAAATTTCGTTCTTGGACCTTTCTTCAATGTACACAAGTCGCATCTCTTACACTATTCTTCTACATTCTTGCGACAGTTGATCCAGTAATAGCGATTTCTTACTCTAACCAGTGTCCGATTGACCCCAAAATGTCCTCCACTTCTACTATCATGTAACTCTCGAAGTACATTCTCGACTTACACAATGGCTTTTCCATTGGGACTCTCTCATTTCCGAGTGATTAAGTCACCTTGTAAGCATGAGTCCCACTGCAACTAATATCCTTTCAATTGTTGTCCATGTCTGGAAATTTATTGCCATTATCTAACTCCCTTCTTCAGCCACTCCTGTACGACTTTCAAATCCTGGTCAGATGTTTGCTCTTGATCTAATGTCTTTGGTTAGTTCCATATCTGGGTCATTATTCCTATTCCTAATTGTCAAGATTGGAACGCATTTTCCACATCTTGATAACTCCTCTTCTTGCAGGACTTCTGAGCACAGGGTCTATAAGCTATCAGTGTTGGCATGGTACTTTTTTTGCGATGTTTAATTCGGAAGTCGTAGATTGGGAGTTTCTCTTGCCAGCGAGCTAGCTGTCCCTCAGGGTTCTTGAAGTTCAGCGACTGCAGTGCGAAGTGAACCATGACATCATCCAGATAAACTAAACACGTTTGCCATGTTAGCCCTCGTAAGACTAATTCCATCAAATGCTCGAAAGTGGCAGGGGCATTGCATAGGGCAAATGGCATTACGTTAAACTGGTACAGACCATTTCCTGCTGAAAACGCTCTTTTCTTTATTGTTTTTCTGAAGTTACACCTGTCAATATCTACTCTTCAAATTTAGCATTGAAAACCATTTTGAGCCAGCAAGGGTGTTCAGCATGTCGTTTATACATGTAGCTGTCCTTCTTGATATCATTGAACTTCCTATAGTCAATGCAGAACCTTGTCGAACGATCCTTCGTTACAAACACTTCTGGAGTGACCAGGGGCTGCTGGATTATTCAATCACTCCATCTTCCAACATTTCTTCAATCATGTTGATATCACCTCCTATTGCTTTGCGAAACATAATCTTTTACATGGTTGTCTTATGGGTCTTATGTCTTACCAGTGTTGATTCTATATTGTACCAGATTCGTTGAGCCTGTAATTTTGTTTCTTGCAAAAACATCGGGTTCTTCTTCAATTAAATTTAAAGGCTTCCTCATTTCCCCTTCACTCAGGTGACTCCAGATCTTCCTAAAATTCCGTAGAAGCATGGTAGTAGTAGTGTAGTTGCACTTTTGGTCTCTGGTAAGCCTTCTTCGAAGTATCTCGTTACACGTACAACCAGATTGCAAATTCCTAGGGTTTCTTCTTTCTTTAGAGATACTCTGTTGGTGTTCACATTACCTACCTTTACAGGAATGGTCGTTACATCCACTAAAAACCTCGCAATGAAGGCTCCATCATGTCTGCTAGTGTCAGGGTCCAATACGAAGATGTTTGCTCCATCCGGCTTCTTCTCCAAATGAGCTGTAACTATCTTCTCCAAATTTCCATGAATTCTAAAGTCTTCATCCACAATAAGTCTTATCCTGTTTGTTTTCTCCGATGGTGTTTTCTGGATGGAAAATAATTTCTTTATTGCCCACTCTTAATAATCTCTTCTCAAAATCAACTAATATGGAACTAAATTCTTTCATGACATCTAATCCCAAAATAAATTCATCAACTATATCCGCAACTATGGCCTTCATTTCTACGTTGGTGCTTCCTATTCCAAGCTTGACTGTCGCTTCTCCATATACAGTGATCTCTTCCCCGGCGCTGTCTCTAATATTGGTTGACGCCTTTGAGTAACACCGACGTCCATGCTACCTTTTATTGAGTACAACAAATCTGGTTGCTCCTGTGTCGATGGTGAGGTCACGTTTCTGGCCATTAAGGATTTCTTGAGCAACGAGATTCTCACTGTTATGGTTAATCGTAGACATTTTTAATCTAGGAGTTTGGACATCATTCAAGGGGCCAGTGTTCGCCCCCTTACACTGACACGGTGGTGTTTCTCGACTCTGTGCATTAGGAGGTATTGGTTATCTCCCGCGTGTAACGTTCCTTAGAGCTAGAGCTTCTAGAGTTCTTGCTGATGGGTCCTCTTTTGCCACAGTTATAACATGTGATATCTTAACGTCTTGTATCCTGGGCATTACTTGTGCTAAACTTCTGCAAGAGTCAACAGGTTCTTAACATTTCAGGATACTTCATCGTCACTACTCTTCTCCATTGTTCTTTCTCTTCGTGTCGACTTCGTTTTTCTTCTTCTTTTTCTTCTTATCGCCTTTGTAGTTCTTCTTCTTTATCTTTTTGTCACATTTGTAGTTCTTCTTTTTCCTCTTGCCGTCTTTGTAGTTCTTCTTTCTTTTCATTTGGTCATCTTCTTTCTTCTTCCTCTTTTTCTTCTTGTCTTCTTCTTTCATCCGCCTCTTGTTTTCTTTTCAATATTTCCATCAATTCCTTTAATATTGTCGTAATTCGTTGAACGAGTATTAACCATGAAACTTGAAATCTTCACTCACTTATCCTTCGCTTCTGACACCAATTTGTTACTCCTTCCGAGGTTCTAATGATAAGAGAGGCTTTTATACAACAATAAAAATCTTTATTTAACTTTTCAAATACAACACAACACTTCTTGTACAATATTCAAATATGACCAATATTATTAATTATTATATTAATAACCAATATCTAGTTTTCTCGTTTTGTACTTTCAGGTTTGTAGAACAAGCCAATACTCAGCTGACAAATAAAATTGATCTGAGAGCACTATCAACCTGGCCTTGAAAAAGTAAGTCGAGACTGTGCAATTAATTTGTCCGTAACTTTTTACACTTTTTGAACTACCCTGGATTCCCATAAAAAAATGCACTGCTCTGTACACCATATGTATAGTATATGTCCCATAATTAAAAATGAATCATACTTGTGTTACAATTTCATTAATTTTTCATTAATATATATACGTAGCATAGACCACATAATGAATGACGTATATGTCGCATATGACAAAAAAGCGGACCATCTGGGGTGCGACTTTGAGGTTTTAATCTGGCCACTTAAGAGGTTAAGTATCACAGGGAGCATAACAGTACGTTATTCAGATATACCTTCCCCATCTTTTTCGTTTTATTGTTATACGGGTTATCTTTAAATGTTACCATAACATTATGGGTCTACAATAAGCTTATTGAGCATCATATGCAGCCGGTTTGAATGTACCTAACTTAACTTAATTTCTCTACATTTTATAAGTATTACATTTACAAAATTACTTACCAAGTATAATAGTTGATAATATGAAAAATGGATGATTTGTCAAGGATTGCGATAATGAAACTATTCTTGTTTCTGGGTCAAGAATCCATTGACTGGCTCCTGTAGCAACACATATAGACACGGCTACCAGCACAACTGAAAATTAAGAGTTAGTTCCATTACAAAATATTGTGTTATGAACTCAATACTTCTCCATCTGGTCGTGGAAGGGTGTAAACAGGCTATAACTTCTGTTAATCGCCTCTCGAAAGCTTTTAAATCTGCAACAATATCTATTTTATAGGTTACGACATGTTTCTAAAAACTATTTCCATACCTTCACATGCTGTCTGTTCTAAAGACATTTTAACTTTAAAAGCAAATTTAATACTTAAATATTCACTGTAGCTCCTTACTTCCGACCAAAAACCAAACTTTTATTTATTTCAGTTACTACATAGTACATAGTACTTACATGGATAAATGTGGATAAATGTTAAATAGATTTAGCAATTTTCTGATATATATGAAATAAATATATGGTAATTTAGGAATACTTATAGAATAAATGAAATAATTAGTAAATAAATAAAGAACACCTAATATATGCAAGGTAGTTCCCCTACAGACGTCATTCGGGGAAATTCGAAATTCGTTAAAAAGAACGAAATTAACTAAACAGTGTACTAAATACTGAATCAAATCAATCAATTGCGAGTCTGTAAAAAAAAATCATTCTTTTCAAATTCACTCTCTACCGACTCGTTCGATTCGTGTTTCGTTCGGAAATAAAAAAAATAAAACAACGTAGCATGAGAACGAAATCAAACAGCTTATAGATATTCTGTGGTCCTACTACTATGATGATGATACTTGATACTTATGTAGTGTTACATCGGGCACTTTTCAATATTCACCGGTGAGTAATTGGTGAGCTACCGGTGGAAAATAAAATCCGCAGAAGCGTTTCAATATTCACCGGTTACGCAAAATTCTATGTTTCTAAATTAACCGGTGGAATCAGCTGATCGCACCGGTACAGCACCATACTCACCGGGTTTTGAAGGTGGAATTTCGGTTTATTAGGTGACCATAACCTAATATTAATTTGGATTTAAATATTTTTTTATTTCTGAAGATAGTAAGTATATCCTAATCAGTTTATAGGTATGTAGTAGGTATATAGGTAAAAAAATAATAAATAAAATGGATAGTTGGAGGCCCGTTTTAATGGAAGCTGGAAAACTATTTATTAATGGCAATAATATTGTATTGGAGCATATTGAAAGTAAAGTACTTAAATAATATTTAAAAAGAACAAAATATCTACTTAAAAATCCAATATTTTTAAACTCAAAATCAAAAATAAAAAATACTGCTTCGTTTGACAGTGACTGAAATTACAACCAGATTCACCAGAAGCGTTTCACTTAAAACCAAAAACCAAATGCAACCGCACATTTACCGGATTTTTTTGGCATTTACGGGTAGTATCCACCGGTGCAGGTGAATATTGAAAAGTGCCCATCAAGAACCCTAAACAAAGAAGGACTGATCAATCAGTAACAGCCAATCACATTTGTTTATCACTTATGTGACGTCAGTGGATTCCCTTTAGCGGGAGATTTTAAATTTAAATATCCTCTTTGTTTTAATTTGACAGCTTTAACCTTTTAACATAAACTATATATGTCACATTGTCATGTAGAATGTCTCGGTTGTCTTTGGAATGTCATTACTGTCATCAGTCATGTTGTTAGAATGGAAAGGTACAAGGATTGTTAACTGTTTACAGGATTGCTCGATCCCTATACTACAATGTAATCCATAATTGTGACGTCATCAAAGATCCAAAGATCTCGAACTTGTAGAAATAGGTACACTTTATACTGTTATTACAAACTTTAATAAATAATAATATTAATAATCATTCAAATACGAAAATTCTTTTGTAAATGTGAAATATAACAAACACAAAATAGGTATATTTCGACAATTCGATTACATAGATCTTCGATGACCAGAAAGGCGGATGACAAAATTGAACGATCGAGCAATCCTGTAAATAGTTAACAATCCTTGGGCATGGTCTATCAATGACCGTGACGTCAGCTATTACACAAAATTAAATAAAATACTTGCAAACAAAGATAACAAAATAAAATAAACGTCGATTATGGAATTATAATACTCGATTCATACACGAAAACTAAAATAATAGTTGATTAATATCAATATTTCTTATCATAGATTATTTCTTATTTTAATTCAAACTGCATTCTGTGTACCGATCTACCTACCGAATATAATTCTAACCTAAATTTTACAATTTGAAGAGATAATGGGTGCGTTTCGAATCGCGCATTATGCACATTTTGCTTCCTACGTTCGTTCCAATTCACGCATTCTGCACGTCGTAGCATCCATAGCTCCTCCTACTTTTGGCTTCGTAGCACGCAGGAGCTGCATCTTGTACGAGGTGATGCGTTTATGCATTGCGTGCAACTTAACCTCATTTTTTCAACTTTCGAAGGGAAGGGAACTGATTCTGTGGTGTGGTGTTGCTAGTTTCAATCAATTCGTTTGCAAGAACAAGAATGCCCGAAATTTTGCTGGTTTCTCCATCACGAATTTAAATAAATTCTAAATTGTTCACAAAAGTAACTGTCAATGTGTCAAAAGCCGTTCCGAAATGCATGAGCGCATCACACGCATTTGCTAAACGGAACGCTTTTATGTGTCACTGCAGCAGATGCGTTTGATGTACGATTTGGAATGCACCCAATAAGAAGCACTACTGTAAATAAATACCACCCTATAATATGAAAATGACAACTTGATAATGATAACCCTCGGGCCTTTAAGGTGCCGAGAATGGCACCTTAAAGTTTGCATCTGAAACTTATAGTGCAAGTGTAAAAGGCAAAGGAAAAATTACTGTGAATACAAAAAATGATGCATTTAACTTGAATGAAGCTCTTTATATACCAGAATTGTCGACAAACTTAATATCAGTTGGCAAAATAACAGAAAAGGAGCACACAGTATTGTTCACAAAGTATAATGCTTTTATACGAGACAAAACAGGCAAGATGGTATTACAAGCTCGAAAAGAAAATGGCTTAGGTATACTATATAAAATCCAATAAGGTAGAAGAAAAGTCGAATAATGTTCAAGAAAATGAAATAATGAAGTGGCATAGAAAACTAGGTCATCTAAATGAGACAGACTTAAAAATGGCCTTGAATAAAGAATTAATGAAAGGACTAAAATTTAATTCTAGTGAAAAAATGAATGACTGTGAGACTTGCATTAAAGGAAAAATGTCACGCCTACCATTTCCTACAACTGAAGGGAATAAAACAAAAGAACCTTTGGAAATAGTCCACACCGACGTCTGTGGGCCAATGAGAGTCGAAACATTAACCGGTTCAAGATATTTTGTTACTTTCATCGACGATTACACAAGATACTGTAGTGTATACTTTATAAAAACGAAGAACGAAGTACTTGATAAATTCAAAGAATATAAAAATGAAATGGAAAATTTTACAAAGAAGAAAATTCTGAATTTGCAATCAGACAATGACAAGGAATACTGTAATAGAGAGTTCGATGAATATTTAAAAGAACATGGTATTCGAAGAAGGCTATCCGCTCCTTATACACCTCAGCAAAATGGTCTTGCTGAAAGAAAAAATAGATCATTGCTGGACAAAGCAAGGTGCATGATGATCGAGTCAAATGTACTTACCGAGTTGTGGGCAGATGCTGTATTTACTGCAAATTATTTGATTAACCGAAGTCCAGCTAAAGCTTTAAAGAATGAAACACCATATCAAAAATGGGTTGGTCGCAAACCATCGGTTAACTATTTGCATGTTTTTGGTTCAAAAGCATTTGTTCTAAATAAAAACAAAAGACAAGGTAAGTTTGCACCAAGGGCAGTAGAAGGAATATTCCTAGGATATGCTAAATATACAAAAGCTTATAGAATATATGTACCAAGTAAAAAAGATGTGATCGTAAGCAGAGATGTGGAAATATTAGAAAAAATGTTCTATGAGAAGAGTAACAATGAAATTAATGATATAATGAGTGACTGCTATTTAGAATCTAATTCAACAAATTTTGATGTTCATGAACCCACACAAAACATAGAAAAGGGAGAAGTAAATGAAAGTCAAGAAAGAAGGGAAGTTGAATTGGTGATCCCCAATTCAACCAGGCAGGAGTTCCAAGGCATAAACAACGATGCCGAAGATATTGATGAATCAGTTCCAACACCATGTGAACAAGAACCATCAAATGTTGAAATAAATCAAAGACAAGAAAAACCTAACCTTCAAAATACAAGTATCCGATCTAAATGCGAAAGAAAACCTCCGATATGGTCAACAGACTATGAATTAGAAGATGAGTTCACTTACCTCTGCGAGTTTGATAATGAAACAGACGAAGAAAAATGGCATGAAGCCATAAAGTCTGAAATGCACATGTTAAAAATGGGACATGGAAAATAAAGAAAAAGGAAAATAACATGAAGATGATTGATTTCAAAATGGGTTTTAAAGACAAGATTGGACCAAATAATACAGAGAGTAAAAAAGCTCGACTTGTAGCAAAAGGGTTCACTCAAAGACCTGGAATCGACTACAATGAGACGTTCGCTCCTGTAGTAAAATTGAGTTCGATTAGGCTATTATTAGCGATGGCTGTAGAAGAAGATCTGAAACTCAATCAACTCGATGTTACAACAGCATTCCTAAATGGTGATTTGGAAGAAAACATAGCAATGAAGAAACCAGAATATTTAGAAAAGTATTTGACAGAAATTATGATTGATGAAGGATGAAATGAAGACCTTAACATATTTAGTAAAGCAAAAAGTATGCTAGAAGATATAAGAAATATAAAAGGCGAGAAAATATGTCGACTACAGAAGGCACTGTACGGTTTAAAACAATCAGGGAGACAATGGTTTATAAAATTAGACACTGAATTAAAAAATCTAGAGTTTATTCCATCAGAAGCTGATCCCTGTGTATATTCCTTTTTGAAAGGAGGAGTTAAAATAGTCATAGCCATCTATGTCGACGATCTGATCATCGCATATTCGTGTGAAAAGAAATTAAGAGAAATTAAGAAAATATTAATGAGAAAATTTGAAATGAAAGATCTGGGAAAACCAAAATATTTTATAGGCATAGAAATAAATGAAGGAAAGGATGGTTTAAAGTTAACCCAGCAGAGATATATAGAAAAAGCATTAACTAGATTCAATATGAAAAATTGCAAACCTGTGAGTACCCCTATAGAACCACATTTAAAATTAGAAAAGAAAGAATTGTGTGATAATCTACCATATCAGAATTTAATAGGGACATTAATGTACTTGGCTGTAGCTACCAGACCTGACATTATGTATGCGGTAAGCTACCTTAGTCAATTTAATAACTGCTATGGGGAAGAACATTTCAAATGTGCAAAACGTGTACTTCGCTATCTTCAGGGTTCTAACACCCGTATGCATAGTCGATAGTCGATTGCCAGCGACTTGCCAGTAGAGATGTGTCGGTATTTGAATACCGCGATTTTGGAGCGGTATTTTAATGGAACCGTTCCATCGCGTTCCAGATTGACGAAATAACCGGTTACTGAGTAACGATTGTGCTGTACTGGAAAAACGGATTTCTTGTTTATTTTAAGAGATCCGTGACTGGAAAGGAACAAAAAAAGGGAACTAATATGCCACTGCGCGGTATTTTGTCGCGGTATTTTTCTGGAGCTCTCGCGAAAGTAACGCGACAGAAGAGGAACCGGTATTCCCATCTCTACTTGCCAGAGATTCGCCGTTCGCTGGATGAAATTTCCAATGCACAGTCGTTCGCCAGCAAAATCAAGCATGCGCATTAGTCTAACTCTTGGCGAAACGTCGGAGAATCGCCGGAGATCGCAAGTAGCATCTCTAGCAATTCTCCAGAAAGCAAGTAATCCATTTTAATTGTGTTTTTGAGATTGTTTCAACAATGGATCGTGATTTAGATATATTCTATAATGCAAACAGAGATTTTTTTTATTTAGAAATACATATGTCACGTCGATAAGTAATTAAATCTTACAGGTACATTTGAGAAGAAATGAATATTGTTAATTATTGCAGATATATCAGAGATTTGGAGAACCCTATGGAAAAATTTTATCTTTTCCGTTTAGAAAAGAAATAGTTCTTGTTGTTTCGTGATATTTCGTGATAATTTTCTTATTGTTTAGTTTTATTTAGTGGGTCATACGGAGTCTTTGTTACTTATTTTGCATTACAATTATTCTGTAATATACTTGTCCTATAATTTAGCTTTAACCTGTAGAATATTATACTTAAAAAAGTGAAAATGAAAATGTTCACTGATCTTTACATTTCAGTATACATGTAAGAAGGTAAATAATTTTCGTATAATAATTTTGTGACTGCACAATAATAATTGTACTTTATTATAACAATATATTATAATATGTTTATTTTTCTAAAAGCTTACATTAAAATAAGGTTGAATTAACTATATTCTATTATTTTTTTTACTTTCGCCTCCTCTTGTGGCATTATTAGCCTAGCAGCTTCTATTTTATACATTTCTTCTTCCATTCGCACCTTATGATCTTCCATTTATGCTCCTTTTTTTTAATTAATTTTAATTTTGCCCGTGTTAAAGCAGTTAAATTATTTTTATGAGGGCTTTATAATAGGGCAACATAATAGGTATTAAATTATAACAGCTGTATGTAATAAATATATTTATATTTACATACTTTTATTTCTCTCCAAACTATGGATATCAAAACAACCACCACCCACAATAAAAATGTATATGCTCTGATTGCTCTGCAGGTAGGTATTTCATTTGTCAAGGGTTTAACTTATCGGAATTCGGAATCGGTTAGGAGAGTACCTACTTGGGGTGTTTAGTGTAAACAACTGCATTGCGCATGATTAACCCCCTGTAGTTGAGGCTATAACTCATCTGGCGATTGGCCAACAGAGAGATCACCGGGCGAACGTCTATGCATTGAAAATTACGCTCCGTCCTTTCGCCAGCGACTCCTCGGCGATGCGGTAGGGTACTAACTTCAGCAAGTCGCTGGCGATCGACTATGCATACGGGTGTAAGAGTATTGGAATTAACCTAAAAAAGGATGGACGCGATGTATATGGTATGGCAGATGCAGACTGGGCCGCATGTTCTGTGCAGTGTTGCCAACCTTTGAGTTATCGTTTTCCCTCCACTTATTTGAAAAATTCCCACTTTTATCAAAAAATTCCCTCCAGCTAACAGAATTGTTTTTTATTGAAAATATTAAAAATCTATTTACTGATATTAAAAAAACAGAAAAACCAGGTACATATATTTAAAAAAATACATATTTTTCTATTGCACACAAAAACGAGGTACAAACTAAACTATGTGAAATATGTAAAAACATGCATACAAAATACGTCAAGTTCACTGTAATATAAGTTTTAATTTTCTTTATTGCTAAGGTTGAAACTCATACATTCTATAATTGTATATTACTGTACTAAGTATGCAAGTAACTGCATATTTAGTACAGTTTACATTATTATTTTGAAAGCTGCTGCGGAGTACACACATTGCGTTTAAATTACCATCACCTATGCGATTACGCTTTTTTGATTTTATGTCTGTTACAGAAGAAAATATTCTCTTCAGCCTCAGCGTTAGAATGCCTCAGCCTCAGCGTGAAAGACGATATACTCATTTAGTATTCTAAAAATTAAAAAGATAAAGTTGTGTCCCGTGTAACATTCACGGGAATTTAGACTAGATTTAAAATATTCCCGTTTTGAGCTAACTTTTTCCCTTTTATATTGAAAATTCCCGCAAAACGGGAAATTTCCCTCTTGTTGGCAAGACTGGTTCTGTGGATAGGAAATCCTATTCAGGATATTGTTTTAAGTATGCAAGTGGGTGCATCAGTTGGGAATCAAGCAAACAATGATCTGTAGCTTTATCGACCGCAGAAGCGGAATATGTTTCCATAACAGAGGCTGCAAAAGAAGCTATACATCTAAAGTTATTACTTAAATATATTGGCATTAAGCAAGCTAATATTTTGATTTATAATGATAATCAAGCTACGCAGAAGTTAAGTAATAATCCAATAGTAAATGCGAGGTCAAAACATATAGATACGAGAATGCATTTTATACGAGACTGTGTTCGAAACGGTACCATAGATGTTGAATATATGCCAACTGCTGAAATGGAAGCGGACATATTTACAAAAGGACTGCCTGGACCAAGACTTGAAAAGTTAAAACAAAGTCTTGGCCTATATTAAGTAGATAGTTTGTTAATGAGGAGGAGTGTTAGAATGGAAAGGTACACTTCACAAACACACCCACAATACACACGTCAGTGGTCCATGGATTTCTGGTATTGACCACTGTTTATGTTCAATGATATACCTATACAATGTAAATGTCTACTTTGGTGTACAAACGAGATTAAGATTAGTAAATTAATATATAAGTTAGTTTGTCCTTTTTATTTGGGTAACTGTAAAAAACTCCAACACATGTCATCATATCAAAGTATTTCTGTATCATATCATAGTAATCTGTGCACTGATTAACAAAACACAAGTTATCACAGTTGTCAAATCGACAACGATTTTTGCACAACGCACTTCAAATCGTAAGATATATATCGTAAAACACATATATATAAGTACTTTAAAATCACATTTGATTGCATTAATACAGTCTCTGAAATAATATTGGGTTGGATATTTTGACTGAAAATATTTGAAATTGCAATTAGAGGCAAATTTGGCAATAGGGGATCCACTGACGTGTTACGACAAATCTGTTGAAAATGACCTTCAAATTTTTATAAATGAATTGATCAGTCCTTTGTTCAGGGTTCATGGTGTTACAAAAGACATAAGTTATGTAGTTCAGTACATCAAACTTTTGAACGTGGAACGCTGAAGTACAGTTCAGGAGCTCTGTGGAGCGCTCTGGACCGCTCCAGGAGCAGAGCTAGAAAGCGCCTCTGTTCTGGTGTTATCTACTTGCTTTGTTCGTTATATTTATTTTTACCATTTCAGTTCACTGGAGTCCAAAGAGAGTTAGTGGATTGGAAATCTCTCAATATTCTCGCGCAATATTAACGACTTTACTTGAATACTTCTTCAAATATAAATTTTTCTATGTACTGCTTGACTGCTTGACCTGCTTGATCTGCTTGACCTGCTTGACCTGGTTGACCTGCTTGCATTACTTAATATAAGTTTGTGTCTATGACAAAATTGTAGTTATTGGAATCAGCGCTGCCTAGATAATCTTGACGGAGTTTAATATTCTGTAGAAAGTTCCGTTTAATATATCTGAAAAATAGTAGGAAATATATTCTACTTTGTCTAATTGGAAGATGCGAAGTTACAATTACGTACTATCCTAGCATCTTTATCACCATAACGGATCATGTTCATCAGACATTTAATTACCTTGTCTGCTGGATGTGGAAAATACAGATAAGTATATAGGTATACAAATCAAAAATCTAGTAAATCGTTGATGTCTAGTATATTTTTAATATTATTTATTGGATTATTTAACTGTTTATATCTTTCTTTATATAGGAATTAAGCCAAAAAGTTAACTAAGAGATAAATTATTAATGAAATTATCAGTCAAATTGATAATTATCAACTTTACTGATAATTTTATTAATAATTTATCTCTTAGTTAGCTTTTTGGCTTAAGTCAAAAGTCAGTGAATATGTTCATTTATTTGAGCTAAGGTAAAATGTCAACTGTTAGCTGCTAATACAGCTCCGTTTAATCAAACAGACAACTACGCAAACGTACTAAAAAATAAATAGCTGCTAATAAAATAGCAGCTATTTTTAACTGCTAAGTAAGGTTAGCAGTAACAGGAGTAGCTGCTATTTAAAAATAGCGGGTTCGACACATTACTACTGGAGTGTGATGTCAGCGAACCTCGCGCAGTTTAAAATGATTCATTAAAATCGGTCACTTTGTACTTGGATAACTTCGCTTAATTACAATTCTTTAATAAATTAGGTTGATTCTACCTTTACTTATATACCAGTATAACGTTTGATATTAATAAAATAGTAAAATTCAATTTAGTGGAAAAGGCCCATTGTTGAGACGAACGCAGATCAATATGTGATTGCTTTTAACATCCTACCGACTGCGCCAGTCATATTCTTCTGATTGAAAAATGTAGTTTTTTAAAACTATTGAAATAATAAATTCTAACTAATAACAAAAGAACTTATTTATTTATTTGTTTACAAGTTATAAGAGTAGTATATCTGATAAAGTGAATACGTAATGGGAGTCAGTACGCCTTTTTATAGTTTCCTTATCTCAATTAACCACGCGTTTTCTAGATAATAGAGAGTTTTTGAACCCCTTAAATTTTAGCACGTCGTTATCGTTATCGTTATTCTGCGCATGCGCAGTGCCAAAAATAGTATCATTTTTGGCACTGCGCATGCTCAGAATAACCATAACCATAACGATAACGTAAATTTTAAGGGGTTCAAAAATTCTCTAATGTTTTAAATGTCAACATTAGCATCTGTCATATTAATATTTTGTGTTTTGTTATATTTTTAAAAAATCACATTACATTACAATGTTTGCGGCTACTCATATTTGGTGATGTCCGTGATCACCGCCGCCTAGATTGACTACGTTTTAAGAAAGCAAAGAAATCGCGGCGGCGATGTCCGTGATAAACGAAGAGGGAAGTATACGTCGCATCTCTCATGTTTGTCATATATTTGGAAGATAATGCTCTATACGCGATTCTTGCTAAGCAATACGCTACCTACTGACGGCACGCACAACTAACGCATGGGGTATTGGTTCAATTTTGCGTATGTATGTCTATTGTGAATTTTGAAATATCCGTTGTTATATTAGTTAATTGCTTTGATTAGATATGAATCATTATTGTTGTGAGCGTCATTGTTCCTCTTGTACAAAGAAAAACCCCGAGATCAGTTTCATACTTTTCCAAAAGCGGGAAAATCTGGAGCTATCGCGGAAACTATAAGTTGAGCATTACAGAGTTACAGGAGACAAGTATGGATAAAGAAGTTAAAGAACGCAGAGTAGAGAGTGTGCTCTTTACCATTCTCTAAGGATGACTATTTCCATAAAGGTATGTATGCTGTATGCCCAATAAAGAATTTGACATATTTTGAGGTTAAGCTTCATTTTCAGATTGAACGCTCGAAAAATATTGAAATCTATTTTAATTTTATATCACTACTTACCCCTTTCAAAATAGTTTTACAGCTTTTTACATGGTATAAGTTCTCGACAACAAATCTTTGATGAATAAAATTTCAAACGTCAGTGTCAGTGAACGTAGGTTAGTATAGGTTACTGCCATTTTGGCGCTTCGATCTTAAAATCAATCACGTATATAGATTTTATATTATATTATACACAGATTAAAGATAGTTTTATATGCTAAATTCACTCTTTGTCTCTGCCTTTCGGGAAGGCTCGATGTAGGTATGTAAATATCTATCCATATCAATAGGAAGATTTTGAACCCCTTAAATTTTACGTTATCGTTATTTTGAGGATGCGCAGTGCCAAAAATAATACTCTTTTTGGCACTGCGCATGCTCAGTTCAGTATAACGTGCCAAAATTGAAGGTGTTCAAAAACTCTCTATTTATCTATGCTTGCATTGCTTGCTCCCTAGGATCTTCTAGGAACTCACAGACTTAGGAATTTTATCTTATCTTTCTCTTCTTCTCTCTTATCACCGGTCCTGTGCTTATCACTTTGCTTATCACTGTGTGTGTAGGATATCGTGATCGTGTCTCTTATCAATATCATAGATAAAATATACTTCTGTTATCTACTTACGTCTGTGATCTGTGTGACCTATTGCTTTGAATTTTGAATGAATATTTTTTCTTTTAAACAAATTATTACATGTAATTTATAATTTAAACCAGAGCATATTATAAACATAACTTTAGTATGTCTGTGATCGTAGTAGAAAATAAAGATGAAGTTATACAAAAACTTTGTGAATTGATAGAGACCACAGCGGGCACTAGTATTCGTGAAACAGGAGTTTTCAAAGTAGGTGTATCTGGTAAGATTACATTAAAACGTCAGTCATTACTATTGAATAAAGTAAGGTAATTTCTCGCAATGTTTCAATGTGCCCGTTAGAATAGATTATATCTACCTATATCAGTTTTATTTAGTTAACATTAGTTAATACAACATTATTTGTCTTAGGTGGATCTTTAGCTACATTTTTGACTATTGGATTACCTAAAATCAAGACAGATTTTAGTAAGTGGAGAATATTTTTTTGTGATGAAAGATTAGTTCCTATAGATAATCCTGACTCAACATTTGGGCTTTATAAGAGTAAATTAATTGACTCGAAGGTCGTTAATTTAAAAGAAGAACAGTTTGTAACTGTACAGCAAGATGTTTCAGGTATGTAGATTTAAAAAAATGCAGACATTGTCGGTGTAAGAATGCATTCTGAACATATATTATCTTAGAAAATAACAAAGTAAAATACTGGTATGATCTACCTACTGACTTTGAATATGATGTGTATTTCTATGAAAATTTACTAAACTACACAATGTGGTGGATTATTTTATGATATTGTTTGCAGCACTAGTCAAGTAAGTACCTACAGTAGTAGGTATAAGGGTAGCTTTTTGCAATGAAATACTACAAAGGACTGTGGGTGATCCACACTTTTTATCAAAGATTATATTTATATTTTTGGGTACCTATAGGTATACCTGTAGAATATGAAGCGAGGTATGGCCCAATTTATACCAATGTTTTTACCCTATTAAAAAGATTTCATGTTCATGATTATATATGTATATAATCATGAAAAAATCATCAAAAAAAATTATCAATAAGTTATAAGGGTCAAAGCGTAATGGAGCTGTGATACAAAGTCGTAACAGTTATGATAAATGAAATGAGTAGATTATAAGCATTGATACATGCACATTGAATCCTTACATACAGCATTCGATCGCAGCTTGTCGCTAAAATATGCTATTCACTTTTAAAATGTTGGTTAGTGAAGACTATTATTTCTATTGTGCTGGTGCGAAATGGTTTATTTTAAATAGAAAACATATACCTATTAAATGGATCTCATCATCTTTACAGCATGCATAAGAAGTATTGTATCTTATTGTACCATATACAAGGGAAATGAAATCTCTGAAGTGGGAAGTGGGAGAATTTTTGGATTTGAAACCATAGTTATCAGCCACCTAGATATTTTTGGAGGTGTTAAGTTTTGTATTATGTTTTATTCACAACCATAATATATAGGTAATAAGGTTATTACTGACTTTTTAGAAGTTTGGATATTAATCATTAAATTTTACTTCTACTTCTCCAGGTCGGGAAGTGATCATTTTCTACCCGAGGGTGGGAAGTAAAACATCTGAAAAATACCATGCTATGATGTTTCTATTTTGAGTGACATAACTTTGACAAGTCATCAGTTATAAAAAAACCTTGAATATTTCTTTATGCTTATACAAAATCAGTTTACCATAAAAATAAGTTGAATTGTGTGGCATAGTAACAGAATAATGAAAAAATAATGAAAAGTCCAGGAAAAGTACAGTTTTCTTTGTTGAGTGACTATTTAGACCAGGGCCGCCGCTAAGGTGTTGGCCGCCCGTGTGCAACTCAATATTTGCCGCCCCCCCTTCTTTCTGTCTAGGTACCAATAATTAACACGTTGACTGCCCATTACGATATAACTCGTAGTTGGCAGTCTGCTGCTGGACGCCCACTACGGTATAACTCGTACTTGGCCGGCCGATCTATATTGCCAACTACGACTATTCTCGTTGGAAATACGTGATAACTATATGTATTGGGCGTCTGTGGCAAGTCCATTCTGTGCCTTGCTGGCGACGGGAAATGAAACAAGTTTAAAATAAAATAGTTTATTCAGAAAATAAAAAACGTTCACATTTTAAACTAAAGTATGCTACAAAGTACCTATATAAAATAGTTTTAGATATGATATTTTTTGAAACATTCTTCTACACATAAGGCAGGTTTGACTTCACAAACTGGACAAAAATACCTCGTTTCGCGTCGGCGTTTTTCAGCAGTACAAACACGGCAAGGTTTCGTTGGTCGTAACTTTTTTTCGGTCGGTGGTATAGTTTCCAGATAATGAAAATTTTCAGAATATGTGGATTTATTGTTTGCTTTGGGCATTTTATTTCCAATTAGTATGGCTATAAATTTTTCCCTGAATTTCAATGTCCTTATTTGTGAGTTGGTTGCTTTTTTGTATAACAAATGGGCATTATGTATATACATTTCAATTATATGCAAAAATATTTTCTTAGGCCATCTAATGGTTTTTCGCAAAGCGGAATAATAAGACAACATTTGGTCGGATCTGTCAACGCCGGACATTCCATTGTTGTAGTCTTTGATAATATTCGGTTTTATAGATATTTTTCCATTTCTATTTTGTACTTCAACACACTGTACTTTATGCATGTTGGATATAGTTAGGACTTCTGTTTTATCTTTCCACTTGCACAGAACAACTGAGTCATTTCTGCACCATGTAACTTCCCCTTTTTTAAATTTTTTTGTTATCAAATCTTTCGATAGGCCTTTTCTGTTCGATCTGAGGGTCCCACAGACGTATGTTTTCCTAGCAGTGAGTGCTTTCGTTAGCGGGACAGAGTTGTAAAAATTATCTGTGAAAAGTATGTAACCTTTGTCCAAGTAGTCTTCCATTAATTCAAAGACGACATCTGATGCATGGCCCATTTCAGTAGATGTTTCCGACTTGCCGCAATATATTTTGATTCTCAGGACCATCCCATTTGACTCACACAGCTCGTAAAATTTAACACCATATTTGTGCTTTTTATTTTTGATATATTGTCGGAAAAACAGTCGTCCACGCCAAAGTACCATGGACTCGTCTATACATAAACTTCTGTCGGGAACATATTTCTCACGCATTGTTTTATTGAAGTGATTCACCACTGGCCTTATTTTATAGAGTCTGTCGTTGCTGTCTAGAGAATTATCAGCAAATTGTAGGAAACGTAAAATCAGCTGAAATCTGTTACGGCTCATAATTGAACTCCAAAATGACATTTTGTATAGAATATCGGTACTCCAATAATGCTCAATACTTGGAAGTGTGCAAGGCCCCATATGCAGTAATAAACCAAGAAAAATTTTTATTTCTGCACTGTCAACATTTTTCCAACGTGTAAATCGGGAAGACCTTCTGATTGGCCCCCTTTTTCCTATTTCTTGATTGGCATACAAGTTAGTTTGCACAACAAGGTGATTTAAAAATTCTTCTGTGAAAAAAAGGTCAACCAAATTTTGAATAGTCAAATTTTGGGGGTCGAATTGCAAGCCACAATTCTCTACAAAATTAAATTCAGGTGGATCCTGCTCAATTTGACACCAAGAAACTATTTGCTTAGTATTCGTACTTTGCTGCTGAATGCCTTCTTCATTTTCTTCGGCTTCATTTTCTTCGAGTACATTGTCTTCAGGCTCAGTATCTTGTGAACTTGTATCTGACGGTTCATAAGTTTCGTCAATATCTGAATTGTCCCCTAAAAAGTCTTCCCACTCAGATTCATCCATATTCGCATATTGCTCTAATTCTCTTTCAGTTAGATTTCGTTTTTCCGCCATATTTGGTTGTGTATGCTGCCGTTCTTGCAGCTCGCATAAAACTAAATGATTGTAATATAATGCAAGATTCAACTCGTTCCGAAAGGTAGCGTGCGCTGAGACAATACGTAGCTATAAGAAATTGATGGAGGGGGCGATACGAGATAACCCGTAGCTGGCGCAAGGAAACGTTTAGTCTCTCATAGGGCCAACTACGAGATAATTCGGGCGATGTTTTTTTGCAAAAACAAAAATTTTTTTGTCACATACAGTATGAAAAATTCATAATTTTACTTTTTCCTATTGTATAAAGTAGCTTACAGATTGTGGCGTCCGGAGTCGGACTTAACAAATGGCCGGTGGCAGTCAACGTGTTAACAAAATGTATGAAAGTTGCATAGTTACTTTTTTTACATATGTATCAATAATAGTAATAATTAGTAATACTCACTCAAAAAATTAAAGTAATATCCAACACAGCCAAATCTAGGAAGTCTCCACATTCAAGTACAAAAGTCCATTAAAATAGATAACTAAATAACATTTCTATGTAATTAAAAACGAACTTTTCGGGCTTTGGTTTCGGAAAACTTTTTGACAATGTCTTTAATATCCAATGTTATTTTCTTCCCTGCTTTTGATCAAAAATGATTCTAGTGCACCGCAAAGGTTTCTTTTCTCCTCAGTGTTTGACTCTTTTTTTCTGTCTATATGGAAAACCCTAAAGTCGTTTTCGTTTTGTTTTTCTTTCGAACATTTTAAAGTAATCACAAAAAATTTCAAAACAGCGCGAATTTAACAAATTAAGGCAAAAAACACTTTACTTAATATTGTTTCTCTTGTTTGTCCAAACCGTAACCGTACCCGTGAATAATAATATTTTTGAAAAATACTAATAATAAATTATTGCTCTATTCGCGACGGTTGCGTAAACAAAATTATACATATCTATCAACTATCAACGTACTGTTTAAACCAAACAGCAAACCCGTTGCCGGTAAATAGGGAACTAAAAATTAAAAGAAAGATGAGACCATATTTTCTTTCCTTAACGATCAAAACTGCAGTTCGACGTATCCATCCCCCATCCTATAAAGAAAAACATTTAAATATTTAAAAAGTCAAAAGCCGCGAGCCGAAATTTATTGCTACGTTTATTTACAAGAACCGATAACGCACGTTGCGCAGCGACGAAAAATAATTTGTCATATAAGCAAAACGGCAGTTTCAAAGCTAGATATTGTACAATAATATTTCTGTTTGTATTAGGATGAAAGAAAGAACAAATTAATATATTACGGCTGTCGTTAACTTAATACAAGGAATAAAATAATGGGGTTTCAGCCAGTTAAAATAAGAATATATTTAATTTCTTTTTTTAAAAAACCAAGCTTTCGCTCAAATTTTTGAGCTTCATCAGGGCTTTAATGTTATCAGAGGGGTCTCTTTGGCCGCCCCTATTACTAGCCGCCCGTGTGCGGTGTATACTTTGCACACATGGTAGCGGCGGCCCTGATTTAGACACGGGACTGTCAATTGAGATGTGCTTAAGCCATCCCACATGGTCAAATCATTTGTATCTCCGTATCAGTGGCGTAGTAACTGAATAATGGAAAAATAATGAAAAGTCCAGGAAAAATATAGTTTTCCTTTTCGAGTGACTATTTAGCCATGGGACTGTCAATGGAGACGTGCTTAAGTCATCCCAAACAGTCAAATCAATTGTACGTCCGTACCAGTAGCGTAGTAACTGAATAATGTACCAATAATAAAAAGTCCAGAAAAAATACAGTTGACGTTGTTGAGTGACTATTTAGCTACGGGACTGTCGGTGGAGATGTGCTTAAGCTGTCCCACATGGTCAAATCATTTGTATGTCCGTACCACACTGAGAAAATACTTTATAGACCATGATTAAAACTGTATTAATCACAGGAAAATATCTCAATAACAGGAGACAGGTACGTTCTGTAGCTACTACTATTAAAGTCATCTTGCCGATGTTACTTTAATAACCATCGATAAGCTGAATTCATAACAAATATAGTGGCAGACACTATTCACAACACTTCCTGTAATAATATCTTAACATTGATAAAGCCAGGGATAGATTGCTCTCGCTTTATGACATTTGGAATAGAGTTTTTACCGCCATCTATGATTTCTTCACAAAACTTTCGAAAAGTTTCAGTAGAATAGTCAGGATTCTTTACACTGTTTTAAAAGTTTTAACTTTTTTTTGACGTTTTTTATATTGGTAATGTTTGGTTACGCTATTAAACCCTTGCCGTTTAAAACTCAATTTTAAATTATTTAATGGATTAAATGTAGACATTATACTTGGTGTGTACTGTCTACTTTTAATCCATTAAATAATTTTAAATTAAGTTGGCACCGGCAAGGGTTTCATTGCGTTACTCATGACGTGTAGGACTTGAAATCTTGAAAACTTTCTTAGTTTTTTTTTTAAGTAATCACTTTATCTAGAAAATTAAGAGAAAACTATAAACATTTTGAAAGAAATGAAAAGTTATTGAACTAATCATTCAAAATTAAAGGGAAAGTTCATTTGAGCCTAACATTGGTAACTACGAAAAGTGATTACAATAAGCCAGTATAATATGGTACTTCAGATCAGTGTTAACATAAGACAAAGTTCATTTTCATACATCAAATTGGTTTAAAAACTTAATTTCAATTACCACCTATATAGGGATGTATCTACAGCATTGAAATTTTATCTTCACAGTTAGCCACACAATATGTTGTTTTCCTTGAACTCATTATCAACAGGGATATGATAAATAAAAGTTTAAACTAATTTAATAGTGTTCAACTTTAGGTAGGAGTGGTAGGTAGGTAATGAGTATAACCTAACCTATAACCAAGATTGGTTTCTAGCAACTAAATCTCATTTGCTCCCTAGATAATAATTCCACTCGCATCTTTTATGCATTTCTTTTATAAACACTCTCACAGTATCAAGATGTTTATGTTAACACCGGAGACAACAATTTAACACAACACCATTAGCTAATAAGTTTCTGAGTTACCTATTTCAATCAACGGTAAGAGCTGAAACCCTTTTCTCTTCTTTCTTTAATGGACGTAATAGAAATTTTCAAATTCTAACTTCAACTCGCGATTAAAATCAATAAAAGTAGATAAATATTAATCAACAGTACACAACAAAGAATGGTACAAAATGCATTGACATTGACAGCACCAGATTATAGGACTTCTCCATCTGCAAGCGCAATTGCGTATTATTATTATTGTATTGGCTCAATGCCGTCAATATCTAACACCTAAATCAAATTGGTGTGGAACTATAATAACTCGAAGAAACTTGTGAGCAGAATAAGAGATGGCGCTAGTGAGGACTGAATTCCAACTATTCCTATTCAAGTTACACACCCCTGTATCTTAATAAAGGTTATGTAGTTCAGTAAGAAAAGTTGTTACCTAAATTATATACTGCCACTATTATGAAAAATAGTCAATAATTAACAGATGTTCATAATGATACATAAAATACTTAGTAAAGGTTATTTATGTACCTTCATATGATTATTAAAGAATGTTAATAGTGGTTAGATTTTATTTTTGTTTTCATAGAAATCGAAAAGTTATCACTATTAAATAAAATTACTGCTGCTAAAATGTTTAATAGGGTTTATAATTGCACTTTAATAGTGACTGTATTTAGGTTTTGGTACCACAGATAATGAAAATGCTACTGTAATTAAGGTAGCTTTTCAGAGTTTTATGGTTATATACAGGGTGATCCAATTTTAGATAGTCAAAATTTTAAGGGCGAATAGAACTTCAAGAAATTGGCCGTATTCAGGGAAACATAGGACTCCAGCGCTTTACCACTTCACGTTCGCTGAATCGACATTTTAAACGCAAGCTTAAAGTGACATAATTTTTAGTAATTCATAGTTCCGTTAATGAACATGTAGACTTAGGAGTAACGATAACCTCAAACCTATCCTGGTCCACTCACATTACTAATGTCGCAAAAAAAGCCAACCAGAGGTCCTACTTATTGTTTAAAACTTTTCAAAACCCTAACCCTAGATTATTTTCTCTTTTATTCAAAACATATATCCGGCCAATTCTCGAATATGCTAACATAATATGGACACCGCACTTAATAAAAGATATAAAATTCTTGGAAAACGTTCAACGGAAGTCTACTAGGCAAGTCCAGTGTCTGAGGAATCAATCCTATCAAGATCGGCTTCAAGCTCTAAACCTCCCACTTCTATCAGAACGAAGAAATAGAGGTGACATGATTTTCACATATAGGTTGCTACATGATCACTTTACGCAAGACATCAGAGAGCTATTAGAATTAAACACAGACGACCGACTCCGTGGCCACTCACTTAAACTCAAAAAAGAAAATTTCAGGACAACGATAAGACAGAACTTCTATTCCAACCGAATTTTTAACAACTGGAATCGGTTACCCAGTGATGTGGTGACTTCAGTGAGTGTAAACTCGTTCAAAAATAAATATGACTTATTTAAAAATGGTGAAATGCTTTGATGTAAAGACAAGACATTTAGTTGGGTATCCTGTATTGTGTCTGCAAATTAACTTCACAGAACATATATTCTTGTTTGTATCTTTTTATACAGTTATATTATTTAAGTCGTACTTTGTAATTTTTATTTAATTACTTTTACTTATAAATATGTACATATACTGTTACCTATAAGGATTAGCTGTACTGTAACAATTTACTATTGCCATTCTTGTCAATCTATTGTTTATTTTTAGGAGCATAATAGGTTTCGACCTCTGCTCTTCTCTTTAGTTTAATAATAATATTTTGTAATTAATATTAATAATAATTAATTTTATCGCTTGATGGAACTATTCAGCGATCCAGCGGGAAAAATATATGCTTTACCACTTTAATAAAGCGCTGCAGTGCTTTAATACAGCGCTGCAGCTATTTGAATAAAGCACTGAACCGCTGCGGTTCCCTGAATGCGCCCAATAATGCCAGTTTATAAATTTAGTAATTTCAAGACCTTCTGGAGAAGACATGGAACTTTGAAATTTGACATTTTGGAGTTGCTTCTTGAGAATTAAGAAGTTTCTGATGCAAATTTAGTTTGTTGTTAAATACTTGTTCTTTAAGAAATGGGTATTGAAAAATGATATTAAAGGTAGAAGAGTAGTGGCATCACTTTGTGTAATGTTAACCAAAGTAATACTTGACTGCATGTTGACAACAAAACTTATGAATGACTTTTAAAAATATTCAGTAATAAAACCCTTTTTTAATACAATTATCTAATTTACTGCAAAAATTGAAACTGATAAGAAACATCCCTTAGAAAAAACTGGACCTAACAGAAATTCTCAATTTATAATAAGAAAAGGAAGTTCCTTTTTCCTCCTTATAAGGCCAGAATAAAAAAGTTTACAAAATTGGCATTTTTTTAAATTCCACTCACCATTAAAATGTAGCTATTTAAAGTTGAATCATATTCCACCTGTATTCACACAATAAAAATTTTGGAGTGAAGACAAACGAAGATGAATAACCTATAGATGTTTCATAGTTTTTCAGTGGACCAAATATAAAAACTACAGCTTCTAATTTCTTCCAAGATAACAATAAAACACATCATTCGAAAAAAATAAGATGTTTTATTTTCTATTATAAAATATTTGTAACAAAATAAAAAAATCTAAAATAAATGGGATAAATAATGTTTTTGGGTTATTTCATGGCGCTTTTTTTATTTTTATATCAATAAAGAGGTTTTTCCATATAAATAAAAAATATTTCCGGTTAAACTAAAAAGCAACACATTTGTTGTGATAAAATCATCAGTCATCACTAATTATAGTAATAAAGTAAGTAGGTAATGTATTTTCAGCTGAGGATGCAGCTTTGGATTATGCTCAGAGAATGCAGACATTTTTTCCAGGAAGTACTTTGCCTAGATTTGACATGTTACTTTTGGGTATGGGTCCTGATGGCCATACATGTTCCCTTTTTCCTGGACATAGTCTGTTAAATGAAAAAAGTAAATGGGTAGCATATTTGACAGATTCTCCAAAACCTCCACCAAGTAGAATTACACTAACTTTTCCAGTAATTAATAATGCAAAAGTGTGTGTTTTTGCAATGTGTGGAAAAGAGAAAGCTGATATGGTTAAGGTGAGGAAATAAATTTTTCTGTATAGGTATATAAATATTAATTAATGAAAAAATAGATGATTTCATAAGAAAATAATTGTTATACACACTATTTTAATGCCTTAATGTTGGAAAAAAGTGAGAGCGACTGGTGATGGCGGTGCAAACTCCGTGCAGAATCTATTACAGAGCTCAAAGATAAATATCAAGATTCAAGAATCTCTTGTTTTTTATTTAAATTTGAAATAATAAAGCATTAAATAAGTAAATGTTGAAAATTGAAATAGTTATTCGTGAGGAATATTCAGGAAATGTTTGGGAAGCTAATACGCTCTCCCTGGGCACGCTCCATCATAGCAGCAACCTTAAATCACCTCTCCCTCCTACCATACATCTGTAAAATTTATTAAATTTCAGACTATGCCTCTATAGTCTGCAGGCGCACCATCTTGTTGGAACCAAACATTATCAAAGGTTTCTTCAGGATATAAATCACAGATAGCTGGATTAATCCATTTTCAAAGAATTATATATATTATAATATGTACTGCCATATATATTCCATGTATTTCCAATTTATTTCGAGTGAAAAAGGACCCAATTACATAAAATTCAACATTACCAGCCCAAATGTTAATCTAATGGGGAGTTTGTGTGTGGTGTTCCATGTTTACTTGTTTTTATGGAAATACAAAGTTATGAGTAGGATTGTATTAATTTATTAATAGAAAATTTCCTATTGGATAAAATATTTTTCTTAATATACGAACGGATGGTTGTGGCAACGTCTAATTTAGCCAGAACATTAATTTTTTTATCTCTTGTCAATTCAGGTGCAACACAACAAGGATTGCTATTTAAAAATTTCAGGGTATTAGTTCTCTGGGAGCCTTGGAAGAGTGGAGAGAGTCCACTACTTCTCCAAAATATCTATCCCCTGTATATACAGGGTTACCCATTAGTGTAAAATAGTTTGATTACATCTAAATGGTTAGAGGTAGACAAAAAATGAAAATACCATGTTCCCTTAATTTTTTGAGCTGCATCTCGTAAAAATATTATCAAGTATATAGGGTGTCCCATAAAAGCGTTACTGACATCAGCTTTGTTTTTTAAGTAGCATCGCCCCTTTTTCTTTTCATTTTAGAATTCTTCATAAAACTTGGAATCGTCTGATATTCCATAAACCCTTCACTCTAACCGTTGCGCCACCATTTTAATTTTAATGACAAAAATGTCATTTGCAAGGGGTACTTTAAAAATTAATTACTCAGAAACGTTAAGAGATAACAAGTTGCGGTTTTCTCAGATTTATTGAGACAGAAATAGGCTTTCTTTTTGTTTGGTCAAAGTTTCATTATCTACTTGTATTTTCTGCAAATTTTCAGATTTGAAAAATTTCCATCAACTAAAACTCATTTTTTTCAAATAACAACCCACACTTTTTTTATCTGGCTGTCTTTGGCATCTTATTTCGCGTCTTTTGATTCCTTTCATGGAACCGTCGGTGGGGGTCCGTGATATTTAAATTAATTATTGAGTATGCAAACTTAAATACTTTAGTGTTTAGTTGTCCCACGAATCAAATTATTTTAGTTTTACTAGATAAAGATCGATTTTTTCATGAATTACATGAACCTATGTAGTTCTATTATGTTCTATGTAAAATTCTAAACACATTTCATGTAGGATGTCCTATAGCTATCTTCAACTGTTTTTGAAATATTGACAGGTAAATATTGACATTTCGTAATTTTTGACACCCTGTAAAATCTAAACGGTTTGAGATCAAGCAAAATGATTTGCACATTCCTGTCTTAACTTTTCATAAGCTACCGCTAAACACAAAAAGAAAAGGCATTGTACAAAAATAACAAGAATACTATAATGTACCTACCTAATTCCTAATTTTGATGTGTCTATGCTGAGGATTTGGTAACCGATCCTTCATAAAAATCAGTCAAAATATGTTTGGTACACCATATAATTGAATATGTTTATTTAGTTTTTTCTTAAATGTTGTACATCTTTTGATATTTTTTAAATCAGTTGGAAGTGAATTGAACAGTTTTGGTCCGTAATACAGAACGAATCTTTGAGTGTGTCTTTCTACAGAAGGGAGTATTAATGACTTGGGTTTTTGAGGCCCTCGTATTATATTGATGGTAGAACATATCAATTTTATCGTTATTTTTGAATATCCACAGAATGCATTGAAAAACATACATTTGTCTTACATTAATAAACCAGTCTCATCATATAATTTATTTGTATTATATAGATACGATTTTTTGTAAATAATTTTAATCGTATTTTGCGTAACAGAAAGTTTATGTAGAGAATTTCCATACGTCTGTTAAGAATACCACGTATTTGGTAAAATATATGCACTAGTATTCTAAGCTTTTTTGTAAGATAATCCACCTGACTATTCCATTTCAAATGCTGGTCAACCATTAGGCCAAGATATTTTATACAGTCTGTTCTAATTATCTGTGAACATGCAGTGCAGTTCACCATATTACAGGTTGATTTATGAATATAAATATTATTTCTATTTCACTGATCGGCGGCTGTAGAAGAAAAGGTCATGAACTTAGTTTTTGCAACATTTAGGCTTAAAAGACTAAATTTAAAAAAAGTTAAATTTTTTGAAGGCCATTAGCTGCATTTGAATATGCTTCATCCCATGAATTTCCAACAAATACTACTGCGGTATCGTCTCCATATGAAAAAATGTTACCATTAATATCAATTTTTTCTAAATTATTAATATAGATTAAAAATAGAATTGGCCCTAGTACTGTCCCTTGAGGGACACCCATGGTTACTGTTAAGGGGTTGCTTAATGTTTTAGTAATTTTAACAACTTGTATTCTATCCTTCAGATAATTTTTAAAAATTTGCAATGGTAAACCACGAACACTTATATCCTCGAGTCTTTTTGTTTTTTAACCAGCACGACTTCACGTATAGAGGCAAAACTGGCAGGACGGTAGGAGTGATGTGATGCGGGTATCGAAATCCGCGAGACTTATTCGCCCACAGTGCAGTTTAGTCATGTATTGGCGGACTTGTTGCCATGGCAACCGCCGTTCCGAATGTCGCGGAAATACCACCTGATAGCGATCTGCGTCACTTGCTTATTATAAGAACGGAACGGTATGAGGCAATGTTTTTTTAGAAGGCGTTCATCACGCAACGTTTTATAATAATAATTATTCTGTTTCTTTCTGTGGATAAAACAAACACAATACATTTTTAGTGTCAAAATATATCTAAATTACAAAATTTATATGAAATTAAATACATATAATTTTAAATGATACAACCAAACACGGAAATTTTAGGTGAAGCGGTGCGTCCCTTGGAGAGCCGCTATTAAAAGTTGTGGAGTCTTTTAGTTTTGTCCTTTTAATAAGTTTAATTAAGTTTCTAGTTTTATTTGAATTGTGTATCTATGTAGATACTTAGTTAAAAGAATCTAGACCAAAAAAAATTATCAAACTTTCAGTAACTGACAAAATATAACTACATTTGGGGTTCATATTACTGCACGTTTTATATTTTATAAAATTGCACATTACTATATTTACCTTTTTTTTCCAGAGAATTCTTATAGACAAGGAAAATTTTCCATGCACCAGAGTAAAACCAATAGGAGACTTATATTGGATTTTGGATAGAGAAGCGGGATTACATGTAAACACAAAATTATAATCTTAAATTTTATTTTACAATTTTTTCAAATACATTACTGTATATTAAATACCATATTATTAAAATATTAAGTACATCACATCTTCTCCCTTCCATTTTCTTGGAATATACGTATATATTTTCTATTTTATAAATGTTACCTTGAGAAATTCATATATTTCAAACAGGAGACTGTAACATCAAGAATAAATATTTAACTTTTAAAATGCTTTTTAAGAGATTTATTTAGTATTTTCGACTGGAGAAATTCACTTGTTTAAAAAGAACATTGAGCTAATTAAAGCCTATCTGCATAATTCTGTACAAATAAATAATTAATAACTAAGCAATTGGAAATGCTAGAGATATCGATCGGCTCATACCGAAAACATTTTTTTATAATAAATAAATTGGTTCCTAGACTACTCCAGCATCACGTCATATTTATCCCCAATAACCGACTCGAATATTCATAAACAACATAACTAATGCTAACTGCTGGCATTACTTTAATAAAATTGGGTGTTATTCCTCGATACAAGCCTAAATATCCTTCTTTTTCTATGATCGTTCGAAATACACCTGTCATGGTCACAGTCGATGGATCCATTGCTGGGTGGATCACTAAAAAAAAAAAGAAATTCCATTAGATTCATTGTAGTAATTTATTAATTATTTTGGATTGTCTTTAATATTTAAAAAATGATTACCAACTAAAAAAACCAATTGATAATATTAAATTTTAAACAAAATTCAACAATACATTAAATATTGCGCAAATAAATTTATTTTTTGTGAAAATAAATAGATGTAGTATTTTTAATGTAATTTGGTACCTCCTGTATTTTTGTAGTTTGTAAAATATTAGTATTATATCTATTAGTGGCGGTTTGTGGTTTTGTGTGGTGATGCGGCTGTGGAGGCAGCTTCAAAATAGGGTGAAGGAGATAGTGCCATGACTACTGACAAGTCCTTTACTGAGCGTGTAACCCCTAATATCTCTACTTGGCCAGCATATGAATATAATTGTATGGTAGAATATATGTACATATACATTTTACTGATAATGCACGTCACTATAGCCCATGAACCAACGCGAAGGTGTAGAGAACATATTGCCAAAGGAAGAGCTTGTGATTTGAGGATTAGGAAAAATTGATTATTAAGGTACCTACTAACAATAACTAAACCATAAACACTGGAAACAATATAAATATAAGAATATTAAACCAACATCTCGTCGAGTATAAATAATAAATATATTACCGTATTTAAATTAATCTACAATAGACAAATGACAAAAGGATTAATTGCAGATAATAGGATTGCAGTGATTTTGTAGCTCCACCACAACAGCCTGCTAACGTGTGAAAGGGCAATAGGACTGGAATAATATTCCTCTGCTACTATGACCCAATTGGTGCGAAGTCAGGTCCCTTCATGTGGTTTTAAGAACGTGCTTTTAAATTGGCAGCGCTTATATTTCAAATTTCAATAAATGTATGTATGCACTGTACACTAAAAAGGTTGACAGGTCAAATCAGGGACAAATCAACTTTTACAATTAGTTTAAACCATATATAATAATAATTTCTCTGCCAGCCTTGTTTAATTTTGTTTAATGTTAAACTGATATTGTACAACGGGTCCCAAAAATATTCTATGAAGTTGGTTCTACTTGGTTGAATATTCAAAGTAATATACGGAAGGAGGCATGCATCCACAAACCAGGCTCTCGAGCAGCAGTGGCAGAGCCGAGAGGTCCTTTACTGTATTCGCAGTTAATTTCTATTTCAAAGGTGCACTATTTATGAATTCTAGTTAAATAATTTTATAATGTAATTAAATTAGTTATTGAAAAAAATCTAAGTTAGGATATTTACCATGTTTTTCTTTAATAAAACTTTAATATCTCTGCCGTATCTACAAAAATGTTGAGGTAGAGGTGACCCAAAATAAAAATTTAAATTATTTTGAAACAAAAATGTGGTGGTACGTAGGAATGTTGAAAACACTACAAATTTAAAAGAAAGGTGCTTCTTTGCTAATCTATAATATCGAAACAAAACAGAAAGATTTGTCATACTGCCAATTGAAAAAAGTATAATCAGGTAATTTGCAACTTATAAGTTGGCAATCGGTGATAAGTTAGTATTAGATAAGATAAGATAATAGTTGATAAGTTTTCAGTGTTTTACCAGTAATTCGACTAATAAAAATTTTATTAAAATATACTTAATTTTTCCACTAAATTTATAATTAAACATCAAAAATTTAATGAATCAAATACCACAATTGTAGAAATGGAATGGGCTGCTGTAAACATATATATTTGCGAACCATAAAATATCGCCTCACGGCCGTAACCAATCATGGAAATTATTGATTATTCAAGAACAAATATGTAAACTTGAGTTCAGTGATAGCATTTTAATATCTATAAAAAAAATTTGTTTTATTCATTTCATAAACTACAACATTATTTCAACCATAATTTAATTATTAATTAAATGATACTTCAAACACTTTTTTGTCCAGATGCATAAGAGCCCATGTTTCTCATATGAGGAACATGATATCTGATTAGTGTTTGTTTATAATACCTAATCAAATAACATGGCTCATCATAACAATTTTCACAATTTTGTGTCTGGTACTTTATACTAATATAATAACATTGACTTTGATGAAATATATTTGGGGAATTTTTTAGTACTGAACAACTTTAACTTTATAGTATGTCAACATATTTACACATTTTCATGTTTACCAACTTATGTCATTTCAGGCAAGGAATTTATATACATGGAACGATTATAGACGACTGCACATCCAATTTTGTGTGGAAACATGGGAGCCGCCATTTTGATGTCACACTGGTCCCAACTTCTACATTTTGTATTTTGGTACACCTGACCAAGACCCTAGAATTATAGTGTCTTTTTCTTTCTAATCTAAAAATTCATGGCCATTTGTACCGACTGTCACTTAAGTAAGGCTTAGCTAAACGGAGCTTAAATTTTAAGAAACCCTTAAATTACTTTAGCTTGCACCACGCAATCATATGTTTGGCTTTGTTAAGCCAAAGGGCCCTTGTACAGAGGCTACTTTATTTAGGAAATTTTAACTTTTAAGGTTATTATACCTAGTGTCTTTTACTTTTATCAACCACCAACCTTCTTACCGACGTAACGTAACCTATATATTTTTTTAATTTTACCTATAATTTTCTGCATCTAATTCGCTTTTGTGTTTTTGGTTTTTCAAAGAAATATTTTTGTACGAACTAGGGCTTCGTACTTGGGAATTATTGCAAGAAAAAACGATGTAGGATAATAAAAAAGCAAAACGAGTAAAATCCGCCAATTTTTCTGAAGAAGAAAAATCTTTGCTTTTAAGCATAATTTCGAAATATAAAGATGTAATTGAATACCAAAAAAACTGATGGAGTTTCGTAAAAAGGCTTTTAAGGCACAATTATAGAACTAAATTTATAAATACTGTAGATATTATTGGCATTAACAATGTATATTTTGTGTAAGTACCTACCTATAGGTACTTACTTGTAAGTAGCATACTCCAAATCTTCTTCAATTAGGTCCAATAACTGAATAACAGTTTGTTTAAACAGTCGAAACCTTCTGAAAAACGTTAAATGGTCTAAACCTTCAAAAGGACATGCCTGTACATATACTTTTCTAGGAAAACCATAATCGATTATTTCTAATACGAGTATATCCATTTCATCTTCAAAAATTTCCATATCCATGTTTCAATTTACAAATTTATTGAAAATTTTAGAATATATTCATAGAATTTATAGGTTAGGTTACATCACTTAAATTTAAGTTTACTTTAAGCCTGCAAATTTGGGGGCTTAGTTAAGTAGAATTTAAGGAACCGATAAGCCTTGCTTAAATATTGGTGCAAAAGAAATTTAATTTTTAAGTAGACCTTAGTCCTAAGCTCTCCATAAAATCGTCGGTGCAAACGGGCATCAATGGTTCAAATCTTCCTAACACGGCAACAGTGGTATGGGTAAATTTGGTGAATAGTGTTTGTTTTGTATTTTCGGCGTCTTGTTGGTTTATTTTATTGTAATTCTCTCGGTTTGATTCTGTTTGTGTTTATTATTGTGTTCCTTTGATTTATAGACTTTGAGTGACAATATTTGAGTATTGGACTTTCGTAATTATTCCAGGTAGGTAAATTCGGATTTTATAACAAGAATTGAAAGTCTTAAGAGACATGCAATCATAGTTCCTAGCGAATATAATGGTAAATTATGAAAACTGCGAACATAAACAATACAAAAAATAAGCCAGAATAGTTAAAGTAAGGTAAAGGATAGTTAAATTTTATATGCATAATGCATTTTAAATATTTACTTTTCTAAACGGCTAATGGTGTATTTTACATAAATAATGTGAACAAAAGATACATAGGTACATAGGTAAATATTTCGTTTGTATCTTCATCAATTTTACAAGAGAGTTTGGTGACGATATATTTTATTTTTCACAAATAATTGTAAACTATAAAATATTGAACATTTCTTATACCTATTTAGAATTTTTCTTACTCAAAAGTTTTACTTGCTGCTTTCTGTAGTTTTTATTTGTTATTGCTATCTAATTGAAGAGGCTAGGTTAATACTGTTAAATTTCCCACCAATTTTCATACATCAAAATGGTGGATTCAAAATTGGAATACTCGCGCAGCTTTGATAATCATTCCATGTATATAAATTCCTTGATTTCAGGGCATTTATAAGACCTACATAATAATAATATGCCAAACCTGTCCCACACAAGTGTAATTTTTAGACGATCATTGTGATCAGAATGAGGTAGATATTATATATTATTGTTTGATGCTAATCTGATGACATTGAATATTTTGGCAATATTTTAGTAGCAAATTAATAGTTTTGGAATATTTCCAATTAAAATGCAACAATTTTAGTAATACGCAACCAATTTGTAATGTACTGCTACATACTAGTTTAGGGAATTTATTTCATATCTTGCTGTTTCTTTGATGTACAGCAGCTGAGCTTAATAAAAAATTAAGGCAAACTTTTATTTTAGTTGACACCAACAACTTGATATTTATTTAATATGCCATGTCAATATGTTAGAAACTGCCGGAATTGTAAATGCAAATTATGATGGGAAAACTTCAAAATTTAAATTGAAAGATAAGTTATAAATTTATAAATAAAATAAATAAATACCTTGTGCTTGTAACCTAGTTCTAATCAAAGCAAGCGGATAAGAACACATTTGTCCCATAGTACTGCTAGCACTTCCACATGCTAAAAGCATCCAAAAACTGGGTTGTTCATTACTAGAATGTGTCTTAAAATACTTCTTCTTTAGCGTTTCATACACAGCCAAATCTATACCAGCATAAGGAATTATTCCTAAAATATTTGGAATGTAACCTCTATAAAAGCTCATTAAGCCTTCTCCAACATAAATTTTATAAGCTGCATCAGCTATACTTTTGTACTGTCCAGTTTTTCTTAATGCTAGTCTAGTTTTTAAAACTTCTAAAGGATATATAGCTGTTTGGCTTATTCCACCCGCTAAAGCACCTGCGCAGAATCTTTCATAAATGCTAAGGGTTTCTTTCGAATTGCCTTTAATCAGTCTTTTGATCTGTTCATAGGCAGCAAATTTCAGCGCGGATTCAGGGGCTATTTTCAGTACATTTATGCCATTGCCCCGCCAGAGACCTGTAATTCCTCCTTCTTTCAACATATAATTAAAACAATCACCTATTCTCTGTTTTGAAGGTTGTACCTGTAATTAAAAATACCAATATAAATTTTTTATATGGACATGACACACATATATATGGTGTACGTCTAAAGTACGTTCCCCCCTACTAAACTTTGAACTAATTTGATTAGGGACTCCGGACTAAATACAGGGTGAATCATGTTAAACGTATTATTTTTTGACAATAAATTCATTTTCCTTAAATGGAAGGTCACATCACAGGTGCTGTCATAACATTTAAAAGGTATCTTAAATCTCTGCATAATAGTCTGAAAAATTGGTCAGCCCGTTCTCAAGTTATACGAGTTTCTGTGAGTAAGGTTATAAATGAATAAAAAGCAGTCAAATTCAACAGTTTAATAAAGAAAACAATATTTTCATAGGAATAACTAAAGATTTGATACAAAATGAGTACCTTGGACCTCCTGACAGTAGAAGAGCCTATCAGACATTTCCTGGCGTACGCTGTGAAATGTTTTCATTTTACCCTTATTCTGTTGTGAAATATTTAAAGTGCAAAGTTACAACATCTATTGAGTGTGCTGTGTTTATTGTTTATGTTAAATAGCTCTGCAAGAGTACAAGATGGCTTCCTGTTCAATTCCGCCAATTGAGAAACTAAAGGGACGTGAAAACTATGACTCTTGGAAGTTCGCCGTTCAAACATACCTCGAACACGAGGAATTATGGGACAGTGTTCAAGGAACCGACACTGGTGTGAAGAAAAGTACAAGAGCAAGATCAAAAATCATATTGCTAATTGAGCCCGTAAATTTTGTTCATGTTCAATCTACCAAAACAGCCAAAGAAGCCTGGGATAATTTACCTAAGGCGTTTGATGATACTGGCTTGACTTGGCGTGTTGGTCTTTTACGTACTTTAATCACAACAAGATTGGTTGATAGTGAGTCAGTTGAGGATTATGTTACTAAATTAATAAGTACAGCTCACAAACTAGCAGGCATAGGAATGACAGTAAGCGATGAATGGATTGGAACAATTCTTCTAGCCGGCTTACCTGACGAATATAAACCTATGATTATGGGTATTGAGAGTTCTGGTGTTGCCGTAACAGCTGATTCTATCAAAACTAAATTGCAACAGGATATAAAGTTTGGCAAAGATCAAGGAACGCTTGCTTTATACAGTGGTGGTGGCAAATTTAGTAAACAAGCTCACAGTAAACAGAATTCAAGTAATAAATATAAGAAGCTTCGTTGTTATCAGTGTAACAAATATGGACATTTTGCTAAAGACTGTGACAAAAGGAAGGAAAAAAATGAAAATCTATCGAGTCAAAAGAAAAGTGATTGTGCACTTTACTCAGCTTTATCAGTGAATACTGGTTCCAACAATGATACTGATTCATGGTATTTAGACTCGGCAGCTACAGTTCACATGACGAAGGATATCGAGTGGCTTGATAACAAGAAAACCTCTCAGTGCACTGTAACCACAGCTAATGGTCAAAGGATGGTAGCAAATGAGGTTGGTAATGTGTATTTGCCTGTATCCCCTTCATCAGTTGCAGAAGTGAGCAATGTTTGGCATGTGCCTGGACTGAAAGTTAATTTACTATCAGTGGGTCAAATAGTTAAAAAAGGAAATACTTGTAGTGGCGAGATACAGTGAAATACACTGCAGTGCCCTCTTTGGGTCTTTGGCATCTCCTTCCAATAAGGAAATACTTGTTACGTTCAGTTCAGGAGGCTGTAAAATTTATGACGCTAAAAGGAAACTGATTGCCAAAGCAAGTCTTCAGAATGATTTGTTCAAACTCCATACAAATAATACTAGTTCAGCCCTGATTTGTCATGTTTCAAATCAATCTAATAAAAATTTATGGCACAGACGTCTAGGACATTTAAACAGTGCTAGTTTGAATAAATTAAAGAAAAGTATGGCATTAAATATAGACTTTGACGATAATGATCCATCAGACTTTAAATGTGAAATTTGTGTTCAAGGGAAGTGTCATCGGTTACCATTTGACAGTAGTAAATCACGTGCTTCTGATTTATTAGAACTGGTACACTCTGATCTCTGTGGACCAATGGAAGTAAAGTCAATTGGTGGTTCTAAATATATGCTGACATTTCTTGATGATTTCAGTCACAAAGCTTTTGTGTATTTTTTGAATTCAAAAGATCAGCACCCATATTAATAATAATCACAATAACATGAAGTTAACTAATGACAACTAACCGCATTCTTAAATCAATCTAAGTAATTCATATTAATAATTAAATATTTATAGACAAATAACTAACAGCATGCTAAATAAGAAGTTAATGTGACAACATCTCATTCTATACATAGAGCTAATTTCACTGCAATAAATCTAACCTGCATTCTGCCTGCATTTACAAACATTTACGCAAAGTGACAAGACTGACAAGTGTCTTGTGTCAAAACTGTTTTGTGTTAAAAAGCAATCAAGGGCGGATTTAGCTTTTCAACATGGGGGAGTATCTCAAAGAATCATATTTTTAAAAAATGGTGAAATTAGAAATTATCTGTGTATTTAGATAGGTATAGGTACATTTTTCTTTGGACAAACATGAAATAGCAAATGGAAGTGTTTAATAAAATATCCTTAAGTGAAGTACGTTTATATTTTTTTAAACTAATTACGTTTTTGCTTTTTGCTAATGTAAAATTTGAATTCATGGTAAATCCGCTCTTGATAAGCATTAACTTTGCCTTTTATAATAGGGAGATTCGTAGCCCACGTTAACTCGGGGGTTACAGGAGATTTAGAACACCTTAAATTTTTACCTTATCGTTATCGCAATCGTTATACTGAGCACGCGCAGTGCCAAAAATGATACTCTTTTTGGAACTGCACATGCTCAGAATAACGATAACGACGTGCTAAAATTAAGGGGTTCAAAAACTCCCTAATGAATTCGATAAGTAACCATGCTATAATAAAATTTTATAATAGTTTTTGAGGTTACTGACATATAAATACAGAAAATTTCGCATTAAATTATTTAATATTTCAGAAAAACGTTCTTGATCTGTTAATTGGGAGGGAAAAGAAAAACTGCTGACATTTTTGTCAAACTTTTAGGTTAACTTTAACTTATTGTAAAACATACCCAAACTGATAACTAGTGATTTAGCATCATTCTAGCGTTAACATGCATTTAAATGGCATTGTTAATGCAGTTTTCACTAATTACATTCTAGTTACGTCTTAGAACATTCTAAGTTTTATTATTAATAAGGCTGCAGGTGTTTGAACATTTTAAAATGTTTAAAAATTTAGCTGAAAATCAAACTGGCAAAAAAAATTTAGAAATTTCGTACCGATAATGGTGGTGAATACTGTTCAAGTACCTTTGAGAATTTTTTCCAAGATTGTGGCATAGTACATCAGCTGACAGCACCCTATACAGCTGAACAAAATGGTAAAGCTGAAAGGTTAAACAGGTCTGTTATTGAAAAAGCTAGTTGCATGTTAATCGATTCCGAGTTACCAAGTATTTTTTGGGCTGAGGCAGCATTTACTGCTGTGCATTTTTCAATTTACTTCAATGTTTCCCCAACAAAATGTCTGGAAAACTGTACTCCGGAAGAAGTATGGAGTGGGACTAAGCCTAACTTAGATAGACTCCGAATTTTTGGGTGCAAAGCACATGCACATATACCCAAGGAAAAACACAAAAAGTTGGACAGCAAATCAGATGCGTGTGTTATGATTGGGTATAGTAAAGAAAGTAAGGCTTACCGGTTATACAATCCTACTACCAAGCAAGTTTTCATTTCCAGAGATGTGGTATTTTTTGAATCGGAAAAAGGAAGTACTTTGTTAAATGAAAATTTTTCGAATGTGGATATGAATTTCTTTGTTTTTCCTGATGAACCTTCATGTTCAGATGAGGACCTATATAATGAAGGTAATCAAAACATTCAAGAAAATGATTTGGAACCTGAAATTGATCATTCGAGTGTAGAATATGATTCATTGAACGTATATTCTGAAGATAACCAACAATCTGATCCTGAATTTATTCCGCCTCAAGAGCTTATTTTGAATGATCCAGAAATTCCTTCAAGACAAAGTGAAAGACGAAGAAAGCCACCAAAAGGTTTAGATGACTATGTTAGTTATTCTACAGTTTGTGAACAAATTTGCGATCCTACTTCGATTAGTGAAGCTATGAATCAAGCAGCTAGTCACGAATGGCGTAAAGCTATGGATGAAGAGTATGCAGCTTTAATAGAGAATAAAACGTGGGATCTAAAAGACCTTCCTCCTGGTAAGAAACCCTTGAATTGTAAATGGGTATTTAAGACTAAACGAGACGCAAGTGGAAAAATTATTAAATACAAAGCCAGGCTGGTAATAAAAGGATGTAGTCAAAAAAAAGGTATAGACTATGAGGAAACCTACTCTCCAGTGGTACGGTATACGTCTATTCGATATTTGCTTGCAATGGTTGCTGAATACGATTTAGATATTGATCAACTTGATGCTGTTACTGCATTTTTACAGGGTGATCTCAGTGAAGAGATATATATGACTCAACCTGAAGGCTTTGTCACTTCAAACAAAGTCTGTAAATTGCAAAAATCCTTGTACGGATTGAAACAAGCTAGTCGAATCTGGAATTTAAAACTCGACGAATGTTTGAAAGACAGTGGTATGATTCAATCTCAAGCAGACCCTTGCATTTATTATAAAATCTCACCGTCTGTAAAGTTAATTGTTGCAGTTTATGTTGACGACATGATTATATTTTCTAATGACATTGTTGTTAAAAATGCTTTTAAAACTCAGTTGATGTCAAAATTCAAGATGAAAGATATTGGTGAAGCAAGATTTGTACTTGGGATGCAAATAACAAGAGACAGAAAAAATAAGAAAATATGGCTTGATCAACAATTATATATAGAAAATATCTTAAAGAAATTTAGAATGTGGGACTGTAAACCAGTGGATACTCCTACAGTACCTGGAGAAAAGTTAACTTCAGATATGTTCCCTCAGAATCCAAAAGACATATAAATATGTCGCAAGTACCTTATCAGGAAGCTGTCGGAAGTCTACTATTTGCTGCTCAGATATCTAGACCTGACATTTCGTATGCTGTTAATAATGTAAGTCGTTTTAATAAGAATCCTGGCTCAGCTCATTGGATAGCAGTTAAACGCATTATGAGATATTTGAAAGGTAAACTGAATTACAAGTTGCAGTTTGATGGCAATTCTAAATGCAAGACAGACATAGTGGGTTATTGTGATGCTGATTGGGCTACAGATCTAGAAGAGAGACGTTCAGTTACAGGTTATGTTTTTCTTAAAAATGGCACGGCAATTGCTTGGTGTACCAAGAGGCAACCAACCATTGCACTCTCTACAACCGAGTCAGAATATATGGCAATGTCTACTGCTGCTCAAGAAGCCTTGTGGCTTCGAAAAATTAAAGAAGAATTAGAAACTTGTACCAAACCGATCCTATTGTATGTGGATAATCAAGGAGCTCAGAATTTAGCTTATACAGGTGCACATCAAGCTCGCACAAAACACATAGATGTGAGGCACCATTTCTTGAAAGAAAAGATTCGAAGCAATCTCCTAGAATTGAGGTATATTCCCTCTGAAGATCAGGTGGCAGATTCCCTAACAAAGGCCGTAGACAGAATGAAACTTCCAACTTGTTCGAGAGGCAAAGGACTCGCATTTTAAATAGGGGGGCTGTTGTGAAATATTTAAAATGCAAAGTTACAACATCTATTGAGTGTGCTGTGTTTATTGTTTATGTTAAATGATAGATACATATGTCTCATATAAAATATATTAAGTGTGCTGATGTCAATGTAACATGCATGAATAAAATAGTTTGTACTGTTAATATAATTAGAATATTCTGTCCGTAATATTCCTGCTCAAGATATTGAACATAAGGAACTCTTGAGTGGCATGTTCATTACCCATGGGTAATAAACAACCAACCAGACAATCTTTTGGGTTTGCGACAGAGAATCACCAACGAGTGCCAGGAATTGTATGTAGTTATTCCTATGAAAATATTGTTTTCTTTATTAAACTGTTGAATTTCACTGCTTTTTATTCAATTATAACCTTACTCGCAGAAACGCGTATAACTTGAGAACAGATGGACCGATTTCAATTTTTCAAAGACTAGTTAGTATGCAGAGAATTTTAAATGATATGCAACACGTCCCACCTTATCATTTAAAAATTAATTATTTGACAGCGCCTGTGGCGCCATCTTCTATTAGGAAAATGAATTAATTGTCAAAAAAATAATACATTTTAACTGATTCAACCTGTATTTTGCCCGAAGTCCCTCACCACATTAGTTCAAAAGTTAGCAGAGGGGAGGGGAGGGGGGGGGGGGCGAACTTTAGACGCGCACTGTTTAATATAAAAAATACATTTATTAAGAAAATCAGTAATGTTGAAGGCTACAAAAAATTGTGTACGTATAAAAATGAAGGGAATAATGTATGCGATGGAGCATATGAAGAGACATTTTTTTTTTGTAATATTATATAGGGCGATTCAAATTTTTTTGTACACACATACATGATGAGTAACTGAGTTCTTAGAAAGATATGACTTTTATACTCTAGACAAGCGTAGAAAAATATAATTTATTATTTACTTAAACAAATTGCCCCATAATATAATTGGTGACTGTTCTTTCGTATCGTTTATTGGTTTAAATGTGTCTATTCAGTTTGTAAGGTCAACTTTTTATTTAAGATATGCTCACAAAGTATCAGTTAAACGCCCCTTTGTATAATATGTGTAATATTTATAATCTGGTACAAAATAGTTGTGTCATATTTGAGGATAAACTAGCTACTTTCAAACATTTACTAAATGACTTGTAATAAGTGCAAAATGTAATGTGTAAAATGATGTATTTTTTGTAATAGGGCTAGCCTGTTGAGTATTTAAATAAAATAATAAAACCTTGAATATTTTAAACTGAATCAAACATTGTGCTCTCTAGATTTTTAGGCATGGACAAAGAAATATATTTGGTTTCTGTAATAAAAGAATTGGCATGAACTTCAGCTTGAAGCTTGACTAATTATTGAAATTTGGTTACTATCAAAATTTAAAATCTTTATTCCATCAACAGTAGAAACACAAAATATAAAATTAGCTTAGAAAAGTTTTGATCCTTTTATTATGCTGGTATCTAATTATATAATGCAATGCGTTATAATAGGTATTATGGAGTGACTCATAAGTAGTATCAGCGCTAATACTATTCACCGTTTAAAATTATATTTATCCGATAAAATAATTGTGTATAGAAATTTAATATGCTGTTTTCTACGGACAGTGATCTTGGCTATAATTTCATGGACTTTATTCAAGGTGCGATGTGATTGATGTATTTTAAAAAATATGCAACGTGATTAGTTAATTTCGAATCATCAAGGTCGAAAATTGGAGCATGCGCTAGGGTGGCGCGAACATCATTAAAAAAAAAAATTATTTCAAATTTTGTGTGAGTAGCGTGCGAAACATGTAAGATGTGATCAGTTATCTATGTACCAAACCAGGACCGCATAAAAAAAAATTGACCAGGGCCACAAAATTTTTATTTTGCGTTTACCTGGCCCCAAGCTTAATGTAATAAAATAAAATGTGCAGCGCCTCGCCTGGTTTTCTGTGCTAACATATAACCGAAGAAGTCTGTTAGCAGTTGTTACCCATCTAGTGTCCCAGTTTACCTGGATTATATTCAGATAAACTTTTGGAACAATTTCCATTTCTAATGGTTTCTTAGACAAAATATAAATACTGCTGATTGGTACTTAAATCTTTTGTGTCAAGTTCTGGAAAGTCAGTATCAATTGGTTAAAATTTATCAAGAGGTTTTTTTCGCAATCATTTAGAAGACTTCTAATGGGCCCCGAATAGTTATAAGGACCCTTTGTGTAATCATCCAATTTTGTAATAAATGTGCAGAGGTCTTCCTATTCGCTCTTCAATTAAATGAAATTATCCCCCCATTCCAGACTGTGCTAACATTGGTGCCGTCACATCCAATAACTCTAAGCTATCCAAGACTTATTTGATTTTCTGCCATGTAACCCAATATACTGTGCGTTTCACGAAGTTGTATCCCGGATTGGAACGTTAGTATATATCTCCAACGTATGGAGCGCCGTCATGTTATTAGTTAAATTCAATGCATTGGCACATCTCGGTTACGGACCGCTACAAATTGAGGTGGTGCGATTTAAGCGCGCGTGCAAGTCTCCCACAGGATTTGCCAGGGAATCCTGACAATCCGAACATTCCAATCCGGGATACAACTTCGTGAAACGCACAGTACCATTAGCAATATTGATTGCTTTAACCGATCAACAAAGTGATAAATGTCCAAAATAGGTTCCAGTAGGTTCTTGTATCAGAGCTATATGCTCTTCAACAATGTCTTTACGCCGACTATTCACTTGAACGATAGTGTGGTCTTTTGGGCCATCAAAATGACTTGTATCCATTTCTTTACATTGAAGCCTACATCTATTTTTACTCTCCCTGCAAATTTTATTTTTGTCTACTATATCTGAGTTAGTTTTAGTATCTATCTTAAAGTCATCTAAAAACAGCAGATACAATTTTAGTAGCCGCTCTATTAGAAACACCTGTCAGACCTAGGGCTTTAGCGACACTTGGCAGAGAAACCCTTATTTGTTTAGAGTGTTTTCGCATTTCTTTACTCTGTGGGTCATTATCTAAGGGATAACTCCATGACATTAGGACTCGTAGAATCGCTTGACGTATCTTCAGACATGGGCTTCAAATTTGAAGACTATAGCTCGCTTGTACTTGGGATCATATCATCATAAATACCATTCAAACTACTACTTTTTACCAGTTTCTCATGTTTTCTCTTAAGCCTATTGGTTTCTGTTTTATTTAAATTATCAATAATTATTTTTCCTTAACTTCTTTGGTCTAATATGAATTCCCACTCTAAAACCTAGTATTTTCTTGGATTTATCACACTTTCAGGACATTCTGTCGGAACATTTGGAAGAACAATTAATTTCTCAGAATCGGATTTAAATTTTTCTTAGCTTACATTTTAATTTTGAATTATTTCTGAATTGGTTTAATAATAATTGTCTGCTATTTAGAGTTATAGTTTAAAATCATGTTCTTTTATTTGAAGACGTGGCAATACTGGTAAGGAGGCCCGTTGCCATAATTTTTCTAATATTTAGGCAACAATATCAGCGATTATTGACGCTGCAGGCTGCTTACTTCCATCACCTTTTAGTTGTAATCGCACACTCGCATAGCACCGTAAAACATCTTCATAGGAAGTATTTTGCACTTTCCGGATTAATATCTATTTCAGGTTTGAATAAAATCACATTTGTACTGATTCTGTTTTTTTTTTTTTTGACATTTTAGTTCAATGTAAACGTAGATTCCACCTAACGAAAAACAACTAGAATACAAACAGTATACACATGACTGGATCGGTAATGTTGTAGTTCTAGTTTGTCGTTACAGACAAGCGCAGTAGAAATGTTAGCAGTGGCGTGCTGTGAGAAAGTTAAATTTTAATATTCGGAATTTTTGTAGTGCATTGGTTAACGAAATTTCTTTTACATGCTTGGGGTGTAGTCCAGTATCATATTTTCACTATTCAGAAGAAACAATTGCAAATAAAAAATGATTCTGCCTTTATTTGTTTTTTAATTATTTTTAATATCGATCAACTTTGGATGGCCTTTTTTGTTACCATTAGACAACTTTTGATAACTACTTGAATTAAATTTTCTAAAAAAAATTTTTTGGCGCACCCTAATGCGCACTTAAATGTCGAAATATTTCAATTTTCGTGGAAGTGGCATAGAAAGCAAAAGCCATTTTTTGTAAGCAACTTATGTTTGAAAATTTATTGCGAAGCCATTGTTTTTACGGTTTGCACGTTGTTTTGCAAGTGTGGAAACTTAAAGTTTTACTAGTATTCGTAAAAACCTAATTTAATCTACCTATTTAAAGAAATATTTTAATTATTTTTTAAAATTCGGCTCTATCTTACCAGACGCGCTTCATCCATCGAGGAGCTTCATATGCTGTGATGGAGTCACTCCATAATTTTGGCCCAAATACTGTATGAGATAAAATAACATTTTTCTCTAAATATGGCTTAACTGGGAATTTACTTTCGGGTGTAGTGTGTTTCTAAATGCTCACTGATGAGCATCGGTGCCATCAAACTGTTTTTTAATGAATCCCGATGCTTCCGATGTGTCCCAATAAACTGTTTCTCAACTCATCGATGGTTCTTCGGTGGCTCACCGGTCTCACCGACAATTTTTGCCGTTGAAAACGGTGTAATTTGATGAATTGATGGCATAGACAAGGGATTGGCGATGTTAGGTTGGTTAGGTATATTTGATTCCTGGTTTGGTTAGGATTTGAATTAGGAATTTGATGTTTCCTTCCTTCTGTAGGGTTTTTTCTTAGTAATCTGTAGTTGCAGATGTTTTGACTTTGAAGTTGTGGTTGTTTTTGTTTGTAAAGAATGGAGCTTAATAATAAAATGCCAATTTAAGCATCTATAGACCATACACCATAATACCTATTGCATAGACCAGTGAAATGAATACTACGTGACGTCAACCTTTTGACAAGTTGTTTCTAAAGTGGTAGCACCAGATTGCCACCGGTAATAAAAACTACGGCGACATCGGTGCCATCAGTGAAACATTTAGAAACACACCCATAATAAAAATTGTTTTTAGTAGTCAATAAATTACAGGCCTAAAAAAAAAATTCAATAGCAAATCTATAATTTATGCAGGGTGTTTTGAAAGTAATCTGAAATACTGAAAGAGATGCTTCTTCAAGTAATTTCATGAAGAAAATCATAGTTATTTCATAAGTAGCTTAATTTTTGAGATACCGGGTATTAAAGATTAAATTTTTTCTTTTTTAATTTTTATGGAAAATCTTTGCATAATAACAACTAATTTTGGTGACAAAGTGTGACAGAAGTAATTTTGATAAAAATTCTACAAATTCAAATTTTGAGTAGTGGTATATTATTTTTTCATAAAAATATTAAAGTGATTACCCATGCGCATGCCCTGACAGCGCTGAAAAAAAAAATGGTATTAACCAAAAAATGCCTTGTACCTACCAAGGTGTAAGAGCGCAATCCAAGTAAATTAAAAAAAAAAAAAAGGTATCGTTAATGCCTTGTATTTCAGAAATCCACTTATGAAATAACTTTTCTTCAATTTGAAATTAAATTTTCTGAAAATTTGATTTGAGGAAATTTCCGGAAACGTTTCCTCAAGGAGCTAAGTGCCTCCAAAAACTAACGATCTGCAATCGTTGCGCAAATTGTTATGGTTACCTTAAGCAACCATTTGTTGGTTTTCTACTGCTTTGTCATTTTTATAACGGTCAAATGTAATATTGAAACTGTTACCGGTCAAATGAAATCATAAGGCTGTCGTCATAGTCATATCTATGTATGGGTTAAATCTAAAAAAAAAAAATTCACCGTCGTAGATAAATTTCTAGAAGTCACCGTCGGACAAGGCTTTTTAACTGTGTACTTAAAAACCCTTGACTGTCGGTCACTTCAATAACCTCTCACAACCAGCTAACTCAAAGTTCAGTAGTTCAGTTCATTATTTACAACAGAATACATAAAAAACAAATAGAAAAAACAAATAACAGAAAACAACTAAAGAAACAAACACAAAAAGTCACCATACTCATTCTATTATTCAGCCCAATTGAAGTATATTTAAATATCTGTAATTGCGCGTTCTATTGTTTAAATACACGAATTTACACTTTCCGTGTTAGAAATTTACACAGTGACTCTTGGAATTAACACGCATTTCGTGTAATTACACACCTATTCGGACGGATTCAGACCGATTGCAAAGAATTCAAAATTCCTGTTTTAGATTCGCGTTTGGAATAAGAAAATTTGATAGCGGTATTAGCAAAATCATCCATGATTCTCATAATTTAATACTTGACAAATTACGTAAATTACATTTGCTATGTATCACTCACAAAATATTGAAAACGAATATTCCATCTTATTTATTTAACAAGATACATAAACTGCATAAATCTACTTCTAATTTTAAATCCCGGAATTCCAATCTACTAGAAATACCTTGCCCCACCGCTGCCTTGTTCACTAGAAGCTTTACGTATAATGCGCCTAAACTATATAATAGTTTAGCTCCTGAGTTTCACAACTAGTAGATAATTAATTTCAAAAAGAAATTGAAAGGCATTCTGTTAATTACGTCTTGATCCTTATGCCTTGATTTATATGTTTTCATTCTGGTATTTTTCTTTCTCTTTGCATATTATTATTATTAAGTATCACTAATTTCTTATCACTTCGTCGCAGCATGTTTAAGGTCTGTGGCATTTCTCATTCTTTTATCATATATTAATATCCTTGCTAGTCTTGTTGCTGTTGTATAATATAGCTACTGGTTACACTTGTTACAATGTTAATATTTGTGTTCTTAATTAGGGTTAAGTTGAAACGCAGTTGTACTGACACTTCGCCCTATCCATTTACATTTAATTTATATATTATTATTTTATGTGGTAAATAAAGACAATTTATTATTATTATTATTATTATTGGCTTTGACTGATGGTACAAAGCCGGTTTACAGACTTCGTTTTACTTTTCGAATATTTTTCTAAATATCTTTTTTCTATAAACAAAATACCATTCGGAACCAATAGTAAAATAGAAATTGCTAAATGTGGAGCGCTAGATTCACGAAGGTGTAAAACCAATGTTTTTGTTTATGAGAACCAAATGTCTACATTTTGAAGTTAAAAATTTACTACCAATGACTGATTGGAATGGTGGCGCACCACATTTGATCAACTACCACTTTTGTCGAATTTAAATAGATGCTAATACTCATTATGTTCAAGAGTTTAATTATGTAAAGAAAAATTATTACAAAACGTCTGATACTAAAAATGATTGACAATATTTGTGCTAATGTGCCTACCTTAATTGTATGATTTTTTTTTAATTAAACAAAATTTTAAAACCGGCATAAAAACTATTTTTATCAGCGGTTGGCACTTGTAATACAAACAATAACTTTTGCTTTTGAAGATAACTGGACTGGTTTGAATGCAAGCTTGACTAAATGATCCTTTTGTGAAGGTGCAGATCATATATTTTTTCTACAAGAAAACAGATATATCAAAATTTTGCAAGAAAGCATTTTTTTAGAAAGATTTTTACAGGATAAATGATCCGTTCATAGGATAAATGAACAAAAAAAAAAAGTATTTTGACCTGGGGTACTCAGTTTATGTAACTTTCAGACACCCATAATTCAAATTACAAATTAAATTTTATTTAAATAGCTTTGGTTGGCGTTTTACATGTTTTCTAAAATAATTTCAGTGCAATAATCTGCTGTAGAATTGAAAATGGCTAATGGGGATGATAAAACATACAAAACAATGTAGATGTTGCCATACCTGTAAGAACACTTTTAACCGATCTAATGGTGCAGTGCAAGTTCTAGATACTGCTCCTGCTATGCCACCTGCAGCTAGATGCCTCCACCACATGCCGGTCTGCATTTCAGTTTGTGTGAAGTCATCAGGGACATTCATATCCTCTCCAATATCCAAGTACTAGAAAATAATATCACATTTAAAGTTCAAATATTTTGTATATAGGAATAACATGAAATTTTTCAACAAAAGACATTAATAACCATGGCGAATTTGCCACTAAAAAAGCCATTACGATCAAATAGGTTACTGATGCCAGGAGAAAATTATTTTGATCTCAAAATAAGAATATAAATTAAAGACTTAAGTATTACCACCTAAAATAATTGAAGACATGGATGTCGTTTTAGTACACATATAGAAATTCTAATGAATCACATTAAAAAAGAAAGTATCAAAACACTATGCACCACAATTTCTTTAATATAATATAACACATTATTATTTTTAGGACCGCATAGTACTATCAGTTACAACATTTAATAATTTCATGGCTGTCAGTTGATGAAAAATGTACCTACATAAATTAAAGCTGTAAACAATGCCTATAAAAATTTCACTACCAAGTACATATTAAGTAATTTCATGTAGGTACTCTACTTTTAACTAGGCACTTGGAGACACTGAGTATCAATAGTATACAGAGTGTGGAAATGCAATTTTTATGGAATACCTTATATAATTTAACACGTAAGAATAACATTATTTTTTTATCTTGCAAACAAAATATTTATGTAGATAATATTTTCATTAAAAATAGTCGACCTGCTACTTTTTATATAGATAAGATTTGGCAGATTTAGCTTGCACATTAATTGACTGGAGGGCAAGTAAAAAGTAATGTTTTCTATACTTTCAAGCACTTAAGGGTCCATTCTCTGTAGATTTGACAGGCATGAATGTTGGGTCGGATTGAGAGGATGGGTGGCCGATGGGTGGAGACTTATATATTCAAACTATCGAATTATTAAGATTTCGGAGGTGCACGTAAAGCCGAAGTAAAAAGGCACATGGAAATAAAGTTAGCCCTCATTGCAAGGGTACCGGATTTGTCTTATAATTGCAACAAAATTTCTTTTTAGTGTTATAAATTATATATCACCTGAAAGATCAAAAGATAAACTAGATCCCTATAGTAGCAAATTTTTGTTTAATCCATGTATTTCAGAGAAAATAATGTTTGAAAATACGCTATTTTAGTACAAGATTGTTTGCCTGGAATTTTAAAAATAAAAAGAAATACCAAAAATTACTACTATAGGGACTTAGATTAAAGTCTTATCTTTCAATACTTTTTTACTGAAAGTCGCTATCTTATAGTTTTTTTATAATTAGACACGAGACGAACGCCGATTTAGGGCTTATTTCGACCTAGTGAATGGACTCTTAATTCTTAACTAATAATTAGAATAAAGTGGACACTGAAAGCGGAAGGTTCTTTATGAAACATCGTGAGAATAATTGTTTTGAAATAAACACAGTTCTCATTTAGATGTTTCAAGAAATATATAGAAAACACTCTATATACTAGTATTATACTAGTGTATCACTCTATTGAGAAAGGCCGAAATACTGGTATATAGAGTGCTTTCTATGTATTTCTTAAAACATCTAAATGAGAACTGTGTTTTTTTCAAAACTATTTATTATAATAACTAGAATATAAGAAAGGGAAATAGAAATAGAATATGTTCGCATATACAAACGCACACCGGTAAAAATTTCTGGGTGAAAAATATTATCTTCACCTATGTTATATTTTCCAAATTATTGTGCCTTTTTATATTGTTTCATTTTTAGAAGTTTGAAGTTTAATATTTCAATGATTTTAAGCCTAAGCCGCCGGTAAAGTATTATAGTGGGTGTCACAAAATAGTGGATCACCCTTATTTTAACTTGTTTATTTCTCTAAATGTCAAAATGAAATTTGGCAATGTGAAACTACGTATAAAAATGCTTTTTTCTATGCAATGAAATAAACTTTGGCTCTTCTGGTTCACCAGAAATGATCCCAACTTTCAATTTTTAGATGAAACGCGTGCCATATAGGGTGCCCATATTTCGAGCTTTCGAAAAAATCAAGGCTAACAATTAGTTTTTGAGATATTTGAAAAAAAAACTGAAATTTTGTATTTTGTTTTTCACAATTATTTCGTTTATTATTACAGCCACTGTTCTATTTTTAACAACTTTTTAGGTAGAATTTGAATCTGCCGACCGTTTTCTCATAGTAGTCACCATTTTGAAAATTCGACTGTTAACTTTTTTCTTATGGGCGCTATATTGGATTTTCATATGGTTGGATACAACTCTCAAGTCTGAAATCAGCGATGTGCCGCGCTTGATATTAGAATGAAAAATGGCGATTCTTTATCAAGCTTTCTGAGGAAATAACAGAGTATAGCCAGAACAAAATATACAAAGTATACCTAGTAGTAGGGATGCACCGAAGCGAATTCTAGAAAACTCGTGTTTGTACTTGTACTTGTTTCGTAATTCCACGTTAAGCATTTTCGTCGTTTGCTTTTTAGTTTATAATAGTTAATATAATTTGTGATCAGCGAAAATGAATAGTAAAAAAATGCCTTTTGGGAACGTTACAGCTTTTACTCAGACATATTAGTTTCCGAAATGGGAAATATTTACGAAGAAACTAGAAATAGATTACTGCGCAGAACTGCTGAGAACTTTACTATTTCTACATCACAATTTAAATAAACTTAATTTCGAGTATTTTGTTACGCGTAAATAATAAATATAAGTAAATAGTTTTTTTCTCTTTATCTTTGTTATATTTTACACCTCACCTAGTGGCTTTCCACTAATGACAATTAGCATGGGCTATCACATTTCATTGAATTTTATATTCCCAAGGCGGTACACTCGGCGGTACACTATGAGAAATATTACTAACAGATTAGTATTGATTGCTAAACACGTCTGGCTATCAAAATACTGAAGTGAAATGCTTTAATTAAAATTAAAATATCAGTAAAAATTTATTTCTGGATAATAGGTTCCGTTTAGATAGTTGTCAGTGCGCGCATTATAAATGTAAAGTCCATGCTAATTCCCATTAGTAAGATTATATGGAAAACCCGGTATAGCAGACCGAAAAACTAAAAATAAATAATTAAGTATGAGTTTTTCCTATGCTATATGCTTCGGCCAAAGCTTCGGTCTAACCGATGACCGAATATTCGGTATTTTGTTATTCGGCCAAAACACCGCTTTGGTGCATCCCTACCTAGTAGCACATAATTAAACCAGAGAATATATCAATATTCTCAGGTTAAACTTTCTTAGTTGAGATAATTAGGATGCGGGTAAGCTGCGGCCATTTTGCGGCTGAACACTCTGTATGACGCTAAATAATTTTACTAATAATAAACCGCATATCAATGTTTTATGAGACTTGTATTCTTGAGACACACTCGGTATACCTACTGGAAATTCTTTAAAAGTGCTTTTATGCATTGTCTAAGAGAAAGGGTTAGGTTTCTACAGTGCTCTATATAGGTATCTAGACCCTTTTACAAAGTTTTTAAATTTCAATTTAGTCCACAAACGGCTAAAATGAATTTTAATAAAATCATGCCAGACTGTTAAGAGCCCGATACACACGTAAAGCGTTGACTTAATAGCGTTGATTTAATGAAACGCGCAACTGAGTAGAATTGAGATACCTAGTTTGACATATTTTTGTAGAAAGCAAACGAATACTCATTCATTCTTACCCTATATGGACTTGGCTATCAAGTAGTTACGTAATATAAAATTTTCTTCTGAATTCTAGGATAAATTCAAATACACAAAATCTCGATTCCAATCAGGTTTAAATTTATTTGGATTTAATGGAATTTAGGTATTTGGAAAAGAGCGCAGTCGGTAGTACCTACTTCTTTATATAAGTATTGTGAAAAATATATATTTTTTTTCTTAAAAGGTTGACTAGATTATTTAATAAGACGTGCTTATTAAATACTTTAGTCAACCCTTAAAGTAACAAAAATTTCACAATACTTAAAGGAGTACCTACTACATACTATGCTCTTTTGTATACACTTCGGATTTTGAGAATTCCAAATAAATTTAAGAAAATGATATACAAAATATACTTATAAAACTTGTTAAAATAGTGTATTAGTTTAGTTGTTTCGCTATAAGTATATAAAGCGTTACTTAATTATATGTGAATATTTATTTCTTCAAAATTAGCCAAGTAATCATATTTGTAGGTTAAAACAACATTTTTTGTATTTATATGTGTACCTAAGTACTTATTATACTGCGCATCTTAAAATAATTTTTCCAATAGGTTAAATTTACCTCTAACATCCAAAAACTAAAACTTATTGTAATACGTCTATCTTTACTTATGAATAAACAAATCAAGGGACCTATCATTTTGAAAAAAAAAAACGAAAATAATAGCAAGAAACGATCAACGGTCTGTATATAATTTTAAAAAAATGTTAATCACAAAACTCCAAATATTCACGAGCATTATATTTTAGTAGTACACTGCACAAATAGAACATTGGTAACTGATGGCAATGTTAAATATATGTTCAATATGTAATCTGGAGTTATCAATTATATCCTTTCACTCTTGCCCTGCATGACTGTAGACGTAAGCGACGATTCCAGTTTAATCATCTAATCAATATGTAATTATTATGTTTTGATCTATGGACCACATATTTTGCTCTTTGCTCATTAAGAAAATTCATGGAGAGATTTTTATCTGGTTTGAGCATACAATAATTTGTTATTTTTCCTTTTCGTAATTGTTTTAATGAATGTTTACTTAAAGTCATGCAAAATTCTATTAAAAATAAAAATGTCGAGACTTCAAAATATAGATAATGCCTTTAAAATAAAACAGTATAGTTTTATACAGGTTTTGTCGTAACATCTGAATCATAGAATGACGTCACTGATAAATGACGTAAAACTAGAAATTTACAATTATGAGGAAACAGGCAAAAATTACTTAACTTCAATATAACGCCTATAGTAATTTCTTCGTCTATTTCGTCCATTTTTATATAGACGATGTTACTATTACGATGACTTAAAATGTACTGATATTTTCTACTCCTACTCCTAGGTACAATGCGGGAATGTTTAAAATAGATCGGAAACGGTAAGATGGGCCAAGTTCTGTTCAATCATTTAAAACATGAAGTGGTTTAATGAAGTATGTATACTAATTATGAATAAGTTTTTTATATAGTAAAAACCGCAAAATATTCTGTAGTACCTACAATATCGGCGTACAGATTAATTCTAGTAGTTTCAAAATGGTCTAGGTACCTACTTATTTTATTATCCATCATTAAAGTTAGGAATGATTGTATCACTTTATAATAAGTATTCTACCTTGGCAAGTTCTGTAAAAATGTAAACGAAATCCTCCAAAACATCTGGAATGGGATTGGGCGATATATCTTCAAACGACATTTTGACGATAATTTCAGTCTTTTTTATCACAATTAAATTAAATATCACAATGGAGAATCACTTTGGTATATATACAGTAAACACACAGATGCGAAGTCAACCGGCTCTCGCAACACAGCTGATTGTAGATTCCAGGCGGGGTAAACAGTTATTCACACAACTCTCAACCTCAACACAGACGAAAGTAACTGTAGGTAGACTAGTCTCTAGTAGTACTCTAGTCTGTTCTGTACTTTATTCACAAGTGACAAGTGACGAAAGTCAGGAAAGGAAGGCTAAATTCTAAATTCGCTTTTCGAGGTGGGGAGGCTGGCGCTGGCACGTGAATTCCAATTACATTGGATGAATACAAAGTTCGGTAAGACGAGCCCACGGAAATAACTAATTTGTTATCTTATCGCTATCGATAATATACTATCTTTAAGAGACTGGACTGGGATAAAAAATATATTTTTTAATCTTAATACTGTCTAGTGTCTAGGAGCCACTAAATTCATTATATTCCCAACTCTTACGTTTAATAATAATCTGTTATCTTTATTAGATAACAACAGATTAGATTCTATAAATGAATTATTGTAAGTAAATCAGCTTGAGCATTGGAGCGCTTCATATTCAGCTTGATTTGAAGTTAATTTGAGGAGTACATAGGGTAGAAATGTGCCTTCGGAAGATGGCATAAGACCAACGAGTTGACATGAATGAGAAAATTAACTGTGACTAAGCAACAAAATTTTCGTGTGGTAGGTACATTTGCTATTAGGGAACACTCTTTGGGGCATAATATGTCCCATATTATTGACGACACTGTGCCTACGATAAGGTATGGTAGATGAGATGCCTGACAAAATGGGAACAATTACTCCTCAATGGTCAACTATATTCATCAAAAACAATTGCACCAATCGATTCGTCTAATTATGATAAGAACAAAAACGCATTTTCAGACGAAAAAGTCGGTAGCGGTTTCCGAGCAGATGCTGTTTAAGTGACAGTACAGATTTTAATGGGTGACAATTACAAGTTTTTTTATGAAAGCTGATTAACATAGCTAGAATGACATTTCTTCATCGGGAGACGAATTTACTAATCATTTTATGTGCGACAAACGCCTGTTAAAATAGCAAAACCATTCTCCAATCGATTTATATGCATATAGCGAAAATATGAACTTATGGACAGAGGAAAAAAATCGGTAGGTGTAGTAGTTTCCGAGAGGATGCTGCCAGAGTGACATGTCAATTTTGATAGATGATATTCATTCAAAAAATATGTCACGAGTAATAAAATCAATCAGTTTGTATGCTAAACTTTACTTTTACTTATCTTCTAAGCAGACAATTTTTTGTATAGTTTTATGCATGGGTGTTTATCGAAATGACATAATTAATTTCCGAATCACATAAATTTGACGTATTTGCCAACGTTACATTCCCTTGATATAATCTACTAAGTATCTACCTGCCGGCCACCACCTTCCAAAAATTTTACAGAGTGTGATTGTGAGCAGCCAGATTTTTTTGATTTTTCGGCAGCTGTATAGATATTAAACAAGCATATTGAACTTATCGCATGAAATTATTTGATGCTACCGGTTAAAAAAGTTTTAAAATTATATAGTCATGTAGGTTGAAACAGTTATAAAATACTGGAGTTTCTCGAAAGAATTTATACTATCGGGTGAAAAAAAAGTTCCGTTTCGTTGTGCCACAATAAACATTTTTTTATTGTGGTATATGGTTGACATACAATAATTATTAGCTCAACTTTTTGATATATATTGTTTTTCCATTTATATTAAAATGCTCTGCTTGCGCTAACTTGACGTCAAACTAACTTGAAATGAAACTTAAATTTTTAAAATGTGGTGTAAAAACAGTCTAAACATGGTAAAAGTAAATTTAGTGGAGAATTGTTCTATAACTCAGCAGGCACGAACCTTGGAGAAATTTCACGTGACACCATTATACTGTATCATTTGGAACTCCTTTTAAAAAATATTTTGGTTCCTACAGGGTGTTTCATGTTAAGGTGGCAGACCCAACTTATATATTTTTTAATTGAACGACTTGTATATTTTTGCATATTCAAAATCTACGCAAAATTCTTTACTCATAGATACCAACATGTATGTACTTTAATGCAGTCGTTTTTAAGATTTAGTAGGTATTCTGTAAAAAAATACAGAAGCAGACATCACTTTCAGCTGCAATTACGGTTGTTACCGTAATTTAGTGGAGTAAAATCGCCGGCCTAACTTGCTTCTTTCTAGGGGAAGGTGACCTTTGGTGTAGAACCAGATGAAACCTATACCATCTTGTAGAGCATGTTTCGGGACATATGTGGTGTGATCTACAACTTTTTTTAGGAAGGGCAATTTTTTAAATGGCCTTAGAGTGCGTTATCTGCACAATTCGAAAACATGTGTTTGTGAGTACATACTAGAGTTGCGACTTGCCCGACCAAGCCAAATTGAATTCGGCCCGGCCCGGCCAGGCCAAGCCGGGCCCGGTCAGGCCACACCCGGCCCGGCCAGACCAGGCCAGGCGCAACTCGGCTACGTCAGACCAGGCCAAACCCGACCAAACCAGTCGAATCGAAGCTCAAATCGAATCTGATCCGGCCCGGCTCTATCAAGGCAAGTTTAGCCCGAATCGGTCGTCCAAATTCAACCCAGTCTGCCTAAGCCACATTCGGCCATACCAGAAATCCTGCCTACTTGACATTAACAATAGGTATGACAATTCATAAATTTATTAACTCTTTTATGTCTCAATAAAACTTTCAAATGTCTCACAAAATAGAACAAAACAAAATAGAATAATTTTTTATTTCATATCAAAATAAAATACAAACTCCGAAAACAAATTTGTTTAACAACTTAAACACAAAGATAATGTTTTACATTTAACACTTGTAATATGTATATATATATATATAAAAAAGGTATGTATGTACAGTGAGTCCCAGAAGTGATGTCTAAATTCATTTAAAATTCAGCGGTGTGTTTTTTGGAAAAACACTCGGACTTGTCGATTTTTATTTTTTAATGCGATTTTTTTATGCTCAATTCATGTATACAGGGTAGTCCAAAAAAAAGTTGCGACCATCAACTTTATTTTTCCAAATATTTCATTTTTAAATTCTGCATCGAATTCTAATTCTAAGTCTGTGTAAGAATTTTTAGATGTGCTTAAATATCAGAGTAATACTTATTGCTAACTATAATTTTTCCATTTAGGGACACCTTAAATTTTAAGTAGTATGAGTGAGATTGGCCGTAAGTGGTCAGATAAATGGGTGAAACACCTCAAGTTATTATGAAATCAAATTCCTCATAGGAAGAACAAGATATAGTATTTTAAAATTGTTAAGTTATACAGCAAACCGGTTAGCCTAGGTTAGGTCGAAATCGGTCCGATCCGGCCCGAAATGGCCAGGCCAGCCCAGGCCCGATTCGGCCAGGCCAGGCCCGAACCGGCCCGGCCAGGTATTACAAAGCATCCGGCCAGGTCCAGCCCGGCCAGTAAAATATGCATATTTCCCGGCCCGGTCAGGCCCGATTTCGGGCCGGGCTTCTGGCCTCAAATCCATTTTTATGACGATGACATACATCGTCATAAAAAAACCGGTTACACTTACCGCCCTGAAATTTGAACCACGTATGCACAAAACGTAAGCGCTTCAAATGGTAAACCTTTTTTTTGGTAGTACGCCTTCGGTAGTTTCGGCAAAGAATATAGACTAATTTATTGTCTTTGGTTTCGGGGCGTACCCCGAAAGAATGACGATAATCCTGGATGATTCTTTTTAAAAAATCTAATTTGGACCGACGCGATGATGCCAAATTTTTCAAGAATGGAATACAGAATAGACGTAATAGTTATTTTGGGCATCGGAAAATCCAAATGTTACACGTGAACGAAACTTTCAATTGTCTTGGAGATTTAATGTATATTGCGCCATAAAGGAAATTAAGTTTATGCTGACCCGGCAACAACGAAAGAAGATATGCAACAAAGAATTGGCCGTAAATAACTTGTGTCCAGCAGTATTTCAAAATCATCAATACATCAAGTCAAATACAAAAAAAATGTTGGCTTGCATGTACGAAAATGGAAGTGAATTTGAACATTTATTTTAATATGTAATCGGTGTTGTGTGTTCAATTTTCTTATTTCTCTCTTTAAATTTCCGTTTAATTCGTTCAAGCTTTATACTCGTAATGAATATTATTATTTGTCATATTATTAGCAAAACATAATAGTCTCCTAATTTTTGTTAAATTATTTCAAACACATGCTGTTTTATTTTCTTATTTCAGTTGCTTTATTGTTTGCACGTAGGTATCCAAGACCTTTGGTTTTTAAAATTTGGTTAATGCCCTGAAAGTTGTCGTATACAGTGGCCTGTTTGAGTAAATTTTTGACCCTCTTTTTTTATACAGGCGGGATTGCGGAAATGGTAATGGCAGTGGGAACTATTCAGAACTAAGTCGTACAGATGTGATATATTGCAAGTCTTCGTTCTCGTACAATCTTCGACTTCGTTCTGCTTGGTTACTGCGGCTGCCCCGCAGCTCCACATTGATTCATGGGAGCCACAAATTATTGTAATTTGGAAGAATTTGATCATTTTGTTGTTCATATCATGTTACAACAAAACTGGACCATGCATTTAAGTTTTGGACAGTTCTAGAAATATTTCGAAAACCACGACAGATAGGTATATGAAAGGTAAATACAGTTCCATAGCTAATAATGAGAGGAATAAAACAGCAATATAAAATATAGTGTTCTATTTAAAATAAGCAAGAATTTTGGACCTGAATTTGTCTAGGAACAGCCTGTATAAGTCGTAAAACTTTGTACTAATTTGCAAAACTCTACTATAAATAGCTAATACTGCCATCAAATTTAAGCTGGCTGCCTTATTAACAGAGATATTTATGTGTCTGGACGTACAACCTCGATTTTTGCAAAATTTTCGAAAAAATTGATATAATTCCAGAACGATCAATTTTTGACATAATTTTTGTGTTTGAAACACAATTTCAGATTTAAGGCATTTTCGGTTGCTATGTTACGTATAACACACGCTCGTCGTGGGATACCCTGTATATACAGGGTGATTTAACTAACCCGTTCATTAAAAGTTTTAAAACTTACCAATGGAATATTTTTTTGAAAATTTGGGTACGGGGATTTTCGAGAAAGTTCTATTTATCTGAAGTATTTCCGTTTTTCTGGCACTTCCGGTTATACCAGAAATGGCTATCAACTGTCTTATTTTAAACGGAATACCCTATATTTTTTACGTTTTTTATTTCAACGGTAAAATCTACGTTTTTTAATATGGTACAATCTATACGAAAAATGAATAGTTTTTAGAAATTTTAATTTTTTTCAAAAAATTTGATTTTGCAATACCTTATTGAAATACTTGTCATCGATTGGCAAGGAAAATTATGATAACAAGTTTTGGGCTATGGTTAGGCGGGTCATCGAGCTTTCAGATTACGTGTACTTTCATATTTTATTATTTACTGGGTGTTCAAAAAGATCATTTGATTCTGACTGATTTCAACTAGCCAAAAGTATTTTTTTTTAAATGGAACACCCTGTATTTTACTGCTCTATGTGAGGAATAAAGTGATCTTTCAATCTGTATTACAATTCCCTATACCTATCTGTTATCACTCTCTTGCTATCGACGCATTTACTTTCGATACAATAAATTTTTTATTTCCTTGAATTGCTTGTGATTAGCGGGCCATGAAAACTAAACGAAAATCACGTTTACGACATTGATAAATAAGACACATTGTTTTAATTTTCATGACCCGCTAATCACATGCAATTCAAAGAAATAGAAAATTATTGTATCGAAAGTAAAAACGCCACAAACCATGAATTTGGTCACATTTTATTGGGGTTACAGTTAGCTTATGAATTTTACTTGGATCATTTTCATTTCATCTACAGGCTTATACCCCTAGACGTTTTTGCTAATTTTGGCCTAACGCCGTTCTTTATGGAGATACGAATTTTTTCGAAAAAATACAAAACAACTTTAGAATTACCACATAAATTGAATGAGACGTGGCAGTTTCCATGTTCGGTGTCTGTAATAATGTGTAACGATTAAATTTCTTTTCAATTGCCAGTTACACCAATACAGGTACGTCAAAAAGCAGCAAAAAACGCGAATTTGCACAGAGAATTTTACATTTTATAGCGGTCAAGGATAAGGATTAAATTTTATTCCTTACACATCCTTACAGACACCGAACGTTGAAACTGTCGAGTCTTATTCAATTTATGTGGTAATTCTAAACTCGTGTTGCATTTTTTCGAAAAAATTCGTATCTCCATAAAGGACGGCGTTAGGCCAAAACTGGCAAAAAGCTCTGGGGGTATGAGCTTGTTGATTAAATCAAAGTGATTAAAATCCATAGGTTAACTGTAACCGCGATAAAATGTGACCAAATTATCGGTTTGTGAAGAAATTCGTATTTTTTGCTACTTTTTCACGTAACCCTGTATAGGTGTAACTGGCAATTAAAAAGAATGTTTGTCCCTACACATCATTACAGGCACTGAACATGGAACCTGCCAAAATATGCAGAAAACATTATTCAACGATAAGTAGCCCTCAATATTTTAACTTATATAACTAATATATTAAACTAATATATTTTTACGTAAGCTCTATTATCATTTTTTATAATATCTTGATGATATAAAGACAAATCTGAAAGGTGCATATCGTTGCAAAAAATAAAGTTACTTTTATTACTATTATTATTAATTACTGGTATTATTATTTATTAACAATTAACTATTTTTATATCAGTGACTATAGCTTTCTATAGTTACTGTTTATATTTAATACCTTTTCACGTCTCTCTCGGAAAGTGCTGCTCCAAAATAATGATCTAGTAGACATCCTAAGACTAAACAAAAACAGCAAAAAGCAATTTTTTAATAACTTGAATTATCTTGCCCTATATTCTATCTATTAAATTAAAGTGATTAGTTATAGAGCCATGAAATTTTAAAAAAAACAACGTTTTGCTGTTTTTGTCTAGTCATGGAATATGGCCAATTACAACTTTTTAATGAAATTGGACAGTTTCATCGATAACTGAGAAACAATTAATTTTGTTGAAAAATATTAAATTAAGCCATAGGTAACTTCTAACAAATATAACTTAAAATCAAGTGCAAATTTCAAAATAGTAATAAAAATTTGGGCATTTCATAAAGAATAACGAAGTTGGGTCAACTTTTGGTATTTCCGGAAGTATTATCACCTGGAAAATATTTTCCGTAAAGAGATCTCATCCCAAATTTTCAGATCAAAATAATTTTCTAGTCCCAAATAAAATCACACTCTATATGTTTTCAATTAATAGGTACCTGATAATGTGGAACTTTTCTAACATCCAACTTTTTTTGTATATGTATAAATATTATAATTTCGAGCCCTGGTATATATTTTCTCTTTAATTTAATTTTTTCTATCCTGTTCTCTGTTTTAATAAATTTTTTGAATAATTTCTACTGAAATAATAATATGCTCAAAAACATTATGACGTATAATAAATTTATGTGACCTACAATGGATATGTTTGACCAGTCAGACCAGACATATTCCATGAAGAGTACATTTTAGTTTAGTTGCAGCGATTCAGTGGAGTGGATTATTATTGGAAATTATTCGCTCAAAATAGTGCGTAATTCCATTTCCAATACATTCTCTAAAAATTTATTTGCCTGAGGTGCTAGTTGACGCGATGCTAGTTTGGGACTCGGTACATTGTAAAGATGCAAAACAGAAAGCACGTGCCGTTTGATTATTATTGAAGGTGATATGATCAATTATTATATAATATTTAAAAAATATCTACTTGATACATTTTTGTCCTTATCCATTACTAAAAGACTGTGGCATCTAATAAATCTTAAAATGTTTTTATATTAATCTTATTATAAGCAAAAATTTCCGGAAAACGCATTTTTTCAAATTAGACAAAAAGAATTACAAAATTGCAATGGAAATAATCATTTCAATAATTTTAATTAACATCTGTTGACTAGTCACTTTTTCTCAAAAAGTATTTGACATACATTTTTCTTTATTTACAATTTTATATTTACCGACAACTATACTTGATTTTTTTCGTAGTTTTTGAACTTCAGTTTAAAATTAAGGGGGTATAGGTAAACCTTAATTTAGTAAAGTCAAGATAAACTCTCTTCGTTTGTTTTTATTTTTTATAGAGTGGACAACATTAACACCTGTCTATTATTATAATTATTTCTGATGGTAGAATTTCTTTCTTTCTTTTAATTTTATACCCAAAATGAATATTCTCTGTACTATTTAGAAGTTAGTTCAACATTTTTTTTCTTGAAATATGAGAGTAATCAATGATCAATGTGAACAGCGATTGAGAGAATAACTTGAAAATAGCTAGGCTACTCGAAACAGTGCACACTTCGAGCACACTCGAAAGATCGAATTAAATTCAAGGTTTTCATTTGACTTGTTTTTATTTATGGCAGAGTATGAAAAATTCTAGGAAATCTTAAGAATATGAAACACATTTCACAATGCCAGTAGTAAAAGAGGAAAATTAAATTTTAGATAATTTGATCAGAACCGTTCGTATTTTGATAACTTGAGAAGTATATGGTATTTTGCAACGTTAAAAATTAAACTTTTGAATTTAAAAATATAGCACACGTCTTAATGTTCTATCCACAAGCCAAAACTTAAAAAAAATCAAAGAATATAGGTATTAGAATTTACATTTAGAAGTTACAGAATATAATTATGTGACCACCTTATGTGACCACCGGCGATATTTAAAAAACAATTTAAAAGTAGTTAAGGAATTATTCATCTCAAGAAACAACGGAGTTATAGAGGAAATATGGCAAAAAAAAATTCCGTTTATTTTTTTTTTTAGTTTTGGTTTTTTATTTTACTTAAATGTCAATGTAAAAGACCAAGCTTGTTTAGAAATAGGATTCAATATTGCATTTTTTATTTCAGAAGAGCTTACCAGGAATAAAAAAGAAAAGGCAGTCATTTTTGTATTATCGCATTGGGCAGATTTTGAAATAAAGTGATACATACATACATACACTTCATTTTCTGAACTACTTCGTTACTTACTACTACTACTTCGGTCTCAATTGTGATCCCCAAAATTATATCGTCGTATAAATGTGAGAAATAATCCTTCTTTTTATACATACTTGTACAGGGTGACCCATTCGTCTGGGATTCCTTTATTTCTCCACTATTGTCAACTTTAGAAAAAAATATCTAATACAAAAGTCTTCAGAAATAATAAGGGCTACAATTTAAACTTAGTTGCAGAAATACAGGGTGTTCACATCCTTCCAAACCTATAAAAACTTTCTTATTTTAAATGGAACACCCTGTATATTATTAGCTTATTGAATTCCCCATCGCAAGTGCTTTCAGTCCATATAACATTTGTTATAGCTAAACTTTATAGTTTCCGAGATATTTAATATTTTGTGTAAAAAATGACAAATGCAGACTTTAGTGAAAATAATAGTATCTTCCTTAGTTTTAACATTTCGATAAAATATTGGTATTCGTTTAGTATAATTAATGGCAAATATTTTTCTGTATATAAATGTTTTATAAATTATACAGGGTGTTAATAATCTCGTAGCACTTTTGGAAAACTGTAAGGGCCAATATCTCGTTTATTTTAAATAGAACACCCTGTATATTTTTAATGGATCAGATACAGAATTGAAAACTCTATCGATCCATATTAGTATGTTATACAGGGTGCTTCAAATCCGATGCAATACATGGGGATCTCGGAAACGGTAAGAGATACGAAGTCGGTTAAATGAAGGCAAAGTTGCGTATTCAGGGGAGCAACATAATGGTGAAAAGACATGAAGGCTAACTCGATTAGTTTTCGAAATATTTTGAAAAAACCGAAAATTTCGATTTTCGTTTTTGTTTTTTTGCGGGCCTATTTGATGAGGTATTCAAAAATAAAGAGCACTTTTCCATAGCAACTTTTTGCCCTTTTTCGAATGGTGTTCGAAAAACGTTTCGTTTCCCGGAAACCAACATCAACTTAATTTTTTTAAATACGGACCTGGAATTTTTTTTCAATTTTTTGGAAGCATTTTTGTAGAAAGAATGCCACCATAAAAAAAACCAGATTTAAACGTTTTGTCTAAGAAAAATCCATCATTAATAATTGCCTGTGGTTCTCTTAGATTTAGTTTTATCTAGGCAAACGTTTCTATGACAAACACATTTCAATGTTGTGTCAAGCACTATCGGTACTTAAAAATGGCTTTCAGCAATCTAGAATTTTTTAATTTTATTTAAATTTCCTCATAATTCAGGAATTGTGCGTAACTACTTAAATGAAACATTTTTCAAACAGATGGATTGGAAATCATGGTGCTATAGAATCGCCAGCAAGAGCTCCTGATTTATCCCCATTAGATTATTTCTTATGGGGAAGAACTAAAAATGTTTTATATAAGAATCAATATAATAACATTGATTTGAGAAATGCCACTATTCGTGTTCTGAATGTAATACCTGCAAGGGAAATTGAAAGATCTATTCAAAACTTAAAGAGACGAATACGCCTCTGCATGAATAATGACGGAGGATTATTTCAACATCTGCTTTAGGGTTTTTATAGTTTTAACATATTTTGTTGTTTTATTCATTGTTTCTTCAATTATATCAAAGTTTATAGTTGTTAATTCGTTGTTTTATTATTAGCTTTTGTTTATTTATCGTAAATAAAAATGAAACCTCAAAAATATTATTCAATATCTAGAATTAACAAAAGTCGAAACAAAAATACTAATGATCGGATTTTTCTTAGACAAAACGTTTAAATCTGGTTCCTTTTATGGTGGCATTCTATCAAGTTACAAAAATATTTCCAAAAAATTGAAAAAAAAATTCCAGGTCCGTATTGAAAAAAATTAAGTTGATGTTGGTTTCCGGGAAACGAAACGTTTTTCGGAAAATTCACTAACACCATTCGAAAAAGGGCAAAAAGTTGCTATAGAAAAGTGCTCTTTATTTTTGAATACTTCATCAACTAGGCCCGCAAAAAAACAAAAACGAAAATCGAAATTTTCGGTTTTTTCAAAATATTTCGAAAACTAATCAAGTTAGCCTTAATTTCTTTTCACCATTATGTTGCCCCCCCTGAATACGCAACTTTGCCTCCATTTAACCGACTTCGTATCTCTTACCGTTTCTGAGATCCCCATGTATTGCATCGAATTTGAAGCACCTTGTATACTCAAAGAAAATAGTTTTCGAGTTATTTTGAAATTTAAAATATTTCACTCTTTGGTTACAAGTAAACATAAATTATGATCCCAGATGGCTTGGAAAACAATACCTTTTCTGTCAGTTTGATAGTACTTGATAGTAGGTATTTTTATAAAATGAATTACAATTTTGAAGAAAGAAAGATATGACGTATGTTCTTGGTGAGGCATCCGAAAATTAATTTTTGGCAACACGTTAGTATGCACAGAAATCTGTCAATAATCAAGACAGCTCAAGAGAGCTGTCAATAATCAAGGCCGATGGACTATAAATTGCTGGGGAGCAATTTTAGGAGAGCACATAATAGATCCATATTTTTTTGAAAATCCACTTACAGGAGACACCTTTTTTACAAAATCACCTTTGGAATATCAATTGGATGATATTCCCTTAAATATTTTACCAAGATTATGGCTTCAGCAGGATGGTGCACCCGCGCACTAGGTATAGCGTTAATGTAAGGAATTTTTTGAACGGACATTTTCCAAATAGATGAATAGGTCGAGGGAGTCCAGTAAATTGGTCTGCGCGTTTTCCAGACCTTACATATCTGGATTTTTTCTATGAGAATACGTGAAAGATACACAGCACGCCGCCGACAACAGCGGACGATATGAAAGAAAAAATTAGACTGCTTCCGAAACATTACACCAGATATCCTAAGAAATGTGCAAGTTTCATTTCGAACAAGACTTGAACTGTGCATTCAGCAACAGGGTTTTGTTTCATGTTTGAACATGAAATAAAATAAAATTTAACGAGACTGTTATTGTTTAAGCTTAGGTTAATCTTTAGAAGGGTTGAGCAAAATTTCATATTCGAAAAATCAAAAATTTATTTTTATTACATTGTATTGATAACTTTTTAAAATATCATGTTACGTTAGTTATTTATTTGAATAAAAAAAATATATTACAAGAGTTTAAGTTAAATCATAATTTTAATTAGGATTTAAATTCACTTGATAATGAAAATTTATGGTTTTGCAAGCCATCTAGGTTCATAATTTATGTTTACGTAACCAAAGAGTAAAATATTTTAAATTTCAAAATAACTCGAAAACTATTATCTTTGGGTATATAACATACTAATAGAGAAATAAAGGAATCCCAGACGAATGGGTCACCCTGTACATATACATACCTATTACACATCAAATCAGGCATGATCATTAACATAATAACTGGCAATTGAACAAAGTGCTCTGTTATTTCTACGTCAAGGCGAGCCCCCAAAGTAGACAAGCGTCAGTCACAATTTCCTGGCATTAGCTAGTTACGCGTGATATAAACAGGATAATCGAAGTAAGGTCATAGAAAACAATGTTACATTAATTTGGCATCGCAGAAACATGACGAGTTTATATTGGTCGTAATGAACTAATAAGCCTCTCGACAATTTTTCAAATGATAATTTTTTTTTATATTTATAATGACTAAAACAATTTTTTAAATTACACATCATTTACGCAAATAAGAGACGCAACTGAGAGGAATGAAGATTTTTAATATACTGCATTTGTTAAGATAAAAGACAAATCTATGAAAATTAAAATGAAATTTATGTCATAATATGCAGTTGACTCAACGCTCACACAAAAAAATAATTTCTTGTATCAAACATAGGTACATGTTTTACTACATCGTAAGTTCCTATATGAGCAAACATATTATACGGGGTGTCCCATCGAAAAGTATCACATTTCGCCGCCTTATATCTCGAAAACTAAGAGATATCGGGATGCGGGAAGTTTTTTTTTTTTCACTGTTGCCAAATCTTGAAATATATTGGTAAATTTTTTATTGAATACGCTCCTCTTTGGAGTAAAATTACTTGCTTATATTAAGTGGAACACCTTGTATATTTTGCCATAATCAGAAAGGCTAATCACTTTACTTTTCAAAAAGGTATACATTGTTTCATTATCTTAAGAATTGGAGCCACAAAATTCAGTTTAATAGGAGCACCTCTTACTTGAACAGTTTGTGAAGCTGGTCTTGGTTTTCACAGTAGCCATGAAAAACCAAAGTACAATAATAAACTGTATTGTCAGTTGTGTCAAATATTTGAAGTATGATTTAAAATATTCACATTAGAAGGATCACACACTATTGATCATTGAAATGGTGGGCAGTTAAAACACATTGTTTTCTAACTTATTCAAGTAGTTTTTATTTATACAGTTATTTTGATTATTTTATCTGTTATTTTTATTACTGTCATTGTGCTTTGTTGTTATTGTTAACGAAACTCGTTCCTACCGATTATTAAAGAATTATTCTTTTCTCCCTATCTATTTTTATTTAAAAAGCAAATGCAGTTAAGTTCCACATCAAGTTTGATCAGAGATTTTAAAATGATAAAATATATAGAGTATTTTATTTAAAATAAGTGTACAAAAACTTGATAATGTAAACAATGCATACCTTTTTGAAAAGTAGAGTGATTAGGCTTTCTGATTATGGCAAAATACACAAGGTGTTCCATTTAATATAAGCAAGTAATTTTACTCCAAAGAGGAGCGTATTCCATAAAAAATTCCTATCTGCACATTCCTATCTTAACTTTTCATAAGCTATCGTTTGATACTAATTTCAGATTTAACCAAGAGATTAAATTTAATCGAAAATTTTTAATTTCTAGAAAATCTGAAATTAGTATCAAACGATAGCTTATGAAAAGTTAAGATAGGAATGTGCAAACCGTTTTGTTCGATCTCAAACCGTTTAGATTTTACAGGGCGTCAAAGTTGAAAAATGTCAATATTCACCTGTCAATATTTCAAAAACGGTTGAAGATAGGTATAGGACATCCTACATGAAATATATTTAAAATTTTGAGTAGAATTCAAAAATCTAATAATATACAGGGTGTTCCATTTGAAATAAGCAAGTCGACACCTACTTCCGGTATAACCGGAAGTGCGGCCATCTTGAAAATATTTTAGATCGTTTGCCCCCAGTGACTTGTTCCTTGTACTTGTCATTGTGTCTTCAGCATTTAGTTTAGCGAGTTTTAGTTGAAACGGAAGGTAACCCGGATGAAGACCACACGCATGCTGTGCGTAGAAGACAATTAATTTTTAAAATTTTTTTTACAACATTGAAGATTGCTATCTATGGTAGCTATCCCTAATCTAATCTATGGTAGTGGCGTTTTGACTTGTTTTAAGCTTGTTCTACTATAAACATGTCAGATTTTCATCAATGACGGCCGTGAGATATTAATAGTAATCACGTATTGAACACCTCTTTTTGAAATAAAGTTGTTACAAAATTCTAGTCAAGTTTTAGGTGTGTTTTCGTGTTTATTCGGAAGTTATGCCAGTATTGCCAGTCTAAGTTTATCAAATAAATAAACAGACAGCTTGCAACTTTTTAGTAATAATCAATATTAAGTGCAGTTTGATGGAATTTTGAGTTTAGTTTTTCTTTTCAATTATTTTACGGCTAAAACTGCTTGCCGCCAGTACTAAACAATATCTCTCTTCTTTGCTTAAAACTGAAGTGTGAAGTATCAATGGTCCTGAAAACACTATCAGTGTCAATGTTAAATAACCTTATCTAACACCGACTCTTACTACCATGCATGCGCGCTCATTTGGGGAGCAAATCTAGGTTTGTATTAATAATTATTTATAAATAATGAATCAGCATTTGTAACACTGGTCTATAGCCAAAATGTATCCGTTGTAAAGAAAAAACTATTCTTAGTAACCATGTCTTGTAGAAAATAATAATTGATAAGTTTTTGATGATTGGATTTTAAACCAGCGTTCGTCAAGGTGTGGAATTGGAAAATTTTTTATTTTAACAGTTAGTGTTCAGTTCAGTTCAGTTCAATAATGTTCAGTAACTTCGAATTCTAGGACGAAACGGTTACTGGCGCTTTAAAATAATCGGTCCATATTCCAATGACCGCACGACCAACTTAGGGTGAAGGCTAGCTTAGGCTTCGGCGCCTCCATCTTGGATTATTATATAACTGGGTAAGAAAAATAGCCATCCCCAAAAAAAGGCAGGTAGCAACTTAATATTAGTTAAGATAGTTTCTATTATTGGGAGAAAATAATACCTTTTAGAGATATGCTGTAAAATTGTACAACTAGACAACTTTTGTTATATTTGTGGCGAAGTGACTGTTGACTAAAAACGGAGTATTACCCCCACAATTAAGTAGTCGTATTTTGGTTGAAAAATTAAAGATCAAACAATCAACCTACATAGTTGGTTAAGTGGAAGAGGGCGTTGAATAGGTTCCACTGTACCTACGATCTGGAGATAGCCTAAAGATCATGTAACAGATTACTAGTTCTGGCTAATACCGCTTATTGAGCAGGGTATTACTAAGAAGTAAAGGTTAGTGATACAATACCCTAATTTACTATCTATCATTCGTCCGATTTCCTATGTTGTTGAATTGCTTATTCTCAATCCACCAGAAGAATATATTATGCTTGATAAACCAGATAATAATGCTGAGGGCGATTTAGCCCAGTCGCCAACATCACAAGATTCAGATGTCATTTGTAGATATGACTAATGGAGAACCACACAAGCTTAATGGATCTCTTTAAAGAAAAGGAAGCTTTTAGCATCCCGGTTACAACAGTGGAATTTACTACAATAGAATGTATAGGGGAAGTGAGATTTTGGCAGACTACTGTTAGACCACATACCTACTTTACTAAGTATAAGTTTTGGATACTACTTTTGGGATTTGGATACTAAGGATAAATTAAATTAAGTATAGAAGCCAATCGATCAAGACTCTGCCTACTAGGCTCTATGGAGTAGGTTTGGTACTATTATTAAATTGTAACTCGCTTTTGAATACTTGGATCACAGCATCAATCATTGAGAACGGCAGCATGGTATCATGTACCTACCAAAATTCCTAACAATTGTACCACGTTATGTATTTAGAACTCGCAGAATGCAACTTATAAAATATTTGTGAATGTCATAAAAGAAACATGTAAATTCCTACCACGTTGGAAACAAAATCATTTAACCTCGAAAATTCTTATTGATATAATTCAATCCGTAGACGAACAACCGAGCGTCACGTCTGCGGCAGTTTCACTTCCATTCTTCATTTTAGCCGAGATCGGAACCTAATAGCCAATAGTATTCCTAAATTCATACATGTTTAATTTTACTGCAGAAATTACTCTAGAAAGAGATCTTATGTATGCCTTCTCAACGCGTTAACGGTTTAATTGGTAGAATGCCTTCAAACCCATAATACTAGAGGTACCTTTATGTTAATGTACTCTGGACGTATTTAACTGAACCAAAGTCTTAATACTTCTGGAAGTTACGTCGATAACTTGAAAAGAGATAATAAGCATTATAAGAAGCTAAGAAAACTTAAACTAAGAAAAATAAGAAGTCATTGTTTATGACATAATTTCAATACTAACACTATTTACTGATTAGCAACACACACGATCGACTTTTTTTACCTAAATTAAAAAATATTTATACAGTGGTTTCGTAAAGTAGTCGATAAATTCGGTATAAATTCACTATATTTTTTTTAAATCGCTCGATCTACGTCGATATAAACTTTAATATTTTAAATGGGACACCCTGTATAAAATATTTCGAAGAAACTCTTTTTTACGAATACAGTCATATAAGATTTTATTATTTTATCTCTAATAATAATGAAGATATGCCCAAAATTACGAAAATTTACTTTTACGGGATATTTCGCCTGTATGAGTTTTTTAAAATGGTAAAAAGAACAAAATACCTACTAATCTGCTTCTAAAAGGTTCAGAATTTTTTGGTTCACATTCTAGTTGCATTGAAGTTATAAGTAGTGATGTTAAAGGCATGTAGAGGTTCAATGCGTTTAAATAATTGTTTACATTTATTACGATATTTAAAAACTTACCGTTGAATGTCGCCAGTAAGTAATAAGATCCTGAATATTACTGCTCGGGGCAAGCAGTAAAAAGTCCCGCCACTCATCGTAGCTAATATTCAAACTTCCGTCTTGATCCATTCTGTAGAGAAATTAAAAACAAAAAACAATTACTTTCTTTAAATGCATTATAACGATTATTAAAATATAAAATTGTTTACACTGATAGTGGGTGATCTCTCCCATGTCAATTTACTATGTTTAATAAATATTTGTTGGTTAATATCTCGCTGTTTTTAAATGATTTTATTTTTCTTCTGAAGCCTAACTTCTGTACTGGTCCACAGACCAATAGATAAGTAGTTCAATAAAACCTTGTACTGATACCAAATTTAAAGATCAACTAGAAATGGGAGATTTATAGCCCTACCGGGGGTCCAGGCCTGTGACCTGGGGTCAAAAAACCATCTAGAATAATATTATTTTTAAGAAAATACATATTAAAGAAATTTTGTATCTGGAGTGATGATGTAATTATACGATGTTTCTTAATATTTTGATGAATTGTAAGGGTCTATTCTATTCTTGATGATCATTTTTTGAGTACCTACTGAAAGTAAAATTTATTTTTCAGTAAACATTTTTATCAATTTTATCAATGGGACCAAAAATATATTGGTGTCATAATTGTTGCTGCAAATTCTATTGTAGTCAGTCATTGTAGATCATGCAGTCTATTGTAGATATTTACTTTTGTAAGCTAAAATGATGAATCTTACAGACTGCCAAAATGAACGAATTCATTCTAAACTTTATCTGCAGGAAAAATAAAAACTACGGACAATGAAACAGAATAACTAAACACTATAATACTAATAAATAATTGGAATTAAAAAGTACAAAAAAATGTGCCTCCAGGGTGACTCGAACTCGCGAAATCAGCATTATCCTGATTTCGCGTTTTGAATCCTACGACTTTCCCATTGCGCTACAGCGCCTGTTGTCAAAAAGTTTACCCTGACACGTAAGTATGTAAACTGTACGCGTCAACCTGAAAAAAATAATTTTTAACGATTTTCTATTTGGAAAAGCATTTCGCTTCAATATTTTGGTAATAAGAAATGTTTGGCAGTCGGTACTATCGATTCCATTAGCAATATTTCTCGTAGGAAAATAACCTATCTGAAGTTTAATTAATTTGACAGTTTTCGTGGGAGGTGCTTGTCTCGTTAGTGCAATCTCACATCGGCAGATAAAATGAGAAAGAAGTCGAGACAGACGCGACTCGAGATTTTCGAAGACGAAATAGACGTAGGACTCGACGTACGGTCTCGAAAAAAAAAAAAATTTCAAAGGATTAGAGAAAGGACGGAACTTTCGCGTGAAGTGGTTTTCGAAGCCGTAAAATTAGAAAAAGGGCCTAGGGAGTCCACGAAAAGTCGGAATTTCGGCAGGCGTGACGGGGCCATTAGGGGCGAGGACAAACGCCAGTGCTAGCCGCATCTCTCTCGCCGAACGGCGATCGACGAAGATTTTGCAGAGGTTTTTTGAAAAGGCGTTTAAATTGGGAAAACGCGTAGGAAACGGGACGAAAATACCCCTTCGCATAGGAGAAAGGTCGGGGGCAACCTTCGGTCGCCCGCGGGGATCGCTTCGCGATCGTCCCTCGGAGGAGATAGCTTAGAAACTTTGTCGATTCGGCGACGGAATTTAGAGCGAGACAGAATCGACGCGTTTTAATATATATGGATGAGAGCCATTGAGCTTCCTTTTATTTTATCCAATCAGATAAATGACTAGATATTTCGTTTATTCTGAGCCAGCATATTGAGCACTATGGCACTATGCATGTAATGTAAATCAAAGTAGGGTTTCAGGATTACACTAATAGTTTTTCATCGCGGGTGGCTTTGAATAGAAAGCTACCCGCTGAAAGCTGAAAATCGAGAAATCAAAGAAATTTAATAATAAATTTAAAAATATTGTCTGAGTACTAAAATATATTTATATTATTTTTGAAGAACAAGCTTTTTTGAATACTGGTAATTAGTAGAATATTTTTTCAGCTACAACAGTGTTTGTTCTCTTGGTTACCAGAGTATTGGCCAGTTATTAAATGTATTTAAATGCCTAATAAAAACTTGGGGAGTTCATTTACTATTTTATCCAATTTTTCGCAATGGTTAATCATTAGTAATGAATTCCAAAATGCCGATATCTGGAAAAGTTAATTTAATTTTTAGTACAAATATTTTATTTTTATTTTCAATTACACTGTTCTGCAGTATAAATCCACCCAACTACAGAACAGGAGGGTAAGAGATAAAGAAATACCATACATGAACAAATGAAATAAAGTAAGTAGCAAAGAAAAAAAGCGGAGAAAAAAATATGAAATAGAAAATGAAACCAAGCTAGCTTAGATTTATTACATTTAATAGATTTAAGATTACTGCGGTTACATGAAAATATATCTATTGTCTTTCAGCAAATTGCAGTTAGTACACACTGTGTATATAGGAGAATGTTCTAGTACATTATTACATGGTGTAGGTAAATAGAAGGTAAAATTTTCTCGAGGGCAGACCCTCGGACAAAGAAAGTTCAATTTTTCTAGGATCATTTGACAATCAATTTTATTTTTAATCACCTGTGACTGGTACTCACACCTTTGCAGAAGACTAGCGTATTTTGTGAGAAATTCACTGTGTGGATAACCGATAGGTGGATATACACCATCACCTTTAAAACTTAATAACTTGAGACATTTACGCTGAACAGATTCAATGGTGTCGATGTGCGCATTTTGTAGTGTGGATACCATACAAGTGCGGCGTAGTCAAGCTTAGGCCTTACAAAGCAGTTAAATAACAGTTTTATTATATATAAACGCCTTCTAGCTTAGTCAAATACACTTTTAATTACACTTTTGAACATTAAGTAAATTATTATTTAACTGATACCAGTTGGCAACTTTATTTAAATTGTTCTGAATGCGTTCACACATTAACGCGTTCAGGCATTAACACTTTAAATCGAAGTAAGAAGATAATTTACATCGAAGTCATCGCCGATATCATTTATAACAATATTAAATAACAAAGGTCGAGGTACAGACCCTTGAGGTACGCCAGAGGTTGCAAGAACACTTAAAATCATTGAAAATAACAAACTGCTTTCTGTTAGCTAAATATCATTTGAACAGATTCAAAAGTGTACTATAGTACACTTCTTAACACAAGTCCAAACTGGTTAAGTTTCCAAAGCAAAAGTCCATGGTCTGTCGAATGTCTTGGAGAAGTCTGTATAGACTATGTCGGATTGAGCTTGATTGTCAATAGATTCGGCAATGAATTGTGTAACGCAAACTAAATTTGTTGTAGTTGACCGTCTTTCCATGAAGCCGTGTTGAAATACTGTAACATGACTACTGACGTTGTGATAAATGTATTCATGAAGTAAAAATTCAAAGGTTTTGAAAAATCGCAGAGTATTGAGACAGGCGCTATCACATTTATCTCCTTTTTTATGACTAGGGCAGACCTTGGATAATTTCCAGATATCAGGAAACGTGCATGTTTTCAAGCATAAAATAAATCGACTTTTCACGGGAAATGCAAGTACCTGAGTACAACACATCAGGTCCGGTTGTCATTTTCGGTTTAGTTCGCTTTATGGCAGCAAGAACTGCATTTTCTACAAACTCATTTATATGTAACTGATTAATGGGTGTCAGTACAGCACTATCTGCATGCACACTAGAAGACTGAGTAAAGAATTTGCTGAAAAAATATGCATAGGAGTTCGAAATAGCACTGGGATTGTTAATATTCTGCCCGATGCCATGCATGTTATTAGAAATACTAGTAGAACCTCCTCTGCTTTTAACAAATACCCAAAATTTATGTGGATCGTTGCTAGTACTGCCAAAGTCTACATATATTGTAGACTTTGGTACTGCTTTCAATAGATTGCATACAGTGTGCCCACAATTGGTGATACATGTATTGGGATCTCGGAAACTATAAGAGATAGAAAAACGGTGAAAGGGGGAAAGTTTTAGACAATTTTGTTTGTAATCGAATGCCGTTTTTTTGCGATTTTATCTCTTTTGGTTTTTGAGATATTTTGAAAAAACTAAAATGATGCATTTTCGAAAATACCCTGTAATTTCTTTATTTAAAACAATTTTGAAAGAAAGAAAGCTAAGAAAAGAAGCTTTCCAAAACCGTAAAAATCCAATATGACGCCCATATGAAAAAACAAAATTTATGATGGTTCCAAAAAACCGAAACGTTGCAAATAAAATCGGACTACACAGGCGTTTTCTACGTAAAAAGTTGCCCTAAGAAAGTTTTTACAGAATCTAAAAATTGTTTTAAATAAAGAAATTACAGGGTATTTTCGAAAATGCATCATTTTAGTTTTTTCAAAATATCTCAAAAACCAAAAGAGATAAAATCGCAAAATAAACGGCATTCGATTACAAAGAAAATTATCTAAAACTTTCCCCGTTTGACCGTTTTTCTATCTCTTATAGTTTCCGAGATCCCAATACATGCATCACCAATTGTGGGCACACTGTATAAGTTTTGTAGGCTTTATCAATATCCCCCTTTACTTGTAGCAGTGACTATAGAAAGTTCTATAGTCACTGCTTGTAGTCTTATAAATTCTTGAACCGTTATTAAATTATTGTTAGTTTTATATGCGCGCAACATTTTTGATTTGATCTTAATATCTCTTATAATTTGAGTGTTAAACCATGGAGGATAATTATTCTTATGATTAGAGGCAAACTTAGGAAGACAAACGTCAAATGTATTGTAAAGTTTCCCATAAAAATAGGTGCAGGCATCCTCAACATTGGTAAACGAAAGTAAAAGACTCCAATCAATGTGAGCTATGCATTCGTAAGCTAGCTTTCGAAAATTATAACAATTAACACGGTTAATAGGAAACTTATGTTTTAAGTTAGTATTGCAAATAAATTAAAAAAAAAATTATATAGAAAATACATATACATCATTTTATATAATATAAAATATATATATATATATATATATATATATATATATATATATATATATATATATATATATATATATATATATATATATATATATATCAGTATAATTTTATTTAAAGGTGTTATTTTGTTAGGAAAGGACATGACATGGTTTCATAAAATATTGATTTACTCCGTAATGGTGTATTTTGTGAAAAAATGTAAGTATACTTTTTTGTAGAGAAGTGGGTGGGACATCGAGATGTCGTAATATCAAAGTCTACATATATGTAGACTTTGGTAATATTTTAAACGTTAGTCAGTGCCGTAACATATATTTTTTAGAAAAGGGGTTCCAAGAGTGGTGGAGGTTGCACGCGCCACTGGCTATTTCCATCGAGCTGAATTTTTTTGTGGAAGTAAAGATTCATAGTAGCATCTACCAAATAAAATGGACACCCTGTATACAGGGTGTCCATTTTAAAATTATCTACATAGGGATATTGGAAACCGTTGGAGATACAAGGTCGGTTAAATGGAAGAAAAGTTGCGTATTGGTCTGCTCAATAATATTTTAAATCGATACTGTTCCGTTGATACAGAGTGAAAACCAAAAAAGTGTATTTTCGAAAATGAAATTTCATTTTCATGAAAATTTCAGGTTAGGGGCAACAGGATATGGTGATTCCGAAAATACTGATTCTGAATCTGCTGATTCAAAAATCATCTAGGCCTACTATGTTGCGCGCAGCCGTCAAATTTCTTAATCAAAATCTTCAGTTTTTCTTATGGACGCCATATTTAATTTTTGAATTTTAAAATCTTCTTTCAGGAAGTTAGATTTTATAAACTTTGTGAAAATAGTGAAGGCAGAAACATTAGTAAAATTAATCAAAATATTGCACAAACCTCTAACTAAAGCAACTTTATTCATAAGACGAACAATGAAAATAAAAACAAAAAAACGAAATTACCTATTGTAGATTTAAATTAAGTGTTCAAATAAACCACCGTTCTAATACACAGATTTGCTGTACATTAAGAAAAAAGCATATATTTACGTTATGTGAAGTAATTTTTATGAACTAATTAAATCGGCCATTTGTAATTGTTAAGTCATATGGCGGCACAAAAAATACAAATGAAGACAAATAATTAAAATAATTTTTACCTAAATTTACACCAAATTTGTATATTTTTAATAATTATATATTTAATTATAAACATTGTGGACACATTATGTTGGGTACAAAGTGATCAAATTAGTGTTAAAATTAATTTGTGAAAGTATACAGGTTATGCCTTTTAATTATTTATTTCTCGTATATATGTTATCTGTGATTTGTATTTGTGACGTCACGTACGTTTTAGATAGAGGGTACGTTTTAGATAGAGGTGTATGAAGTAAAAAATGGAAATCATTAAAAAAAAAAACGGATATTGCACACATCACAAAATTGAATACGATATACCTACAGCCGTAAAGCACACAGAATTAAAATAAAAATATGAAATGGACTTTTTAGTAATAAAATAATGCGTGACGTATTTTTAAATTAATAAAGGGTTTTTTGGAAAATTTAATTAGAGAATAGGGGCGGAGCCGTTTAAACAAAGTAATTCCAAACTTTACCTGCAGAAAGAATTAAAACTACGGACAATGAAATAGAATAACTAAACACTAATACTAATAAATAATTGGAATTAAAAAGTAAAAAAAAAAAATCGCCTCCGTGATTCGAACTCGCGAAATACGATGCTTGAAATACTACGAGTATACCATTGCGCTACCGCGTGACTCGTCTGTTCCTGACGCAAAGACACCTTAAGTACGTAAACTGTACGTGTTAACTTGAACAATTTATTTTTACCTATATTCTAATTGGAAAAGCATTTCATTTCAGTATTTTGGTAATCAGAAGTGTTTAGCAGTCGGTACTATCGATTCCGTTAGCAATATTTCTCATAGGATCATAGGAAAATAACCTATCTGAAGTTTAATTAATTTGACAGTTTTCGTGGAAAGTGCTTGTCTCGTTAGGGCAATCTCACATCGGCAGATAAAATGAGACGGATGCAACTCGAGATTTTTGAAGACGAAATAGACGTAGATGGACTCGACGTACGGTCTCGAAAAAAATCTCAAAGGATTAGAAAAAGGAGGGAACTTTCGCGTGCAGCGGTTCTCGAAGCCGTAAAAATTAGAAAAAGGGTCTAGGGGGGTCCCGCGAAAAGTCGGGATTGCGGCAGGCGTGACGGGACCATTAGGCGCGAGGACAAACGCCGGTGCTAGCCGCATTTCTCTCGCCGAACGGCGATCGACGAAAATTTTGCAGAGGTTTTTTGAAAAGGCGTTTAAATTGGGAAAAGGCGTAGGAAACGGGACGAAAATACGCCTACGCGTAGGAGAAAGGTTGAGGGCGACCTTCGGTCGCCTGTGGGGATCGCTCTGCGATCCCCCTTCGGAGGAGATAGCTTAGAAACTTTGTCGATTCGGCGACGGAACTTAGAGCGAGACAAAATCGACGCGTTTTAATATACTCGTATATGGATTAACACAAAGTTTTTTTGGTAAAATCAAGACCCTGTATTGCTATCTCAGTTATTATAACAGATAAATAAACGGTTAAATTAGAGAAGTTTTGTAGAATTTTATGGTGATGTCAAATATATTTTCCAAATCTATCAAATCTTCTATTTTATTCACCTTTTTTACGAATATATCATCTCCCAGCCTCTCGAGATCATGTAAACAATATAATGTGGTATCTTTAGTTTAATTTACTTGAACTTTTTTGTATCTAATTTTACTTGGCTGTTCTTGGGATGATAGATTCTGTTCAAAACAATGTGGATTTTATATTTATTTTATTACGAGCACGTTTCGCAGACGGTCGTCAACTTTTTATATATACAGGGTATTTTATTAAGGGTGGCGAGGACCACATATCAGGAACTAATAATAGTCGTAGAATTTTGGGGGAAGGGAGTTCCTAAGGAAAGTGACCAAGATAAATTACTGGAAATAGCTTTTAAGTTCCTAACTCTATTGCAAGAAGCCGTTGCCGCATTAAAAAAGGCAATTTTCGGAATAATGTCCCTATATAAGACGTCAAAACCACCAAGGTAATGGATATTAAAGTTTCGATCTTTTTTGGTTAATAGTTTTTTCTGTCGGATGTCAAATAAGGGCAGGAGGGAGGGGAGAAAATCTAATGATTAAAGTGTCTATAAATTTACTTTCGCCTAATCGAATGTTTAAACTAGATCTCGTTTAAGAAAGGAAGCTTCGTTGTTTAAAAAAATAACCATATCATATTCATTTTTACAACCCTCGCCAGAGGGCGTTATTTGAAAGAATCGCAGTTTTTTTCATTTTTGTCCGAAATTTCAAATAGAACCATACAATTTTTATAACATAATCGGAAAGTAGATAAAATTTACAAGAAAAAGCGTGAAAACACAGTTTGACATCTTCATTCGTTTCGGAGTTTTTGGCCAAAATTGAATTAATAACATGTTAACTGAAGATAATTAGTTAAGTTCAGAGGTTCAGCTTTCCGTGACAAGCAAACTTAATTCCCTTTTTTTTTTTATTTTTGATGACTGTACCTCCCTTCACACCTCATCTAGCTTTAGGAGTGGTCCAAACCATGTAAACACAAAATTTAGAGAGTGTTTAAAGGCCCAAGGCCAACAATAATACAAAAAACATTAATATCAACCGCAATAACATCCATATACTAAAACGCGTCGATTTTGTCTAGCTCTAAATTCCGTCGCCAAATCGACAAAGTTTCTAAGCTATCACCTCCGAGCGGGGATCGCGAAGCGATCCCTGCGGACGACCGAATGTCGCCCCAGACCTTTCTCCTATGACTAGACCTATTTTCGTCCCGTTTCCTATGCATTTTCCGAATTGGAACGCCTTTTCAAAAAACCTCTGCAAAATTTTCGTCGATCGCCGTTCGGCGAGAGATGCGGCTAACACCGGCGTTTGTTCTTGCGCCTATATTGCTAACGGAATCAATAGTACTAACTGGCAAATACTTGATTACCAAAATACTGAAGCGAAATGCTTCTACAATTAGAATATCGGTAAAAATTCGCAATAAAAAAAGTCGCAAGATTTCAAACATCGTAATGCTGAATTTCGCAAGTTTGAATCACGCTGGAGGTAACTTTTTCTCTTCTTTTTACTTTTAATTCCAATTATTTATTAGTATTATTAGTGTTTAGTTATTCTGTTTCATTGTCCATAGTTTTTATTCTTTCTGCAGGTAAAGTTTGGAATTAATTCGTTCATTTTAGCAGTCTGTAAAATTCATCATTTTATATATTTTGTAACGCCGCCGCCCTTTAATGGGGTCCTTCGAACCGTAGCCGAGGGTCCCATTGATAAATTATTAAAAATGTTTACTAAAAAATGAATTCTACTTTCAGCACTTAAAAAATGATGATGTTTTACCATCAAAAATAGAAAACCTTTACAATTCATCAAAATATTATTAAGAAAAATCGTTTAGTAAAATTTCAAGTTTCTGCCTCTACATTTATTATTTCATATACAAGGGATTATCTCAAATTTCTTTAATATGTATTTTCTGAAAAATATTATTCCAGATGCTTTTGTCACGCGAAGGGGACTCCCGGTAGGGCTAGAAATGGGAACGAAAATCGCGATAGCGATTTTCTCCCATTTCAAGTTATTGATTGAACCATGAAAAACTTGATACACAAATAAATATACTTTTTATAAATGTTTAAAATGACAAAAATTATAATTATCAACACGTTAATTGTACATATACATAATTATTTTCAAAGTTCAGAATTCCAGCTTGCCCGAGGGGTATTTCACAGGGGAATTTTAGTGTACAGTCTTTAGGAATTAGTAAGGAATTAGAGGAATTAGTCAGGTATTAGGGGAATTAGTGGGGAATTACAGGAATTAGTGGAGAATTACACGGGAAATTCGGGGAATTACTCGGGAAATACGGGGAATTAGGAAGAGAATACTGGAATTGTTGGGGAATTAGTGGGGAATTAGAAATAATTTAACAAACTGGAAGCGAATTAGATCGCGCAACATCGCGTCATGTCGCTAACACGTGATAGCCGTCTTTGATTTTAGTTCGCCAAACGCATGGTGTAGTTATGTCGCTATTTGCATAAATAAATTGAAAACAAATAATAGTCTCAGTGGTATATCCCAAGTGACTGTTTTGCCAGTGTGGTGATTTATCGATTTTTATATTCATTATACAGTAAGTAAATATGTTTTTATGATGTTGCACGGAAAATAAATAAATTGTATAACTTCAAAAATAAATGAAGATCCAAAGAAGGCGTCAAATCAAAGCCGTGTACAATGTTACCACAGTTAAGATTTTAAGTTAAAGTTTGAAAAAATACTTAAAAATGCTTTTTATTAAAATTAAAATAAAAATTTTTGTTCGCATACTGGAAATGGTAATATCTCGGGTAATATGAATGTAAAACAAATAAATATACTTACCTAATTGGTTTTTAAAAATTCATAACATTGGAGAAAATCGGCACGATTAGGTACTGTTACTTGCGTGACAAGAGGAAGTTTTGTAATCGATAAAAATGACCCTCTGAGGTTTTTGGTTTTTTTCACGTTTTTGGGTCCCTAGATCACGAAAATATAGTACCTCATTTCCGTCTGTCTGTCTATCTATCTGTCTGTCTGTCTGTCTATTGGTGCGATAACTCAAACCGACCCAAACATGAAATGAGGTGTAGATTTGAAATTTGGTATACGAATGGTACGCAGAAAGGGCGGAAAGGGTAAGATCTTATTTTTAAGCAATATTGTTAATGTTAAATGGAGACGGTGAAATAATACGAACTTCTTATTAAAATACGAGTTAAAATATTAACTTTTTTGATGCTACATAATTTTATTTTTGTTAAAAATGTTTACATCACAGGGTAAAACAAATATTTGACAAGAGGTAACAAGAAGGGTGGGGAAGGGATAATTTGAAACACATTTTATCGTATGACATTAATCGGGTTTTTTGGAATGGCAAACACGAAACCGCTATTATATTTTCAATATATTATTTTTTCTAACAAATGCAGAAAATCGATTTTTTTCGCACGCAACTGCAGTTGATAGAACGACGCGTGGTGGAATTCTGTCAAGCAGATAAGTGAAGAAAAAAGTTTTCTGCAAGTGTTAGGAACAATTTTTTTTTAATTTTAATTCAATCTATTTTGTTGAATCAAATTGAAAATATTAAATTGTTGATGGTTTTGCAATAAACAAAAACTTAGATATTACGGATATTTATAAAAGATATTTTGTTTAATTTTATTAGCAGCACTTATTATTATTCATTAGCAGGAATAGTTATTAGCGAGGGGACTTTTTGGTATTTTTTGAGACTGTTGGGTATGCTGTGATGGTCTTTGTTTGGTTTATTGTTATTTTTTGCAGATCAGTGATAGTGGTGAACCGGATTTATTTTATTCTTGTTCAATGTTATACTAGAAACATTATTTTTAGTTTTATAATATAAATAATCGAAACTTTTACTTTATGTTCTGTTATGTAAAAATAAATTTTTTATTTTACACCATTTCGTAGCCTGCTTTACATAATAAAGTTGGTGAATTAGTAAGGAATTAGCTTGGGAATTAGTAAAACTAGGGGAATTAGTAGGGAATTAGGGGAATTATTAGATATTTTTTAAAGTTAATATGGAATTATAATATATAAAGGGAATTAGTGAGGAATTAGAGGAATTAGTAACAATCCTGGGAATTAGTGTACACAATTTTTTCAGCGGTTTACCCCTCGAGCTTGCCATAACAAACAAACTTAACTCCATTTTTAAAAATATTGTTGGTGTGTGTGCATCCCTTCACAGTTTATATAGGTAAGCCTAAAATTATAAATACGGTATTTTCAATAAATATCTATAGCAGGTTCCCATGGAAACAAAAACAAATTTGAAATAACTCTTAATTATTTGAAGTTTTGAAGTATTTTCTCTTCTCAATTTCTGATTTTGCCTGATTTTTTTTTTATTTTTTGTTTCTCTTTTATAAAATTTTGGGCTGAACCTCTAAAAATGACATACCAAACCAATGTCGAGACTTACAACATGCTTGCCTTCCAATGTTTTGAAAATTCACCTCTAGAGGAAGGTAAAGTATTCCTCAGTGCTATTGCTGATAATGAGTAACAATATCCTCAGCTTCAAGAATAATAAAGAGGGTATCGGATTATCGGAAGCTATTGCAAGACTGCACAATAATTTTATTAAAATGCCAACTGAAGGGGAATTAATTAGATTATCGGTTTTTTTATTCTCCACTGTACTTTTACAATTTGCTATGTTGACTAGTAATACTTTCTCTTCATTGCTAAAATTTGCCGATCGGGGTTTTTTTTGGGAATTATTTCCATTCTTTAATCCGATCACAATCCTATCTCCTATCAACTCGAACACAGATACAGAACCAACAGATTTTTTTCAGTATTTTATTAACTATGCAGCAGACTTAGAATTAGAAATGTCGTCAGTCGTCACAATTTTAAGGTTAAGAAATAAGCATGAAGCTAACGACAAGAGCAAAAACCCGAAAAATTATGAATATTGGCTTTTTAGGTAGACTTTACAAAGGAAACCTAATAATTAAGCGGTGAAAACAGTACTATTTTAAACGAGGCTTAAAATTTTAAACGCCCTTAGTTAACTACACTTAACAGGCAATGCGGTGGAAATGGCCATTATAGTAAACCAATGTCGAGGCTTACAACACGCTTGCCTTCCAATGTTTTGAAAATACACCTCTAGCGGAACGTGAATATGCATGCTGCAATGTATCCAGAACGAAGACATCATCGCAGGAAAGTGTTTCGGCGGCTGGCTGTACGTTTAAGACAAACGGATAGTATATGATCCATTGCAATTTCAATTAGAAGAGGTCCAGCGTCCAGTAAGGAATGAAGACAGTATTATAAATATTCCTGCATACGTAGAAACGAATCTGCACTTAAGCATAAGAGATGTTTCTTTAAATTTGAATGTAGGTTGCGCTTCAGTGTTCCTAATTTTAAAAGACTAAACTGCACCTTATCATGTAGTTTTACACCAGGTTCTTTCTGATTCCGATTTTGACAGTTGGTTGGACTATTGCGATGGGCTAAGAGATATGTGCAATGAAAAGTCTTAAATCCTCTCCCTATTTTTATGGACTGATGAAGTGACCATATTCACTAATTTTGAATTGAGTTAATTTACGCAATATGTACTATTGGTCAAAACCAAATCACCATTGGATCCGGGAAGTGGATGACCAAAACAGGTGGAGCATCAACGTGTGGTGTACTATTTGCCGAATGGCGAATCATACCTAGATTTCTTGAGAATTGAATTGCCTATCCTTTTAGAAGACGTTCTTTCGAATGTTAGAAGATCGTTGGGGGAATCAACATAGTTGTCCGGCACATTTCTCTAAAAGGGTTAGTAATTTTTTACCCAAAATCGTTGGATTGAAAACGGTAGTTGGTTCCGTGGCCACCCAGATCTCCGGATTTAACTGTATTAGATTTTTACTTATGGGACAGAATAAAACCTATTGTTTATAAAATACGATCAACAACACGAGACAACATGATTGAGCGAATTTCAATACTGTAACTTCTATTGCACGGGCTGAAATTTCAACTGCTGAAACTAGTTCTCTAGAAAAAAATAATAATTCCATATTACAAAACGGAGGTAATATTAAACATTTATAAAATGTATGTTTATTATTTGTATATAAAGTTTTCATGGTTTAATCAATAATGTTATTGCGGTTAATATTTATGTTATTTTCATTATTGCTCTCCAAATTTGTGTTGGTACCGCTCCTAAGTCTAGATGAAGTGTGAAGGGAGATACAGACATCAACAATATTTAAAAAAAATGAAGTTAAATTTGTCGATTTGGCGACGGAATTTAGAGCTAGAGAAAATCGACGCGTTTTAATATGTATGGATGTTATTGCGGTTGATATTAATGTTTTTTGTATTATTATTTTGGCCTTGGGCCTTTAAACACTCTCTAAATTTTGTGTTTACATGGTTTGGACCACTCCTAAAGCTAGAAGAGGTGTGAGGGAGGTACAGACATCAACAATATTTTAAAAAAATGGAGTTAAGTTTGTTTGTCACGGAAAGCTATAGCTATGGAAAATCTGTCTGGCAGGTGAATAGTAGAAAAAAAATGCCACTTTTGCAGTTCTGAAAATTTTATAGATGATAATTTGTATTATAAAAATAGCTAAAAATACAGTGTGGCTATACTACGGAACCGCCAAAGCCTTGCTAGATATTGATCAGAAGATGTTAAAATAGAAAATTTATAAATGATCTAAGTTTTTTTTTGTTTACATCCATACAACAATAGTAGTTTTATTTTAACAATGCTAAAAATTTGTCAGAAGATAGTTTACATTATAATTCAATGGAAAAAGCAGGCTGTTAATCATAGACTCGTCTAAGACCTTGATTAGTGATCCACATTGTGCTGGAGTACAACAATCACGTTCGCAGTGTATGGGCCAGTCACCGTAGACATAAAAATCGCGTTAGGTTGCAAAAAATTGCACGGTTCTGATTTTCTGGAATGTTGTTAGGATAGGTAGTATAGATAGGATAATAGTGTAAAACCAAGTTTGCAGCTTCGAAAGACCTGTGCTAACTGCGTGGTGGCCGAGAAACTCTTTTTGGACTTTTTCAGTTTTTGGCTTGTAACTTCTAAATGGTGCATCCTACCGAAATACGCACAATTTGAAAGTAGACAAAATTTACTACAATTTGAGTGCAACCCCAGCTCCATAGGTCTAATAGGTCCCGAGATACAACACTTAAAAAATTGGCCATTTTTCCCAAAAAGTTTGAAATGGTTGTTTTTGCCGTCTTCCGAGCCGATTATCGGCTAAAATACTCAACCTACGAGGAAAGTCATGAAATGAAGTTGTAGAGCAGTTATTTAACTTTAATTTAAGCATAAGCGGAACACTGTAGGGCCAATTTAGGGGTCTTGTTATTAGGAAATAAAAAAATAAGGAAAATGGGTTTGTACGACCCTTTACCACTAGTATCTAGTAGTAGCTCTAATCAGACAACAGAGGAGTCTCCGGAGCCCTAAGAAGAGCCGTCTGACGAACCTGGGCCTTCCAAAAGAACACGACTGTCTCGCTAAGTGCGTAAAGGTAAGCCTAATATTACATATCCTTAGTTGTAATTTATTATAAAATTGATTATACAATAAATACTAATTTACATTTGTTCTGTATTTCTGTCGCAGGAGTCAGCTGAGGTCCCGCCATCACTTCACGTTCAACATTTCACGTCAAAGGTCCTCCAAACTACCAAAATATTTTTTATACAATTTTGATAAATTTATACGTTAATATTAATTGATATATATAATTTCAATTTCATTTTGCATAATACGTAAAGGTAATTTATTATAAAATTGATTACGCATAAATACTAATTTACATTGTGCTCTGTATTTCTGTCACAGGAGTCAGTTGAGGTCACGCCATCACTTCACGTTTAACATTTCACGTTCAAGGTCTCCCAAACTACCAAAATATTTTTTTATACAATTTTGATATAATTTTGATAAATTTATACGTTAAAACCATTTGCCACTGAGTTATGTCTTTCTTATCCTTTATAAAAGTCCTGCAATTCGTCAGGCTCCATTTCTTGAAAAATCCCATTTTCCTTAATTTTTTGTTATTTCCTGATAACAAGGGAACTATTGGCCCTACATTGTTCCGCTTATGCTTAAATTAAAGCTAAATAACTGCTCTGCAACTTCATTTTCCATAACTTTCCTCGTAGGCTGAGTATTTTAGCCGATATTCGGCTCGGAAGACCGCTAAAACAACAATTTCGAACTTTTTGGGAAAAATGGCCAATTTTTTAAGTGCTGTATCTCGGGACTTATTAGACCTATGGAGCTGCACTCAAATTGTAATAATTTTTGTCTACTTTAAAATTGTACAGGGCGACTTTTTCCGTAGGATGCACCATTTAGAAGTTATAAGCCAAAAAATGAAAAAAGTCCGAAAAAAAGGTTTTTCGAGCACCATGCAGTTAGCACAGGTCTTTCGAAGCTGCAAACTTGGTTTTACACTATTGGTATCTATCCTAACAACATTCCAAAAAATCAGAACTGTGAAATTTTTTGCGACATACGATGTTTTAAATGACTGGCCTAGTATGTAAGAATACAACTTTAAGTCATCCAGCAAAGTTTGTATTACTGCAAGGAAATTGATGGTGCACACTTTAATTTAGCAGCATTTAATTTTGGGTACAAAATAGAATTTTTTTTTATTCTTCTCTTTACGCAACTTCAAACGACAACTACTCGATAACGAATCGATCGATTTTAAAAATAAGCACGCCGTTGAATAGAGAATAAAAATATCTTTCAAGTGAGGTGCGACTCGAGAGGGGAGAAGGGGTCAACCAAAGTTCACTTATGCTACAAAAGTTGTCCCCGCCAATCAAAGATCCTGTTTCGGCAAATTTTTATATCTCGTTTTGCTCTCGAGATATTAAGGGTGTTTCGTCTTAATTGGGACACCTTGTATATGAGTATCCGAAACGGTAACGCACCATTTCAGAAAAAGGATTTAAGGCACGCCAAAAAAACCACTGCCATTAAAATTCCACTGAACAAAACCTTGTCAACTTGACGATAATTCCGGATTTAGGTATCAGTAAGAAAATATGTGGTATTAAAATATAAATAAAAAATAGAACGTACAAAGTTTTAGCTACCTCTGTAAGAGATTCGTTGCCTCGCCCCGTTCTAGGGGAATCCCCAGGTCATTAAATGCTCGTCTAAGTTCATCCAGATCTATTTTTCCTGAAAATAAAGCAGAGGATAAATATATGTAGTGCATTAATATACTAGAGCTGGCTTCTTAGTATACATAACGAAAGCCGTATGCTATAATCCTCGTATCCGAAATAAAACATATAACCAAAGTGTACATGTTATGTAGACTTTGATATAACTTCATATTATGATGATGTTGTAAGATATGTTAATTTATATTTCTTATATTTATGGTCACAGAATCGGTAAAAACCGTATATGATAAAAACTAATAAATTCGCAAGATAATTTGACCATAGAATTAGAGAACGGAAAATACACACAATGTATAATACAGAGAGTTCCAGAATGATTGTCCGTGCCGCTTCATAATGATTTTATGTGTGCCGCCTTTCTATTTTTAGTATCTGCACTAGAATCATGAGCGCAGGCACGGAAATTTACTGGTTTGATTTGATTTGTTCCATGCCATGGTACGTCAGTAAATATAGGTTATGTTAAAAATAAAATAAAGACAAAATTTATTAAAAATAATATAGTTATTATTTTGTATTATTCTATTCCTAGGTATCACTAGTATAACCTATTGAAACTGTGATTGTGGAGCGTTAAAAAACATTAATTTATGGTTCTTATATTAATTTCAACATTAATTTCAATATAAAGAAATACAAAAAATTACCAACCTGATTTACGACTCTCTGAAACTGTATAGTATTGAAAAATACTCTTTTAAACGCAAATGATACTTCAGTAAAACAATTTAAACACGAAAAATGCTAAACGCCACTGAGTCATACGTCAAATGCTGTCAAATATGAAAATTTTCAAATTGACAGTTAAAAAGAAAGTAATTTTAGCAAATGGAAATAAATTTTGATTATATTCAGGATAGGCTGCGTTCCCGTACCGGACAATCATTCTGGAACTCTCTGTATATAGCTATAACAGCAAAAGAGAAGGTTTCTGGTTTTGTCACCTTGACCCATAATTCAAAACATATAATTTTGAATTAAAATTGAAACGCCTTCTTCCCTTTGACAGTTTTTCTACCATATTTACGCAGGTATCGGCTTACGTTATATACACACACTACATGTACTTTCTATAAATTAAGTCATACGCTCCATACGGTTATAGCAAATGGAATCAGTTAGGTATGAAAACTACGAACCTAATTTTATACTATAATAATAATAATAATAATAATAATAATAATAATAATAATAATAATAATAATAATAATAATAATAATAATAATAGTAATAATATATTTTCTTTTTTGACAACAAAACATCGTATACTCGAAGGAATAGTCACTAACCTAAATGTAATAACTAAAAGATCTAAAATATTCTGTTAAACTATAACATTTTTGTACTAAAATAATACTCAATTTAACAATATTCAGCATATTCGAAATCATACGTTTTTGGTTTTTTACAATAATTCACAGAAATATGTGGATATTAAAAATAAATTTTAATTTACGGATCAGCTAATGACGCTACTGTTTCTTAATTTCATCCTGCTGCTGTACCTTGTAAACTTTTCTAGTTAGTCAGGTTTCTAATAATGGGCCAGTTAAATTCAATGTAACTACTGTGCGTTTCACGAAGTTGTATCCCGGATTGGAATGTTAGTATATATCTCCAACGTATGGAGCGCCGTTATGTTATTAGTTAAATTCAATGCATTGGCACATCTCGGTTACGGACCGCCACAAATTGAGGTGGTGTGATTTAAGCGCGCGTGCAAGTCTCCCACAGGATTTGCCAGCGAATCCTAACAATCCTAACATTCCAATCCGGGATACAACTTCGTGAAACGCACAGTAAATACCACGTAAACTCCAAAACACACAAAATCCAAGGTCAAAGGCCAGTAGGATATTGCCAGTGCCGAGACTGGGGATCGAAACCAAACCATAATATAGGCAATGTGACCGACTAACGTTGCCATGCTCTAGCTGACTGCACTACCTTGGCGGCCAAACCCCAATTTAAATAGTAGGTATATCATGTATCCACACACACAATTTTCAATTTCCCTGTATTTTTTGCTATAAATTTTGGAAGAAAATAAACAATAAAATTACAAAAAATAATTATTTTTGTATCCATTTCTTATGCTTCCAGTTTTCCATTGTTGTCGTTTTTTATAATTAGTTTGCTTTATAATTAGATTGTTCTGGAAGTATGTTGCACAAGATATTTAAAAAAACCCATAACACTAAAAAGAGCCGCTCGCAAAATTTATTCCAAAAACCGTAATACTATACATATTGTACAACAAGTGTCGAAAAAGACATTTTTCGCACGCAGTGAGACGGTTTGTGCACGAGCCCAAAAGGCGAGTGCAACAAGTCTCACGAGCGTGAAAAATGCTTTTCGCACGTGTTTTACACTATACTTTTCCTACTGTTGCACTTAAATCACTTTAGAGGGATGTATACCTTTTTCTTGTTTAAGCTTTGGGTTCAAAACGATGATTTTTTGACATAATAAAACAACAATTATTTAATTTTAATAAACATCATTATTAACAGTTAATGATAATCTTTTTTAATAATAGACAATAATAATCTTAAGTTACAAACAATCTCTATTTGAAGTTGTAATTAATAGTAAGTAAGACATGCCCATGCCCCTCTTACATCGAGTATCGAACTTGGGTTGCCTGGATGCTAAGAAAAAACGCCATCACTACTCCACGGTGTTTTGCGCACAGCGTGCGTAAAATGCCGTTTTCGTTTTACAGTTGTTTTTAGTGTGCGTTTGCTTATTTTCTAAGAAACCGTAGGAAAAGTAACATTAGAAAATGGATACCTGCCCTTCTATGCATCCAAACCATATATACAGGGTGTCCACCTAGTGCGCGTAAGTCCAATATCTGGGTTAATAAAAGAGATAACTTAATTTTTTTTTCTACAGGGTTGTCTAATATCCCGAGCTGCACAAAATGAAAATATATTTACATATTCAGGGTGTTCAGTTTTTCCTGGGCAGGTACCAACTTCGTTTTTCTAAATGGAAATATATATTTTTTATTGCTTTTTCGAACTAAACCCTTGATTTTAGTAGGACTTTCATCAGCCTTCCCTATACCTAACTTAAACTGTTTTTGAAATATTGACGGGTGAATATTGACATTTTTGCAACTTTGACACCCTGTAAAATCTAAACGGTTTGAGATCAAGCAAAACGGTTTGCACATTCCTATCTTAACTTTTTATAAGCTATCGTTTGATACTAATTTCAAATTTATCCAAGAATTAAAAATTTTCAAAATTTTCGGAAAATTTTTAATTCCTGGATACATTTGAAATTAGTATCAAACGATAGCTTATAAAAAGTTAAGATAGGAATGTGCAAACCGTTTTGCTTGATCTCAAACCGTTTAGATTTTATAGGGTGTCAAAGTTGCAAAAATGTCAATATTCACCCGTCAATATTTCAAAAACAGTTTAAGTTAGGTATAGGGAAGGCTGATGAAAGTCCTACTAAAATCAAGGGTTTAGTTCGAAAAAGCAATAAAAAATATATATTTCCATTTAGAAAAACGAAGTTGGTACCTGTCCAGGAAAAACTGAACACCCTGAATATGTAAATATATTTTCATTTTGTGCAGCTCGGGATATTAGACAACCCTGTAGAAAAAAAAATTAAGTTATCTCTTTTATTAACCCAGATATTGGACTTACGCGCACTAGGTGGACACCCTGTATAATACTACTAACTACTATTATATCGCGGGTAGAGGCCCAAAAATTCCGAAAACACCACGGCCCCCACGATATACACACAGAAGATAGGATGTTGCGCACAAGTGGGCGGTCCTTAATATGAGCCGTGACGTCAATCCCAGAGCATTTTATGTTGTTTATTGTGCTATCGTGGTGTATTTTGGTGTTTTCAAAGTCATTTTAACGATTTTAATTAGTTTTTTTGGCGATATATGATTAAAAACTTGTTAGGAATGTGTTGAAAATGCGGTGTGCTGTTGTTGGATGCGATTCCGACAACCAGTCTAAAAAGAATGCCTGCCCAAACATCAAGTTTTTTCGTTTTCCTAAAAGCTCTAATTTAAGCAAGAAATGGTTACATCTTACGAAGAGGAAAGACCGCGTTAATGTAAAAAACGCAGTTATTTGTTCAAAACATTTCTGTAAGAGTGATTGTAAAGTGAATTTAAAAACATGAGCTATTGAATTACACTCCTAAAAACTATCGTGGACTGAAAGATGACGCCATGTAGTACGACTACTTCTGATACAGGGTACATTTAAGAATTTAAGGTTATTTTTATACAGTGTGGTAATAAAGTAACGCACAAAATTCATAACTTTTATACAGAGTGATTTAAAAAAAACGTCGTGACAGGTCGATTTGGTTTTTAAAAAGACACGTGCTGACACGAAAAATTATGTTTTAGAGTTGTGACGTCATCACACATTTTTTATATGGCAACGCCCTGTATTTTAAACAGAAATGGAATCCCCATTTTCCCAGTACAATATGGTACCCCATACTAGGGGTTTGCTTCTTACCGTTTACAAAATAGAGGCTGTTTTCTGTTTAAAATACAGGGCGTTGCAATTTAAAAAACGTATTTATAATTTTTGTATGATTTAATTTATAATTTTTGTATGATGACGTCACAACTCTAAAACAAAAGCAAACAAAATTTTTCATGTCAGCACGTGTCTTTTTAAAAATGCAAAATCGACCTGCCACGGCGTTTTTTGAAAAATCACTCTGTATAAGTTTTGAATTTTGTGCGTTACTTTATCACCCAAATCGTAATATTTAAATTCTTACTTAGTTATCGTTTGCTTATGTATTAAAATTTGTCGTAGAGTTCATGCCATCACACGATCGCATTCGCAACTAATAACTAACTAAACAAATAATACAATAATTCGCGACGTACATTATGTTGTATGATGAGGTATGTTTTTTACAGGTCGCGTATTTACACTTGCTTTACCTGTTGCGAATTCTGTCTTCAGTGTCTCTTGTGGTATCACACCATTGCGGTAAAATAAGTAACCTTTCTTAGTGAGTTATAATTGTTAATATCCATTATTATTAACAATAAATACAATATTTGAAGAGTTAACGCTGGTAACGATAACGTTATCATGGTGGACTGCGCTATGCGCTAACGATATGATTATATGATGCACAACATTGGAATATGAAATGGCATTCTATTCGCACTTAGCGACTTAGTCCATCTCTACACAAATTAGTGTATGTACAATTTTACTCTATCTTGTACCGTTCTCCCGAAATACATGGCGAAAACCTTAGAGGAACAAATTTCGGAGTAAGAATAATATGTTTAACAGCTTAGCTTCGCGAAATTGAGACATTTTATATTTTTAAGTTATAAAAGGAACCATAACGAACATCTTTTGTTTGAGAATTTTTTTTATAACTGCAAAAATAATAACGTTACAGACGAAAAACATACAAAATGCGCACCCCCGTAATGAAAAGCACTCCGAGAGTGACGACATGCGCGCGACAGACGAAAACTGGCCTCCGGGAACATACGGCGTCGACCTACTATCTCTATCCTTATCGAGAGCACCTTGGTCAAATATGCGCATGCGCACGAATATCGCAACATCCAATAAGCATGCAGCATAAATACTTCTCATATCTGTCTACTGACTTCTTTTAAAAAATAATTGTAAGTTGGGAAGTCTGTCAGCCTATAAACAATGTGTCAGCTTCTGTAACCATGGAGATTGCGCATGCGCAAATCGAACAAAGGGTCTCTGGAAGAGTATAGCACTATATCTTTTATCCTTTGGCGTTTTCGGAGAAACCGCTTATGGGCTAACATAGGAAATACGGGATATAGTAGTATTATATATACAAGGGTGGTTCAAATTTTATGCAGGAAAATTCGAGAACGGATAGATCTCTTTAAAATAATATGTGTTTGCCATATAAACATAGGTCTGGAACGGCTTCGTTTTGGAGATACAGGGTGTTGAGTGTTTTACGAAAAAAATGTAAGAATACTTTTTTGTAGAGAAATGGGTGGGACATTGAAATTTCGTATTATTTTAAACATTAGTCAGTGGCGTAACATATATTTTTAGAAAAGGGGTGCCAAGAGTGCAGGTTGCACGCCACTGGCGGTTCCCATCGAGCTGATTTGTTTTGTGGGACTTAAGATTCACAGTAGCACCCACCAAATAAAATTTGAAGACAATTGGTTTAAAACTGTCAGAGATATAAATAAAAAATGAAATTTTTTTTTCAACTTCAACACCCTGTATCTCCAAAACGAAGCCGTTCCAGACCTATGTTTATATGGCAAACACATATTATTTTAAAGAGATCTATCCGTCCTCGAATTTTCCTGCATAAAATTTGAACCACCCTGTATATGATGCAAACACACTTATTCATTTATTTATTTTTGCCCACTTTGACAATAATTAATGTCAGAACGTGGCCAACTCTTTCGGGATCTAGCAAATTTTTGTCAAGCGGTAGCCCCGATCAAATAACATATTATTTGATCGGAGCTATATTGATTAACATTGACATTGTCGCTTAAATACTATGACATATTTTATTAATTTAAGATGTAGGTATTGATAAATACATCAAAACATCCTTTAGGATGTATTGATGTAACGATAAATAAATTTTGACAGTTGTGAAAGAACGGCGGTTCCCGAAAGAAAGGTATAATCACAGTACTTATAGAACGCAGTAAGTGCTGGGTTAGATTTGGCATTCAATCAGTGCCGGCTGGTGACATTTGGATATGAGGGGGCTATTATGGGGGGGCAACTATTTGTAGTTTTTAGATATCTCTTAATTAAAAACGATATGGCACAATCACAAACTCAAAAGTATTTTAGTTATTCAATTCATAGTTATCAAACGACACATTAAAGTATTACGTAGGTAAACAAACTTCATACAGTTATTTATACACAAGTACACTTACTTTTTAAAATTGAAATCAGCCCTACGGTCTTTCATAGAAATAAATTTTTCCATAACTTTTTCATCGAAATTAGGTATTTATTGGGCAGGCAACGCCCAACTCTTTTATTTGTATTTTATCTTCCAGTGGAAGATTTGCAAAATAATTAGCTCTAATCAAAGATTAAATATATATTCATAATTATACTACTAACAGTATTCATGTTAAGTAAAATATAAAATTGTCTTTTCACAAAAATTAAATAAATACTTTAATAATGTTAAAGATATGTAATGTGTTAAGAATACGTTATAATGTTTAATAATGTTCGCGTAGGGCCGCGAAATAATTTCGGCCAAATCTGCATAATATAAGCATATGGAAAGTATCTAACGAGTGTAGTCGAAAAGGAGATCGGGTCGGTTGCCATAGTTACCTGGGCCGCGACTCAAAATGCGGCCTCGAATCTGTGATCCTTTGCTCACTGCGCAGTGGCAGCATGCTGTGATTCAGTGATGCGGACTGTGGCGTTATGAGTACAATAGCTCAAGCGCTCGAGGCTCGAGCCTGAGCCCTTCCTTATAATAGTTTTGTACCACAATAAACATGTTTTAACTTTTAACATTTGCATTTAATTTATAATAATGATAATAATAAGGATTACTTTGGTATTTTTGGAGGAGGGGCGCGCGGCCATGCGGCCTTAAGGAGAAGCCGCCACTGCATTCAATATTAATACTTCACGTTAGGTCACGGATTTCTTAAAATAAACTGGATCGCTGATTCCTAACTATCATTTTGTCAGTTGTAAGGTGGTCGCCATACTGTGCTAACATTCCATATTGGCTAGTTTTCAGCTAATGATGTTGAGGTATTTACAGAGGGAAATTTTGAAAATAGTTTGGTGAGATATGGGCATATGACTAACTAAATATTACTTATATGGATGGATATGGGTATAAAATATGTACACTGTTGTAATAAAAATACTTTAGCAGCGGGTCTAAAAAGTTAACTTAATATAGGGTTATATCAAAGATTAAATTGTATTATTTGTGCATTAGATATGACGAGTAATTGACAGGACTGGACTCAAGAGTTATATTTGTGCAGCAAAGGTACACATAATTTTTTTCTATTTATAGTGCATTTCAAATAATTGAAATCATCTCTTTTTAATTTGACATGAAATGATTTTCGACAAAGTCGAAATTTATGTGCTTGTAAAGACACTCCCTACATGTACAAATCTTCCATCAATGGTATGTCTGGTAGGTACCAATGTATATTAAATTCATTGACGACACTCTTTATTTCTCCTGTTACTTCATTTTTTAAATAAATTTTACATTAGCCGGAATTAGAACTGGTTCATAATAGTTACTTGTCTAAACATAATTTAGTAACTAACCCAAAAAACTTTCAAGTAACATGGTTTGTCAACCAAGTATTTGAACCTTGTCTGATTGCAGTATAAAAATTAGTTAGGATCAGTTTTGTATATTGTTTTGAGGAATTCTAATATCGATACCTTTTTGCCAAAATATCGTAAGTCACTCACTAAATTTTACCTTAGGCTACTTACGACAATTCTGCCACTCTGCCTATTACAGTTCTGTTACTTACGATAAAATGTATGCAGTTATTTAACCGTGAAACATTTAAATACGCTTACATATTTATGGATCTATCTACCTCTGCCAAGATGTGTATTTGCATATTATACTTACGATAGATCCATAGTCATTTTCATGGAAAATGTCACTTATACGATAGTTTGGCAAAAAGGTATCGATATAAGGTAGGTATTTATCGAAGAATTAGACATATGTTTGTAGTTATTTTAATTGTGGCAGGAGCTGCATATATAAAAAGCCACGATGAAAGTAGCTGCACGTCTTATCAGTAAAAACGGCACTAAAAAAATATTTTGTAACTGAATGACATCATACAATTAGTAATGTCAAGTAGTTATTAGTCAAATTTATACTTTACGCTGTTAAGATATATTAAATATTGTGAATGAATTGGGATAGGTTGATCAGTTATTTTGTTATAAAATTACATGAAGTTTATAATACACAATATGGTAATAACTGCTTTTCTAGAAGATAACATTAACAACTTCAAAACTCAAAATCATTATGATTATGGTAGGAATTTAATAAAAACACATTTAAAATATAATTTATACACACAATCACATTATAATAGGAGTTTTATCCACACTTATAAAACATATAAAGTAACCTATTATCCACTACTGAAATAATAAAAAAATATAAACTTAAATCAACCAAATTTAATTTACTTATTGTTAGATATGGAGTCTTCAATATAGCTCTGCCACAGCAGGGCTCTTCCACCCACCATACCGCTTAATGGGTGTAAAGTCGGCACCTTTATTTCCCAATATAGTTATTGAAGTGCACCCTCATATAGTGGCGAATATAAGCTTCCGCGTTTGCCAAGTTCAGAAACGATGCAACTTTTGATGGAACCTTTGCCAATGTGTTGATTCCAACAGGCTGAGAAGTACATTTCTGGCGGCCGCCTATCAGTTGTTATTTTTAGCTACCCCCACCAGTATGTATTAGCGATCCAGTTTATTTTAAGAAATCCGTGCGTTAGGTACACTGTGTAGTGCGATGTGTGTTTAGTGTGTCATCAGGCCAACCGTACTTCAATGGGACAACTGTGGTAAAATACCTACTTGTTTTTATAGGGTGTCCCAAATTCAGGCAAGATTTTAATTTTGCGTCATTTGTGCGGTAGAGTGTTGTCAAGAAAAAAAAAGACAGCGAGACAGCTGACAGTTCAGGGTTATTAAAAATGGAGCGCTACACGAAAGAATAACGCGATTTCATTGTTCAGCCACAGCTTAATAAACACACAGCTCGGGCACTCTCTTGACAGGAACGGTTTGCGCCGATCCACGCGCGCCGCTGGTTAGCCCCGCCTTTGAGAAGATAACAGCACAGTGGCGAGAGTTTCGAACCAAAATAGGGAAATCACCATATGACTAACTAAACAAGACGCGTTGAAAAGATAGGACGGGAGGGATCACGTTCATGAGCGCCACCTAACGAGGGGCTGTCTAAATACCGTTTTCGGTAGAAAATTGCTACAATTAGCACACAGAAAACTGTAACGCATCACTTACAGCCAATAATATGGTTTATACAATCACTCAATTTAAGATTTAATGAATTTCGTTTAAAAGTTGGCCAGCTGTTATATTTTAGTTTTAGGAAAAACAAAATTATAGAACAGTATTGCGGTGTGTTTAAAAATAATTTTAACTAATTTTTAAAAATATTAATTTTTTTTAGGGCAAGGATATAGCTAATGAAAGCCAATAGGGAGGACCTTTTGGACAAATTGGACAAACTTCATAAAAGCCATAGACTGTCAAGATCATTTTGAGAAAAGAATGTTCACTAACCATCTTTGTGAACGTTTAAATGCAAATGCATTTCCTACAGTATTTCCTTCACTTGAAGGAAGCTCAAAAAACATCTGTGGTGATCACACCTATTCCAAGCCAATGCTTCTTCCGGCAAAGGTCCGAGTCTTAATTAGTTTTATTTCACCTATTTTTGGTTTTTATTAATGGGTATATTGTGCATTTTTGTGAACAGTTAATTTTGAATATTTATATAGGTGGAATGGAAGTACGGCAATGCCGAATTCTTACCGTTTGTGTTTCTTTCTTTCTTTTTTCGTTAAGAACACAATAAAGACTTTTTTATTATTATTTATTATATGTATTTTATATCTCGATTGATATAAATAGATTTTTAAAAACTTTTATTTATTACTGAGGATAGTATATACTATCCTTTATAACTTTATTATAATAAAATATACGTTGAGACGATTACTACAACGGAGTCTAAACCAGAACTGAATAACAATGGTAAAAAGCGATATTTATAACCTACGGGTAAGCTGACTATTAACAATTTCAAGGATTTCCTAGAATGAATGTTAAGACATGCTGACCAATCGTCAGGTGGCTAACTAAATAATAAGATTAAATACAATGTATAGAATAAGGTATCATATAACTAAGATAAGGCACGTCCTGTTATTTAAGTCCCGTGCTAATTCCTATATAACAATTCCCTCCTTAAATAAAAAGTTGATGCTATGCATTAACTTTTAGGCAAAAGTTTTCGGGTTTGAGTTGAGTTCGATGTCTTCTTCCACTGGTTCCTGAACATTGATGCTCGGTCTTCTTCTGGGGGAAAGAGGTCCATATCTTCTGAAATATGACCTTGAACTCGGCGGTTGTGGTGGTTGGTCATTGGAAATAGCAATACCAATTTTCCTCTTTTTTCTGCATTTGCATGTTATATATAATAAAATCAAGCATATTATGAGGGTAATTGTGAGGTAAGTAAACCAAGAAATATGTTTGGTCATGAAAGGCTCGTTGATTAATTTATCTAAATTTTCAGAGTATTGGTCCAGTTTGTGTTTGGCAATACTTAAATCATCTGTATTTAGGTTACTTAATTTTAGGGGTTTTAAATTTGGAAGTTTGTTCTTTTCTGGGAGGTGATCACAAGACTCGTATGGGATTAAAACGGCATGTTTGGTATATGTAAAGTTGTATTGTTGATAGGATTTCGCATGAACTCGTGTACTTCCTATGAATGAGTTACAATCAGGTTGTAGTCTTAGTATTGAATTCGTATCGATAGTTTTTGAAATTACTTCTTTATTTGGACACTTGATAGTTATTTGTAAAGGGTCCGAAATAGTTATTAGCCACTGATTTTTAATAAGTTCTCGTACACTATAGTCTTTAGCAAAGATTAAATTGGAATGACACGTTCGTGGTATGGTACTTAATGATCTTAATAATTGTGCTTAATGGGCTTAATGGTTTACAGTCATTTAGATCTTGTAGGGGTACATATAACAAGGAATCATCGTTTTTCGCGATATACTTTTGGGATGTACCTAAAATATGGTGAAGACCTGTTTGATTATCCAATACAGAGATAGGGTATAAATGATAAACGGTATACCACTCGGGTTCTATTAAAGGAATTTTTAATACAAATACTAATTTAGAATCTGTTTGAAATGCCGATAATTTGATAATATCGAAGTATTGAGCAACCTTAGACATTTGAGGTGGTAACGGTAAACTATCTTTATTTAGAGATTGACCAATAATTTGAAGTGATTTTACCAAATCTCTTGGTGTAATTATAGAACTGTGTATGATCTTCAACCTAGCAAATGTTACTGAATTTAGCATGTCATCTAAACTGTTTTCCAGGAACATATAACTTTCCATGAGGGATTCGCATATTTCTAATATTTTTAATTTAGCGCGAATATACTGTATATCATCGGTTAATTTAAATATCGTTTTCTCAATTTCTTTTATGTCGTTATTAAAAGTTTCTTCGTCGATTTTGAGTTTATTGATTGTAGAATTAAAACTTTGTATTACCGATGTTGTGACTGATATTTGATTTTTTAATAGATTCTCGATTTGATCATCGTTTACTAATTTATTTATACAATTATTGTAATATTCACCATCAGAGGCGTCTAGATTACCAGTTATACTTTTCCAAATTGTTTCTATTCCGTTTAATAGGCCACGTTTGTATCGTTTAGTGTCTGCAAATGTTTCTTCATATTTTAATTGTAAAGTGAAATTTGGCTTAAGAGACTAATATGTGTTTTAACTGCTGTATGAAATAATAGCATTTGTGGGTGTTCTGAGTTAAAAAGATTTAGTATGTTGTCTAAAATTATGTTATTATTGTCAAGTGCTGTCTTAATTGGTTGTATGTCTTTGTAGACAAGTAATGTCCATTTGTTATTTGAAATTTCGATTCTGCTTTCTTCCTGATAATAAATTCCAACTGTATTGTTGATTGGTTCTAAATGGTACTGACATGTCACTGCTGTAAACAGCTGTAGAAACCTGAAAATAAATTTTAATTTTCATAGTATAGTTTCATACGATCGAAATTTACTTTTGTAGATTGTTTAGTTTGGGGATTAAATAAAATTGCTGAATTTTTTAATGTCTTTAATTTCAAAGGGGCCGTTGAATTTATTTTGGAGTTTGTCTGTAATTTGAGATTCTTTAACATAAACCTTGTCACCTACTTTGTATTGTAGTTCTTTTTCTGATACGTGTTTATCATATCGAATTTTGGCTCTTTATTTCTGTAAATTAGTTTTAGTATGGGCTATATTGTAGTAATGTGAAATTCGGTTGTTTAAATCTCGTACATACTTTGATATTAATTCTTACTGATTATAAAGTGTTTCTGGTGGACGGCTTGATGTATGACCGAAGATTAGCTCGTACGGTGTAAAACCATGAGTTTTGTTAATTGAGTTGTTGTAACATATGACGGCATAGGGAATTATTGTGAGGGGGTGATCGTCAGGGTTTTCTGATATGTTAACTCTTATCATTTCTAATAGGGTTGCGTGAAATCGTTCAACCGATCCGTTTGATTGCGGATGATTTACGCTAGAATATGTAAGATTGATATTGTAAAGAGTACATAAGTCTTATAGTAATTTATTGTTAAATTCACGTCCGTAATCACAATGGATGCGAAGGGGAGTTCCGGAGTATTTCAAGGATGTCTAGATTGATTCTCTCAAAAGGTGTCTTAGGCGTTTCGGTGATGACTAAGGGGTTATCGAGATTTTTCCGTAAAATTTTGGTCTTCTGACAAATTTCGCAGTGTTTTATAAAATTTTCGACGTCTTTTGTTAATCCTTTCCAATAAAATTTTTCTTTGATTCGACGTATTGTTTCATTAATTCCGCGATGTAAATTATTTTTACCATTATGGAATTGATCGAGAATTATAGGTATTTGGTCTTGTTCCGGTGTTTCGACAACGTTTTGACAAATTACCAGTTGTAATTCTGTGTCACTAAAAATAAATGAAAAAATTTCGAGTATTGGCAAATTTAGGTTATTTTCTACATAGTATTTGTTAGATGGGTCGATTTCGTCTTGATTTTTATAAATTGTAACAAATAAATGCATTATAGCCGATTCCATGTCAAATGGTAATGGTATAATATAATATTTACGATTTTTTACTGATTTACTATTAAGTATGTTTATTTTATTTTTATAAAATTCTGGTTTTTCCTCAAATATATCTTCAATAATGTTATAATGCAAATCTTCGAAATGATTATGTTGGAAGAACGTAATTATGTGTTTGTTGTCTTTGTCTAGTAGTTGTTTGTTCGAAAAAGAAATTTTATTGTAGTCAATTAAAAATTTTGAGTGATATGATTTTAAAAATAAGTCAAATTCTTCTGAGATGGTCTCAGGACTAATTTCGGTACGTTCAGAGTCAGATGTGTCGACTTCATCATTAGTATTGGCCATTAATATTTGGTTATGAAATTTAGATGCTTCCTTGAAGTGATTAATTTTAATACGAGATAGTACATCTGCATTTTTATTGATTTTGCCTGGTTTGTACATGATTTCGTAGTCGTACTCCTCTAATTTGAGACGCCAGCGAGCAAGTCTACTTCCTGGGTCCTTGATCGAGAAAAGCCACGTAAGTGGTCGGTGGTCAGTTATTAATTTAAACTTTCGTCCAAATAAGTATGGTCGGAAGTGTTTTACCGCCCAAACGATTGCTAATACTCTCGTTCTATCGTGGAATATTTTGTTTCTGCGCTACATAATGTACGGGACGCGTATGCGATTGGAAGATCTTTTCCCATGGGTCCTTGCGATAGCACAGCGCCAATTGCGTAGGCACTTGCGTCTGTTGTAAGAATAAATGTTTCTTCAAAATTTGGATATATTAAAATGGACGTTGACGTCAATGCGTCTTTTAATTCCTGGAATGAATTTTGACAATCTACGTTAAAGTGAAATGGGGTATCTTTTTGGAGTAATTTCGTTAATGGTTTGGAAATTTTGGCAAAATTTGAAATGAAGCGTCGGTAATATCCGGCGAGTCCTAAGAAAGATTTGATCTCTTTAGGGGTTTTAGGTTCTGGGAAATTTTGTATACAATTCATTTTTGAAGGATTTGGTTTAACACCATCTTGTGTAATTACATGTCCTAGGTAAGTTACTTCCTTCCTAAGGAATTCGCACTTATCGGGTTGGATTTTTAAATTGGCTTTACGTAAACGTTTAAATACTTCAGTTAGTCGCGATATATGATCGTGAATTGTGGGTGAATAAATTATTATATCATCCATATAAACGAGACATCGTTCATTTTGGATTCCTAGTAGAATGTTGTCCATTACGCGTTGGAAGGTCGAAGGGGCGTTTTTTAGGCCAAATGGCATTCGAACAAATTCGAAATGGCCATTTTCAACTGAAAATGCTGTTTTTGCTATGTCTTTTTCTTCGATTTCAATTTGGTGAAAGCCAGAGGCGACGTCTAGCGTTGTGAAATATTGGCATTTTCCTAATTGGTCAAGTAAATCTGATATGTTCGGTAGAGGGTATTTGTCGTCTACTGTCAATTCATTAATTTTGCGATAATCAATTACAACGCGCCATTTCTGTTTACCAGAGGCGTCAAGTTTTTTTGGCACTACCCAGACGGGGGAGGACCATGGGCTAATAGATGGTCTAATGATACCTTGGTCAAGCATTTTGTTCATTTGGGATTTTACTTCTTCTTTATGTACCTGAGGGTATCGATATGATTTTGTAAAAATGGGTTTGGCGTTATTAGTGTCAATGGGGTGTTTAATTTCGTTTGTGAATGTTAATTTGTCACCTTCTAAATAAAATATGTCAGAGTAATTTAAGCATAAGTCAGTAATAAATTCTTTTTCTTCGTCATTGAGGTGTTCTAAGCGTAATTGATTTTTTATTTCATGTTCCCTATCTGTACTATCGGTTTGAGTATTATAGTCAATATCTTGGTTATTTAAATTACAAATTAATTTTGGATTTTCAATTGGTTCTAAAATTAAATCTGAAAAATTAATTGTTTTTGGAATAGCGTTGGCGTTAATAACTGATGTAAAAAATTCACCGTTCTGATTTATTTTCACTAGGGCATTCGGGAGTCTTACTTTCTCCTTTTCTTGCGCTAACAGTATAGCGTCAGTATTTTTTTATTCACATTTTAACTTGAATATTTGTTCGGTACGCGGTTCTATAAAAATTTCATTTTCTGCGATGGTATTGGTACAGGGTGTTTCTTGCGTATCTTCTCCTACTTTATATAATGGTACGGTTTTGTATTTGGTGATTAATTGTCTGTTTTTAAGTCAATTATACATTTATAATGTTCTAAAAAATCGGAACCTAGTAATCCATCAAATTCAATATCAAGATTGTAAACATAAACTTTATGTGGGTCACCTACTTGAAAGGGGATAAAAGTTGATTCGGTAATAGCAATTTTTTCATCTGTTATACCTTGAATAGCGACATTTTCTGGAAATCTCTGCGGAAAGTTTTTTACAGTGTTTTCATTAAAAATGGAAATTCCTGGGCCAGTGTCTATTAAAAGTTTGAAGATTTTGGAATGGTCTTTTATGTAATAAGGTTGTTTGAATTTACTTTGAATAAAGGATTTAAACAAAGTCTTGTTCTGGGAAGTTCAGGTTTGGACTGAACTTGTCTAGGTTCATTGTCTGTATTTGGTTTTCGATTTCTGATAGCGGGTCTTGTACTTGGAATATTTCCTGGGTGTTGTAATCTGTTTGATATTGATAATTGGGGGGATCGTCTTGAGACGATAAGTCTATCTGAAAATTCTGAGTGGAATATTCATAGTTGTTTGATGTTCCCTGAGCTGATTGCTCTGAGTATTGATCGGAGTCGTATTGATCATTGTATTGATCGTCGTAGTAGTATTGGGTTTCATCATTAACATTTACGAAATGTGCTCTTGGTTGGTTATTATTATAGTTCGGATTTGGTTGGATGACTGAAGGTCGGGGTTGAAATTGATGTGGACGATTGGGTTGTTGTCCTGGTCTTTGATTTTGAAAATTCTGTGAAATTGGTCTCTGTTGCTGCTGTTGTTGCGGAGCTTGGGACCTTTGGGGATATTGTTGAGAAGAGTTTCGGTTTAAATTAGAGTAATTATTTTGAAAGTTTTGATTTGGGTAAGAGTAATTTTGGTAATTGGGGTTATTAAAAGATTGTTGACGTGTGCGACATTCATTCGCTAGATGTCCACTACGTTTGCAGAAGTTGCATAATTTTTGTTGATGTGAAATTGGGGGTTTCTTTACTTGATTGGAATTTACGCGAGATTGATTGGGCTTGTCAAATTTCTGGTTCTCAAAATATGACAGCTGGAGTTCTCGTCTGATGCGATGAGAAGCATCAAGCATGGTAGCTGGGTTTCCTGCCCTAATTATATGTCCTAAACGAGGTTCTAGGCCAGTGAGTAATGTGTTAAGTGTCATGGTTTCTATTAGTTGAGACTGCGCTTCTTTTTGATCGTTAGTCATATTGGATTTTTGAATAGCTGCGTGCATCTTAGAATTGTGTATTTGCAAGCGTGAAAAGAAAGTTAATGCAGATTCATTAGGTGATTGTCTGATTCTTTGTAGGTCCTGGATGAGGGACGTCAGGTCACGAGGATCACCAAAATGTATAGATAATAATTGTTTTATTTCCTGCCAAGTTGCGGGATTGCGCGAATTTATGAGCTGAGCTGCTCTACCTTTCAATTTGTTTTTAATGTGTAAAGTCAGTAACTTTCGCTGGTCACCGACAGCCATGTTAAATGCATGATCGCAAGCATTTAAAAATATATTTAAAATGATTTGGTCGCCCTCAAATTCGGGTACTATCGAAAATATTTCGGAGAGTTTGTATGGTTCGATTATTGCCTGATCTTCTTGAACTTGGTCTGGAATTTTGTAAAAATTTAAAATTTAATAAAATAATAAAAATTAAGTTTTAATATTAAAAATAAGTTTTGTTGCTTTCGCTTGCTTTTGAAAGCAAGTTTTATTCAGCCTTTATGTTTAATTTATTTTACTTGATTTTTCAATATTGGATAATTGAACAGTTTGGCTACTTAAAATTAATTTAAATTTCTGGTGCGTATTACAACAAATAAGGGAAACGAGACAGATGATTCAATGTTAGTACTTACAAGAGTCGCGTGTTCATTGAAGCACTGGTTCTGCTGTTCCTTGTTTTTGGAGCACTACCACCACGTTGTTGTGTTGAGAATTCTTTTTTCTCCTGTTTTCTTACTTCTTTGGATTTCTTGCTTCTTTGTTCGATGTAGATTTACCACTGCTAGTTAGGCAAAGTCCTTGTTGTAACGGCGTTTAAATCTATCTTGCTTTCTTACTTCTTTGGATTTCTTATTTCTTTGTAACTTTTTTGTTTCACTGAACTTTCTTCTCTAATCCACCACTGTTAGTTAGGCACTTCCTTGTTCTAACGGTGTACAAATGTATCCTACCGACTGCGCCACTTTTTATATCTCGATTGATATAAATAGATTTTTAAAAACTTTTATTTATTACTGAGGATAGTATATACTATCCTTTATAACTTTATTATAATAAAATATACGTTGAGACGATTACTACAACGGAGTCTAAATCAGAACTGAATAACAATGGTAAAAAGCGATATTTATAACCTACGGGTAAGCTGACTATTAACAATTTCAAGGATTTCCTAGAATTAATGTTAAGACATGCTGACCAATCGTCAGGTGGCTAACTAAATAATAAGATTAAATACAATGTATAGAATAAGGTATCATATAACTAAGATAAGGCACGTCCTGTTATTGAAGTCCCGTGCTAATTCCTATATAACATGTATCTCATTGTAAAGTATTGTCTATTTTTATTTTTGTAAATAATGAATGTGTAAATAAACATATGTACATAATTACTATCTCAAATTTCTTTTTTAAAACTTTGCCAAATAGGTAGATCTGAATCTCATTATATACTTATTTCTAAATTAGGCATCACCGTTTTATTCATGTCTATTTCAAAAGTTATTTATAAAATGTTTCAAGACTTTCTAATACGGCACTGTTATCGCTCATTTACGATAACTACAAATATTATACGTCCAACTCTTTGGCAGCTACAGTTCGCAATTTATAATTAAAAATTGTAAATTTTTTATTGATTCATAAAGTTTACAGTATAGGGTTATGTATGGAATAGCATATCGGGTAAATGGCCTCCGCGGCTTTGACAAAAAACACATACGCACTCTTTTGTTGAAATTTTCCATGACCGTTTTGCATAAATATGGCGGAATTTCGTTGATATACAGCGCTCAATTTCTTCCTTCAAGTCGTGGGTGATCGTGGGCTTATTGGCATAAACCTTATAGACTTAAAAAAACCATATTTTGTACGAAAATTGCGAACTGCAGCTGCCAAACTTTCATTATTTTTGAAACATGGGTCAACATTGAAAATGCGTTAGTCTTTCGTGTAGCACTCCATTTTTAATAACCCTGAACTGTCAGCTGTCACGCTGTTTTTTTTTCGCTGGCAACACTTTACCGCACAAATGGCGCAAAATTCAAATCTTGCGTGAATTTTGCAAGGAATTTATATTATAAAATTCCTTGGAATTTTGGGACATCTTTTAGTAGGCGCACATACCCACATTCGTAAATCCATCATTTCTCAAAAAGATGGAATATCACAAAACAGTAAAAGCCGTTCGTAAATTCAGCTACTGCTTTGTGATGGTGATGGGCTATAAAGTCCGTAAATTTAGCACAAAATTGTATGATGTCCCATCAGAAAACCATCACTTCCATCATTAAATAGTTAATGATGGATTTCAAATTTTGTGATGGAAAAAAGAGGGATATCATTGTCATGTCATTAATTTTTATGTTAGTATGTTGTTTTTTGTTTGGTTCAAGGGATGCAATTTTGATAAAAGCATAAAAGTAAGCACAAAGTACCTAGTAGATTTGTTAGCCACAATGGAAGGTGAACAATTTCCAGTGGATATTTTGGATGGGGAGACAAAACTTGACTGTTGAGGAGTGAGTGAAATGAGGAGTGAAAAATAGATGTTTATGCGGATGTCTCCATCTATCATTAAACCTAACTTCTGTTCGTAAATTAATCCTAACTGTCAATTGTTCTGATGGAATCCATGTCCAGCATTAATTCATCACATCCATCAGTTACGTCATCCAACACAAAACAGAACTGAATTTACGAAAAGGTGTCATTTCACCAATGGGAAAATTGACGCTGCAAATAGCCAAGGATTGTTAACTGTTTACAGGATTGCTCGATCCCTATACTACAATGTAATCCATAATTGTGACGTCATCAAAGATCCAAAGATCTCGAACTTGTAGAAACAGGTACACTTTATACTGTTATTACAAACTTTAATAAATAATAATATTAATAATCATTCAAATACGAAAATTCTTTTGCAAATGTGAAATATAACAAACACAAAATAAGTATATTTCGACAATTCGATTACATAGATCTTCGATGACGTCAGAAAGGCGGATGACAAAATTGAGCGATCGAGCAATCCTGTAAACAGTTAACAATCCTTGGCAAATAGCACTTACGCATCAACTCAAGCGGTCAAGGCGGCTTGGCGCTTCTCTCATTGTTTGAATTTGACATTTGAGATTACTGTTTATTTGGTTACAAAATTTGTTCCATTTTCCGTGTTTGATTTGAGTTTACTTATTTATACGTAATCGTATCTTTATTATGTACAAATTTGTTGTTTTCCGTATTTTCTTTGTATTTGTGTTCGTGTTATATTCTCCAGAACTTTTGTGTAATCTATGTGTTGGCCCGTGAAATATTATTTAGGTAAATTAAAATAAATATTAAACGCAATAAAAATACAAAATCTGCGTTTTTCAGCAAGTTCGATGATGCACTCAATTTACTGCAGTAACCCTCTGCTTGCACAAATGTAATATTCGTTTTAATAAGTTTTCCAATGTACCTAAGCGTTATATTCATATATAGCCAAGAAATTTATATCAATTTCATAAAATTATTTGCCCTAACATTATATTTATACTGATGCAATATGAAATAATGACAATTTAATTTATATATAAAAAATCGCATATGCCACAGTGGAATTGTCACTTTAACAGCGACAAAAGTTACCTGCAACTTTTACAATGACAAATGCACTAGTGGTTTTTTCACTTATTCATTTTTTAATCAAATATCGCGGTGTCCGTTGCCAAAATAAATAGTTTGACATTTTTGTCAACAACTTATCCATCCATATACAGGGTGGGCCATTAGTGCGTATGCGGACCATACCACATATACCGTTAAAGTTATCATAATAATTTTTGGTACGAAGTTCGATGCCAGTGGCGTGAATATTTTAAAATTATTTTGGCACATACAAGGTGTTTAATATTAAAATGCCAAACCGAATATACATTTTTTTAAATGGAACACCCTATATATATATTTAGATTTTTGAATTAAGCGTACTTTTGTGAACAATTTAATATAGCACTTAATATATCTAAATTTACACGTGGCGACGTTGTTGCAAGTTTTCCATGAAAAAGGTTGTTACTTCGGATTATTGTAGCTCTCCATTTAAATGAGATATAACTTCCATTTTCTCATATGATAAATTAAGAATATGTCTTTATTCAAGAAAATATAACGATTTAACAAAAAGTTACATTTGCTATACAGGGTGATACATTTCGCATATCGTAATTTTACTTTAAAATTTTAAATGGAACACCCTGTATATTATCATGTCGCTTTAAAGAGCTCCCTTTCAGTTTTCTAACGATACGATACTTGGTGGACTTAAATAAAATTTATTTTTCTAACTGTAACGGTATAGTTGGTGTGGTTCGCATACGCACTATTGCCCCACCCTATATATTAAAACGGGTCGATTTTGTCTCGCTTTAAATTCCGTCGCCGAATCGACAAAGTTTTTAAGCTATCTCCTCCGAGGGGGATCGCAAAGCGATCCCCGCGGGCGACCGAAGGTTGCCCCCGACCTTTCTCCTATGCGAAGGGGTATTTTCGTCCCGTTTCCTACGCGTTTTCCCAATTTAAACGCCTTTTCAAAAACCTCTGCAAAATTTTCGTCGATCGCCGCTTGACGGGGCCATTAGGCGCGAGGACAAACGCCGGTGCTAACCGTATCTCTCTCTCGCCGAACGGCGATCGACGAAAATTTTGCAGAGGTTTTTTGAAAAGGCGTTTAAATTGGGAAAACGCGTAGGAATCGGGACGAAAATATCCCTACGCATTGGAGAAAGGCCGGGGGCGACCCGGTCGCCCGCGGGATAGCTCCGCGATCCCCCCTCAGAGGAGATAGCTTTGAAACTTTGTGGATTCGGCGACGGAATTTAGAGCGAGACAGAATCGACCCGTTTTAATATATATGAATTAACGTTCCTCCTGTAAATAGAAACAATACATTATTTTCCTTTTCCCCATCTTACATTACATTACACCCACCAATATTTAAAATTCAAGTACCTACTAACTAATATCAAGAAACGTTTCAAAATCAAAAGAATAAAGAGAAATTACACACCACTTCCTAGCAAACCAAATAACACAACCTTAAATGAGAAATAATTATGTTAAAAAACGAGCTCTCTGGGTAGTTACTCTGGTGACAGTTATTTCAGGAACCGCATTCCGTAATTGATCAAGTTATTCGCTTAACACTTAATCATAGTAACCAAGGCTGGCATTCATGTTTAATATTTACGTCGGTTGATAAAATACTTTCCAAGAATATCTATGGTATTTCAGGATATATATCATTATATCGAAAATGTCATTCATTATATGAAAATATATATTATATCGAAAATGTTTAATGAATTTTGCTCAGAAATGTTTCAGTTCGGTGATTCAGACTGTTAACATTTTATTTTTACTTTTTGCCCCTATCTCTTACAATAAACGAGACTTGAACTTAGTACTCGGTACATCTTTTTATTAGACCAAGTTGATTATTTCGAATCTTTTTCATGAAACAAAACATGATTTTTTAAATATCGTTTTTAAAATTACGTGAATCGGATAATGAACAAAAAAATACGTGCATTTTTTTTAACTGAAGCACCCAATTTAGGCGACATTTATTGCCAATAATTTAAATTTATTATATGAAAAAATGCCACGAACCTGTCAGCAAGTAGGGAGTAGTTCCAGCAATGCCATCTCGGCATTGCTGGAATAAGTTAAAAAATAGTTTATTCTCCGATATAAACCTTCTTTGGTACATTACGTTCATAACACAGTGTATCTTGCATACTTATTTATACACTTGCATAATATGGAAACTAAAATGTTTTGATTTATTGACAACGTTCGTATCGTGTGTTCTTAATGGGACCCACTTGTAATTTTGTAAAAAAGTTCAGTTTTTTTTGTGGATAGGCTCAAAACAACTTTCGGCATGGTCAACCATCTTCAGTCTTTAGCATTGATGGAAAAATAATTTGTTTTGTGATGTTTTTTAATAAAACAATCAATACAGGAAATACTTTGAATCAATCTATTGTTTATCCCGAATACCCGCATGGCATTGACGTTTAACCGCCGTGTGGATACTTTAGTCATAATTTTCGAGTTTTACCTATATGCGTTATTTAAATTGTACAGAGATCCAGAATGATTGCCCGGATTCTGAACGCACCCTGTGATAATTGGCATCAAAACTGGTTTCTATTCATTGTTGTACAAGATTTTTTGGCTTGGATTTTATTTTGTGAAGTCCAACCAAACCATTTTGTCAGTTACCTGCCCAAACAGATAATAACAAATAGTTATACTAAAAATTTTATAATTATTCCTAAATCATTTAAAGTATGGATCATGCCATAGAGCAGTATGGAAGTTGTATTTTCATTCTTATAAAGTTACTGTGGATTTATAAACTCATCGTTGGCGCTGGCGTTGCTACGGATTTGCTACGAACGCTGGGCGAACGACTGTCACAAAAGTTAAAAATAAGTTATCTTCGAACGCCGATGAGCACCAACGCCGTTTATAAACGACTATATGAATATACCTGATCAACCTAACATCGCCAATCCCTTGTTTATGGACTATATTTTAAAACACTGCTTTATCCTGGATTTATAAACTTTTATAACCCTATTTCATGAAATAAAATGAAACATCTAGCGTCAACGCCGACGCCACCGACAGTTTATAAATCGCGTGTTTGGTTTGCTACGACGACAACGCCAAGGTCGCTCTGCCAACGCCAGCGCGAACGAAAAGTTTATAAATCCAGGGTAACTGTTGCATAATACTTGTAATCATGTAGACAAATACTGTTACTCTTTTGAAATTGTAAATTAAAACTTGATAATAATTGATAAAAATTGACATTGTATTTTTATAATTGCTAACTTTATTTGACGTTTGTAACGAAAATTTTGTAATTTCAATATGAACATTAGTCACTACTATGCGATGTATAACAGTGGATTTATGAACTTTTCGTTGGCGTTGCTACGGATTTGCTACGAACGCCGGGCGAACGCAAGGATTTTTAACTTATATAGGATTGCTCGATCCCTATTCCTCAATGTTGTCCGATTTTAGTGACGTCACTAAAATCAGACTTTCTCTCTCTGTATTGTGCGATTCCTTATCTATGACGCGTAGACAAGTCACTATCATTATCTAACTCATATATATATTTTGTATATCAATCCGATGACGTAGCCGCAAGACCCAACCACGTGATACGGCGGGATCGAGCAATCCTATACAAGTTAAAAATCCTTGGGGCGAACGACCGCCACAAAAGTTGAAGTTGAGTTATCTCGAACGCCTGTGAACGCCAACCCCAACGCCGTTTATAAACGTCTATATATTTAAACACTGTTTTAACTTTGGACGCGAACGCCAGCGCCAGCGCCAACGAGTTTATAAATCCATCATCTTCGAACGCCGATGAGCGTCAACGCTGTTTGTAAACGACTATTCCTTGTCTATGGACTATATTTTAAAACACTGTTTTACCCTGGATTTATAAACTTTGCGTTCGCGCTGGCGTTGGCGTTGGCAGAGCGACCTTGGCGTTGGCGTTGGCAGAGCGACCTTGGCGTTGTCGTCGTAGCAAACCAAACACGCGATTTATAAACTGTCGGTGGCGCTAGATGTTTCATTTTATTTCATGAAATAAGGTTAGGGTAGGGTTCTCAACAATCATAATCATACCAAAACCTAATGTGCGTATTTCAATATGGATTTTGAAGATAATAATGATAGAAAAATTCTGGGAATGTTGGGGATAATACTATGTTTATATGCATATACCTATGTAATATGTGTAATTATGTAAGTAGTATTTTAAGAATTATTTTTCTGTATAAATTAGTTCGATTAGTTATAATCGTGTATTATTTAAAATAAAAGTCAAAAAGTTCACATCACTATTTATTTTGAAGATTGTTTTTACTTTTTTTATCAATCAATTAAATTTACATTGGCTATCCATGTTCATTTCGCAAGGAGAATATAAAATTATTCAGCAAACAACTAAACTAACCAAATGTTAAAGTCAAAATCAAAATGGTCGGTCACTTTCTTATTTCCTTTTCTCCCAAGGGTTCCGAGCACGTGAGCCTCAATATGCAATCGTATTGGTTGCAACGTTACTGCTACAGATTTGCTACGAACGCTGGGCGAACGACCGCCACAAAAGTTGAAGTTGAGTTATCTCGAACGCCGGTGAACGCCAACCCCAACGCCAACTCGACGTCAACGCCGTTTATAAACGTCTATAATATTTAAACACTGTTTTAACTTTGGACGCGAATGCCAGCGCCAACGACGAGTTTATAAATCCACTGTAAATCACCCATAGGTAATGCTAGTCCTCTTAACTCATTAAATTTGTTGTCTATGTTATTTTTTATAGTATTGGAGTGGGAGAAAATCGATATATCCAACAGATAAATCTAGGCTTTTGTAGTGTGTGATCTTAACTAGGTAAATACTAAACTGCTTTTTTATTTTAATTTTTGACTTTCATTTTAAAGATTTAATAATTATATTATTACTTGCAAGTACCTATGTATGTACTTGTTGAGACAGAATGAATCAGTGGTATCTGATTTAGTTATATATTTATTTATATTCCAGTTAGGTGGAAATTTGGATTCTTTAGTGAATCGTGAGGCCACGTGGTTGGAGTTTTTTTTTTAGTTAGGTTTAGTCAAGGTTTATTGATAAATACCTTTATAGAAATTGTAATTGAACTGCATTACACTAATATCTCATTTTAAATTTAGGTCTTTTAGACTGGCAATTAGCCAACTAATAATTTCATTAGAGGTAATAAGTCAGTTCGTACTTAGGTGCGATTTTTTCCTTTATGGTTAATACCTAATGTTGGAAAGTCTGTCAAGCCTATGTAACTGTGAAGTTACAGTGGCTATGAAATATGTATTAGTGCTGATTAAATTCTCATCAACGAGGAACAAATTTTAACATTACATTAATAAATTTGGTTTATATATTTATTTGTTTTTGAGCTATTCACTTTTGCAATTTGAAAACCATTCATATTATTCAATCTATAATTAGTGTAACGTTATAATTTTACTGCTTAAGTGCGTAGAAAATATTTAATCAACAAGGTCATTTAGATTGTGTAAAAATTTTTTACGGTTAAAGAAAAGACATTTTCTAATAATTTTTTATTGAACTACTATTTATTCTATTCACTTATTTTAATTAATAATTATATTTTACATTTTCAAATATTAATTTAACATTCTCAATTTGCATATGTTGGATATGCTTCTTGCAATTTCATATACTGGTTGATTCCAATTTCATGTAAATTTCATTATTAGTTTGGTCAATTTTGAGTTATTAGTATTAGTTTAAATTTTTAATCAACAGATTGCAGTTGTTATCATTGCAAAATTATCTGTTGTTATCTTGCTCATGTCAGATTAGTTTATATAATTTCCTTTACAACCTTGGTCTAAATACTTCCAATTTCATATAAAAACACATTGGCTTCCTTGAAGAGGAGAACAACCTGGAATTTAAACTTCCACCGTTAGATCGACGATATAAGGAGAAGGCACTTGCATCCCGATTAGCAGTATCAGGATCAACCAGAAGGTGGTATTTGGTTTTTAAAAACTTCTGTATTTGCTTAACGATAACACACAATCGTCGAACTTCATGGCCACACCATCTTGTTCGTAGTTTCTTGAAAGTACCATTATCTGCTGCATGTTGCGAAAAGTCCACTCAGATCATCATTACTGGAGAATATCTATTGGTGAGAGGTTTAATTATATTCTCCGAGGCCAGAAGAATATTTTTTTTGTAAACCAGATCATTTCTGTAAGGTGATTTTGAATGATAACCAGTTGTTACTTATTGTATTATTTAAATATGAAACACATATTTTTCTCCAAAACTTTTTTAATTGTAATATATAATTGTTTTTACTTGTTTGTTTCAATTCACCAAGCATTCATTATTACTTATGGTATTTATAGGCTATATATATGTTATTATAGGCTATATATATATATAGGTATTATATATAGGTTATATATATATATATATATATATATATAGACAGTTAAATACAAAATTATCCTGGCGTTCACAAGGCGGTATAAAATTTTATATTAATTATAAAGCTTAACTTAAGCATACTTAACTGCCTCAGCGTCAAACAGTAACGAGTGACGCGGTGGAGTAGTGGTACAAGTCGCAGGATTTCTAACAACGTAATGCTGAATTTCGCAAGTTAGAATCACGCTGGAGGCAACTTTTTTTATCTTACTTTTTAATTCCAATTATTTATTAGTATTATTAGTGTTTAGTTATTCTGTTTCATTGTTCATAGTTTTTATTATTTCTGTAGGTAAAGTTTGGAATTAATTCGTTAATTTTGGCAGTATGTAAAATTCATCATTTTAGCTTACAAAAGTTTAGCTTAATCTTCTGCAATATTAATTTGTTGCAACAATTATAACAGCAATATATTTTTTAACGCCGCCGTTACACCTTTACGAAGGGCGGGCGGGGCTCCGAACCTTAGTGGAGGGCCCCATTGATAAAATTGATAATAATGTTTACTAAAAAATGAATTCAGCACTTAATGATGATGTTTTACCATCAAGAATAGAGTACCCTTACAATTCACCAAAATATTATTAAGAAAAATCGTTTAGTATAATTACATCATTCTAGATACAAAATTTCAGCTTTCTGTCTCTAAATTTATTACTTCATATACAAGGGATTACCTCAAATTTCTTTAATATGTATTTTCTTAAAAAATAATATTATTCTAGATGATTTTGTCACCCAAAGGGTGACTCCAGGTCGCAGGCCTGGACCCCCGGTAAGGTTAGAAACGAGAACGGAAATTGCGACAGCGATTTTCTCCCATTTCTAGTAGATAAATTAAAGAAGGTTCATTGCACGTTTGAAGCAGCACGGTCGATCATTCTGGATCTCACTGTATAATTCCTCTATCACGCATGCGTGTGATTGTACTGGACTATGTTCTTCTCTATAAATGTAGAAGTGCATTGTAAATATTTAAGTGACCTCGCTCTAACCGGAACAAACCAAACGGCTAATTTCCTAATAATTTGGCAAAAGTTCCTGGTTGGTAAAATCCAAACCCTGTCCAAAGATACAATTTTTGTTTTGCTACCTACATTCTTTAAATTTCTGTACATAATGCCTAAGGACTGTGGTAACTATAGAACTTTCAAAAAATAATGCATAGGTTTATCAGTATGACTGTAAACTTAAAATAATTTAATTTTTATAAGCTTTTATTGGACTATTGGTTTAAGTAAGTTCTACTTACTTGATCAATATTAGAGAGTTTTTGAACCCCTTAAATTTCAGCACGTCGTTATCGTTATCCTGCGCATGCGCAGTGCCAAAAATAGTATCAATTTCGGCACTGCGCATGCTCAGAATAACCATAACCATAACGATAACGTATCAGAGTAATTACTCTGATGATAACGTAAATTTTAAGGGTTTCAAAAACTTCCTATTGTCCATTGTCATCGATCAGTTAATAAAAAAAATAATACAACACCTATTTTAACTATCTAAAATATTTACAAACCTAGAAATACAAAACTTTTATTATAAAATATAAACTTCATTTATGATTTCTGAAGCGAAACTTAATTTGCCAGAAATTCTTTATTGGAGCAGTACCAAAAAAGTAACGAATGTGAGCCAAAGCAATCAAGGTTCCAAGACAACGTTAACCTACGCAAATTTAATTTATCTGATTATTACTGGATCTTTGTGGAAATTAATGGGATTAGTTTAATATTTATATTGTAGTTGTCAATGTTATTACTATATTTATGTACTACTATTATATTATATAATATTTATTAAATTAATTCAGTTATAAATGTGCCTTCAATTATATTATTGGAACTAGGTAGGTCTTATTTTCATTATCTTTCTTGTCTTGTTTTCTTTTCATAATGGGAAATTCATATACCTAAATGAAGTAATTAAGACCCGTATTCGAAAAAACGCAAGGACAATACCCAAATAAAAGTATTTATTGCACCCAATTTATTGAGGTTTTTATAAAAAATATGCTAACTGCTTTATATGCTTTAGCTGCATAAAATAATCTACTTTATGGCAAAATATAAAGAAATAATGTGTGTTTCTTCTTCAATGTGCGTTTTTTCTTCTTTTAATTATCAGAATAATTATGATAATGACTTCTCTCCAGGAATATTATTTTAAAAACATTAAGTATATTGTAAACAAAATATTAGAACGGAAGTGTAACATAATCCCATTATCAGCATTAGCAAATATTTAGAGAAATATCGAAGATCAAAAAAGAAAATTGGAAATGTTTACACGACTACAGCTCGGGGCTAGGGGTGGTGTGGCTAAACTGCCCGCGAAGATTTGCTTATATGCTTATGGGGCACGATATACACACAGACTTATAGGGCTTGTCAGCTTAAGGTGGTCGTTCCCGGTGCCTTCAAGTTGCCATTTCAAACCGTTTTTTCGATACAGAAATATCGTAAACTTTCGATTTAACTTAAAGGCAATACTAATAGTTCAAAAGTTGGATTTAGATTTTTTGAATATTTAAATCAAAGTTGAAAGTGGTCAACTTCAAAGTGACGCTATCGATTTCAACCAGCGAAGCGGGTTGTCCGCAGCTAGTTTTATATAGTTATCCACTAGCATATTTTTAATGCTCAATTTGAGGTTGTGTATCTAAAGACGCAGTGGTTTCTTAAAATTCAATTATCATTTTATCGATTTTCTAAGATTGTACAAGTTTTTTTGTAGACAGTATGTTTACCACGCGGAGTTGTCATCCATCGCAGTTTTTTTCAGTTTTGAACTTCAATTTACGATATGGATAGTTCTGATAAAGAACTTTTTTTGTTTGATTAAGCAGGAAGAGGGGGAAGGGTGGGAAAAATTTTATTGTTCGCCATTGGTATATTGGAAACGCTAAAAGTTACAACGTGGCTCAAATTAGGAAAAGGTTATTGGAATATAAAAATGTGTATAAAAATGGAATTAAATACTTATAAATATAAATTGTGCTGAAAAAGTTGCCCTTATTTAAGAATATAGAACTGTAAACTCACTTACTAACAAAATCTCTGTGAAGAAGATAGGTTGATAAGTGAAAAGTTTCAAAGTAAAAAAAAAATGTTTAAGTGTAATGCGAATAAGTAAGATTTGATGCCTTAGAGATTGTTTCTCTTTTCAGATAATTGCCAAAAATAAATTATAACATCGATTGAAATCATCACCCCCAACAGAATTAGAAAGTTAACTCGAAAGCGAATTAAATTTTCAGGTTGGCCGTGTGAGCATTCATCGATGTTAAGACAAATAAACCGACGGCCCGAGACGAAGATGTCATCTCCTCATCAATAACCAGCCCTCGACGTGCTTTAAGTGTTTATAGTTTATAGTTATTATGATAATATTAGGTCCACATGTGTGACTGGACTGCTCCAAAGGCAGATTATTATTGAATGAATGCTCGTTTAAGATAGATCTGGGTGAATGTTGTAATGATTTGTGTTGGGCCTCTTAATAGTTTTTAGTTTAATATTCTCTAAAATCTAACATATAGCACTATATGAGGGGATTAAAGAAACTATTTCAAAAAGTATTAGGTAATATTCAATTAAATAATCCAGTTCTCATTTACGAAGACAATCAAAGCTGTATGTCAATAGCTCATGACCCGACTAATCATAAAATAACAAGACATATCGATATAAAATATCACTTCTCACGTGAACAAATTGGGAAGCAATTAGTAACTTTAAGTTCAATTAATTGACATTCCAACAGGCCGACCATTAGGAATAGATTTAGTTATCATGTTTACTTTTCCTTACGATTATATAAATAGGCCCTAACTTAAAAATTAGTCAGTTCTTGCTTTTCAACTCTGCAGTGCAGTAGTACATCTTTTCATAAATAAACAAGTATTGGTAGTATTCCCAAGAATAAAATTGTTTTTAAAAACAAAGATTTCAATACCTGCAAGTTAACTTATTCCCACAGGTGAACAATTAGCTGATCCTTTTACTAAGATGATAGCCCCGGAGATGTTTCTCTCAGATTAAAACTAGGATTATAGAAGTTTAAGTTTTAACTCCATATTTAAGTGGAATCATTGGAATATAAAAATGTAGTAATATTTATTATATAAACATAAATTGTGCTGAAACAGTTGTCCTTATTTATCTTCTAAGGATCAGCAGTAACTACAAGTGCACAAACTATAATAAGCTTGTTCTTATTTAAGAATATAGAATCTACCCTTTGCCTCTGCTAATAAAAGTTGCTCAATTTCATGCAGATTCATGCAACAAGTTTAATATATTCCGGACCGTTCGGAAGTTAAGCCGGAAAAAACAAAATTTGCCAGTTTCTTTTATGCCAAACAAGTTTTCTTGAAATAAATGTAGACCTTTGAAATTTGGTATGTTTACATAGTTTGTTGAGAGCTGTCGATTGCCATACTAACACATGTTCTACGCCTACTAGTTTTTCGACAATATTCAACTTTTGTATTTCTTATGGGCGCCATATTGGATTTTTACTTCTTTAAATACAGAAAGAAATTACGAGCACGATGATATATCCTACTTGATACTTTCTTCAATAAATGTGGATAATACACGCGAATAATGATAAATAGTATTTATTCACAAATAATAGACAATCATTCATTTACAGTTAATTGTTACAATGCTTTTGCTATTTTTGCTCGATTAAAATCAACTTATTTGTATTGCTCGAACTGGCTGCCGTTATTCTGAATACAGAGTTGAATCCTTACAGACAAGTCATCCACTGCACGTCTTACGGTTGCAGCATCTGTTGAATTTATGTATTGATTAATTCCTACCAACATTCCATTGTCTGTCGTTGGCATTGGATTACTGTAGATTTAATTTTTAGCAGTTCCCCACAAATAATAATCCAGAGTGTTAAGGCACGGTGATCGCGGCAGCCATAGAATGGGACCATTTGTACCTATCCACGAATTCGGAAGACGTTGATCGAGGTACTGAGTTACAATTCTAGCATTATGTGAAGGGCATCCATCTTGTTTAAACAACTGTAAATTTTGAATATTTTGCAAAGGTAGATCAAGCATTTCCTTCAAATCATTTTGTAAAAAGTGTAAATAATAACGAGAAGTTAATTTATCAATAATACGATAGGCCCTAATACCTTGTTATCTAAAATTCCACACCAAATATTTACTGAAAATCTAACTTGAGATCTAACGTTTCTCTAATCCGGTGAGTATTTCGTTGTGCGTAATGGTGCTCATTTTTTCTATTGAATATCCCACAATTACTAAAAGTTGACCCATTAGTCCATAATATCTTTCACCAAAAACCATTGTCATTATTCATTTTCCTTTGCATCCAGTGACAAAATTGCAACCTCCGTTCATTGTCTCGAGGATGTAGTTTTTGTATTGGAGTAAATTTAAAATCATGCTGATGTAGTTTTTATATTGGAGTAAATTTAAAATCATGCTATCATGTCTTTTTATAATAATTGCAACTGGATGTTGCAGGATTTATATGGAGTTGGGCTAAAACGTTAATATCATTAACATTTGCATGTTTTTCATAATGCCCTCTGTTTATAGACACGCTTGCATTATTTCTCAAACAATTTTAAACCCTAACAGAAGCCATTAGAGAAGGTTGCTGTCTTTCAGGGTACAACTCCATGTACATTTGTTCGGATGCAACGGAATTTCTGTGGTTTTATAGATAAACGTCATACATGTCAACCTTCTCTTCGTTAGAAAATCTTATCATTTTGCCTACAAATTATTTAGTAAATCATTTTAAAATATCAATTATTATATATAGTTACCTAACAAAATTATATCATAACAATAAAGTTGGTAATGTAAGTAAATCGATAGTAAAATTAAAATTGGAAAAATACGCCGAAAAGTACTTAGCCGATACTTACCTATGCAAATGTAACAAATGGAACAATAATGCGAGAATTAAACTGTATAACTAAAGTGTAAATAATACAAAATTAGTGTAGTAAGAAGTGAATTTATATCAATTAAATAACAGAATAACCAATTTATCGAAACTGACAGTGACACACTAGATTGGCTTCTTAACTTCTTACAATCAAATTATCCATACATGATTATTCGTAGAACGTCTATCTACAGAACCACAGGAACTCCATTGAATCTGAGCAAATGTACGTCTAATTTACCCAGAAAGACAGCAGGCTTCTCGAATTAGTTTATAATTAATTAAATGTGCAGTGGATGACATGTCTGTAAGGACTCAACTCTGTATTCAGAATAACGGCAGCCAGTTCGAGCAGTACAAATAAGTTGTTTTTCTTATTATAATAATTAGTTCCTCAAAAAGCAAAAAATACGCATTGTAACAATTAACTATTAATTAATGATTGCCTATTATTTGTGAATAAATAAATAAATTGTAAATATCGATATTCGCGTGTATTGTCCATATTTATTGAAGAAAGTATTAAGTAGGAAGTAGGATATATCATCGTGCTCGTAATTGCTTTCTGTATTTAATGAAGTAAAAATCCAATATGGCGCCCATAAGAAATACAAATGTTGAATATTGTTGCCGATAAATTAGTAGACCTACATGTGTTAGTATGGCAATCGAAAGCTCTCAACAAACTATGTAAACATACCAAATTTCGAAGGTCTACATTTATTTCAAGAAAAGTTTTTGTTTTTTCCAGCATACCTCTCAAATGGTCCGAAATATATTCCACTTATTTACATATTTTGATTCAGAATGAAATTGAGCAACTTATTCCTAATTTGAGCCATGTTGATTTTTAACCATTTCCGATACCTATGGTGAATATTAAAATTTTTCCCAACCTGTATATAAGAAGAGGAGAGTTTATGGAGAGTTCCATCATCTGTTTCCTGAATTAAAAAAGGATCCAGTAAAATTTTTCGCCTACTTTTCCTATGAAAAATTTGAGGAATTACTCAGTTTACTACTAGAGGATTTATTAAAACAAACAACTCAATTACAAAGATTGATTGTAACCAGAAGACCGTCTAAGGGGTTGCTGAAGGTAAGAACATAAAAGAACAAACTTTTATGCTAATAACTATATTGTCATCAATTAGGTAACATATTACAAAAAAATAACATTTGTAAAAATAGAGAAACGCAAGCTCAGGTAACAAAGAACTGAAAATTAACGTCTACATTTTTTTAATAAAAACGTACGAATTGAAACTCATTTATTTCGGCGTGGAGGCAACACTGGAAACTCTCCTATTTCCGCAGATGTAGAATGAGATGACTCATCATATCGTTGCATAATCAAATTAGTTGCATCTGATGCTCGGTCTGATGTAATAATTTAATAATAATTATAATAATTTGTCTGCATGGGTGGGACTGATGCATTACTTGCTTCCAAATTCTATGTATTTTGATACTGCTTGGTGACAGCTTGTCGTGTCTGCAAAGAGAATTGTCTCGATTCTTGTCTAGAAGAAGCAGCTTGAACTTCACGTGTCTGTGAAACCAAGACAGTTGCAGGCTGAGCATCTATCTATCCTTATAATCTTGAAAGCAGCACCCTTAAAGCGAATTTGTATATCTTCAGGAAATGTGTTTACGGTTTTTCCTAAATTTGTGAAGAACTTATCTATCTACTCTATCCACTTCCTTATTACTTTGTTGCAAATATTTTTTTCCAGGTAGGATTGAAACAAGGAGGTTCTGTATGTCGTAGGAGTATCACTACCGGGTGCATGTTTTTTCTTCGATCTTTGATTTACTTGAACTTTCTGATTATATCGAATTTGGAGTGAGAGGCGGAGAAATGTGGTGTTCGTTTTCATTTATAAAGATTCAATTTACCTGCAGCCTGCAGCTTGGCCACTCTTCGTTGGATGTAACTTTTTTGCATGTCGGTAGTTATGCCGAATTCTTTTCTATTTCGACACCTGTTGCTGAAAAAAAATATACCACAGTAAAAAGTGTCGCCTATAAAATTGTGTTGTGCTTAGAAAATATGTATCTATCCAAAAAGTTTCTTGCGCTGCAAGATTATTCGCTCTTCAATAGCTATTCTAATCGAAATATTATATACGTGTATATAAATATTGGCGATCATATCCTTTAGATAATCAAAACATTTACTAACTACCACCATTTTATTCCAGATTTTTGACGACAGGCAACTCATTTCGTTCGCTAGCCTTCAATTTTCGCCTAGGGAGCGAGACGGTGAGAAATATCGTTTATGAGGACTTGTACAGAGATATGGACAAAAATGAAAATATCCAGTTCCCTGAGGAAGAATGGAATCATGTAATGAAAGAACTCTGATGAAACAAAAAAAATCAAATATGAGTGGTTATTATCAATGTTCCCCGAGCACGTGAATATTGTAGCAGCATCTATATGCTGCCTACATAATTTTCTAATAGTTCAACATATTGGCCTCATGAAGAAACAGTGGCGGGGAATGTAATCGAGGGATTAAGAAATGTCTCTCCAATTGGCGGGAATGCATCCCAAATCGCACTAATAACTCGTGACAAATTCAAAAGATATTTTCTATCAGCTATGGGTTCATTGCCGTGGCAATGGAATGTTGTTCGGAGAGGCTTTAATTTTAATAATAATCTTATTATATAAGCTAGGGATACACATACATACAATTCAATCGATCAAAGATAAATATTATTTATCATTGATCTGAAATATGAAATGAAATGTATGTATGAAATATACTATATAGCACTTACGAGATTGTTTCAATATTTTTCCTATTTCTTGCCATATACCTATATCTTTTTTGTTGCTTATCATATCTATGATCTCCAGTATCATAGATCTCTTTATACTATGACACCAATGAAATTAATAATTCTTAATTTAATATATTCATTTTGTAAATATATATTAAAAATTTATATTAAGACAAATTCCACCTGCTAATCATCCGTCACCACTGCGTCTACTGGAAGCGGACAAGTCGAAACATGTCGCAGCGCCTGCATAAACCACCTGGCGACTAATTTGCTGGTCAGTTACGTTGCGCCCCGTGCGAGCAGCTTGTCAGTGGACGTAGTCTCATTTGAATCTATCGTAGGCGAATTTTTGCGATGTGATCCGACCCGACCCGTTTCGCCTAGTGGACGCATGGTCCACTAGGCGAATATAGAATAGGTCACAAAAACCTGTGTATGTATTAAAGTAAATGTCCACAGAGATATTTACTTTAAACTTATTACCTAGCATTTTTTTAAGTCAGGCTTTTTACGTGACTAAGACCAATTACCGACGCCAGGAGACGGGCAATCCCTAGCCTGAAAATTTTGCGAACCCCCATTTTTTGTAGTAGGGTATGGATTTCCGTCTTTACATCCTATCTGAGGGAGAGATGGAACATCTTCTACACAAAACTCCAGTGCAGGATTCATCGACATACAGTCGATACAAGCCTGGAGAATTGCCAGTGGTTACCGTTTTCTTTAATGCTGGATATATTTCAGCCAACGAATTCACCTTTTCTCTCTCTAACCATTATTACCTTCTACCTGCTAAATATGTATTAAAAATATAACTATATATTATAATACAACTATACATATTTTTTATTTTGTTAGAAACTATATCTAGTGTTCCTATTTTCATATATGTAAGCACCTTATAATAAAGCAAGGAAGTCATACTTTTTTTAAATTCTTTTATTTTAAAAAAGCTTAAAATAGCACTGTTTTTTTAAAGTATAACATACCTAATGGCTTATTTGTAGTACAGCTCTATAATTCATCAAACACTTATTTTGGGAATATGCTACTTGCAAATAAAAGACAAGAAAAAACTTTACAAGTGCAACATTTTAACTAATTGCAATTTTAATATTTACTGAAACTAATTTGTATCAGTTTTATAAATAAAAAAATAAATAATAATATCTCTACCCCACATTCTAATCATAAGGATTAACCCGAAAGCCTGAGACTTGTGTGGAAGAGGAGGCGACATATTATTATTTCGTGCCGAAACCTGAAAAAATCTCATTAGTTAGGGGGGACAGTCAAACATCAACTGATTTTAATCTCTCACATTAACACCAAGCTGATATACTTCCCATACTAGGCCATCGGCCCATATATACCAGAATGGATGCCAATCCAACCCTGCGAATCAGTCTTAAGGTCGCCATATCATAGTAAGAGAATACCCCAAACGGTCCCATCGAGAGAGAAAGATTTTACACTCTTGACAGATGCTGGTACTTAGTGGATAATAGACAAACTGAAGCGCATATTGTTTGCAGTGTTTATAGGACACTGTAAAGAAAGCAATCAACAGACCTTTCGATTCGGAAGTTCCCCGAGAATAGTGAATGACTTTCCCGCCCCGCAACCATCTCGTACATTCACTGTCAGTCAGATGTTTGTTTTTGGGATCGCCAATTTTATATACTATTCTTATTATTGGGTGCCTGAGAAATCATCTTTTGGGTACTCCTATAAATTTGTCTAGGTCTGGTTAAACACCCCGTCGGCAAAAATACCAAAGCAATGTTTATACATTATATACAGTAATAGTGGAGTAAAACTCGCCCGAAACTATGCACTTAGGTGACCCTTGGTGTAGAAGCAAATGAAACCTAAAACATCTTGTAGCGCACAATTAGGGACATATGTGGTGTGGCTACAACTTTTTTTCAGTAGGGCGATTTTTTTTTAACTAACCTTAGAGTGCGTTATTTGCACAATTTGAAAACATGTGTTTTTGAGTACATGCATCGCCATTTAAAAAAAATGGTTACGACTTACCGCCCTGAAATTTTCACCACTTATGTGTTTACTCAGAATTAAGTATTACGAGGCGCTCAGGATATTGTGCGAATTACTGGTGCCATAATATGTGTAACTTGCAGCATATTACTCAATATATTGTAATGAGTGAATGACGATAATTTTTGTGAATTTGGAGGTTTTTTGAGAAACTTATAAATTGAAACTTGAGCAATTTATAAATTCATATAAGTGCATTCTGTAATTATTATTGCACTTACTGTGTTTGTTAAGATAGTTTTTATTAATATCATTGGCACGAGATTATTGGGGTTTGACGGTAATGGGTAAAACTATTGAGTACTTATATGTTTGTTAACATAATTATTTTAGTTTAAAAATGTTGGAATGTTTAATTTGTGGTTTTCCATGTAACTAACTATATCGTTTTCTATTTTTTCCAGATCCCAGACAGGCATCTAATGTCAAATGTGATATTTTGACCCTATATTTCCTATAGGCTGAAAATACTATTGAATTGTACTGCTATTTAATACTTATAAATGTGTATTTATTACATTTTTGTTTTTATGGAAAACTCATATGAATAGTTTAAAATATACCTACTTGAACATCTATAAAAATAGAACCTAAAACGTCACCTGCCTGTATGGAAATTAGTATTCTTGTTTCTTTTTTTCTTGTAGCTTACAAAACAAATAAATATTTCTAATTTCAAAGATTCTTTCCTACTTACAGAAACATGCAAGTTGGAATTGCTGCAGCTCTCGGGCACAGTTTTTACTGTTGTTTATATTTGTTTGACTAATATATTAACTTCTGCATGAAATGGGGTACTTTCTATGTGGTATTAAATATCTATTACTATTCAGAATACTTTTTGTTTAAGTATATTTACTGAAAATCTGTCCAGTCTCTGTTCAGCGACAGTATTGCTAATCACTAATATTCTAAAATTTATTTATTCAATAAATATCCTACGTTTCGTCTGAGTTTTCGGACTTTTTCAAGGTTACCTAATAACAGCTAAAAATAATGGTTTAGCATAAGTATTAAATTAGATTAGTGACAGAATAAATATACAAAAAAGTGTTTTCTTACCTAATATCAATTTTCTATTTTAATTTTATTGTATGGGTTAGTTGTATTTTGTTTTTTTATCTTTTTTATTGTTTAAGAATGCAATGTACGTGAGTTAGGCAGAGAATGATCCGTATTTGGTGTCCCCGTGATTATCTGCTTAACTTAACTTTGCTACTGCTATATATACCGAATTTTTTAGAAAACACTACACACATTAGAAAACAGACAACACACTTAACTATACTATAGGATCTAAATTTATGAAGTCCTCACTTTTTTTTAAATAAGTGTGGATTCATGGTCCATTATTTATTACATACCTATCTATTTTAAATAACTGCTGCACAGTAATATTTGAGTAACCTTTGTCAAATAGTTAAAAAAATATATATTGAATTATACTTGATAAATAGGTACCTACTAAACTAGATACTTTATAACGAGATTTTGATTTTGTCATATTTTAATCTGTTAGGTATATCTCGCAAGACCTGTATCTTACGTTGGTAAAATCTTTAGCTTCCAACACAAAAAAAAAATTTTTTTATTTTCTCCAACAACAGTAAATAAAACAAACAGGACAAACAAGTTTCCCCGACAGAATTAATTGATAAGTAACTGTTCTATTAGGAACTAGCAAATGATCAGTTGTGATGTAAACAAAACATTTAGAGAAAACTTGGGAGTTGCTAAAAAGTTAGCCACCGATTAATTAATTGGTTATAATTTCTTTATTAGTGACATACAAATATTGAAAGTCACCTTGCAAATATTTACAAACGACTTACTAACAACTGGCAAGGTAAACAAAATATTCTGAAAGACTTTGATGGACGTTTAGCTTAATAAGCTGAAAAACGTGTCTACCTACGAGAGGTCAGCGTTCATCTAAGCTCAAGCATAGCAGGGTTTTATTGTCTTGTCTTGGCTGAAAAGTATAACCCCTTCTTATGTATGAAAATAATGTTTATCTGCAAATTAAATCCAACATCCAACCCGGATTTTTCGAATTAATTAATTATAAACTACCTACCCAATTCATTTAAAACTAACTAAACACGTAACTTATACTTGGAGGTCCTGTTACTCCCGTTATTAAATATGTATTCTGCAAAATATATGTTCCACCTATTGTCCAATAGCTGAACTATAAAACCATAAACGCGCAAATCTATTTTGACAGTTTCCTATCTGAAAATTCCTGTGATTGATAAATCAAAATTACCCTTATGTTTGCATAAGGGTTATTTCTACTTGAATTATTTTTCCGAAAATTTTACATGCTGCAGGAGCATGTAAAATTTTCGGAAAAATAATTCAAGCTAGGGGTCTTTAAATAATTTTCATGATTAAACCGTTGAGTTTTAATCATCTCCAGATGATGCCAACTTGGTTGGCGAAATGCGCGTCGAGTGCATTATAGTGTTTTGGTGTTATGTGGAAAACTACGTCGGTGATATCTTCACACCAAAGGTTCCAACCCCCTTCAAGGTGTATAATATATTATAGTTTGCTTCCTTAAAACCACAAATATTAAAAAAAAAACTAATATTTTCTTGGTTGGCCTTGGCCTAGTTGAACTTTTTTGTTTTTTTGTACTTTGCCCCTTGCTAATTATAATAGCTGTTGGTCCCAGAATAACGGGGCTCCTCCACACAACACTAGAGCAGTTTGTGAGTATTTGAATAAAAGATTCCTGCATAGGTGAATAGGAAATTCAGTACCTGTAAGGTGGCCGGCAAGGTCTCACGAATTTACGGTTTTGGATGTTTTTGTGGGGCACTTTGAAAAACATAGTATATAGAATACAATATGACACAGTAGAAGACCTTAGAGAACATATTATTGCACGATTTAGATCAATTAGAAGAAGATATTGTTAGGGCTGTTATTAATTTAAATCGACGTGTTTGTTTATGTATCCAAGAGGAAGGCCATATCAGTTTGAGCACTTGCTGTTATATTGTTGTATATATTTTTGTTCACCTTATCCACTTAAGGTTTTAATTTTTATTATAGTTTATAAAGTAATGGCCTATTCAGCTGTAGATTACTTTCTTTGACCGATAACATTATACTTGTTTATTAAAATGCACCATACCTAAAAAACAAAAACGTTCGACGGAGTTAAGGCTAACCAAGAAAATATTAGTTTTTTTGAAATATTTGGCGTATTTATCTGTGTAAAAATCCAATATGGCGCCTATAAAAAAAATAAAGTTGCTGATGGTAGTCAAAAGTAGGTATGCCAACGGGTACCCGATAACCCTCTAAGCACCTGCACTCAGTCGGCCTCCGTATGACTCATATGATAACTTGTTTTTTGGGGTTTTTAGTTGGCGGCGTTGTTAACAGGTTTGGCCATATAAAATATGATGTAAATGGAGGAGGGAGCAAGGAAAATTAGCGTTGAGCTTAAGCTCTTGAGCAGTTCATAAGCTATATAGGTTGATATCGCGTAATAGGTAAATAACGGGTAACGGGTTTATACCGGGTTATTAACGGGTACAATTACGCCTTGCTTACTGCCATTGGTTTGTCAATAATTTAATGAATGACGATCTTCTGGACTTAACTTTTTTTTCTGACGAAGCGTGGCTCCACCTTTCGGGATACATCAATTCTCAAAATATGCAAGTGTGGAGCAATGATAACCCTCATGTGTTTACTGAATCGCCACTACATGCTCAAAAAATTGGTGTTTGGATGGCAGTTTCTCGCAGAAGAATAATTGGGTCAATTTTTTTCGATTTCACCGTCAACGCAGAAAGGTACAGACACAACTTTTTGGCTGAATTTGTGCAACAGTTAAACAATGATGAACTTCGGTACGGTTATTTCCAGCATGACGGTCCAACAGCACATACTACACGAGAAAATATTGCTTTCCTCCGCGAGTTTTTTGATGACCGGCTGATAAGTTTGCATACAGAAGTTGAGTTTCCTCCGAGATCACCTTGTGATCTCGGATCTCTTGTGACAATTATGGACTATTTTATATTTCCTTACTTAAAAAACAAGATTTTCGCAACTCCGGTAAATAATTTGGAAGAACTGCAACAAAGAATTGTTCAGCAATGTGCAACCATAATGCCAGAAATGCTGCAAAACACTTTACACAGCATGAGGAGGCGCGTCAACTTGTACATCGAACAAAACGGGGGACATTTCCAACAATTACTGTAATTTAGTTTTTCTTGTTACTAAAACCGTTATTTCATAATTTGTAGTTCATTATTGTTTTACAACTGAAATAAATAGGTATGAAATTTGTAGGTTATTGATGATGTCAGTGTGACAGTGACATAATTATTTCAAATTTAAAGTAAGACACACGTTTTACATTCCACAACCACCCTTGACCAAGATAATTTTTGATATCCCGGTATCATTAACATCTTGAAAATTATCGGTGTGGAAAACAGCAACGAGTTTTCCAGCAACGGTTGTTATATTTTTTAAAAATCAGTATTTTTGCCAATCGCAATTTTTCAACGGTCAGTTCGAATGGTCTTACTTCAAGTAGGCATAAGCATTTTTATATATTTTTTTGCAATACTAGGGGCAGAAACTACCCCTAAACATCTAGAAATTAGTAAGAGAATGCTCAAGTAGATGTCTGTTAAATTTTTCAATGCCAGCATTTTAATATGCTCCTACTCAAGGAAATAAGTGTTGTTATATATTTCCAGGCATTACTAATGGCTGAAACCTCCCTTAAATATCGAAAATATTATAGGAAAATGTCTGTTGAATTTTTTGACGCCAACCGCTTTAAATAGTATAACAAATAGAAATAAACGTTGGTATATTTTTCCGGGCATTAATAAGGGAAGAAACCACCCCTAAATATTCAAAATCTCGTTAAAAGGCAGTCCACCAGATGTCAGTTAAATTTTTCGATGTCAGCAGTTTCATGTGATTCTACCCAAAAGGAAATAAACGTTATATATTTCTTGGCAGTACTAAGGACTGAAATATCCCTTATATATCGAAAATATTAAATATTTTCGATATGTAACTTAATATGTATCAATAAATTTTATTGAGAATACCTATTAAATTTTTTGTAACAGCCGATTTATATGCTCTTAGTTAAGTAGAAAGAAACATTGTTTTTAATTTCGGACCGTTACTAAACACCCCATAAATATCCTAAATATGTTTTGAAGATATCTATTAAACTTTTCGATTCCAATTGCTTTCAGTGATGTTACAGTGTTGTTATATATTTCTTGGCGATAATAAGGTAGGATATTATTGATATTATCGTTAAATATTAAAAATGTAGTTAAACTGCCTCAAGCCTTGAAAAAATACTATTTTTTATGTTGTCTGTTACATTTTTCGACGCCAATCATTATGTATGGACTTAGGTTATGTATGCTGAAGCATTGATGTATATTTTCGGACCCCCAGGATTGAAAACTAGCCTTAAATACCAAATGTGTAGTTGGAACATCCTAGAGAGGATGTCTTAATTTTTCCAATGGCAGTCGCTTAATATTCGGATATCTTACTTAGACGGGCAGAGGTTTTATTACAAGTATATATTTCTTATGAGATGATGAGATTATTTTTCTCTACCAACTTTTTGCTTATAGTAATTTATAGTTATCAACATGGGTCAATAATGAAAACTGCTAAAACTATAACACGAGCAACTACCACTCGAAATTTCATTTATTAAACTGAAAAAAAGTAAATTTTTTAAACTGTTTAAATCAAATATAAACCAGAATATCTACATCAATAATATTAGGTTTTTAGGTAGTTATTAGTACCTAAAAGTAGTAGGTAACTGGAAATGTAATTCATAATTGAAAACTTTAAAACAAAAAGTCCAGATCACTTTGAAAAAATATTAATCATAAAACTAAAAAAAAATAGTACTTTAATTGGAATTAATAGCTAAAATAATCTAATAGCTTCAATTTCCGGGGATTATACCATACTACCTCAATTGTATTAACACTCATATCAGACCGTTTACTTTTGTAACAGTATAAAAATCAAATCGTGATCCGAAAATATACAACGCTTCAGCCTACATAACCAATACAAATTCCTTGACATAACCTAAGACCATACAGAATGATTGACGTCGAAATTTAACAGACATCTTAAAAAAAGTTTTTTTGACTAGGCTTGAGGCAGTTTAACTAATTTTTTAATATTTAAGGATAATATCAATCACCTATCTTATTATCACCAAGAAATATCTAACAACTCTTTTTCTATTTAAGTAACATCACAGAAAGCGATTGGAATCGAAAAGTTTAATAGACATTTTCAAACAATATTTAGGATATTTATGGGGTGTTTAGTAACATCCCGAAACTAAAAACAATGTTTCTTTCTACTTAAATAAGAGCATATAAATTGGCTGGTACCAAAAAATTTAAAAGCTATTTTCAATCAATATTTTCGATACTTAAGGGAGGTTTCAGTTCTTAGTAACGCCCAGAAATATATAACGCATATTTCCTTTTAAATAGGAACACATGAAACTGCTGACATTCAAAAATTTAACTGACATCTGCTGGGCGGCCATCTAACTCGATTTTGAATATTTAGGGGTAGTTTCCTCCCTTATTAATGCTCGGAAAAATATACCAACACTTATTTCTACTTAAGTAACACTATTTAAAGTGGTTGGCATCGCAAAATTCAACTGACATATTCAATTAATATTTTCTATACTTAAGGGAGGTTTCAGTTTTTAGTAACGCCCGGAAATACATAACACTTATTTCCTTTTGAATAGGATGACATGAAGCTGCTAACATCGAAAAATTTAACTAACATCCGCTGGACAGCCTTCTAACGTGATTTTGCATATTTAGGGGTAGTTTTCTCCCTTATTAATGCCCGGAAAAATATACCAACACTTATTTCTAGTTAAGTATGACTATTTAAAGCGGTTGATATAAAAAAATTCAGTCAGATATGTTCAATCAATATTTTACATATTTAAGGGACGTTTCAACCCTTAGTAACGTCCGGAAACATATAATAACGCTTATTTCCTTTTGAGTACGACCGCATGAAACTCCTGACATCGAAAAATTTAACAGACATTTGCTCGACTGCCTTCTAACGAGATTTTGTTTTCTTGAAGAAAAGGTGTTTGGTGTGAAGGTAACACTGACGTAGTTAGTAACGCCCGGAAATACATAACACTTATTTCCTTTTGAGTATTATTATTCGATTGCCTATTATTATTTGCTATAACTTACAAGAAAAGTTAGGTTCTTACCTGGTTTCGGGATGAGTATCACGTCAGCTTTTTTCCACCTGGCAGGGAAATAGTGGAGCCTCAGGATTGCGTTAGTAATGTTTGTGCTACTACACCCTTGCGGGGCAGCTTCCAAAGCATCCCGTTCCCTATCTGGTCGCTCCCTGGCGTCTTACGGGTCTTAAGCCGGTGCAGGATGTTTTTGACTTCCTCCGCAGTGGTGGGGCGGATTTGTCCGTGGTCTGGCATCTGTGGAATCCTTCGAGCTCGTCGCCTCACATCGTCAGCGTGATACTCGTCCTCGTTCGGCGAGTTGTTCTCCCTACACAATGCAGTTCCAGACTGGCAACGACTGCTTCGGCCTTTTCCTGTTTCCTGTATACGAGCCCGTTTTCGCCTTGGACCGAGAAGTCGTTCGTCGGTTGGTCTTCAGAATTCAGAACCAAAGTCTGTGGTTTGGTTCTCGGTGTTTAACGACTCTAGGTGTTGTTGCCTTCTGGCCTGATGATGCTCGTACAATACGGCCTTCACTTTCTGGTTTAGCGCCTGCCTATCCAGAGGAACCCTCGTCCTCTGAGCGCTGCGTCGTTCCCTAATTAATTCCTGCACCTGCAACGGTAAATCATTTGTTGGGTTAGTAAGATATCTCACTTGTGCTTCCGTTGTGCTAGCTCCCATGGTAGCGCGGATATTTTTCTCAAGGTTTTCGACGTTCGGCTTCCATGTTTACCATTTCCAGCGTCATAATCTCGTGATGGTCTATCTGGTTTGTTACAAGCAGCCCTACTCCACCTCCTGGGCTCCCTACTCTATCCTTCCTGTACATCTCGTACCCAGCTACCTTGGGCCTCGTGTTTTCTCTCAACTTCGTCTCCTGTAGTGCAATCACGTCTATTTCTAGACGCGACAATTCTTGCACTTCGTGCTTTCTTGTGCTGAAACCGTCGATGTTCCATGATGCTCTGAGAGATTTGGGCCTCGTTAGTAGCAAGACCATTACTTCTTGAGCAGGGCTGGCGCATTAGCTAGGAATGTACTCATGGCACTCCACCATTCCTGCATCTGAGCCATTATCTTGGCTGCTTCGTTCAGGTTAAATGGGGGACGCGGAGGTCGCGGTCTTTTCCGCGGATTTTTTGGCCGCGGCTTGCTTGGGCCTCGAGGCTTCGGCGTAACTGCCCCTAGTCCCTGCAGTGGTTGCGGACTTCTTTGCCTCTTCTGGTTTTTGCGCTGGCTTCTTGGTTGCCATGGGCAACCCCGGTAGCTGGCCGAGTGCAGTTCTCCACAGTTGGCGCATTTCGCCGGAGTGCATTTTGCTGCTGTCTTTGTCTCTCGACTTTGATTACTAGGTCGTAGCACCTCCTAACGTCCAGCACGGCTGTCTGCTCCTGTGGTACTAGGACAAGTACCAGAGGCATCTGCTTCTTTGTCCTCCGACTGGTCATTTGGTACACTGCCTTTGGAGTGAAGGAAAGCGATTCCTCGGATTACCACCTGTAAGAGCCGATCCTCTTGCAGAGAGTACGTGTGGTACTTTTGTTTTTCATTAGTCAGCACCCTTGTTAACTTCCTGTGGTCGCCCACAGAGGCTAGAGTAATCGTGACGTCGCCGTTTATGAGTTTTGACTTCGTGAAGGTAATTTCGCGTCTACTTAAGGTCCTGCTGACCGTCATCACTGGTTCTCGTCTCTTAGAACCACCGGGGGAATCTTTGCCTTCACCGTCTCCGCTTGCGAGGGGTAGCGGCAACCTCACTCTCAGTCCTTTAATGTTTGGTCGGCTCTTCGTCCGACGGTTGCTCCGTATCTGAAAGGGAAGAGATTAATCTTTCTGAGCTTACCGGTTTTATTTGGGGGTGCGGCTCATTTTGGTACCGCTCCTGTCTCAGTGGCGGATACCTTTACTGCCATCGATTCGACCCTAGCTGTTTGTCTCTCCATGAGCAAATCGAGCTTTTTAAGTCTGCAATCTGTTTTGTTAGTAGCTCATTTTCCCGTTGCAACTGTTTGTTACGCTCGAGTAACTTATTGAAAACCGCCCAGCTAGGCCCTCCCGGCGCTTTCTTTGTCTCACTTGCGCGACTGTTAGACGCTGGCGATGGGGGGGCTGTTTTCCGCCTCAGGCGAGGCATCCGAAGCCTCCATTGGATTTGGGCTTCAACTCATGTCGCTATCCTCCTTTGCAATAACCTCACTGTTTATTGTTTCACACAACCACTTCCTATGCATTGTTCCTGCGTTGTCTTGGTACAGACACTTTTGTTGTGGGGCCTCCACTTCACTGTGTGACACTGCCTGGGCACAAACACACACGTACGCTTAGTACTCGACGCCAAGATGTTACCACCTCGGCTGCTCGCTCGAAACTGGTTTTTTGCACAAAAATATATAAAAACGCTTATACCTACCTCTACCTACTTTAAGTAAGAAGTTAAGTAAATATAAAAACCGTTGCTGTTTTCACACCAGTTTGAAAATTTGATAAAAAAATCCAATCAACCTCAAACACCATTTGATAGAGCAAGAGAAAAGGTATTTTTAAAATAAAATAATCGGAGATGCCGAAAACAGCTACCTACTCCACGGGCAATGCGCCCCAACTGGCATTGCATTACTTCAAAGACCTAAAGAGAGCACTACGGTGTGTTTCTCACCATTATTATAAAAGTATATTTACTTTATATAACTGTTTTTTTTTTACTTTTAAAACCTTAAAACTTACCATCTTTATTTTTATCTAAATTAGAAAAATGCAGCCTCAGATTTTTCTCGTGTTCCCTCACGTAATAAATAAAGTCCGCCAGGGATAATTCTCCACTTTTGCTTTGGGTACTTTTAAGAAATTTCTGAAACAAACAAATTTTAAATAGCAACATAAAATATAAGAGTAGTACATATAGTAAAGTAAACATTTTTTCTTAAATTATTGGACTACAGAATAGGAAAACCTTCGACTGTGTCAAAAAAGAGGACGTTGTCGTTGTGGGAAGCTCCATGGTCAAGCAGTTAAATACCCGGATTTTTAATCGTTCCACATTTGACATCGATTCGAATCTCGCCGCCAGTCAACTTTTTGTAATTGCTCCTATATTAAATCTGTGCGCATAAAACCAGTAGCGTTCTTAATATGCAACTAGTACTGCAACCTCACGGTTTAAATGGCTAACAATCTACTTATTCACTTTAATTAATAAGGCTTTTCAGATTTCCATTATTCTCGTACTAAATGGTAGTTAAAGTTGTAACATCGTAAGTCGTACCTGGGCGGGTTAGCTACCCGCAAAATAATAATGCCATTCCCTCTCCCACCCAAGTCTGACTTTTGGTTTCATCATTACAATGAGAATAAAGCATAGAGATATTATTAATTATTATAGTATTATTATCGTGCTGTTGAGAATATTCGCGAACGTTTGGGTACGAAAAATAATTGGGCGGGAATGTTCTTTAGCAGCATGATTCTTTCATAAGATTTTAAATTGGCAAACTATCCATTATGTCTATGAGAGAACCAAATAAACAGTAGATCTCAAATGTTAAATACCAACAATGCGGGAAGCTGCCTTGATCGCGACCGGTGTGAAGAGATACACATCCACAGATTTCGGTAGGACTATAATCGATAAAGTCGTGCTCAAAATAAATTCTTGAAATTACGAAAATATCACTGAACCATCAACTATTTAGCTTCAGAGTGATTATAAATGATAAAATTAAGCAATTAGTTAGTCTCACATCACTTGTGAGACTAACTAATCATCAGGTGCTAAAATGGCGATAATTTGAAAAAAAGAGGAAATAATATATTTTACTGAAGTTGCAACTGCCAGCAAGTTGGCCCGCAATAAAATTGGTACAAATCTATTAAAAAAATTAAATAAATTAATCACAAACACTAACCTTGTCACAGGGGATGATTCCGTAAAAATAGAAAAATATTAAAATTTCCTAAACTAGATTTTAACCGGCAACAGAATCAGTGTGGATCTGTTAAGAATAACAAAATAAACAATCCCAGCTCATCACTTCATTTGTCAGACGGGGATGACTGGTCAAAAAGAGATGATTCCTTAAAAATAGAAAAATAGTCAAATTTCCTAAACTAGATTTTGACTGGCAACAGAATCAGAGTGAATCTATTAAGAATAACAAAATAAACAATCCCAGCTGATCATTTCATTTGTCAGACGGGGATGACTGGTCAAAAAGGGATGATTCCTTAAAAATAGAAAAATAGTAAAATTTCCTAAACTAGATTTTGACCGGCAACAGAATTGGTATGGATCTGTTAAAAATAATAAAATAAGCAATCCTAGCCCCTCACTTCTTCTGTCAGATGGGGATGACTGGTCAAAAAGGGATGATTCCGTAAAAATAGAAAAATATTAAAATTTCCTAAACTAGATTTTGACCGGCAACAGAATCGGTGTGGATCTGTTAATAATAACAAAATAAGCAATCCCAACCTATCACTTCATTAGTCAGAAGGGGATGATGACTGGTCAAAAAGGAATGATTCCGGAAAAATAAAAAAAATATAAAAATTTCCTAAACTAGATTTTGACCTGCAACAGAATTGGTATGGATCTGTTAAAAATAATAAAATAAGCAATCCCAGCCCGTCACTTCTTTTGTCAGACGGGGATGACTGGTCAAAAAGGGATGATTCCATAAAAATAGAAACATTTTAAAATTTCCTAAACTAGATGTTGACCAGTAACAGAATCAGTGTCGATCTGTTTAAAATAACAAAATAAGCAATCCCAGCCCGTCTCTTCGGTTTTCAGACAGCGGTGATTGGTCAAAAAGGATGATTCCATAAAAATAGAAAAACATTAAAATTCCGTAAAAACAGAGAAACATTAAAATTTTCTAAACTAGATTTTGACCGGCAACAAAATTGGTATGGATTTGTTAGAAATAACAAAATAAACAATCACAGTCCATCATTTTATTTGTCAGACGGGACGGGTCTGGTCAAAAAGGTATGACTGCAAAAATAAAAAAAATATTGAAACTTTAAGTAGCTTTTGACCGGCAACAAAATTGGTACAGATCTCTTATAAATGACTGGAGAAGTAGTCCTAGCCACTCACTTCACTTGTCAAATGGTGGTCTGTTTAAAGGGGATCCATCCATAAAAATATAGAAATGTTAAATTCTCCTAAACTAGCTTTAGACCAGCAACAAAATTGGTACCTATTAGGTACTACAGATCTGTTACAAATGAAAAAAATTAGCAATCCTAATCACTCACTTCATTTGTCAGATGGGGTGATGTCAAAAAGGGAAGATTCCATTAAAATATAAAAATATCAAAATTTCCCGACACTAGCTTTTGACCGGCAACAAAATTGATACAGATCTTTTATAAATGACAGAAGAAGCGGTCCTAGCCACTCACTTTACTTGTCAGAAGGGTTGTCTGATCAAAAAGGGACGATTCCATAAAAATGGAAAAATATTAAAATTTCTTAAACCAGGTTTTGACTGGCAACATAATTGGTATGGATCTGTTAAAAATGATAAAATAAGCAATCCTATCCACTCGCTTCACTTGTCAGAGGGAACGATGTGAACAAAAGGGGACGATTATATAAACACATACAAATGTCAAAATCTCATGACATCTCTTTTGATTTTATAATTAATTGGTCAACTGCTAAGTTGACCAATGATAAAATCAAAAATGTTCAAAATTATAAAATAAAGTAATCCAAACCCCACACTTAATTTATTATTTGGGCTTCAATTAACTTCATGCGTATTTCTAAATCCATATTTTGTTAATGTGTGAATATCTACCATTCTTTATAAAAAAAAAAATTTAAAAACTACTACCTGCTGCCTAACTTCAAATCCATAAAGTTACAGAAAAAATTTTAACTTTATGTTGTACCTATCTCCTACAATAACTAAATAATAGTCCAATACTAATACTGTCCAAGATAAGGAGATAAGTCATTTGGTTATACAAATTCTGTTAAATGGGAAAAAAGTTGAGTAAATAAGGAGTAAATTTAATGGTACTTTAAAGTTTTCGAGATAATTTTTGGTTTAAACTAAGTATTCTAAAAAAAATTAATTTTTGGATAGGTGAATACATTTTTTTTTGTGTTATTATCGACACTAGAGCAAAAAGAACACTTCTTAATTGCAACGTTTAATAAGCTAATATGGCACACCCGGTTTTTCTATTTGATATTTCGTCTCCTTGCGACCATCATTAACTGATTTTTTAAATATCGCTTTTATTTTTCGACAACGGATCTTTAAAGATCTTTTTTCGTTATAGATTGAACAATGTATCACACAGTTGATGGTTTAATAACAATTTAAGGCATTCATCGCTAATATAAAAAATCTTTGTAACGAAGCACATTGGTATATATGTTTATCAGACATTTTAATTTTAATTTAATGTCACAAAACTGTTCTACATCCTGTAGATTAACTTGTCATTGGTCTTGCGTTGGTGAAAGTAGATGATGTCTATATATAGAAAAATAACCAAATATCATATACTAATATTGAACAGATAATTTATTTGGGTATAAATTTATTACAAATGACAAAGTAAATAACTCCACTAATTTAATTTAACAACGGGGCTACAACAGTGAAAAGGGAAGGTTTAAAATAGAGAGATAAGTAATTATAAAATCTGATAAACTAGTATTTGATAATCCCGAAGTTTTAAGATATAAGTAATTGTTTAGGATTGCTAATATGGCTCAAAAAATCTTTCCGACTTATATAAAATTTGACTACTTCATATGCAATTTAACATAATGTACTCATATTTTTATACAAAAATGTAATTTACGTTTAAATAATAGAAATACAATTTTAGATTCATTTTGAAAATTTAATTCGCTACATCATTCAGTTAACCAGCTAGTTAAGTAATATTTGATAGAAATATGAAAGGTAGTGAATTTAGTGAAAATAGGTACTTTTTTATTTATAAGTATTCTAAAATCAATATCATAAAAAACATAAACTGCAACTCCGTTACGAAATAACCTGTAGGCACAATAAGGGTTTGCAAGTCACATATTACTGAAAAATCTTCTAATTATTGGATCCAGTAAATATGCACACGATGCTATAATTACTTTCTTATCTGGCCGGTTCTTGTATTTGATGCTTTCAGATCAATGTGTATAAACATGAAAAACCGGTCAAAAACTACTTGCGGAACCGATTCTGTTGCCGGTCAAAATCTAGTTTAGGAAATTTTAATATTTTTCTATTTTTAAGGAATCATCCCTTTTTGACCAGCCATCCCCATATGACAAATGAAGTGACGGGCTGGGATTGCTTATTTTGTTATTTCTAACAGATCTACACCAATTCTATTACCGGTTAAAATTTAGTTTAGGAAATTTTAATAATTTTGTATTTTTAAGAAATCATCCCTTTTTGACCAGTCATCCCCGTCTGAAGTGATGGGCTGGGATTGTTTATTTTGTTATTCTTAACATATCCACACCGATTCTGGGTGTGAACATGGGTTATTACATTTCATTGATTTTTATATTCCCAAAGCACACTGAGAAATTTTCCTAAAAGAACCAATAGAACTTATTCCTAACACTTCTAATAACCAAAATACAGGAGTGAAATGCTTTTTTAATTAAAAAATCTATATAACTAGTTTCAAGTTACTAGGGGCAGTTTACTCAGTGTGTGACGACAAGTGGCTTGTAGTCTAGGGATATATGTAGCAGCCTCTTAATCTCAAGTAAAAAATGTTGCTAGATCGAGCCCCGCTAGAGGCAACTTTTACTAAATTACAATTATTACTAGTGTTTAGAGATTCAAAGAAAAATATTTCACTGTCTATGGTGGTCTTTCTTTAAATGTTAATTAAATGTAAAAAGTAAAATACAAAAACTTTAAAATGACTGATACTGGGGTGTGAATATTATATTTTATTTGTTAACAATTGAATTTAAAAACAAGAATATCCAAATAGGTACCAAATATAAAAATTATTCTAAAAAATATCAAATTCTGCAACAAAAAATAAAAAGAAATATCAAACAATAACTTGGTTTACCATTGTAGTAGTATGGGTAGTATATACTTAGTACCTATACCATCGAAAGGTAAACATCGATATCGACATCGATGTTTGTAACATCTAACATCGATGGCAAAAACATCAAACATCGCTGGCTAAACATCGATGTTTCAAAAACATCTATCAACATCACCCACCACTAGGTACTGGGCATTTAATCACAGCAAGTATATTTTTTCTGAAAAATATATGGTTACATATGGTACCTACATTTTTCTTAAAAAAATTTAAAAAAATAAATAAGCTAATCTCTTCCAATAAAGTAAAATGTTGGCGAGTCTTGACAGTTAGTTCATTTTATTTTAAGTATGTCCTCACTATGTACAAAAGTAGGTAAATATTTTTCTAGAAAATGTATATGCATAGTTGCAACTTTCCACATTTCAGCAGAGCAAGCCCTAGGAGCAAGCAACCACGGAAAGAGTACCTACCTATATACGAAAGAAAATAACTAGATTGTAGTTTAATAACCGTAAGTATCATCACACCTACCTACCTACCTACCTAACTGTGTCAATTAGGAATTTTAGCACAAAGAAATGGCATTTTATTCTACCAAAGGCTTACTTACCTCAGCATATCCATGGTGCACTCCATGTTCTCTAAGAGCTGCAGACAAGTCATGAATATCTATTCTGCCATTTCCATTTTTATCAAGACGGGTAAATAATTTTCCTAAACGTTCTTCATCTTCTTGAGGAAGTTCGTGTAGATAATGAGGCGGATTTCTAGGAAGATTATCTTCCACTATCCTATTTGGCATTGTAATTATCACAACACAACACAACACAAAACAAATATTATCCACTGAATAAAATCAACATTTATAAATTATTAAATTTTATATAAAAAAGGTATAATTTCTACCTACCGCAATGCGAATTGCGGACATTAGCCAAAGTATTTTGACAACTGTTTGATTTGTATTTGTAAATTCTGATCTGAAGTAAATTCTATAAAAGTTACCACTGCACCATCTGTTAGTCGCAAGTCCCAAACACGGCTATGACAATTATAGGAAAATATATTTGTTCAAGTAATTAGTTCGGTCAGCCATTGTCAGACGGCGCTGATATCGGAACAAGAATAATTTACAACTGACTGTACAATGATTCTGTGGTTTATTTTATTTTGATACGTATTTTCTAGGTTAACTCAACACATGATTCAGTGGTTATACTAGTAGTAGTACACGTGTATTCTTAGTTTGGTGTTGTTTATACAAGTGAAAATTTACTTGTTTCCATTTAATTCTATTCCCGTTTTTAGAAATATTCTAAATTCGTTCTGAATTATAGTACTGTTGGTACATATTTTGTGACATTGGACGTTTAGTGTATAGCTCGAAGTGTTTAGTTAGTTAGATTTTATATAGACAATTATTATTAAAGTGAATATTACGAAATGGATTCTGTAGGTAAAAAGGTATGTAAAAAACTCACAACACTTAGTTAAATATTGCATTGTTGTAATTTTACTTCTAACTTTCCAGAAGACACCTAAAACATATTACCGAAAGTGTGCATTTCAAGGGTGTATGAATACCATGGATGAAAATCCACTTGCCACATATCATTTATTCCCCAGAAATGAGAGACTGCGTCAGTTGTGGTTAGAGGCTGCCGATAATCCAGCTCTTTTTACACTGCCTTACACTCGTTTGAGAAATACCTATTCTGTATGCAGTGAACATTTTTACCTGCTCACAATTCCAAACTCATGAGAAGAAGAAGCTTTTAAGGGGAGCTATACCAAAGAAACGTTGTACAGACTTTTCCGAACCATCTACATCGGGATTGGGTGACGTTACAGTTGTTGCTGGTATGTTTTTTCTTCAATATACCCAATATAAGTTTGAGAGACAATAATTATCGTAAAGGCTATGATTAGGATTCTATGAATTCAACTGCAAAAATAATATGTATATTATATTTTTACAGAAACACCCTTGGAATCACCGATACAATGGGAAGAAACCGAATCTTTAGAAAGAGAAAACCCATCAAGTATTGGTAAGGATTAATGTAATTTCAAAATGAAATAATTATTTGTACTATTAAGTTCAATTTAAAAAATTTAACATGTAACTGATTTCAAATTAATTAAAATAATGTAATTAATAAAATTAATATAATTTCAAAAAGAAATAATAATTTGATTGATGATTTCAAATATATCAAATTCAAATAATTTGTCAATGATTTCAAATTGTTAATTTTTTAATAAATATTTATTGATGATATGTTATTCTAAATCCTGCCTCTTACAATATTTTCCTTGTAGGGACCCGAAGCCGAGTCCGAACAAATTTATTGCGTTCAATAGGAATCAAATCTCAGAAACAGTTAACGCCAAGGAAACGTGCTCTGTTCAAGACAGTGATAAAAAAAAAGAAGTTGGTTAAATATTACGCCAAGAAACTGAAGAATTGTAGCAAGGACCTTTTTGGTGTAAAAAAACTATTAAAGAATGGCGACATACTGAATAGCACTGCGTTAATGTTATTTGAAAATTTAACTCCATCAGCCCAAACTATTCATTAAGTCGCAGCTTACACATAAAGGAAAATCTGCTAGACAATTCCGATGGAATGCAGAAGAGAAATCATTTTACTTGGCATTACAAAAAACATCACCAAAATGTTACAGGTTTCTCAGACAAGTTTTCAATTTGCCTTCTCCTCGTACATTACAACGTACTTTAAATTCACTTCATATCAATGCTGGCATAAATGATTCAATTTTTACTCACATAGCTAATGTATCTTCCCGTATGAAAGAAACAAAAAGATTTTGTTGTCTTGTTTTCGATGAGGTTGCCTTATTACCCCATTTAGATTTTAATATGCAGTTAACAAATATTGTTGGGTTAGAAGACTTTGGCAATGAAAAAACTAAATTTATAGATGATCATGCTTTAGTGTTTATGCTAAAAGGTATAAATGCTTTTTGGAAGCAACTTGTTGCCTATTTTTTTGTAAAATCTGGTGTAAAAACTGGCCAATTAAAAAAATTAATTAAAGAAATTATTGAACAAGTGCATGCACGTACCTGTTTCAAAATATTAGCTACCGTTTCAGATCAAGGTTCGTCAAATGTTGCAGCTATCTCGAACTTATCTCGCGAAAGTGGTTATCCAAATGATTTCATTTTTCTTGTTGACGATGTTAAAATTCATCACATATTTGATGCTCCACATCTTCTAAAAGGCGTACGAAACAATTTTTTGAACAAAAATATTGTTTTTGACAACGAAGTTGCGAAGTGGTCAGATATAGTAGAATTATATAATTATGATGGATTAGCAAACCCAGACGGAAAATTATGTGTCAAATTAACAGAGGACCATGTATATCCAAAAGGTAAACAAAAGATGAAAGTAAAATTGGCTGCTCAAATTTTTAGCCGCTCTGTTTATGCAGCACTTAGCTTTGCTAGTAATATCAAAGTAATGAATGCACAAGGAACAGCAAAATTTGTTTTGTTTATGAACAAACTATTTGATAGTTTAAATGGCATCCGTAGATCCAATAAACCATTAAATGGGCCACTGAGTGATAAGTCACATCATTTTGAATTTTGGGCAGAAGCTAAACCATTTCTAAACTCTTTAAAATTCATGTCAAATAATGAAATTACACGTTCACCTCCATCAGTAAAACACCTTATTGCAACAATACGGAATTTTCAGTCTCTTTGGAAAATTATGAAAAGTTATGGTTTCAAGTTTTTATTAACAAGGTCAGTGAACCAAGATTGTTTGGAAAATACATTTGGTGTATTACGTGGTTTATGCGGACAAAATCCACGACCAACACCTTACCAATTTGCTGCAGCATTTAAGACGTGCTTAATAAATAATTTAGTTGCTAATTCCAATTCTAAAAATTGTGAAGATGATGGCTCGCATTTTGTCATTGGTTTATTAAACACTTTTTGTTCTCAACAACATGAAGAGAATGATGTTACTCAAAATAAAGAACTTGAAGTTTCCAATGTAACTACAAATCGAGATACAAATGCACCAGTTATTATATCTCTTAATAACATTAATGTAAATAAATTATTAAGAACTAACACAACTGCATATATTGCTGGTTACATTTGTAAAAAAATTTTAAAGCAGGATTGTAAGGATTGCACTAATTATTTTGTAACATCGACAATTACAGATATACATACATTCGTTAATCTAAAAGACTATACAGGTTCAAAATTATTTTATGCTAGTAAGGAATTAATTGAATTAATAGATATCCAGAAACGTATAATTTTTGAAAATTTTATAAATATTATCCATTCAAATAATTTAGTTGATTCGTTGAACGACATGATTAATATATATTTTTCATTTTGTCCAGAACATGATTGTTATAATGCTAGAAACATTAAAAGTGCTATTGTATATATAATGTTGAAATACATTATCCTACAAATTAATAGGAAGTTAGGGAAGAAAGATCTTCGTCCAAATAATATTTTAGACACATATATAAAAAACTATTGTTCCGATATTAGATAATGTTACTATTCAATTTATGACATTAAATTTATTGAAACCTACATATTCTTTTATTACCATTTACTAAGTTTTAACAATCTTTAGGTCATTAAGTATTTGATAGCAAATTTTAAAACAAGTATTAAATGTTATATTTTTAAAATTACATACAAAGTTGATATTTTACCAGAAACAAATATTTTTACTACATCACTTCAAGAATATAAAGTCGTTCTTAAAGTACTCGAAAACAGTCAGTGTAGTCATAGTAAGGAATTCTAGTACGGATATTAACAATTTACCTTTTCCGATATTGTCAGTGCCGAGAATTCTTACTATCACCGACTGTTTTTTATTGCTTTGGGAACCTGGAAAGAAATCAAAACCGAATAATGCTGAAAAGGAGTATTTCAAACTGTCCCGCCTGATATTAGTAAGGTCAGCCATTGGCAGAGGGCGCTTTAACGGACAACAAATTATTGCGGATTTGTCGCTTCTTTCCTTGAGTATGTTCTATGGTCCCAAATACCAAAGATATTTTTTTTTTCTAATGAACCCTTGTATATAAATCTATAGCGACCACGGATTTCTTAAAATAAACTGGATCGCTGATTCCTAACTATCATTTTGTCAGTTGTAAGGTGGTCGCCACACTGTGCTAACATTCCATTGGCTAGTTTTCAGCTAATGATGTTGAGGTATTTACAGAGGGAAATTTTGAAAATAGTTTGGTGAGATATGGGCATATGACTAACTAAATATTACTTATATGGATGGATATGGGTATAAAATATGTACACTGTTATAATAAAAATACTTTAGCAGCGGGTCTAAAAAGTTAACTTAATATAGGGTTATATCAAAAATTAAATTGTTTTATTTGTGCATTAGATATGACGAGTAATTGACAGGACTGGACTTAAGAGTTATATTTGTGCAGCAAAGGTACACATAATTTTTTTCTATTTATAGTGCATTTCAAATAATTGGAATCATCTCTTTTTAATTTGACTTGAAATGATTTTCGACAAAGTCGAAATTTATGTGCTTGTAAAGACACTCCCTACATGTACAAATCCTCCAATGGTATGTCTGGTAGGTACCAATCAGGGGGTATTCACTTAATGAAAAATGCCCTTTTTTCTTATCCCCCCTTTTTGTAGTTCGCGGATCCTATCACCTGCAGCGCTGTTAGCACTTGGTATCCTTTTCTATGGGAGGCATCATTGAATGAGAATGAAATGAATTATGTTTTGAAAATGAAAATCATAACCTGTTAGTTTTGCATAAACTGTTGCTTTTTGTTAGTTATTGTTAAGTTAATAAATCATCTAATAATTGAACTAAATTTCAGTTATATTCACCATTGAGTATACCTACTTATGTACATATTCAATTAATTATAAAAAAACTGCTGCTTGCTTGTTCTGCTACATCTTGATCTATCCACAGATTCATACTTTTTATTATATAGTATAGACGTTCAAAATGTTGACACAGGCAATTTGCAGAACCGATCTCTGCTCTGTGCATAGAAAAAATAAAAAGTTATTGAATATGTGATATTCAGTTCTCGGAGGATCAGAAATTTCAAGCAGACCGTAATAAGACCAATTTGAAAAAGCACGCCGTGCCATATTTAGGTTGAGGACACTGGTTGTGAAAGGCGTTCAAAGTTTACAGATCATGGTCTTTATGACAGTGGGAATTAGCCAAAAAATGGAAGCAGCCAGTATGCTATTACTTTTCGGAGGATGGTATGAGCACACCAGAACTCATGCGAGTAGTAAAGGAAGTAAATGAAGCTCTACAGGAAATTGGATTGAAAGTAGTGGCCACGCAGTGAGTTTGATTAATATAGTTACATTCTTAATAAGGTAACATTTATTTTTGTAGATATGTGACCAACTTTCAACGAATACTGCGGTTATAAATTATTTAAAGACTAAGACCAATGAGGAATTCAGTGCAAGAAATTAAGAAAATGTTATGTATGGATTCTGCGTGGGTGGAGAGGAAATCATCCTACTATATGTACTGTATGTATGATGCCCCTCATCTAGTTAAATGTCTCCGTAATAATATACTCAAGGGAAATGTTAAATCCACTTGGCAAAATAATGAGCAGGTAGTTGCTCAAACATATAAAGTTATTTATAACATCTGTTAATAAATAAAATATTCATTTTGTTAGAGATAGCCTCTTGGAATTATATTTTTGTCATACTTAAATTTATATACGTGCCATTAAATTGTAAGTGTTATCATTGTCTTAACGAATTAACAAGACATACAACTGGGTTATAATAGATTTTTCTTGTGGGTGAATATCGGAAAGATGAATATCAATAGTTATAAATTCTACCCTCAAAAGATAGTATCTGAAATAGTTTCATGGTAGAAAATTAGATACAAATTAATTAGTAATGGTAAAAAAACAAGCCACGAAAATATCAATTGCATCTGGTTGTGTGTGTCGTTAATTGATTCATTAACTGAAAATTGCTATATTATAATTTTTAACATAGCTTAAAACACTTCTTATCCAACCATAGATCATAAATTAACATGAATCATAACTATAATGATTTAAATAAATTTAATATTTTCTTACTATACTCTTAATTTAATTTCCTTAAATTTTTATATCTTATAGCGATATTGTTATGGTATATATAAAATTTGAAATATATTTAATTGTTCTCCTATGTTTTACAGATTCATCATAATTTGAAGAAAATAAGTAAATATTTGGTCGGATAAGTTAACAATTTCGATTTTTATATATCACGCATATAAAATTCAAACTATTCAACCAAGTGTCCAGCTATTTGTAATGGAAATTCATTTGAACAAAATAAGTAGAACATTTGAATAAAGTTTGAATTTTATATGCATGATATATAAAAATCGAAATTGTTAACTTATCCGACCAAATATTTACTTATTTTCTTCAAATTATGATGAATCTGTAAAACATAAGGAGAACAATTAAATATATTTCAAATTTTATATATACCATAACAATATTGCTATTATTCCTACAAAATTGACCGATAAACCAGCTTTGGTAGTGCAACCGCGAAAAATTGCCTAACACACTTAAAACTCTGCTCAACAAAAATTAACATCAGCGCCGCAAGTGATAGGATCCAGGTACTATTTCAGGAAAAAGTGGTGGGGGAGTCAGAATTACCAATCTATTTCAGTATATATATATTTTATCTATGGTACCAATGTATATTAAATTCATTGACGACACTCTTTATTTCTCCTGTTACAACTTCATTTTTTAAATAAATTTTACATTAGCCGAAATTATAACTGGTTCATAATAGTTACTTGTCTAAACATAATTTAGTAACTAACCCAAAAAACTTTAAAGTAACATGGTTTGTCAACCAAGTATTTGAACCTTGTCTGATTGCAGTATAAAAATTAGTTAGGATCAGTTTTGTATATTGTTTTGAGAAATTCTAATATCGATACCTTTTTGCCAAAATATCGTAAGTCACTCACTAAATTTTACCTTAGGCTACTTACGACAATTCTGCCACTCTGCCTATTACAGTTCTGTTACTTACGATAAAATGTATGCAGTTATTTAACCGTGAAACATTTAAATACGCTTACATATTTATGGATCTATCCACCTCTGCCAAGATGTGTATTTGCATATTATACTTACGATAGATCCAGTCATTTTCATGGAAAATGTCACTTACGATAGTTTGGCAAAAAGGTATCGATATAAGGTAGGTATTTATCGAAGAATTAGACATATGTTTGTAGTTATTTTAATTGTGGCAGGAGCTGCTTATATAAAAAGCCACGATGAAAGTAGCTGCACGTCTTATCAGTAAAAACGGCACTAAAAAAATATTTTTTAACTGAATGACATCATACAATTAGTAATGTCAAGTAGTTATTAAACAAATTTATACTTTACACTGTTAAGATATATTAAATATTGTGAATGAATTGGGATAGGTTAATCAGTTATTTTGTTATAAAATTACATGAAGTTTATAATACACAATATGGTAATAACTGCTTTTCTAGAAGATAACATTAACAACTTCAAAACTCAAAATCATTATGATTATAGTAGGAATTTAATAAAAACACATTTAAAATATAATTTATACACACAATCACATTATAATAGGAGTTTTATCCACACTTATAAAGCATATAAAGTAACCTATTATCCACTACTGAAATAATAAAAAAATATAAACTTAAATCAACCAAATTTAATTTACTTATTAAAATTAACATTAACATTTATATTAATAGACATTTCGTTCTTCGCTTTTTCATATTTCACTTCGTTTCCGTTAATAGGAAGTTTGTAGTTGCTTCTTGCAACAAATTTTGGATGTCTCCTTCTCCTGAGGAATGACTTGAACGAGAAGAACCTTGGATTTTCCTTGCAATACCAAGTTTGTTAGATAGGGAGTCTTCAATATAGCTCTCTGCCACAGCAGGGCTCTTCCACCCACCATGCCGCTTGATGGGTGTAAAGTTGGCACCTTTATTTCCCAATAAAGTTATTGAAGTGCACCCTCATATAGTGGCCAATATAAGCTTCCGCGTTTGCCAAGTTCAGAAACGATGCAACTTTTGATGGAACTTTTGCCAATGTGTTGATTCCAACAGGCTGAGAAGTACATTTTTGATTCTTATAATGTAAAAAGAATCTGTTTTGTGATAAGTTCTTTGGTCTTAGGGAAATACATTTTCTACACATCTCTACGTCGTTGATAGAAAATCCTTCATTTATAATTTTAAACTTTCGTGAAATGCCGGTCTTGGTATCTAGTATCGAAACAACTAGATACGCGCCAGTGTCCTATACATTAGTGATTTTCAAATTCGTCAATTCGTAGCATCGACAAGCACCAGAGACTATTACTATTACTAGCGCAACCTAAAATGATTCAAAGTATTATTAATACATATTGTCTAAAAAGTTAAGAGTTATTACCTTAATCATAAAATATTCTTTATCACAAGATTTAGTCAAAAATTCTTCAATTTGCACTCTTTCCAAAACTGCAGCCTTTTTCACCTTGTATCTTTTCGATTGACTCTTCAGATAACAGATATCTACGTTTTTAGACTTTTATCGCAACCTTCAACATTGAATACTTCGATCACATGGATCAAATTGCATATTTTTTCTTCAAATTTAAGAAATATGATAGCATGACTTCTTCATTTATTGTGATTACCAAATGGATGAAACGATGAAATTGCATGTTTTTTCTTCAGATTAAGAAATAAATAACTTTCACCTTGCACACAGAATGTCATTTATAAACCACAAAACAAAAAGAAAATATAAAAGCAGTGATGTAACTCAACAGTGTTACCATCATTTAGTTCATAAAATACCTAGAAGTTAGCACAGTATGGCGGCCGCCTATCAGTTGTTATTTTTAGCTACCCCCACCAGTATGTATTAGCGATCCAGTTTATTTTAAGAAATCCGTGATAGCGACACAATTCTTATGGAAAACCTTGGGATATAAAATTAAATAACATATTTTCTAATAGGTGGCGCACATAGTTTAAATTTGAAATTAATCGATCTTATAGTACTAGATACGGCTTTGGGGTGATTTGTTTTGTTCAAGGGGGGGGGGATATCTAGGTCCTCTATTTTTGATACTTTTGATTGGCTCTTTATCCGAGCATACTACGGGATTGGCTCTTTGCTGAGTACCTTACTCCCTGCTCATACCGCAGAGCTCCAAGTCCGTGACTTCACGTTAACAAAACAATCTCAATGCTGTTAAATACCCTATACCGTGTCTAGTACTACTGTGCGTTTCACGAAGTTGTATCCCGTATTGGAATGTTAGTATATATCTCCAACGTATGGAGCGTCGTCATGTTATTAGTTAAATTCAATGCATTGGCACATCTCGGTTACGGACCGCTACAAATTGAGGTGGTGTGATTTAAACGCGCGTGCAAGTCTCACACAGGATTTGCCAGCGAATGCTGACAATCCGAACATTCCAATCCGGGATACAACAACGCACAGTATAAGATCGATGGAATTATACTAAGGTTGTGTTCCGATATTAAACTTGGTTAACCAAAATCCCGGTTAAGCGCTCCATTAAATAAAAATTCCTGAAAATTGTTTAATTTTGGAACTGTCGTCACCTGAAAAAGGTTAACCAAACGTCAAAATATTGACCGTGCTCTGGGAGCGGTGCATTGGTCAACCGAAGAGTTAGCAGGTTAGGTTTTAGCGTTGAGAGAAGAAAAATCAATTCTCTCAACGATTTTAATTATATTTTGTTTAGATGGTGAAGGCAGATGGGGTGGTGTTCTTGCGTTAAGTGTTATAATAAATATTTATAAATTCTACTTTTCTGTATTGTATTCTGTAGTCCACTTGACCAAGTCGACTGAAAGCTACACTTATATCTACTTATAAACTACTTATATCTTACTATAATATACCAAATTATCTGCTGTTTCATTTATTTTTTGACTGAAGACTAGAGTAATAGTTAAGCACGGAATATGAAGGTATTTAAGGTTGAATGAATCCCAATAAAAACAATTCATCATCCATGTTGATTAACCAGCCAGTTCCTTAATTACACATTTTTCAGGTTTACCAATATTTCGGTTAACCGAAATCCTGGTTGGTCGCGGATAATATCGGAACACAACCTAAAGAAAATATTTCCGCGCCACCTATAGCACAGATGATGAAACATTAAACGAATATTCATCGCCGCCTAGATAATTTTGCCTCCACAGCCCCTAGACAAATAAACCTACCACAGCCTCCGCGTCACCCTGAAAACGGGCTGTTGCCTGATTCCGCCACAAGTCCACTTTACGGACGCTAGCATGTTTTAGCAACGGGACTCTTATTCTGAGAGCTGTTAAATATCTTAAGAAAACGATTTTAGCTTAAATCATCAAATTAACTTGTTGCAATCAAAATAAAAACTCTTAAAAAGTAAAAGTTCATATCATTGTAATTATCTTTTATGAATATTAATAAGGTTTATTAGAAAATAAATATTTCCACGCTAACCCAGTTTTACTTGTGTTCTGGTTAAAATAAACGACGTATAAAATGCGATGATCAGTGTCAAAGTTGACCATAACCTCTAATAGCCTATGAATATTTTGTTTGTGTAAGAATGATATATATTAATCTTAATCTGTATTTTGTCATTAATACATGATTATGCATTATATGGTGCCAGTTTATAGAAGAGGGCTGTGCAAGTGTAATAGGTGCTTTACCAGCATGAGCTTGTTAGACCTTGCAACTGAAGTATGAGATGAGGGGAAGGGAAATTTCTAATTCTTTTTCATCTCAAAGGTTAGTTAAAATTTGTACACTAAGCCCAAGAACCTTAAACAAAGAAGGACTGATCAATTCATTATAAAAATTTGAAGGTCATTTTCAACAAATTTCTCGTAATACGTCACTGGATCCCTTGTTGCCAAATTTGAACAATTAATCTGATTAAGAGAACTAATATACAATTTCAAAAATTTTCAGTCAAAATATCCAGCCCAATATTATTTCAGAGAGTGTGTATTAATGCAATCAAATGTGATTTTAAAGTATTTATATATGTATTTTACGATATATATCTTACGATTTGAAGTGCGTTGTGCAAAAATCGTTTATCGATTTGGCAACTGTGATAACTTGTGTTGTGTTGATCAGTTCACAGATTACTATATTCATATGATACAGAAATACTTTGATATGATGACATGACTGATGACAGTGATGACATTCCAAAGACAAGCGAGACATTCTACATGACAATGTGACATATATAGGCTATGTTAAAAGCTGTCAAATTAAAACAAAGACGTTATTTATTTAAATTTCAATATTTTAAATCTCTCGCTAAAGGTATCCACTGACGTCACATAAATAATAAACAAATGTGATTGGCTGTTACTGATTAATCAGTCCTTCTTTGTTTAGGGTTCTTGCACTAAGCCGTCAGGGTTGTCACTCGTCTCGATTTGGTCGGGACAGTCCCGTTTTAACCACTAATGTCCCGCGTCCCCATCAAAACCCCGTATGCACCGATTTTATATGCCATTATTTTGTCAACTGATTTTTCTGAAATAAAATTATGATAAGGATCGACTAGAAAAATGTAATAACAGAATTTTCAGGAATTTACACACGACAGTAGAGTAGAGTGTATAATTTAAATTTCAAACTGTCGCGCGCCGCGATGAGCCACGAACTAAATTTTTCCAGTTGGCGACAATGCGTAACGGTAACGTCTTAACGACACGGGGATTTACACGATTTTATTTACGGTATAAATATTTATTTTAGATTTGTTTCAGAGTTTGTTATTTATTTATATGTTTTTATTTATGTATTTCTTCTGTGTTTCTTTTGTATATATCTATCTACTTTTTTAAATATATGATAATATGTGTGTTATTTGAAGATTTTGTTATCATCTGTTTATATTATGTACCAGTTGCTCGAACGACATACCGATCAGTTGCTTCGTTGCTTCTCTTTTCTTCAAATTTAAGTCGAGTCGTAGCCATTATATTCCGTGCTAATCTAATTTTATGTCAAGAAAAATGATGGGTACGCTACTAGACGCTAAGCTGTCCCGATTTTTCTAACACAAAAGATGGCAACCCTGAGCCGTCCTGTCCGCCCGGTCCAAGGATTTTTAACTTATTAGTAGAGCTGGGTCACTCATGAACAGCTCGCACAAATGTGCAGCACATATCAGTCATAGCAGTGAGCGAACGACTCGCAACGAAAGAGCTCATCGCTCATTCCGCCATTTACACTTTACACAGCACAAGCACACAAACATGAGCTTTTTACACGATACACATGCAATGTTTGATTGTGGGAGTTCTTATGCATGGTTGATTGAACAATAATTTAGGAATAAACGAGTCGATACAAATAATGTAAAAGTAAAAATACTTAAATGTTTACTTACATTTATATTTTCGGTTTAATATAACTATATAAACAAGGCTGAAACTAACAATTCTGATAAAAACTAAACATCAAAAGTAGAGAACAGGTAAGGAAGAGAATATAAACTCAGCGGTGCCGCCTTTGATCTTTTTCTGACAACATCGGCCATGTTTTTAGTTTAGAAATCAGACCGGTACTTATAATTTTTTAAGCCCCTTATGCAGATCCGTACTAGAACAATTTTATGTACATAGTTATATGATTATAGATGATATTGGAAATGTTGGCTGTCAAAGTAGAATTATTTCTTTAATTAAAAACAACAAAAAACTTTTTACGGCTTTATTTTTCGAGGACTTTCAGCCTGAATATATAAACAATTACTATCCTACGTTTCGTCCGAGTTTTCGGATTTTTTCAAGGTTACACTTAATATCGAAAAATAATGGTTTTACATAAATATTAAATTAGATTAAAACAGATTAAATTAGTGACAGAATAAATATCCAAAAAAGTACGTATGTGTCGTTGGCAGAGTTAAGGTGAGAATGACAAGAAATTGGTTTGGTGTCTAGTATTTTGTGCTATAACTAAAAATGGAATATTTAATAATAATACAAATAAAATCAAATTTATTTAAAACATTATTGGTGTTTCCATACAATCATTTTATTTTTATTAATAGACTTAATATTTCTATTTATTAATTTCAATGTATAAAATAACCTTAATCTAAAATATAGTCTAACTACAAATAATTTGGGAAAATGTTCACATGGATGTGTAAACCTAATATCATTACTTATGTGTAACAATTGATTTACAACATTTTTTTTTAGTACAAACATCTTCAAATACATTTTTAAATAAATCGTCCAGTTTGGCAATATATTGTACAAATTCATCCGTGGGCATCATTAATCCTCCAGAAGTTGAATTTGTAGAATCATAGGCTTTAAAATAGCAAAATAATGCCGTATCATCCAATGTGTATCAATAGCTTGAGCATAGTTAGTGCAAACTGTGCATGTATGTACCTTTAAACATTTTTTTATTAAATAACCACAAACATATCGTTGGAAATTTTTTTGTAGCATCTCATCTTTTTGATAATCACAGTCAATAATAATTGTTTCATTTGGTTCAGAAACTTGTTCAGGGGCATCTACTTCATCTTCGACTTCACTATTCGCAATGTTTACAACGTCTTGTAGTTTAAGAAGTATTACATCTGTATCACCTTCACAATTTCCTGAACCAGAATGAAACAATTTTATACACAACAGTTTTTTAAAACTTCTTTGAAATTGTATTGCAGTGGGATTTATGCAATTACCCTGTTGTTGCCTAATTGTCCCAAAGAATTGTGAATTTCTAGGACATCTTAGTTAAGTCTTCTACTTAAAAGAAAAGTTAACGTTTTACTTAACGAAGACTCCCACAAATCTATTAATCCGTTTATTGTTATTCTAAAAACAATTTAAAAATTTGATTCTTTTAGTGACATCATTTCCATTTTTATCAATTATTTTTAAATTACTAAAAATATTTTCACATTGTTTTAAAAAGTCGATTTGAAATTTTTCACCTTTAAATGCCCTGTTAAACTGTTTTGAACTTGTTAAGTTTGAAGAATTTAAAAGATCAAATAATTTATCCAACAGGTCTACAAATTCAGCAGTATGTATACCACTCGCTGGCAGGGCACCAAATCTAATATACAAATTTAACCCTGCTGCAACTGTGTTGCTGAAAATTTGTGTAGCAAATTTGACTTTCATTTTTTCGAAATTGTTTGGGTAGATGTGTGAATCACTTAATTTGGGAGCAGCTCTCGGAACATATTTTTTGTTATGATTATAGAAGTTTTCGATATATTTCCAAGAAATTTCATCCCCACTTTGAGTTAAAAAGTTGTGTTTTCTTAAATTATTTCTAACAGTCTTGATCAAGTGAGGAGCATCAAACACGTAAATTGCAGTTGTATGTTTTATTTGGGCAATTTTTTGCAGCACAAACAATTCCCGCTTTACGCTTACTCATGTTAATACAATACAACTATTATAAAGGCTATTATAACCAATAGTCACTAACCCAGATAAGAGTCACTAAACTCGCTCACAGACACAGACAAACACACTAACCAGTAACCACGCTGCCACTGGAATATCGAATTATCGAACACTCGCTAGCACTGCGTTATATCCATATATATAATACTACTATATCGCGGGTAGAGGCCCAAAAATTCCGAAAACAACACGGCGCCGACATACAATCTCTATCCTTATCGAGAGTACCTTAGTCAAATATGCGCATGCGCACGAATTTCGCGACATCCAATAAGCATGTAGCATAAATACTGCATCTCTGTCTACCGACTTCTTTTAAAAAAAGTTGAAAGTTGGGAAGTCTGTCAGCCCAAGGATTGTTAACTGTTTACAGGATTGCTCGATCCCTATACTACAATGTAATCCATAATTGTGACGTCATCAAAGATCCAAAGATCTCGAACTTGTAGAAATAGGTACACTTTATACTGTTATTACAAACTTTAATAAATAATAATATTAACAATCATTCAAATACGAAAATTCTTTTGCAAATGTGAAATATAACAAACACAAAATAGGTATATTTCGACAATTCGATTACATAGATCTTCGATGACGTCAGAAAGGCGGATGACAAAATTGAGCGATCGAGCAATCCTGTAAACAGTTAACAATCCTTGTGTCAGCCTATAAACAGTGTGTTAGCTTCCGTAACCATGGAGATTGCGCATGCGCAAATCGAACAAAGGGTCTCTGGAACTATAGCACTATAGCACTATATCTTTTGTCCTTTAATGTTTTCGGAGACACCGCTTATGGGCTAACATAGGAAATACGCGATATAGTAGTATTATATATATGGTTATATCAAGGTTTGAGTAGTGGCGCTACTGAACTAAACAGAAAACATTGCCGAACCACCTGCGTCAAGTGGATGCGCGTACCTTTCCCGCGAATGAGAGTTTATATTCTCTTCCTTACCTGTTCTCTGCAAAAGTTTGCAAATTACAAGTTTAAAACTCGGCCATCCTCTTGTGTACAACGTATTAGTGTTGGGAAAAATCGAGTGATTTCAATAACCGACTAATGAGTATTCAAGTGATATGAAAAACCGGATGATCACCTGAATGATATCACTTGTAAAAAGTAAAAATTACGGCGCTGTACAATAAAATTAAAATTATGCATATGTAACCCTTTAAACGTGAAACATGAAATGAGTAATGACTACCCAGATAGCACAAACCTATTCCTAGAATATACCTAAATTATTCTGAAGGAAGATTGGAATATTATATAGATAAATTTTGGCAATATTTGTAGAATATCGAAAAGTACACACTTTTCTATATCTAGAGAATATTCCTAAACTTATTCCAAGAATAATCCACAAGATAATACAAGAATAATTATAAAATATTCAAATAATAATCACAGAATAGTCCCAGAATAAGGGAACAAATATTCCGAGATCACCAAAAATGACACAAAGAATAATCTATAGATATATTATATAGATAATTAATTATAGATTATAAATATACTATACATACATTATTTTTAGATTCATTTTTGGTTAGGACGTATTTAATCCTGGAATATTTTTTTTGGCGGAAGATATTCAAAAAGAAAAACTTCGCCGAAACCTCCATTTCACCAGACAATTTTTTGTCTCGGTCGTGGCTCGCGGCTTGAGGTGTATTGCCCCCTCAACCTGACCTGCCTATTAAGCTTCGTCAATACGAGATAAGCACAATGACACACAGGCAGCAAAGACACTTAGAGAAGTACGTCAGCATTCTGCTGGTAGGACATAAGTGTCTCCATCCAGCGGCATAATCACAAACTATAAAAGCCCGGCTAGGATGCTCTACTTGAAAACAAGTGTGTTTCTGAAGGCGGAACATATTCAAAAAGAAAAACTTCGCCGAAACCTCCATTTAACCAGACAACAATTTTTTGTCTGGGTCGTGCTTGAGGTGGTGAGTAGCATGATGACACCGGGGGCAGCACCGCTGTCCAGTGGTAGAGTCGCAAACGACAGTGCTTTTCGTAGGTGACAATACACCTCAATACACCTTGCTACGTTTCATAATATTTTACAAAAAATATTACAAAAATCAAACGCATAATATATTCTCCTAGAAATATTAAACGCATGTTTCTTCTGTATATATTGCTGGTTAGCTGCAATAGACATTACTCGAATATTATTTTCAGAATGTTTTGTAACACAACCGCAAGTCTTGGTGCAATTTCACAAAAAAATATTTTGCGAGAATATTTAATGCATATTTTTTGTGTATATTTCTAGTGCCAGCTTTAATATATATTACTCGAATATTTTTCTCATAATATTTTATAACGAATATTACGAGAATATTCTATAAAAGAACGCAATATATTAACTCTATAGTAAATATTACTGGAATATTAGATTCATAATATTCTATAACTAATATTACAAGAATATTCTTTAAAGAATACAATATATTAACTCTATAATAAATATTACTGGAATATTCTATTCATAATATTCTAAAATTAATATTTTAAGAATATTATATAAAGTGTATATTTATTATAAGCATATTACTGGAATATTGACAATGAATAATCATTTTAGAAGATTTACAGATTATTCCATAAATAATTTGTGCTATCTGGGTATAGCCATAGATTCCACGAGTTCCTTTCTTAATATCAGCAGTATCAACTCAAATAACAACATTCAACATATAAAACATAACCTAAAACCTAATGCTGGGCAGTGTGTAACATCTTTTGCCAATAAAAAATGGAACCCGGTTCAAAGAAGTCCTTTGTTTGGAATTATTTTAAGAAAAATGATGATAAGTTTCCTTCTTGCAAAATATATAAAAAAAAGTATGGCACTACAAATTTGAAACAGCATTTACTTCGTATTCATCCGATACAGATTTCCTCAAATGAATGTATTCCATATCTGATGCAAGTACAAATGAAAATAATGCTGATATATTGCCCTCTCAACCTCAGTGTTCTCTATCCGATTTTAAAGGTAATGCATGTACTAGGTACCTAACCTAACTATACTAACTAATTATTACCTATCTTACGAGAAAAACATATTTATTTATTCATTATCTGAAATTTCAAGAAATTAAAAATAAAATGACATGGCTTCTTTGTTCTTTATCAACCTTGGGTTACATTATTATTATTATTATTATTACAAGTTATTATACAAGAGTGTATATTCTATGCCAACCAATGCCAACTTAGTTATTTTATTTTATTACTGTTATTTAGATTTAAGGTTAACCAACAAAACCGTCACCCGTTCATTACCAACTGTCAGTTGCATCTTGAATTCTTGAACGATCAACTAAAATAAAAACCGGTTATTCATCACTTGAATTGTAATTGATAACCGAATAACTTAGGTTATTTCAATAACCGGATAATAGGTTATTTTTCACTCGAGTGATCCCAACACTACAACGTATATCATCCTTGAATGCCGGCAGCCTTCAAAGAGCGGCAAGAGCGAGCGACTTGAACGACACGATGAACCAAACTTATGACATGACCACGTCGCTCAAATGAACAACTCGCTCTGAGCGCTCATTTGAATGAGCTGTGTCCACGGATTTCTTAAAATAAACTGGATGGCTGATTCCTAACTATCATTTTGTCAACTGTAAGATGGTCGCCATACTGTGCTAACATTCCATTGTCTAGTTTTCAGCTAATGATGTTGAGGTATTTACAGAGGGAAATTTTGAAAATAGTTTGGTGAGATATGGGCATATGACTAACTAAATATTACTTATATGGATGGATATGTGTATAAAATATGTACACTGTTGTAATAAAAATACTTTAGCAGCGGGTCTAAAAAGTTAACTTAATATAGGGTTATATTAAAGATTTAATTGTATTATTTGTGCATTAGATATGACGAGTAATTGACAGGACTAGACTCAAGAGTTATTTGTGCAGCAAAGGTACACATAATTTTTTTCTATTTATAGTGCAAGTGCATTTCAAATAATTGGAATCATCTCTTTTTAATTTGACTTGAAATGATTTTCGACAAAGTCGAAATTTATGTGCTTGTAAAGACACTCCCTACATGTACAAATCTTCCAATGGTATGTCTGGTAGGTACCTATGTATATTAAATTCATTGACGACACTCTTTATTTCTCCTGTTACAACTTCATTTTTTAAATAAATTATACATTAACCGGAATTATAACTAGTTCATAATAGTTACTTGTCTAAACATAATTTAGTAACTAACCCAAAAAACTTTAAAGTAACATGGTTTGTCAACCAAGTATTTGAACCTTGTCTGATTGCAGTATAAAAATAGGATCAGTTTTGTATATTGTTTTGAGGAATTCTAATATCGATACCTTTTTGCCAAAATATCGTAAGTCACTCACTAAATTTTACCTTAGGCTACTTACGACAATTCTACCACTCTGCCTATTACAGTTCTGTTACTTACGATAAAATGTATGCAGTTATTTAACCGTGAAACATTTAAATACGCTTACATATTTATGGATCTATCTACCTCTGCCAAGATGTGTATTTGCATATTATAGTTACGATAGATCCATAGTCATTTTCATGAAAAATGTCACTTACGATAGTTTGGCAAAAAGGTATCGATATAAGGTAGGTATTTATCGAAGAATTAGACATATGTTTGTAGTTATTTTAATTGTGGCAGGAGCTCCATATATAAAAAGCCACGATGAAAGTAGCTGCACGTCTTATCAGTAAAAACGGCACTAAAAAAATATTTTTAACTGAATATCATGCAATTAGTAATGGTGTAGTTGTATCATGTAATGTCAAGTAGTTATTAGTCAAATTTATACTTTACACTGTCAAGATATATTAAATATTGTGAATGAATTGGGATAGGTTAATCAGTTATTTTGTTATAAAATTACATAAAGTTTATAATACACAATATGGTAATAACTGCTTTTCTAGAAGATAACATTAACAACTTCAAAACTCAAAATCATTATGATTATGGTAGGAATTTAATAAAAACACATTTAAAATATAATTTATACACACAATCACATTATAATAGGAGTTTTATCCACACTTATAAAGCATATAAAGTAACCTATTATCCGCTACTGAAATAATAAAAAAATATAAACTTAAATCAACCAAATATAATTTACTTATTAAAATTAACATTAACATTAATAGGAAGCTTGTAGTTGCTTCTTGGAACAAATTTTGGATGTCTCCTCTCCTGAGGAATGACTTGAACGAGAAGAACCTTGGATTTTCCTTGCAAAACCAAGTTTGTTAGATACGGAGTCTTCAATATAGCTCTCTGCCACAGCAGGGCTCTTCCACCCACCATGCCGCTTGATGGGTGTAAAGTCGGCACCTTTATTTCCCAATAAAGTTATTGAAGTGCACCCTCATATAGTGGCCAATATAAGCTTCCGCGTTTGCCAAGTTCAGAAACGATGCAACTTTTGATGGAACTTCTGCCAATGTGTTGATTCCAACAGGCTGAGGAGTACATTTTTGATTCTTATAATGTAAAAAGAATCTGTTTTGTGATAAGTTCTTTGGTCTTAGGGAAATACATTTTCTACACATCTCTACGTCGTTGATAGAAAATCCTTCATTTATAATTTTAACTTTCGTGAAATGCCGGTCTTAGTATCTGGTATCGAAACAACTAGATACGCGCCAGTGTCCTATACATTAGTGACTTTCAAATTCGTCAATTCGTAGCATCGACAAGCACCAGAGACTCCTATTACTAGCGCAACCTAAAATGAATCAAAGTATTATTAATACATATTGTCTAAAAAGTTGAGTTATTACCTTAATCATAAAATATTCTTTATCACAAGATTTAGTCAAAAATTCTGCAATTTGCACTCTTTCCAAAACTGCAGCCTTTTTCACCTTGTATCCTTTCGATTGACTCTTCAGATAACAGATATCTATGTTTTTAGACTTTTATTGCAACCTTCAACATTGAATACTTCGACCAAATGGATGAAATGATGAAATTGCATGTTTTTTCTTCAGATTAAGAAATAAATAACTTGTACCTTGCACACAGAACTTCATTTATAAACCACAAAACAGAAAAAGATTATAAACCACAAAACAAAAAGAAAATATAAAAGCAGTGCTTGTAACTCAACAGTGTTACCATCATTTAGTTCATAAAATACCTAGAAGTTAGCTCAGTATGGCGGCCGCCTATCAGTTGTTATTTTTAGCTACCCCCACCAGTATGTATTAGCTATCCAGTTTATTTTAAGAAATCCGTGGCTGTGCCGCACGTGCCGGCACGCCGAAAATGAACGAGCGACCCAGCTCTATTATATAGGATTGCTCGATCCCTATTCCTCAATGTTTTCCGGTTTGGCGACGTCACTGCGAGACCCGATACTCTTTCTCTCTCTGTATTGTGCGATTCCTTATTTATGACGCGTTGACAAGTTTCTATCCCTATCTAACTCATATATTTTTCCGATGACGTAGCCACAAGACCCAACACGTGATACGGCCAATCGAGCAATCCTATATAAGTTAAAAATCCTTGCGCCCGGTCTACCCCATGGATAAAGAAAAATATAGAATGCGTTTAAATGATGCGCGACATGAAGATCACCCACATACATAAAAGAAGTATACCGCGCAAGAGAGACATCCGACACGTGAAATATAGTGCGTCGCCATTTTGATTTTGACGTATACTAACCGCAAGGATTGTTAACTGTTTACCGTGCATCATCCACATCATGATACAACTACACTGATATGCTCATAACTTGACCAAATTTCGTTTGTTCTGCGCACGACGTCATTCTTGATGCTAAAATGGCGAAAATTCAAATGCGTTACTGTCAACGTGACTGTCAGTGATATAATTATTTTCGTATTTGACAATTGTATTCCCGTATTATTATAATTGTGAGGTCCGAGGATTATCAAGTTGTCATTTTTATATTATAGGGTGGTGTTTATTTACAGTAGTGCTTCTTATTATCTCTTTAAATTATAAAATTTAAATTAGAATTATATTCGGTAGGTAGATCGGTACACAGAATGCGGTTTGAATTAAAATAAGAAAGATTGATATTAATCAACTATTATTTTAGTTTCTCTGTATGAATCGTGTATTATAATTCCATAATCGACGTTTCTTTTATATTGTTATCTTTGTTTACAAGTATTTTATTTAATTTTGTATCAAAACGACGTCACGCTCATCGATAGACCACGCTCCCATGCGCATAGGCATATCAGTGTAGTTGTATCATGATCCACATACATAGCATCATCTGAACCTTTAGGAAATGTTGCAACATTATATACACGAATGTGTAATGGTGGTTACATATCCTACACACACTGATAATAATAAATTATTTTCGCGTTTTAATTGAATAATTTGTTTCAAAATAGTGCTCAAAGTTTTTGAATACTTTAAATTTCTTGTGATCGATACAAGAACCCAGATAACACAAACCTATTCCTAGAATATACATAAATTATTCTGAAGGAAGATTGGAATATTATATAGATAAATTTTGGGAATATTTGTAGAATATCGAAAAGTACACACTTTTCTATATCTAGAGAATATTCCTAAACTTATTCCAAGAATAATCCACAAGATAATACAAGAAAAATCTATAAATATATTATATAGATAATTATAGATTATAAATATATTAATATAGATTATTCTTAGATTCATTTTTGGTTAGGACGTATTTAATCGTGGAATATTTTTTTAGGCGGAAGATATTCAAAAAGAAAAACTTCGCCGAAACCTCCATTTAACCAGACAACAATTTTTTGTCTGGGTCCTGGCTTGAGGTCTATTGCTACCTCAACCTGACCTGCCTATTAGGCTTCGTCAGTACGAGATAAGCACAATGACACACAGGCAGCAAAGACACTTAGAGAAGTCCGTCAGCATTCTGCAGGTAGGACATAAGTGTGTCCACCCAGCGGCAGAATCGCAAACTATAAAAGCCCGGCTAGGCTGCACTACTTGAAAACAAGTGTGTTTCTGGAGGCGGAAGATATTCAAAAAGAAAAACTTTGCCGAAACCTCCATTTAACCAGACAATTTTTTGTCTGGGTCGTGCTTGAGGTGGCGAGTAGCATGATGACACCGGGAGCAGCACCGCTGTCCAGTGGTAGAGTCGCAAACGACAGTGCTTTTCGTAGGTGGCAATACATCTCGATACACCTTGCTACATTTCATAATATTTTACAAAAAATATTACAAAAATCAAACGCATAATAATATTCTCCTAGAAATATTAAACGCATATTTCTTCTGTATATATTGCTGGTTAGCTGTAATAGACATTACTCGAATATTATTTTCAAAATGTTTTGTAACACAACCGCTCTCCTAGAAATATTAAACGCATATTTCTTCTGTATATATTGCTGGTTAGCTGTAATAGACATTACTCGAATATTATTTTCAGAATGTTTTGTAACACAACCGCAAGTCTTGGTGCAATTTCACAAAAAAATATTTTGTGAGAACATTAAATGCATATTTTTTGTGCATATTACTAGTGCCAGCTTTAATAGATATTACTCGAATATTTTTCTCATAATATTTTATAACGAATATTACGAGAATATTCTATAAAAGAACGCAATATATTAACTCTATAGTAAATATTACTGGAATATTAGATTCATAATATTCTATAACTAATATTACAAGAATATTCTTTAAAGAATACAATATATTAACTCTATAATAAATATTACTGGAATATTCTATTCATAATGTTCTAAAATGAATATTTTAAGAATATTATATAAAGTGTATATTTATTATAAGCATATTACTGGAATATTGACAATGAATAATCATTTTAGAAGATTTACAGATTATTCCATAAATAATTTGTGCTATCTGGGAACATAATGGTTTTAAATTTATTGTACGTAGGTATGTACGTATGTGTGACGTAGTACGTCAAAATGGCGATTACTTTTATCTCCTTTTATTGCAAGCGCAATACAGATGCGCAGTTGACTTTAAGCAGTATACTTTTTATGTATGTGAGATCCAATGTGAGATCACCTGTAAGCCGCCATTTTGATGTATTTTTAAAAGCGGCAAATTCAAATGTGGAAAAATCTCCAACATTTCATGTTCAGATTTCAAAATCATGTTTTATGAGATGTGATTTTCAGATAATTTAAAAATAGACTCGTACTATAATATACTAACCGCGATTATGGTTAGTATATAATAATGTGATTTTGATTGTTTCCTCTTCTATCTAAATTAGATCAGATCCAATAGCACCTCATTCGCAGGATACCACCCTAATACTTATTAATATCCCAGATAGCACAAATTATTTATGGAATAATCTGTAAATCTTCTAAAATGATTATTCATTGTCAATATTCCAGTAATATGCTTATAATAAATATACACTTTATATAATATTCTTAAAACATTCATTTTAGAATATTATGAATAGAATATTCCAGTAATATTTATTATAGTTTAATATATTGCATTATTTTATAGAATATTCTTGTAATATTAGTTGTAGAATATTATGAATATAATATTCCAGTAATATTTATTATAGAGTTAATATATTGTATTATTTAAAGAATATTCTTGTAATATTAGTTATAGAATATTATGAATCTAATATTCCAGTAATATTTATTATAGAGTTAATATATTGTATTCTTTAAAGAATATTCTTGTAATATTAGTTGTAGAATATTATGAATCTAATATTCCAGTAATATTTACTATAGAGTTAATATATTGCGTTCTTTTATAGAATATTCTCGTAATATTCGTTATAAAATATTATGAGAAAAATATTCGAGTAATATATATTAAAGCTGGCACCAGTAATATGCACAAAAAATATGAATTAAATATTCTCGCAAAATATTTTTTTGTGAAATTGCACCAAGACTTGCGGTTGTGTTATAAAACATTCTGAAAATAATATTCGAGTAATGTCTATTACAGTTAACCAGCAATACCTATATACAGAAGAAACATGCGTTTAATATTTCTAGGAGAATATATTATGCGTTTGATTTTGTAATATTTTTTGTAAAATATTATGAAACGTAGCAAGGTGTATTGAGGTGTATTGTCACCTACGAAAAGCACTGTCGTTTGCGACTCTACCACTGGACAGCGGTGCTGCCCCCGATGTCATCATGCTACTCACCACCTCAAGCACGACCCAGACAAAAAATTGTTGTCTGGTTAAATGAATGTTTCGGCGAAGTTTTTCTTTTTGAATATGTTCCGCCTTCAGAAACACACTCGTCCTAGCCGGGCTTTTATAGTTTGTGATTATGCCGCTGGATGGAGACACTTATGTCCTACCAGCAGAATGCTTACGTACTTCTCTAACTGTCTTTGCTGCCTGTGTCATTGTGCTTATCAGCTTATCTCGTACTGACGAAGCTTAATAGGCAGGTCAAGTTGAGGGGGCAATACACCTCAAGCTCTTTTTCTGTTTTGTGCCTCAAGCCACGTCACACGTCACGACTCCAGACAGACAAAAAATTGAAAATTGTCTGGTTAAATGAAGGTTTCGGCGAAGTTTTTCTTTTTGAATATCTTCCGCCAAAAAAAATATTCCAGGATTAAATACGTCCTAACCAAAAATGAATCTAAAAATAATCTATATAATATATTTATAATCTATAATTATCTATATAATATATTTATAGATTATTCTTTGTGTCATTTTTGGTGATCTCGGAATATTTGTTCCCTTATTCTGGGACTATTCTGCGATTATTATTTGAATATTTTATAATTATTCTTGTATTATCTTGTGGATTATTCTTGGAATAAGTTTAGGAATATTCTCTAGATATAGAAAAGTGTGTACTTTTCGATATTCTACAAATATTCCCAAAATTTATCTATATAATATTCCAATCTTCCTTCAGAATAATTTAGGTATATTCTAGGAATAGGTTTGTGCTATCTGGGATTATCTGTCCAACTCTGAAATATGGACACTGATAAGAAAATTCAACAATATAATTATCGTTGTTTAGAAAGACAACTTACCTGCTGATATCTATGATAAATTTTATTAATAAGATGACTTTTTAGATTACTAAAGTATTTGAAGGAGATGCCGAAAACAACTACTCCACGGGCAATGCGTGGAGTAATATAAAAGTAGGTACATTATAAAGACCCGAAAAGGCACTAGGGGCAATAGGCAGAGGGGCACTACGGCGTATTTCGCACCACTACCTATTAACATTCACGATGCCCCTTAAACAATAATGTCGCAACACCATTCATCGAATCCATGGCACTCTGACGAGATCATAATAAGCGCGAAACTGGTCAGTGTCTGGTGGTTAGTCTCGATGAAGGATGTAGGGGCAACCATGGCGATGCCGGAGCAATAATGCAACGCCAGTTAGGGCACATTGCCCTAAGAGTACCTACTTTTGTTTTCAGCAGCTCCCTCAAATAAATAAGTAGGATTGTCTTCCTCAAAGACAATAGACGTCACTGCTGTAATGGCACCTGAGGAAAAGCAGGTCGCTATATGTCTGTCAATTTGACAATAATCGTCAGACGGATAGTAGCAAAGACTCAAAGAGGGCACTTCGGTGTGTTTCTCACTACTACTATTATTAGATTAGATCAGTGTATATATATATATATACAGGGTCCTGCACATAAGCTCCCGTCTTTTAATTGTAGCTCATGAACTGGTGCCTTTATAAATTTCGTTCAAATTTGACTGCAAACTATTCGTAGACAGGCACATTTTGAAAATATTTTCAAATATACAGGTTGCTCCTAAAACGTGTACCATAGTAAAGTTATGTTTTTAAAATGGAACATACTATATATTTTTGCATTTTTGGATTCTGCATGCAAATTTAGTGTCAGTTTGTGTTATATTCCCTATATCAAAACTTAGCCGTTTCGAAGGTATTCCATATTTTATATAAAAAATTATAGTTGTTACAACTATTTCAAAGTTACATATCTTATACAATTCAACAGCGTTTATTTTAATTTTTATATGTAAGAAAGTTTAGGCATTGGTCTTTCTGAAAATAGCTAACGGAAGTCTGTAATGCATACAGAGTGTTTAATATTTACTGAGCAATACGTCAATTTTGAAAGATGCAAAACTTATTTATTTAAAATGGCACACCCAGTATATTATTCTACAGTTGAAAGTACCATTCAATTCTGAATTGAATGATATAGTATTGTCCTATACCTATCTCTTAAGGTGCTCAAGATATAATCAATTTTATAGTAAAGTGCTCGAAAATTTAAGTTACCCCACTTCAAAGTGGTCTTCGAATAAAATAAAACAACTAGAAACATTTCAAATTTATTGTCACTTGCTTTGAGTCTTATTTATGGCTATGATTAAATACAAAATGTAAAAAATTATCAACAATTATCAATTAACATCAATATTAAATAATTATTCACAGAGTCACAGAATCTACCATCTTATAATAAATTTTCAAAATGATGGCCATTCTCTTGAATTGCTGAGAGCAATTGAAGAGATCATTGAGAGGTTGAGAGACACAATTGAATTCTATTTTGAAATGATGTGTCTACTTTACGCAGCATTTCAGGTATAATTGTTTGAAATGGATTTCTTATTCTCTGTTGCATATCTTCTCTTGTTGTGGGCACTTCTGTGTATACTTGGTCCTTTACATAACCCCATAAAAGAAATCTAATTTTGTTAGGTCTGGCGATCTAGGAGGCCATTCTATTGGTGCTCCCTCCCAATCCACCTATTAGGGAAATTATCATTCAGGTGGTTTCTGACGTCTAATAAATAGTGGGCCGGTGCCCCATTTTGCTGTAATCACATTATATCTCTAACTGCAATTGGTACATTTTGTAACAAATTCGGTAAAACATTACCTAAAAAATTCAGATATAGCAATCCGTTAAGATGCTGATTAAAAAAATACGGACCAATTACTTGCCTTCCAATTATCCCAAATTTGTAATTAACTTAAATTGTCGACACCAAGATTGACAGCAAACAAATTTGACAAGTTATTTTGTTGTCTTTACCAGGTGACGCGATTTATTCTTATAACATACCTAAATTCAAAAATACTTAAATTTTGTAAATGGACATCCCCATTTTTTTTTATTTTAATATTATGGTTGGTTTATCATGTCAGATGACTTTAATGAGCAATGAAATAACTAATTACGATATAAGTACTAATTTAACTAAAAATATTAAAATATCTTGGAACAGAATTAGAGTTAGATTTGGGGAAGCCTGATGAAATTTCCCTCTCTGTTGAAGTATTCCATTTAAAATAACAAAGTTTTATGTAACCTCCGAAATGCGGAAATGCCATGAGGATGTCAATATTTTATTTGAAGATAGCTTACTTGGAAACCCTAGTGTCCGAAATTTCAGTTTATATAGTAATAGTAGTAGTTTCAGTAGATATAGGGAAGCCTGATGAAATTTCCCTCTCTGATGAAGTATCCCACTTAAAAAAACAAAGTTGCATTAACTTCCGGTATAACTTGGAAACCCTAGAGTCAGTACTTTAAGTCTTGATTAAAATTGACAATTAGTTAAAGCCGGTTAAACTTTAATCACCTAATAGAAACTACTACTGTATTTTGAGCTACATTTATTAGAACATTAATTTTGGCGGGCCATTACTGGGAACTAGCAATATTAGCATAGTTGGGCTCATAAATATAGTAAAAAGAGATGAAAACATAAATTTTTTTATGTAGTGAAGTGAAGTAAAAATTAAAAAGCTTTGATTAGTGAAGACATTCTAACCTCAATGTTTTGTGTTTGTTCATTCTTCTCCATCCAGATAATAAGCTTAATTTTTGATTATAAATATTTACCAAATGGCTGAAGGGAAGACAAAATATCTTAATAAGAATCACATATTCATGTTCTTTTTTTATAGGAAAAAGAAATCATGGGGTAAATTTACCTTCTTAGAAAATAAATATAAATAAATACCCCCAAAAAAACTCTATTAACAGTCAGTTTTTGTAGCCGAAATCGATTAAAAAACTCTTTGTTTTTCCTATTGTTCAAATTATCAAAAATATCTGACTGTATATGCTCGTTGATTAACAAATTGGACTAATTGCTCATCATCAACTTCAAAAATATCTTCTAGATGTATGTCCATTTAAAAAAACAACAATCTCAAAATAAAACAATTTTTAAATATCCTGCCAAATTTGAATTTCCGAATGTCGTTCGGTGAAATTCAAATTTTGATTTACCAAACGATTGGTTTTAACGGTGACTGAATGGATTGTTAAGTTAACATCAATGTCGGCCATATTTAACCAGTCGTTAGCAACTAATCAAGGAAAAAGTACAAAATCTGCCGATTAATTTTTAATCACCACATATTTTATTTAGGTAATCAAAACTCAAAGTACCAGTCCCTAGAGTCCAAATTTCCAGTTTTTAAATGAAGTTATCATTGACAACAGTGGCGGCTCGTGAATTTTTCTTTAGGAGAGGCATAGATAAATCAATGGTGGCTGGTGAAATTCAGGTGGGTACGACGGGACCACGAAAAAAAAATTTTCATTTTTCAAGGTCAAACGCCCTAAAATTAGAAATTCCCAGAGGAAAAATATTTGCTTAAAGAAATAGGTTTCGTTGGACAAATATCCCCTTTTTGATGCCATTGCCAGAAATCTAGACAAAAATTATTTAAATAATATTAAAATAGGTAATAATAAATAAAAAGTAATATTTAATACCTATTTGATTATCAAAAAATTATACATAGTATGCAAACGTCTTCAATCTTCATCCGTACATGCTTATTTTCCCGCAAATTTCTAAGAGGGAAAGGATGCGACTAGTGGGCGGTCTTGCTTCCACTTGCCTCTAGCTTTGTTCAAAAAGCACGTGTTCAGATCTCACACGCATGCGCAAATAATTCATTTATCCGAAAACATCGGTTCAAAGGAGGCATCTCATACTTATGCCCCGGTCGGCCACACTCGGCCGCAGCCGCCTTAAAGGCGAAAGACGGCTGTTGTGACTCGTCGGCTTACCAGCGCTACCCGCGCTACAAACCAAATAGTTAGCAGACCATGGTAATTTTTGCCGAGGCGCCCAAGAATAACCATAGATGGCGTTGGGTCGTTTGTGATTGGAAATAATTTCAAATAATAGTACGGGAACACAAGCATTTACATTTTACATTATTATTTATTATATTAGTGGATATTATTAATATATTTATTAGTTGTTAGTAAATATTATGTATTTAAAAATTGGAATTCTTTGTAATTTTTACTGGGGAGGCACTGCCTCCCCTGACGAGCCGCCACTGATTGACAAGCTTTTGTCAATCACCTATTCAATAAACAATACATCTTACTACACACACAACCTGTCAACTGTTTCTGACTTGCTTCTAATGACAAGATTCAAATAAACAATCAATTTGTAAATGGCCCCACAGCCCCTAATTTTCTTAGTCCGGCTTCAACCATCACCCACATCAACCTACTTATGAGAGAGAAAATTGTATTAAATTTTCTTATCTAATATTAGTAAGGGATAATTAAAAAAGTAGGTATTTTTACATAGTTTATTAGATATAATGTATATACTTCCACCTGATTATAATACATTCGTGATTAATGTAATCAGCATAAATAGTAGTAATTAATCACATGTGCAACATGACCTATTTAAAAATGATTGCCAGATATGACTTAAATAAATAAAACTTGACTAAGTAGGCAAACATACATAGAACAGTTGGATAAATAAATACAACTACAAAACAACCATAAAGTGATCTATAAATAGATATTAAATAGTAGGCGTATAATAATAAGAATAATTTTTTAGAATATTAAGTATTCCATTAATCAACAATACATTATACAATATTATTACTAGATTCTAGAGGTAAGGATTAATTGTATGAACTTTGTAGTCACGTTCATTCATCAGAAACTAATTTATTGATTTTAAAAATATCTCCCTTATAACACATTATTCAACACCAATAAAAAATAACGATTAACTTTAACTACAGACATAATATTGTTGAGCTAAAAGTCTTCTGATTTGGAAAAACTTAATTTTAATATAATACTTATTTATAGAACACCTGAATTAGTACACAGCCTATACTATAAATATTGCATGTATCTTGGTAAAAAGCAGATTTAACAAAAACTGTTAAATATTTACTGGTAATAGAGCCATCTTAATTTAATAAAACCTAATTAATCATATATAGCATAATATAAAAATGTTCAGTTTTGCTTCATGTTTATACATTTAAATTTTTAGTGCGTACGAGTTTAACAGTCCATTTCACAAGTAGGTATTTACCATGGTTTTAAAATAAATTATGTGTTGTTCAGTTTTGCCATCAAGACTTTTTCCTTTAGAAGATTGGAATGTTACATAATAGTAACATACACAACTGAACAATCACTAGACGACTACTTGACAAACCAGTCAGTATATATATATATATATATATATATATATATATATATATATATATATATATATATATATATATATATATATATATATATATGTATGTATATTAGGGATGGCGACGGGTACCCGGGTACCCGATAACGAGTCGCTACCCGGTTCCCATTTTATAACCCGTTAAAAACCCGATGATCCGGTAAATACCCGATATCCCTCTAAGCACCTGGACTCGGTCGCCCTCTATGTCACTCTTATTCATATAACACCTTGTTTTTTTTTGCGGTTTTGCGTCGGCGCAGGTTTGGTGATATATAAAATATGATATGAATTGGAAAATATTTGCTATGTTGAATGCTATGGGTTGATATCGCGTAATAGATAAATAGCGGGTAACGGGTAAATAACGGGTAACGGCTAATTAACGGGTATACCGGGTTATTAACGGGTAGCGGGTAATTATAGGGTAGCGGGTAAATACCGGGTATTGAAAACGGGTACCCGAGTAGTAAAATTAACGGGTATCGGTATCCCTAATATACATACAAAAAGGAATGAAGTATGGAAATTCTCTGAAGTTTCAATCTGCCTACTTCTCAAATAAAGCTATATAATGCAAGTTCCGGGTGCGGTATTTATTGTGATGGTAGATGGGGGTGGAAGAAAAGGAAGACCTGCGCTGTGGTCACTGGATTGTGAATACACGTTGAGTGCGACTACTGTAGGACTATTAATAGGGTTGCGTTTTTAGGGTGGTTAGAGGTTTCTATGTTACTGGAAGTCGGAGACCAGAGTCCCTTCTGTTTAGACAATTGGGACACTTCTCGATTTCAATAAATAAAATTCTCTATACTCTATTTGTAACCTCAATCATAGAATCATCAGTGAAGACTATTGAAATTGAGAAGCGTCCCAATTGTATAAACAAGAGGGACGTACTCTGACTTTCAGCAGTATGGAAACCTCCAATATTCACCTTAAAACAATCCTCCAACATCCCTAATCTCTAGCGCCGGACCTTCCTCTTTCTCCACCTTACACTACACCACAATAAATACTGAACCGGAACCTCGCATCAGATAATTTATTTGAGGAGTAGACAGATTGATGATTAAGATAACTTCCATACTTTATTCCTTTTTTTTATCTTCCAAATGGCTCCAAAATAGGAGCTGAAATGTCAAGATATTAATAATCTTCAACATGGGAATCTCACACACACACATACACACTATATAACTATAAATATATATATATATATATATATATATATATCTGTACCCTAGAGCCAAAGTGTATTAAGTCCATTTTTCTATAAATCGTATTTTTCGTATTTCCAGCCTAAAATTTGATATTCTTTGTTATTGTAAAGTATATTACGTCCTAATTTAACTGTTAGGACATAATATACTTTACATTAACAAAGAATATCAAATTTTAGGCGGGAAATACGAAAAATAAATTTTTAGAAAAATGGACTTAATACACTTTGGCTCTAGGGTACAGATATATATATATATATATATATACAGATAAAAAATTAATACCATATTATACATAAAATAAATTAATATATACAATGCTTTTGTGAAAAACCATACTAAGTTCACTTACTCAAATGAAATCAATGTTTATAAATTAAATAAGTGATCTTAAAATCATGATATTGGTCATTGTCTCCACTCCTGTTCCTGTTACCATTTGGAGCATTAGGCACACTAGCGGATCTCACATAATTAATATGCCACTTGTCTAATTTATATACGTTGAGCAAAATCTACTATCTGACATCCACTTTACAGGAAGGTAACAGGCTGTAAATATACCTATCTCAACCATAGTTGCCTGGTTTATTTTTAATCAAGTCATCTTAGATGTGGAAGTGGAATAGACTTTCTGAGAAAATTTACATGGTAAATGGCAATGAAATTTATTGAGATATACATAATATTTAATAAATTTATATAATCTTAAATTTGTTAAATATTATAAAGAAATATATAATAAATGTTACGTGTATAGTATCTTTAACTTGTGTTTTACTTGTTATTGGTATTATTAACACATATATTTTTACTTTTAAACTTATAAAATGAATTAAGTAACATTTAAGTAATTTGTATGCAATTTAGTAGTATTCAGTTTATAACCTAACAGATTGGATATGATAAAATTAATGCAACAAAAAGGAATATGGCAATGTTTTTTCCTAATGTGTTAGAAAGTTAATATCAATGTGACTATTTAAAATTCAAAGAGTATGGACCACTCAAAAATGTTTTCAGTTGCTAGGAAGTTAGTATATACAGGGTGTTTCACTTAGTATATCTTTCTTCGATAAGGCTGCCAATAGACGGAAAAAGTAATTTATACTAAATAGGCTTTTATAACTAGAAATTATTTTACATTGTACAGGGTGTTTCTGATTACAGGCCTCATGATTTTAACACATATTTAAGATAAATAAAAACTATATGTAAAAAATAAATATCCACGAGAAAGATAAAATGAGACAGACATAATATATACCTTTTTTACCTAGGTATATAATTAAAACAATATTAATAGACATGGTAAGTTTTCAGTTGGATAATTCTTCTGTAACTCTATAGGTTGTTGAGACATATTCTTTATCAAAGTTGTGTGTCTTTAGGTGTCATTTAAAAATATTGATGAGTATATAGGATAACAACAAATTATAACTTCAAAATGCAGGTTTTCCTCATTCATGCACTAAATATGGTTAGTTAGTTTACCAATGATGAAGGGGCCAATACAGTCTACATAATAATATGACATCCCTCCTCAGACAAGCCTCTGACTTTCAAGCTAATAATTGTGATTAGAATGAATATGATGAGTTGAACAGAATTAAAAATGTCGTGATTGAAGTGTGTGACCATAATTTTATTAAAATAATAACTATTCGACATTTAATAAATATTTAAAGTGTTTTATTATTTTCTTGAATGGCAAACAAAAAAACTTTTTTCGCCATTGTGATGGAGAACTAACATCTAACACTCATCACTCAAAATCACTTATTTTTTAACATTTTTAGAAAAAAAATTGTGAACGATACATTTATGACATTTAACCAGACTTCAGATATTAAATGAGATAATAAAAACTATCTTAAAGGACTATGTTCAAGGAGTGGTAAAAAGAGTGTAGTACAATGGATCACAACATTCTTTCAATACTGAAATTTAAGGGATAAAGACTATTTGCTCCATTATTGGCCCAGAATGGGGTTAAGTAATAGAGCAACAAAAACAAACTGTTTAATGCATTTTCATGGTGCCAATTAAAATTAAGACGCAAAAATCTTCACCGACTGTATGCTGGCTATATACAATATTATGTGTAAAAAGATCAAAATTAATATTTTATTATTTACAGGTATAGCTTATTTACAAAAATAATGTAAAGTGTAAAATACATTAAATTGAAGTTAATTAAAAAATGATAACAAAAATATATTTTTTACATATTTTTTTTACACTCTCATAATAAATTGGTAAGTAGTTAATGACATATTTACTTCAATCAGAGACGTATAGAATCTACAAAGACGTTTCACCTTTATGGGCGACATGAAGCCGAAAAGTTACTGGCCATTCGTAGATGGCTCTGCTGGAATTTTACCAGCAGCGCTTGCAGGAGTGTCCATTGGAACTAAATTGGACATTCTCCACAATTGTTTCCACCGTTTAATACCAGATGTCGCTAAATAAGGTTGACTGCACATGTATAGGTGCTGTCGCTGTTGCCGGATTTATTATATTCATAACTGGTGTGAAATATTATTTGTGAATATGTTTTCTTACAGTTGTCTACCAAATACTTCGCATTTGATATACTTACATTATAAAAATCAAATTACAATAATACCAATTTAAAACATTCAATAAATGAAAGTTTTGCAAATGTAGTCTACAAAAGTCTAATTTTTATGCGTGTCATTAGTAACACATTTGATTATTTCATGGCGTGTCACCCGAGCGTCCCAGGTTCGATCCGTAGTCGATAACGATTTTTTTCTTAAGAATTCGTGCCATATGGACGTGATGCATACACATTGTCTAAAAATTATGTACTCAATATCTCCACAATCTGCAAGTTTGGGACTTTTGTTGCTGTTTGTGGTGTTCGTATAACGAAGATATAAGGTTATAGGTATACATACTACTGTGCCTACTAAAAAAGTAGGTATTTAAATTACATTACATTACATTAATATTGCATAAAGTATATGGAAATATCTCGAACTATATAAATTTGTAATTTGTGTAAACACAATGAAGGGTTGATGTGTTTATACTAAAACACTGATTACACTGGGTTAGTTGCATAGGTATAATAGTTTTAAAGAATGTGTAAAAAATTACACCGTTAAAGATCGTAGAATGTTTGAACTGTTGGTGTTTTATTTAGGCTTCTGTATCTTAACAATCTCGTTTATTTTTTATAGCTTTTTTTTAGGTAATAACCAAAGTGTAGGTATATATGCTTTGTAACTAACTAACTAAAATGTCACTATTTTATAGAGGATAATTTTAGTCGCTGAAATAGAATTTTAGAACGTTGTTATGGAGTCCAATTTTACAAAATTCTTGTTTTTCGAATAAGTTCCCTTGGTGCAGCGAGGTAGGTACAGGTAGGTATTCGTCGCTGTTAATAGCTAATTTTTATATCGGTTGATATTCCAAAGTTTGCTTGCTTGCTCCTCTCCGTGGGAACTTTTATTTTTCGAGATCATAATCGTGCCGCCGCGATCGGCCATCTACGTTCGACAGTAAAATCTCCTCGTTACGAGGGACATTACAAAGATAGTTTGGTTTCGCGCCGAGAATATTTGATTACTGACTGGGGTTTTCCAAAAGTGCAGCATTAAATTATATAAATTGAAATTATTCAATGGGTAGGAAGGACTATGTTCAAAAATACATCATACTAATTATTTATGTTTAAATTGTGCCTTAGTAAAAGATGAAACACTTTTGGAAACTGGTGTCTATACCGAGCGGCTAAAAGTTTCTAAGTATCCTATTAGATTATTTCAGAGACCGAGACCACTTGGAATTAAATTTTGAAATTGGTAATAATATAATGACGTCCCTGTAGCTCTTCCGGTTACACCGAAAGTTGGCGTCAACTTTGTTATTTACAATGGAACATCGCAGTTTATTAACTTGAGTGAAGTTACCCATAAAAGTTAGCCATAGAAATTACTATCTGTAGCGGTGAAATAAAAATAATTCTAGTGCCGTTCCCGGTCCCGGACAAGTCATTCTGACTATATAGGACGACAAAGGGCACTTCCCTTGACCACCCAGCATAATTTTTTTTTCAAAATTTCCCTTAAATAATTGTTCACAGACTTAGCCATAGAAATTACTATACTGGTCGATAAAATAAAAAAAATTCTAGTGCTGCCCCCGGTCCCGGACAAATCGTTCCAACTATATAGGACGATAAAGGGTACCTCCCTTGACCACCCAGCATAATTTTTTTTCAAAATTTCCCATAAATAATTGCTCACAGACTTAGCCATAGAAATTGATATCTCGATCGGTACAATAAAAAAATTCTAGTGCCGCCCCCGGTCCCGGACAAGTCGTTCTGACTATATAGGACGATAAAGGGCACTTCCCTTGACCACCCAGCATAATTTTTTTTTCGAAATTTCTCATGAATAATTGTTCACAGACTTAGCCATAGAAATTACTTTACTGGTCGATAAAATAAAAAAATTCTAGTGCCGCTCCCGGTCCCGGACAAGTCGTTCTGACTATATAGGACGACAAAGGGCACTTCCCTTGACCACCCAGCATGATTTTTTTTCAAAATTTCCCATAATTAATTGTTTATAGACTTAGCCATAGAAATTGATATCTCGATCGGAACAATAAAAAAAATTCTACTGCCGCCTTCGGTCCCGGACAAGTCATTCTGACTATATAGGACGATAAAAAACACTTCCTTTGACCACCCAGCATAATATTTTTTTCAAAATTTCCCATAATTAATTGTTTACAGACTTACCCATAGAAATTGATATCTCGATTGGTTCAATAAAAAAAATTGTAGTCCCGCCCCCAGTCCCGGACAAGTCTTTCTGACTATATAGGACGACAATGGGCACTTCCCTTGACCACCTAGCATAATTTTTTTTTTTCAAAATTTCAGAATGACGTCCGGGACCGGGGGCGACAGTAGAATTTTTTTTATTGTTCCGATCGAGATATCAATTTCTATGGCTAAGTCTATAAACAATTAATTATGGGAAATTTTGAAAAAAAAATCATGCTGGGAGGTCAAGGGAAGTGCCCTTTGTCGTCCTATATAGTCAGAACGACTTGTCCGGGACTGGGGGCGGGACTACAATTTTTTTTATTGAACCGATCAAGATATCAATTTCTATGGCCAAGTCTGTAAACAATTAATTATGGGAAATTTTGAAAAAAAATATGCTGGGTGGTCAAGGGAAGTGTCCTTTGTCGTCCTATATAGTCAGAATGACTTGTCCGGGACCGGGAACGGCACTAGAATTATTTTTATTTCACCGCTATAGATAGTAATTTCTATGGCTAACTTTTATGGGTAACTTCACTCAAGTAGTTTATTATCGCATTTTTGGATTTTAGTGTTACTTTTATCAAGTTTCCCTATTCCTAAAGTTAACCATTTTCGATATATTTTATTTTTTTTTATATGTATATATTTTATAGTTTAAAACCCCGTGTTTTTTATATTAAGAAAGATAGAGCGGTCATAATCACAGAGGAGTTAGTTAAATTCATAAGCTTTCTAATCACATCTTCAGGGTTGGTGGTTGCTTACAGGGTGGTAAAAATTTAATACCATATTAGCTCAACTGCAAGCCATAAAAACTTGAATTTTTACATGGGACACCCTGTATATTATGGCATTTTTGGATTCTACACTTTCGGTCACTTTCGGTCGGTATTACGCTCACTTTCATCAAGTTTACCTGTTTTCGAAAAATCGAAAATCCTAACTTAAAACCCTGTGTTGTTTATATCAAGAACGATATAGAACGACAATATTCACAAGTGAGAGAGTTAAATCCATAAGCTGCATAAGCTTTCTAATCATACGATCAAGGTTATTGATGGATGCATGGATTGATGGATTGAATAATATACAGGGTGTTCCACTTAAAATTACAAAATTGACGTCAACTTCCGGTATAACCGGAAGAGCTGCAGGGACGCAATTATTTCATTTAAAGAGAGCATCCCCAAAAAACCTCAGAATACCAAATTTTAAAAATTAAATCCAAGTGGCCTCTGAAATAATCTGAATACCATTCATCTATACTATTATTAAGAAAAATTACAAATGTTGTAATTTTGAATGGTTTGTATTAACTTTGCTGGATGCTGTCCCGGTTTTTATATTTTGCTTAACAAATTTTAATGTAAAATAAATAGAGGTTCTGATATAAAAATTAATAAAATAGCCCAAAGGAAAGTTTTTACCTTGAGGTATTACTAAAAGTTATATTTAAGAAATGATTTTTTAGTGTTTTTCCAATATTTTCGTGGCAAACTAATTCCTCAAATTTACTAACACAAATGTCTTCTCATACTACGACCAATTATCCACGATGTTTCTAAATGGTACAATTAATACCCCTGATTTTGTGCTACTATAGGATAAGATTACAGAACGTGGCTTCTCTATTTGCTAAAATTGCTACAAATTTCACAGGAATGTTGTAACACATTTTCTTAAAAAGTATTCGGTTACCAATATTGCGAGGGACAGCAACCCTCACTATAATCTACCACAGGCATTTTTACAAAAAATAAAATAAAATAAAACATAAATATATAATCACTTGTTTTTCTCATTCTATATCAATCGCACCCAACACTTTACAGGTCGAGCGTGAGCTCCTGTGTAAGTAAACGTTTGAGTGCCGAACGGTACCCGAGTGGGGTAACTTATTTTATTCTTATATAACTAATATAACACTTTTTTTAATCTTCAGTCACTACCTATATACACTATACTAACGTGCATTTTTTATATGATTATTAAAAAAACTATACATTTTTATAGTTTTTATTTGAGCCGTGACTATTTATTGCTATTTATTTATAGCCGCAGTTGAATATTTATTCTATGAGGGCCACTATATTAGAACAAATAATTAGTAAAATTCGAGAATATTTATGTATTTGATCTTATTATAGTTATTCGTACATAATAAGAAAAGCTTATCTTTATATCCAAGAAATTTTAATAATTTCATTTTAATGGGCGGCTCATCAAAGTAAATTTTTTCAATAAACATGTAGGTACCTATAACTGTATCAGATAGGGTCACCCATAGATTTATAAGTTATAAGACATGGGGTCACCGCATGTAACTAACTGTACTAACCTTCCGCACACGCAAAAAAGACTCGCGGCAAGGCAAAGACAATCATTCATCTATATTTGGTACAGGTTTGGTAAACCGGAACTTTTAGTCCTCCCTCACATTTTTTAATATAACCTTTTGTATAGGATGCCGTACAAAAATGAAGCATTAGTTTTGAGGTTTTAGGTTATATAGATACTTTTTTCTTAGGTACCAGTTTTGCAATACACATTTATTTAATCCCAATATTATTTGTTAACTGTACATATGGAGATATTGTAACTGTGTCCAATTTTATAAATTTTTTTGGATTTTTCTAATATTACGAGTAGGTACCTACTACCTACTATGATGGTTTTAATAATAGCAGCGAGGTATAAATAGTGTAGTAAGTAGGTACCTAATAAGGTCTACTTTTATTTATTACATTATTGAATTCATTTATGTACACGGCATGCATAAGATATATACAAATTTCTTTTTTATAATGTAGTAAATATTTTACCCGAAATAGTAAGTTTAAAACAGCGTAGGGAGGTAGCTCAGTTGTAAGAGCATTACCTGTTATGCGGAAGGTCCCGAGTTCGATCCTCGGATGCCGTTTAACGCCAAAGCACTTTTTATTCTACCAGAATATTAAATAAATACAATAATAAAATTATTAACGTAGGAGAATTTATACTTCCGTGTAAAATTATTAAAATGATGTTTATGTTAAATCCATAGCGTTCGTTAGGTTACGTCTGACAACACTGCACTATTCTCTTAAACGTGTACGCTTGAAAAATTAAATTCCTGTATGGCAATGCGAAGCGATAGTAGAATCCTACACATGTAATCTACTGGTACTGTGGGGGCGCAACTTGCCGGGTTGAAATTACTCGATTTTGATTGGCTAATTGTCATCTCGTATATATGGTTGCATAAAATCAGGAAAAAGTCTATACTTCAAAAAAATACATTAGGTGAACGGTCTTTGTAGATGTATAAGTCTCTGCTTCAATGAAAGTGGGGTTAATTGCGGGACCTGTCCAGGTCGAGCTTCCCAAAGTTGCAAGCAAGTGTTGCAGTGAAAGTTAAAACAATAAAGGAAATTTTGGCGGCTCTCTCTGTACCTAGAGTAAATAAAACACCCTGTAGAATGCACAGTAATTTTATATTACAAAGCTTTTCTAATGAAACTCTTTTTGAGTTGTAACCATTAACGCGTGTGAAGAGAGAATTATTAAATGTAGGCCCTCTATTTTATATAAAGTATGTATAACTAAACTTATTTAATGTGCCAAATGCAGACATAACTAGCAAGCTGCTGTTACTTTTTGTTATTTTATACACCATCGTAAATAAAGTAAATGTATACCAAATTGTCAATTGTATAATACATATTTTGTTAAGTAGAATCACACAATACACAGTTTATTGAATGGATATGCGATTTTCTGTCATTATCAGATTTGAGCGAGAAATGTGGTTATAGAGAATATTTCCAAATGTATATTTATGACCAATTCTACTTAACTAAGTATGTTACCATATTTTACAATTTTAAATAGATAAAATGTAAACAAAACATAATTTAAAAAATTCAGTACCATGATAGCTCAAAAACTTTTACCTTTACAAATATAAAAACTATTCATATATATTTAGGTATATCCAGTTACCAATGTTTCAAAGATATTAAGTTAAATGTTGTATCCCTTTAATTTCTTTGTAACACTGTCAAATACTATTTATATATTTTTTGTTATATAATTATATTAAGCTTAAATAAATAATGACTAAAATTACTTTAATATTTTTTTAGTCTTGTTGCATTTTCAAACAAATGCACACAAATAAAATATATCAACTCATAACATTGATATACCAATCACACACAGTATGATTAAGTAGATGACATTTCACCAACATTATTTGAGGTGCAGAAAGATAATACGGATTTTAAGGATATAATAATTGTATACATATATAGTTTATACAATGACATAATATATAATATACCCAGATTTAACATTTCTTTTTTTTTTATTTAAAATCATTCTTGTTTTCATAGCTATATTACAGAAAAAAACAGAAATGCTTCCCTATTAAAATCTACACCTCATTTTCCAATAAAACTGGAATAACTAACTGTCAAATTCATTAAAATTGAAATGCATCATTAATTTGTATTTAATGTGAATAAGAATGTCCGATGAACATTTTCTTTAATATTTAGATCATTTTTGAAATGACAATATTCTCTACTCATCTATGACTATATTGCCATCTTAAGAACTGTATTGCACAAACTTGTTATATAATAAAAATATATTTCTGCATTTAATGTCACATTTATGTTCATGTTTTAGAAAAGGCATATTTATAAAAATGAAAAATTTAATATAAAAATATTTTTTGAACTAAAAATTTTTAAATCTAAATATTAGGTAGGTTTGTTATTGGCAATTATTCTAATGAACTGTGTTATCTAATTTCTAATTGTATTGGTTTATAATAATTTAGTTTATTAATTTTCTTTTCAAAGTACTTTTCAAACAGAAATAGTACTTATGAAGTGAATTGGCTAATGAAAATATAATCAAATAGTAAAGTTAGTTTCTAAAATAAGCATATATTCGTAATAGATGATTTTTTACTTCCTATATATCTATATGTATACTTCCTATGAAACAAGAAATTGTGAGTAATATGCTGTACTTCATTCAAATACAAAGGACACAAAACAAAAGTGTAATTTGTGAGTGGGTTATTGTTATATAAATATATCTCCATTTGCTTTTTTAGTTCTTGATACATGTTTAATTGTTTTAGTGATAACTTTTAATTAAAATATTTAAAGACAAGGGACTTGCGTTTCTTCGATTTTCCCATGAAATAAAACTAAACTTATTATCTTGTACAATTTTTGATTTTTTTAAACTATTATTATGCAATATGTACTAATTTTGAATGAATTAATTTCTCTGAATGTTTTTGTAAAAATGGAACAACTGTGATTATTTATGATAGTTCTGGTGTTTAAACACAGCTCATGTGCTTTTTCAAACTCTTTATGCCAGCTACTTATTAGGATTTCTAAAAGAGAACCGTGGTAAAACATGTATTGATGGTGTTTGGCATGAACTAAAGAATAATGGCAAATATGAAAAAAAAACATTAAAAATGTTAACTTGCATACATTCCTTTGGATGCAAACGGTGCACCTGAGTACAGAAATAACTTGAAGTCGAACACAAATAACTTGCCTAAATTGAATTGAGTTCCCGGAAGCCAAATATATAAACTGTTTACCACAGGATTATTTTATCTGCTACTGTACCATACTAAAATATAATCCTAATATTTTAAAATACATACATACATACATACATACATATATATATATATATATATATATATATATATATATATATATATATATATATATATATATATATATATATATATATATATATATATATATATATATATGGATGTACACCTTCAGAATAATTTTGGCAACCTAAAAATATTTCAAAAAAATAAAAGTTCCAAAATTATGTTACTTAGTCAAAATCAGTATATATCTCTTATTAGCAAGGTCAGAGATTATCTTTTGAAACTAACAGACCTGTTGAAGCGCAGGGCTTACTTCTTCATTTGGGCGAATCTTCTCCACTCCATTCTTCCAATTCCTCTTGCAATCTCAATTCTAATTCTCGCATATCATTAGCAATATCAGCTTCATACATGGCTTCTTCTGAAGTGCCAACAGTAGGATTACCATTGTTGTAGTTACCCATTGCTTGACTTAGGGAATGTACTATTTTGTTCTGTAACACATAACAAAATTATTAATTACTTTAAAATCACATCATGTAATAAAATATGACTAAAATTTAACATTTTACACTTTTATCCTTCTCTTTTTTTGTATTGTCTCACAATTTTGAAAAAGTCAAGTAAAAAAATAAGCCCCTGTGTCAAAAGAATCGGTAATAATTTTGCATAACCAACATTAAAATTCTTATATACAAAAATGCACAAAATATGATATCAGAAATTCAAACCAACTAGGGATGCCGACGAGTACCCGGGTACTCGTTAACGACTCGCTACCCGGTTCCCATTTTAGGACCCGATAACCCGTTAAAAACAAGTAAAAAGTTGTGTTTTGTAATTATTAATTATCTGCATTTTCCTTGTGAAATTTTATTTTAGGTAAAATTAAATTTCAAAAAATATTTGACCGGGGTCTGATAGCCAAGTCATGCAAAAATATCCGTATAGGTAAATTACGTCATATGACATAGTTTAAAAGTTCCCTTGCTACAAAGAACTCTCGACCTATATAATTTTCACATATGAATATATTCACACGACTCTAGAGTCGTTCCTGAAATTTAAATCAGGGGTTTATTTTTATTTTATTTGAAATGTGGTAGAATAACTAAAACAAGGAAGAATATTATAATTCATCTAGAAAAATAAGGCACGAAAAGGGTTGTACATTTGTCTAGTAGAAGAAAAAACACTACAGAACCTCAATCACTCGCAAGCAATAAGGATGGTCTTACTAACCAACATACATGTTAGTCTTCTTTCACTGGATACACTATAGACTTAAACAGTACTATAAATACCCTGTGAGCATGAGATTTGGAAATAAGTCATAATCTGGGTAAAAAAATATTATTATTATTAGCCCTGCCCAAATAGTGCCATGTTAAGGCTAGTTCTTGCAGGCCTAAAAGTTCTAACCCTAAAACCCTGAACTAATAATTTAGAATATTTTCTAATGTAATTTGGCCTTGATAAGATTTTGCAAGAAACATAACAGTTATCATCTCTGGGGCAAACCTTGCAACCATTTTAATACCGCTCACTAGTTTGCCCGAACCAATTCTTATATGTACCGGGCGGCCAACTATGAGAGCCTGCCGGCGATATATCAGAAACGAATCATAACAGAGCTTTAGGGAAAAAAATGTAATTAGGAAAGTGGCCCTGAAAAATCGCTGCAAAATATTTTAGAGCTTCTAAAATGGCCGCTAGGGGGCGTAACGGACATGACTAAATAAGAAATTGGGATTTTCTATGTATTTTGCTGAATTAAGGGATATTGAAAATCCAAGCATTGCAATCCTCACATAATTTTGAATATTTTTTGTAATACACTTTTTGCTCTATCTTCAAAAATAAAGTGGTGGGGAGAAATTTTTTTTTAATGCTGATTACTACGATTATCCTCAAAGGAATTTAATAAACTTGGTCTCCTTACAAAGAGCTTTGCTCAGTCTGTCAACTGTATTTTAAGCTGTTTTTATTTGAATATTACCATTGTTTCTAGATGGCGCTATTTGAAAAGACTATGAAAATCGCAATGCAAATCTAAAGAAAATTAAATGAAATGGTGTGTTTATTTTTATAAGATAAAATAGAGAATTAGAAGCTTAAAATATCAGTGAAAACTACCACTTGATAACTTTTGTCTAACAGTAGATATTAACAAGTAAGCTGTAATAATAATAATAATAATAAACAATTTAACAATCCATACGTTTAAAAACCAAACAACATGAAAATATATTAGAAACATTAAATAAAGGGTGCAATTAGTGGTGGTCCTAGATGTTCAAAATGTCATATGGGGACCTGGCTGGCTAAGGAAATAGACTTCCACGTCCCATCCTCCTGTCAGGATATGTTTGATCTAAGAAAACCCGAACAATTGCACAGAAATGTGCCAGGCATCCAAAAAATCTCACGTAGAATTGCTAGAGGTACGTCTTCTAAAAAATGTGGCAATTCGTTTCTTAGAAAATTTAGATAACTCTCTCCATTAAGAGGTTCACTAAAAATAAAAGGCCCAATTATTTGGCTACCAACAATTCCGCACCATACGTTTAACAGACCAACAACCCTGATGTTGAACTTTTTGCATCTAGTGAGGATTCGTGTGAGATCAGTAATGCATATTATGCCATTACTATTAAACATAGCCTCATCTGACCACAAAGCACGTGAAAGTAATCCAGGATCCTATTCTATTACGATGTCTTCAATGACGATGTCTTCGTCAGCAACAGTTGCATTTTCATATATTTGAAGTAAACCGCTAACATGTCAAATACTTTTTCATTTGTAAGAATCATTTTTTGTTAACAAATTAATTAAAAAAGTCAAAAACAACACAAAACAACAAATTAAAACACAAATTTCATTTGAAACACTGTACTACACGAAACACATAAAAACTGTACCAAACACAATATTGACGCAACAATAAGTATTCTTGACATATTGTTTTGGCATTGTCTTGTTTCACAGCTTACTTGTTGTCAACAGCCACTTTGCAAATTCAATCGCCAAGATATGATATTGATAACTCACAATTTCACCTTTGTTTGTTAATATCTACCGTTAGACAAAGTTATCGAGTTGTGGTTTTCTAATTCTCTATTTTATGGTACAAAAATAAACATACCACTCCATTTAATTTTCTTTAGAAAAATTGCGATTTTTGTAGTGTTTTTCAAAAAGCGTCATCTAGGAGCATTGGTAATAATCAAATAAAAACATCTTAAAATGCAGCTGACAGACTGAGGAAAGCTCTATGTAACAAGACAAAATTTGTTAAATTCCTTTGAGGACAACCGGAGTAATCAATGTTAAAAAAAAAATTTCTGTAAGATCTCCCCACCACTTCATTTTTGAGGATAGAGGAAAAATGTATTACAAACAATATTCGAAATTATGTGAGGAATACAATCCATGCATTTTCAATATCACTTAATTCAGCAAAATACATAGAAAATTCCAATATCTTATTTAGTCATGTTTAGTATGACCCCTAGCGGCCATTTTAGAAGCTTGAAAATATTTTCCAGCGATTTTTCAGGGCCACTTTCCGTTTAAAATAATTTTCCTAAACCTGTGGAAAGATTTGTTTCTGATATATGGCCGGTAGACAGTCTTAGTTGGTACATAATAGACCATTTCACAAAAGGAATTTTAAAGACGAATGCAAAAATATGGACTTTATGGTAAATAATGGACCTGCTGGTAGAACTGCATTTATTTTCGATAAGAATTCCTAACTTACCAAACAGGCCTCTTTTTGTTTTTCTTGAATTCCCTGCTCGATCAGTTGAAGTTCTTGAGTCAGACGTTCACTCTCACTCAAATTTGTCACACCTTGTGCAGCTATTTTTAAGTCATTCAATTGTTTTTCTAAGTTACGCAACTGAATTTTAACTCTTTGAGATTCGGCTATAAGTTCTTTAGAAGGATCTTGTAGTCTTGAATGTAAAATAAGTTGAGGAGAACCTACAAACATAAAGTGGATACATATTTTAATGTTCCCAACGGTTTTCTTTTGTATAGCCGTTTCTTAAGTAAGATAAGTGTTAGGTTAGGTTAGGTTCAAAAGTGAGTGGGCCGAAAACCAGACCCTCCACTGCGACCATGTGGTCTATTGTGGCTCACACCTACTCATACCTACTTATATTTCACCCAACAGGTCCAGCCTCTTAATGAAGCTGATCACCTTATTGGGTGAGAACTTATTCAGATCTTCTGGCAGAAGTTGACCTTTGCCAAATAATGAGTATCTGATCCTTTCCTCAGCGGGCAGGTGCATAATATGTGTTCTGCCATTTCATCATCTTCTAAGCACAAGCGGCACTCAGCATTATCTGCTACGCCGAATTTGTACAGATGATATTTTAAACGACAGTGACCAATATATAAAGATAAGTGTTAAGTATTGGCAAGTAAATGAATTGTTTAATTTAAAAATTTTTGTTTTGGGAAAATATTGCGGTTGAGAAATAAGGGTATCAATACAAATAATTGTACGAATCTAGGTCATAATAAATCTCACTATTGCCTTGTACTAAGTTGGTTTAATAGCTCACCATAAGCTACATATCCATCAGTCATTCCATTTCCAGGAGGGCCCACTACACTGTGACCGCTAGGTATAGGCGCCTGATGAAAGTGACTATTATTATTGTAGAACCACGAAGCAACTGGGCTAGCTGATGATACTGGTCTTCTTACCTTTAATTTCATTATATTTAGATGATTTATTATAAATATAATTAAATAGAACTAAATCAAAATTTGGTTTAACTTAATATTTATGTTGTAAAATTGAAGGAATGAAGAATAATTACCAATGATGTGGAATCTCTATAGGGTGCAGACTGGTTGATACCATTATCCTTATGCATACGTGAAATGGGACCATATTTACTAATTGCCGGACAGTCATAAGGAACATAATCATCATCAGCAGCCAGGATAGAGTCTGATCGGACAAAAGTAGGACCCGAATTGATTTGCCCTGACCAAAAATTATATGGCGATGTAGGACTATCCAAATCGTGTTGTGACTCTTGCCTTGCAAGATTACTAGCTGTATTAGATATCTCAGTAGCGGCACTTTTTCCTACTACCTTTTCTAATTGTGATATCACTTCTTGCTTTCTTTGATGAAGTTCAGCAAGACTTTTTGTAGATGTTCGACTAGTTTTTTGTTGCTGATAACTCTGATGTTTCATCTAAAACATAATATAACTATATGAAGGACAAAGAGAAATTGAGTAATAAGTTTTCTAGTTGATAAAAAGCCTCCTTCAATAGGTCTAGATTCTAGATATACATGTCTAAATGACATATTGATACATGCACCATCTATATCTAGGAATAACATATATTGTATGAACATAAGCATAGGAACTCTTCTGACTCTACACACATCTCTCTGACGCTTAATTTTTTTTTATACTAATTGTATAGTTGCACCAAACATTTTAAACATCATGTTAGTAACTGCAAATAATTTTTTAAAAACTATCTTTCATCTAACTAATTTATTTGGGTTTGATTACATTTTAACAAAACTGTTAACTTTCTATGTACTGACAGTAAGAGTATGGCTTGTTAGACATAAATTTTCTACTATATTATCTTGATTATGAATTTTGTGTTGGACTTTGTGTAGAAAGTAAAAATTGATTAGGTACTTTGATATATACGTATATAAGGTAAGTATAAGGTAAGCGATAGTCATTAATTACTTTTTTCAATATAAAAGTTAGGATAAAAAAAGTGGTCCAAGGCGTCATATTCACTAAATCCAAGAGAATATTTGAGTGACAAATTGGCAGTCCCGTTTTATAAAGAGAATCCCTGTATGATGAAGAGCCACATCCTGCATAAGGTGGCCCTGCCTATGACTAAACCTGGCAGATCTAGACAAGGAAAGTCGATAAAGGAAGCTGTTAAAATATCTAACACCTGAGACTGGAGGAGAAGACCAATTGATTTAGAGGACCAAGAGAGAAGTTACCTTAATCCTCACCAAGAGAGGGGTTACGAAACCTTCTGAGCCAGAGGGAATGGCAAACGTTTTAAGTGGAACGTAACCCAGTGGAAGGTAAGGTTCAAAAACTCGTAATATAGACTGAGTGCCTTGATTGACTAGATAATACTTCTGGAAAGGTAATATCAATGTGTTCGGAGACAAGACCTAGAGCTTGTATCTGGAACAGAAACAATATTAAGTACTTTGTACTTGCAGGTTACTAGATCCCGGATGTTGTAGCTATCGAACTATCAATCCCGGTTGGAGGATAGTAGGATGAACATAATCACCTCCTCCATCTGAAGTGTGGGACTTATCTTCCTTAAGCAAGAGGAACAATGTTCATTTGTAACAATTGGATGTGAAATGCAAATTTCCACCGTACGGCTTGGGGTAGCACAAACAATAACCAAACAGAGTGCCTTTTAGATTATTTTTTTTATTATTATTAGAAAAGTTTGTTTGTTGCAAAAAAATTCAGGGTGTACCAAAGTATAAAGCGATTTTAATCAAAATATTGAATTCAAGAAATTTAATAACAAGGGAAACTAACATAATAATAATAATAATAATAATAATAACTAGCCTAATTTTTTAAAATTGTGTCTAAAAGACACAAGGTGTCATCAGGTGATGGAGATCACCAAACCTTGAAATCAGGCGTCCTGGAAACATTTGCGGCTGGACATTCATGGATGCGCGGGCAGTATGACATGAGGCACCGTCCTGCTGAAACCACATGTTTTCAGGAAAACGCCGTAACTCTTGTTGAAAAAAGTTTTCAAGATGTTCACATAACGTTCTGAAATTACCTTGGTATTTCTTCATTTTCATCCTCAAAAAAATAAGGTCCCACACTTTCCTGTGCTGACAGTGCCCACCAAAGAATAACTTTTTGACTATGAAGAGGAGTTTGATGTATTTCTTTGGGATTTTCTCGAGACCAGTAATGAGAGTTTTGTTTGTTTACATACACAGCACATATGAAAATGTGCTTCGTCAGACATAAATAAATTTTCGGACAAATCAGCATTGTTTTCTAAAAGCTCTAAAAAATTGTTAGAAAAAGCCAGTCTGGCTGCAAAATCGGTGTCTTTTAGCTCTTTTCCGAGTTTAAAGTCGGAATTCCGAGTTTAAAGTCAGAATTCCGACTTTAAACTCGGGATCCAATTTATTGCGCAGGATGTGACTGCTTTAAAGGGCTCAGGGTCATATTTGTATGATAATAAATATAAATCCAATAAATTGGATTCCGAGTTTAAAGTCGGAATTCTGACTTTAAAGTCGGAATTCCGAGTTTAAAGTCAGAATTCCGACTTTAAACTCGGAATCCAATTTATTGCGCAGGATGTGACTGCTTTAAAGGGCCCAGGGTCATATTTGTATGATAATAAATAACCCAGTTCATAGATATGAAATAACAAGTCACCAACACCCCTTACCCTCGAAATATCTAGAACTATGTTCATTCGCACTTCATAACCATTCGGAACCAATAATATTTATTGTATTTATAATTTATAATACATCTTATTTTAATGATGAATTAGTCAATTATTTAGGCAGACACATTTCGAAAAATATATTAAATAACATAATCCACAGAAACTGTACAAATTACAATTTTTGTAGTCTTTGCAAAATATTTCGCTTACTATTAAAGATACACGGACGCTGTTCTTGTAATATTGTGCTACTTTTTTGAGGAATGTGTTTTCCAGATCCCTCACTACAGAAACAGTTCGAAAGTCCTATAGAAATTTTATTTAATTTGGTAGGTGTGATAATAAGACTTAACCCAAAGACCTGCCATTGTAGTCCTGTCCCGTTTTCGTTGTCTTTGCAGAATATCTCGCTTACACACTCTGTTACTTTCTTGAGAAATAAAAGCTGTTACAAAGAGAATTTCTGACCGCGACAAATTGCAAATTTCATTTTTACAAATTCAAAGGATTGTATGAGACTTTATAAGTTTTTATGCATAAAAAATAATAATTTCTAATTTTTAGACAGGAAAAGAACATAAGGTGTGCTTTCTTTCAAAATTATTCAGGAATTCGAAAATATATACCATGTGGACTCGATGAACCATGTTGCGACATGATGGTCTAAAGGGAATCTGGTATGTTAGTGGTGGTGAGAAACACCGTAGTGTCCTCTCCTGATCAGTGCTAGTACATCATCATTACTACCACTACTCATCGTTCACTGAGTCCACTATCTATGGCACTTTGATGAGCACAGAATAAATGCAAAACCGGTCAGTGTCTGGTGGTTCCTGTCGATGAAAGATGTGACGTTTTCCGTGGAGATGACGGAGTAATGAAATGCAGTGCAGTCGGGGGACATTATCCGTGGGGTATTTGTTTTCGGCATCTCTTCCAAATAAATAAATAGGATCGTCTTTCTTAAAAACGATATAAAGGTCAAAGCTATAATGGTGCCTGCAGAGAAGCAGGTCCCTATCTGTCTGTCAATTAGACAATAATTGTTAGACGGATAGAGGCGCAGACCAGAAGAGGGCACTACAGTGTTTCTCACCACTACTAAACTAACATACCAGATGCCCTTTAGATAATCATATTGCAACATTGTTCATTGAGTCCACTCCCTATGGCACTCTGATAAGAACGGAATAAGTGCGAAACTGATCAGTATCTGGTGGATGATTTTGATGAAAGATGTGACAACTTTTGTGGAGATGCCGGAGTAATACAATGCCAGTTGGGGCACACAATCTTTTGTGAATTTTTAATAATAGATTTCTTGAACATTTTCGCATTATTAGCCTACCCTGTATAGAAATAGGGTTGGATCCGAGTTTAAACTCGGAATTTGCGGAACTCGCAAAAACTGCGTTAGTGTATCTTTAATAGTAAGCGAGATATTTTGCAAAGACAACCAAAATTGTAATCTCTGTAGAGTTTTTATATATTATGTTATTTAATATGTACTTTGAAATGCATCTGCCTAAACGGTAGACTAATTCATCATTAAAATAAGAAATGTTATAATTATAAATACAATAAATATGATTGGTTCCGAATTGTTATGAAGAGCGAATGAACTTAGTTCTAGATACCTCGAGCGTAACGGGTGTTGGTGACTTGTACATCGAAACGATTTCATATCTATGAACTGGGTTATTTGTTATTATACAAATATCATCCCTATGCCCTTTAAAACAGTCACATCTTGTGGAATAAATTGGATTCCGACTTTAAAGTCGGAATTCCTACTTTAAAGTCGGAATTCCTACTTTAAAGTTGGAATTCATACTTTAAAGTCGGAATTCCGAGTTTAAAGTCGGGCTTGAAAAAAATTAATAGTGTAGCCCTTCTACGCCTTTGTAGGCTTATTCTCTTGACACTCATGTTTTAAAAACTGAAACACACAGGTGGAAATTTCATTTTACTTCCCTGTTTCCTTCACTTTCGTTCCATACAGAACAGTGTCCAATTTTTCGTCCGCAGTCATAGACAGTTAAATTATACGTTTTAAGCTTTGATTTATAATAGAAAACTGTTTACATCTCCCGATGGAGAAGGAAGTACAGCTTGCTGGTTGAAACAAGCTGTTAAAGATTTACCTTCTATGGGGGGTCAAGGAGTCTAGCACCTAGTTGAGTCAGTGACTAGGTGCTAGACTTGACTAGGGAATTCATTCCAATGAATCTAATTGGACCAGGAGAGGAGCCTGCTAAAGTCTCCGACACCTGAGACTGGAGGAGGAGGCAGTCCAAGGCATGAGGCATTCACATGTTTGGACAACCCCTCCTTTAAAAGGAGACTAGGAGGAGCTGCAAGGAAGCGCCTATCCAGATTGCTTAAGAGCGGAGTACTACCAGATGATGGACTTCAGGTGAGATTCCAGAGCTGCACACATCGGCCTGGATGGCTTCTCATCACCTGTGTGGATCAGATGAGCGTCTCATGATTGGAGAGCACAATAAAGCACCTTCAGCCATGGGAAGGAGTTCGTCTTCAATCCGTGCAGGGTGAGGAATTACCCAAACCAATATATATGTGGCCTATATACCGGATGAAGCCTACAAATGAATCATCGGTGAACAATCGGCCCTACTTTGGTTTTGGGCAGGTGCAATTCCACCCAAAAATCAAAGGGGTAAATGGGAAAGAACCAGCCCCAACAACTAAAAGGTCGGAGGCTAAACCACCAACCTCGATGGGCAAATCTAAAACGCTCTCGACTGGGGATAAATTGCCCCGAACTAATTCCCTTGGGAAAGGAAAATCCTTCCCAAACCAACCTCCTCTTCGAAAGAGCGGATCAAAACCGCCTTCTGGAAAGAAGGATAAACTGCCCTCCCCCAAACCCAAACCAAACATCTCCTAAACTACGCACCCTAGTTTTTTCATTTATAACCCTCCTTCCTTTTATTAATTCATCCCCTCCCCCTGATCACCACATACATCAGGTGCCTACAGGCGAACATTCAACATGCCAAGGCTGGAACTTATGTTCTTGGCAAAAGATTCCAGGAAGAGCAAATTGACATTGCTCTCATTCAAGAATCCTGGACTAGTAATACATGCCGAGTAACAGGACTAGGTAATACTTCTTGAAAGGTAATAGTAATGGGCTCTGAAGCAAGACCCAGAGCTTGTATCTGGATCAGAAACAATATTAACTATTTTGTACTTACAGGTTACTGCGTGGACCACTGCGGGATGTCGTAGCCGTCGACTATCTATCCGAACGGGAGAGAGCAGGATGAATATAATTATCTGCTCGGCTTACTTTCCGGGTGATAGGGATGCTGGTCAACCTCCTCCATCTGCAGTGGGGGATTTAGTCGCCTTCAGTACGAGAAACAATGTCCACCTGGTTATTGGATGTGATGCGAATTCCCACCATATGGCTTGGGGTAGCACAAACATTAACCAAAGCGGTGAGTGACTATTTGATTATATATTAGGTGAAGGACTAATTGTGAACAACATTGGTTCAGGACCAACTTTATCATTAGAAATAGGAGAGAGGTACTAGATCTTACCATCAGCTCAAATCTTTTGAGCAATAAGATAACTGACTGGAAGGTATCTTCTGAGCCATCATGTTCAGATCATAAACATATTCTATTTAATATAGAAACTGGGCCTAGGCCTATGGTGAAATATAGGGACCCGAGAAGCACAGACTGCAGCGGGTACAAACAATCGGTCAAGTTACAACTTGAATGCACACTTACCACTATAAATAATTGTGATGAGATAGAGATTGCGATGGAACAAATTTGGAGCGCTCTTATAGTAGCTTATCACGAAAATTGTCCACTTAAGACCAAAAAAGATAATAGAGGCACGTCTTGGTGGAACAAAAAACTGGAAAAAATGAAAAAAGAAGTTCGACACCTCCTTAATCGAGCTAAAGTTTCGGGCGCCTGGGCTCCGTATAGATCCGCACTAACGGACTGTAATAAAAAAATAAGAAGGGCAAAAAGAGAATCTTGGAGGAAGTTCTGCGAGAGTATATCTGATTTACCTAGCGGCACTAGAATCCACAAGATCCTTTCTAGAGATCCGGCAAGGGAATTTGGGTCAATAAAACAACCTGATGGCACCTTTATAGACTCTGGAAACACGCATTTTCTTGGTGCTAATCATTTAACGGAGCACTTGAAATTGTAACGTCTTCTAAAACGTCAAAGTAGTCGTCCGCAACATTATCGACATTGGAAATAAATAATTCAAAACAGGAAATATTATTTGGCTGCAAGAATAATAATATTAATTACAAAAATAGGGTTATTGTAAAGCCCATCTTTGTACACCGTCTGCATTGATAATCTAAAAGAAATAGAGATTTCCGAAGAGATTTCTAATTTAAATACGCTTATGATCAATGGTTTAGAGAAGGTACACCGTGTTCCACATAAAACGACCCACTATACTATCTGGAAATCTATAAAAGATGCGAAAAAAAGTTAATCAAGTTTTTCAGATTTTCGAGTTCTTTTAAAATATAATACTTTCATGTATACAGGGTATCCCAATTTTGCTGGGACGATATCAACTCTAAAAATTTAAATGGGGCACCCTGTATTTTTGTCGATTTTTCGATTCTTGGTCAAAAATAAACTTGACTTACCTATTTAAACTATAGTCGAATTTTACGTAGTTTTCGAGATATTTGAGGTCATGTGTGCGTTTATCAAAAATCAAGGTATTTTTCAACACAATATAAAAAAATTATCAAAAACTAAAATTAAGCGTTTGGACGGTAATTTCCACTTACAAAGCTTCAATGCAGATACACAATACAAAATTTTTGTTAACACTTATACAGGGTGGACATACTACGAAATCAATCTTGCAACTTTATAATCTGAAAAAGGTCGATTTTTTTAAATAAAACACCCATTATATAATTACTCTATGTTAAAGACAATGAAAATACCTATCATTTCATATATATATGTCCTATACATAAATTCAATGGTTACAGAGAAAATCGCAATTTTATAGAAATTTACAATGATTTCTAGTATTCAATGATATTGTAATGCTGGATGCTCTCAAAAAAACTAGGAGGCTATGGAATGAATACTCGTAATATTGAAATTTGTTTTAATTTGACAGTTCTGCAATTTATTTGTGTTTATACGGTGAGGACATAAAGTCCGTCCCCCTCTCTCTAATTTTTAAACCGCTGGGTGTATTGTGATGAAATTTGGAACGATAATATATGACTAAATTCTGCATTTTTTGACACATCAATGACAGCTTGAATGTCAGCTGGGCACGCAATACAAATATTTTTTTAAATGGAAATGGGGTCGAGTAATAACTCGGTAAGAGTAATATCAGTTTGTAACATAATCTTGTTACCTATTAGGTGTACAATCAATAACCTAGTAGGTTACCCAGCTGTCACTTTGACATTCAGAACTGTCATTGATGTGTCAAAAAATGCAGAATTTAGTCATATATTATCGTTCCAAATTTCATCACAATATACCCAACGGTTCAAAAATTAGAGAGAGGGGGACGGACTTTATGTTCTCACCGTATAAACACAAATAAATTGCAGAACTGTCAAATTAAAACAAATTTCAATATTACGAGTATTCATTCCATAGCCTCCTAGTTTTTTTGAGAGCATGCAGCATTACAATATCATTATACTAGAAATCCTTGTAAATTTCTATAAAATTGCGATTTTCTCTGTAACCATTGAATTGATGTATAGGACATATATACATGGAATGATAGGTATGTTCATTGTCTTTAACATAGAGTAATTATATAATGGGTGTTTCATTTAAAAAAATCGACCTTTTTCAGATTATAAAGTTGCAAGATTGATTTCGTAGTATGTCCACCCTGTATAAGTGTTAACAAAAATTTTGTATTCTGTATCTGCATTGACGCTTTGTAAGTGGAAATTACCACCCAAACGCCTAATTTTAGTTTTTGATAATTTTTTTATATCGTGCTGAAAAATACCTTGATTTTTCAAAAACGCACACATGACCTCAAATATCTCGAAAACTACGTAAAATTCGACTATAGTTTAAATAGGTAAGTCGAGTTTATTTTTGACAAAGAATCGAAAAATCAACAAAAATACAGGGTGTCTCATTTAAATTTTTAGAGTTGATATCGTCCCAGCAAAATTGGGACACCCTGTATACATGGAAGTATTATATTTTAAAAGAACTCGAAAATCTGAAAAACTTTTGTATTTAACTTTTTTTCACATCTTTGATAGATTTCCAGATAGTATAGTGGGTCGTTTTATATGGAACACGGTGTACCTTCTCTAAACCATTGATCATAAGCGTATTTAAATTAGAAATCTCTTCGGAAATCTCTATTTCTTTTAGATTATCAATGCAGATGTCGACAATATTATCAATATTATTGAAAATAGATTCAGTAAAAGGAGCATTAGACTGCAACAAAATTAATTTAAAAGTTATAATAGTCAGGTTATTACTCTTATTTATTTGGGTATTATGCCACCATTGAAAAATACAAAAAATTAATAATCAACCGCTGCGTAGACAGATCAGTCAAAGGTTGGTTTTTTGAAAAATATGTTTGCCTAATAAATAAATCTCACACTAAAAAGCAGATTCACAATATATAATTAAACACATCACTCAAAAACGTTTACATTTCGAAAACTTTTCCGTCTTCGTTATCAAAACTTTAGGTGTGACTGACTTATACAAGAGTATGACAGTTTGTAATGAATTTATTTTGTTATCTACTTTATCTACTGCTATATTTTGTTTATCTACTTCCATGGGCATATTAGATATTAGTCTATTATCTAATATGCCTACAATTTCTTTCACAAATAGTCACAAGTTTTATTATAAAGGTCACTAAAATAATTAATAGTGGTAATAATAGTAGGTATAAGGTAATTTTGAGACAGTTCTATTGATGGGAGTGATAAAGCCTTTAATCTATTTTACCTTCATCAAGAGCTGCACTCTTGCACTCTGACTCTGTCTTTATAGTGTAGTTATTTGTTATTTATCTCTCCTGAGTTGCCCAAAAGTGTGTGAGTGTGTCACTTGTAATATTTTTGTCACCATTGAATTTTTATATTGAATTAATTATAGAGGAAAATTTAGGAAGTTTCTTTTGAGAGCCACTCGAATTAGTTTTGCATAGATATTTTAGTGATTTTAGGAATTTTAGAAGTATGTTGAGGGAAATCACTTGGCGCCCAATTCGACATTACTAATCATAATAGTAATAATATATAAAAAAAAATAATATATGAACCCCCGACTCCACTGTTGTTTCGTTGCTGTTGCATACCTGACTATCGTAAGATCGCAAAACTTACATAACACAATAATGCTTGACAGTTTCAGGTTATGTAGATAGTATGGCGCGGGGATTTATAATGAGTAGTAGAGCCATGTGATATATTATTTTACATACTATCTACATCTCTTTACTATTCTCTCACTCAAACCTAAGAACTAGTGGAATGTTATATTCAATTTTTACTCACCATTGCATCCCAGTTAGATCTCTTGACAATGTCTACATTTTGTGGAGCGTGTTGATTAACATTCACATACTCAGCTTGTTGAGTAGGGTAATACTGGCCACCATTAGCTAGTACTACGTTATTTGGATTAGAAGGGTACATTTCATGAATAGGAAATGTACCGGTTTGTGGTGTGTATATAGGTTGAGAAAAAGGTTGACTTAGTGGATAATTTGGATTGGGATTGTAAGGAACATCGTAACTCATACGTGGAATTTGTACAACAGCTGGCATAGGAACAGGACTCACAGTAGTTGTGTTAGGGATTGAATAATAATCCTCTGTCTGATGGTAGCTTTTGTCGGTAGGAGACTGGTTCTCTGTATGATGTTCTTTATTTCTGTTTATGGATTTCCTATTCTGGAACACCAGAAAAAAAATTATTCTTTCTATAAAGAAATATTCTAATCATTTCAAATAAAATTATAAATATTAAATTACAGATTATATAATTAAATTACAGAATTTTCACTTCAGATCATCAGATATTTTAATCTAACGATCTAATAATGGAAATTTCATTATAAAATGGGTGTGAGTCAATCGCTACATTATGTTATTATTGCAGTGTAATAATTCTCAAATTCATGTTGGTTGACAAGCACGTTTTAAGATAAATTTTTTAATTAGAGTAACTTTTATTGTTGACTGGAAGTCAGGGAATACCTAAACTTGCATACCCATAAGGGAATTTGGTGCAGAGATATACATGTTCAGGACAGTGGCAGAGGATATTCAAATCGGAACATTTATAAATAGCCAAATTAATTTATTTACTATAAATTTGAAAATTTCTTTATACATATATTTAATTATATTAGTAAATGATTTTAATAAATGTAAAGTTATGTTCGGCTATAAATTACTGTTTGTATTATATACCAAATCTGTTAACAAATCACAACTATCTTAGACTGTTTTCAAAATCTTTTAAAAAATGTTCACTAAAGAACGACGAAGGCATGTGATAATTAATATAAGTTTGTAGTAAATTTGGCTGTCATCCTATGACAAAATCATATAAATACCCTTTTCCAAAATATTTTTACTTACATCCAATATTAATTACTTTCAGTATAAAAAGGCTCACTTGTATTAATATTTATTATTTCTTGATATTAAGCTAAAAAAATTGAAAATATTTGAGCATTAATGAAAACAACTTTTTTTATAGTCAATCACAAATTTATTAGGTAGGTAATATATTGTGCCTGCCGCTAGTTGGGAGCTATTGGAAGAGACCCGTGCTGTGCGCATAGGCCAACACCCGTTGTAGGGGAAGCTCCCTAATGTCCTGAGGCAGAAGAAATGCTGCACCCAGGTGTTTGTGTCTCTTGACCATGAGGCAGGCACAGCAACAGAGGATGTGAATGGAGTCCTCGTCATCGTGTCCGCAAAACCTGCACCTTCTAGTGTCACTAAGACCGATAGTGTTAAGGTGCTTGTTAAGATGTCCGTGACCTGTCAACAGTCCTGTGACAATCCTTATGCTGTTAGGACTTAGCGCAAATATTGATCGAGTTGCGTTCGACCAAGGCCCTTCAATTAAGAGCCTGGCTTGTCGCAGCCCAGTCACGTTTGACCATTCTTCCTTTGATCTTATCTTGATCCAGTTTCCAATGGACCTTGCTACATAACTAGGCAGAAGCCCCAGCACTGGTTCGGGCCCTGTAAAACTGTATACTTGAGCCTCTCTTAGCCAGTGCATCGGCCTCCTCATTTCCTGTTATATTATGATGACCCGGTACCCAGGTCAATTTTACCTGGTTGTTCTGTCCCAATTGGGTCAGACCATTAACACACTCTAGGACCGCCCTGGAGGTGATCCTGTAGGAGATCAAGGCACGTAAAGCCGCCTGACTGTCGGTGCATATCTGGATATGCTGATTAGAATATCTCCTTTTGAGATTTTCCTGAACACATGCAGAGATAGCAAACACTTCCGCCTGAAAGACCGTGGCATACTTTCCCAAGGAGAAGGATAGTCTCGCCCTTGGGCGCACGCCCCGGACTCCCGCCCCTTAGCCCTGGTCTGTCTTGGACCCATCCGTAAACCAGACGAGCCCATTCGAGACCTGAGCATCAGGATTTTCGAGCCAAGCGTCCCTGTCCGGTATCTCTACTATGTAAGGTTTGAGAAACACATAAGTGGGAGATATCCTGTCACTGGGTGTGTCCAGTAGACTGTCTCCTCCCACAAGTTCCCCAAGAATACTTGTGTGTCCACCATCGTGGCTTTTACCTAGCCACCGCCCCCACTGCTTGACCCTATAAGAGGCCCTCTTTGCATCCCCCTCAACCACTATATGCAGTTTAGGGAGAGACAGGAGAGCCTCCAGAGCCTCTGTGGGAGCCGTGCGTATCGCTCCTGTCGTGCTTACACACGCCAGGCGTTGTAGTTGATTTAGCCGTTGCTTGATGGTAACCCGCCGGACGGCTGGCCACCATACAATCGACGCGTATAGAAAGGAGGGTCTAATAACCGAGGTATAGAGCCATAAGGTGGCTCTCGGATTAAGCCCCCACATTTTTCCAAAGAGCCTCTTACATGTCCAGAAGGACGCGGTGGCTCTCTGTATTTGTCTGTCTATGTGGGGTACCCATGACAACTTTTCGTCTAGGATAACTCCCAGAAATTTGACCATCTTTGAACGCTGGATTGTCTTATTGAAAATGGTTGGTGCTTTAAAACCATCCAACTTCCTTTTCTTAGTGAAGAGGACTAGATCGACCTTAGAGGGGTTAACTCTCAGCCCTTGTCCTATACACCATTCTTCTATGATTCTTAGGGCCCTTTGAGTGAGCTCACTAACTGTATTTGCAGATTTCCCTGTGATTAAGACCGTAAGGTCGTCTTATGTAAGGGTGTTCTTATGTAAGAATAATAATGTATATTTGCAACTAAAAACAATCTAGATTCAACATATGCCAGGAATGGCTGTTTTTATTTACATTTATAATATTTATTAATTTGTAACAATTGTTAATTATATAATAATAGTGATATTTGGTCGGAGAGTGATGTCATAAAGGAATTCGTCGCTAATTGTCTTATCCACTAATTGATTTACTTAAAAATATCACAAGTGTGCATCCTGAATTCTATTTTCAGTAGTTTTGTATGTGACATAAGTAATTTTAAATTAAGGCAGATGAGAAGTTGATATGATTTGTTAATTTTAAATATTGCTAAGATTGTAAGCACTTCCAGTTACACCGAAAGTTACCAAGAATTTTCTTATTTCAAATGAAATGTCCACCTGGTCATTGGATGTGATGCGAATTCCCACCATATGGGTTGGAGTAGCACAGACATTAACCAAAGAGGTGAGTCACTATTTGATTATATATTAGGTGAAGGGCTAATGGTAAACAACATTGGTTCAGAACCAACCTTCATCACTAGAAATAGGAAAGAGGTACTAAATCTTACCATCTGCTCAAATCTTTGGAGCAATAAGATAACTGACTGGAAGGTATCTTCTGAGCCATCATGTTCAGATCATAAATATATTCTATTTAATATAGAAACCGGGCCTAGGCCTATGGTGAAATATAGAGACCCGAGAAGCACAGACTGGAGCAGGTGCAAACGATCGGTCCAGTTACAACCTCAAGGCACCCTGACCACTATAAATAATCGTGACGAGATAGAGATTGTGACAGAACAAATTCGGAATGCTCTTATAGCAGCTTATCACGAAAATTGTCCACTTAAGACCAAAAAAGATAATAGAGGCACATCTTGGTGGAACAAAAAACTGGAAAAAATGAGGAAAGAAGTTCGACGCCTCTTTAATCGAGCTAGTTTCGGGCGCCTGGGCTCCATATACAGGGTGGCCCATTTGGACTTAGGACACCTCTGTAAAATGGATATTTTAAGTCCGATTTTGATGATTTTTTTTTAGGTTGTTACTCATGGAAAATTGCATTTTGTGGCAAATAGACAGATTTCTGTTACACAAATCAAGGCCTACTTTGCAATTTTTTTGGGGGCGAAATTTCGAGAAATCGTATTTGCGATTTTTTTAGACGAAAACTAAGTACGCCACTGTATTCTGCGCCCCCTCAAATAGCTCTGTACCAAATTTCATCCTAAAGTACAGAATATTAATAACAATTCTCACTAAATTAATTTATGCCCCAAAATACGTTGTGAAGATCAAGTAACCCATGAAATAAAGAAATCTATCTATTTGCCACAAAATGCAATTTTCCATGAGTAACAACCTAAAAAAAAATCATCAAAATCGGACTTAAAATATCCATTTTACAGAGGTGTCCTAAGTCCAAATGGGCCACCCTGTAGATCCGCATTAACGGACTATAATAAAGAAATTAGAAGAGCAAAAAGGGAATCTTGGAGGAAGTTCTGCGAGAGTATATCTGATCTACCTAGCAGCACGAGAATCCACAAGATCCTTTCTAGAGATCCGGCAAGGGAATTTGGGTCTATAAAATGACCTGATGGCACCTTCACGAACTCTGGAAGGGAAACCTTGGAGCTTTTGTGTCAAAACCACTTCCCAGGTAGTTCGATTTTGGATAACCAACAACTACCACTACCAGAAAGCCGATCTAAACGACCTAACAAAAACGACTAGTTGGTGGCCAGGAATGTTATCACAAGACCAGTCATTGAGTGTGCTATCAAATCTTTTCAACCATTCAAATCACCCGGTGAGGATGGTGTGTTTCCAGCTCTGCTCATGGAGTTATATACCATCCAGTTGGTCCGCAGTTAGGGTGGTATACATACCTAAAATAGGTCGACTAGACCTATGCCCTAAATCGCTCAGACCTATTAGCCTGACATCATTTCTGTTGAAAAGTCTGGAAAAGGTACTGGACGGACACATTAGGACGAGTGTGTTAAGCATTCACCCTCTTAATACCCACCAGTATGCCCTATCAAACTGGCAAATCAAAGAACTAGCGCTCAATAACCTAGTCGGGAAAATCACCCAATTCCTGCAGAGTACCCAAACTGCAGTGGGGGCTTTCCTTGACATTGAAGGAGCGTTTAACAATGCACTCCCCGACTCCCTATACACAGCTGTTGCTGCTGGGGGAGTCGACCCAACCATAAGTGACTGGATTCGGGCTATGTTAGAAAACAGAACTATAACGACGTCCCTTCAGGAAGAAAAGGTCAGATTTAGGGCCGCAAGAGGGTTTCCACAAGGTGGGGTTCTTTCCCCCCTACTTTGGTCACTGCTTGTGGATGACCTGCTGGCCATACTTTCTGTGTGGGAGGTTGAGGTTCAAGCATATGCGGACGATCTAGTCATTTTAGTCAGAGGAAACTCTGAAGAGGGAATTTCCCTCACCCTCCAAGCGGTACTAGATATAGTACTGAGTTGGTGTAAGAGGGAGCAGATGTCTGCAAACCCCTACAAAACGGTAATCGTACCGTTTACCAAGAAAAGGAAGCTGGACAATTTAAGACCTCCCTCCTTACTTGGTGAAATAATTCCATTTGCGGAGGAAGCGAGGTATCTGGGTGTAGTACAGGATAAGTCAGAGGATCTGAATAAGTTCTCGCTCGATAAGGTGATCAGCACTTTTTCTAATGTAATTTCCCAATGTAATGGAACTACTGGTCCAATGAGGGCCAGCAGTTCCATATGACTGTACTATAATTTAAGTGTATTAATATGTGTATGCATAGAACTTATTTATCCAAGTGATATTTGCGACCTTTGGAGGCTTAAAGGTTGTTTTTTTCATTGACCCTTTTCCTTTTTTCATTCACACTTACAATTCTACACAAAATTTCAAATATTTTACAGTGAGATATAATATTTTCAGTTTACGTTTTTTTTTTCAAAGTCGATTACAATCAAATGGAATAAATATAATAAAAATTTCCATTCTGGCAAAACTATTTTATTTTACGGTGAGATATATTTTCAGTTTAGGTTTTTTTTTCAAAGTTGATTCCAAGCAAATAGAAATAAACTTTTCCATTCTGACAAAACAAGTTCTATATGTCACTCATATGTGTTATTGACAAAAGTAAATAATAAAGAACATAATATGTCCTGTTCCCAGTGTCAACTTACAAATCTTAAGGCTCTTTACAAATGTGATGTATACCAAAAGATATCCTAATCAGAAAGTATTTATGTCCTCAATGTGATAAACAATTCGAAATGATTCTTGATAATATGTGGGCAGAAGAAAATCAGAAATGAATAAAACATTTAATACAACTATTTCAAACGACAACACAAAAAATGATTAATCAACCAACACTCAAATCATACGCTAATGTTACCAAAAAAGTTATTCCTAAAAGTAATGATAAATTAGAAAAAACAAAATTGTGTATAGAAATGCCAATGAAATACCAAATCTTGGAATAGTGAAATAATGCTAGAAACAAAAAATGGGCAGCTAGGAACTAATGAAGTAAATGATAATAAGTTTAAAAGCCTACCAACATCAGACATTAAAGACAATAAAATATTGCTCTTCATCTCAAAGGTAAAGATACTATAAATAGCGAAAGCATCATATCTTACATTAAAAGGACAACAAACTTGGAAGGGCATAAAATATCAGTCAAGGAATTGAATATTTGGTACAAAGTGAAAGATAATATGTTTTTCTGATTGGTATCAATAAATGTAGCTTCAGAGTTCAGTTTACAGTGCATCTTTTTAGTCTCTATATAATTTCTCTATAAGACAACACTTAGGCAATTTGAGAAATTTAACAAAAACAGAATAAAAAAACTGTGAAATAATACCTACACCAACCTTAGAACATAGTGAGAGCAGTTTTTGTATTACTATCTTAACAAATATCAGATAATATACGTCAATATACAGGGTTTACTGGACTCTAAAGTCTATATACCATAGACGCACTAAGCAAATTCGAGGCCGAGTATCAATTTATGCAAGTAGTGAAATAAATGGCACAATGGTGCCCTTAAAAGTGGATGCAGAAGAAAAGCATTTTGAAGTATGTGTTGAAAAAGTCATCTCCCGAAAAGAAAAAAAATGTGCTAGACCCCAGAAAATTCTAAAGAACATTCTTTGAAGCTCGGGACTCTTTAGTTGAAAATGATGGGCTCAATCATCAACAGATTATGATTACTAGGGCTTGTAGAGAAGAGTGGAAAGTCGCAAAGACTGTGGTGGATCAGACACGGATAAAATGGACAATTAATACTTTGAACTCATTTAAATCTCCAGTTGTTGATTGTTGATCTCCAGGGATTCAACATAGTATTTCACTACTATTGATTCACTCAAACATAAACTCAATATATGTTTAGAACTAATATTAACACAGAAATTAATGATACATGCAAATAATTTTATAGCGACTAATAATTTTCAGAATTATTAGTCGTTGAAAATAAAATATTAAAAACTGAAATTAAAATATTTACAGCTGCTTCATTGTCTAGTTAATTTGTATGTCTGTGACTTGAGCTGAAGAAAATCCTCACACATTTGTAGAAACTAGCTTACATCACATAAAAGTTGGTGTTTGGGTAGCGATGTCAAGAAGATGTAAAATGAGTCCTATGTTTTGAGACAATAAATAGTGAAAGATATCAAACAGATATTTTCAAACCTATTTACCACAGTTACATGATAATGAGATGCAAGTCAGTTACTTTTAGGAAGATGGCGCAAATGCACGTACAGTAAGAACAACAATTTGTTTTTAGAGTTTTTTTGGTAATCGACCAATTAGTTAAGAATTGTGGCCAGCCAGGTCGCTAGACTCAACTCCTATAGATTATTTTTTTGTTTGGACATTATTTACAAAATAATGTTTTTAAAACTGCAATGCATAACATTGATTAGAAACAGCTTTTGTTTCTAATCAAAGATAAATGTTATCTGTGTTTCATTTACTCTGAATATTAAAGTCAAATTTCTCATAATAATTATACAACTATTTAGCATGTCTTTTTGTTTATTCCTATTAAAGTTGTTTTTTATCAATTCTTTCACTATTCGAATTCGAATAGCATACCTGTTTGCTTATATTGTTATTAAAAGTTGTGAAGTCTTTTAGTATTGTCCTTTTAACATAGTTGATTAACAAAAATAAAAAAAAATTGTAAAAATTGGACAGACCAACTTTGACTTTGTTAAATTTTTCCCGTAGTTATCAATTATCCATATGTAACACTTAATTGCATGTAAATTCAGTATTATGAACAGTTCATTTGTGAGATTAATTAATTCTGTCAAAAAATATTTTTATTTAATTAAAACTCTAACCTCTAACCAGGCCGGGAGGACTGCACTGAGTCTAGGGATTTATTGTTAATCAATACCAATAGGTGAAATGTTGGTTGCCTATACTTACGGACACGTGGCTTTTGGACATTTATGAAGTCTCTGTACAAACGATATACAGTTAATCCATGTGTGTGCTGTTACATGATCTACAGCTTGTAGCAGAATTTTTACATCACCTAATTTAAATGTTGTGTTGTTTCGTGCTACTTCGGTTTTTATTTGTGCCCAAATTAACTTGATTGGATTTAATTCGCAGTGATATGGTGGCAATCGCAAAATTGTAACACCTCTATCTTTTGCCATTTCATCGAGTACATTCTTAATGTATCACCTTTTCTATCTCTGAGCAATATTTAGTAGTTGAGTTTTCAACATATTGTCCGAGTATTCAATGTTTTTCTGTCTTAACCAATCCATTATTTGACCTTTCTTCCATGATGTCGGTAAATTCTCTGTTCTTCTGCTATGGTAAGGGGCATTATCCATTACAACAACTGCACCAGGTTCTAAGTGGTGTAAAACAGATTCAAACTATTTTTCAAACACCTCGCTGTTCATATCTTCGTGATAACCCCCAGTATTTCGTGACTGAAACATATGTAGACAATTTACCAAAAATTCCGAATCACTTCCAATATGAATTATTATTAGTCTTCGTCCTTTTCCGGAAGGTGCTTTTAAACTTGTAGAAAATCCATCCATAAACGCTTGCCATACTTTTAGTACAGTATAACCTTCATTTAACCATGTCTCATCCATATAATATATTTTCCTATTTAAAGCGCGAAATTCTCTTATCTTCTCCAAATATTCTCGTCTCCATGTCACAATCTCATTTTTCTCAATAATAATAATAATAATAATAATAATAATAATAATAATAATAATAATAATAACTGACTTTATTGAGGCGGGGCTCAGCCTAGGGCTGCTTTAGCCCAACCTGAAAATAGTTTACATCTATAATTTACAAAATATATATTAATAATATATAACTTATAAGAAAAACAAGAAAATATACTCATCCTAAAGTATGAAGACTACATAAAAAGAAAGTGAACATTGTTGACAGCCGAAAATAACAGTGATAATGAGCAGAGAAAAGAGATTTTTTTATTTATTGGTCTTTGAAATATTCTTTTAATTTTAACTTAAAGTTAGTAAAGTTTTTAATATTTTTTATTGCTAGTGGAAGAGAATTATAAATGTATGGTACTTTATAGGAATAAGAACCCTTAAAAGATGTGGTGGAATGCCTAGGGATATGCATCAAGTATTTATCTCGTCTACCTCGATTGTATACGTCATCACCAAACACCAGTTTAGAAACAAGATAAGATGGCTTATTTGTTAATAAAATTTTATGAATGAAACAGCAATAATGAATATCTCTACGGACATTCATTTTACTCCAATTATGCTGATTTAGATAAGGGGTGATATGATCTCTGCGATTAACATTAGCTGCAAACCTCATACAAGAGTTTTGCACTACTTGAATTCTATGCTGATCATATACTGAAAGGCAAGGTCCATAGACAATGTCGCAGTAATCAAAAAGCGATAAAACCAGTGACTCTACCAGTTTAAGTTTGATAGATGTACTCAATACAAATTTATATTTATATAAACCTTTTAATCTACCATAGGCTGTTGAAATTAACTTGGTAGCATGCCGCGAGAAAGACAGATTTTTATCAAAGGTTAATCCTAAACTCATGCAGTTATCTTTGACAGATAGAGGAACATCTCCTAATAAGAGCATGTTTTCTATATTTATTTTTTCCCGCTGCTTTTCCGTGCCGGTCATGATCACAGTGGTTTTCAGAGGATTTAATGATAAAGCATTTCTAACCGACCAATCGTTCACTCGTTCAAGATCAGTATTTAACTTACTTATTGCTAAATGCTGTGATTCAGAACTAAAAGACTCATACAACTGACAGTCATCAGCATACAAATGCATATTTGAATGTACAATAGCATGTATATCAGCCGTATATATGACAAATAACAGAGGCCCTAGGATGGACCCCTGAGGAACACCTCTTAATATTTCTAATTTATCTGAGAATATCTTACCACCATCTACTGTAACTTGCACTTGTTGCAGACGCTTGTTTAAATATGCTTCGAACCACCCCAAGGCACTGACCGAAATTCCATAATATTTCAATTTAGACAATAATAACTTGTGATCTAAGCAATCAAAAGCCTTGGAGTAGTCTAGCATGACAGCCAGTGTAACCATAGACTTGTCAACAGCTTGCAACATGTCATCCGTAAGGTCAAGTAGCGCAGTAGTTGTACTAAAGCCAGGTCTAAAACCTGATTGCTTAGGGGGTAAAATGTTGTAGACCTCTACATGACTTTTTAACTGATTGTATACAATTCTTTCTATAACCTTAGATAACACCGGCAAAATACTTATAGGTCTCAGATCATTTAAAGTAGCAACATTTTCTTTTTTAGGAATAGGTATTACAAGGGCATGCTTCCAACATGCAGGTAGAATATTTTCTTTTATAGCAAAATTGATAACATGCGTAACTGCATGTGCACAGTAGGATATACATATTTTCAACATCTCTGATGATATTTCATCAACCCCCTTAGCATTTGTCTCTATGCCAAGTACAATATTTACAACATCAAAAGTTGTAACAGTTTGCAACTCCAGCGGCGAATTTATTTTAGCATATTTATTATTATTATAATATTCAATAGTGTCAGGATCAGCTGATGTATTACTAACTGAATTTATGAAAAATTTATTTATTGTATCAGGATCCCTTAAATGGTCAGGTATTTCATCATTTCCAACTTTTTTATGCACGTTTAACTTATTCAAGGTTTGCCAAAGAATTTTTGAATTTCTATAATTACGATTTAATACACTTTGAATATATGCTTGTTTCTCTCGACGAATAGACGCTGTAACAAAGTTTCTCATTGCTTTATAATATGCCCATTTTGATTCGCTTTGTGTACAAGTAATATAAATATTTTTCAGCGACGACCGGTATTCAGACAAAGCCTTGTCTCGTGTTTTCATCATCAGTTTAATATTTGGAGTAATCCACGGGTTTAATTTTTTTGTTATTCTAATTTTTCTCACAGGAGCATGTACATTAAAGAGTTGCAGTATTTTTGAATTAAGAAAAGACACTTTTTGATCAATATTCCCAATCTCTTCAACCCTATACCAGTCAACGTTTCGTGCATGCATTTCAAACATCTCTAAATTAATATTTTTCAAATTTCTAACTAAAATAGATTTAGCATATTTTTTCCTAAGCACAGGCATATCAACTAAACAGTAAATAAGACGGTGATCAGAGAATTGTGACATATTTATAACATCTGACCTTAAAATTATGTCTGGTTTATTGACTAATATGTAATCCACTAAAGTGCTACTGCTGGGTGTTACACGCGTAGGCTTATTTATTATCTGTGTTAAAGTAAATGTCTCAAATAATGTTTCCAAATACTTGAATTCCGGAGTAGATTTGTTAAAAAAATTTATATTAAAGTCTCCCAAACAAAACATATAATCTGAAGAAATTAAAAGCTCACCGAAAATACCTTCTAAAATTTCAAGAGATCTATAATTGGTGTCTGGAGGATGATATATACAACCAATACATACCTTATGTCCATTTATTTTGCATGTTATAAATAAATTTTCCACCCCAGGGTTATCTTCGGTTTCTACAACTTTAATATCTTTTATATTATTACAATTTCTTACATATATAGCTACACCACCACCTCTTTTTGTTTCTCTATCGCGTCTAAATAAGGAATAACCAGGTATATCTAACATAAAATTCTGTAAATTAGCATAATAGCAATAAGCATACTCTTCCGATTCCATTTGCAATATTTGAAATTCATTTCATGCATTGTACTTATAAGCAATTTATACGAGAGTTTGGGCAAATCGTTGTCTTCTGCCAGGGGAGCTTGAACTTTACTTACTGTTGGGATTTCATTTTTGAAAAAGAAACCATGAATTTTTGCCGAATAGCATATTTCACATTTTCGTTCATATTAATTAATTTTTTTTCTTCCTCGTGTTTCCATTTTCTTCTTCTTTGTGTCTGTGTCACCACATTTTATTGCACGAAATACACTTCGAATGGAAACTTTTGTATTCACTACACAGTTCTCGCATCCACTACACTTAAATTTTTATCGCGCCCTTGTAATCCGACATAGACATTTTTTATCATTCGGAATTTCCTCGATTGACAGATGAGATCGTTTACGCGTTTCTAATCCACTACTACCCTCGATCAATTCCATAATAAAATCCTTTTCTTCGAACACTAAATAAACTAAGTAACACTTATCACTTCACAGTAAACATCTACAAAAACAAGTTCACAAATTGCCCAGGCACAAATTACAGCATTTCCCACGTACTACGCTTATGTCAGGCTGCGATGAAATACTTGGATGTGTGTGAAATGCGCATGTCCGATCTTCTTGACACTCTTGACTTTTGTTGCATAGGTTGCATACCTCGCTCTTCGTTTTTTAACCCGTTAAACAAAGACGGAACTATATCCTAGGTAAAGAATTGTGGTGGCATGGAATAGAGAAGCATGGAACCACCATGGAACAGGCAATTTATAGTTCTGCTCAATAGTAATGTGTAAGCGGCATCACTTTTCTATGTGCTAACATTTGTGCCATTATGTATTAAGTATTTACACTTCGTCCCTATTTTGTATCGAATTAGATCATACGTCACTGCCTATTATTTTAGCCGAGCACTACAGAGATCAAAAAGTCTATCCTCTAAGGTGAAAAGCCGCAATAAATTATGTTATGTTGATTGCCTATACATGGTGGTCATGTGACTCGTGATATTTATGAAGATTGTCGTGTTTTATTAAAATAACAAAAAGTATTTTAATTTAGTTTGGAGTTTTTAAAGAATGTCAAAATACAGTAAAAATACCTGTTTTTCAATATACATTCGACATATTAATAAAAGCAATCTAAAAAGGCAAATTGGTAATGGTTGGTGACTTTATACAAATAGAATGGTAGGTACCTTGTCACACGGTAAACCACTACCATTAAAAATAAGTGATGTCCCGAAAAGAGAATCCCTTAGAATATATACAAAAAATATTTCACAGATTTGGGTCAAATGTAAGTAAAATTAGCACTTTATTCTTCAGAAATAAAAGGAGCAATGGTTTGCTAACATAAGCGAACACCTTTAGATAATACACAAGTTTTTTTTTATCAGTAGCGTGAATTCTGAAAGATTCACATGCTTTACTCAAAATCAGCAACATAGATAACTGAAGAAAATATAAAATTATATAAACCCTTACTTTCAAGAGCGTTTTTATCAAATTTGATAATATCAACGTATTTATTTCCCTGCATTTCAAATGACCTGCTGTCAGCTGTTTAGTCAAACCTCCCTTTACAGTCTCCCCCCACAAGATATCAACTGTTATTAAATTTTGTTTAAAATAGGCTTAAAATTAAAGTTGAAAAATTAAAACTGAAAAACCTGTAAAAAATTGATTGAAGTGTTGTATTGCACTTTTTATAAAAAAAAAAAGGGGTATGGTCGACATGACAGCAGAAGGATTTTGCCTTTTGTAATTTTTTTGATTTGCTGAACGTTTTTTAAAAAACTATTTATTATATAAACGCGTTTGCTTACGTCACAAGAGCATTTGTCTATTAATTTCAGAGTTTACTTCACTAACTGCATGAAAAATCTGCTTTGCAAATAATCTGCCAATTTTACTTATATTGGACACAACATGGTTACCTTTGCTCTGTATTTTTCTAATTCCTCGTTGGAATGTGCAAATGTACAATTAGTGCCTCTAGGGCAGCTCCCTCTTAGAGTTAAATCACGGCACATGCTAATTTTATATTTAGCATGTTGAGAATGTGTCGTATCTTGCAATTTTCTACTCCCATGTTGATGGATGAATTCCACTAAACCTGCCACAACTTGTCTTACTGCCGTTAAACATTCACTGCATTCATTCCAAGATGGGGAGGGTGATTCTGAAAAAAAAAAGAATATTAAATTGTTTTTTTTTATCGTTCTTTATTAGAAGTCACAGCTCACTAGAACTGTAATGGAAAATTTAAAACTAGTCCACGAGCAATATGCCCCGACTGGCATTGCATTACATCCGAATCTCCATAGGAGTCGCCACATCGTCTATCGAGACCTTCTAGCAAACACTGACCGGTTTCGCGCTTATTTTATCCTCATCAGACTGCCATAGGTAGTGAACTCGATGAACGATGTTGCGAACGTGATTGCCTAATGGGGATCGTGAATGTTAGTAGTGATGAGAAACACACCGTAGTGCCCTCTTTGGGTCTTTGCTACTATCTGTCTGACAATTATTGTCAAATTGACAGACAGATGATGACTCCTATGGAGATTCCGAGCAGGTCGTTATCTGTCTGTCAATTTGACAATAATTGTCAGACCCAAAGAGGGCACTACGGTGTGTTTCTCACCAATATTAAAATTTGTTTATTGTTAAAATAACTCAGAAACTTTTAAATATAGGTATTTATTTCTACCTCGAAATGAAAAAACTATAGGTCACTGAACACGGTTTATATTGCACCTAGGTTGTATGCGATAGTTCGAACTGACCGTAGAAGTGTACTTGTCCTTCAGTTTTAAATCTAGGTTAAGAACTAGGTATTACTTTGTATCCAAATAGCTAGCTCTATTATAAAACTACAATTACTTAAGTTGGTATATTCAAGTGACAGCAAATTTTTTGGTCACAGGTAACACAAAGCACTTGTAGGTTTAAAGGTACAACAAATAAATGTATAATTCATGAAGGAATTTTTAATATAAAATTACCTCCGATCAAATATGTATAGATAAGTAATTGCCTATTTGTCAGTATATAAAATAATGTGACCTAGAATAACAAAAAACATAACCCCAATTTCATGAAATTACCTGTCACAGTGCCCAACGGCATAGGCGGCTATGTTTTAAGGGGTGAAAATAATAATTATAAAACTAAAAGTACAAATTAGAATATTTTATTTTAGTAAATACAAAGTTTAAGATTTACATATTCAAGAACAACAATTTATACACATATGTGTATAATATTTACTACACTATTTATAATAGTATTTAATATTTACTATTAAAAAACAATTGTAAAATCATTGACGATCCCTCTCGCGATCGCCGATTCTACGTTTATGCATGGCTACTTACCTGTGTAAACCACGCCCACTGGTGACAATCACAAAATCCCTAACAATTTAGGCGGTAAATTAAAATGGCATTTTTTGATTGGACCAAATGCTTGGGCACTAATGTAAACAAAATTCCATTGTTTTAAATATTGTTGGTCACAAAAATGTGTTGCTATTATTTGTCTATATAATATTTGGTCGGATAAAATTACCAACTGGTATGTTAAAAATATAAGTATTTACTTACCTGGACTAGAGTCTATGCTCGCCAATAATTCGAGATGATTTCTTAAAACAGATAATTTGCCTGGATCACCAGTTCTTTGCAGGGCTATCACAAGTTCCTGCACAGATTGAGCAAATGACTGAGGTGTTTGCAACTTATCTATTATACTTTGCATGTGAGATTTATGAGCTGTATCACCATATAGTAAAGCAGACCATTGATCTGGTGCTATTCTTAAACCGGCTTCAGTTGCAATTTGCACTATTTGGGCATCATGTTCACGCCTCAGAGCATCATAGGTTCTAAATTCTTCTTTTAATTGCATTAATGATGAATCTCCTTCTCGTTTTGAGACCTAACATATGGAAAGACATTTAGTAAGAATGTAGGAACTTACTGTCAATCTTTACAAATATGTGATATTTGGAATGATGTAAAAATTAAAAATTTAAAAATTGAGATTTTTTAGAAATATTTCGTTTCCGAGACTTCCATGTGGAACATCAAATTTTGAGCAGAAAATGAAAATACAGTTTTATAGCACATGTGTGTACGCACGTTATTTTATATTTTGGTTTTGTTCCTTTTATGTTCCCAAAATTTTGAGAAAAATTTAATCTATTATAGAAATTTAAAAAGTGGAAATATTCAAAATTATCACAAACTTTTAGAATAATCATATCTATGAATAGCTTAAATTTTTGAGATTTAAAAAACCGGAAATTTGGTGCAATTTTTTCTATTAAAATGATCACATCATGGAGAACACTTTTTTTGTAATTATATACAATTACTACAATTACATACAAGATATTTATACATTTATGGAAATCAATGAACTTGGAAACTTTTCCTATTTTCCAAAATTTCCGTTTTGTTTCGTCTCTTTTCCATAAAATGTTTGCCTGTTCGCAATGCTGGAAGTTTGTAATGTATATTTACCTTAAAACAGGATGCCCTATAAAGAAGCTGAACAACATGACCGATGCTAGTTTTTGATGCTTGAGGAAAATGTGGTTCCAAACGTTGTACAACAAACATTACTAAGACTTTTCTAGATAAAGCAGAACCATCTTCTAATGCTAACAATACAAGTTTAAGTACCTCCTCTTGCATAGCTGTAATATCAGATAAAACATAAGAACATATATAGGCTTACAAATTTTTAAAATGTTTTGCTATTTGCATAACATGCAGTCAATAGGGCTTTTCATTTTACATTTACAATTTTCAATTTTATTGTACTTCAGAAATAATACTGACAAATCAAAACAAAAAGACAATTTAAATTTTCTTTGTATTTTAATAGGCTTCTAATTTTGCCATATACAGTATACATATGCGAGTACATACAGTTACAAACTGTAATAATTGATCTAGTAATGATTGGAAACAGCAGGCCTTGGAGATATATGACATGATATCATATATGGTGTATGATAAATCGAAAATTTTATTAAATTTAACTAACCAATTCAAGTGTAACGAGATTTTTGGCGCAATTATCATGTTCGAGTAAGGTACGCGTCCATTGGAGACGAGCCGGGTCGCATCGTATTTTATACAACTGCGTTGTTAGCGACACATTGAGATGGACGGACATGGACAGATTTATCATCCATCGCAGTTTGCTCAGTTTGTTCTAATAGACAAAGAAAAAAAAATTCAATTACAGTTGATAGATCACGCTGGGTAAATGAGAAAGCTTATGGGATTTTGATGAGAAGATTCCGGATTTATGAGAGGTGATTAACAATGTCTCCTAAGAACATGAATATTGGTAGTGGCAGCACACATGTTGCCTGCATAATTTTCTAATGCTCAACATACTGGCGTCATGAAGAATCAGTGGAGGGGAATAGTAAGAGGGATTAAGAAATGTATCTTCAATGGACGGAGGATGCAACCCAAATTGCACTAATAACTTGCAAAAAATTCAAAAGATATTTCTGATCAGATATAGATTTATTGCTGTGGAATGGAATGTTGTTAGGAGAGGCTTTCATCACATTTAGCAATTATTCATTATTAAAATTTACATTAAGTATTTTGGTGAGCTATATAATATTTATTTTTGTTAGATTGAATCGTATATATGATATATACTATATACCTAGCACTTACGAGATTGTTTCAATATTTCTATTATTTTTTATCATATATTAATTTTTGCTTCGTTGCTCGTTATGAATCTATGATCTCCAGTATCATAGATCTCTTTATAATCTGACACCAATAAAATTAATAATTACTCATTTATTTTGTAAATAATTAATTAAAAATGTATAATGACAAGACAAATTCCATCTGTTAATCACCCCTAAAGACTGACAGTCAAAACAACTCGCAGCGCTTGCATAAATCCGCCAGACGACCAATTTGAGGGCTCATCCCGTTATGCTCCGTGCGAGCAGCCTGCCAGTGGAAGGAGTCTCATTTGAGTTTATAGTAGGCGGACTTTTGCGACGCGATCCGACCCGACCCGTTCTGTCTAGTGGATGCATACCTTTAAAATGCATTTAAAAGTGGAGAGAATTTACCAGTATTATAAATCAAAAATCAACCGGCAGACCTCGGTCTGCATGTAATCCACAAATTGAAGAATGAACAAGGCAAGCAATGATTCAAACAGGATTTTGTATAAAACTGGAAAACCACCGATGAAATTTAGTTAATTTATCAAATATTTATTTTATTTCTGACTGGGATACTATAAGCTTATATCGTCATAGTTACGCTATCAATAAAGAGGGTCATAACTCCCTTGGGACATTATAGATTCTATAATTCCCTCTAATTATATATAAATTTAAATTTAGATCACTGGATTTAACTAGCTTTGATTTTTCTTTTAAAGTTTTTTTAAGACAAGATTATATAAACAAAAACCGTGAAATTTAAATGAATTTAAGAAGAAAATTTGAGCGGCAACCAAAGCTCTCCGGTAGCTATGCTTCAGCGTGTAATGTCCAATTCGGTCCAGTGTCTCCATTCTACTAATAGGGATGAACTAGGTACCTTGCTATATATTTGTTTGCATGTACACGAATTAAAATTTAAAGTTGATAATATTATAATACTATAATATTTTTGCATGTTTACTTATGCAGGTACTTATACGATAATAATAATCATAACCACATGCTTATAGATAACCAAGATCATACTAGGTATTACTTTTCTAAATAAATTTGAATAGTTTAGTAAATTATGTTAAGTCATGTTAGGAACGGTATCCTGATTAGTAGAGTGGAAGTGTGGATGCGCAGTAGCTCAGTTGGAAGAGCATTGGCCCGGAAAGCCAAAGGTCCCGGGTTCGATCCCCGGCTGAGTCGAAACATTTTCCATTCTACTACAGCTTCAGAAGTGGGATAGGGAATCTGCCTGACAGCACAGTTCACCTTATGTTTATGAATTATGTTTACCGAGGTGTCGGATTATGGCCGGCAGCCGAGGATGGCTGTGTTGTCAGGTATGGCCGAACTGTAGTAAATTATGTTAAGTTATGTTAAGAACGGTATCTTGATTAGTAGAGTGGAAGTGTGGATGCGCGGTAGCTCGTAGCTCAGTTGGAAGAGCATTGGCCCGGAAAGCCAAAGGTCCCGGGTTCGATTCCCGGCTGCGTCGAAACATTTTTCATTCTACTACAATAGTAAATTTAGGAAACATAGAAAGGAAATTAATACATATAAATATAAAAAACATTTACTTACCTGGCCCTAAAAATTGACACCCTCTAGCTCGAACAGCTGCCCATAAATTGGCAGAGAGTTGCTGAGGATTTTGATGCTGTAAAATCAATTCTGTAACTGTTCTTTCACCCAAAGACCTAGCAGCACGCATTGCTCTTGTCCGGCCTTCATCTTCAACCAATTGACAATTGATTAGAGTTACTAATTTTCTTTGCATGGGTCTCGACAGGATACTTCCACTCCCACATACATTGCCATTTGGGTGTGGTTTTAGATAAAGGGCTAACTCTTCTACACATTTTTTGCACTTCAAATAGTGATTAATATGTTCTCTTGGCACAATCTTTGTATCAACTTCTTCACTGTCATTTTTAATGGTTGGTCCAACAAGTTGCAATAAAGCAGTGTTAACTGGCAAATTTTCTACATCTATACTGATGTTTGTCTGATCAAAAGGACATTGTTTTCTATGTAGATTTGAAAGACAACCCTTGCATATAGTATGACCACAACCTAAGCTTATGGGACTGCGCTGTTTTTCATCAAATGAATTGCAGCAAACTGGACATGACAGGAACTCCGTCCACTGGGGTGCCTGAATGGGCATTCTAAAATTGCAAATATTTATTATGCTAACATCATCAAGTTGAGTTGTCAAAATCAGGTGATGACACTTTAATATGCCAATGTGGCAAGTTTTTTTAATTAATTTATTATAAAAACTATTTTTTTGATATTCTACGAAAAGATATATATATACATATATAAATAAATTTATCATACATGTTCTAAATTTGAATTTCGGGGTCATTACCTTAATTAATTAGCAAAAAAATCACATCATGTAGTGGTATAAAGAATCACATTTGTTGTGAAATCGTTCCCAGACTTCTCGAATGTCATACCATGCCATACGTCATACATCAATACCACAAAAAGTTTCTATTTCTTTCTGTTATTAGGTTTGTTCCTGCATACAATCTCTGATAAATCCCTGACAGTCAGGGATTGTCATTTAATGCGCATGTCTGATCTTAGATTAGTTTCTGATTTTTGCACACCGGATTTTTAGAGAACTTAATAGCAGAAGAAGAAGAGAACAATAAACAATAACCTAATAATTTTTTAACTTATTAAATTATGGAGGAATATCATCCATTTCTGACAAATAATTATTGTTTGTTGAGTTATAAAATTAAGAATAGGCAGCGTACAATAATTGAGGTCAAAGTTGGTAAATGGTTTTGGTTAATACGCACTGCGCATGCCCCGGACTATGAGTTTCCGAAGAATTAGTGAACTTTTCAAACTATCAGCAAACTGCCCTGACTCAAGCTGGAACAGAGGACAAGAAATCCTGGACTGTCATTCGACTCTTGTTGGAACGTTTAGATTTGTAATGCGCATGCTTCTGACAGTTACTGACAGTTTTGGACTCCTGCAGGAACAAACCTATTATTATAAAACACAAAATATAAACAAAGCCCACAGAAATAAATACCACAGAATGGAAAAAAGTCATCAGAGGGATTCTGTTTCACCATTCGATACAAAACACGATATATGTATGTCTTTCTTACTTTGTAGTCGTGTATTGCTCCATCTCTATCATATCGAGTAATACCAGAGTATATTTATACTATGGTAATACATCAGAGTAATAAATAAAGGGGAGACCGCATTCCCTATTTCAAAGCATAATGTAAACATGTAACCTCAACCTACTGGATGTTGGTAAACAAACAATACATAATGAACACACGATGGTCCCTGATCGTATCAGCGTAGTGGCGTATCAAGCTATATCACGGAAATGCTTACAATATACATAATTATATACAAAAGTTAAGTTCAAAAACACAGTTTAAGAACACATAAAACACTCGGCTTCACCAATTTTTGATTTCAAAATAATGGCGTTACTTGCTATATTAGGTTAATACCAGGCAATGTTGCCACTTCCGGCGCTTAATATCGCTAGAAATTTCAATAATGTATTGATGGATATGGAGAGCCTATAATTATAACACAAGTCACAAAAAAATAGTGGGTAGCCTTAAACATATTACAATGTAACTAATTTGTAAATTGATTGAGGTCAAGAATGTGGTAGATCTTTACATGATAATCAATGAAAATGATGACGGCTGTACCTAGCTATAAAAATAAAAAAGTAACTTCGGCATCAATGTCAAGGACGTTGCAGGGACCGATGTTTGTAAATACATTTACCTCAAGGCTTCACTTTAGAATGTAAATAACGGTCTCCCCTTTATTTATTACTCTGATAGTAATACCTATCCATATATATAATACTACTATATCGCGTATTTCCTATGTTAGCATTGTTAGCCCATAAGTGGTTTCTCCGAGAACATTAAAGGACAAAAGATATAGTGCTATACTGTTCCAGAGACTCTTTATTCGATTTGCGCATGCGCAGATTTTGTCGATATCCATGGTTACGGAAGCTGACACATTGTTTATCAAGAACCCTAAACAAAGAAGGACTGATCAATTCATTCATAAAAATTTGAAGGTCATTTTCAACAGTTTTCTTGTAACACGTCAGTGAATCCCCTATTGCCAAATTGGCCTCTAATTGCAGTTTCACAAATTTTCAGTCAAAATATCCAACCCAATATTATTTCAGAGACTATATTAATGCAATCAAATGTGATTTTAAAGTACTTATATATGTGTTTTACGATATATATCTTACGATTTGAAGTGCGTTGTGCAAAAATCGTTGTCGATTTGACAACTGTGATAACTTGTGTTTTGTTAATCAGTGCACAGATTACTATGATATGATACAGAAATACTTTGATATGATGACATGACTGATGACAGTGATGACATTCCAAAGACAACCGAGACATTCTACATGACAATGTGACATATATAGGTTATGTTAAAAGGTTAAAGCTGTCAAATTAAAACAGAGGATATTTAAATTTCAAATCTCCCGCTAAAGGGAATCCACTGACGTCACATAAGTGATAAACAAATGTGATTGGCTGTTACTGATTGATCAGTCCTTCTTAGTTTAGGGTTCTTGATTGTTTATAGCCTTTGACAGACTTTCCAACTTTCAACTTTTTTTTAAAAGAAGACGGTAAACAGAGATGCAGTATTTATGCTGCATGCTTATTGGATGTCGCGAAATTCGTGCGCATGCGCATATTTGACTAAGGTACTCTCGATAAGGATAGAGATTGTATGTCGGCGCCGTGATGTTTTCGGAATTTTTGGACCTCTACTCGCGATATAGTAGTATTATATATATGTACCTATCGCATCGTAATTTTGGAATTGGCGATTCAAATTACCGATGAGGGCGCTGCGAATTGTAAAGAAATATGGAGGAAGACGAGTAAAAATTTCACATCATCTAGCAATTTAGCATTCATCTGCCATAAATATATAGTAGCTACCCTAGTTTTTGTTTACTTACATTTTGGACTAAAACAAGTGTGATAAACTGTATGGTGATACCATATTAGTGCTTGCTTTTTGTTAAATAATGTTTAAATTAAAATATATTCTGCTTTTATAAGACTAATAATAGAAAAGTATAGACAAACTGCAACAAAGTGGTTATGTGTGTGTTATGGCGAGCCGGTGGCTCAGGGCTTAGGATAATATTAATTATTATTAATATTAATTACAAAATATGAATTACTGAAAATTATATCACTTTAAGCTTGCGTTTAAAATGTCGATGCAGCGAACGTGAAGCGGTAAAGCGCTAGAGTGCTATGTTTCCCTGAATGCGCCCATTAAACCTGGCTACTTATAATTTTTAAAATTCGCCCGCGCCCCACCCCGTTCGCAGTTGGTATTATCACAGAGGACCTGGACCAGAGACGAAAGGCTTTCCTTCCCGCCAGTACCAAATTTTTATGCGCATGTGCGAAATCCACCATGTTTTAACTGGTATATTAATCAACCTCTCTTTTCCGTCGTACGTCGTGTTTACTTATTGCAATATTATAGTTTTGAGGATTTTACATTTGACTATTTTTTTCTGTGTGTGTATGTGCGGCGAATTAAAAAAAAAACAGTGTATATAGTAGTTAATCTGTGTGACGGAAAGTCATTATATACTTTCAACACAATGTCTCGAAAGGGGGGCACTGTGTGTTTGTCGTGGATGTTCATCCAGAACTGGTGGCAGCATTTTACTATTTTCGTTCCCAAAAGATCCTGCCAGGGACGTAATAAAGTAAATACCTAGTTCTTTGTTCTTTGCGAGGAAATTGACATATTAATATAACGCATAGACAAATTAAAACTATACAAAGGTATGCTAATTACCTCTAAAAAAAACCTGCGCCCAGAATAGCTTACGCCGGCCCATTCTTCTCCTTCCACATCTCTACCAACACGCATACCACAGCTTATGGTAAGCTGTGCGCAATGCGCATACTATCCAGGACCAGAGATGCACATTAAAAACTTTTATACAAAAAATTTAAAGAGTGAAATTACTGTATATATCTTTAAACTTGTGGTTGTGACTGATATGTTATATTACTCATATTACTAATGGTATTCAGTTTTTTGTTTTATGTATTTTTAATGTTTTATATAATTTATTGCAAATAAAAGATTTATTATTATCCATATGTGATTTTGTATTTTTTATTATTCCCAGAAAATGACACGAATAAGTTGCAGATCAATTTTAGAATTAGGAAAATTATCAAAATTTTGCTTATAAATGTACCTATGCTTTTATTAACTGTTATTGTATAACTGAAGTAGTAATACAATAATTATTATTTTCCGACTGATATTTTTTACAGTCGTTTTGTAAAATCAGATGCATTTTTAATAACAATCACCAGTATACAACATATTTTTAAGCAAGTTCAAAAAAAAAGTCATAAATTTGAACACAGAGCGCAAACTGTATATGTAGACCAAGATACATTCAAACTTTGTAATATTATTTCTGTATTAGAATAATTTAGAGGTACATCTCGATGATAAAGCACATGAACTATTTATTTATGTCCATCCATATTAAATAATTTAATATTTCATTCATTCATTCTTATCCTGAATTTTGTTGGTGTGCACTGCAAATTTTTTGCACTTGCAATTGCACAATAATTTGCTACTAATTTACTTATGTATTAGTACAGTCTAAACAGCAGACTTACAGGAAACACAAATATTGGTAATGTAGGTTAGTTACATTACATAATGTGAATTATTGTATTCATATACTTAATTTACAATAGGCGTTAACTATAATCATTAAACACTTCTTTCAGAGTATAGTAAGGTAGTATTGTTAGAATTAAGCAATTATTTCTCTCAGTGTAGACGTAATTGGTACCGAAAATGGGCCATTAAACATCAAAGACGCAGTCGCCCAAGGATTATTAACTTATACAGGATTGCTCGATTAGCCGTATCACGTGATTTTGGTCTTGCAGCTACGTCATCGGAAAAAATAGATGAGGTAGATAGGGACAGTAACTTGTCAACGCGTCATAGATAAGGAATCGCACAATACAGAGAGAGAAAGAGTATCGGGTCTCGCAGTGACGTCACCAAATCGGACAACATTGAGGAATAGGGATCGAGCAATCCTATATAAGTTAAAAATCCTTGGCCGCTGCCAGCCTTCGGTTCTGTTCTAAGTCCTCTGTGGTATTATTCTGTGTTCTGTGCTTGGTTTCATAAGGGCGCATTCAGGGAAACATAACATAACACTCCACTTTACCGCTTTACCGCTTCACGTCATGATAGAATAAAAGAAGATATGATATCACCACGGATTTCTTAAAATAAACTGGATCGCTGATTCCTAACTATCATTTTGTCAGTTGTAAGGTGGTCGCCACACTGTGCTAACATTCCATTGGCTAGTTTTCAGCTAATGATGTTGAGGTATTTACAGAGGAAAATTTTGAAAATAGTTTGGTGAGATATGGGCATATGACTCAAGATCCCTAAACAAGTAGGTTACCTCAGTTTCGAGAAAAAATTCTATTGGTTAATTTGAGGTTACGTCATCTGGCGTCCAGAAAGCAGCGAAATTTTGATATGATTACTGGTAAATATTGCATTTCAAGATGCTTAAGAGTATAATTTTACTATAACAGTTTAAAATACATGTATTGTATACATGTATACATAACAAAACGTTTTACAGGTAAACATTAAACCGTAAAATCAATAAAAAAATACATAACACAACTACAAATTTTTATGCGGACCTCCTAGATATGGTCGGTATATGTGTATATTAACGATGTAGATATGATATGAATGATCTATCAAATTCAGAAATCAATACTATTAAGTATAAATTAGTTACTAGTGCAAAATACTTATATCATACAATTTCAAAACTTTATGAAATGACATGAAAATGTATATATAGTTATTTTGTCTTATACGGATTCTAAATGGTTTGAAAATAATAGAAACGAAAAACTGCAATAATCTATTAAGAATAATACATTTTCTTATTCACTTTTAATTAAGTTTTAGGTATAACTGCAGATATTTTATTTTTATTATGTAACTCAAATTATATTTGATTCATTGCATTCACAACTGGCTTTTTCGGAAACCTGTGATATACCACATCTTTGTTCAGAGCTTTGGTAATTTCCAGTCTATTATGGCATGTAGCAACAGCACATCGGCACCCTGACATCTTGCTGAAAGATAAAATTATTTTATATTTTCATCCTACATAAAACAATACAGCCTCGGTCACTTTAAATAATGAGATAGCCCAAGCATTTGGGGCGGAATACTTTTTAAGTGAACGACAACGTAATTTGACAGAAATTATTGCTGGTTTACTTACATAAGTGCTTATTTATTAATCTATTGTAATTCTACACTTGGTTCACAAAACAGGATCAGGATTGACAGATTATTGTCAAATTTAAACACATTAGGACATTATGAGAGAGACAATGATGTACATAAAAAGAGTGAGAGGCAAGGTCGCCAGATGACGTCGCTCATCCCGGTGTACACCGCAACACCCTCTCCTACAAACATAGAACTGAGGTAACCTACTTGTTTAGGGATCTTGCATATGACTAACTAAATATTACTTATATGGATGGATATGGGTATAAAATATGTACACTGTTGTAATAAAAATACTTTAGCAGCGGGTCTAAAAAGTTAACTTAATATAGGGTTATATCAAAGATTTAATTGTATTATTTGTGCATTAGATATGACGAGTAATTGACAGGACTGGACTCAAGAGTTATATTTGTGCAGCAAAGGTACACATAATTTTTTTCTATTTATAGTGCATTTCAAATAATTGGAAGCATCTCTTTTTAATTTGACTTGAATATTGTTTTGTATATTGTTTTGAGGAATTCTAATATCGATACCTTTTTGCCAAAATATCGTAAGTCACTCACTAAATTTTACCTTAGGCTACTTACGACAATTCTGCCACTCTGCCTATTACAGTTCTGTTACTTACGATAAAATGTATGCAGTTATTTAACCGTGAAACATTTAAATACGCTTACATATTTATGGATCTATCTACCTCTTCCAAGATGTGTATTTGCATATTATACTTACGATAGATCCATAATCATTTTCATGGAAAATGTCACTTACGATAGTTTGGCAAAAAGGTAGGTATTTATTGAAGAATTAGACATATGTTTGTAGTTATTTTAATTGTGGCAGGAGCTGCATATATATAAAGCCACGATGAAAGTAGCTGCACGTCTTATATCAGTAAAAACGGCACTAAAAAAATATTTTGTAACTGAATGACATCATACAATTAGTAATGTCAAGTAGTTATTAGTCAAATTTATACTTTACGCTGTTAAGATATATTAAATATTGTGAATGAATTGGGATAGGTTAATCAGTTATTTTGTTATAAAATTACATGAAGTTTATAATACACAATATGGTAATAACTGCTTTTCTAGAAGATAACATTAACAACTTCAAAACTCAAAATCATTATGATTATGGTAGGAATTTAATAAAAACACATTTAAAATATAATTTATACACACAATCACATTATAATAGGAGTTTTATCCACACTTATAAAGCATATAAAGTAACCTATTATCCACTACTGAAATAATAAAAAAATATAAACTTTAATCAACCAAATTTAATTTACTTATTAAAATTAACATTAACATTTATATTAACAGACATTTCGTTCTTCGCTTTTTCATATTTCACTTCGTTTCCGTTAATAGGAAGCTTGTAGTTGCTTCTTACAACAAATTTTGGATGTCTCCTTCTCCTGAGGAATGACTTGAACGAGAAGAACCTTGGATTTTCCTTGCGATACCAAGTTTGTTAGATACGGAGTCTTCAATATAGCTCTCTGCCACAGCAGGGCTCTTCCACCCACCATGCCGCTTGATGGGTGTAAAGTCGGCACCTTTATTTCCCAATAAAGTTATTGAAGTGCACCCTCATATAGTGGCCAATATAAGCTTCCGCGTTTGCCAAATTCAGAAACGATGCAACTTTTGATGGAACTTTTGCCAATGTGTTGATTCCAACAGGCTGAGAAGTACATTTTTGATTCTTATAATGTAAAAAGAATCTGTTTTGTGATAAGTTCTTTGGTCTTAGGGAAATACATTTTCTACACATCTCTACGTCTTTGATAGAAAATCCTTCATTTATAATTTTAAACTTTCGTGAAATGCCGGTCTTGGTATCTAGTATCGAAACAACTAGATACGCGCCAGTGTCCTATACATTAGTGATTTTCAAATTCGTCAATTCGTAGCATCGACAAGCACCAGAGACTCCTATTACTAGCGCAACCTAAAATGATTCAAAGTATTATTAATACATATTGTCTAAAAAGTTAAGAGTTATTACCTTAATCATAAAATATTCTTTATCACAAGATTTAGTCAAAAATTCTTCAATTTGCACTCTTTCCAAAACTGCAGCCTTTTTTACCTTGTATCTTTTCGATTGACTCTTCAGGTAACAAATATCTACGTTTTTAGACTTTTATCGCAACCTTCAACATTGAATATTTCGACCAAATGGATGAAATGATGAAATTGCATGTTTTTTCTTCAGATTAAGAAATAAATAACTTGCACCTTGCACACAGAACTTCATTTATAAACCGCAAAACAAAAAGAAAATATAAAAGCAGTGATGGTAATTCAACAGTGTTACCATCATTTAGTTCATAAAATACCTAGAAGTTAGCACAGTATGGCGGCCGCCTATCAGTTGTTATTTTTAGCTACCCCCACCAGTATGTATTAGCGATCCAGTTTATTTTAAGAAATCCGTGGATATCACGCATGTGGGCGTGGCATATGTGACGTCATTGGTGCGAATTTCCGCCATATTGGCCTATACTTTGTGTGTTTATTTTACCGTTCATAGCAAAGATCTTTTTAAAATAATAGTTTTAAAAGTGTTGATTTTTGTGAAAAATGAGGTGTACGATGTATGGTTGTGCTGTTGATAATATGTGCAAGGGTTTTGTACGATCGCGGTACCATGTTTTTTAGATTTCCGAAAGACAAGGAAATGCAGGGTATTTGGAAACAGCTGTGTAAATGTAAAGACAGTTCTAATGTTAAATTTGCTCGTGTTTGCGATAAGCATTTTATTAAAAGCGATTATGAATGCAATTTAAAACATGAATTGCTGAGATATAGACCAGCAAGACATCGTCCCTTGACGCCCCTTATATTTTTTTTAATTCCTTAATAATTGACAGAAATAGGTCTGATAATGTTGTTTTAAGATTTTTTGTTTAATATTGCACAGCTTTCTAAAAAGAGTAAATACATGTATAATTACATACATTATAATACATGAGTTATATAATGTAAAAATATTTGCTATTCTTTGACGCATTGAATTTAAAACGACAGGAAGGAGGGTACGCTCTATCGGCCACAGTAGAAAACGGGACGGAAGCGGCCATCTTGAACGGCCAAGTGTGACTCATTTATTGTTGACTATTGATAGTGGTTGTGTTTGTAAAAGTGCCTAAAACGAACGGTTATGGTTAGTTGTGCAGCTTGTGGTTGTTCTAAAACCACGAAAAATAAAAATTTTGGGAGTTACATTTCATAGGTGTGTTATATTCTTTCGTTTAATTTACTTATATTTATATATTGATGCATTTCAAAAGATTTGATTGTAAACATCATTAAATGTCAAAATCATTGTCAAAACAGCAAGCGAGGCAGATCAGTAGCGTAACATAGGTACATGAGGTTTGGGTAGGTATTTTTAGTGTAAAATGTTTCCAAGTAAACAAAAATGTATATTTTTTGTTCAAATTCACCGAAACTTTGTTATATTTGTTACGCAAATAGTATTGTTGTGAAAAAGTGTTAATTTCTCCACTGAATATATTTATTCCACTCAGTAACCTTTCAAAACGGTACGCCGCTGCCATACCGGATACAGCCTTCCGCCATTTGCAACAGCCATTCTGGACGCATATTCATGTAATAAAGGCTCCTTCCTGTAGTTTTAAATTCAATGCTTTGACGTCCAACCACGGATTTCTTAAAATAAACTGGATCGCTGATTCCTAACTATCATTTTGTCAGTTGTAAGGTGGTCGCCACACTGTGCTAACATTCCATTGGCTAGTTTTCAGCTAATGATGTTGAGGTATTTACAGAGGAAAATTTTGAAAATAGTTTGGTGAGATATGGGCATATGACTAACTAAATATTACTTATATGGATGGATATGGGTATAAAATATGTACACTGTTGTAATAAAAATACTTTAGCAGCGGGTCTAAAAAGTTAACTTAATATAGGGTTATATCAAAGATTTAATTGTATTATTTGTGCATTAGATATGACGAGTAATTGACAGGACTGGACTCAAGAGTTATATTTGTGCAGCAAAGGTACACATAATTTTTTTCTATTTATAGTGCATTTCAAATAATTGGAATCATCTCTTTTTAATTTGACTTGAAATGATTTTCGACAAAGTCGAAATTTATGTGCTTGTAAAGACACTCCCTACATGTACAAATCTTCCAATGGTATGTCTGGTAGGTACCTATGTATATTAAATTCATTGACGACACTCTTTATTTCTCCTGTTACAACTTCATTTTTTAAATAAATTTTACATTAGCCGGAATTATAACTGGTTCATAATAGTTACTTGTCTAAACATAATTTAGTAACTAACCCAAAAAACTTTAAAGTAACATGGTTTGTCAACCAAGTATTTGAACCTTGTCTGATTGCAGTGTAAAAATTAGTTAGGATCAGTTTTGTATATTATTTTGAGAAATTCTAATATCGATACCTTTTTGCCAAAATATCGTAAGTCACTCACTAAATTTTACCTTAGGCTACTTACGACAATTCTGCCACTCTGCCTATTACAGTTCTGTTACTTACGATAAAATGTATGCAGTTATTTAACCGTGAAACATTCAAATACGCTTACACATTTATGGATCTATCTACCTCTGCCAAGATGCATGATACATGTATCATGGCCAAGATGTGTATTTGCATATTATACTTACGATAGATCCATAGTCATTTTCATGGAAAATGTCACTTACGATAGTTTGGCAAAAAGGTATCGATATAAGGTAGGTATTTATCGAAGAATTAGACATATGTTTGTAGTTATTTTAATTGTGGCAGGAGCTGCTCATATAAAAAGCTACGATGAAAGTAGCTGCACGTCTTATCAGTAAAAACGGCACTAAAAAAATATTTTTTAACTGAATGACATCATACAATTAGTAATGTCAAGTAGTAATGTAAGATATCAGAGCGAATTAAGAGTCTTAAGGAAGTTCCTTAAGTACCACTTAAGGAGTTAAATATTGTGAATGAATTGGGATAGGTTAATCAGTTATTTTCTTATAAAATTACATGAAGTTTATAATACACAATATGGTAATAACTGCTTTTCTAGAAGATAACATTAACAACTTCAAAACTCAAAATCATTATGATTATGGTAGGAATTTAATAAAAACACATTTAAAATATAATTTATATACACAATCACATTATAATAGGAGTTTTATCCACACTTATAAAGCATATAAAGTAACCTATTATCCACTACTGAAATAATAAAAAAATATAAACTTAAATCAACCAAATTTAATTTACTTACTAAAATTAACATTAACATTTATATTAATAGACATTTCGTTCTTCGCTTTTTCATATTTCACTTCGTTTCCGTTAATAGGAAGTTTGTAGTTGCTTCTTGCAACAAATTTTGGATGTCTCCTTCTCCTGAGGAATGACTTGAACGAGAAGAACCTTGGATTTTCCTTGCAATACCAAGTTTGTTAGATACGGAGTCTTCAATATAGCTCTCTGCCACAGCAGGGCTCTTCCACCCACCATGCCGCTTGCTGGGTGTAAAGTTGGCACCTTTATTTCCCAATAAAGTTATTGAAGTGCACCCTCATATAGTGGCCAATATAAGCTTCCGCGTTTGCCAAGTTCAGAAACGATGCAACTTTTGATGGAACTTTTGCCAATGTGTTGATTCCAACAGACTGAGAAGTACATTTTTGATTCTTATAATGTAAAAAGAATCTGTTTTGTGATAAGTTCTTTGGTCTTAGGGAAATACATTTTCTGCACGTCTCTACGTCGTTGATAGAAAATCCTTCATTTATAATTTTAAACTTTCGTGAAATGCCGGTCTTGGTATCTAGTATCGAAACAACTAGATACGCGCCAGTGTCCTATACATTAGTGATTTTCAAATTCGTCAATTCGTAGCATCGACAAGCACCAGAGACTATTACTATTACTAGCGCAACCTAAAATGATTCAAAGTATTATTAATACATATTGTCTAAAAAGTTAAGAGTTATTACCTTAATCATAAAATATTCTTTATCACAAGAATTAGTCAAAAATTCTTCAATTTGCACTCTTTCCAAAACTGCAGCCTTTTTCACCTTGTATCTTTTCGATTGACTCTTCAGATAACAGATATCTACGTTTTTAGACTTTTATCGCAACCTTCAACATTGAATACTTCGACCAAATGGATGAAATGATGAAATTGCATGTTTTTTCTTCAGATTAAGAAATAAATAACTTGCACCTTGCACACAGAACTTCATTTATAAACCACAAAACAAAAAGAAAATATAAAAGCAGTGATGGTAACTCAACAGTGTTACCATCATTTAGTTCATAAAATACCTAGAAGTTAGCACAGTATGGCGGCCGCCTATCAGTTGTTATTTTTAGCTACCCCCACCAGTATGTATTAGCGATCCAGTTTATTTTAAGAAATCCGTGCGTCCAACATAAAATATTGCTTTACTGAACTTCATATGTAATTTATAAAATAAATACTTAAGTTCCATCAGCACATAGGTATATATGTTTCTGAATTATAAGTACCTATTATATATTGGGTATTAAAAAATAACCTGTGAAAATTCCACAGGTATTATACAGGGTGTCCCACGGTGACGATCAATTAAAAGTATCTGGAGAACTAATTAAGCTATTAATTTGAAATTTGAGGTGAAGTCAAAGTGGGCCATGATCTACTTGATGAAAATATTTTGCAGTTTCTACCACTTGTGGTGATACCGGAAGTCGACATTAACTTCGTTATTTTAAATGGGACATCCGATATATTATTTCATTTCTGAATTCTACGTGAAATCCTAAACACATTTCGTGTAGGATGTCCTATACCTATTTTCAACTGTTGAAATATTGACAAGTGAATATTGACATTTTTCAACTTTGACACCCTGTAACATCTAAACGGTTTGAAATGAAGCAAAACGGTTTGCACATTTCTATCTTAACTTTTCATAAGCTCTCGTTTGACACTAATTTCAGATTTTCTAGAAATTAATAATTTTCGATTAAATATAATCTCTTGGTTAGATCTGAAATTACTGTCAAACGAAAGCTTATGAAAAGTTAAGATAGATATATAGATAGGTATAGGACACCCTACATGAAATGTGTTTAGAATTTCACGTAGAATCCAAAAATGAAATAATATATAGGGCGTTCCATTCAAAATAACGAAGTTAATGTCGACTTCCGGTATAACCGGAAGTAGTAGAAACTACAAAATATTTTCATCAAGTAGATCATGGCCCACTTTCACTTCACCTCAAATTTCAAATTAATAGCTTAATTGGTTCTCCAGATACTTCTAATGGATCTTCACCGTGGGACACCCGGTATAACTGTTGTATAATTACAATTAAACTTTTATTACATTATAGTTACTTTCTTTATATGAATTTAAGTATTATATACGGAGCCTTTAAAAAATAACTAGAAAAAATGTTATGTATTTTATTACCTAGAATGTACTAGTTATTTTTGAAAGGCCCTGTATATAATACCTAAATTCATATAATGAAAGTAACTATAATGTAATACAAGCTTAGTCTTTAACACAGGTACTTCAGATGTTTATTAAAAACAACATTTACCTATTCTGTTTCACTGTAACATGATAAAAGTACTTGGATTGTAACGTAACATGTTACTCTAATTACACAAATGTTGCGTCAATGCGAAGTTTTTTTTACATAAGAAATGTGTTCTTGGAAACTAAAACCACCTAAAAGTATATTTCAAACAATAAATAAAACAATTATAATTAAACTTCGACGCTTTCCAACTATAAAGCGCACTTTGCGCCATATACATTTTAATATTCTGGGCACCAAGTGACGTCATGCGCGAAAGCAGACGAAATTAGGACGCGTTAATATCATATCTTGTTTTATTGTATCATGGCTTCACGTTCGCTGAATCCAAGAACCCTAAACAAAGAAGGACTGATCAATCAGTAACAGCCAATCACATTTGTTTATCACTTATGTGACGTCAGTGGATTCCCTTTAGCGGGAGATTTGAAATTTAAATATCCTCTTTGTTTTAATTTGACAGCTTTAACCTTTTAACATAACCTATATATGTCACATTGTTATGTAGAATGTCTCGGTTGTCTTTGGAATGTCTTCACTGTCATCAGTCATGTCATCATATCAAAGTATTTCTGTATCATATCATTGTAATCTGTGCACTGATTAACAAAACACAAGTTATCACAGTTGTCAAATCGACAACGATTTTTGCACAACGCACTTCAAATCGTAAGATATATATCGTAAAACACATATATAAGTACTTTAAAATCACATTTGATTGCATTAATACACTCTTTGAAATAATATTGGGTTGAATATTTTGACTGAAAATTTTTGAAATTTGGCAATAGGGAATCCACTGACGTGTTACGAGAAATCTGTTGAAAATGACCTTCAAATTTTTATGAATGAATTGATCAGTCCTTCTTTGTTTAGGGTTCTTGCGCTGAATCGACATTTTAAACGCAAGCTTAAAGTGACATAATTTGCAGTAATTCATATTTTGTAATTAATATTAATAATAATTAATATTATCTAGTGATGGGCATAATCGAATGATTCTGACAATCGAAAAATCGTCACTCGAGTGAAATTAATAATCGATTGATCGCTCGAGTGATTTTCTTCCGAGTGATGACGTCTCATTCCTGGTTTGAAAATAACGCTGTTGTCTCTGGCTGGCACTCGTCATTCGAGCGATTGCCGTTCGTTACATGTTACATTGAGATTGACGTTGACGATTGATGATTTGGCCGGCATTCGGCATTGGGGTAAGACATTTCACTCGAAGTGAGACATAAGTGACATAACATAAGACAAACAAAAACGGATCGGCGGGCGCAGTACTCAATAATTAAAAATCTCAATCTCAGTAACATACACAAATACAACGCAACAACCTATCGCTCGCACGGAAAAATCGTTCGAATGATTTCGTAACCACTCGAAATATCTCGATGATTTCAATAATCGAATGATCGATTATTTTTCACTCGAGCGATCCAATCACTAATATTATCCATAGATATTTTGTGCGTAAACCCATAGACGTAAACCTAACCTAAATTAATTTATCGCTTGATGAAACTATTCAGCGATCCAGCGGGAAAAATATATGCTTTACCGCTTTAATAGAGCGCTGCGCGCTGCAGCTATTTGAATAAAGCGCTGCGGTTCCCTGAAATCCCTGAATGCACCCACAGATAGATTCAGGGGTAGTTCACTCCCCCACATTTGACAGGTCCGCATTTTAGTTTGGGAACGCGTCGTTAGAGGGAGACCGCGGTCAAAAGACAAAATGAAGTTTGTCCAAGCCGGCAGAGCGGAAGAGCAAGCGCAAACGCAAAGCAAGACTAACGAATACTCGAATCTCGAATGTTAGTTGTTGTTTTGACTTGTAGTAAGAGAGATCTTAAGTTTCGACTTCGTGTTAATTTTGCCTATGTTGTGTGTGCATATATTACTTAAATTTGAATAAATTGTTTATTATTATCTTTATCTTGCACCGTTATTATAATGGTTGTCCGCTGTTGTGTACCTGGGTGTAATGTAACAGCCAAAGAACACATTAAAATGCATATTGTGCCCAAAAATTTCCAGGTAAGATTTCTCTGTTTTATATTTTTATTGTATCTACCTACTTGGCCGTATTAATAATTAAATATTGTTTTTTATATTCATATCTATATATTGTTTAAATTTTGCAGATATTAATTTTTATACAAAATTGTTCTACATAAAAATATGAGTAGGTATTCTCACAATTTCTGTTTGTTATTGTTTTAGATGAAAAAATTATCGTGTCCTCAAATTAATAGGCCAGATTTGATTGAAATTGAAGTACCAAGGAGGCGGAATAAGGGGCCAGCTATCAATTTATAAAGATGATAATGATGAACTGAAAATATTAGCTCAAAATAGATATTATAAGGTGAAAGGAAAAAATCGAAGTGTTAAAGTATGTAAAAAAGTACCTATGTAAAAAAATTAGCGTAGTAATTCTCCAGTTTATAATTATTTAAACTTCTACAATATTAAATTAAATTTATTTCATGTACCTTCGTTTCATTTTAAACTGTTATTATTATTTAACTTAAACAATATCTTAAACTAAGAAAATGTATGAAATTATTTATTTGTGGAATTGTTTGATTACTCTTATTTATTTGGGTATTGTGCCATCCATCACTGAAAAATACAAAAAATTTAATCAACCTCTGCGTCGACAGATCAGTCAAAGGTTGGTTTTATTTTTTCTTTTTTTGAAAAATATGTTTGCCTAATTAAGAAATCTCGCACTAAAAAGCAGATAACAATTTATAACATTAAACACATCACATACGTATCGAAAACTTATCCGTTTTCGTGATCGAAATTTAAAGTTTGACTGACATACAGAATAGTATGACAGTTTGGAATTTATTTTTTATTAAATGAAGATAAATGTGTATTCGATATTTCTATAAATTTTGATAGCTATTGGTTATCAATTCATAAAGTTCTTAAAGACGATAAGTCAAAATAGAATGAAAATCGACAAACATCTAATAAGTTCATGAAAGTAGATAAATAAAATAAATTACAAACTGTCATACTATTCTGTATGTCAGTCAAACTTAAAGTTTTGATAACGAAAACGGATACATTTTTGAAACGTAAATGGATGTTTTCCAAACGTGAACGTTGTTAAGTGATGTGTTTAATGTTATATATTGTTAATCTACTTTTTAGTGTGAGATTTCTTGATTAGGCAAACATATTTAAAAAAAAAAACCTTTGACTAATCCGTCGACGCAGAGATTGATTATTAATTTTTTGTATTTTTCAGTGGTGTCATAATACCTAATTAAATAAGAGTAATATCTTAAACTGTAATTATTTTGAAAAAGTATTGAAAAGCAGTGAATTATAAAATACATCAGTAGTGCAATTCGTTCCTTGGATTATAATAAACTTCGTCTGTGCAGTTGATTTCCATTTAGTGGAGGAACGCGTCACAAGGGGGCGCTGTAGTGGAGTTGCCGATCTAAATCTCTTTAATAATCTGTGGATAGATTATAGATTACGATGCAACGAAACGAACCAACGAACGCAACATTGCCCTTTGCCCTTATGAAAAAACTGCATGTAAAATTTTCGGTAGGTACAGAAATAATTAAAGCCAAAAAGCTATGGGTTTTTGAATCATTTTATTTGGATAGGACTAATGCCAATACATGAGTTTTTTTAATGCTGGGTATGAAACTTTTATCTTTTTCTGCACATAAGAGAAAAACATTGTTAAAGAGCGTTCTTATAGGTTAACCCAAAGGGCGTAGTAAAAATACTTTTTTTTCAGTCATACGAATAAGACACTATAACATTATAGTTATTTGTTTAACTAGTACAAAAAATACACGTTGTCGGGAAGAGGGAAAGGGTCTCGAAAACGTAATTTTTGTACGAGTTTAACATTTTTTTTCCAATTCTTCAAAGTCAAATATATTCCTCATTCCTCACAATGTACCCTGTATTATGCTATCTGGAGCGGTTTTGAAATAAAACAATTGAAAATGATTTTTTTTATTTTGAAAACCTTGTAGCTGGAAAACGGCAGCCTTAGGGCTCAAATATTTATTCAGCAAAATTACCTTACTTTTAGTCATAGAATACCCTGGATTTTTTGCATGTCACTAGGAAACACCCTATATATTATAAATAGAAAATGTTACAAAAGAAAATGTATTTACATCCCCACAGTTCGCCCCTAATTACATCATGTCGACCTCGAGGCCAACATACTATAGTAAATCAAGGGCTTAATAATGGTTTAAGTAAATAATTAATTAAATAGATCAATATTTTTGCAAATATTTCAAATACATATTTTTACAAAAACCAATACCTAATTCTAAAATATATTTTACATTATTTGTCTCACCTATATACTCACCCTCACTTCACCCTAACTCCTCCCAGTTTGGAATTTTTTAATTATAAGCCTATCAGTATTTAAAGCAAGGTTTATATAAATGCGATTTACAATTTTATTTTTTGTGAATAATTACTTTTTTTGTATGTTTGCTTGTTAGTGATTAGGAAGTATTGAATTTACAGCTTCAAATATAAAAAAAAGACTGTAAGAAATAAATATTTTTATTTTTCTTGATTAAGACACAAAATATATCCTAAACCCTCAAATAATGTATTTACCTAATTTTCCTAGTTGCGTGGCAATGGCTCAAATTGCTTCTGCACACACACATGGTCTTTGTTTATCAATTTCTTATTATATATCTTTTTGCAATAATTTCAGTTCACAAACTTTCTGTCAGAACAAACTATTTTAAGGCACTTGTGGATCGGGTGCAAATTTAGGTAAGTATTATTTTTTAATTTTTTTAATCAAAAAATAACAAAAATAAAAATGGGTTCAATGCCCCAAACGCCATGCGTCCAGATTTATACAAAAACGTGACACATTTCTCTAAGGGTATAAGCTATAAGACCCATGCGTTTACTGTATAGATAGGTGTTTATCACTATATTACATGATAAACATAAATACAATAATAATAATCTTCAGAATCTATTATGGAACAATATATTTTATTTACATCTTTCTTTTAAGCAAAAAAGTTAACAAAAGTTAGATAAATTAATGAAATTATCAAATATTATGGTTCGATAAAGTTTTATATTTTCTCCCTAGGTATGCAAAGGAATCACCTTATTATTTTTAAGATATGTCGAAAACAACTACTTACTACGTTATTCCTTTGCATACCTAGGATTATAGGTAACGAGGAAATATAAAACTTTATTGAACCATACTTATTTAATAATTTCATTAATAATTTATCTCTTAGTTAACTTTTTGGCTTAGTCCTATATAAAGAAAGATGTACACAGTTAAATAAGTCAATAAATAATATTAAAAATATACTATGATTTTAATGCAATAACAACTGCAATAATTTTCATATTAGTAATTACATAATTTACATAAGTACATTTTGAGCATATTCTCCTTCTGGTCAGTTTATTATTATCATCCAATCCCGTTTTCATCTTCGTTTCTTAAATCATGAAAATATATCATTATCCTTGTTTTTTTCCATCAATTTCTATATTTACAGTGTATAAGGGCAAAAATGAGTGAAAATAAATATATATTTTATACATTTTGTGTTCATAATTGTGTTCTCTAAATAATTTTCTACTTCAATTTTAATCTACTTAATCAAACAAGGCCTCTGTTCTATGTTCTGGAGCTAGTAGAATATTGAAATAACATATAGATGGTGATGATTAATAAAAGTGTCACTGCAGAGGAACCGTAATATTCCACATTACAACATGACTCATATTACACTCTCCTCACTTCCGTCTGAATTTGAACATAACTAACTAACATAACTACCTTTTTAAATTTGATGGAAGAACTAAGGAAGCTTGTAATTCATGTATAGCTAATAATACCATTTTAATATGAACCTTTACATCCACTGCTAGTTTTCTAAAGTGTTCAATTTCTTTCTTCAATAATCTTAATCGTATATTTGAATATTTATCAGCTTCGTCACAGTCCATTTCTAACATGTAGCCCAGCCCGATACAAACACATAAATTCTCAAATTCAGTAATTTGCCCAGTCAACATTATATCACTGCCAATGTCCAAACGAACTGACATATCAAGATCTTTTTCTTTAAATTCTTTCACTGTTCTTACAACTTGTTTTACATCCTCCCAGTCTCTGTACTTTGCCACTTTATCATTTAGTATTATTTCTATATCCTTAAGATCTACTTTCAATTTCTCATCTACAAAGTGTTCATATCCTTTTATCTTGTTAACAAGTTCATCATAATTCATATTTAAATTTTTTTTTGATGATAGGATTCTAACCTGATTCACTAAAAAACTGAGCCCAGACTGGCCCAGCTCCAGCCCAGAGATATTTCTGTGAAAAAGTCAAAAGTATGTATACCATAGACAAGGTACAAGGATTTTTAACAAAAATCCTTGTACCATAGATTGTAGATAGCTCATAGACTTAGTATCCATAGACGGCAGGCATGAATCAATTGTTGACCGAGCAAAGGTAAGAGATAGACATGTCTAAAGGTAATTCCATCGCAGTTTTTTGAGAGAACAGTGGGAGCTATTCCCCTTAACGTTTATCTTCCCCTTTTGGTCTCTATGGCAACGAGATATGACATTTTGAGATTAATGCCATGTCAAAAAATAAAATATTTAACACGGTAATATAATTAGTTTTATGAAAACTGGGACCTTTTTACTAAATTAAAGTGGATGGATTGTAAATCAGGTAATTTATTTTTGAGTAAGTATTATATTGATATTAAATTATAAAATTAAACAAAAATGTTTATATACTCTTCCGTACTTTTTATTATACTTGTTTTGCAGGATTTTTAGTGACTATCTACCTACCAGTATGGTATTGCAATACAAAGCAGTTGCATATACTACTGGGGGATGCTAAAAGTTAAAATATATTCTCCTATATCGCATCAACTATGAACTAAATAAATTGTAAATTAACACCAATGAACCCAAAGTCCATATACCAAATTTCTGATTGCTTTACTATGGATACTAGAAATATCCTAAAGCCTCAAGATAGTCATGATCCACCTGAATAATCTTGTGGAGCAAATCTAACAAAAACTTTTCCTCTAGGTACCCCAAGTATCAAAGACAATTACTAATTTTTGGTAGTATATTCTATATGAATATAGGTGTATTAAAAAATTAATATTTGACCTCAGTCTTGTCAGGTAGGTTACCTTTCTAATTTAGTAATTTATAAAAGTTTCACATGGATCAACTTCAGACAATATAACTACATTTTTATTACCCCTATAATAGCACTAGTATGACAGTATAGAGCTAGTTGTTTATTATTTTATACTTTTTTTTATAGAAATAGTGATGTTAATAAGTATTTTCTATTACTGCAAAATTCCAATTCCAAATTCCTGCAAACTCAATAATTGCTTATGTAATATTATTTTTTTTTTATAAGCGATTCTCTGTTTTAACTCTGTATATCAGAAATTTTAAATAAGGAAGAAGCAAAAATGATTATAATTAAAATGACTTGCTCAGTTTAAAATCATAAAGAATAGGTAATTAAATATTATTTTGTTTCTTGTTTTAGTTTACCTATGTAGTGAATTGTTCGTAAATTAATTGGAGATCACAGAACAAGAACCACCAGAGAATCCTGTATTAAAGAAAGTGGAAAAGGGCACCTACAAAGTAACGAATAATTCCCTTTAATGATTGATAAGATTAGAAATTAAACAAAAACTTGTTATAGAAAAAAAAAAAGAATAAACTGTTAGAAACCAATCTCTTATTAAATATTTATTTTATATTTTAATATTACTAAGCATTAACCATCAGTCAAAGAAAATGTTTGAAGCTGTGATAGATTGTGACGCTCATTGCTACTGAAAACATAATGTTACAGTAGATATTTAAACATTTTTTATTAAAAATGTATGTCCATTAAGTTTTTTTTTTAGTAATTTGAGATTTAACAGTACACCCATCAACTGTTTATCTGCAAATTAATGTTATCACATATTACAAAGACTTAGATTTACCCACAAAGCTTATAGGATTTGTTTTCCGGTTTTTTATTATATTCCAAATTATTCTTAAATTTTGGCCAGTTCGGATTACAAGTAAAAGTTATGAGCAAATCAGATTTGCTTATAAAGTGCAATGCTAAAATTTATAGACAATCTTAAAAATTCCATAACTATAACTAAACATTCTTAGACAATTACATTTAAAATCTGACAATCTCAGTTACAAATTGAGTAGGTATAATATGACATATTATGTAATTATAGAACTCTCAGAATTCAGAGCATTATAGTTTGAGAATTTCTCGTTTGGACTGTATAGCCGAAAAAGTTTGTCGTCCATATAGTTTAATACTGTAATATTGCACTAGTGTAGTGAATAACTAACAAATATACGTAAACTTTGTTGTTACTAAAGCAGAGAATAAAAGAAATTTTATATTTGGCTCTATTACCTACAGTATTATGTTGGGTAATTTTATAAATTAAAATGATAACACTAAATTGTTATTCACATAAAATTTTCTTATATAAGTAGGTGTAATATTCATCTTCTATTAACAGCGTTGAACGTTGTAAAAATTTGTATTTCAATTAATTGCTGCGGTGTTATTACAGTAAATTAATCACATTTACAGATTCTTTAAACCTTGAGACTGGTTCGGTAGATGGAGATCAACTAGGTACTATTTAAAAGTACTTGGCATTTTAAAAGCTTTAAATAAAATAATTAAGGGTTTTGTGCTTTAAGCGCTTGTGTATATGGTACGTAAAAATAATTTATAAAAGTTTAATTCTTAATACATTTAAAAAATGTGGCAGCATAAAAATAGCCAAAAGCTAAAATGGTTCATTGTAGTATTTTTTTTTTTTTTTGGATTACACCACCTGTAAAATAATAAAAAACAGGAAACTAGAAGTATTCAAATTAAATAAATATTCAAAGTGTAGTATCAAGGCTAAATTCTAAAGTTTGCCCAAAAAAAAATCACTGTAATATGCAATAAAATATATGTTTGAAAAATTAACTAAATGGCATCAGTGGTTTTTTGTTAAATATTTATTTTATTGCATATTATACAGTGTTTTTTTGGGGCAAACTTTAGAAGTTTGGTTTGCTACTGCACTTTGAATATTTAATTTGTATGATTCTGGTTTCCTGTTTTTTGTTATTTTACAGGTGGTGTAATCCCAAAAAAACCTAATATGATGTTTTGCTGAAACAGCCTTAATTAATGTAAGAAAATGAGATCTCATTACTTACTGTTATTAGTTTTCTTATTTAACTTAATAAGATTTATTAATACTTCCACTTGTTTGTTCAACAAATGTTTGAATGTCTGTATTGGTATTCAACTTTTATCACAAATGCATTTAGATATTATAAATCATGTTTTTGTTCATATCATAAATTATGCTTTAGAGGCATATTTTTACTTAAAAAGTGAAGTTACTTTTAGCATTTACATTGTATATTAGACATACAGGTTAGTACATATAGATTATTATATGCATACATAAGAGTATATAAAAATACATATATCTGAACAGTTTCGAATTAAGCCAAAAAGTTAACTAAGAGATAAATTATTAATGAAATTATCAAATATTATGTTACAATAATGTTTTATATTTCCTCGTTACCTAGTATCCTAGGTATGAAAAGGAATAACCTTATTATTTTTAAGATATGTCACAAACAATTACTTTGCATGCAACATGCACCAACCAACATTGAAGTACAACGGCATATCTTCGTATAACCTTTACAACTTTCACAAAAATCAATCAAATCAGTTTTCACTTAGGTACAGTGTCTATCCAGCTTTCATTCAAAGTAGTCTGATTTTTTACTGTTTTGCTCTAAAAGGACAATGGACACATCACAAGATAGTTTTTTTTTATTTGAGCTTATAATTGTTCTTAAATGTGGGGTTAAAATAACAGAATGATCACTATTAAAAAGCCTTAGATATTAAGTTGGACGTAAAATAAATTGTATGTGGTAATTAATCCCATTCATCATAATTCATTTGGTTTTTCCACAGATCAACACAATTTCATGCTTTGCACTATACTGTAGGCATCGAAAAGAATAACTTTGTACCCAAAGATTATACGTAAACAGTCATATTCTTTCTTTGCAACCTTCTTGAACTGTGATGCTGTTTCGTTTTGTCTTGACCACTAACATCCCTTCATTGATTGGCAACATCACATCACAGATTACAGAATGCAAATCAATATAAGTAACACATTTTTTATATACAAGCCTTATAACTCAAGAGATAATTCTGATAAGTAGATATATACGAATTCCTAGTATTTTGCTAACAGGCAGATTTTGAAATTATAGGTGAACTGTTGAATAATCTAAAAATAATTCCATTTTTAATTGTACTATAATAATTTTGATGTTTATACACCATAATCAATAGGATCTACACAATTACATTTTGTCCAGTAAAGGTACAAAAACTATTTTAAGTATTTTAAATAATAATTATAGGTTGTGTTCCGATTAATGAATCATTGAAAATTATTCCAATGACAACAAACTGAACAAACGTCAATTTGAGACGGCGCCATATTGTCGAGAGAGAAGAGAATAAGTAAAAACAAAAACAAACACCCTTCTCCTTATTATGTGAGAGAAAGAGGGAATTACCTTTAGATCGGGATTCTCTTTCTACTGCTCGGACCGATCGACATATGGACATAATGGAGTTAATAGGATAAACGGGGTCTATAGTTACTAAGTCTATGAGATAGCTAGCTATAGATGGGCCACTCTACCTCTCCCGTCAAAAACGTTAGTAGCGCTGCTTGTGATGCGTAATTAAACTAGCGGAGCTGCGCTGGTTGCCTACCTTAGATACTTTTTAATTATTTATTTAAATTTCACATTTTGAAAACAATTTAATAAAATATATTCACTATTTCACATATTAAGTTTTATTTGAAACTATTTATAAAAAGATGTATATAATAGCGAATACATTTTACCAATGTTTTAAAAATGTGATTGAAAACAGTGGCGTAACTACGCTGGGGCGGCAGTGTGCGACGCACAAGGGCCCAAGAGCTTGAGGGGCCCCGGAGAGATACAGTCCGAGTGCGAAATGAAGAAGTTAACTATTGCAACTCGGTCGGGTATTGGCGAGGGGGCCCGACAAGATTTCTGCACAAGGGCCCAAAAATTCTTGTTACACCACTGATTGAAAATATTGTGAAGGTGTTCTGATGTGAAGTAATGTATTTAAAAAGTAATTCAACGTAAAATAAAATTTATTAATAAAAAGAACATTTAAACATATGACCAAATAACCGTTAAATTAAATAACAAAAACTTACGAGACATATAAAATGTTTAAACATCAATTAATTAATAACCTGTAAATTTGCTTTCGATGGATCTCAAATCTGTTTGTCGGAGAAATGTTTGGCACACACTCTTATATCCATTGCATTTGTTTCTTTATTGAGCAATCATCGAATACAGTTATTGGATATTCACACACCATTTCCTACGCATCTGAAAATTAAAATATTACATGTTAAGCAGTGTGAATACCTTGATAACAAAACCTATTAACTATAATTTTTAATAAATGTTAGGATGACACTGATATTTCTTGATTGATTTTATATATCTGACTAGGTAATTGAAGTTTTTCTTTCTTGTGAACTATAATAGTCACTACAATACATTTGTCATTTGTTACAATTCTTATTTCGGATACTTACCTGTTGTTTGTTAAACAGTATAAAGTTATAGCGTTGTTATTAAATAATAACTACATAAACAAAAAGTTTATACTTATCACCAAACGATGGTACAATAATGTACTTTAACTTTGGTGCATAAAATTTTCTAAAAGACCTTTTCTATAATTCAAAATGTTTTTGTTAGTATATCAACATAAATCTGGGAGAAATGAAGGAGAATAACCTTCAATTAATATTTCACATTGCAATTATTTAATTTTTTATGCATTTGTAAGTTCAGTGAAAAGAATTAACGGTTAAAAATAAATACTTGTCCTAATAAAAAACTTAAGGGTCTGGTCCATTTTACCACTCTACGAAATGAGAAATTTTCCAAAGTGATAATGAACAGAGGCTTATAAAGTATTTTTATGAAATAAAAATTGCGGATGAATGTATTTTTAATAATTTTTTCAAACATAACCTCACTTTTTAGCGGGACCTGTGAGTGAAAAGGGGTGCTGGGTGGGTGGTGGGTAAGGAATTATGTAAAAGTAATTATTGAATTTAAGAAATTTGTTTAAAAAAAAAAATCTTAACCAGGTGCTAACCTTAAGCATACGTTGAAAGAAAGGGCTTTATTGAATTTGAGAAATTTGTTTAAAAAAAAATCTTAACCAGGTGGTAACCTTAAGCGTACGTTGAAAGAAAGGGCTTTATTGAATTTGAGAAATTCGTTTAAAAAAAAATCTTAACCAGGTGCTAACCTTAAGCATACGTTGAAAGAAAGGGCTTTATTGAATTTGAGAAATTTGTTTTAAAAAAAATCTTAACCAGGTGCTAACCTTAAGCATACGTTGAAAGAAAGGGCTGAATGTAAAAAAGAACATATTTTATTTGTATAAAAAATATATGTAAAGAATAAGTTTTACAAAAATTATAAATGAAATTGGATCAATTAATCTATGATTGGATCGATATTTGAAAATTTACTTGGTTTCTGTTATTAGTGGGGAAGGGGAATAGACGCATCAGAACCCAAAAAATACTTCATCGTGATTGGTTGAACTCTCTATGATTTCTCGAAATAGTCCGTAAACTACCGAGGACACCCGATGAAATTGTATCACAGCATGAGTTCGAAACAATGGTGGTTGTTACCAAAACGGGATAATGGTGTAATACATGATACAACTACACAGATATGCCAATCCGCATAGTGACGTCAGTTATGAGGAAAAAACAATTGATAAACACGAAAATAATTATATCACTGCCCATAAGAATTTTCGCATCGCATTACCTTTTTTCCCTCACAAATGACGTCATGCGCAAACAAACGAAAGTTATGAGCATATCTGTGTAGTTGTATCATGGTGTAATAGCAATTGAAATAAATTTATTTCTACCGGAAAGTGACTACTTTAATCATTCATCCGTACCTAAATGTCTTCGTAAATGAATATAGAATAATGTACTAGTGAATTGGAGTGTGTAAACACATTTTCTCGTAGAGTGGTATAATGGACTAGCACCAATAAGTAGTATTAGGAAAGTAGCATTAATTGACGAACAATTAAAAAGTACATGAAACTTACCTCAAGATTTTTAAGCAAAACTAACATTCACCCTGTACTGGTACATCCAGGAACACTACAAACTTAAATCACAGTATAAGGCTTGAACTATTAACTTATTTAACAAGAACTATTTAAATAAAAAATCTTCAAAAGGACATAAAAATTATTCAAGAACGGATTGGTATGAGATTGTGTTATTCAACAACAACGCAGTGTTGCCAATGGTAAATAGTTAAATTACCCATAGCTCTAACTCAAATTACCCCATTTTACCCGTTGGATTATTTAAAATACCCGATTTTTATCCGCACGACACGAAATTTGTTTTTATTCTAAATTTTCTTGTTTATATTTTGTATCACATAATATGTGTGTGACAAATATAGATTATAAATCAAAACCTAGGCCTTCAGTACGACAGTACATCATTAGATGTAGCTTTTTTAGGCTTCTTTTGAAAAAACTTTTTCTGGTGACATAAAATTTGAATATAATGTTACCACCAATAGAAATGCAAATAGTAAAAATTCCTTGTCTAGACTAGAGCCCTTAACTCATAATCATAAATAATTGACTTTACCTATCCACAAAATACAAATTTGAAATTTACTATAATCGGATTAGGGTTAGGCACAGATTAAATAATTATGAATGAGTAGCAACAAATTACAGTTAAAATATAAAATTTTAATAACAAAATACCATACAGATAAAAATATGTAGGGTAAACAAGGTAGTGATTGGCAGTTTAAGCAATCAATCAGCTTCATTAAAACTGTATAAATTTAATTTTTTATCAACTTTTCAAACAAGTATATCGTTAGAATTGGTGCAAAATGAACTTACTAATTACTGTGTCGTTTTAATGGTAAGAAGTTATAAATTTAAAAATAAAATCGAAAACAAAAAGTAAGACAATTATCTAGTTATTGACCGCCAAAATACAATTATTGGCCATGCTCCATGTAGTGATTGGCCGTATGTATAAAAGTAGTGGAAAGGTCGGTAGGTAAGAAAACTGAAATTTTTAAAGTAGGTAGGTACCTACCTACCCATTTTATTTTTTTACTTAGGTACAGCAAATGAACAAAAATATTAAATACCTTTTATTACAATATATTTTTTTTAAGGCAACTGAGACAATGAAATATTGCGGCATTTGATTTGTGTAAATCATATTTTTTAATACAATTGACGTAGTAGCTTCTTGTACAACTGGAACATTTTATACCAGATCTTGTTAAAGAAAAATTATTTGTACACGAAAAGCATATTCCCTTAACAATATTTATATTTAAGTCAGGGGACAGTCCAATATCTAACATAATGTCATCTTCTGTATCATCAGTTACTGTGTCTGGCTGTGGAAGAATAATGTCCTCTTCTCTATTATCAATTACTGTGTCTGGCTGCTGAAGAATGGAAACAGATAATATGTTAACTTTCTTGGATTCATTTATTTCCTCATTACCAAATAAGTTTTTAGTTACTTTCTTGATTTTTCCATACTCAGCTGTCTGTATTTCACCGTGATCTCCCACAGAAGGGGAATATGTTAGAGGCATAACATTTTCATTTTCTTCTTCTTTACGTTTTTCTGTTTTTTCGTCCCAGACAACGCCTTCTGGTTCATTTGTTTTCGTGCTGTTTTTGATTTCACTTTTGTCACATTTTATACATATTTACTTGTTTTCTTACTGTTTTTATTTTTTTGTCATTGATTTGAGCCAGGGCTTTTTTCTTCCCTTTTTTGTTTTCTGTCCTCCTTTTTGTAAGAGAGGCAACACCAAATATATGCCTGTGTATATTGGGTTGCCTGGACATATATGTAACAGACAGAGATAATGTTGTTGTTGATAGGCGGCGCGGTTACCCGCAGCACTCAGGTCTTTCGACCCATTGTGCCTGCCGCTAGTTGGGAGTTATTGGAAGAGACCCGTGCTGTGCGCATAGGCCAACACCCGTTGTAGGGGAAGCTCCCTAATGTCCTGAGGCAGAAGAAATGCTGCGCCCAGGTGTTTGTGTCTCTTGACCATGAGGCAGGCACAGCGACAGAGGATGTGAATGGAGTCCTCGTCATCGTGTCCGCAAAACCTGCACCTTCTAGTGTCACTAAGACCGATAGTGTTAAGGTGCTTGTTAAGATGTCCGTGACCTGTCAACAGTCCTGTGACAATCCTTATGCTGTTACGACTTAGCGCAAGTATTGATTGAGTTGCGTTCGACCAAGGCCCTTCAATTAAGAGCCTGGCTTGTCGCAGCTCAGTCACGTTTGACCATTCTTCCTTTGATCTTACCTTGATCCAGTTTCCAATGGACCTTGCTACATAACTAGGCGGAAGCCCCAGCACTGGTTCGGGCCCTGTAAACTGTATACTTGAGCCTCTCTTAGCCAGTGCATCGGCCTCCTCATTTCCTGTTATATTATGATGACCCGGTACCCAGGTCAATTTTACCTGGTTGTTCTGTCCCAATTGGGTCAGACCATTAACACACTCTAGGACCGTCCTGGAGGTGATCCTGTAGGAGATCAAGGCACGTAAAGCCGCCTGACTGTCGGTGCATATCTGGATATGCTGATTAGAATATCTCCTTTTGAGATTTTCCTGAACACATGCAGAGATAGCAAACACTTCCGCCTGAAAGACCGTGGCATACTTTCCCAAGGAGAAGGATAGTCTCGCCCTCGGGCGCACGCCCCGGACTCCCGTCCCTGAGCCCTGGTCTGTCTTGGACCCATCCGTAAACCAGACGAGCCCATTCGAGACCTGAGCATCAGGATTTTCGAGCCAAGCTTCCCTGTCCGGTATCTCTACTGTGTAAGGTTTGAGAAACACATAAGTGGGAGATATCCTGTCACTGGGTGCGTCCAGTAGACTGTCTCCTCCCACAAGTTCCCCAAGAATACTTGTGTGTCCACCATCGTGGCTTGTACCTAGCCACCGCCCCCACTGCTTGACCCTATAAGAGGCCCTCCTTGCCTCTCCCTCAACCACTATATGCAGTTTAGGGAGAGACAGGAGAGCCTCCAGAGCCTCTGTGGGAGCCGTGCGTATCGCTCCTGTCGTGCTTACACACGCCAGGCGTTGTAGTTGATTTAGCCGTTGCTTGATGGTAACCCGCCGGACGGCTGGCCACCATACAATCGACGCGTATAGAAAGGAGGGTCTAATAACCGAGGTATAGAGCCATAAGGTGGCTCTCGGATTAAGCCCCCACATTTTTCCAAAGAGCCTCTTACACGTCCAGAAAGACGCGGTGACTCTCTGTATTTGTCTGTCTATGTGGGGTACCCATGACAACTTTTCGTCTAGGATAACTCCCAGAAATTTGACCATCTTTGAACGCTGGATGGTCTTATTGAAAATGGTTGGTGCTTTAAAACCATCCAACTTCCTTTTCTTAGTGAAGAGGACTAGATCGACCTTAGAGGGGTTAACTCTCAGCCCTTGTCCTATACACCATTCTTCTACGATTCTTAGGGCCCTTTGAGTAAGCTCACTAACTGTATTTGTAGGTTTCCCCGCGATTAAGACCGTAAGGTCGTCTGCGTATGCTTGAGTCATAATCCCTTCCTCATTAAGCCTGCGAAGAAGACCGTCGAGCACAAGGCTCCATAGCAAGGGGGAAAGAACCCCCCCCTGCGGGCACCCTCGGCCCACAGTCGCTCTAACTGTGACTTCATTGAGAGAGGTAGAAATCGAGCGGTTTGAAAGCATGGAATAAATCCACCTAGCTATGGTAGGTGGGAATCCGTGGTCCTCAGCCGCTGTTAGAATTGAATTGTAGGAGGTATTATCAAATGCCCCAGCTATGTCCATGAAGGTCCCGATAGCGAGCTCCTTCTGGCTAATCGTTTTCTCTATTTTGTAGACCACGGAGTGCAATGCTGTTTCCGTAGATCTACCCGTTTGGTAGGCGTGCTGTGAGCTATGTAATGGTATAGTCACTAGCGGGCCGGATAGTCACTTATGTAGCCGGATGAATTATCTAGGCTAGAATAAACTCTATTTTTATTACTCAAATCTGCTAGAGCCTTTTGAGAATCATATAGAATCATACAGCTTTGTGTTTTAGTGGTAATGACAATTACTGAGGATAAATCTCTCTATGAGCCTTTCTTGTAGTTTCAGTAGAAACGATGTTAGGCAGATCGGTCTAAAGGCCTTCGCTTCATCATAAGAAGCTCTACCTGCTTTAGGAATGAAAACCACTCTCGTTGCTCTCCAGGGTTTTGGAATATATCCTAGAGCCAATGTTGCTATGTATAGATCACGCAGATGCTGGATGATGTATTCTGACCCTTGTTAAAAAAGAGCCGGAAATATTCCATCCATACCCGCACTCTTATATGGGGCAAAAGTGTTTATGGCCCATCTAATTCGCTCCACCGTGGCAACATTCGAGGCCATCCTCCAATCCATAGCTGCAACCTCTATGTGGGGAGTCCTCTGGTGTTGGATAGAGCTGGAACTTTTGGCAGAACCAGGAAAGTGGAAATCCACGAGGTGCTCCAACGCCTCCTTGGTGGTGCACGTATATGTACCATTAGGAAGCCTAAGAACATCGATCCTTGATTCGTGGTTATATTTCATGATTTTATAAATCCTAGATGTGGCAGGGGTGTCTTCAATGCTTTCGCAGAAGTCTTTCCATGCCTGTCTCTTACTTCTTCGAGTACAGCTCTTAAATCGACGTTGAGCCATTCTATATTGGTCCCAATCAAAGTTCGATTTTGTGTTCATGGCCCTGTTAAAGAGCCTGCGTGCTTCTTTCCTTGTTTCTTGGAGCTCAGAGTTCCACCATGGGACTGTATGTTTACTCCTAGTAACTTTTAGCGGGCAACTCTGTTCATATGCTCGGACCATGGCCCGGCTAAGAATATCATTGCTTTCCTCTATCTGATAGTTTGTGCGAGGCCTAGAATGAGGTCTCACATTAGCCGACAGACTTTCTTTGTAGATACCCCAATCTGTGAGTTTTGGGTTTCTATACTCTTGTGTCGTAGGGATTGTGTCTATCTCTAGACTAAAGCAGATGTGGCGATGGTCGGACATGGGCACCTCCGACGAAACATGCCAGTTTTTGACCCAGTGCGAAGCCCAAGATGAGCTGACAGTGATGTCTATAACCTCTTGCCTAGCTCTTGTAACAAAGGTAGGTTTCGAGCCTCTATTGAGCGTGTCCAACTCATTAGAGTTGATGTACTCAAAAATTGCCGTGCCTCTAAAATTGGTGTCGCTGCTCCCCCAACATGTGTGGTGAGCATTTGCGTCACACCCAATAATCAGCGGTAGACCTTGATTCTTGCACCACGTGACGAGATCCATGAACTGTCTAGATGGTGGATTTTGTGCTTCATATGGTAAGTATGCGGAGCCAACGATGAAGCTCCTACCTCCTATGTTCACTCTGATGACTACCATGTCCCTGTAACAGAAATTGGTTAGTTGAATGGCATTAACATGCTTAGCAGTATATATACAGGCTCTTGGGGTTTCCGCGTCGGAGCTCACAAATATGCGTCCCCATTTACGACTAAGACCCTTAATAGAGCCTTTGGTCACCCAAGGTTCCTGTATCATTACAATATCTGTATGCCCCACCGCGAGCTGCTGACTTATAATAGAAGTCGCAGCGATGCAGTGTTGCAAGTTGCTCTGCGTAAAACGTAGTAGTTTGGGGTCACAATTTACCTGTGTACCCATTTTGTTTCCGGTTGAGGGTCACTCCGAAGCCCCAGATTCCGCCCGGACCTCCGCGGAAGCGGAAGCCTCAGGCGGCTCAGCGGCCTCAGAGTTTCCCCCTTGGAACTTAGGGTTCCAAAAAGAGACCCTCGCCATACCAGCATGACCCACAAAGTTGATTCTCCGCATGGTCAAGGCTGACGCCTCATCCACCCCGAGAATCAAACTAGAGCCTTTGCCAGGTACCTCGATCATCTGTCTTATCTTCCAGAGCCCCGTTTGGAGCTCTGGAGTAGACCGCTCGATGCGTCGAAGAATGTTGCCCTCGTCCACAGGCGCACCCGGCACGAAGGCAACAATCTTCCTTAACTTAGGGAGGGCCGCTCCCTCCAAAGTTTGAAGGGTAGTCCCCTGGAAGGGAGACAGCCTTCTCACTTCAGAGGTGAGCCACTCCCTAGATACATCGTCGTGGCAGGTGACCATTATGATCCCCTGCTCCGTCAACCTAAATTCGTCGAAGCGTGGCAGAGAGCCCTCTAATGGGAGAGCGTCAATACCGCGCGCCAACGCAATCTCCAGACTGTTCCGTAACTCGGTCGAGAGCCTCGTAGCCGGGAAATCCTCCCCGGCTATCGCTACCCTCAAGGCCGAGTTAACAGCCTGGCTGTATGTGGCCCTAGCACGGGCCTTTTTAAAGGCTTGCTGAGCTGGAGATGGGGTCCCCCCCGCCTCGCGAGACCTTTTCAGGCCCCCTTTGGCGGAGGAGCTCCCCTGCTCAGCTTGCTTCTGATGAGAAGGGACCCGCCCCTCCTTTGGCAGTTGCCAGCCTGGCCTTGCGAGCCTTCTTTTTCTCAGACCCCGAGCGATTACGTCGCCCAGAGCCCGAGGTGAGAAGAGCCCGCGCCTCGGCCGTAGGAGGAGCATCCACAATTTCCCCCTCTCTAGTGGGAGCCCTTGAGGAGGGCCCCGGATTGCTATTTGAGGAGGCCCCTTCAGAGGAGCTCTCCGTAGATGTTTGTTTTGTAACTGGTTCCATAAAAGTCCCACGAGTACCGGGGTTATAAAGGTCCACCCCTGTAGAGCCCCGCGTGCAGGGGTAAGGCTATTTACAACAGGGTGTCGCCTGGTGCCCTGAGGGTACCGTGCAAGATACTCTTACCCTCGTATCATTCAGCCCTCGCCACGGTGACTAACAGCTTAGCTTGGGGGAGTGTTTTTCGACCTTCCGGTCTAGATCCGCCGAGTTTGGTTTCAACAGGTCCACCTCGTGAAGGATGCAGTCCAAGACTGCATATCCTTGGTCTTTTGCCAAAGATACCCAGCGGTCTTGGGAGTATATGATTATAGAGTGTGCAATGATCAAAGATCTCTCTGTGCTAAATCCAAACTCCCCTGAGAGTCTCAGCTTTATGCTGATGGGAATTAATTCGCCTCTCTAATAGACCCAGACAGAGATAATAAATAATAAAGTAGTTCACAACTGAATCTAGGAAATGGCGTATCATTTCAGTAAGCTCCAAAGCCAAGAGTAATTTAAACATAATTAAAAGTATAAGAACATACTTTACATGGCGCTGCGGCATAGAAACAATTAATAAGGAAACCTGTGAAACAATTAAAATAATAATTAGTGCAAAATGGCAGATAACAGGGGAATAGCACCTTTAAGCATGCATGGCAATGTGGCGGAGAACTGGAGGTCATGGCGTGCTCGCTTCGAAAATTATCTGGTAGCAAGCGAGGTAATAAAGAAAGATGAAACTACACAATGCGCTCAATTACTTCACTATGTGGGAGAAGAGGCATTTAGAATTTATAGAACGTTCATGATACCGGAAGAAGACAAAAACAAATTAAATAAGATACTACAGTGGTTTGAAGAACATTTTTTGCCAAAAGAAAACATAAATTATCAAAGGTACGAGTTTTTTCCTATCGTCAACAACCAGGACAGACGGTGGAACAATTTATTACTCAAGTAAAGGAGCGGGGCAAGGAAACCTTCTAAATGATTTAATTAAATCTATGATTATTTGTGGAATTGCAAACAGCCAAACCAGGGAGAAACAGTTACAAGAAAACCCTGAGACGTTGGAAAAGGTCATAGAAATGTGTTATGTAATGGACAAGTCCAGGAAAGAGTGTCAAGCCATAGAAAATGCAGGTACATTGGAGGTTGATGTACTTCATAATCAAGGGCGACAAGGAGCAGGTACTTCAAAGCATAACCGAGGTATAAAAAGCTGCACCAAATGTGGTAAGTCTCATGCAATTAACGCCTGTCCAGCGTATGGGAAAAAATGTTTTATTTGTCAAAAAGAAAATCACTTCTCGAAAATGTGTTTTAAGAAAAATAAGAAAACAGTGAACGAAGTAGGTCAGAATAATAGGGTGGACTCTATAAATAATGTAGAATGTAAGCAAAATGATGAATTTCTATTTGTGGGTAGTGTTGATAGGATATCAAATAATTTTACAGAAGAATGGTATACTTACCTACAAATTTCAAACTTAGAGGTTAAATTTAAAATTGATACAGGTTCCATGGCTAATTTAATAACTGAAAGAATATACAAAAGATTGAGCAACGATGTGCTATCACCAAACTCTGTAAAATTAAAGTCATATACAGGACAAACATTAAATGTACCTAATAGGTAAATGTAACTTAATGTGTAAATCTAAGGATAAATGTTATAAAATTGAATTCTTTGTTGTAGACTCTAATACAGAATGTATATTAGGATTAAAAACTTGTAGTGAACTGAATTTAGCCAAAAAAATTGATTCAATAGAGTATAATCCAAAAATAATTTATAACAATATAACTAAGTGATATGGAAAGGTATTCTCAGGAATAGGGTGTATTGTAAATAAACCATATCATATCATATTTCACTAAATCCAGGGGCGGAACCAGTGGTACAACCTGTGTGGAAGGTAGCATTACCAATTCAAGAAAAGTTAAAAGAAAGTTTAAATGAGTTAGAAAAATGAACATAATTGGGCCATGAACATAATGAAAGTAAATGGGCCTTCCGAATGGGTAAATGCCATGGTACTGGTGAAAAAACCCAATGGTAAATTGCGCATATGTTTGGACCCGAAACATTTGGATGAGGCTATAAAAAGGGAATATTGCCAAATTCCTACTATAAATGAAATTGCAAGTAATCTCGCAGGGGCAACCATCTTCAGCACTCTAGACGCGAATAATGGGTTCTATCAAATTGTTCTAGATTGTTGTTCAAATCCGTGGCAGGCCCTGAATCACGGATTTCTTAGTTTATTTTAAGAAATCCGTGCCCTGAATGTATATCATGGACACAGAACAAAAAATATATTATTAGAACTAGAAGAAGAGCTCCATAAAAAAGGATGGCAACAAAAGTAGCGCCGTAGCGCTCTCTCCCGGCCCTATGTTCAAGTTTTAAGAACGATCCTCCAGCAAGGAATTTATATACATATATGGAACGATTATCAAAGCTGCGTAAGTATTCCAATTTTGGATCTGCCATTATGATGTCTGAATATTGGTGGGAAATTTAAAACAACACTAACACAGCCTCTTCAGCCAGAAAGCAATAAAAACAACTGATACAAACCAGTTAAACTTTTGAGGCAACGAATAATTCTAAAGAGATATAGAAATGTTCAATATTTTATAATTTAATTGAAATTGGTGACTTAAATTTAGATTTGTACTATTTTTATTTAAGAGATATAAAAACAAGCAAGATATATATCATAAATCAAAATATATTATAACATTGATTGAACAAACGAGATATTTTGTATACCTACCTTATTGTTCTCTTTATTTGTTTAAAATGTAGGTACTATTAGCCGTTTGAAACTTAGCTATTTAAAATTAAATACTTGTCCTTAAAATTTTGAAGAAGACTTTTGTATTGTCTGTATGTTCTCAGTTAACGTAAAATAATATATAAGCTAGGAGCTATGATTGTACTACCCTGCTTTAAAGAGCCCTATCTGCAAAATTATAGTTTTAAGATAAAGAAGTTTTTTTGTGTAAAGCTGTATATTTCATATTCTTTCACAGAGTAGGTTCTCAAGATATACTACATAAGTATTTGACTTGATAGCTTCATACTGAACGTACTTTGACGGATACAGGTTAAGTAAATCCATGAAAATTATCTGTCTATCCTTGTTAAATTACAAATAGGGATCTTTTTTCTAGGTGAGCAAAACAATAAAAATTGGGAAATTAACCTTCTTAGTTCATGTATTATTGATTTATTACAAATAAAATCATTATCGATTATAACAATTTAGCTTTTAATACTAATGTTCACCTATAAAATGTAAATGTTATGATAAAAAGAAGAATGAACAAATAAATCAACTAAAAACTGACTAACTTTTCATAGATCTATATTATCATCTTTCTTAGAAACGGACAAGTTTTCCCAGAAAGGCAAGCTATTACGGGTGAGAATTGGGCGCAACTTTGATGGCAAGTTTCCCTTTCGCTTCGGAGTGATTCCTCGATCATAGTTGCGGCATTGTGGTCTTGGAATTCCAGTCTTAGAAAACTAAGCCATAAAAAATCTAGATCTATGACTTTTCCTTTGAAGGACGTTTTGTATTTTAATTTAAAATCACCTCTTTCGAAGGAAATAAGAACCATATATCTTGTAAATAGACAGTAGGTTTGGATTTTTGAATTTTACATGAAGTGCAGTCTTTTCACCCAAAAAGTGAAATTTTTGAATAAAATTAGTACAATTTTCTTTATAAATGGCGAGTACATGAACTCTTTTATCATAACCGAATCCAAAAATAACTTAGCAAACTTTACCGTACATGAGTCCGTCTACAACAACACAAGACAAAAAATTACTTTGAAGTCAAATGCAACAGAAGAAGAGATCGTAAAACTATTCAAAATAACTATCGATCCTAAAAGACATTGTTTATTCTTCAGAACAAACCGAGACGACCTATTAAAACTTAGAATCATTAGAACTCTACAAACTCACTTTACAAAACTGAAATTGACTATTTCCAAACTCATTTCTAACTAACATAATTAACGAAGACAATAAAAAAAATTAAATATCATCATGAAGGCAAAACTTAACATCAAGGCATAAACGCAACATTAACATCACTAGTAAAAAATTACTATTGGAGTTATATGACAAGAGATGCCCAAAATTACATAAATACATGTAATGTATGTCAAACATGCAAGTAGGTACCTATGAGAAAATCTCAAAACCCATCGATGGAAATTAGTACACACCATCTAAACCTTTAGAAATTATTCACATCGATGTATTCTTTCTTATTAACAACACTTTCATCACGATAATACACGAAAGTTACACAAAAGTAGGGTAAAGTAGAGAGTTCTAGACACGACCCCCCCACCATTATTACCCCCCCACCACTTTTTCCTCCCCCACCACTTTCCCAACCAATTACAGATACGAGAGTTCTAAATCTACCCCCCCACTACTTTACCCCCCCACCACTTTACCCCCCCACTACTTTACCCCCACCACAACACAACCGGTCAAGGTCAACAACCGGTCAAGGTGAACAACCGGTCAAGGTGAACAACCGGTCAAGGTGAACAACCGGTCAGGGTCAATAACCGGTCAAGGTGAACAACCGGTCAAGGTCAACAACCGGTCAAGGTGAACAACCGGTCAAGGTGAACAACCGGTCAAGGTGAACAACCGGTCAGGGTCAATAACCGGTCAAGGTAAACAACCGGTCGAGGTAAACAAGAACCGGTTATTTTTATAAGTATTTAATTAATATCAACCCCCACTTATATTCCATTCCCAAAGTATATAATAAAGTTAGTGTCTGGTCTACAGTCAAGTTGTTCAAAGTTCTTTCACCAGTATGTCTTACAACACTAGTATTTTCAATTTGCCTGACCTGAAAATAGACATACCAAATAACGTTCCACCAGCATTCCAGAATAAAAATAATTGTGTAGTAATAGGAGAACGAAAATTTCACTTAAACAAATCAAAATCAAAATTCGTATCCATAGGGCTGGCGTACGACTTTAAATACGAACCCTATGTAAAACTATCTGGAAATAAGTGTGATGTTATAATTTTTAACAAAGAAGAGTGGAAACATTTTCTAACATATCAAGGAAGTATAAGTCACTATCTGCACAGCAACGATTTTATTGATCCAATAGATGCTGAAAAATTTTATATACAGTTTGAAGAAGTTAAGAACTGTAGAGTTATAAAAATCCTGAAAAATAATTCTTATATTTATCTAGGATATGATACAGTATGTAAATTATGGGAATACATACCTCTGATCGAATATCGACTGGATATATTGGAAAGGTTACATTTTGCCAACTATTTTGCAATTGTGAAGAAAGGATTGCAGACTACACCAGGAAATTTATTTGACAATGCATGGAATCTGTTAGAACCAAATAAAAACCGAAATAGTGAAAATGTTTGTATGATTATGGAATTAATTTATATATATCCAGAAATATTTGAAGCCGAGTGTAGCAGTAGAATCAAGTGATGAAGAGAGTTAGATTTAATGAAAAAAACAATAAAATTTATAATCTCATAACCTGGCAGTTCGCATATAATTCATGTAGGAAGAGGCACTGGGAAAATTTTGCAATGGATAGATGTCGTTTTCAGAATAAAATTGCTGATGTATCAAATATTATAAATCCTGTATTGGATATTAATCATAGGCATAAAATATATAGTCAAAGATTTTGTTAATATATATCGCTATTTGTAATAAATAAATACATACAGTATTAAAATGTTTTTTATTTCGGTGAAATGAAACAACAATTTTGTGGATTTTTGCTTTATTAAAAAGTTAAGTCATTACAAAATTTTCATATAAAAAATATACATTGGAAAGTGCGCACATACCACTTTCTACAAAGTGATAAAAACATTTTGGAGAAGTTTTCTTCAATGTGGGCCGATCTGGAAGTTCAATCACAGGAATCTTTGTGAATTGCCTGATGTATTCTGATTTTTCTTTCCCTTTCACGTAAATATGGTCCGCGGAATTGTGCAGATCTTGAAGAATTTTTGAAAACATGTGTACAGGTACGAATCCAGCGTCCCAATCAAGACCGTGATGGTTTTGTGTTAACCACCGAGCTTGCTTTTGCAATTCTAAAGGTAGCATTTTCAATGGAAAAGGTGGTTTAAACACATAGTGACACATCTTCTTCCCATCAAAAACTGCTAGTTCTTTAACTATGAATTTATTTTTTTCAGTTTTAAATCCCTGCACATCCAATACTAACGACATATTTGTAAGTTCGCAAATTTTTTGAATACAGAAACTTTTAAATTATACAACTCAATTGCCTTTTTCAATTTTTTCAATTTTTCGCAATATTCTCGCAGCACCTTTCTATACTGAGAAATCATCTTCAACTGAATTTATATCTTACTTTGTCTAGCTTATGTAGATTAGACCTGTCTTATAATTTTTGTCATTGGATTATATTTGAATTCACGGTCGTATAAAATTAGACAATAAGCTGTGGTATCTTTCGGAAAATTTTCCCTGGTTTCTACTTCCACTCTCAATACAACTGTGGAAGATTGAACTGCTTGCTTTTGATACGAACAGTCTATGTGGGTTATAGGCGAAATGGATTTAAATTCTGAAGGTGTGAATATAGATTCATTTCCAGATTGATAATATGAAGAACGAAAATTAGAGAACATTTCATACAATGAGGCATATTTGTCATTTTTAATGTCGAGAAATAAATCATTATAAGGATATCTTTCAGAGTTTAAAAATGCTCTAATATTCGTTAAATTACATGCATCAAATTTACTCCTATTTGAAGTTATTTTATTCTTTTTATCTGTTTGGAAGGCTACAATGACATGTCTGGGAGCTTCCAATTTAGTTGAAGTTTTAACAGGCCAATTGTATCTATCCGTTTGAGGAACAGAGGAATCTTCTATAAGCTCCCAACTTCTAAATGCAATAGTTATTTCCATATTTTTGTCTAAAATATTTGTTAACGCCACTTGCTGTGGTATTCCCACGGAAACATGAGGCACTCTCCAATACAGCTTTTCTATAGTAATTTTAGGGGTTTCAGAGTCATCGATAGAGGTGACCGCATCTATATCACTACTACTTCTAACTAGAACTAACTCTTGTTTCGCATTTATTAAAATTTTTTTGTAGTCCTCAAAAAATCCCATCATCATCTTTAGTGGGATGCATACGTTAAATTTGTTAGTATCAGGTAGTACACCTTCCTTAGGAAACCATCCAGCATTTTGAAGTTTAACACTTTCACTTTCATTAAATGATAAATACCCCTTAAGAGTGGATATTAGACCAACATTTCGATTTGAATCGACAACAATGTTATTCAGTTCATATCTAATTTCTCTAAACAAAAAAGCAAAAGCGTTATTAATTAGCTTTAACTTAGTAGCCGGCGTGTCATCCTGTTTAGTTAATTTGCCCTCTAAGTACAGCATACTTTCACATGGTAGAGTATAGACATCATTTTCTTGTATTGGTATTGTAATTTCATCATTATACTCAAATTTAGAAGTCACGAACGGCTGATAATTATGATACTCCAATTTTGTAATAGAGTCGTCTGCGACAGGTTTTTGCGTAACATTTAAGATATCCATTATACAAGTACTTGGAAACCGAGAGATTTTAGAAATAGCTTATTCTTACGTGTTACTCTGTTAACACCCCTTCTGGAACTAACAGGAAGTTTGTTTTTGCTCATTCTTTTATAATTGCGCTTATTTACCACTCTTTGAGGGTAGGGCAGTATATTGTATCGAATCACCATGACGTCTCGTTATGATAATTTTTTTAGATGCAGTCTCACCGTTATAATTTCCTCTCGAAAATTGACAAGGTTTCCGTCCTGATCGAGTATTTTAACAATCAAGTTGTTAATGGTTCTGACGGTTACAGGGAAATAAAGTATATTCAGAGGCGATTCCACTATTTTATACCCGGCTGACACCGTAGGGAAAAATTGATGAATTACGTGGACTGGTTTACCGTTGGAATATGATCCGGCTGCTATGTTGCAGTCTATACATATAGCATTAATCTTAAGTATTTGAACTGGAAAATCAGATTCGTTTAATACGTTGGCTTTTAGAACTCTCTTATTAAACCCTAGCACACTTCCAATTGAGTTTTCTTGAGAAAAATCAATATCCACATTGGTATCAATTCTAACAGTTGATGTACTAGGGTTAGCTATTATATTAATCTCATAAGGTGGTTGAACAATCTGCTGTATGCACTTACTAAGCTCACCAATTTCATATGCTCCCACTGGAATGGTTGTTGTAATATTAGCATATGTCAATTTATTATTTTTTTCATCGATGTTTGGGATAACATTGAATGATTCAAAGTTGCAGAGTCCAATAACATATTCAGAATTATCTTCTAAATATATTGGTGGATTAAAGTCTGCACTTAATACTGATGATCTTCCCGTAAGAGAAAAAGTAATAGACATGTTGTTTAGTTCAAAACTATATTTACAATAAAGCATTTTTATCAATTACACATATTATATAAAAAATTTAGACAGAGATGACCACAATTGATTGAGTTGTCCTGCTGATACTTATCGTGATTATATTTAACAATATTAGAGCTACCATCACTGAAAAAATATTTTTTTAAAGAATTAGGAGGTTTTAAATTTCCATAACTATCAAAATAAATTATAACGTTATTTTTCTTTGCATATGCAGTCCAGTGTGTGCCAGGTCCAGATGAAATATCTAAATTAACTATACCACATTCATGTTGTCTTATTTTTGAAGGCAAATTATCTTTCATAAAAACACCGCGGAAATTTGGAATATGCAACGTTTTGGCAAACTTTTCAAGATCTATATTTGTTAATTCACGGCGTGGTAGCTCTATTGGGAGTTTTTTTTATATGGAGCTAAATAGAACCCCCTTCCTTTCTTGTGTGGGTGGAAGTATAAGCCTTTGCCTGTGGCGGACTGTTCCATTGCTAAGTTATGTCTTTGTTGTTCAGCCAACTGTTGTTTGTTTGCTTTAGCATCGTTAACAGCTTTCGCTATACCCGCAGCCCCACCTCCAAGAGCACCTAAGGCACCCAAGATTGGAAGTAAAAGTGGTAAAAAGCCACCTTTCCTAGGTATTGGAATAATTCTCTTCTGTTTCTTGTTACGCCTAGTACGAACACCTTTTCCCTTCTTTAAGTTTATTTTTCTCTTCAATTTTATTTTCCTCTTTAACCCCATACCTAGTTTCTTTTTCGCTTTCATGGTGTTAGTGACAAACCACGCAGCAACTTTTTCTCCTAATTTAGCGTCTTTCGACTTAACTCTATCCCAAGCCCGCTGTTGAAGTTGATAATCAGCCTTATGGCGATCTTTCAGATTGGAACTTTTATGATATTCAAGGTCGTGTTGACGGCAATTTCGGTCGAGATCGTTGATTCCCGGATCACCTCGTGCCAATCGTTTTTCTAGTTTGGTGCCAGGGCCGCAGTACTGATAGCCTGGTAAATGAAGTTCGATGGGAAGCTTGTTTATGAGAGTGTCAACAAAGCCAGATCCGCTCTTCAAGCTCTCCGGTTTACGATTAATCACGAATGCGCTGCGCGTCAACATTATATATACTTTTACCAAGTGTCGAGTCACACTAAACTGATCTAAGAAACGAATCATATAAATAGTTTATTTCTCTCTTAGATACCTCTAGTTGACTTCATTACATTACACAATGAAGATCGAACAACAGAAAATCATATTGCCAGTTATAAATCATGATGTGGTTACAACCGATAGTAACTTTAAAAAACACGGTCCACTCTTTGGCGGTTCATCGAAGAGAGGATTGCTAGTGGGCGCATCGGGTTGTGGAAAAACGAATGTTATGATAACTTTATTAGAACATCCGAACGGTTTGCGGTTTGAAAATGTTTATTTATATTCAAAGTCTTTATATCAACCAAAATATCAGTACTTGAAACAACTATTAGAGCCTTTAAAGGAGATTGGCTATTATGAATTCAATGATGGTAGCGATGTCCTACCACCCGATGAAATAAAGTCGAATTCAATCATAATTTTTGACGACGTAGTCTGCTGTAATCAAAGCATTATAAGGGATTATTTTTGTTTCGGTCGACATAAAAATGCAGATTGTTTTTATTTATGTCAAACCTATTCATCGATTCCTAAGCAGCTCGTAAGGGATAATTCGAATTTTATTGTGCTTTTTAAACAAGATGTAACCAATCTGAAGCATATCTACGATGATCACGTCAACGTCGACATGTCTTTTCAGCAATTCAAAGATATATGTGGGGTATGTTGGAGTGATAAGTATGGATTTCTCGTTATTGATAAAGATTGCCCATTGCGATCTGGAAGATATAGAAAAGGATTCGATGCGTACATAATGCCCTAAAAATAGTCAAGCATGTATATATAATCCTACAAAGATCATATTCCGGCATTATTTAATTTAGCTGCGATGAATAAGGAGCTCGCAAGACAATTGGTTAAAACCCAGAAGTCGGTCAGAGAAAAATATAAGAACCTCAAATCAGCTATAGCACAATCTCAGAGTCAGTTGGAGAAAGAGTATAAACCAATTACAGACCCACTACAAAAACTGCTTACCACAATAGATCCAAATGTATCGTTCAAGAAAGAGCCAATCGAAACAAAATCTGAAACCCCAATGACGACTCCAAAGAGATCCAAAGTTGACGTATATAAGAAATATTTGCCCATGACTATGCCAAGTTTTCTGGAAGATACCTTTCAACATGAGCCTACAGTTGATGTGGATGAGCCGAATAGCGACGAGTTAATCGATAAAGAAGTGGAGAGAAGTCGTATTTTTCTTCAAGATCTACCCACTAACAAAGCTTATGAGGAATACTTGCAGGCTTACGAACCTCTTCCAAGGCAGTATATAGATATATCGGTGCGAGGTAATGAGAACGATAATGATCGACAATACGGTCTCCAACATGATACCACAACTGAAAAATTTTTAATTGGGGATACAAATGTGGAAATTGTTGGAAGCGATATTCAAATGGGCGGTATAAGGTATCCTGGAACACCAGGTCTATATGAACTGCTGTTCAAAAAGCAGCCAATAGGGTACAATCCAACCGATCTAGACAATTATATGGATATTTTGAAGAGGTCTAATGCCTATCGCAGAAACTTCAATCCTGACGAGCAAATTCAAGGTACATCAAGTGACAAATATAAATTCATTATTAGACCATATTTGATAGAAAAAAAAATATTGAAGAAACTTACTATAAGTTCGCTTCCAAAAACATTTTCTAAACCACCTCCACCAACTAGACCTCTGCGAAAGACGCAATCTCTTAAGTATCCCACACAAGGCGGATTGTTAAATTTGTCTAATAATCCAATTGATTATATTTACTTTAATGACCCTAATGAATTGATTGATAGATTACGTTTATTAATATCATCAGAAAATGCTGGAAATAATGGTCACAACAATGAAATAATTTCAATAATTGAAGAATTGAGAGAGTCGAAAATTATAAAATAAATAATTTCTTATATTAAACTCCATTTATTCATTAACAGTTGATAGAGAAACATGACAATAGATAAATTTGGTAGGCACATGTTAAGTGGTAGATCTGCTCCATATGCATCCAATACCCCATTAGCCGCTTCACAGTCTGCAATATTAACGTCTTCACCCCAATCAGCCCCTTTTTACATTTGTGAACCATCCTCACACCACTCGAAATGTATAATAACTGTGCGTGGAATTGTGGATGCGGCTCAAAGCCCCCTACGTTATATATTGGAGGATTCGACAAAACAATATGTTTTTCCAGTAAGTGGTAAAATAGAGAGTATACATATTATGCCAAAAGATGTACCTATATCTGTGAATTCAACATCCACCTTATTTCAAGCAGATGATTTAATTGGATTGGACATACATATTGGATATACCTTTGCTTTTATTGCAAGTATGGGAGGAACCAATGAACCATTATACGCCCAAATTGTTCTACAGTGTCCTATAGCTAAAAATTAGAACACTGACTATTATTGTTGGATGTCTTAGTTATAAGCAGTTTACATCAATCATATATATCAGTAGAACTAGAAATGAGTAAAGTGAAAGAGGATGTAGTTAATGAGTTACATAGATCGGCTAGAAAAAATTTTAGAAGAAGACATGTTATCGTTAAAGGACTAAATGATTTGATTCAGGCTGATTTGGTTGAAATGGTTCCTTATGCGAATGTTAACAGGGGGTATCGATATATTCTGGTAGTAATAAATGTATTTAGTAAATATGTATGGGCTGAACCTGTTAAAAGAAAAACAGCTCAAGATGTGACTGCTGCCATGGCCAAAATTTTGTCACAGATGAAAACTAAACCTCGCAATTGTCAAAGTGATCTTGGTAAAGAATTTTACAATAAAGACTTTAAGCAGTTGATGGACAAATTTAGAATTAATCATTATAGTACTTTTTCCAATTTAAAAGCCAGTATCGTAGAAAGAGTGAACCGAACACTTAAAAATTTAATGTGGAAAGAATTTAGCCTTCAGGGAACTTATAAATGGGTGAATATACTGCAGGATATTGTGAATAAGTATAACAACACACCACATAGTACTCATGGACTGGCTCCTAACAAAGTAAATAAGAGAAATGCCAAAAAGATTTTGCAAACAGCTTACAGCTACATAAAAACGATCGATCCGAAAGCGTCAAAGTTTAAAGTGGGAGACTATGTAAGAATTAGTAAATATAGAGAAGCGTTCAGCAAGGGATACACACCAAACTGGAGTAATGAATTGTTTGTAATAAGAAAGGTTCAGAGGACGAATCCGACAACCTACCTGTTGAAAGATCAAAACAATCAAGATATTCAAGGCTCTTTTTATACTGAAGAAATTCAAAAGACCAGACACCCTGATGTATATTTAGTTGAAAAAGTTCTTAAAAGAAAAGGAGAAAAACTATTTGTTAAATGGTTAGGGCTAGGCAACACTTATAATTCTTGGATTAGTCAAAATGAAATAGTATAATTTACACTTTATACCAAAATTAATGTATAGTGGCTTTTAAATAAAAAGATTTATCAAAATTCGTTTTTAATTTTGTAACAATGTAGAATTGATATAAGAAAAATCGGTTTTCCCCACATAAAGCCGAAGAAAAGCATCCTGAAGGAATTCGGTTTGCAACGCTGGTTTTCTTTAGACCTAAGGAATATTTTCTCTTCAGGTCGGAAGACGATCGGAAGCGTAATAAGAAAAATTGTGAAATATTTTAAAGTTTTTCACATTTGAACTGTAAAACGTGAAATTTAAAAAATATGGTTTTGGACGTTTTCGAGGACGCTCTTTTCAAATCCACCACCAAAAAAAATATATCTCGAAAAAAAGTTCGTTTTTTCTAAAAAAAAAATAGTTTTCTCGAAGTTTTCTGAATTGTTATCAATACCCGAAAAAAGTAAGTTGAATATAGTGTCTTTCCTACTATTTTACTCGGGATCATGTAATGCTACTTTATGAAAATAGCTCTAGGCGAAATATCAAGGTCACAAGTTTTTGGCGTTGAACTAGGAAAAAAGCATATGGTTTTAGTTTATATTTATGAAGGCATACCAGATTTGAGCGAAATTAAGTGATTGGCGAAGTTACGATACTTATCTAAAATTTAGGGTTTCAGAGAAAAAATTTTAAAAACTAAAAACGAAACCAATCGTGGGAAAATTCTGAAAATAATTTAGGTTATGGTAGCCATCGAGTAGAGAAAAAAAGTTTATATAAAGTTTTGCGAAAGACGTACCGTTTAGCTGGTAGCAGCCAAAATATGAAACAATGAAAAAACTTTTCATTAATTTTTCTCGGTTATTTGAGCAGATAGAAGAACGATTCTTGTTTTGTTCGATAGGTAAGTTAAAGGGCTACCGAGCACCTGAGGTTTCGCCTCGCTTAGTTTTATTTCGCTTGACGGTGGTGGGGGTAACTCGAAAGTTTACATAAGAACGGGGGGTCGGGATGGGTGTTACTGAATCGCCCTCGAAGCGAAGTTTCCAAAAATGCAATAAAAAAAAATAAGCGACAAAAAAAAAAAAAAAAAAAAAGAAAACTAAAATTCGTTCTTCATGGTGTATCAATGATGCTTAGGAGATACTGGCATTACATATTTATCACATTTGTTTTTGCACACTTACAAATTATTGCATTAATTTTATATAAGGTTGTTGAATAAAAAATAATGAAAAAATAAAATAAATCTTTATTAATCCTATAGACACATAAACGTATAGGACAAGTCACAGTTTGATCAATAAAACAAATACATATCTGCACAAAATTATCATTTAAAAACATAAGTTTTACAAACAGAAAAACAGATTTACACCGTAATATTTTGTATATAAATATGCAGGAAAAAGTAAACAGTTTTCGTCTAACAAAAAGGGGCCTGCACGTCTCTCACTGATGAATATCAAATATATTTCAAATTATGCGTTTCTGTGTAATAAAAATCCTCTGACTATATATATATAAGCTGATAAAAAATGGTATATTTTAATTGGGTTTTATTCTAACTTAACACTAGTATAATAAATTGGTGCAACTACACAAATGGCAACTCTTTATAAAACTCGGGTGTATTCTGAAAGCCCCTGTTAGCTTTACTTGCTGCCGATGTGGGAGGAAATCACATAATGTCCGTAATTTTTCCCGGTCGCCTTCACTCTCAATTTGTTCATATAAATGGTCTATTGTTATTTTTTCGTCTAGGTAGAACTCCACCCATCGCTGGTTAATGTTTAACCTAGTGAGAGCCGCCGATAGAAAGTAGTGCGTGGTTCTATAATTATATATTTTGTTTAACAATTTCGCGGAAAGACACGTTTTCCTTAAAATTTCTTCTTCCCCATGCTCTAACATCTTATCAATCCAACACTTTTTGCATATATCTTGATTTAACCTATCCCTGTTCCAGAACAGGGCGCCGGCAGCGACGACGCACATCATATTTACTAATTTAACAACAAACTATTGTTGTTAATAATTTGTAAAGTTTCTTTTTCACTATACATTTTAATGCCGCTCTTGTTAAACTAAATTCTGGTAAAACTAAATTCTGGTAGAGCGTTGTGTTCTTTTATAGTGATTTTCAAAGATCGGTGGTGGAAATAAAATATGAATAAAGGCCTGTAAGCGGACGGATGAAGAATTCAAAATAGAGCAAGAATTAAAGCCGTGCAGGTAACACGGCATCCTAGCATATATTATTTATTATATTTGCATCAGAAGATACCAAGCCCCTCTGAAAATTAAATATGAGTAAAGTCGTATGGGCGTATGAGAAATTCAAAATAAAACAAGAATTAAAGCCATGCTAGCGAGGACAAGGATTGCCTCGTCTCATTATATTCGCATCAGCTACCAAGCCACTCTGAAAATAAAATAAGAGTAAAGTTGTTAGCTGGTACGAAAGATATATGCAGTAAGGAATGTGCTGAAAATAAACCTGCACGAGATGCAGGTGGTCTGAGTTTCGATACAAAGAAATATTCTTGTGGTATGTAAGTTGTTGTAGCGTCACTAACAAAGAAACGGGTAGTCGGCGTGGGTTCCACCACCACATAGTCTCGAATATAAATACGTAAAATCGACTGCAAAGCTTCAGTTCTTAGTTCTCAGCGTTCAAAGTTTAACAAGGCAGTTTAAGAAAATGCAAGCCAACAAATCTTTTAATGTCGCCAGTCGCTTAAAGAGGCTGCTGGAAGATAGTGACGAGGAGGATGGCTCCTTCGACGCCAAAGTGGCTGCTGCGAACAACGTTCAACGGGCGAATGATACCGTTGAATCTGTCATCCTCGACGGATCATTTGGGAACCATAGACCCCTGATTAGCGAAGCAGGTAAGACAATTAATACTTTATAATAAACACTTGTGTTTACTGTATATGTCATCAAGAGCATCGTAATTTAATTTCCAGTCAATTTTTATAAAATAATTTAATTCAGATACTAAATAGAAAGGATTTCATTTTCAATATAATTATTTTTTTGTTTAGTTATTTCTTAAACATACAATAGCACATATTGAACAGGACTAGTTCAGATTTGCAATATAATGTTAACCGCTTATAAAACTTAAGCCATTTTTTCATAAAATATACTAATGAATACGAATAGTTGATATTGCTTGTTACGTAAATGTAACTGCACCATTAGAATATTTATTTTATTACATGTATTCTATAAAGTATACTATATTGTGTATTTTTATTTCCTAGGTCCATCTACATCAAAGTATGTAGAAAGTCCGTCTACAGCAAATTGCGTTGCGACTGACCGCTTTCGACAGCCCCAGCTGAAAAGTCCGGCAGGTCCGAGTACATCCAGATCTGCGGACATTTCCACCTTCGCACCATTGGCCACATCAACTCCACGGCGAGAGGATGAGGAAGACGAGGCTCTGCAAAATATTGAACTATCCTTCCTCGGCATGGTGGAAACCAAACTCGCCGAGGAGAAGCTCCATCACAAACGAAATCGGACTTATTTTTCCTCCGCGTTGAAAAGGGTTTTGAGGCTGGAGTCCAACAAGTATATATCGAAACTCAGAAAAAGCGAAAATTACATTTCGCATAATTTGGAGCAGCTTCGCAAGCAGCAAAGAATAATCAATAACCTTATTATCACCGCGGAGGAAGATTTGAGAAAGAGGAGAAAAGAAATAAAAAATGTTCAATATTTTGCCGAGCATTTCCCATATTCAGATGACTAATATACTTTATATTAGTCATCTGAATATGGTTAAGTTTTATATTTTATATTGACTTTGAATAGTGTAGTGTACTTTTAGCTTTAAGATATAGGTAGTTAGTGTTAATTTTAAGCATTACCTTAGATTTTGTAAACATTTATAGCAATAAAAAAATATTTTATTCCAACTTTCCTTTTTTTATTTTTATATTCTTGCCAATATGTTTCAAAAAGATGAAGTGAATTTTAAAACAGTATAACTAAACAACATCCACACTGTTTTCATTATTTTATTGAATGCCATTGTAGTAAATAAGATGCATTTTAAGCTATGTCTTACAGCACATTATTAGCACCAATTACTTTATTGGCAATATAGATGACAGAGATCCTATTCAAATTAAACTATCTGCAGTATAAAGGTAAAGTTCAGAAAAGCTTTAGTTATTATTTTAACCATTATAATATTAGCACCAATTACTTTATTGGCAATATAGGTGACAGAGATCCTATTCAAATTAAACTATCTGCAGTATAAAGGTAAAGTTCAGAAAAGCTTTAGTTATTATTTTAACCATTATAAGTTTACCATCTCCTTTAAAGTAACGTTGATACATAATAAAAAAATTCAGTTATTTTCACTTTTCTGAATTATTTCAATATATTTTTACAACTTTATTTACTCAGCTACCTGAGATAGTTAAATAAAATGTTTCATTACATACAAGATATAAAAATCATATAATAAAAGCATTTAAAAATTTATTTATTTAATAACTTTATACATATCAGCTATTAACTACACTATTTGAAATCACCATCGTAGGCGGCTCTCTATTTTGTTTATTTCTCTGCACTTGCTCTTCATGCTTCAGACACCAACATATTTCAAAATGATGATCCTTATTACAGTATACATATCCAGTCTGTTCACATAAATATTCTACTTTATCTAAACATCCACGACAAATATTGTGCCAATAATGTCGCCCTACTTCATCGCACGCTAGACATCTTTGCTTCGTGGAATCATTTTCGTTGGAGCATGTACCACAGACGTCTCTGCAGACGCCTAAGTTCGTATTTTTTAACACACAACAACACTTGACACACTTTGGACCTTCAGCGGCGAAAGAAGGTTTCTCTGTTGGTATATTAATTTTTACGGGATTCAATTTTCTACATCCAGTACAGAGACCCGTAAAACAATTGAATTCCTCTGCATACCAAGCTCTCCAACAATTGTGGCACACCCTTGCATTATCCCTTCGAAATGGGAACCCAGCAACCTTTACTTTATTATCCCAAGCTTTTGGGAACGGCATCGTCAATTTCTTACTGAAATGTGAGTATAACTATCTGACAAATATCTTGATCCTTATATTCTTATACTTTGCCAAACAGAGAGGTGGGTTGAGCGGTTCTAACAAAAAAAATGTGGTCCAACTGGTTAAGTCGGTAATGTAAATAAGGTAATATACAAAAATGCGATAAACCGGTTGCGATGCGATAGGCCGGTTAAACCAGTTATGAGAGAATAATCTACCCAAACAGGTTAGACCACCTTCTAAATTATTGTAATACTCGTAAACCGATTAAATTTATTAAGCTCCAACGGGTTTTTCCGTGAGATATAAATACCAGCCACTTATGTATCTATAGTTAGTTACTTACAGACTGTAAAAGTGAAAAATACGAAATGTATTGTCAAGACTGCAATAAACAGTTTTCTTCAAAGTATCACTTGGCGCGTCATCTTAGAGAAAGTTGTCCTAACCGTCATGCGCATCAACCTATAAAAAGAATTAAACTTGACGATTCACAGACTGTTGACATTAGAGATCTACCAAGTACTTCAAATTCAGTTGTTAATGATGAAGTTCTACAACGTGGTTCAGTGACACCTTCAGCAAATACTTCAAATTCTAGTGTTAATGCTGAGATTCAACAAAGTACCTCTTTAGTTGAGTGTCCTATATGTTCCGAGAGTGTGCCAAAACAATGTTTCGTGGGTCATATGAGGCGTAACTCACACAGAACTGTTATGTCACCAAAGGGGGATGGTGTTGACCTACTATATAGCCCCATGAGATTTAGAATTGCTAGCTATCGTTTCTCGAGCAAAAATCACCACATTGATCACTCTGCATTCTTCTCGGAAATTTACTCAAAAGTACTTGCAGTTATTTCAGAATACCTTAGAAAGTGGAGTGCATTAAAAATAAACTTTGAACTATTCTCCACGTATGTGATACCTGGCAAAGACATGTGTGATCTGAAATCATTCAACACGGAAAATCGGATCATAACTGTCTCCTCTGATTTATCTGAAGCTTATGAAGATTTCATTAAAGCGATAATGTCGCAAGCAGCTCAATTTCAAGAACGTGATTCAGGTTGGTCTTTACAACAAATTTTGTTTCTTGAAGTAAACCTTAACAAATATAATCCTCTACGAGCATCTTCATATATCAAACTGCCTAAGCAAATTGAACTCAAGAAAGCTGTTGTAAATATACGTAATCAAGATAACAAGTGCTTCGCATGGGCTGTGAATGCTGCTTTATTTCCTGCGACTACACACCCAAATTTAATATCATCTTACCCACATTATTCTACTGCACTGGATTTTGAAGGTTTGGAATTTCCTATTAAGCTTACAGATATTCCCAAGTTTGAAAATCTAAATAAAATTTCAGTTAATGTGTTTGGTATTAGCAATGAATTCAAAAACGGTAAGACTGTTTGTGAAATTGTAGGGCCATATTATTTTACGGAATCTCGTAAAAATATACATGTAAATCTTTTGCTCATCACTGACGATAGTGGGAATGGTCATTATTGTTATATTAAAAATTTGTCTAGATTAGTTTCCAAACAAAGATCGAGTCACAATGGACGAACATACATATGTGATGGCTGTCTGCAGTTTTTTAGAACCACCGAACATCTAAGATTACATCAGGAATATGACTGTAATTATATTTGTACAAAATTACCGACAACTGCCCTTAAAATGAATAAGTTTGGTGAAACACTTCCTGGAAATTTACTTAAGTTCACTAATTTCGAAAAACAGCTTGCTGTACCTTTTGTAATATATGCTGATTTTGAAAGTATTTTAAAACCAATTCAAAATGCGCAACCTTGCGATAAATCTTCGTTTACTTTAAAGGCTTACGAACATGTGCCATATTCGTTTTGTTTTTACCTAAAATGTAATTTTGACGACTCTTTATCGGAATTAGTTCATTATCGTGGTTTAAATGTGGCTGAAACATTTATTCAAAAACTTGAAGATATTTTAATTAATTTATACAATAACCATTTAAAAAATGTCAAACCTATGCTCCCTCTTTCTGAAAATGAGCAAGAAATTTTTAACTCTACTCAGGATTGTCATATCTGTAATAAACCTTTTGATGGCTGTTGTGTTAAAGTTCGGGATCATTGCCATTTGACAGGACGTTTTCGCGGTGCTGCCCACGCTAATTGTAATTTAAACTTTAAAGTACCGAAATTCATTCCTGTGATTTTTCATAACCTCACAAATTATGATTGTCATCTCTTTATAAAAAAACTAGCGTTAAACCAGGAAAAAATTGACGTCCTTGCACAAAATAAAGAAAAATATATATCGTTTTCCAAACATATTTTAGTTGAGAAAAGTAATGGACAAAAAAATGATGTTTATATTAAATTGAAATTTTTAGATTCATTCCGTTTTTTACCATCATCTTTAGATAATTTAAGTAAAACACTTGAACAGTATCAGTGCATAGAAATAAAAAAGTATTTTCCCGATCAAAATCAGTTTGCATTAATACGTCGTAAGGGTGTTTTTCCATATTCATACGTAGATAATATGTCAAAACTTGATGATAGAGAGTTACCTTCCAGGGAAAATTTTTTTGATATTTTACGCGGGGATGGTATTTCTGACGAGGAATATAGTCGTGCTTTGGATGTATGGCACACCTTTAAATGTCAAACTCTTGGCGAATATTCTGATATCTATCTACTTTCTGATGTACTATTATTAGCGGACATTTTTGAGAATTTTCGAAAAGTTTCTTTAGAAAATTATAGTTTAGATCCCGCTCAATATATGACGGCTCCGTCACTGAGTTGGGATGCCATGTTGCGTAAGACTGGTGTCACCTTAGAGTTGATTACAGATATCGATATGCTTCATTTTTTCCGAAAGGGTATTCGTGGAGGTGTAAGCCAGTGCAGCAACAGAAAAGCCGTTGCTAATAATTCATTAGTTCCTGACTATGATGCTTCAAAACCAAATTCTTTTATAATTTATCTAGATGCTACTAATCTTTATGGTTGGGCTATGTCCCAAAGCCTCCCAACAGGTAACTTTCGATGGCTTGATAATAACGAAATTTCTAATTTTAATCCTTTACTTGTGGATGATGATTTTGAGAAAGGTTACGTACTACAAGTTGACATCGAATACCCTGAATACCTACATGACGTTCACAATGATCTGCCTTTCTGCCCAGAAAATTTTGTACCACCCAACAGCAAATATTCAAAACTCCTCTTAACTCTCCATAACAAGAAAAACTATATTATTCATTACAGGAATTTGAAACAGTGCATGATGCATGGATTAAAACTAAAGAAAATTCATAAAGTTATGGAATTTTCACAGTCTGCATGGCTGAAACCATATATTGAGTTGAACACAAAATTACGAAATTCATCAAAAAATGCTTTTGAAGGAAATCTCTTTAAATTTTTCACAAACTCCATATACGGCAAAACTATGGAGAATGTAGATAAACGTGTTGACATTAAACTTTTATCTCATTGGGAAAACATTCGCGGTAAAAAAGGTGCCGAAACTTTTATAAGTATGCCAAATTTTAAATCATTATCAGTTTTTTCGGAAAACTTAGTAGCCATTCAAATGGGACGTGTATCAATTTGTTATGATAAACCCTTATATGTAGGTTTTTCCATCCTAGATATATCAAAAACCGTTATTTATGATTTCTTTTATAATTTTATCAAAAAGACTTATGGTGAGAATGCATCTCTTTGTTATACTGATACTGATTCTCTTATTATTGAAATTCAAGCTGATAACATTTACGATGATATAAAGAAAAATATACATTTGTTTGATACATCGAATTATAAAACGAACAACATTCATGGTATACCTAAAAATCAATCTGTTGTCGGTAAAATGAAAGATGAGTACGCTGGTACTCCTATTAAAAGTTTTTATGGCACTGGAGCAAAAGCATATTGTGTTGAATTGAGTGAAGGTGAAACTAAAAAAGCTAAAGGAATTTCAAAACATATTATTACCAAGAATTTGAGTGTAATGGACTATAAACATATAGTAGAGAATGGCGGATCAGTGTATCGAAAAATGTATGTATTCAGATCTCATTTACATACTATGTATACTGAACTAAAAAATAAAGTTGCCTTATCTTCTCAGGATGATAAGAGATGTATTCTTCCGGGGCAAACAAATACCTTAGCGTGGGGTCATAAAAAAATACTTTCAAAATCTGACATGAGTAAAAGCAATTTAGAGGAATTAATTTCTCAACTTGAATCAGTTGATGAGCTCGATGAAATGAGTAACTTTTATATACAAAACTTTGATATAAATGCTATTTAATTGTGTGTACTTGTTTTTTCTTTATTACTTGTTATGGGGCTTGTTAATAGTATCTAGAAATACCGGTTTTGACTCAAGTTTGTTGGTGGGGGGTTGCTTATAAGAAGGAACTCCATCCTGGACATTTTCAGTGCAAGTATTCAACATTCACTTAAAAGGTGCTTAACCAATCTGATAGTAAAATGTGGATGTGTTATGTGCAAGAGATTGAAATTATCGACATCAAAAGTGGTGTGCTTCACTTACTGCAGAAATTTGATAATCTGCAATTCGATGCTGAACATGAAGCCGTATATGGAATGGGTAGATTTTATTCTGAAGCTGAATGCAACCAACTTGCTGAAAAATATAGTAAAGGTGCTGAAATTTGTAATAAGTTTCTGGAAGGTGAATTATGTGAGAGTCGCCTGGTTGACGAATTGATAGATATAGGACTACGTAATTTTCTTTATTGTCTTGAAAACTTTTTAACCCCTGAATCGCGGTATAAGATATATGCCAGTGAAGTGTGTGAAGAGGGAGACTGGAATGAAGACATCAATATCACTTAATCTACAACCAATTACCTACTACTACAACTGTTACAATTGTGCATAAATAAATCTTGTAGCTCCAATAACTGTATTTTTATTTACTCACGTTTATATTTCATAATTTTTTAATTTTCCCTTATAAATAAAATAATTGGAAACAATTAAATATATTTTATTTATTATTCAAACACATAAAACATTCATATTTATAAATATATTTTGATATTTTTGAACTCCAGTCTTTCACCATATTGTGTTCCAAGCAGGGTAATCTTGACAGTAGACTTGTATTTAGTGTATACATTTTAGGAAGTTCACACCATCTATCCAATAAATATTCGCCTTTAACATTATACATTAAGTAAAACAATGGGAAACGTTTAATGTCTTCCGAAGTGAAGTCGCTAAAGTCTGTTTGCCCATATAGATGCTTTGCGATAACTTTTTCCACTTTTGAATTTTTCTCAGGTAGTTTGTTTACAATGCATGTATAACACTTAATCTTAAAAGGTGGCGGGCAGTCTGGAATGTCACCTACCCTCGACCAATGATCGTAGCAACGAAACGCTTTGGCTTGTATTATTGGATCGGATTTATAAGGTTCCGGAAGTTTCTCATATATAGAAACAATTTCTTCAATACTAAGATTTCTCAAATACTCTAGTGAAAAATTACCCAGTGCCTCAGAACTAAAGGATCGAATAGGGAGTGTAAAAAAGTAGTGATTTGGAGGTGTTTTGTCAGTGTTAGATCCTTTTGACAATATTTTCTTAATGTATATCAAAATGGAAACCACTTTTGAAAAACACATCATTAATTTATTCCACATGGTGTGGCTGAGTACTCATAACTGAACTCAAGTAAACTTAATTCCCTTAAATATAGAACCCCCCTCCTTCACACTAGTTCTAATAACCGGTTCTTATTCACCTTGACCGGTTATTGACCCTGACCGGTTGTTCACCTTGACCGGTTGTTGACCTTGACCGGTTGTTCACCTTGACCGGTTATTGACCCTGACCGGTTGTTCACCTTGACCGGTTGTTCACCTTGACCGGTTGTTCACCTTGACCGGTTGTTGACCTTGACCGGTTGTGTTGTGGTGGGGGTAAAGTAGTGGGGGGGCAAAGTGGTGGGGGGTGAAGTAGTGGGGGGGTAAAGTAGTGGGGGGGTAGATTTAGAACTCTCGTATCTGTAATTGGTTGGGAAAGTGGTGGGGGAGGAAAAAGTGGTGGGGGGGTAATAATGGTGGGGGGGGTCGTGTCTAGAACTCTCTACTTTACCCTACTCACAAAAATCAGCAATAGACGTAATGGAAGCTTTAATCACTTTCATGTCATTTATAGGTATCTCAAAAGAAATTATATTACGATAATGGGACAGAATTTAGAAATCATATCATTTTAGACTTTTGTAAACTACACAAAATTAAATTATATTACATAACTCTAAAAAAACATAATTTAACCTCAAACTCACCAGTGGAACGATTACACTCTACCTTGCTAGACCAAATTAGATGTTTCACTCGAGAAAAACCTCACGAGAATATAAAATCATTAACGAAATTAGCTATCATGGGATATAACAATGCACCCCATAGCAGTACAAAACAGTCCTTTTGAAATTTTATTCGGTCATCTTAAACAGAGATTACCCTTTGACATAAACGAAGAAAATATTTTAACCGATTAACTAAAACTGTCAACAACTCTATCAGAGAATACAAATGAGATCATTAACGGAAAAAGAAAAACGAACCGAAAACATTAACAGAAACCTTGTCGAACCTGAAATCTTAAATCCCGGTGAAACAGTATATATACAAAATCATCAATTAAGAAAGAAAACAAGCCCAAGGTTTAGCGAAACAGAAGTTGTCCAAGATCTTAATAAAAAACGAAAAATTGTTCCCACCGCCCACGCGGACGACCAAAGAGACAAGACAATGACAACAATGATGATAACATTCATAATATTTCCTTACTTTTCCATGATCTTCTGTCAGATTAAAATTATCCCAGTTGAAAACGGACTACTAACATTAAAATTAGGAAATATGCGATCACGATCCACAAAACAAATTACATGAACTATATACTAACTAATTAATTGAACTATACATATGAAAGTTCAATTACAACAACTGAATAAAAAAGTTATTGAAATTCATAACAGCATAACATTATCGATACAGGACTCTCAATATCAATTTCAAAAGCACTACAATTAGTGTCAAAAATCAATATTAAATTAGGAAACCTAATGCCGCGAAAACCTAATTGTCTTAAAAGAGGATTAATTAACGCAATAGGAACTGCATCAAAATGTCTCTTTGGAACTATTGATGATGCAGATAGAAAAACTATAAGGGTATAAGGGTAACTATAAGGCTCTCACTAAATTAAATGAAAATAATAATCGCATCGAATATCAACAAAAATCACAAATTAGCTTAACCTCACAATTAATTAAGGAATATAATAAAACAATTAATTATCATTTTAATTCAAAATCAAAAGAAAATTCAAAATTTCTTAAATGAAATTATTGATTTTAATGGACGAATGACACGTATTAGTCTTCATATCAATTCAAAATATTCTTTCTCAGCTATTTGTCAATCTAAACAGCATAACTAAATTTTTAGATGAACTCGAGAACGCTATAATATTTGGAACTTAATCCATAACTCAATATTACCAAAACAGAGCCTAGAATACATTTTAGATAAAGCTAAAAATTCTATGATAGTCAGAGTATTCTAGAGTTAGATCACTTTCAAAATCATTATTCATATTTAGGAACAGCAGTTCACTTTTCAGACGGATGAATTATATTTTTGTAATCAAATTGCCAATACTAACAGCAGATTTATTCTTACTATGACTTACTTCCTGTTCCTATTAAAAACCTAACGATCAGTCCAACTACTCCATTCTTTTATTCCATCCATCTTTATTTTTATCTTATCCTTTGCTTTGTTTATTATAATCAGTTATTATAGAAAGACAGTTGCTTATTGTATTAAAAAGAAATGCTGTGCTTAGTAGAAAATATAGTACCTACTTACCTGTCTACTTAAAGTAAGTAAGTAAGTAAAGTTTATTCAGGTACATACATAGATAGGTATACATATATATAAGGTATCATTATAAATAAGTATAAATATAACAGCAGGTGTTAATGAAAATTATTATAAACCAGTTCAAAAATATACACAGGAATGAATCTCGCCTAAGTAAAACTTGTGTTGCGAGACTCATTCCTAGGCAGAATACAAAAACGGGTATGAAAAGAACTAAATTTATAAAGAAAGTAATACCTACTAAATATAAATAAAAATAAATTAATGAAAGATAATGTATACATTAAAGGGGGAGACAGGTACATGTAAATCAGTAGCAGCAAAAGCTAGAGGAACAGGTAAGTTATTATTGCTATTTAAACATTTTTATAAGATGACTAAAATTCTCAACAACGTAAGTCTTTAACTCTCTTTTCAAAGCAGATTTCTTATAAATATTCTTTATTCTTTTAGGCAACACATTAAGAAGTTTAGGACCGATGTATGGTGTAAATCTTTGAGTATGACTCTTTTTACACAGGGGAATATTTGTCACTAGACTTGCAGTAGCACGAGTATTATAAGAGTGCAATATATATGGTTCGTGATTATTCAACATCCATAATAAACATCTGTAAGTATAAAGTTATCTTACTCTAAGAACATTAGCTTCCTTGTATAAATTTTCCGTAGAGTAGAGTCTTCTCTTTTTTAAAACTATTTTTAATATACTTTTCTGTATAACTTCCAAATTATACAGCACTGTTTTATTTAACCCTCCCCACACAATTATACAATACCCTATAATGGACCCTACCAAAGCATCATAAACCATAAAAATATGTTTTTTTATCTAAAATGTGCTTTAACTGATGAAATTTAAAGAATAATTTTCTAAGTTTTTTAATGATATATTTGATATGTTCTGTCCAACGTAAAAATCGATCGATCATTACACCAAGATACTTGATAGAATTTACTTTGAGAATTTTGGGACAAGAACAATTCATTGTATTTAAGCATGTTCTCCTATATATCGTGATATAACTAGTGAGAGGTTGACACAATATAGTAGTTGAAAAAGGTATATATTTAGTTTTCTCGATATTAAGGTTTAGTAGGCTGCTATTTAACCATTGATAAAATATTTTCATGTCATGTTCAACTGTTTCATACACTTCAGACCATGAGTTTCCAGAAAACAAAATTGCAGTGTCATCTGCATACGATATTACTATGCCACTAGTGTTATTCAATTTAGAAATATTGTTAATATACACTAAAAATAAAATTGGACCCAATACCGTCCCCTGAGGCACGCCCATTGTAACCGGTAATGGCTCACTATATTCCTCATTAATTCTGACTTTCTGGAGTCTATCTGCTAGATAGTTTTTGAAAATGTCTAAAGTAACACCTCTGATACCGACATCTTCTAAACGTTTAAATAAAATTTCGTGATTGACGGTGTCAAACGCTTTAGCAAGGTCAAGAAAAACAGATAAACATTTTTTTTGTTTGTCTAAATTGCCAACAATATTACATACGAGTTGATGTATAGCGTTTTCTGTAGACATGTTTGCCCTAAAACCAAACTGACAACTAGATAATATTTTATGTTCATCTAGAAAAAACTGTAATCTATTCTTCAAAGCTTTTTCAAAGACTTTGGCAAAGTTGTTTATAAATGTAATAGGTCGATAATTATTAACAAGTTTTTTGTCACCAGACTTAAATAATGGGGTTGTTACAGAGTCCTTAAATGCATTTGGAACACATCCAGTTGAAAAAATTAGATTTATTATATGACACAGTGGATTTATGAGAAACATATGAAATTTTTTCAAAATATTTACAGATATACCGTCAGGTCCTGGAGAGGTATTATTTTTTAAGTTGCCGATTATGGAAATGATTTCATTACATTTTACCGGCCCAAGAAAAAGAGATTTTTTAAAGTGTACCTTATCAATTAACGGTGTATTTTTAGAGTCCCTATCAATTAAACTAGCCATTTTTGTACCTATATTAGCAAAAAATGCATTAAAATAATCTGCCCTTCTTTTGTCTGTCGCAATTTCAATCCCATCATCATTTACAATGTTAAACTTGGATCTAATTTTAAACTCTTCTGTAGTATTGGTTATGTTATTAATTTCACGCCAAATCTTTTTGTAATCATTACGAGCTTCTACAATTTTACTATTATAATAATGATATTTTGTTTGCTTAATTAGATTATTAAGAAAATTTCTATATGTTTTGTACTCTCTTTTAGATATTTCGGTTAGTAATCTATTTGATTTTATTTTCAGGCAATCTCTATGGCGAATGGAGTTAAGAAGACCTTGAGTCATCCATGGTTTTAATTTAGTATGTTTCTTTGTTGAAAATTTTAAAGATGTAGTTTTATATATGTAATTATTTATTTTACCAATAATTATATCTGGACCTCAGAGCCAAAAGGTATTAAGTCCACAATTTTTCAGATATAAGGCAATGAGTCATATCAATATATTTTCTCGCGCTCTTTTCAGTGCTGCTAAGTATTAAGTCCTATCTCCGTTCATTTCTTAAATATCTGTATAAAACCTGAATTAAGTCCAAAAACCAATAGAGTCAGTCCGTATTTAAAGCTCATAATATACTCTGGTTCTAAAACGTTCGATTTACTTTAAGATATTAAGTCCAACTTTAAGGTTAGAATAAGGATTTAATCTCGGATGATCTTGGACTTAATACTATTTGACGTATAGCGTTTTAGTATTAAGTCACATCTGTGTTGTTGAAGTCGTGCTTAATAATTTGTTGCAAATATTTAGTCGAATTGCTTGTATTTTAATGCGAATTGCTTATATTTTAATGCAAAGGTACAATGTCGTCTAGAACAAACAAAATAATGGATATGGCAAGGTTGGAAGCAAAGTTCACTGAACAATATCCGAAAACTGATAATATAACCTTACATTTGACAGATTTAGATGGTAAGTTTTTTCATTATTGTGTTTATTAGGGGAAATAAATTAATTCCTGGCTGCATTAAAAGAAAAAATAAGAAATACCAATTGTTAGTTTTGATTTATTTATGATTTCAAAGAGCAGAAAACTACAGGATGTTTCAATGCATGATTGCTGATGTTATCACTGTATGTTTACTTTTTAATTCGCTGTAAAACCAACAAATTCGTTTTTATTTTTTCCAAGATTTATCGGTCTTGTTAAAATAGGCTTGCTTGAGATTTTAACCAAAATAATTAAAAAGTATTTAAAACGTAAAAAATAAAAAAATAGGAACATATTTGTCTGTTCGAAGCAGTATTTCCCTTATTTTAATCACAGGCATAAAAAAATTCGATGTGGGGTTAATTTCAGATGAAAACCACTCAACTAATAGTCAGGAAAATAGCAGAATTTTGGGATCCCTCTCACAAAATTCAGTGACAAATAAAGTTTCTTTAAATGTACGACCATTAGAAGCAGAAACAAGTACTGTTCACTTGTCAACCACAAATATACGTGGTAAGTAAATCTTAAATATTAGGACTCTAGTATCTATCTTGCTTTCTAGCACCTTTTGAATAGTTACAAATTTGATTATTTTCCAATATTTTGAATTAACAACATTTATTTTATGTTTCTTTGATTTTTAGGTGATGTTTTACAAGATACAAATAATGAATTTGAAGTCATCATGGAACTGCAGCCAACTAAACACCTTGAAGCCATAAATCAAGAAAGTATCCAAATTCTTGCGACTGGTTCAAGCGAAGATACAGTAGTTCCTTTAAATTGCTTTGAAGGTGAAATTTTGTTAAGCCCCCAATTTGAGGAGAATAAAGATGAAGACGACCCTGATTATAATAGGTCTGAAAGTGAAGAAACCAGTGAAGAGACTGAAGAGGGGGAAAATTTTGAAATTAAAAGAGGAAAAAAAAGACAAAGAAATCCACAGACTTGGAAGAAAAACGTTAGGATTCAAAAAAGAGCTGCCGGCGAGGAATACATCTCCGCTACAAACAAAATTATGAAGAAGAGAGAAATGAAGCCACCATGCGACGGATGTAGATTAAAGTGTACTGAAAAAATTCTAGATGATGCTCGACAAATTATCTATTCTCAATTTTGGACCAGTCAGTTAAAAAATGATCAGAAAAGACAATTTATTTGTAGCTGCATCCAGGAAGTCCCCGTAGAGAGGGTGCGAGTTAGAACAGGAAAGCGTATTGGTAAACGACAAGTGTCACTAAAATATTCTTTTACCGTGAATGGTAAAAAAATTGATGTATGCCGGACATTTTTCCTAAACACATTGAGTATATCGCAAACGTCTATACGATTTGCTCTGGCAAAAAGACAAACTAGCGGAATCGTAACTTTGGACCAAAGAGGGAAACACGAACCAAGTAACAAAATTGGTCAGGAAATTAGAAATCGTATTAGAGAGCAAATTCTTAAATTTCCATGCATTGAGTCTCACTATTCTCGAAATAAGTCCAAAAGAAAATATTTAGGTAGTTATCTTAACATTTCACAGATGTACCGTCTTTTTTTGGAAGAATCTTTGGACAATGAAGAAATCCCAAAAGAATGGATATACAGAGAAATTTTTAATTCAGAATTCAATTTATCATTTAAAGAACCTGGAAATGACACCTGTGATACTTGCGATGAATATACCATTAAGCTTAAAGGTGCTAACTCCCAAGGGGAACGAAATGAAATACAAAATTGTTACGATGCACATCTTCTTGATGCGGACAATAGATATAAACTTAAAAGGGAAGATAAAGAGAGCTGTGACGCTCACAATGCTAAAGTAGTGATGGTAGATTTGCAAAAATGCTTGCCTACCCCTCTTCTTAAAAACGCACAAAGTTTTTATTCACTGAAACTGTGGACTTTCAATTACTCAGTTTATGACGCATCCCTAAAATCCGCATCTTGCTATGTCTGGGATGAATCTATATCAGGTCGTGGAGGAAACGAGATGGGATCGTGCCTCATAAAATACATTGAAGGCCTAGAGAGCGAGATCCATAAAATTACTATTTGGAGCGATAATTGCCCCTCCCAAAATAGAAACATACAATTGATAATGTGTTATCTTTCAATGTTCATGATTAAGCCTACATTACAATGTATTGAGCATAAATTTCTTTTGAGGGGACACACCCACATGGAGGTCGACACCATACATGCCCGAGTTGAAAAACAGTTGAAAAATACACCTCAGTTTTCTATTATAACCTCATGGGACTGGCAACAGCTGATCAGACTTTGTGGTCCTAAATTTACCGTTCATGGAATGGAAATAACTGATTTCAAGAACTTTAATCTTTTGTACGACAATAGCGGATCTCCATTTCAAAATGCCAAAAAAACAACAGGGAGTGGTCAACCTTTTTTGATTTCAAAAGTAGTCCATATGAAATTTTTGAGGGAAACCCCCGGTATACTTTACTTTAAAACCAATTTTGCACAATCAAATTTTGAACAAGTTGATTTTAACAGACCAATAAAAAGAGTATCTATGAGGTTAAATGAGTCAGGTAATGCCAATATAATCGAGTTAAAGCCCTTAAGAAATGAACGTAAACCGATAGCAACAAAAAAATACCAGGATTTGAAAAAACTACTTAAATGGGTCCCCAAACAATTCCATGCTTACTTTGAAAGTCTACCACATGCTAATTTAAAGGACGATGAATGAAATAATTATGTTTGCTGTGTTATATGATTATTCAAGTTTTAAATAAAATTTTATTTAAAATAGACTGTTTAATATTAACATAATCAACGAGAAACGTTTTAGAGCTATACAGTGTTAAGTCACAAAATGCAATATTATGTCACAAAATATTAAGTCCTTCATTAGAGCCATATGATATCAAGTCTATAATTTAATTAAAAAATTACGATTTATCAAAATAAACTCTAAATCCGTTAAAAATTTAAATTATTTGCTTTACTGTTAAACATAAAAACCACTCTTTCCTTAATTTTATGCACACATGGGTTAAACATTAATTATCAAAACTTTCAAATAGCCCTCCTGAACAATTTAGAAAATGGGACTTAAGATGCTTTGGTTCTGAGGTCCAGATATTATATGCGGAATTCGAGTTAGTCTGTGCATACATTTCCTCCCATTTCTCATTTTTTAAAAAATATTCAAGTTTGCAATAATTAATCAATTTAATTTTTTGTTGAGGAGTAATATTCTGCGTTTTTTCTATATCAGTTTTCATATTTATAGATAAGAAAATTGTGTCATGGTCAGTTAGGTTAGTTTTAAATATATAAGATTGAAATTTTAATAATTTTGATAATTTATTATTTCCTGTAAACCCAATAAAAATATGATCCAAACAAGTAGATGAGTCATGTGTTACGCTGGTTGGTTTATTAATATACGGAAATAAACCCAATTCAGCCAAACCACAAATGTAGTTATTAACTTAATCATAAGTATTTAAAATATCTATATTAATGTCAATCAATAAATAATTTTACATCACATTTCTTGTTATTATTAAAATATGTTTTTAATTCAGATATATAAAATTTCAAATCGGTTGAAGGTGGTCTGTATGAAGCTGTCAGAATAAAATCTGTTTTGTTTATTGTATAAGAGATTTCTATCAATTTAATTTGAGAAAATTGAATAACATTAGTGATACACTGGATATATTTTTTAACAAACACAACTACACCATCATTTTGATTATATTCAGATTCGTTATAATAGCTAAAAAAATTAGGTATATTATAATTTTCCAAAACATCTACCTTCCAAGTTTCTGAAAGAATAATTATATCAATGTTATCCATATCGAATGACTGAATATACAATAAAAACTCATCATAATTTTTGTTTAAGCTTCTAATGTTAAAATGAATAATGTTAAAACATTGCTTACATTTGATATTGTCTATGTTACTCGCTACATCATAACACACAAATAACTTATAAATTGAATTAGAATTGTAATGAAAGTTAGATTCAAATAATAATACATGCTTTAGTGGACATCAGCGAGTTGAATTTTACTATGTTCCAAAACGTTCCCAACCATTTCTTAGATAATATATTTTTAAAAATAATTAGTAAAATGCTTATATTTGCTGGACTTTTTTGTTTTAGTTAATATTTGAAGATTTAGAGATGCACTTTTGGCCTTGGTTCTAATAGATATAATCTGTTTTATGGACTGTATTATAGTTGTTTTAAAATGCAAGATGACTAAAATACTAGTACACGCATTTTGAATTTATTTTGCACTGCTCCTAAGGAATTTTGTATATAAATTCCTTGACTGCTCCCCAAATATGGATGCGCGCCAAACAGCGCACAACAGATGATTTTGAGAGAGTAGGGCATAGGACAAATTGACCAGTAATACTTAAAAACTAGGCAATACACATCGTTATGTATTTAACTGAGGTTTGTATTATTTATTACAAATACACAATCAATCAATCATTAAAATAAATATTGAGGTGCAAGCAGTTTTTATACAGTTTAACTAGAGATGTAAAAAAACCGTCTTTTAATTTTTCTGTATTATATGTTGTATTACACCTTTTATAATACCAGTGACTATACTATAGTCACTGATAATACTGTATAATACCAATTTAAGGCCAGGATAGAGTAAAATGTTTCCATGGTCATGATTGTGATCTAAAAACAACCTCATCTTAACCAAAGATTAAATATATATTATAATAAATATATATTTAATCTATACCTTAATTAATCTTGTGATTGTTATTTATAAACATATAAAAATTATTCAAATTGGATGATTTGAATTTATAGTAGGTACCTACCTATTTTATATATAAAGGGATGAAAGAGCATCTTTGAATCTCGACGGTGAAGTTACATACGAAGGATGCAGATTTCAGTAACTTTTTCTTCTCCAGGCAGTCTAAAAGTATTTGTTAATATAAATATTAACAACCTCCTCTCGACATTAAAATACTGTGACATTTTCTATTAATTTGATTTTTACATTCAATCATTTCAATGAAAACAATGGTTTCCTTTTGTTATTTATATGCAATCGTTAATTGTTCTTTTAATCAATAAAGTTTTTATGTTCGGCTTGATGCATATATATATATATATATATATATATATATATCTTAGGTTTTATTATTAATATTTTTGTCTTTTCTGATTTTACTTGAGGGCAGTACCTACCTATAGCTACCATTATTGTGTGAAAACTTATATTTTTGTGGTGAAAATGTTTAATATCGGTATAAAACGTTTCATACAATACAAAAAATCGTATTTGAAAAGTGTACTAGAAACGAGAGAAAATCGGTATCGCAATTTTCGTTTCCTGCGGCCTGGAGTCACCCTTCCGGTGACAAAAGCACCTAGAATAATATTATTTTTAAGAAAATACATATTAAAGAAATCTAAGGTAATCCTTTGTATATGAAATAATAAATTTAGAGACAGAAAGTTGAAATTTTGTATCTGGAATGATGGTGTAATGATACTAAACGATTTTTCTTAATAATATTTTGATGAATTGTAAGGGTAGGTACTCTATTCTTGATGGTAAAACATCATAATTTTTTTAAGTGCTGAAAGTAAAATTCATATTTTGGTAAACATTTTTATCAATTTTATCAATGGGGCCATCCGTTACGGTCGAAGCCCCGCCCGCCCTTCGAAAAGGTGTAACGGCGGCATTAAAAAAAACTATATTGCTGTCATAATTGTTGCAGCAAATTAATATTGTAGATATTTATTTTTTGTAAGCTAAAATGATGAATTTTACAGACTGGCAAAATGAACGAATTAATTCCAAACATTACCTGCAGAAAGAATAAAAACTACGGACAATGAAACAGAATAACTAAACACTAATACTAATGCGAAATTCTGCACTTCGATGTTTAAAATTCTGCGACTTATACCATTACGACATCGCGTCACTCGTTATTGTTAGACTCTGAGACAACTATGTAACCTGTACCTACGTGTTAACCTGAAATTCATTTTTACTGATATTCTAATTGGAAAAGCATTTCGCTTCAGAATTTTGGTAATCGGAAGTCAAGGATTTCAAAGGATTAGAGAAAAGACGGAACTTTCGTGTGAAGCGGTTCGCGAATCCGCTTCACATGAAATTAGAAAAAGGGTCGAGAGTGTCTCAACGAAAAATCGGGATTTCGGCAGGCGTGACGGGGCCATTAGGTGCGAGAACAAACGACGGTGCTAGCCGCATATCTCTCGCCGAACGGCGATCGACGAAAATTTTGCAGAGGTGTTTTGAAAAGGCGTTTAAATTGGGAAAACGCGTAGGAAACGGGACGAAAATGCCCTTTTAATATATTATATGGATAATGTCAGTGTCATAGAAAACGGAACGAAAATGCGCCTAAACGCTTCGCGATCCTCGCTCGGAGGAGATAGCTTAGAAAACTTGTCGATTTGGCGACGGAATTTATAGCGAGATGGCGAGATAGAATCGACGCGTTTTAATATATATGGATTATACAAATGTATTACACACTTTTACATCTCTAACAGTAGCTATATAATATATTCAACTACGTAGATAACTATGTAACAGTAAACAATGACTGTTTGAGTAATTGTTGATGTTAATAAAATACTTTTGGATTTCGAAATAATTTTTATTTTAAAATATTTAAATTTAAGCTAGTACACAATACTGTGGATACCTTTATTTCAGTACTTATTTACATTATAAAACTACAGTATAAAACTAGCACACTACGTATAAAATTAGACTGTTGTGAGCGTAACAAATATTATACATTTTAAAAACCCTAAAATTTCAGGGGCTTCAACATCTAATACCTTCCTTAATTTCTACTATTAAACATTGATTAAAAATAGACTGTGAAATATAAAGCACATTTATATTACTATATTATAAATCTAAGATTAATACATATCTATTTCTTAAGTTGTAAATAAAAAAAAATTGAAAAGTATTGATTTTAAATTTGATCTATCTATACCTACTTCACAAATGCTTCATACCTAATAGACAGCATTTTATAGATATACTTTACAAAAAATCTTTAATACAGTGTACTACTATAATGCATCTTTTGTGTGATCTAGCTTACAATTTAGATTAGACTGTAAAGGCTTGAAGGTGGCACCTACCTTCTTGCAGTATAGATGAAGTGGGTAACTTATGAATGAATCTTCCCACGTAACGCATTAATTAAAAGCTATTAAACTATCCATAAAAAACATATTTTTTTATTAATAAATGTGTAATTCAAAATATTTTCAACCACAAACTTTTTTATTTTAACAATGGTATGGAAAGGTGTATTTTGTTTTTCCTTTCAAAATTATACCCAGTTTTACTAGACTATTTCAGAATTTTTGAAAACGTTAATACTTCTATGTCTTATACATATATGTTCTCTATCCAGTCTTTAACTATAATTTTTTAATCAAAGGTACCTAGCCTATTCGGTATCCCAAAAAAAGTATACCTATATAAAAGCTTCTGATCGTTCTAACAATTCCTAAAGTAGTATAATTCTTTTTTTACTTTAACACCCTTCATATACTCGTACCAGGTGTGATTCAGAGTGGATGGATTATTAGAAATAGGTATATGAAGAACGCGAGTCATTAGAAAATTTGGTTTATGAAAAGAATGCTTAATCTGCCAACAATGCAGCTTTATCAGTTGCGTGTAAAACTGCAATCTTCATTATTAGATGGAACACTGTATATTTTTTTAATTTTAGGAAGAGCATCCATTTTTGAGTAACTTTTGCGAATATTCTACCCTATCTCTCCCTGTTCTACCATCTTAAGATGTAGTAGGCAAATTTAAGCGTTTTTCATCCTTTACCCAAATCTCACTAGTAATAGGATAGATGGATAGAAGTGGATGGATTTGAAGTAACATCCAAGGAATAACAAAATATACGGGATGTTAAATTTAAAATAAGGACGACGTTGCCAGTTTTACGTGCAACTGGCAACAATAAGATGTTGAAAATATTTTAGGAGGATAAAGGCATGCTTAGTCATTTCGGTAACTAAATTTAAACATAAATTTATAATACTCCATCCACCGTGAATTACCCTCTCTACGTCTAGATATAAATATATCTAGACGTAGATAGCAGTAGTTGGCCTGTATTTTAAAAAAGTTATGTCAATTTTTAAGGGAAATTCTCGCTTTATGAAGATGCTGTAAAAATACTGTTAGATGTATATCAAAAAGTGGATTGCTGAATCTTCTTGAAAATGTACTTTTTACATTCACATTTAATTTCAAAAAATTATTTGAAATAATATAAAAACATTTTTTTTAAAGATTATTTAAAAAAATACTGTGAAATGTAATAAATTATAGTTATTTAATACATTCACTAAATGTTTAAAATTTTTTTTCAGTTTAACACAAATTAAATATTTCAATTATATTTAATAGTTATTTATCTACAAGCATGTGGTACAGTGATACTTACCGCACTGATTTGCGTTCGGTAGTAGTACATTACTGCACGCCGTGCTAGAATATTTTACCGCACGCCATTGTCATTAATTCAATACAACACAACGATGATTACTTCATATCAGTTGGAAGTATTGTTGAAACGTTACTTATATTAATATCATTTTAAAGGTGAAACGTCAATACAGATTTAATTATTACTTTTGTTGATTTTTAAGATATATGTGGCGACCGCATGTTTGTAGATAAAATATCGTATATAGGTAATGCGTGCGTGGTACTTGGTTATTAACGCACTCGAGTGATTGCAAACTTGCGTGCGTTAATAACCTACTTACCATACTTATTATATATTATTATGCAACAAGTGCAAAAAGTAAGTGTTTATTGCACGCGACGTACAACACGTCGAGTTCAATAAACACTTTTTGTACGAGTTGTATACAATATTTTTTCTACGTTCATGCAAAAACCAAAAAGTGTGGCACTAAGTGTAGGAAAATAAAAAGTTTTTTATTTTCTAAGAAATTTATTTTACTACAAAACGGAATTTTCTAGTAATTTCGTAATCCAGTATATAATAAATATGATTGAAAATAATATAAAATATGTAATTGTTTAAAACGTAATACAATCTCGCAAAAACTGGACTAAATATGGCGTCGATTTGAACGTTTATGTTTGTCTTGATCACAAAACGCTGTAGTAGAATGACAGATGAGTTCAATAAAGAACCAGTTTTTCACTAAATATAGTGCAATAAAGTTTTGTTTTTTGCATGAACGTAGAAAAAAAATATAATAATTCAACTCTGCTAGTTTTTGTAATTGAAGTTTCAAATCGATACCTACTGTGTTGTTCGTTTGTATATTATTTTTTACTATGCTTTGAAGTATCACTTTAACATGTCTGTTTAAATAATATGCAAATGTCATTTATATTACATTTGTGGTCTATAGAATATTCTGCTTGTTATGCATATGTCGAGGATTATTTGGGTTGTGTTCCGATATTATCCGCGACCAACCAGGATTTTGGTTAACCGAAATATTGGTAAACCTGAAAAATGTGTAATTAAGGAACTGGCTGGTCAATCAACATGGATGATGAATTGTTTTTATTGGGATTCATTCAACCTTAAATACCTTCATATTCCGTGCTTAACTATTACTCTAGTCTTCAGTCAAAACATAAATGAAACAGCAGATAATTTGGTATATTATAGTAAGATATAAGTAGTTTATAAATAGATATAAGTGTAGCTTTCAGTCGACTTGGTCAAGTGGACTACAGAATACAATACAGAAAAGTAGAATTTATAAATATTTATTATAACACTTAACGCAAGAACACCACCCCATCTGCATTCACCATCTAAACAAAATATAATTAAAATCATTGAGAGAATTGATTTTTCTTCTCTCAACGCTAAAACCTAACCTGCTAACTCTTCGGTTGACCAATGCACCGCTCCCAGAGCACGGTCAATATTTTGACGTTTGGTTAACCTTTTTCAGGTGACGACAGTTCCAAAATTAAACAATTTTCAGGAATTTTTATTTAATGGAACGCTTAACCGGGATTTTGGTTAACCAAGTTTAATATCGGAACACAACCTTGATGACCTAGTATGGGTGTTAACCTTAGAGGAATGAGTAAACACTCATTCTTTTGAGGTGTTAACCATTTACAAGACATTTTCGGCAACCTCAGTACTATCTGGTCGAAAAAATTATAGATAAGACTTTAACAACTGATCAATATATGAAATTTTCAAAATTGCCCTAGGCATGTCAAGATTTTCAGCATGTCACAATTCCTTATTTCCAGATCAAAAATATATTTGCAATTTTATAAAAATGCACGCAGAATTAAAACGGTGCGGTGAAAGTTACAATATTTCATTTGAAATAACGAAGTTGGTGGCTACTTCTGTATAATTTTTACAACTTGTCTGAAATTTTTAAATTTACGTGTATACAAGGTGATTGATTGAAACCGTTCATTAGAAGTATTGAGAATTCCGTTCATATTTTTTTCCTGGAAATTTAAAGATAAACACAGTCGGCCCTATTTCACGAAAATAATTTTAAATTTGCAACACTTGGTTATACTGGAAATCAATATTTATTTGAAATGGTGTGTAAAGGAATGGTATTACATCATTACAGTATTACATTATTACCTTTATTACGATGGTCTACCTGCTAATCCTCAGCCTACTACGTTTTTTTTTCAATCAATTTTTTCGAAAATTACTTTAGGGTTTTTTTTTTATTAAAAATTTGACATTGTGACATTCTTTAGCATCACTTAAAACCCCCGTGGCCGAAATTTCACTAATTTGTATCGAAGAATATTTTTTTATAGAGCCTTAAAGGTTTCAAGTTTATTGAATTTGTGTTTCGCTTAAAAGATATAGCAGGCATTGGAAACTCTGATAATTATTGTTAATCTAGAATACTGTTCCTTTACTTACTTCACAAATTAATAATAATGTTAAAACAATACTTTACAGTAGTTCCCTATATCCCTAAAGTAATTAAAAAAAAAAAAAATGATTAAAAAAAAATCGAGGTAGGCTGAGGATTAGCAGCTAAACCATCGTAATAGGTTCAATAAGTACATCTAGGAAGCTAATATATACAAAAAAACTCATTGGAATCACGCTTAACAAACATTTTTTAGAAGTGTGTCCTGGTTCTTAATGGATCACACTGTATATGAAAAAAATTAAGTTTTGACGACGTAGATTTTCGTTAAAACAAAATAATATTTCGGAAATCCTGTAGATAAATTAACAATATTGAAAGTATCAGAGCAAAGCTCTTTATTCATAATGTCAGATAATTGAAAGTTTAACGATATAAAATTAATAATTTTCAAAAAATTTAATTATGGCAAAAATGGTTTAATTTTAGTATAAGGGATCCTTGATTAAAGTCCCCCTAAAGTAATTTGTATAATCCAAATATGGAATAAAAAGGACACTACCTATTTAATTTCAAATAACGAAGTAACGATCTCGACGATGTAACGATATCGACCTCCGGTATAACCGGAAATGGAAATGTAAATATTTTCATTAAATAGTGCATGGTCCACTGTGTGTCCACTATCCACATATTCTGTTATTTTTAGAAAAAAATATCTATGGAACTCCCAATATTCTAACGAACGGTTTCAATCATTCACCCTTTACATGGCCGGTTTAATAACCAACTAATATAATTAAGTATATGCCGAAAAGACAGGTTATATTATAAATAATAACTTTTAATTATTGGGTTACGTGGCAAACTCTATATAAATAGACGAGCTTATAAAAATTATGTAATTTGAATTATCTATAGGTAGGAAGTTTTGTTGCAGATATTTTAGAGAGTAGAATCTTTCTAATTTTAGATATATTAAGGTAGTAACGAAATATTTTTGTGGTATATTTCTGCATAAAGTTTGCTTGTTTGAGTTTCATCGGAGTATAAAACAAGGGAGCCTTACGGTAAAAAGCGTGATCAAAAGTGTTTCTGAGAATATGCCAAATCTCATCCCATTTGCATTGAAAACCCTATATAGGCTATTTTATATTAGGTTGATGCGTCTCATTCATTTCTAGAGTTAACGGTTTCTTGCAGAATGCGATTGAAAATAATGTAGGTAAGTAATTTTTGTTTATTTAAATAGAAAATAATAAGAGAAAAGAAAGTTTTTATTTTTACAATGACGAACATGCAAATCTAAAAGGTCATTACTTATAGTAACAGTTAAATATTTTTGGCGTTTATTGCTTAAGATTATAAGAGCAGAGGTTTTCAGGTATTCACATTAAACTATTAAACAATTAAAAAATATCTATTATCACATTCCAAAACAATAAAACAGTCATGTCGCTTTGTTGAGTGGATATATAGTTGCAATAAATAAATAAATAAACACCGTACTGTTAATACTGCTAGTACCGTGAATATTGTTAATTTCACGTGAATATTAAAATGACCTATACATTTATGAATTATTACCATGTTGAGGTGAAAAGTAGGTATCTGCTATGTACACAGGAATTCATAGTCGTTCCCGTGGACGCTGCCTGCATGTTTTATTATGTGTTAGTGCAGCAATACCCTGCCTACAGGATATTTATTAAATATAGATAAACTTCTTGGTAATTTTTGACTAATTCAGAGAAAAACTTCCCTCGTTATGGAGATGTAGGTTGAATATTATAGTAAAACTGGTTTATTTAAAATATTTTGAATACGGTTTTCAGAAAATGACACTATTTGGTGGATATCATTATATTATAATGATAGGCCAGCTCTTTAATTTTATAGGCCCTTGCCTTTATGTCGTATCAGATTACTGCAATTAATTCAGCACCTTAACTTTGAACTCCAAGAATTGAATCCCAAATGTGTATTTGAAAGTAAAACGTTTTTAAAGTTGAAAAATAATAATTAAACTTGCAACAACTCTGTCAAACACTATAATAATATCTCTATCTAATCTATCTATTCTCATCCTAATGATGAGCTCAAAAGTATTGTATGTAAACACATTAGATTGCATGTAATCTAAAAATAGTGCATACGAATGAAAATATATTTTCATTTATTTTGATGTATCCCATTTTTCTGACCTAATTTACTGGAAAATGAACTTTATGTATTTAAAATATACCTACATGGGAGATTTTTTGTAGTATCTACCATGTGATCATGTGATAATAGCTATATAGAGCCTAGCGTAAAGTATTCAATTCATCAAAATAAAGACAAAGGTTCATATAAATATGTCAAAAATGAGTCATATTTGTATCTAGGTAATACCACAACCTACTTTAGCATTTACCATTGTATACACTCTTAAATGTAAATTCATTTTTACCGAATAGTGGTAACCAAATTCTTTTTCATTTTTAGTTTAATTTATGTTTAATCAGTTTTAATGAACAGTTAGTCTGATACGTCAGAACATACTTTAATTTTTTTATGGCAAATCGTGTTTAGGCAGGTATAGATATGTCGAGAATCTGAATTAAGTTCTAATAATTCGAATATAATGGTGAAAGTTGTACATATCTACGAGTTTGCAATTATATGGGAGGATTGATTGATTACAGTTTGGCTAGATTATGCAAAAATACATTACATATATTTGTGTGCTTATTGACGTTGCAAATCGGACAAAAACCAGTTAGTTGTATTTCTGAGGACTCTTTAAAATATTAAACATAATTGATTTTTCGCTTAATATAATAATGCAAAATGTGGGGCCAGATGGGTTGGAAATATGCTTTTGGTATCTTATTTTCTTTGTTAATTTGATTACCAAAATCTATTTTATTTATTTGCTCAAACAGTTTTTCGACCATATTTCACGACGACCGTGAGGCAGATCTTCTCAAGAACATGGATACAGAAAGTTTAACACGGTGGCTGAAGGATATGTAGAAAATTTAATAGATAAATAAGACAAATTTCCTGCTGATATTCTCTGTAAAACAAATTGTTTTTCTCATATTACAACTACTACTACTGAGTTGTCTTTATCATTAGAACTTTACCTCATACTGTAATACCTATGGTTTTCATATGTTATTGTTCCATAAAAGAGAGTAGAGAGAGAGAGAGAGACAGTGTGCAAAAGAATTTATAAAGAAAGAGTCTATAATGAATTTAATTTAATGTATATTTAACGGTGGAAACTTATTCCGTAACATGCTAAAGAGTACAAAACCATTAAAAGTTAAGTACAAATTTATCCACCAAACGGCATTAATTTATTGAAATTTGGTTTCCAAATATTTGAAAAAGGACAATTTTTATAAGATAACCTTCACACATATCTTAAAACAAAGCAGGTTAGGGTATATACTTGTACGTTAGGTAATACAAACTTTTTTATTGGGAATCAGTCCGGAAATAATATCCTGAAGTTTTCAAACATACTAGTTAAAATGCACATTGTATTGTGATGAGTTACAAATTCTCACAACGTTCATATTTCTGTGGCCGTATTCCCTTTAAACCTACCAACCAACCAACCAACCTACATTGGTTAGGCTAGTAAGTTTTCTGAATGTAAGAAATTAGCTGTTCACCTAAAAATGACAGAACTTCGGAGCTCTTCCCATATAAGAGGTATTTATCTACGTTGTACACTATTTACATAAACATCAGCTAGTCATCTTTTGTGCTGATGTTCGGAAATAATTCTAATTTTAATAAAATTATTAGGTACTCTCATTTGAACTTAAAACTAATCTAACTAATACTAACATTACCACAAAAGATAACTACCTGATGTTTATGTAAATAGTGAACAATATAGATGAATGCCCCTTTTAAGGGAAGAGCTCTGAAGTTCTGTCATTTTTCGGTAATAAATTAATAATTAATATATAATTTTATATAATAAATGTTCATGTAAGATCAATATTAGTTACCCATTTTTATAATTTTTCATTTGCGAAAATATTTCCACTACAGCAGTTTTCAATAGGCGGATAAGTATTTATACACTTTTTATACAAAAACAAGTACTCACATTATGGCATATTCTAAGTTGGATCCTGGATTCACTCGATTTTGAGTTGCCCCCGATCATAAGGCAGAATTGATACCAAAGTGATAGATAACTAGCAACCGGTTACACGTGACATGCAACACATATCGCTTTAAAAATGTATACAATGTTTGATTTACGACTACTTCGTATGTTGCGTGTTTTTAGTTGCTGATTATTATTTGTCTATCGCTTTGGTGTGAATTCTGCCCAAGGGTAGTCGTTGTTTTACGGTGGGTATGGTACTAGAAGCCCATTTTATCGTATTCCATATTCCGGTTATTATATTCCTGTTTTTTGAAATGTGTCCGACGTCAATGTATGAAAGGTCATGGATTTATTAATCCTTTGAAGTAATGGATTAATCGGATATTAATTTTACACCATCCCAGATGAAGGGTGTCAACATGCAGAGGTTAGTGATTAAATGAGAGTAGGTACCTAATACTATTATAAAGCAAAAATACAGCAAAAATGCCGTGTTACGAGTATAGTTTCCTAGAATCTCCACTGTATTGAAACCAGTATAATGTTATGTACTGACACTTTCAGATATTTAGGTATATACAGTGTGACACAGATTCATGGTATACCCCCCGTTCTCTCTTAATTTCTTTAGATACAATTTTCAAATATGGCATGGCTGAAGTAGGTACTTATTAAAGGTCACTTTTTGGCATAAAAATTACCTTATTTCTGCTTCCGGTTTCACCGAAAGTAATACCTACTTTCGATTTTTATATGGAACACCCTGTATATTATTATATTTTTGGAATATACGTCAGTTTCTGAATCCAACGATATAACATAAGTGCCATTTCAGCTGTCAAATTACTTTTTGGACTCTATTTTACTTTTGAATTTAGAGTGCCTTCTCTCAACTATAATATCAGTTCTGCTGGTTCCACAGATAAAATAAACGCACGGGTAGATTGCTTATTAATTATACCTTAGTACCATTATGGTACTATTTAATAGAAAACTAGTTTCAGTTCTATAACCACTTTGTATGACGCCAACTCTATTTATTTATGACTCTATGATCCATTAGAATCACGTTAGAATTAATCGGGGATGATCAAGGGACTCTAAATTCAAAAGTAAGATAGAGTACAAAAAGTAATTTGTCAGCTGAAATGTCACTTATGTTACATCGTTGGACTCGGGAAATGAGGTAGATTCTAAAAATATAATAATATACAGAGCGTTCCATATAAAAAGTGAAGAGTTAATATTACTTGCGGTAAATCTGGAAGTGGCAAAAAGATAATTTTTATATCAAAAAGTAATAAATACTTCGGCTATGCCAAATTTAAAAATTGAATAAAAAGAAATAAGGAGAGAAATCATGAAACTATGTCACACTGTATACGCGGGAATAAAAATAATTTTGAAATATTTGCATATACAAGGGAATAAAAGTTCCTTTTTGTATAAATAGTTAGATATAAAATGTTTTCACTTATTTTAATTATTTGAAACTCACTGTGTATAGTTATAGTGCATACGGCAAAACACTATAAAGGCCATAATTCCATGCATTAGACCTTGTGTGGAAAATTGTCTGTCTGATTGAAAAATCTACTGTATAATATGGCTCTCGTAATGAATACCTGAAATCTGCTCTCTATGGTAAAAATAGCAAAAATATGTAGGTATTAAAAAGTTAACTTATTTGATATGAATTACAGAATTAATTTATCGAAGAAATCTGTTAGACTAGCACTGCCAAGTCATAAAATAAACAAGCTATACATTTGGAAATTTAGAGCTTCTTTAATGTCATTTTAGCGCTGTAATAAATAATTTAGTGCTCTATCTCCTATATGAACTTCTGTAGAGGTACTAGCTTAACATTAAGAATACTGCCACATCAAAAGCATTGAGTTTTATTATTGGAAAAATGGGCCATAATTTAGTTTTAATTTAGAGCTTTATTGAAAATTTGTCTTGCCATCCCTTTTTCTTATCCCTTATAATTTATTCTTAATCCTTGCTTAATTCTTGATTTGCACACCAAAATTTCTGATTTTTATTATGGGAAAAGTGGGTAACAATATAGCCTCTTTTACTTCTAATTCAGTGATATATTAAGTAGTTAATTGCTTTATCCTTTATATGAGATATAGTGGCGATGTTAACTTAATATTAAGCTGGCCACATTAAAACTTTCAACATTTTTCGTAGAAAAAGAGGTAAGAATTTAGGGTTAATGTATGTTCTATTAAAGAAAGTTGGTATCTATCCCTTAGATGTATTTTATGGCATTATGCCTTTTATGGCAATATATGTGTAAGATACGAAGGAATCTCGGAAATAGTCCAATCGGGAAAAGAGGTACCAACTTGAAATGTGTTTTATCTGGCATTATTATAGATACGAGCTATATTAGTATATCTTATTATATTATATCTTCTTGACGCCATTTTACTTTATCCTTTTCTTTATTTATTATAACCAGTTGTTATAGAAAGACAGTTGCTTATTTTGTATTAAAAAGTAATGCTGAACTTAGATAAACTTATAGTATAAATTGAATTAGAATTGGTAGAGAAAGGTAGATTGAAGTAATAGGTAGATTCTGGTGCAGCTGCAAACGGCTTGACGGGAGAAGATATTGTACAAAGTCAAGAGCCCGCATAGCAAGTGTCTACATAGCATACAAACCAAAATCGAGTCAAAGAATCAAAAAGGAACTAAAAGTAAGTACTCATTTGATCCTCTTTACTATTCCGTTGTGTTTCCCGAATCTCAGCTGCCTGATCGCAATTAGTTTTAAGAATCGACCCGATTAGTTATTTGATTAGAAACAAACGATCCGATTGATCATTAATTTTAAGAAAACTTAAAATAATTTTGCAATTGAAACAATTTTGCAATTGACACAACCAATTTAATTTTAAAAAGAGAATTATGAGATTGAACAACTTTGCAATTTTTTCCAAATTATTTTATTTTTCAAATCTCAAACTTTGACATGACTTTGACAATTCTTCGAAAATCAAATTATTATTTTAAATCTTGAATTTTATTTCAATAAAAATGCCGATAAATAGACAAGAAACTTAAGACGCAAATCGTAATATCAATGAAAACTGATAGTGGGAGTCCACGAGCCTATCAAAGTCTTCTAGAAATGATTTTCGTTTGCACTTTCAGATTAAAAGCTAAAACCAATTTTAGATGATTCCCCACCCTTAGAACTATCAAAATCCCGAAGGCGTCAAAAAAAGTCCTGTACGGGGTGGCTGTACGGGGTGGCTGTAGGGGGTGAAATGTGAAAATTACCATAAAAATGATTTTTGGATATTTGGAACTAGAAAAACAGCTGAATAGTTACACATGGTTACACATAAGTACCATTTACCTCAGAACACTGGAAATATAAAAAAAAAATTATTGATTATTCCATAAAGCACGTTGTTAAATGGGACAGCTTAAGACTTAAAGCGCTCTGGTGAAAAGTGTCTAAATATTTTAGTCACGCTCTACATCTAACCTACTGTAACATTTTTATATGTGATCCAATTAAAAAATACCCTTTAATAACATTGTAGAGCAGAGTTTCCCGAGTCTGTAGGCCGCATGGGCCTGACTAAGGACGAATATCGCTTGCGTTACCCAGAGTTGCAGCTCATTAAGGTTAGAGTCCCTTAAGATAAAGGGACTCTAATTAAGGTCGAATGACGCTTATTTATCTTTTGTGCAAAGATTAGGTCTGTTCTTGCAGAAGTTTCTGATGGTTGAAAACGGTTTTTTACTTTTTTTACATGCGGACAGTGCATTTTTTAATGTCTGTCAGTTTAACGTCTGTGAACAGTTTTGTTGGGCGATTGTTTTTGACACTTTCTGACCATTCCGGACTGCTTGTATTGCAAGAATAGATCTATTAAAATTAAGTATATAATTGTTGAAATAGTATATGAAAAACTAACAGGTACCACAAATATAATTTTTAAATTTATATATTATAATACATAAATACATATATGTAACATGAAAATCATAAATAATAAGAATTAGGGGCACTTTAGAACATTTAATCGGATTTCAATTCGGCCGATACGTCCTCTGGCGTATAACAGTCGACACTTCTGTGGTGTCCGGGAAAAAGGAGATAAGTCCAATTTTGGTCAAATTGGAATAGGTATGTTGAAATTTCGGCATTACACAATCAAATCTTTCTTCCGGGCGAAAGGGGATATCGCATTTGAAGTAAAAAATGTTACTAAACTTAGGTTCATTTCGAGCCTATATAGTCCCATAAAAATGTTCCTGTAGAGATAACTCACCTTATCCTTTCGTATAAAAATAAAAATTTTCTGTGATTGTCAAAAAAAAATAACATATCTCAAATCGTCCACAAAATTTTTCGGATATTAACGTAGTATTACATATTACATATACATATACAACGTTTGTATGACGTTTAATACATAGTATTAAATATTACAGTGTGTAAAATTAGTGTGTATAGGTAAATGGAATCCAGAGTAAAGTAAAAATTTTCATTTGATAGGAATGTATTTTTCTATCTTAAAATCGCATCCAATACTTAAAGTAATAAATCACAAGTTTTCAATACCACTTATACTACTTATAATACACTTATTGAAAAGACAAGAAAACGTACGGATACACCAATTCACCATTCCCTAAAAAATCAACTTCAAATTAAGAAAAGACTGAAACTGGAAACCCATTTTAATGTTAGTCCAGTTCCAATTTCTGAAAAAAAAGAAAGAAAGCTAATCTAATGCAACTAATACCTTATTTCAGATATATTTTGGGAATTCTACAAATCCTTACCAACCAACAATGACACATGTCCCGATATTTTCTGATGAAGATGATGATAAATTTGCTATGATATACATTTTATCTTTTGTTTATTTAAATGAATATTAAATAATATAAAATTAATAAATTGACTGGGTTTTAAATATTTTTCATTTTTGTTTAAAATAGTTGAAATGCAACTAATGAGAAAAGTACATTTTTAATTAGTCTATTTTAAGTCTATTTAAGTCTATCTATCTAAGATAAGTCTATTTTTTCCAAAATATTAGAAACATTGAGACATGATATTTAAATATAAAAAGGGAAAGTTCTTTTCATCTTATTCGGAAAATTGTAAATACATTTATGTATTTACAGTGCTAATAAAGACTATCGTCGATGGGAAGTAGTTTGTTTATAGGTTTTGAAGAAACCATAATGCTGCGTAAATGACTTATTCAACTGGTATCTGAAGTTGTATATAACGTGACAGCAAATTGAAGCATACTATGTTGTTTGAATATATCTCCAATTAATTTCAAAGCCCCAATAGTACCTACTTAGCAAATCATGGTACAATAAATACATTTTCCAGCATATTTTTCCGAAGGCCGACCTTGTAGGTACCTAAATCGCACCTAGGGTGACCAGACGTCCTCTTTTAACCGGACAAGTCTTCTATTTAAAGTTCAAATTTATATCAGATATATATATATATATATATATATATACCTGATGCACACATTTTATGCTAAATATCCTCTTTTTTATCAGACAAAAAATTATACTAAAAATCTGAAGTAGGTATTTTTAAACAATGCAAGTTACAATAAGCAACTTAATTGGAAATTATAAATTATTTGAAGTTCATCCTAGACCTCTAATTGTAACTCTTTCTCTTTCTGTTAACTTAAATCGAATAAAGAGGGCGAGAGGAACAAACATGGTTGAAGAAGCCCAGAAAAGCCGCCCTTATTTTACAAATTTAAGCCGAATATTACAAAATTACAAAGTAATTGTTTATTTTTATAAATAAAGACCAATAGTTTATAATGTTTTGACCAAATTATGATTCTATTTTGTTAGCAGTTGTGGGGCGATTTATATTAATTTCATGTACTGCTATATATCGTACATTGTTTGTTGTCCCAACTTTTATCCAGATTTCATCATTTCATCGGTTATTTTTAAAAATCACCTGTCCTTTTATCCATACAAAATATCACTTCAACGTCCAATATTCCTAAACAAAAATCAAACAGCCACACAAGAGAGAAATAAGCGATATTCGACGATAATGATCTGCGACTGTGGATAACGCAAGCGATATTCGACCTTAGTCAGGCCCATGCGCGCGCTTGAATAAAAATTCGTAAAAAAATTGCAAATCATCCAAATGAAAAAGTGAAATATCCTACAGACTCGGGAAACTCTGCCCTACAATGTTATTACAGGGTATTTTTTAATTGGATCACATATAAAAATGTTACAGTAGGTTAGATGTAGAGCGTGACTAAAATATTTAGACACTTTTCACCAGAGCGCTTTAAGTCTTAAGCTGTCCCATTTAACAACGTGCTTTATGGAATAATCAATAATTTTTTTTTAATATTTCCAGTGTCCTGAGGTAAATAGTACTTATGTGTAACTATTCAGCTGTTTTTCTAGTTCCAAATATCCAAAAATCATTTTTAGGGTAATTTTCACATTTCACCCCCTACAGCCACCTCGTACAGGACTTTTTTTGACGCCTTCGGGATTTTGATAGTTCTAAGGGTGGGGAATCATCTAAAATTGGTTTTAGCTTTTAATCTGAAAGTGCAAACGAAAATCACAATTTGATCCTCCGTGGACTCTACTATGAACAGAGATAAGCTCAGACGCGGCGAGAACAATAACACCTTCAGTACGTACACACTTGATATAACACAGCTGTTGAAACCTTGTATAGACACAGTGCCTTTATTTAACGGCAATCAACTAGTCCTACATTCGTACATTGAATCAGTACGTAGTACATTTTTTAATTTTAAAAACGACCCACAAAACATCACTCACAATTTAATTTTGCAGGCAGTTAAAAATAAATTAAAAGGAATATCACAAAATTTAATAGCTAGATCGCCGTACAGATCAAGCAAGTTGGGATCAAATAGAATATTTTAAAAAAATAACATTCGGTGATAGGAGAGACGTTCAATATTTAACACATCAGCTCACTTCTATGTGACCTAACAAGAATAAACGACCATATGACTTCGGTCTCCGGTTACAAGAAATTAGAACGATAACTATCTCGAAAATAAATGATGATTTCCTAGATCCGGCAACAAGAGATTCATAACTCAGCAATTACAATAATATCGCAAAAACAATGTTTATTATAATCCTAGACCAATTAATTTGCAAACAATAGTGATGATGAGAAATCCAATAACATTACAACATTACAGTTCACAAAACGGCATTCAACATTGAACATGGACATTATGAATTCCTTCATCATATGCCCTTTGGGTTGGTTAAAGAACGCGTCCAGTACATTCCAAAGAATGACTGACAATGGTCTTTGAGAACATATCAACAAAATATGTCTAATATACCTAGATGATATAATTGTTTTTTCCACATCACTTCAAGAACACATTTCAAATTTTAAAAGGATATTTCAAACACTAAGGAAAGCGAATCTCAAAAGCCAATTAGACAAATCGAAATTTTTAAAGGATAATGTTGAAGTTATAGGACATATAGTTACACCAGAAGATATCAGACCAAATTCTGAAAAAAATAGAAGTAATAAAAAGATTTCCAATTCCTAGAACACATAAGGAAATAAAATCATTTCTCAAACTATTAGGATACTATTGAAAATTTATCAAACATTTTGCCAAGATTACCAAACCATTCACAAAATGTTTAAAAAAAAATAAAAAAATTGAACTAGCACTTGAATACATTTCATACTTCGAACATTGCAAAACTTTACTTTCGAATTAACCAATTTTAGCTTATTAAAATTTTTAAAAAACATTTGAATTGACAAACGCAGCATCAAATTTTGCCATAGGAACCGTACTCTCATAAGACAGTCACCCACTAGCTTATGCATCTAGAACATTAAACGCGGCGGAAGCAAACTATGTCACAGCAGAATTAGAGGTACTAGCTATTGTATAGAGTTGGAAATATTTTAGACCATACCTCTACGGAACCAAATTCACAATCTTTACAGGTCATAAACCTTTAGAATGACTGTCCAACCTTAAATCGCCAAACAAAAGATTAATCAGATAGAGACTACATTTAGAATAATACGACTATGACATAAATTACAAAGAAGGTAAAACAAACTAAGAAGTCCTAGTCACCGTAATCAACAGTACATCTACAGAAGAAGTACAGAATAACGATGACGAAATTGCAACAATACATTCCGCAAAAGAAAATCCCATTCAAGAATTCCCATACACAGAAAAATGCATCAACCAATACGTAAACCAAATTATCATAACGGAATTCACAAATTGTTTAACAAACTTTACCATACATGAACTCATATTCAATATAACAAAACATAAAATTACTTTGAAGTCAAGTGTAACAGAAGAAGAGATCGTAAAACTATTCAAAACAACTATCAACCCTAAAAGACATTATTGTCTATTCTTCAGAACAGAACATTCATAATATTTCTTTCCTTTTCCATGACCCTCTGCCAGAGTAAAATCACCCCAGTTGAAAACGGACTACTAACATTAAAATTAGGGACTATTTGATCACGATATACACAACATAAATTTATTCACTATGTCAATCTAAAACCAATTGAAGACGAACTAATGCATACAAAAGTTCAATTACAACTAAATAGAAAGATTATTGAAATAAATAGCAACATTACCGATACAGGACTCTCAAAATCAATCTCACAAGCACTACAGTTAGTCTCAAAAATCAATATCAAATTAGGAAAACTAATGCCGTGAAAAACCGAGGATTAATTAACGGAATAGGAATTGCATCAAAATGGCTCTTTGGAATTCTTGATGATACTGATAGAAAAACTATAAATAAGGCTCTGTCTAAATTAAATGAAAATAATAATCACATCGAATATCAAATAAAATCACAGTTTAGCTTAACCTCAAAACTAATTAAGGAATATAATAAAACAATACCATTTTGTCTCAAAATCAAGAGACATCCACAAAGGGTCAACTTCAACAAAGAAGCAGCCCAATACCAAGGAAGTACCTCGTCAGGAGACCAAGAAACCACTTCGGTGGGAGGAGTTTTATTAGTATTTCGCTGACCTATCTTAATTTTTATCTTATTCTTTGCTTGGTTTATTATAACCAGTTATTATAGAAAGACAGTTGCTTATTGTATTAAAAAGAAATGCTGTGCTTAATAGAATATCTAGTATAAATTGAATTAAAATTGTCAAGTAAGTGTGATTCAAGTAATACACGCTTTAGTGAACATAAGCTAGTTGAGTTTTATTGTGTTGCAAAACGTTTTCAACCATTTCTTAGATAATATTTTTTTAAAAATAATTAGTAAAATGTTTATATTTGTTGGACTTATTTGTTTTAGTTAATTTACAATTCAAATAATACAATAAATATACTGTATAAAACCCAACATTTAAAAACATTAATAGCAAAAAGTTAAGTAAAATATAAAATAAGAAGTATGTAAAAGTTAAGTAAAATATACATACTTCTTATTTCATACAATCTTATTGCATACAATAGAAGTGGCCTATTATGATTTTTTCTCTTAAAAAATAATCCACAGATTAATCCTCTGTTACAGAATAAAATATAATCTTGCATTAATTTTTTACTTGAGACCATCTCTATCTTGAAAAATATCTTAGCGGGTCAGATAATAACAGGCTTAGCTTCGGCCAATATTAGTGACATTATCACATTGGATGAAGAACTAATACGTGAGCCCTATTTTCCTTAGACAAGAAACTTAACTTTGGTGTTCATACCACATATTAGCGAAGAGCAACAAAAGTGTAGGTCAGTAAGTACTGCTAAAACTAAAAAAATCTAAATTAAAATAATTATTTTCTAAAAAGATAATAGAACATTTTTGAGGCTAAACAAAATCATTAAGCCAGCACCTTCACAAAATTCCATGTAAGGGATAGAAAACAATGTTTTTATTAAAGCTCTAAAAGGAAAGTACTTACTAAATTATGACCTATCTCTCCTATACCCATAGAAAAAAAAAACTCTTTATTAGTTTGATTTATGTTAAGTCAGACTGTCATACAATTTTATATCAGGGATCTGTTAGCTAGTGGTGGAGTAACACATTTTTAATATTGCAGTAAATTAGCTGTCACTTTTCCAATGGGTATTTTGATACACCTTATGGAGTAACACTTCTATAGCGCTAAGCACTGCAATAAGATTTCATAAAAATACTCATTTTGTACATAATTAATATGCTACTCATTGGCATTATTTAGGGTAGTGAGTGATGAACTGAAAGTACATTGAATTACAAAGTAGGAAGTTATATAATTAATTAATTTTCTAAAAGTTTCATATATAACTTTTTGATCAGTAATTTGATCAGTAACATGTTTTGATTTTTCGTGTAATGCCTATACTTAAAGTATTGATTTTAAATACTTACGCATCAAAGGGAGTTTTTGATTTTAATTTTTTTTGATTTTAGCCGTACCATCTAGATAAAATTTCTAGATTTCTATATTCTAAATTTGTATATATTATAAATTATTTTGTCATAAATGGGTTTTTGTAGGATTAATAAGTAGGTATAGGTAGAGGCTTGAAGCCGGTTTATTATGAGCCTATACCTTTTCCCAGAAACTGTTTCATGAAAATTGTTTTTATGTAAATTTATTTCCATCCATATTAGGTGCAATTTTTTAATATTCACATGTTTGTAACTTCTTTATATAGAGGGTGATAAAATAAAGTTAATTCGTTTTAAAAGGTAACATCCTGTATATTATTACATTTTCCGATAACCTTTTTAAAGACACGTTCACCGATCTCTGGCAAACTGGTCTAAGTTTCACCGTTTCGGAGATATTGACGATTATCTTCGGGAAAAGGTCAGTATTTAAGATGTTCTAGTAAAACTATTACCTAATTTACTTTTTAGCCCAATTTACGTCCTAATTTTAGCTACTGTACGATGTAATTGTCCAATATCCAAACTAAAAGAAATAAAGCCGTACATTAGTCCTTCGAAAGACAATTAAATATAACAACGTGAGTCAATAGTTCACCGTTTCGGAATTATTGGCAATTATCTTCAGGAAACGGCTAGTATTTAAATCACGCCAGCAAAGTTACTAATTAATTACAATATGAACTCAAATTGGCATAAAAAATGAGTAGTTTATTTTATTATGTATTTGTCCAACAAATAAAAAAGATTTAAAGCGACGCTGCCAAATTCTTTACTATTTAAAAGTTATCACTATCAGCAGCAATACAAGTTGATATTTATTTAGATTTAAATCTTTTTAATTTGACTGTTGGATAATTACTTCTTAAAATGGATAGAATTAGACATTCTTTGACATTTAATTTTGCTAGCGTTATTTGAATACAGGGCGTTTCCTGAAGATAATTGGTAATCATTTAGAAACGATTAGCTACTAACTCATTTGTCATATATAGTTCAACTTGCGTTTTAGGCTATCTGAAAGTGTAATCACATCAAGTGTAATCAAAATAGACTTATGGTTCTTGTAATTTGGCAACATTACTTTATTTTATTTTGGATAATGGAATATTATGTCGTCAAGCAGGAAGAAAACTAGATATTTTTTACGCAAATTGGGCCAGAAAAATAAATTAGGAGCTTTGCCACCAGGACTTCAATATTGAAACTGTGAGACATAGACCCACTTTATCGTACATCGTTGAACTTGTCTTTAGAAGGATTGCCTGAAAATGTACTAATATAGAGGGTGGTCGGTCTTAAAAAAGTAACTTTATTTCATCATCCTGTATATAAAGAAGTACAATTATGACAATATTAAAAAAAATCACCTAATATTGATGGAAATTAATGAATATAAACGAAAAGTTATTGAACCTACACTTCTCAGATAAAATATACGCGCATAATAAACGGGCCACGTGTACATACCTATATGTATACCTCTACAATAAAACAAATGTTTACTATTATGTAAAAAATGAGATTATTATGTTGAAGTAAATTATTTTGCTAAGCATATTTTTACAGCGTATTTTTAAAATTATTGCTACATTACACTATCATCCGGTATATTATTAAATGATGTAACAGATGTTGTTCAAAGATAAATGGAAAGATACGTATACCTATTAGAATGCCATAAGTTCCATTCAAATCCAAGCAAAAGAAAATAAGATCTAATATAAAATCATTAGTGCTACATATACTTCGAAACTTATCGAATTTCAATCAATATATGAAATAATTTTATTATAATTTATGATAATTAATTGCATTTATTGTAATTAAATTGGAGATAATATCTCTATATACGTATAAGCACAAAATTTAACTGGTATAATTTTTTGCGATATTAGCTTTTAAAGTAGTTAGGTACATCAGCAAAATAAAAATTGTTATAAACATTTAAAGACAGTAGATTAAGGAAGTGATTGATTATACCGACAAAGGTGTAATAGTAGAGCACTGTACAAAAGCAAGCAACTTGCTCTTGAGCAAGTGCGCGCCAACTTTATAAGTAGGCCTTTTGGAAACATGCGCCGACTGCACCATGGATTCAGCAGGTAAATACCCGACTGGATACATCTCTAAAAATATTAATACAACTTCTTAAACAATTCGGTATTTCCTTTAAAAATGATACTATATTTTAACCAATAGCTGTCAATGAGACACTTGAGTAGTTCCATGAACTGTATGTACCTATTGCGATATTGTTGTAACCCTCTCCCGGTTGTTTAAGTTTAGGTGAGTAGAGACACTTGAAATAAATACGGGAAGATTCATTTTATCTATTCGTTTCTGACATACACGTTTTCCTTTGCCAAAATTGCGATTCATCAATTTTAATTATTAACTTAACCGCACTGAACCAAATTTAGTAGTTATATCCCACTAAATGAGAATATACTTACATAGTTCACTACCAAATAACAAAATACAAAAGGCTGCGATTTGTTTTTGAGAAACTTGGATATAGGTATAGGTAAGAATTTTATAAATTTTAAATATAATTTCAAAAATACACTCTAATACACTCTAATCACTACTATGATGTAGTAGTGTAACAATGCTGTGGTGGCCTGGAAGGCAATCTTTTGTTTATCTTACTAAATACTTCTTTAGCCTTAGGTGTCCCTCGTGTCTCTTGTTGCTGCCACTGTTCATTTAGTTATTCCCATATATACCTTACCACGCTTCGAGAAGGTATGTGGTGCTATGTAATAACTGTGGAAAGGTCGAAAGGTGTATATGGGAATGGCTAATTGAATAGTGGCATTCGAGAAGAAAGCATGACAGACATATTCAGACTACGTCAGTCTGAAATGTTTGCTGTTGCAGAAAATGCTTGAAAAGATGAACACAGAATAGCTCTCGATGCTACCAGAGTATTTGATAGTTAGTACAACCTAGAATAGAAAGAAGTCTTCGAGATTCTCCAACAATTCCATATCCCATAATCCAAAAAAATTATCCATACATAGAAGCCTTTACTTAAAAACAAGCAACAACGCACTAAATTGGCAGCAGCAGATTCAATCGACAGAAACTAACCGGAATCAACCAATCCTGACGTACCAATCGGTAAAAAAGTTCACAAGGCACCGCGGTATCCATTCAGATGAAGCTTTGATGAAGCCATGAGAGGCACTGAAGATGCCATATGTTAAGTGTGGTTAAATATCTGCGATTAAGTACTGACAACATTAGGACAGACCAGAATATCTACATAATTCATGCAACACTGTCTGTAAAAGCTCACGAACTATTTATTGTATGATAGTAGCAATTTTGTATATAACAATAAGTATCCAAAATATAATGTAAATAAAAAAAACGTTTACAAGAATAATTACTGCATGAAGTTAAGATACCACATCTTTATAAAATCTCCCATTAAAATTTGGCAAAATCCATAGCCATAGTAATATTTTGAGGTAAAATGCATATTGCAAGATGTATGATTGTTTCTATCTTGGTACCGAACTATGTAGGCCTCTGTTACTAGCATACTTACATAAAATTATGCATAAAGTACATCTGCATTCAAATTGGTGACGCCAAAGACAAAAAAGAAAAAGAAAACATGAAAAGTGTAGGATACCTACTATTATAAAGGTCGTTCCGAATCCACCAACATAACTTTGTTTGGGAATCGGTCAGTTAAAATACACATATTTTATCTTCTGAACTGTGTTTTGTTTCCTTTTTTTTAAATCAAAACTGTCATTAGAAAACATCTATATTGGAAAGTTAAAATATATATTTTGTAAAGTAAAATAAAATTAAAAGACAATTTAATAATTATACAATTTCACGCACAACATTTTCAGTTTCAGTTTTCTATATTGGGGAGTTTACTGAATGATAAGTTTGCTTCGAGATGATTTGGTTAGAAAGATTAAAAAAAAAATAAAGAAAAAATGTATGCTGAAAAAGTATTTTTATATGAAATATTTCCTAAACTGCAGAAAAATTGTAATTATCGAGACAAACCATTAATTTGTATAAAAATATTGTTTTTATAAGTATTAACTACTTCGCATCAAAATTAACGCACAACTTAGAAAAACCGAAAAAGTCAAACTGAATTTCCTAGCACACCGTCAACTCGATTTCGATGAATTTTGTTTTGAATTGTAGCCTACTTCTTCAGCAAGGGCACTATGCTAGTATCTTTTATTCGAATTTCAGTTTTGAGCATACACAGGGTGTTACAATGAAGTAATGTTTTTTCATGAACTTTGCCTTTAGTTGTGTATCTCCTTTAATAATACGGATAACGGGTTGAAAAAAGAACGAAAAGGTTAGAAAAAAATGGGGCTACAGTCTAACATCAGTACACACCGACCGTTTTAATCACAACATTCCACAGGGTGTTGCAAAGTTCATGAAAAAAACATTACTTTATTGTAACACCCTGTGTATGCTCAAATCTGAAATTTGAATAAGAGATCTACCCTAGTGCCCTTGCTGAAGTAATAGGCTACAATTCAAAATAAAATTCATCGAAATCGGGTTGACGATGCGCCAGGAAATTCAGTTTGACTTTTTCGGTTTTTCTAAGTGGTGCGTTAATTTTGATGCGAAGTGTATATTATTTCTTGAGAGGAATTTTCAAATTATGTTTTGAAGTAAAAAATTATTGCATAATAATTGTTGTACAGCTTGTCTATTCAGGTCCTCCGACATCAATTCCTGGATTAATGTCGGAGCTATGGATTAATTATCTATGGAGCTAAATTCAGGACATTGTTTATAACAAAATTTACAATTAAAAGACATGAAAGATTTTTTACGTTTTTACTTTTATTTTGATCCTTTCTATGTTCCTTTCTACAAGCTTTATATAATTCGAAAGTAATGACCGATGATGACCGTACTAAAGTAATTTTTTCCTAATTTAGTAATTCCAAGGTTTGTAGCAAAGTTATTGTTAATAATAACTTCATGGAATTTGGGGTTTTCCGACTTTAGGGGATGTGGAACTATGTTATGTTCTCAGATTTTCTATAAAAAATTGTTAATATAATTTTCGGAAAAATTGCTTGGAAAAAATCATAGCAGGTTGTGGATATGCCTTTTTTTCGTAGCTTATAGTTAATTGTAAGAATGTATGGAGGTGAGATATATTGTCTGTTGTTTATAATATAACTTTTGTTGATACATTTTTAAATTCTTTATTTTTTTTTAGTCAATAATATATTTATTTTCTTAGAATGTTGTCATTTCTACGGATACACTTTACTATATGTATAGGTACTCATGTACATTACAAAATTTTGTGTATTGCAACTGATTTTATATTTATTTTTAGTTTATCATGCAGAACGATTATCAATGAAACTCGACATACATATTTGAATATAATTTCAAACGAACAAATAAATAAGTGTTTATAGAGTAGGTATATATATCCATCTATCGACTGAAGGAAAATCCCGAAAAGTTTAAGAAGTTGTGTACAAGATAATATAAATGCACTGCACGGCTATAACATCACTAACCTAAACGTTGATAAATATAAGCATAAATGCATACAATGAGAATTTATGGACATTTAAAAAAATATTTGATAACAGCCCGTTTACGAAATACACGGTTTTTTTATATCACTTTCCTATTACTCGACTAAAAATCAATGTATAATTTCCTAAGAATCATATGAAGCAGTTCCTGCCAGACAATGTTGAGTCAGGCCTATTTAACCGTTTCATTTGAAATTAATTTACCGAAAAATATTTATTCACGGTATAATTGTAATTACAGTGATAGGTACAATTTTGTACGCATTGTCTTGGCCAACCTTCAAAGTTATAATTTTTTTAGATAGATTGTTGTTTGTTTAATGCGTTCCCTTTTTGGGTCTGTAAAGGCATTTTTAATTAAATTGAATGTTATGTAACCTTTATTTTTTCAGAAATTGTATTGAGAATTTTTTCGTATTTTTAAATATTATTATAGACACTATAAGAACTTTGTAATTGCGGGAATTGAAATAGGTACCTAAAGGGTTTCTAGAAAATATCTACATGATGTTACTCCACTATTAGAAATACTTAAGTGGGATGACCTTATGGACGCCGTTTTATTTTGCTATTGCATAATAAGAATGTCATTTGTTTTAAATCCTTATGACTATATTTTCACTCACAATGAAGCAGCTCTAATCATGCAGACGTAAGACGTAACGATTTGGCTAAATGTAGAAAAGAGCTTCCATTTCTTTTTTCAACGCAAATGAGTTTAAAGTTAAATAGGGGTGTGGTGACCAATAATATTTCATCAACAAATCTGAAATATTCCTTTTGGTTCTTCAGATATCTGACAAAATAGAAAGGTTATATTTATGTAACTATGTAAGTTTTGAAAACTAACTCAAGCAGAAACTTCTTAGTTTCATATAAACTGAAATCGACTTTAAACAGATTCTTCTTTATGAATATTCCCAAACACTATTACTTTACTTTATACATTACAATTTAAAATATATTCTTTAAAATAACAAACATAGCCAATGGAGTAGTTAGTTTTGAGTAAGATCCGATGTTAAGAAACACTTAAAACTGACCGCGTAGATTTAAAAAATGTATTACTCCTAGAAACATAATGTTCCTGCATTATTTTTGTAGCTACTAAGCTACAAAAAGCTAAGCTACTGTAGCTTTATTCTGTTCATTTCTCATATAGCCTAGATATGACACATTACTTGCAAATATATTTATTTTCACTTTATAACTTTAATGCTGGTATAAACCCGAAATAGATATATTTGGTCTCATCCTCAGAATAACTTTGAGTAATTTATTTTATAATTTATTAAATTTTAAATAAGCTATTATAAGTATTCCATTTTGCATTAAGTGTTTTCACGATTCGTTCTACATTCAGCACATACCCAGACAGGTTTCTATTTATCTAAAATAAAATGTTTAGGTTATCTTTTAGATTATATTTTTATAAGTATCATATTTTTCGAGTAGGTACCTAATATTATAGTATAAAGCGTCTTGGTAGCGTATCTATATCAAGATATTATTCATCTATAAAAGTGGCAAGTTTAAGTTACCTAAAAGTATAACTGATATTTCATATAAAACTTGTTTATATGTATACAGTGTGGACCATCTTTGTGTCCACCGGTCAGTACACTGATCGGTTTCGCGCTTATTTTGCGCTCATCAGAGTACCATAGGTAGTGGACTCGATGAACGATGTTGCGACGTCATTGTCTAATGGGCATCGTGAATGTTAGTAGTGGTGAGAAACACACCGTAGTGCCCTCTTTGGATCTGTGCTACTATCTGTCTGACAATTATTGTCAGACAGATAATAGCAAAGTCTGTTGTACCTAGAACCGCTGTAATTATATTTATAATTTTCTTTATTAAACGACAATAGACTGCATCTTTTTGTAGGAGGACATTTAAGATTAATAATTTCACAGCATCGATTTAGTATTCTTGAGTGTAAAATAAATAAGTATGATATAAATAGATGGTGCAATCCAAGGATTTTTAAAGTTAAAAATCCTTGGGTGCAATCGGCTATCTGTGTGCATTATTACTGGGTAAATGTGCGCACGTACATTTTATCGGAAATTGATAAAGAAATAGTTACTATACTATGTGCATTTCTTTACCAAATATTTGGGTTCGTTTTTTTTTCTATAAAACGTGAAAAATATAGTTTTAGTTAAAAAAAATATATAATAAAAATTCAATGGAAACTGTGTAACAGTCTATACGTCCAATTATCCTATATTTGCGTATATTTATTCAGATACCTATATGACAGATAAAAAATAATTCCAGATTAGGTGCTCACAATTTACCCACTAAAATGGTCGATGGGTCACATCCGCCTCATTTTCTTTAACTATGGCATTGATCACTTGTCACTATATCACGCTATTTTTCTATAAAGTAACCGTATGACGCTTTATAGATTTTTTTTAATTTAGGTAAGGATAACCCATTACAGCTTTTAACTAAACGAGATTGAAAATGGTAGGTAAATTTATTATAGTATATGTTATTGTATCTATAATCACTTTTGATTTGTTGATTAAGTTATTAATGGATGAATTAGAAATGATAATTTTACAGTAATATGTAACGCTTACAAATATCGTTTAGGTTGGTGAGACATACATACAAATTGTATCTAAGGTAAAAAATACAAGATATGGTTTCTGCAGGATATGATTCAGGAAAATATTTTCCTATTACCTAAAATGTTACAGTCTGAAAATCACACGCATTGTTATATTTAGATTGAACAACTTCAAAACATTATGTTTTATTAACAAATTACATACCTATGTTTTAAAAAATTGCAAATGATTTGATTGTGTTTACGCATAACTAATGCCTATGTAACAGTTTGGTTGTCAGATGTTATTATATTATACTTGAGCGGATTTAAGAAACATATAAATTACGAATTAACAACAGCTGATATACGAGTAGTATCTTATCTATTACCTACTGATGAAAATATTGTTTATTCAGTATTCTTTATTAAATTGTAATTTTCTAACATAGAAGCATTTCATATTAGAGAAGGTTTCTTGATAGAGGATATTGTCTAAAAAAGCTATTTGTTGTTGACGTTTTCTAGATAATAATAATAATAATAATAATAATAATATCTCTACCCCTCATTCTAATCACAAGGATTAGCCCGAAAGTCTGAGACTTGTGTGGGAGAGGGGGCGGCATATTATTATTTCGCGGGCCGCATTTGCGCCTCAGGAACGACTTACGTTGGTAGGCCCTAACCACCATTCAGTGCTGGAATGAGGGAAACCTGGAAAACCGCATTAGTTAGGGGGACAAGTCAAACATCAACTGATTTTAATCTCTCACATTAACACCAAGTTGACATTCTTCCCATCCTAGGCCATCGCCAGGATAGTTGCCAAGCCATCCCTGCGAATAAGCCTTGATCTACGAGCAAACAATTTAATGAAAAATTGTTGGCGGAATGGGAATTAGAACCCACGACCTCTGGGTTGAGCGATCGAGACGCTAAGCCCTGAGCCACCAGCCCGATCTCCACCAGATGCTCCTTTATATTTTTTTGTAATTTGTCACGTTTCTTCAAAAATTAAAAATAAGATCGTAGGTACCCCTATTGTCAATTGAAATTTTTGCCTAACTAAAAATTCTTACATTAAAAAAACTTTATTCGCTTGTCAGTGTGCGAAATCTTGATTTGGTAAAAACTAACTCTTAACTGATCTTTTTGGCGCAGAGGGATATTTTGATTGTTTAATTTCTTTTTGATTATTTAATTTCATAAGAATGAGAGATTATTCCATAATCTAATAGATTGGAAATTATTTAGGGCTTAATCTACAATTTCCATAAGAAATTAAACAAAAATATTGAAATAGTGGACAGTTTTCTATATTCTTAGAATTTTTTAAATATTTAGGCATTAGGCAATTAATTATTAACTCTTTTTGGCTGATTTTCCAAATAGGGAATACTGTAACGAGTACTTATATGTTTGATAAATTACGTATTAACACAAAGGCATGCATTGTGTATGATTGTAAGTTACCTACTCGACATAAAGATAAACAGCATAATAAATAATAATTATATGATTAATTTAATTCTGTAATTAAAATGGAACATAAGCCGGTTACCCTTAATTATATTAGTTAATATTATTATTAAATTCTCTATAGTACTATTATCAATATCTCAATATCACCATAAGTATAACTATAGACAGTACCATTATATTATTTCTAATTCAGTTAAATAAATATTAACTTGTAGTGCAAATTTAATACATTTTTACTTTTTTTTCTGTTTTCCAAGTCTGTACTTGTTTTATTGTAAGTTACTATTTTGCATGGAAAGAACGACCACCGAATATCTTTAATAAAGCTTTTCAGATTTATTATTTGGCTTTTGTACGATTTTTTGAGATCATCATATCTCCGTTATTTTGATTGAGTTATTAAAAATTAACATATTTCTATAAAAAATATAATTAACAATAATTAAATAACTTCATTATGCAGGTATTTTGGGGTTGAGAAAAAAACATTTGATGTTTTATGATTGATTATTATTATTCTATGATGCCAACTTGGTTGGCATCATGTGGAGATGATTAAAACTGTAGATGATTAGTTTTAATAATCTCCAGATGATGCCAACTTGGTTGGCGAAACGCGCGTCGAGTGCAGTATAGTGGTTTGGAGTCATGTGGAAAACTACGTCAGTGTTATCTTCACACCAAAGGTTCCAACCCCTTGCAAGATAGCAAAAGGTAGAAATTAAAACTACTATTAAGTAATTAATTATTAAGGGTCCTTTAAATTCATATGTTGTGCTGTTCATCTTTATTTTGGTACATTGTGTATTGAATTATTAATGTAACATTAATACGTATGCATATGATAATTAATACTATAATACATGGGTGGTTCAAAAAATGACCATAGATTTTTGCTTATAATTTTTTTATTTATTATCCATATTTTTATTTCTGACTTCAATAAAAATATAATATTTGAACTGATCTAAGTGGTTTTAGTTTTAAAAAACAGCGCAATAAAATTGACCGACATACCAATTCGACAATTTTTAAGAATAGCTGCATCAGAAATGGAGTCGAGTTGTATAAAATTATACTGTACTCGTAAATTAAGAACTTACTTCTTCTCTTATGATGAATCATGCTAGAATTTATAATCACATTAGGTATAAGTATAATTTGGAACTTCTAAAAAATTGTTAATGGTTTTCCATGGTATACCGTCCATCCGATATTCGAATTATGAGCCCAAATCACAAAAATATGTTTTTTTGAAACCTTTAATTTTCAATCAATAGCTCATTCTTACTGTCTATTATCCTGTTTCTAAAGTCCTTATACGTTGTTTATTATTTGTAAAAAAACAGTTCTCTGTATGAACAGTAAACACTGGCGCGCACGGTTATGTGATTTCCCAAATATATTTGTAAGTATTAGTTCACCACAAAAATATTTTATCTTTATTTGATGAGAATAGAGATATAGGTATATAGATTTAAATGCGACGGTCATGTGGACACAGCTAGTCCGTATGACACTCGTATTTAATTCCATGTCTTTGAACGGCAATTGTCTTTCTGATAAATAATAAGGCAAGGTCAACTGCTTAAAAAAATTGGATAGTATTTGTCATATTATATTTCAGTATTTAATGAAAAATGAATTCCTGGAAGTGATTTCTGAAAATATTTTCACAGAAATCGAAAAATAAAATAATTATATGAAAAAATCTAAGCAATTTTTTACACACCCAGTGTTCACCAATTAATTTAGTTTTATACTGCACCTAAGAAAAACCATTTTAATTTAAAAAAAGATTTAAATACATAATTCAAAATTTGGACATTATTGAGACGAGGCTCTTTGAAATAATGGTTGATCAAAAAGTCTTTTCGTTTCGTCGGGAGGTTATAAATTAGGAAGCGTATTACGTTTTTAGGTTCCAAGAAGGATCTACCGTAATTTTCGAAATATGTCACAGATAGGTATATCAAATGGAGTGTTACTTTTATATTCACTTTTATATTTAAATTAAATACCTTGATTTTTGCATTTCATGCATTTGATTTGCATAATTGAGGCGATAATATAATATTTCTGCAATGTTTACGCAAGAACAAAATATATTTATTCTCTTGGAATCTTATTTTCACTATGATAAACTCTAGCCTCGATTCGGATTGAGTATCAAAGGGTTGATAATTGTGAAACTATCAATGAAATACTTAGGCTTTTTAATTTAAGGCCGCCCGCGACGAAAATATTTTTTGATTTAAGGCAACTTCAGTGTCTGCTCTCAATTGGTAGGCGTTGATATATTTTAATCTGTAGGTATATATTCTGATTTATGATCAAGTGTTAATAATTTCACATTAAGGATAACATAAGCGTTTCGTTGTAAAAGTCGGAATTAGAAGCGTAAGAGTAGATATAAATGTATTTTTTCTGATATATTCTAAGCAAACTAGCTCTTTAGACGTAATTGTTTTTCCATTAAATATTATTATTTATTAATATAAATTATTTGTTTAAAAATATTCTTAATTTTTTTTGATATATTTGAGATTAATATTATTACTACTATTACTATTGTTATTATCATTATTACTATGTGTATTTTATTTGAGTTATAACTTAAATAATTTTATTTGTGTTCAGTATAGATACCAGAGGAAAGAGATAATGTTCTGTGGCGGCTTGCGAAATTTCCTAGTGAAGGGCACATCAGATTTTAAGAAGGTATATGTGCTTCTTATTTAAACAGAAACATTTTTCGATTCTTGCCAAATTTGAAAATATTTTAAAAACTTAAGAAACTAAAGGAATGAGTACATTAAGGTTTTAATTTTTATTAGTATAAATTGCTTATTGAACAAAAGATAAAAAATACCTTTAACTTTGAAGAAAGCGTAAGATGCTTGAATTTTGTATGTGCAAGTATTTACATACTTACATTCTACCTTACCAGTTCCTACCTTCTTTGATGTTACCTTTTTGCTGGAATTAAAGTTTTTGGAGATAAAGGAGATTCTGTGATACCTACGAAGCAATAAAATTTACTTCCGTATCAATTTTCCGTAATTATTATTAATAATTATTGAATAATTTAATTAAAACACAGATAATATGTGCATATAATATGCATCCCCAGTAGTATTTGATCTCAGCAATTTGCGTAATTCGAATAATTACTAGAGCTCGACATTTTGTTGCGAAGTGTGTTAAATATGTATAATAAAATAAACTTACTAGCTTCTCATTTCGTTACAAGTGAAGTATACTTTAGCATACGACTATATGCGCATCACTAAAACGGCTTCTGGTTTGGTTATTGGTTTCTTTCACACAAACGAGCACGTTTGTCAGTGAAAAGTGCAACATATTTTGAAAAGGAACGTTCCACATCTGGATTTGTAATACTGGCATATTTAAGATTTTGTATGTAAAATTTTTCAAGTACGTGATCACTTGCTGTTGTATCTCTACCAGGCATTAGAATGCGCGTCAACACATGCCCTATTTTATGGTTTTTCTTATTATTACTTGTCTTTTTAATTTTTTTCTAGTTAGGAATACAGTTATCCATAATTTTTTTCCACTAAAGTTCGATCGATTCGATTACTATTAGTCTCTTCTTTTAGGCGACGTGTGTGACGATATCAACCAGGGAATTATTTATAGTCGACCACATACATGGGAATATTACACACATTGAATATAAAAATCAGGTACAGGGTATTCGCGTATATTTTGACCTCTACCTACAGGGGTTATTAAGAAAGTTAGAAAAAAAAATAAATACAAAAGATGTTAGGTTTTTCATGTACCTATTATCTTTTAGCTAGGTCGAAAAAAAAATTCTTAAATGGGACACCCTGTATAATTTTACACGCTTGGGGAAACATTTTTTTCCTGAGTTCAAAAATATTTATTTTGTTGACATTTGCACTGACAGTTTTCGAAATATTCGACAGCGAGTACCATAAAAAAATATAAAAAAATACAAAGAACTAAAAATATTTAACGGTAGAAACCAATAGTAATAAAACATATTTAACGATTTTCGATGTAACCTCCATAGTTATTTAAACATTTTCCAATATTTTCAATTTTTAATATTTTTTTATGATTTATTGTAAACATTAAATATTAAATATTTCGAAAACTGTCAGTGCAAATGTCAACAAAATATATATTTTTGAAATCAGAGAATAATTTTTTTCCCAAGCGTCTAAAATTATACAGGGTGTCCCATTTAAAAATATTATGTTCAATTGGTTTCCTCAAATTTACGACATGCAATTTTTTTTTGACCTAGCCAAAAGATAATACGTGAAAAACCAAACAACTTTTGCATTTAAACATTTTTTCTAACTTTCTTAATAACTCTTGTAGGCGGGGGTCAAAATATACGCGAATACCCTGTACATATAAAAATACCTGGTTCGGGCGCTGTGACCATCGACTTATTTTATGTATTTGACTTTCAATACGTCTTTTACACTGAGATGAGGAATTCCAGCCTGCCAAGTCAGCCCAACAAATTAGGAAAACGTTTGTTTGTGTGTAGCAGCGTCCCACCTTTACGCCTTATTTACGCATCCAGATGTCGAACTCTAATAATTACAGAAACGATCAAAACAATAAAAAAGGCAACGGCCACCAGCCCGCTAAAGTAATTTGACGCTTGCTTCTGTGATTCCGAGAGGAAGGAACACACAGGAGGTAGTAAAATGACAATTCTGTGCCCCAATAACTTTGTAAACCACAACCATGCGTTTCTGCCGCCATGCTTGTAGTTCATTTTTCTAGCTGGAGTCCAAAACAATAAAACTTAGTGTTTGTGCTAAGTTTAGTGCTGATAAAATTTAATTTGTGCTGCCTTCAATAATACCTCTTGTTATATGAATTCCTTTCTTAAAATATTTTACTATTTACCATTATATTTTTTATTTATTCTACTATAACTAATATAAATCAATTTAAAATTGATCTCGTTTCTGGCAAGAACGTGTAGTGAAGTTCGGTCATATGCACGTGTGCCCTTTAGCCACCACTGTACAGATTTAGTAACTAGATACGTTAAATTTTAAAGATATTAAAAAGTCCGTTATATTTTATAATTTTGCCCCTATACAGCATTGTCTAAAAAACTACTTGCCAAAATTTATATAGCCAATATTAAAAAATTGGCTTACATCAGCAAAATAATTTGAAAAGAAACACAAATCTTTTTTTATTGTCGGCAAGTCACTACTATTTCCTATATGATATACATTATGCGACAGTTATTTTTTTATAGTATTATTTAAAGAAAAATGTGTTCTAGAAGTAACCATTTTTGACAATACTGTATATAGATAGCTACTAGAACAATAATAAACGTGCTATTAAAATATCCTCTGTCTTTATCAGTAACGTTGACAGCGGCTAATCTTAATATTAAATTTTCTACGTTTTATAATTTAATTATGTGTACTGACAATATTTCTAATGAATTTATTAACGTGGATAGTTATTCCTGTGAAAAATTATTACTTTACAATGAAAAATGTCATTCACTCAAGTGTCAAGTGACACTCTAAAACATTAAAATGATAATAATGATGTCCTTATCACGTAAAATTTGACATTGTATTTAATATTGAATGTTATGTCCAAGATTTCATGAAGACACTCTTGTATTTTAAAAAACAAATAGCCCGATATTATTAATTATTTATTGGTTTCTCGAAATCATCGAAAATCTGTTTATTTTGTTGTTCAAAAGATTCTTGTATTTTTTTCGAGTAAACATATAAATTTGAAACAATTAGTTAATAAAAATGCAAAAGTGATTTAATGAAAGCGACAGTGTTCAGTATTTATTATGTGTAAGTATATATACACGGATATACTCGTATATTATATTCAGACATACATAACGGTGTGTCACTAAGAGGATCCATTAGGTTATCTCAGAAAGTAGTCAGAATTGAAATCTGAAAATTTGTATACAGGGGTTTATAACAAAGATCTATTCAATGAAAATAGTGTCAACTTCCTCGCACTTTCGGTTATACCGGAAGTCATCATCAAATTCCTTATTTTAAACGTAACATCCTATATATTATTTTATTTCTGGATTCTACGTACAATAATTCTAAACACAATTTATGTAGGATGGCCTATACCTATCTTCAACTGTTTTTGATATATTGACTTTTTGCAATTTTGACCCCTTGTAAAATTTAAACGGTTTGAGATTAATCAAAACGGTTTGCACATTCCTAATCTTCACTTTCTATAAGCTATCGTTTGACACTAATTTCAGATTTAGCTAGAAATAAAAAATTTTCGATTAAATTTAATCTGTTGATTAAATCTGAAATTAGTGTCAAACTATAGCTTATGAAAAATTAAGACAGGAATGTGCAAACAGTTTTGCTTGATCTCAAACCGTTTAGATTTTACAGGGGGTCAAAGTTGCAAAATGGCAATATTCACCTGTCAATATTTCAAAAACAGTTGAAGACAGGTATAGGACATCTACATAAAATGTGTTTAGAATTTTACGTAGGATCTAGAAATAAAATAATATATAGGGTGTTACATTTAAAATAAGAAAGTTGATGATGTCTTTCGGTATAACCGGAAGTGCGAGGAACATTTTCATTGAATAGATCTTTTTGATAAGCCCCTGTATGTAAATTTTCAGATTTGAATTCAAACTACTTTTTGAGATAATCCTAATGGATCCTCTTCGTGACACACCCTGTATATACATACGTAAATAATTATGTGCATGCAGAAGGTGATTTAAAAATAATTGAGTAGATTTCCATGGAACATGAAATAAGTTTAACTCTTTTATCAACCTTTTCCTTCCTTCCATACAGGGCGATTGAGAGATTAAAAACGCCTACCAAATATAACAAAGATAGTGAAACATTTTTTACACATTTTTTGCAGCCAACGACAAATTATTACCATGATCCATTATTATGACCGATTTTTGATTACTGGTGTAAAACAGAAATCCAAAAATTAGATCCCTTCTGTATATTTCTTAATATAGATCTGTCCCTGTAATTCTTCTTCTATTTTTCTTTAATTTACCAGTTACCAAATAACCTCATCTAATCATCTTCTGGGAAAGAAAGCGATTACAGATAAAAAATTTGTTAAACTTTGTATACCTATATATACAGTGTGAGTCAATAAGAACGAATTCTTTAGTAGCTCTTTAAATAAAGGAGATAGAGCAAAACATTGCAAAGGGGACTTGTTCTATCACTTTTTTCTACAATCCAAAATTATTTTTAGATATACAGGGTGCACCGTTGAGCGGTTACAGCATTCAACATTTGTTTTTTATATGGAACACCCTGTATTTTATACGAGATTTTGATTAAGCTTAAAATTCCCTATACATTGGTGCCCCGCTTGCTGGTCTTGTATGCGGGGTTGCCAAGTTATTTCGGTATTTCTAAAAATTTGGGGAAAAACATAACCTTTTAAAAAAATCATAGTAGCCTTGTTTCTGATAATTAAAGGTTGAGATTCGGTATTTAGATAATCAAACCCTTATACTATAAGCCGATATCATTATAAAATTATTTGCTTGTACAGGGTGTTTTTTCTAAGCAGCTGAAGTGGACTGAATATATTGTGTAAAAACTCGTTTTTCTTTTATGGAACCCCCTGTATATAATAACACCAGACAAACGAGTATTAAATAAGCTCTCAAATGATATATGGTTTGCTATATCTAACTCTAATAGTTTTCAAGATATTCAAATTTATACAAATATGGCAGTGACTTCTTTGTCATTTAATTATTTATTTATTTATGTAATTAACTATTTCAAGAAAAAAACACATTTTCTAAAATTTTTCTTGTTTTGTTCAAAACTGTAGTTTTTTTAATTTCTCTTACTGCCATGAACTATATTTTATATCTCTTAAACAGCCACTGGTATTTATAGGAACCTGATAAACATTGAAAAATATATTTTTTAATTAAATCAACGAAACCAAATACTAACAAAAAATAATGAGGGATGAAACAACATAATTTTAAACGTCCACAAACTGAATCCATCAATTTATAATACAACATTATAAGTACTGCTGGAAATGTCCGCCACCTTGAGCAATGCATCGTGTAACACGTGTTACAAAGGAGTCTCCAACGTTAGTGAGCATTTGCCTGTTTACATGTGCAAACGAGTTTCTTATTCTTTCTCATATCTTGAGGTGTTGTGGGTGGGGTCTGATAGATCATATCTTTTATAAAACCCCAATGAAAAAAATATAGTGATCAAAACCCTCATGTGATCAGAGAAATTGATTTTCAGCACAACTGGACGGTGACTGTTTGGGGTGGGATTGTTGGTAACCATTTAGTGGGCCCATACTTTTTTGATGGACACGTAAATGGGCAAAATTATTTAAATTTTCTAGAAAATGATTTCCAAGATCTGTTAAACAATGTGCCACTGGCAACAGTACGCAGATTATAGTTTCAGCAAGATGAAGCACCGCCTGACTATGCCCCTGCAGTGAGACATTATCTGATCAGGTAGGTATATCCACGCAAATAGATTGGACGCGGTGGTCCACTGGCGATCTTCCTGGCCATTGGCCAGGAAGATCGCCAGATCTTAATAAATTGGATTTTTTTCTTTAGGGTTTTATAAAAGATATGATCTATCAGACTCCACCCACAACATCTCAAGATATGAGAGAAAGAATAAGAAATTCGTTTGCACATGTAAACAGGCAAATGCTCACAAATGTTTGAGACTCATTTGTAACATGTGTTACACGATGCATTGCTCAAGGTGGTGGACATTTCCAGCAGTACTTATAATGTTATATTAGAAATTGATGTATTCAGTTTGTGGACGTTTAAAATTATGTTGTTTCATCCCTCATTATTTTTGTTAGTATTTGGTTTTGTTGATTTAATTAAAAAATATATTTTTCAATGTTTACCAGGTTCCTATAAATTTTTTTAACTGATGTGTTTTTGAAATTACGGAAATATCAGTGGCTGTTTAAGAGATATAAAATATAGTTCATGGCAGTAAGAAAAGTTAAAAAAAACTATAGTTTTGAACAAAATAAGAAAGATTTTAAAAAATGTGTTTTTTTCTGGAAATAGTTAATTACATAAATAAATAAATAATTAAATGACAAAGAAGTCACTGCCATATTTGTATAAATTTTAATATCTAGAAAACTATTAGAGTTAGATATAGCAAACCATATATCATTTGAGAGCTTATTTAATACTCGTTTGTCTGGTGTTATTATATACAGGGGGTTCCATAAAAGAAAAACGAGTTTTTACACAATATATTCAAACCACTTCAGTTGCTTAGAAAAACACCCTGTACAAGCAAATAATTTTATGATTATATTGGCTTATAGTATAAGGGTTTGATTATCTAAATACCGAATCTCAATCTTTAATTATCAGAAACAAGGCTACTATGATTTTTTTACAAGGTTATGTTTTTCCCCAAATTTTTAGAAAAACCGAAATAACTTGGCAACCCCGCATACAAGACCAGCAGGCGGGGCACCAATGTATAGGGAATTTTAAGCTTAATCAAAATCTCGTATAAAATACAGGGTGTTCCATATAAAAAACAAATGTTGAATGCTGTAACCGCTAAACGGTGCACCCTGTATATCTAAAAATAATTTTGGATTGTAGAAAAAAGTAATAGAACAAGTCCCCTGTTCAATGTTTTGCTCTATCTCCTTTATTTAAGGAGCTACTAAAGAATTCGTTCTTATTGACTCACACTGTATATATATATATACAAGGTCTCTCATTAAGGGTGGCGTGGTACCATATATCAGGAAGTAATAGTCGTAGAGCAATTGGAAAAGTGATCAAGAGAAATTACTTGAAACAGTTTGTAAGTTCCCTAACTCTACCGCAAGGGCGCGTAACTGCTAGGGTTACATTAAACAAGGCAATTTTCGTAATAATGTTTCCATATAAGGTGTCAAATATGATACCAAGCTAATGATATTAAAGTTTTGCGCCTTTTTAGTTTAATACTTTTTTCTGTGGGATGTCAAATAAGGGTATGAGGGAGGGGAGAACATCTAATGATTAAAGCACCTATAACTTTATTTTCACCTAACCGAATTTTGTAAACTAGATCTTGTTTGGAAAGGAAGCTTCGTTGTTTAAAATAAACAAGACCCATATTATATCTGCAATCCTCGTTAGAGGGCGTTATTTGAAAGAATCGCAGTTTTTTCAATTTTTCTTCGAAATTTCAAATATATAACTTTTATAGCATAATCGGAAAGTAGATAAAATTTGCAAGACAAAATGTCAAAATCACAGTTTTATATCTTCAGTCATTTAGGAGTTATTGACCAAAATTATAATTAATAACACGTTAATTGAAGATATAATTCTTTTCAAAGTTCAGAGCTCACACAAACAAACTTAAATCCATTTTTTTTTTTTTAATATAGTTGATGTCCGTGCCTCCCTTCACACATTATTTTAGTCTTAGGACTGGTCCAAACTATGTGAAGACAACATTTGAAGCAGTTGAATTATTGAAAAAATGCCAATAAAAATTAAGGTCCTTCTTTTAGGGCTGGGTTTTTGTTTAAAGGCCAACATGCCAAAACAATAATAAAAATAACATTAACATCAACTGCAATAACATTATTGATTAAATCATAATCATCCACACCACACGTTAATGCTTAACCTATTCAGATCATCCACTTCCCGCATCCAATGAGGATTTGTTTTTGACAAATAGTGCATATTGTGTAAACTAACTCTGTAACAATTAGTAAAAGTGGCTTTATCAGTTCATAAAACTCGGGAGAGGAATTGAGGATTTTTTTTGAACACATCTCTTAGCCAATAGCAATAGTCCAACCGACTGTCAAAATCGGAATCGGAAGGAGCCTGGTGTAAAACTACATTATAAGAATGCAGTTTATAGTCTTCAGTATTCGGAATGCTGAAGAAGCGCAGCCTACATTCAAATCTAAAGAAATCTCTCTTATGCTTAAGTGCGAATTCGCTTGCTACGTACGCAACAATATTTATAATCTTGTCTTCATTCCTTACTAGACGTCTTCTGATGGGAATTGCAATGGATCGTACACTACCTGTTAATCTTAAACTTACTGCCAGCCGCCGAAATATTTTCCTACTCTGATGTCTTCGTTCAGGATACCTTGCAGCATATTCATATAACAGTAGAGGTGCATTTTCAAAACATTGGAACTATACAGCAAGCATGTCGTAAGCCTTGGAATTGATTTGGTATAAGCCATTTTTTAAAGTTCAGCCTAAAATTTTGTAAAAGAGAAACAAGAAATTTAAAAAAAAAAACAGACAAAATTATTATTAACAGAAAATACTCCAAAACTTAACAGTTATTTCAAATGGGTTTTGTTTCCATGGAAGCCTGCTATAGATATTTATTGAAAATACCGGATTTATAATTTTCGGCTAAATAATAACATAAAGCAGTGTGAAGGGAGGCCCGGACATCAACCATATTTGAAGAAATGGAGTTAAGTTTGTTTCTCATGGCAAGCTGGACCTCTAATAAACGTGTTATGAATTATAATTTTGGCCAATAACTCCGAAACGAATGAAAATACCAAACTGTAGTTTTCACATTCGTCTTGTAAATTTTATTTACTTTCCAATTATGCTATAAAAGTAATATGGTTCTATTTGAAATTTCGAAGAAAAATTAAAAAAATTGCGATTCTTTTAAACGACGCCCTCTAGCGGGGGTTGCAGAAATAAATGTGATATGGTTATTTTTTTATTTTAAACAACGAAGCCTACCTTTCTTTAACGAGACTTAGTTTACAAAATTCGGTTAGGCGAAAGTAAAGTTATACGTACTTTAATCACTAGGTCTTCTCTCCTTCCTCCTACCCTTATTTGACATTCCACAGAAAAAAAAATTAAACAAAAAACATGCAAAACTTAAATATCATTATTTTGATAAAAACATTTTTCACACTTATATAGGGACATTATTCCGAAAATTCTCTTTTTTGCCTTTAAGGACTTAAAAATATTTCCAAGCTCTACGACACGACTATTACTTCCTGATATATGGTACCTCCTACCCTTAGCGAATATATATATGTCAATAACATAACAATTTGGTTAATATTCAATATATATATATATATATATATATATATATATATATATATATATATATATATATATATTTATATTTAGTCAAGCCCTGACTAGTTTTCTTTCATATATATACACAAAGTACTTGATTTTCATCGCAACAGTTATCTCGGTTATCTTAAGATATACGAGGTCGATCCAATTGGAGCAAAATTGCGGAATTTACTACTTATTAATACGCTAATAATATCTACTCATAAACTGAGTCTTTCTCGTTATGAAAATATCCAAGAAGATTTTTATTTTTATTTTTTATATTAAAACCGTAGAAGCTAGGTACATGTTTTTCAAAAACAATTTTTTGAGAATTTTGATATTGAGTTTCTTAGCGTTTAGATTAGATTTAGACTATATATAGATATAGATTTATTTTTTGTTTTGGTTTTGTAGAAATGGAACTATTCCATTCCAGTTATAAAAAATAAGTAGTTCTTAATTTTCAACAGATCTAACTCTATACTTTAATCCTATGTTACTAAACGAATCATATTCTCCTAAGTTTCTATGATGAGAAAACATGGATAGGAAACATAGGATAGGAGTTCCGTGGCCGAGCGGTTAAAGACGCGAAGTTTTAATGGTTTCCCACATTTGGCGATGTGCGAAATCTGTGCGCATAAAACTGGTAGCATTCTTAATATGCCACTACCTAATACTGCAATCCCACTGTAAAAATGGCTAACAACCTACTGTACACTTTAATTGATAAGGTTTTTCAGGTTTCCCTTATTCTCGTACTAAATGTTAGTTAAAGTTATAACATCGTAAGTCGTTCCTGGACGTACTCACCATCCGCAAAATAGTAATATGCCCTTCCCTCTACCACACAAGTCACTGATTTCAGAGCTCATCAAATGAGGGATAGAAATATTATTATTATGTCCCGTAGATTCCATTTTTCTTCATTTGAAACTTCTTAAATTAAGCGTGATGTTCATCTACGTTGACAAACTAATAGAAGCTTTTGTTTAAAGTAGTCTTTTGAAATATTGAATAATTTGGTATTTCCGCAGAAACAAATGAAAACTGAATGTTTGTTTTATCACAGTAATTAGAAAATGCTTTATTCAGAAACGTATAAGTATACAAAATCGTGCAAAAAACTCAATGTTGTTTCTCCGTTCTATTAAACGTTATGACTAAAACATTATACTTTAAATTTATCATAAAAAGTGCCTTAACAACGCTCTAGTTAAAAACATGACTCAGCTTTTATGGTTTTGATATAAAAAAGGCAAAATGAAAATCTTGTTTTTTAGTTTTACTCGATACTCGAATATCCTCAAAACGAAACGAGTTAGATTCAATTTCTTATATGGTGTCATGACGAAAGACTCTTGGCCGTATTATTTGGAAAAGCAATACCAGCTGAAATCTGTAAATGTGTTTACAGTTTATCGAACTGATCTAGTCGATGAAAATAGCTGCTAATTTTGCTATTTTGAAAAGATCATTCTACATATTATTGTATTTTTGAATGCTGCTTAAATTCTAGGGTGAATTTATGTGGTATTTCCGGGATACCTTATTAGAAAAATTCAAGGTCTATCGTCGTGACATACCATGTATATTATGAGTTTGATTACACTTTTGATTCTATTAAATGCATTTAATGCTACTTGGTGTTAAGCCCTGTTTAAAATTCTTAACGTTTAAACCATAAAACGCGTAAATAGGGGTTAATATCGTTGCAAAATTAATCGACTTTAAAACCTACAACCTAACAATGATAATTGACTTTCACGATACATATACACCCTAAGAGAATCACTTTGACACACATCACTGTTGTTGATACTGTCCACGTGTTGAAAATTGGCACCAATATCTTCTTATTTTACCTACAAAGTATTCGTAGTCTCTCACAGCAAGTCCGGTAATTGGAAAATTGGCTCCCGGAAAACAACCAAGTAGTCAGTCATCTGCTTCCATCCCAATTAATTCGGCTTGCATTCTTCCCTTATACTTGCAGCAAATTGTCATGCAGAAAATCCTAAGGGCAAGTCGAAACTGGGGGCTAAGGGTTATTAGAATAATAGATTTCCAGAAAGAGTTAAGGAAGCCAAGCCATACGATGCCAAAATGAAGAAGTTGCATGTTATTCATTAAACCAGTACGATATTCATATAGCCTTACGACGATGTATGGCGTCCAGGATAACCAAAAAGCTATTACTAAAGCGAAGGACATCATATGACTTGGGTTAGATAAGCTTTCCGATAGAGCTGTGGCATATTCTTTGTCGTGGAATGGAACACCGCTTCTCAATTTACTTCTCATTCTAAAAATGTAAGTGTAAGTATATACTATTGTTATTAAACTAGGTCCGAGGATCAAAATTGCCAGCGTTGCCGAATAAGCGGCCATATTACTCCATTTCAACATGCATATATAAGCCTCTGGATCGTAGGCAGGTTCATTCAGTCCTAAAAGTGGAGGTGAGCATAACATTGCTGCGGAAATCCATGTAAAGGCCATCCAACATTGGCACCTGGTTTTAGTTTGGAGAGTTTCGTAACGCAAAGGTTTTCGAACTGCAAGGTAACGGTCTACGCTAATCCACATGAACGTATATACTGTTATAGCCCAAAGGGTCACTTCTAAATATCCCACGAGACGACAGATTATGTCACCGTAGACCCACAGTTTCACTATGGCTGGATATACTGATAATGGCACTACGATAAGGCCACAAAGGAGGTCGGCTACAGCTAGGGAGAGCAGATAGCAGTTGATCACCTCTGATGGCCCTGAAACATATAATTTGGATTACCTTAAGAATTGTCAGTTATTGAATTAGTGATTAACGGATTAATGATAGAACATCTAACCGTTCGCTTTGGTAGAAATTTAATCGAGTAAGAATTACTGTGATCAATTTTTGCCAGAAGAATAGTTAATTCTGGTAGCACGTGTCAATTTTGCCTTAGTTTTTAAGGAAGGTTTCAAGGAAGTAACTTTTAAACCTCTTGATCAAAGACACCGCACGCGAGTAAAGCTAGGGTTGTCACTCCGGAACATGGAATACGTCAGAGAACGGATCGGAGATAATTAATGTAATAAGCGTTCATATATAATGATTGTTGATATAATATATAGTAATTAATGAAAAATAAATATGATTCCTCGAAGTTATAGTAAAAAAATATATGGCACAGGATTCGCAAGAACAAAATGTTGTATTTCAATAGAAGTTTGAATCCTAGGTCATCGATACTTCCCAAGGTATCGGGGAGGCTGTGGTCTCTTAAGTTTGGAGTATCTACGCAGCAGGATGGTATTGAGTAGAACCTGAGAAGTTATCAAAAGTTCGGGTCTGTTCCTCTGCAGTGTCCATAATTTTGAAAATGCAGGGGTCAGAAGATTCTGATATAATATTCTACACCCGCATAAGGATATACCAATGCACGGTGTCTTCTATATGAGCTAAGAAGACCATGGTTTGTTTGAAAGGCTGACTTTTGCCTTCGTCAGGTCAGCAAGGCTTAAGTCCGAGACCGAGAGATTCATAATGGGTTGCCAGGTTTAACACACGTCGTATTGGGGGAGACTTCATCAACATACTGTGAAGTTCGTGGTGTTGATTATAGAAGACTTCAGTGGAGTAAAAGATACACAGGTGCTGAACTGAAGATTATACGGGCATGCCAAAATTCAGCAGATCTTATAGCCGAAAAAATGCAGAAGGCGTTTATTCCGGGTTCATTGCATCTACTTAGGGCACACAATTTTAGGACCCAGTAGTGATTTACCTCATGGACGCAAGTAGTTACTGGTACGTACTAGCGCCCGACACTAAAAATCTGACGCCAGGGAACCGGTCGACAGCCCTCAAAAGAAATTATAATAATAATAATAATGACAATGATAATGGTAATAGTAATGGCAATGGCAGTGACACTGGTAATACTCATGGTAATGACAATGATAATGTTAATGATAATGGTGAAAGTAATGATATTGATAAAGATAATAATAACGTCTTTTTAATAATAAAAAAGGTGTTCTGACCTGTAAAGTTATTATTTCGTTTTACATGAATATTAACAAAGTAGACTAAATAAAAAATTCAAACTTTTATTTTATTTTTCTCTTAAAATATAAAAAATAGTTAGTTCAGGTCAATTGGTATAAGAATTTTAGGCATTATTATCTAATCAAATATTATATTGATTTTTAAATTGTTACTTACATAGTGAATTTTTATGCAAATTTTAAAATTACTATAAAAATATGTGGTGAATTCTGGGTTGTGAAATTATATTGGCAGGGATTTGCTGAGTTCACATCTGTTTGTATCTAACATTATAATCGTTAAAACTGTTGAATGACGAACAATGACCATCGCTTCCCCATGTAAGCAATGCTCATTATAATATTTCTTACAGAATTTGCAGGCACTCTGCAGGGATGGACGGGCCGATAGCTTTGACTATGGTTTATAAACTCAATGCCGATAGTAAAGTGTGTGGTAAAGTGTGTATTAAACAAAGAAAAAAGAATGGCACATAGGTGGAAGCCGAGATAACAATCACAATCACTGTCTGAATACGGCGGTGGGGTGACAGAGGTGTGGCATGTTATATTTATTTTTATTTAACTATAATGTACTAATATGTTGTGTCAAATCAAGGATTTTTAACTTATACAGGATTGCTCGATTAGCCGTATCACGTGATTGGGTCTTGCGGCTACGTCATCGGAAAAATAGATGAGTTAGATAGGGACAGTAACTTGTCAACGAGTCATAGATAAGGAATCGCACAATACAGAGAGAGAAAGAGTATCGGGTCTCGCAGTGACGTCATCAAATCGGACAGCATTGAGGAATAGGGATCGAGCAATCCTATATAAGTTAAAAATCTTTCTAAAAATTAGTCTAAAAATTAAAAAAAATTATATAAGTTAAATTTAAGTTTTCGATGTCCGTTCGTTTATTCAGTCAGTAAATTCAGTCTACTTTAATATTATTAAGAAAGCAAAAAGGTAGTGAACATACTCTAACATATTTTTCTTATTTGTGTTTTGTTGGATCTTTTTTATAGATTGTCTATCTGAATATAGGTGCCGTGTTGTTTTGGACAATATTTTAAAATCATTCAACTTGGATACTGCGAGTAGACTAGATAATAGAGATTTATATTGTGTTGTTAAACAAAGTTTCCTGGTGTATTGTTGTTTTAATTGTCGTCACTACTGGTTGACACATTTATACAAACATTTACCGAACTATTGCCTTCAATCAGCTATATCATTTCTTCAAGTTTCGCTTATCTATGCCGTACAGCTTCAGCATAATTGAAAAAAGTGGTATTTTTCAAAAACTTTAACGTCCTTTATCGTGAAAACTAGTAACCTCAGGCTTTTGGTTCCTTGGGGCTTAATATATATAATTATATCATAATTACTAAATCATTTTACAGCGTGTCAATTTGAAAACTTCCGACTATCAATATATTAAAAATGGGTCAAAATACCTAAGTATAAAAATTTTCCGTTTGATTTAAATCTAATAGTAGGTACCAGCAAACTAGACTTTGTCAAGAAAGAGGAGCATTTTCCAGGGCTCTATGAATATGATTTTGATAAAAAAAAATAGAATTTTGTGAAATTATGACCAATTTTATAAATACCACTTGATATCAAAATCACGATCTTATTTCAAAATATTTGTTTCAGCGATGAGCGTACGTTTTTATTAAATGGTAATGTAAACAGATAAAATTGGCGATACTGGAACGATACGAACTCGGATATTTTTAAAGCTCATATACAATGATCTGAAAAAATTAATATTTGGGCTGATATATGATAGCTAATAATAGATAGATAGGATTTCCCAGCTATCATTGACCCGTTATTTATTGAAGAAAATTAAAATTTCAATTTACTTGAAAACCACATCGATCTTCTTATAGTGCATGAATTAGAAAATCAGATTGATATGGAAGGTATTTTGGTAATAAGAGAACGTCTACACTTCCAGGTCAGTTGTTACCTACATTGTTTCTACGGTTGTAACTCGGGGTAATTTACTTTATTTAAAAAAAATAGAATTATAATTTTATATATTTTTAATAATTTGGCTCGGAAAAAGGTTCGGATGTGTAGATTCTGCTATGGACTACTACTTAACTAACAGCTATGTCAATTAACATCTGGAGATCTGCTGTAACACGAAATTATTTTCTCGAGTATCTACAGGTCTCGTTTGTGGTGTGGATGTGCTTTACCGAATATCTGATAAGTTCGAGGGTAAGGCTTAGGTCTCCTAGGACTACGCGTCATAATGAGGGAGCCACGTAGATTATAGCGACGATTGTGTTATATTAATGTAGTAATGATAAATACTATTCAAGGTTGTAGAAACAAACTGTGTCTTTATTCAGCATAAATATCTTTACAGTGTCGAATGAAGTACACAGATTACTCCAATTATATTAAGAAATGGCTACACTTTATAGGGTTATAGGGTTACCCCACTGGATTCAGATATATAAGCGCATACAGGCATATACAGCGATATGCATACAGGCATATACAGCGATATGAATACAGGCATATACAGCGATATGAAAGACATACAGAGTGATATTTTAAAAAGTTGAAATGGTCTGTATCTTAGGAACCAAAGGAGATGTTAAAAATTACGCAAAACTGTTTCGGTAAGATCGAGGGAAACTAAAACGATGTGTCAATTGGAGCTACTCCACGTACCGGGTTTTCCAACGAAATGACTCACCCCCAATATCTTTTTTATTTTTGGTGCTAAGAAAAAAAGTTTTATACAAAAGTTTTATAATTGTTTACAAGATTTTCAGATATGTAGTTGAACAACCAAAATGATGCAGCTTAAGGAAATATGAGCCTAGGTTCAATTTTTTTAAATGGAATACCCTGTATATTTTTTGATTATTGCATTTTACGGGTTTTTCTGATTTCAAAAATATTTATGTGTGCTATAATCGCTGAATGCAATAGAAACCCGTAGAATGCAATAATCAAAAAATGTACAGGGTATTCCATTTAAAAAAATTGAACCTAGGCTCATATTTCTTTAAGCTGCACTCATTTTGGCTGTTCAACTACATATCTGGAAAGCTTATAAAATATTATAAAACTTTTTTAAAAAACTTTTTTTTAGCACCAAAAATAAAAAAGATATAGAGCTGAGTCATTTCGTTGGAAAACCAGATACACTGCAGGTGTAGCTCCAACTAAAAACATTAACTATCACATATCATTCGATAGCTCTTGAACAGTTCTATCGAATGACGTACATAAAGCTGTATTTCGTTGAGTAGTTTTCGATTAATTATTTACAAATAACGGACGTTTTTCAACACGTACAGAGTTTCAGTCAAGATAGTTAGAATATTTAGCCTAGGCACGGTTTTAATTGTTTTAATTTATTACTACCTACCTACTTGACCCACTAATGGATGTGTTCAGAATCAAAGTAGTTACTAAATTTGAAAAGCACATAGTAGGAAATAAAAGAAGGAGCCAAAGCTAAAGCAAAGATAAAGCAGTCTACTTTGAAATATTTCGATAATTTACCATAATTTTAGTATATGTATATTAACAGTGGACGATATTCTAAATTTTCATCTATCTCAAACAAAAATTAATCAAAAACTTGGCGATGCCGATTCAAATAGACAAATTGTTTTTGCGAAATCACTACCTATCTACATTTGAAGAACTTTCAACTTCTAGGTAAACATTTCCGTTTTTACCAAGATATCTTCTATTCTACTCAGATTATCAGATATCAGGATATCTGTACGACTTAATGATACTACATACTTCTAAAATTTATATAGTAAAGGGAAGATGTATTAATAAATTGAAAACCAGATATAGTATAATAAAATTAGCTAAAAAATACTGGGTATCTACAAAACGGATAAACAGGCCAATTTTTTTAGGGTGAGTAGAGGGTCATATGAGATGTCTGAATTCACAAAGTTCTAACAAAACTCCCCTGTGTGTCGGCGGCTATCTTGAAAGTAAAGGTACATTCTGATATCTGTATATCTCGGCTCGTATATATGTTTGCTACAAGTTTTGTTTGAATAATGGATATCAAGGAAAGAAGTTACAACCAAAAAGTGCCATCAATTAGTGGTTGAAAATTTTGATTGACAATTTTTATTGATTTTATCGAAAAAATGTTGAAATAAACTTTGTGGAAGACTCAATTCTCTACAATTTTTGTATATCCGCTCTTGTAATGACTCTAAAAATATACCTAGTAGGTATAATTGCCATATGCAAAAACAACACATGTTGTTACGTTAATTTTTAAATAATATTATAAAATATTAGTTATTAGTTATATTAAGTTTACAGCAAAGTAATTGTTTTTTCCATCATCAACAATTCTTTTAGCAGGAATATGTGCACATGCTGTATATTAAATTCATATGTCACTTCGTTACATTCGTATATAAATTTTTAAACAAAAATTTCATTATTTTGTTAGGTAGGTATTTGGTTCGATATTTCTTCTATATATTTTTTTCGATTCTAGGTATATCGAATTCACGAAAGATATCTCCTTTTATTTCCACATAATTTTTTCGCTCTGAGTAGTATCTTTTCTTTATGAGACAGAAAAAAACCTCGGTATTCAGTACTCGTATTCTTGAGCATAGTAAGACATTGGTTGTCATTCAGATCGTTAGGTACCTGTGAATTTCAAATAGCAAGTGCAGTGTAGTGCTTACCATTATTTGGGATTATATTGAAGTTCACAATTTGTTGTGATTTGCGTGTGATGTAATAAATCACGACTTCGACTTTGTAGGATTCAGAAAACGATTTGAAGTTGATACTGTCAACTTGCCTATATCCCAATAGTTGTACCTTGGGCCACAAATTAAGCCGTCCTCCAACTTTAAGTGAGTATATGTTTATTTTCTTTGTCCAACACTAGCTTATTTTTCTCTGTTATTTCAGGGCTTTTCCTTTTCCTTTTCTTTTCTTTTGTTCTGTCCTGGTTGCTTATGATGTTTTCTACTCATCTGGTAGTAACATAATTTATTACCTACTCCCTGGATGCTGTGTTGATTTCTTCGACCTCTGGTTTTGCTTCGTGGTACAAGTTTGCCGGAGTCACCCTCAACTCCGCAGGTCACCGTCAATTCCGAACGAGTTACCAAGAGTTTCGGACTGGTATTCTCACTGGCTGGGATACTCAAATAAGGATATCTGCAATTTTATGGTACTGTGCGTGTCACGAAGTTGTATCCCGGATTGGAATGTTCGGATTGTCAGGATTCGCTGGCAAATCCTGTGCGAGACTGGCACGCGCGCTTAAATCACACCACCTCAATTTGTAGCGGTCCGTAACCGAGATGTGCCAATGCATTGAATTTAACTAATAACATGACGACGCTCCATACGTTGGAGATATATACTAACATTCCAATCCGGGATACAACTTCGTGAAACGCACAGTACAGGTCTCTCGTCCCCGGAGTATTTAGTAAGATAGCTTACCTTGCTTATTTTTTTTTAATGGTTATGGTGTTGAAGTCGATATTGTAGTGAGCAGAAAAGTAACTTTCAAATACGTTTTTTTTTTCTTTAAAATTTTCTAATAAATATTATTTACTGTGTAGGTATAGTGACATTTTGCACAATAGTTTAAGAGAATTATTTAGGGTTTAGCTCACCAGTTAAATATCACTATTTTATTATTATTAATTGTTAATCAATTACCTAATTTATTAATCAAAGCAAATTATACGTATATAAGTCAATATATAAATATATCTAGCATACATTTTCGAAAGTTTACATTATAGGCATAACAAAATATATCTTGTACCATTTAAGTGTTTATACGTGCACATAGTACGTATCATTATTATTTTTTTATGTTTAGTTATAGACAACACTTATGTAAGCCTTACGTGATCACGATGGTACCCACATAAAATATTATATGAGTGCATGAGTGCGCAAATACTACAAATCTGCCTATATGTTGATGTACTTAAATCTGTGGAAATTTAAATAAATTTTGTACAAATCTTTGCTAATATTTCCGCCTTCTTTGATTTTGTATTGCCTATGGTCAAAGTTTATATATTATTGTACTTATTATAATTCCATTTATCCAGTGAGCTGATTGACCATAAGTATTATTTGCTTGATACTGATTTTATATGAAGATAATATAATAAGCAGTTTGGGAGACCTGGAACAGCAGGGAACCTCCTGGCAGGGTAGCGAGTTTTGCTAGTGGCGCCCGCAGAATTTTGGTAAGTGTTTTGATCATCGAACCTACCCCATTGTTATTTTTTTTGTCGAATACTGAGCTAGCTTCGGCAACCTTTTGTTACGCACTTTTCGCACCCAAACCTCTGAATTATTTTATTTTTCCTCTCTCTTGATTAAATATTATTATTTTGAATATGATTATAATAGTAGTATATAAATCTTTTTTTTTATACTCAGACGCGTAACAATGTCTAAAACAGCAAATTTTGGGAAAATGGAAAAAACATTTTATTACTGTTAAAAATTGATTTATATTTGGTTTAATAGTTACAAAAGTTAATTAAGGGGAGCTGTAACAGGACAAAATATTAAGTTTGGTTGGTAAATAAGAATTTTTGTTTCTACGATTTTTTAAAAAAAAGGACATGTGAGCTTTCTGCATAGCCAAGGGGGAAATAAATAGACTTTTCTAATATAAACGTGTTTATTTCAAAGTGATCAAAATATATTTTACATTTTATTATTAGTAATGACAGGCCAAAGAAGTATTGAATTAGAAAATTCTTGATATTCCTCTTCTATGAATGCCATACAGTTTCTTATATCCTGAAGTTTTTTTGCTTTTATAGGAACTTTGCCCAATGGATATGCAACTTCAGATGGTAAAACTAGTGAAGTTTTTCCTGGCTGTTGAAGTTTAAATGTGTGTCTAATAACCCCATCTGTAAACTCTCAAGCTTCGTCACACCCTTTTTTTTACTGTCATAAGTATAATGTGAAAAGGTACTTATATTGAAATGAACTTTTCCACCGCGTGGTGTACTTTTAGATGAGGTTTCTTCGGATATTGAGTTCTTTTTGTACAGTTTTGGCCAACATTCTTAAAAATTTATGATTTCCTCTGTTTGTACCTACTTCTTCTGTACATCTGCCTTTCTCTTTCCTTGGGAAGTATTATTTTCATCTTTATCTGGCTCCATCTCACACTACGATTATTTAAACACTTTGCTAAACTACAAACAACTAACTATATAGACAAAAGTACACCAAGTATGCTATGTTTACCTTCCAAAACCGTCAAACTTCCACCGAGTTGAACCTATTGCGCGAAATGCAGAAATCTCTGGTCCAGCAGAAACTGCACATGTCCGGGGCTTGTGTGGTTTCTGCAGAATATGCTTTAAACTACTCATCGTTTAAAACTAAGGTATTACCTGGACATATGCTGTTTATTTATAGTATGATGTAATTACCTATGTAGAGTTATTTTCAGGTATAACCCCGTTTGGACCAAAAGTTTACATGTGCTGTTTCTGCATATGACCATTCAATTACAGATACTACTAAATGCTAGTAGGTACCTTCGTTAACGTCAAGCGGGGGAATATAAAATTCGAGGTCGTAGCGTTATCTTCCAGTACTTGCTGCAACTCCTTGATCTGATTTCACAAAAAATCTTTATTAATACGTATTTTAGGGTGTCTTTCGAAGATTCAGAATATGCTATCAGGAACATAATTGAGATCTGAGATTGGCCTGTTATTGCGGCCTGCTTAGTGTAAAGTGGGACAATAGATGAATATTTTTTAATATTAAATATCTCGAAAACGTTTAGAGATAATGTATTAAAATTATATATTTTTGAAAATAGAAGAGAAAGGTCTTTAAGATTTATAAAAACAAACAGTATGTTATATTTAAAAAAAAATTAAGTTTGTCATGTAATTGTGTGTTTCAATGTTCAATGTTTTTGTATGCTTAATCAACAATCGTGTTATTTTTGGTAAATAGTGAATTGTGTAGTTCGAGCGTTTAGGAGTGACATTTTACGACAATGAGCAACTGTTTTATATGTGGGAAAGCGACGGCGAAAGTACTATTACTCAAAGAAGAGGTGTGCAAACTTTACATTCATTTGATATTAAGTGGAGCGAGGAACGAGGAACCTGTGACTACATTAGAGTGTACGAATATCACTATCAAATCAGTGGTAAGCACAAAATTCAATCTTTTCTCCTTACCTCCTACCACAGTAACTGCATAGCAGCATACATTCCGCGCATACCATCAAGTGCAAACCTGGTTTGACACTCACCAAGATCCAGAGGAACGGTACTCCACTAGGACTAAAACCAATTATGACCACACAGGATCCAACGCCTCCCGCTGTCCTGGAATTGATTTCGCGCAAATGCAAGAGAAAATGTGGAATAGCCTGTGGTTACCTTAAAACTGGGCTTAAATGTTCGAACATTGCAGCGGAACTATGTACAAACATTCTACAGTTGCAGTAAGTAGTTGAAGATGACGATGACTTCGAATTTCCTCCGGTTAACTTCAACGAAGGTTCTATCAACGATTTTGAAGATGAGGGAGTCGTCCACGAAGAGAGAAGATTGTCAATGACAAGCGTTATAAATTATCAATGATAATCACATCAATGAAATAAATATGCCTGGCCCATCGACAAAAAGCTAAGACTTATATAAATTACAACTTGCAATAACGTCATAGAACGGAAGGCACTTTCTTCGGCCGCTGGATTATGCCTACAGGGAACACCACCTAAAAAAGATGGGCCTAAAACTCTTCTTCATTGGTGGTACAGAAAAGAGTTTTATAATATATTAAAATTCACAATAAAATTATCTATTTCCCTCAATAAAAATAGCATTTACTTGACATAGTCAACTTTGGCGCCCTCTATCTTTTGTCACTATTTTCCACCCTCTATTTTCTGAGTCACTACAAAAATTATAGAGAATTTGTTTTCCACAGGTTTTATTTGAACATTTTTTTCGATAAACTTAACAGGGGGCAATGTAATTGTCAATACAAATTATCAACCCCTAATTGAGTATACTTTTTTGGTTGTAACTATTGACATTTATTAAAACATTTTTCAAACAAAAGTTATAGCAAATATTTGTCGCTACAAAACTAAACAAATGAAAAAAATAGTCGGATATCCAAACGTACCCTTATTTTCAAGATGGCTGTCGACGCACAGGGAAATTTTGTTGCAACATTGTAAATTCGGGCATCTCATAATGTCCCTCTACTTACCCTCAAAAAATTGGCTTGTCTATCCGTTTTGCCATTTTCAAATACTATTTTATTGTAGTAGTAACTAAATGCAGTTTATGTGAAATCATGTCTAAGGAACTATTTATCGATGTGGCATAGTAAGGGGGTGTTAAAATTTGTGAGTTGTGTGGCAGGGGTTTATGAGGTAGGTGGGACGGAGTAAATTCTCATGTCATTCTAGTTCCTCCTCGATATTACCCAAAAGGTTTTAACTGTCTTTTATATCTTCTTTGAATCCTGAGATATATTATGTCATAGATTTTGAAAGTGTCATATTGTGATGCTGTAGATTTTACGAGTACATTATTGGAGTAAAATTTTTTGAATATGATAACTCATAAATTTTAATTAAGCTAATTCATAAAAGATAGACATGAAAGTTGAAGTATTTTATCAAACTAAATTTTGCCAGAAGGTTATTTATAATATTAATGATTCCATAACAAAGATATAAAATGTTAATCGAATGTAATTGTAGTTTCAGCCAAATAAAATTTGCTTAAACACACTCAGTAATTACTAATTACTAGTAATTAGTAATTAGCATACACGGAAAAAAATATATCTTTTATAGTTTGTACAAATATGTATAACATTTCAGTCTATTTTAGCATGATTTTAGCGTCATCGATAAATGGTTGGTTCATCTACCTACCTCTGAAGTTAAGTAGCGTAGCAATAATGAGAATATTGGTGATGATAATGGCCAATGCCATGATGAAGATGATTCCAGCTTGCGCGAGGGATTCCAAAGTGAACACCATCTCCGTGCCATTGTGGGTACCACTGATGACGAGCATAGTAGAAGTGTCTCTTTCACGTAACATCGCGGGATGCGCTAAACGCTAACGGGCCCCAGACGGCCTTAGAGTGCTGATGTGTCTTGAAGGAACCACACTGTGAAAATCGAACAGAATTGAATATTGTATTATGTAAAAATCAAGTCTTATCGTTGGATATGTATTGCATAATGTGGTCAGTCATATAATGAGTTACATATTCCTTGTAAGAACATGATTGCCCTGATTCCTTATTATTGGAGATATAATAATCATACAGTTTGCTTTATTTCCGAAGCTTAGATTGATTATAAAAACATCGTGTAAATAATGGTTGATTATACAAGATACGATACACTTACAAGATACGATACATACAAAAACAAAACCAATTAATAATGATCAAAATTAAAAAAATTGTATTTACCAAATTCTTTGTGAATGTGGAAAATATTATACTGGTGAGATCTAGACCATTACAAATAAGACCATTACATTATGTTAGAAATTACCAAGTTGATAAGTCTACATTAGTAAAACATGTATCAAACCACAATCATAGGGTTGATTGGACACAGACTAAAATTATACAAAAAGAAGAAAAATCAATTAAATGAAAATTAAAAAGAAAGTGCTTTGATTAAACTTTGTGGTGACCACTGTATCTCGTTGGAAACCATATGCCTGACTCAAAAGTGGCTTCCTTTTTTCCAGAAGGATGTTGCCAGTGGAAAATTGATAACATACATAGTGATCAGTGAATGTGTGAATGTGAACTTTTGAATTAAAAATGTAATTTTTTTTTGTTTGAAGTACCGCGCTAGTTTGAAGTACCAATATATGCTTATCAAGCCTTTGGTGGCATCCAACGCGATTCTGTGTTCTTTTTTTCAAGCGTATTCAGCAACCGTGGATTTTTTATGTTGGTTGAGCCGTACGAGATATGGACGATTCAACCAAGATTCAACGAAAACCCCACCGTTGCTGAATATTCTTTGTACCTTGTTGCTACTGTTATGTTATGCTACTTATACTACTGTTACTTATTACGGCACTTGATTATTTATGGTAGATTGAATCTCATTAGAAGTAAATTTGTTTTTATTTATTGGTTACTATTATTTTTTGTACCTGTATTAATATTAGTGGATACTATTTTAACACGCCATATTATTAGACTCGGCTAACGCCTCATCTTATATATTCAGTACCTATCGTAATGATTGTGTTTATGATCCTTGTTACATAAATAACTATTATTTTACTTTATTAAGTACCAGTATATCAGTCACAGTGCTTAATATAACTATTATCACTGTTAATTAATTAATAGTTAGAGGTGACTTTCTTAAAATATTTTATTTATTTATTTATATTCTAGTAACAGTAATTTATTAAGAGGCTGATGTGACAGTAACAGTAAGAAACTGTGAAAGAGGGCATCCGTAACCTATATTGGTACGTGAGGGAATATCTGAATCATCAATCATCAGTTTGAAAATATATGGATTGGAATGGATAGTCCCCTTCGTTGCCTGATCTGCAAAAATCTCGAGATCCCAGAATAAAGTACTTCTGTGGTCACCCATTAAATATTGAGTTGATGAAGCTATTTCTATATTCCCAAAACAGTAAGTTAAGGTATTTGTATGAAATGCATTTAATTTCTTTAAATGTAGTTATATTATAAAGTGGAAAAAGGTAATATTGGTTTTAATAATAATAATAATGATTCTAATTAACATTTATTTTCTTCCAAAAGTACAGATTTTCCATAAAGACATATAAAAAAGCATAATATTTGGAATAATAAAAGGTTATGCTCAGCTGTCTATACATTTCATAAGCCTCTGGTCTACCGCACAACCCAAAACGAATAAATTATGCACATTTGTATTACTACCATATATCCGTACTTATTCGATAATCTGGAATGTGAAAAATAAAAAAGAAACGAAATCTATAATTATTAGATTACAGATCATTGTAAATTTCAATTTTTACAGAAGCTCTTTAAGCTCTTTGAAATTGGGATGTTCGGTGAGGAGGCACAGCCAGTGTACTTTTATGACGAATGTTTAAGTTGAAGTTATAGACGTCGGTGCGATACCTGATTTTATTATGCAGTTATTCAGGATTCTTCAACAATATTAACATATGAAAAAAACAAAGGGAATATAATCTTGTTCACCAATTTAACGCTGTAAATGTATGAGAAATATGTCTTATCCATATCTCCTTATTCCATAAATGAGACTAACACAAGAATTTTGAATTTTTAGGATACATATCGCATCAAAATGCATTAATACAAAATGCATAAACAATGCCGCAATAAGTAAACTGGGACAACACATTGGTTAGACAAAGTAAACATTTAAAATTTCTAGGCGCTACATATATTACGATTATTAAATAATAATTTTAAATTATAAAATGTATTTTTAATCTTCTGATTTCCTTGGCTTTTGAATCGAAATGAGTAGTCAATAATGTCCTAATTTTTGCGCTTCGTTGACAGTTACTGCTGTCGGTATACATCTTAATGGTAATGAATTATGTATTATTTCTTTGTACTTAAAACAGAATTTGGCCCAAAAACCATAAGTGACGATTTTTTGCATTGAGCTGTAATTAATGTGTTTTGGCAACATACATTACTTTATTTTTTATTGAGGTTCTTTTCGGGATTCGTACCTTAGTGACCCGAAATGATAGGTATAGCTGCGTGTGATGTGCATAAAACTTATAACTACAGTGTTTAATGAATGTGAAATTGTCAGTGTTAATAGTATATAACAGTAGTTCCAAGACCGATCCCTGGGCACACTTGTTAAAACAACAGATGTGCCCAGTTAAATAATTCTTTATTAATAAAGCAGATGTTTCGGCCAGACCTATGGAATGCAAAACGGCAATAAGATTCTCGTGACCAATTGTACTTATCAACCCTTACTGAAATACAACTGAACAAGAGATGTCGCCAGTTTTTTATCAGTTGCTACCAAACTTCGTCAGTGTTATTCAAAAGAGCCGAAGCACAATTATGATGAGGACTAAATCCAGACTGAAAGAAGGTATTTAAGGTAAGATGTTATATTGAGAAATATGTGCTCGCAGTTGGTTATCAATGTTTTTCTGAAGAAGTTTTGAGAATACTGGTAAGATACAGATTGGTCGTAGGCCATAAAAAGCCACTGGATTTGTTGTTTTAGGTAGCGGCATTATTAAACCTTGTTTCCAGTATATAGATACACAATACTAAGTTCAAGACACAAATTTACCAAGTGTGTGTTAACAAAGCTATTATTATTATTATTATTTATTATTATTTCCATACACTGTTCAACAGGTACAAGTACCCAACTACTGAACAGGAGGGTATGCAAAGAGAAACAACATAACAACAAACATCAAAAGTACAATTATAATATAAGGAATGCACACCACATATACATATATAGCACAGTTATCGACAATTAGATGACGTATTAAAAACAGAGTGAAAATCCAAAAAGTAACCATAATTATAATCATTCAAAATATACCTAATGCTTTTAAATCATTAAGGCTGCAGTTAAATATGTCTAGTAAATTAGAAGAAAGATTACAGTTATCACAAATTATATGAAGAGGAGAATATTTAAGTACATTAGTACGTGGTGCAGGTAGATAAAAGGTTAAACTTTCCCGTGTCCTGACTGTAGGAACAGCAAAAGATAAATTATTTAAAAATTCTTGACAATCAGTCAAATTATGCAATATCTCGAAAAGAAAGACCTGGGAGAGATATTTTCGTCTAATTTCAAGCTTGCTGACAGAATGTCTACTGAGCAACTCATCATGTGGGAATCCAATATATGGGTAAACACCATCGGATTTAAAGGAAAGAAACTTTAAAAATCGACGCTGTACTGACTCTAACTTATTGATGTGTACACCACAATGGGGCGACCACACGAGAGAAGCATACTCAAGCTTAGATCTGATAAAACTAAAAAAGAGTTTTATTACGTCGGTACTTGTGAAGTCACGGCAATTACGAACAATAAATCCATATGCTCTACTAGCTTCAGAAATAATGGTGTCAATGTGAACATTAAAGGATAATTCTTTATCAAATACAACACCGAGATCACGGAAAGTTTTTGATCGTGTTAAATTGATACTGTCGAGATTATAATCAAAAGTTATGAGGGACCGTCTGTTAGAAAAAGACATAACCTCACATTTACCAACATTTAATGGTAACTTATTTTCGGCACACCATATATTAACACGGTTAAGGTTATTTTGAAGTTGAATGCAGTCGCTCTGATTATGAATTGTGCCGTAGATTTTTAAGTCATCCGCGTAAAGGAGGAAATTTTTGTCCAGAACTTCCGTGAGATCATTGATGAAAATTATAAATAATAAGGGGCCAAGAATAGATCCCTGTGGGACGCCTAACGTAGCCCGGTATTCAACAGATTTGAAACCATTATAAACTACGTATTGCGTTCTATTGAGAAGGTATGAATTGAAAAAAGTTAATAAGGAGTCCGAAATTCCAAATCTATCTAGTTTCTGAAGCAGTAACGAATGATCAAGCCTGTCAAATGCTTTACTGAAATCTGTGTAAATGACATCCGTTTGTAAACGATTGTCAATAGCATCAGCTATAAATTGGGTAACGCAGACCAGGTTAGTAACAGTCGAGCGACCCTTCATAAAACCATGCTGAGAAGGAGATATCATATTGGATACGTTACTGTAGATAAAATCGTGGAGCATAATTTCTAATACTTTGCAGAAATTACAGATAATAGAAATAGGGCGAAAGTTGCTGACATCAAATTTATCACCTTTTTTGAAAATAGGGCACACCTTTGAAAGCTTCCATATATTAGGTAAACGACAATCAGTAAGACACATGTTAAATAATATTTTTAATGGATAAGAAAGGACCTGCGCACAGTCTCTTATCACAAAAGCAGGCACACCATCAGGACCAGTAGTCATTTTCGGTTTAATTCTCTTTAACGCCGAAAAAATGTCGGTTTCGTTAAACTCACGTAAGTGAATCGAGTTACTGACGCTATTTTGCCCCAAAAAATTCGTATGATCAGCTGATGGCATTGGTAAGTAGGATTTTGAAAAGAAATCAGCAAATGGATTAATAATGTCATTCGGATTATCGAGCTGATGCTCGTCGTAAACCATATGATGTGATATATTAGTTGACCCCTTCTTACTACTAATAAAAGCCCAAAATTTACTGGGATTAACTTTAATGGAAGCTTCAGCATTTTTAATGAAAGCGTCATAGGATTTTTTGACATCACTTTTAACTTTGGATCTCAAAAGTTTAAACTCTTCATACGCCAGTAAATCTCCTCTTTTCTTATATGCAAGCCAATACCTTGCTTTGGCCCTAATATTGCTAATTATCTGCGAATTAAACCATGGGGGATACTTCTTCTTATTACCACTGGAAAATTTGGGAACACACGAGTCAAAAACCGTATAAAGTTGATCATAAAATAAGTAATGGCCGACTCTAAATCATGAGATGATTCAAGTAGTTGCCAATCAATATTGTAAATTAGGTCATATAACATCGGAAAATTAGCCTTGCGGAAATTGTAACACTGATTATAATTAACGGGAAAATTATTTTTTAATTCGTTCCTAAGATTAAAATCGGTAGAAATATCCAAGGCTGGATGGTAACTATCCTCCTCCACAACAGGATCGTCAGATCGCTCAACCAAACAATTTGAACTGCACAAAACCAAATCAAGGATACCACCAAATTCATTCAAGATAAAGTTAAATTGCTGTAAGTCAAGTACACTAGCTAAATTATTTAAACCCAATATTCGACGGTTCAATAGGTGCCCTTCAGGGTCAACTGAGTAATCACTAATATTAAAATCACCCATTAACAATATTTTAGAATTGTGCAGATAATCAATAGATTCAATAAGTTCAAATAATCTTTCGTAGTCCGCCACTGCGGTTTTCGGGGGAACATACAAAATCATTACATATTATTGAAGCACTCTGAGAAACGATTTTTACAGCAAGCGCGTCAATAAGCGGCAAATAATTAAAACCAAACGATGAAAGATCTAATAATGTAGAAGTATAGTCGGTATGAATGGCAGCTAATACACCACCCCCTTTAGATCTATTAGTAGATGCGAAGTTGCGATCCACTCTATAAACATTATAATTACTGTCGAAAAGTTCACAATCCTTCACAGAAGAATCAAGCCATGTTTCAGTAAATGCAAACAATGAATAATTAGAATGCAAAGAATTGTTAAAAACTGAGAGTGTTTTAGATTTGAGACCACGAGTATTTTGATAAAATGCTGAAAAATTCGATAGAATTGAGGTGTGCACGTCATTTGGCAAGAGAGAAAGAAGTATTAGTAGCAAAGCATATGGATGAAAAGGTGTCATGTTTCTGAGCCTGTGATGGCTATAGGACGGCTGCAGATAAAATATCGTTACGTAATTTGTCGCGAGCACGGGTATAAACCGTACACTTATCTCTATCCCATACTGAGTGATTAGTGTCCACATCAACATTATGCACATTTGCAGAAAAAATGCAAAAGAAAAGGAGTTTTATTTATAAAAGAAAAGGAGTTTTTAGGGGATTATTTTTAGTGTGGGAAAATGCCCAAGGCACACTGAGAAATACTACTAACGGAATCAAAAGAACTGAGTGCCTAATATTTCTGATAGATAACCAAAATAAAGGAGTGAAATGCTTATCAGTAAAAATTTGTTTCAGGTGAGTAGAGACAGTATAAATAGTTGTCTCAAAATGTGCAACAAGTGGCATGGGATCTAGGGGTACCTATGTATAATGGCCTCTCAAACTGAAGTTTGATTAGTTCGAATCCCACACGAAGCAACTTTTTTTATAATAATAATAATAATAATAATAATAATAATAATAATAATAAATAATAATAATAATATATCTATCCCTCATTCTCATCTTAATGATGAGCCCGAAAGTCAGAGACTTGCGTGGGAGAGCGAGCGGCATATTATTATTTTCCGGGCCGCGAGTGCGGTCAGGAACGATTTACGATGTTATAACTTTAACTACCATTTAGTTAAGCATCTTTATGATGTCACAGTCACTAAGGTGATGACATTATCACGAGTTTGCGATGTTATTTGGTTTAGTGGGTCTTCATACTAGGTGTTGCACACATTCTTCACTATATGCTGTGTTATATTTCTTTCATTATCTTTTTGACATTTTACATTGTCAGGAGATGTGTAATTCGAACTTTGAACAGAAGATTTTATCTAACCCCAAACTGTTATCTTTAGGATCCCCTGATTTTAAAAAGAACATTTGAAATAACTTTATATACATGCGGCAAACTATGCCAATATTTAGCACTCATTTCGAGCTCTCAAATATATAAAAAACAGAGGTAAATATTACTTTTGCAAAGTTAATGATAATTTTATGATTTCATGATTTTATGGTGTTAATAAATATCTGGGCTAATGGTGAAACCTTTTAGCACTCAATATGTAACTAAACTTTTAGAACTAAAAATATTGAGATATTGATTATTTTGACAAAGGTATTAATATGTCAATAGGTTTGGTATTAACTAGCAGGGCTTGAAATTCACATTATACTGTAAATTGGGGTATGCTAAACTAAAATACGACCTTCTGGAAGAACCTCTGAAAAGTCAAAATTCAATTTCACGTGCTCAAGCGATGCAATTGAGTAAGTAATAATATCGGTTGACTACCTCCTCTGGCCTTAAACCTGTCTGGGCAGGTGTGTGCGGGTTGAATGACCTTGATCGCGGACATCTTGGGCCATCGCGTGACCTTGAATATGACCTTGAAGGGTGTGTACACTTGACATCGACCTACCTGAGCGTATGACCTTGAACATGCCGTTGAGCACTTCATTACATCGATCTCGACCCTCTTCGGGCCTTGTATGACCTTGAGAGTGCCTTTAAGCTATACATTGTGTGTCCTCGATTCCCGTATAACCTTGACCACGGTCTTCCTCGGCCATCGTATGACACTGGACCCAGCTTGAGCACACACATGCATGATGCTACTATCCACGGCCATGGATTAACGTAAAGTTACGCATCTGCGGTCGAGGTAGACGAGGGCGGCGGTGCACCTCTACGAAGCCACCGTATGATATTGAATCTGGCCTTGAGCTGAGTTGACATTGAATCACACACGTGTGATGTTACATGCCTGGGGGAGGGTTTGATGATATTATGTTGCAGTTCCATGATTATAAAGAGTGGCAACACAGATCCATAGTCAGTTCAAATATCCTACAAATAAGTGAGCATAGCGTTGTGATCTCAACTGTTTTAAGTGAGGAATATTTATATTATATTTATTGAAAGTTTTCACTATATTCTAAGAGCTTTTTAAAAATGGTAGTATCCAATATTGATTTATCAGAACTTAAGGAGTATGTTAGTCAAGATACGCAGTTTATAGAACAAAAAACAAATAAATCATTAATTCTAGATAAACCGTATATAATAAAAGAAATACCTGAACTTCCTACATGGTTTGGAAAATCGATTATTGCGATTTTGTTTGATGAAAGTGCAATGATTACATTTAAATCATTTTCACTGAAACGAGTAGGAGAACTCTTACCTTAGGATATTATTGACAAATAAATTCATCAAATGGTAAATAGGTATACATTAACTTATTTAGGTCAGAGCCAACCAATCTTTGGTGGTGCAAAATCTAGGCTCTAAATAGTCCATACTAAAGTAGTTATAGTCGTAGTTAAAGTTATAACATCGTAAGTCCGTTCCTGGGCGCATTCGTGGCCCGCAAAATAATAATATGCCGCTCCCTCTTCCATACAAGTCTCTAACTTCCGGGGTCATCATTAACAAGAGAATAAAGGATAGAGATATTATTATTATCTATTAATGTATTTTATGCTAAAGTTTGGATTAAATGGTTCTCCGTACAACCATGTTCTGACCACTAATGTGTTTATTAATGTTTAGTGCACTTTTCAATAATAAATGTTTACCGAACATGTTTAACTTACTAAGGAGAATATATCTGAGTCATTTTTGATTTATTAATAAACCGTATTTGTTAATTTTCACCGAATTAGCTTAAATCAAATTAAATTATGTTAAATATAATTTTAAAAATTTTGATTATTTGATTTTGAAATTGGAGACAATTGAGTTTTAATCATCTTCAGATGATGCCAATTTTGTTGGGGAAACGCGGATCGAGTGCAGTATAGTGTTTTGGTGTTATGTGGAATATTACGTTAGTGTTAAATATAAGATTGCTTAATTATCAAATAATTTATTATTTACCCTGTATATAGTTTTGTTAATGAAAAGTATTTCAATATGTTATTTTGTTAGAAATCGATATCTAAATGCAGGGTTGATGCAGTAAGGCATAAAAGTCAAAATGCTTTTCTAAAACTAATTAAAATATGTTCTAATTACACATTTGATACATATTAGTTATTGGCCGATATTTTAATTTCAACTCGAGTAAATATTCCGTTAATTTTATAAAATTTGAGGCCATATTCGGTCATGGAATCAAATCCGTCTTTCTGATTGATTCAAGCCGTTGGCTGAAGGCTATAAACGCTATGCCGAATTTCGATAAAAGTATAGTATTTCACCGATCTGCGAAGCAGCAACAGTATACGGGTTGGTCGGTGATAGCTATTGCTGGTAAACTACTGTTCTGTTGCAGCAACAAAACAGTAGTTCACCGACCGGGCAATATTTATCACCGATCACCCAAACAACCATTAGAGTAAGTTCTAATGGGTAGGCTTCCTTTCCGAACCTGTTAGGTAAAAGCTGATGAATAACCTGTAGCGCGTGTTCGATTCTCAGGAAAGATATCTACAGCTATACCTATCCTGAACTCCTATATAAGCTAATGAATAAACCTGTAGCGCTTGTTCGCCCCTCAGGAAAGACATCTACAGCTATACCTATCCCGAATCCCATTCTATAAAAGCCGAAGAATAAATTTCCGCGCGTGTTCGATCCTCAGGAAACATTTCTACAGCTATACCAGTGCCCAACCCTTTCTATAAAAGTTGATGGATAACCTGCAGCGCGTGTTCGACCCTCAGGAAGACTTCTCCAGCTATATCTATCCCGAACCCTTTCTATAAGAGTTGATGAATAACTTGTAGCGTGTGTTCGACCCTCAGGAAGATTTCTACAACCCGTTCCTTTGTTCCGAGTTCACAAATCCGTTCTAGTTTCAATACTGCGTTTAATATTATTATTGCTTTTTTTTCTTAAAACTGTAATTAAAGTTGTAGAGTGAAACTACCGATTTAATGCTTTGATAAATTCCATTTAGCTAATAACCGGGATTTAAGATAGTAATAGACCGTTGATTAAATAATACTAAAATGCTTTTATGTTTCTAGGATTTATTGCCAGCCTAATGGCTGACCATTTAATGATGTTTCGGTAATAATAAATAATTTTCTTTAAAAATATGTACATATGTATTTGCATTTGCTAATACCGTATAGTTGTTTGTAAATAATTTCTGTCTGCCTATTATCTTGCTGCTTGCATATTTTATTTAATTTTAATAAATCTTGTAGTAGCTCACATTAAACTAACTTTTATTACCTATATTTGAGAATCATTGACCTCTGGTATGTGTATTTTTGCACCTTCTTCACTGTAGCTACCCAGCCTCTACTCATTAGCGAGCAGAGGCTCTGTGGACCATTCACCACATAAAACCAATGAATGGTGTCGCTCGAGAGAAAAAAATAGCGGATTAGCAGAAACGAATTAGCGGAGGCAAATCGTCATAATAGAAAAATAAAGGCGATTGCTGTGGGGAAGAGTGGTGAAGGGCTATATTTGAAGTCATATCGTAAAGGATTGGGACTTTGTCTTAAACCGCAGAATTCAAAAAACTATTAGACGCCGTGCCTCAAAGAGCTCTTACCGACACCGATATTACATATTATGCTAAGAAGATGGCGATACCTTATTTTCGGGGTGATCTTGTGAGTGATAGTCTACCTAGCTCTGGGACACGCTACAACGAATCCGGCATTATAAATTTGGACAGTGTAGACGGCCCTGGTACGCATTGGGTGCCGTATTAGCGCGGGACTTTAGCTACTTATTTTCATAGTTTAGGGGGTTTGCCCCCACCTTCAGAATTAATTGTATACATGAGCAAGAATTTAAAATCCGCTGATAAGATTTATTGATCTTTAATAAGTAGTTCCGCCATGCCATATTAGAAAATTATGTTTAAAAAAATAAAGGGGGTAAAAAAGAGACGCGAATCTGTAATATACTGTATAAAAAATTACCGAATAACAAATAAATATGCACATATTTGGACGATGACATTAGAGACTTAGTTCTTACCTTTTTGGGGACATCGTGTATGCAGGTACCATACGTCCTTCCATTTTGTCTCAGGCTGTCAGGTGAAATGATCTAACAGTTTTCTTCATGGAAAGCTAAAAATTACATTCTAATTAATGAGACATGAAATAGTGGATAGCTACGAGATTAACATCTCTAAATACATATAATATTTCTTCTATGATATTACTATTGAATATAATTTCAATTGATGACTAACACCTTGCTATGTTATTAGGTATCAATGCTCAGTAAGCTATAATTTTATTGAAAATTTCGCACCCACTTTTTCAAACCAATTACACATTAGTGAACACTGACAGAAGTATTAATTTTCTGTTATTTATAGCTCTTTATGTTAGTTTGAATTTTTTTCATTCGTGATAAAAATGTTTAATATTTATAACATTTTAATAGGTGAAAATAATTTTATCACTATAGTCCTTCGGAAACCCCGGTCTAGGATGCAAAGAAAAAAAACCGAGGTATAATCAAATGGGACTTTCACCAGTCGAAAAGGCATGTTTTCTTACATAGAAAATCGAAATTGACGACTCTCCCCATTGGTCGAGACAAAAGATATAGACAAAAAACTGGAAAAATAGGGAAATATTTTTTTTTAAATTTGAACACTCATAACTTTTTTTCTAAAAGATGTAGAACAACAATTCTTTTTAAGTTTTATTCCTCATTCAATTTTATTTCTTTTGGTATATATTTCATTAAAATAAAATTATAAACTATATTAAAAAAACAGTAATATTTAAAAAAAGACAACAAATTACCAAAATTTTTTTAAACTCACCTCGCCATAACTTTCTTATGCAAAGAGCTATTTCAATGTTTTTTTTTTCAAAAACTGGGCAATTTAATGGACTTCATTTTGTCTCGATTAACATGGGGTCTATTTTTAAAAATAAAACCGGTAGCGGTTTTTAAATGTCGGGGCGCATGCCTCTGCGGCGGGCTAGACGGCGATTTTTCCCATCGCGATCGCTGCACCCGCGCCTAGTTACACTATTTAATTTGGTATATTTGCACCTTATAGTGAGTAGATATCGAAAATTTTATTCTCAAAAATTCTGTGTTTTGTTTTACATATTTATAATTAATTGTTGAAACATTTGTGCTGGTTTTATTTGAACAAATTTTAATATTTGGTGATCGATAGACAATTATTAATGTTTTTCTAATATAAGGATTATTTTCCACATGCTATCCTCCAATAAAAATGGTAGACTAGTCGTAAAGTGTGATGACACTGATGTTCTAGTATGTACTATTAATTTATTATTATCTTACTCGCGAAAATTTTAGTAATAGTAATACCAAAAATAATTATTCATGGAAACTGGTCACACAAATATGACAACTAACAAAAAAAGATATATTCCTATTCACGTCATTTCAAAAAAAAAAAATGTGACTTACCAAGTTTTCACAGCCTCACAGGATGTGATACGACCAGTTCCCTTTTAAAAAAAATGAGGAAAAAATGCTTGGGAGGTGTACTATAAAAATTGCGACACACTCAACCTTCACAAATTTGCCAAATTTGTATAAAAAGTTTTTTTATACAAAAATTAAAATGTGAAACATCTGATTTTTTCTGCTACTAGAAGATTAGTTCAATTTCCTTTTTTTTTTTGTATATATTTCATTAAAAAAAGTTGAAAACTATATTACAAAAACAGTAATATTTAGAAAAAGACAACGAATTGCCAATATTTTTTTAAACTCACTTCGCCATAACTTTCTTATGCAAAGAGCTATTTCAATGTTTTTTTTTTAATTGCGCAGTTTTATGGGTAAAAATCGTAAGCCGTTAATTTTCTTCTAAAAAATTGTAATGATTTAGAAAAATAATAGATTATTGTGAAAAGTGAATTAAATAAAAATTTTTACAAACAAAACAAAATTTTGAAAGGGGTTGGAACTTTTAGTAGGTAACACTGACGTAGTTTTGGAAAATGTGGAAAACTACGTCAGTATCAAAACAAAACTAAAACAAATTATTTTCAAAAAATGTATCGTCATCAGGATCTCCAGCTTCAGTTTGATTTTCGTCAGATTCGCGATTAATATTAATGCAATTCATTTTGCATTTGCAATTTGAGCTACAAAATACCCTTTCTTTTTTACACTGACATTTTTGCGTGTTGCAGTTTTTATCATTGCATAATAAGGAAATAATTTTCCGTATATCTTTTGGAACTAGAACTTGATACATCATTTTCGGAACCCTAAAGTCCATCCATATAACAGATCTTTTTTGGTTACCTCACCAATACACCTATTGACCCATATAAATGTTTGATAATTTGACCTAAAATTGGACATTATAATAAAATGTGGGTATATTACAAATTTTTGCTTTATAAATTCACGTAAGTACATGTAGTTTGAAACTATCTTCTGTAGGGGGCAATTCTAAAGTTTGTATTTTGCTCTGATTTGTATGGTTTAACCGAATTTCATTCAGATATTTTGTATTTTTATTTTTGTATAAAAAACTTACAAATCTTCTGGCGAACATTATTCCTTCGTCAGGTGCCACTTCGGTAAATTTGTGAAGGTTGAGTGTGCCGCAATTTTTACAGTACGCCTCACGTGATTTTTTTTTCTTATTTTAAATGTGATACGCCCAGACGTATCACATCCCTATCACGTTGCATCACATTCCCATGTTATACGAACAGTTCAAAGTGAACTGGTCGTATTACATCCTGTGAGGTTGTGAAAACTTGGTAATCCATCACATGCCAATTTAAAATTAAATAAAATTCACCACTTTTTTTGAAATGAGGTGAATAGGAATATATCGTTTTTCTGTTAGTTGTCATATTATTGTCCATGAATATTTCTTTGGTATTACTATTACTAAATTTTTTGTGAGTAGGATGATAATAAATTACAGTCTACCATTTTTATTGGAGGATACCATGTGGAAAATAATCCTTGTATCAGAAATAAATTAATAACTGTCTATCCATCACCAAATATTAAAATTCATTAAAATAAAACCACGACAAACGTTTCAGCAATTATAAATAAAACAAAACACAACATTTTTAGGATAAAACTTACGATCTCTTCTCACTGCAAAGTGCAAATAAATATACCAAATTAAATATTGTAACGAGGCGCGGGTGCAGCGATCGCCATGGGAAAAAATCGCCGTCTTGCCCACCGCAGAGGCATGCGAGTTAGCAGGGTTCTCCAGGAGTTATTCAGATAAAGAAACGACACCTTGCATTTCTCCCCATTCGGACTCTAAGAAAATGCACCGAGAACGTCACTTCGGTCTTGGTACGTCGTCGAGCAAACATATAATTTAACAAATAAAACTCTGTAATATTTTATTCAAAAATTAAAAGTTTATAAGTTTGAAAATAATTTTTTAAAAAATCGTTAAACCGGCCACGCGGTTTATCTGGCGCAGTCTTGTGGATAGTACCCAAAATTTTTCGAAAATCAAAAATTTTGTCCGTATCGACGGTTAAGGTGCTACGAACCAAAACGTCCAATTGAGGACCTGTGAACCAGGGGACGACCATCAATCCATCGAGGATAGCGAGCCAGCAGTCTATCGCAGACATTTAACAGAAAATCAAGAAAGAAAAGGACCAATGAAGTGAGCTATCGCAGCGATATTATTATTGTAAGTAATATTGATCATTCCGCTTTTCCCACAAACCTTCCATTCCAGAACAAATTTGAAAAACTTTTTCCCAAGATTTATGAGTACTGCCTGGATCGAGTAGGGCAAGAAAATAAATCCCAACATAACTGGCTTAACACTAACAACTTAGTATAAGTTTAAATAAAATCTTAAAACCACAAGCCCCGTTAACAAAATATTCACAGTCTATAACTGAAGTCGTGCTGTGTAATTACGCAAGTAATTTATATACGGCGTGTCCTAGGTTTTGGTAACCGTGAATATAGAGTTACAATAAAATCAACGATAAAATAAAAGTGATATTACTAACCCATTTATGAGTTTAATCGACCAACTCGCCGATCAACTAGCTAACATACCAACTGTTCGCCAAATTAATTTAACTTCACATAGAGAAGATCAAAGAAACATGGCCTTACCACAAATTAATGTTAGAGATTATCTGGATTTAATCCCACCATTCGATGGGGAACCTTCAAAATTATCTACATTTATTAATGCCTGTGAAAATGTAATACCACTAATGGCACCAGGAAACGAAGCAGCAAGAATTACATTCACGATGCTTCATATAAGAAATAAAATAATTGGCAAAGCAGCGACATTAATTTCAGCCAGAACATTTACTACCTTCCCAGAACTAAAACAATTACTAATAAATTTATTTGGTGACCAACGAAATGAAGAATCTCTCCTTGCCGACCTTAACACCTTGAAACGAAGATCTAAAGAGACACCACTACAATTTGCAGACAGATGTATTGATTTACGATGTCTGTTATTATCAAAATTATCGTGTGAAGACACATCAGTAGAAATAAAAACTGTTAAAACACAATTGTACAATAACAGTACATTACGAGCATTTTTAACTGGTACTAATGAACAGTTAAGTCACCTTTTAAGATGTAAAAATCCCACTACAATAGAGGAAGCTGTACAGATGGTTATCGACGAAGAAAACATTAATTACCACCGAGCAAAAATTGTCAACACCCCGCAAGCAAGTTCAGTCAATAACATGAGGACATCCCAATTAAGAGTAAATCAACCACAAATGCGAACAACAAACAATCACTTTCAAAATCATTTTACACATCAGCCGCAACGTCCTCCAGTGAATAGGCCCATGTATCAACAACCAAATTGGACACCGAGACCATTCCCAAGCAGGAACCCTAATTTCCCAAATCAGACAAACTCAGGCCAGTTCCGGCAACAACAAAACGTATTTATGCCAAGAAATAAACCTTCTACATATACACCAACACCTATGGAAGTCGACTCTGGAAGAACACGGCTCACTAACAAGACAAGATTCACATCAAACAATAATGTAGTACAACAGAGACAACCGAATTTTAAATTCGAAGAACTACATCTCCAAAATTCAGATGAAATTGAGGACAATAATTATCTATCCCCTGAAGACACATATACCGAACAAGAGAGCTACGATGACGAATTTGATTACCAGGATCATTATCAAGAACATGAAGAACAAGAAAACGCAAATTTTTCTACACGAGCCTCGGAGACAACAGACAAACAGAACTAATAGAAGTTCATATGTCAACAAACAATAGATTGCCATATATAAAAATCCCAGAAATAAACGCCCGAATTATGATCGACACCGGCTCAACAAAAACATTTATTAACGAAAATCTAGCCCAAAATTATTTCAGCAACTACATAAAAGAAGACCCGTTTTGTATCACAACATCCCACAATACAACAATACATCGCTATAGTGCAGAAATACCTTTATCAGAGATATTCGGAAAAACAGATTTAAAACATAAGCACTACATATTCGATTGCAATCCAAATTATGAAGGATTAATAGGAACAGACCTACTACTAAACCTAGAAGCAACTGTAGATTTTAAAAAGGGACTTTTAATTACCCCACATACAAAAATTCCGCTTTATATTTGTGGAAATTTAATGACACCACAACAAGAAATTGAAACATCTCCCAAGCAGAAAAATTTAATTAAAAAAATATTTAAAGAAATTTCAATTCCGATTCCACCAAGAACTGAAAAATTTATATCCATCCCGGTACATACAACTTTACAACAAGGATTATTGGAATACAAAAAAATTTCAAATAAACTAGAAATACCTGGATCTCTAGTAAAAATCGAAAATAACCATGCCTCAACAACTGTAATTAATAACTCTGAAGAAATACAATACTTAAAGATAACAAGTCCGTTCTCCGTATTGGAAGTGTTAACGAACGAAGAAATACATCAATCCGAACTTGACCCAGTCAGCTGTGAATTTGATACCTCTACGCTGGACTGTATCCAAAAGCAAAACTTAAAGAATATCAAATTGCAACATTTAAACAAAGAAGAATATTTAGCGATAAGAAACTTGTGTTACGAATACCGAGATATATTTTACACCGATAAATTACCACTGACATTTAATAATCAAATCAAACATCACATTAGGCTAAAAAACGATGCTACACCCATATTTACCAAATCTTACAGATACCCACAAATACACAAACAAGAAGTACAAAAACAAATAAGCTCCATGCTACAACAAAACATTATTAGGCCATCGACATCACCTTGGTCGAGCCCAGTGTGGGTTGTACCTAAGAAAATGGACAATTCTGGTAAGAGAAAATGGAGAGTCGTAATAGACTATAGAAAACTTAATGAACAAACGGTAGATGACAAATACCCCTTACCAAATATCTCGGATATCTTGGATAAATTAGGACGAGCTCAATATTTTACAACACTTGACCTCGCCTCCGGATTTCACCAGGTACAAATGAACCCCGAAGACATAGAAAAAACGGCCTTCTCCACAGAACAAGGACACTACGAGTATACAAGGATGCCCTTTGGCCTTAAGGGAGCGCCATCGACTTTTCAACGTGTCATGGACAACATCCTGCGCGGCATACAAAATGAAATATGCTCTGTGTATTTAGACGATATAATTGTTTACTCTGCTAGTTTACAAGAACACATTGAACACCTAAGAAAAGTATTCCAACGATTAAGAGAGACTCAGTTTAAAGTACAACTCGATAAATGTGAATTTTTAAAGGACGAAGTTGCATACTTGGGACACATAATAACACCAGATGGAGTCAAGCCAAACCCGGAAAAAATAACAGCAGTACAGAAATATCCTATACCTAAAACAACTAGGGAAATAAAAGGATTTCTAGGACTCGTAGGCTATTATCGCCGATTCATCCCTAACATGGCAAAAATTGTAAAACCTATGACATCCATGCTAAAGAAAAATGTAAAAATTGAACATACCCCAGAATTTATAAAAGCATTCAAACATGTAAGAAATTATTAACCGAAGCACCGATTCTACAATACCCGGACTTCTCAAAACCATTCATTGTCACAACAGATGCCTCCGGCGAAGCTATAGCAGCTGTATTATCTCAAGGCATCGTAGGTCAAGATAGGCCAATAGCATATGCTTCTCGAACCTTAAATGACACAGAAAAACGCATGGCAACCACCGAAAGAGAATTATTAGCCGTAGTATGGGCAACAACAAAAATATTTAGACCATATTTATATGGACATAAATTCATAAATTTAATCTAAAGGAACCCACGAACATGAAATTAACCAGATGGAAATTAAAATTAGAAGAGTTCGATTACCAAATCGAATATAAAAAGGGAAAATTAAATACCAATGCTGACGCATTGTCAAGAATTCATATACACCCAATAGATTCGGAATCACTACTCGTTAACGTCGACCCTGAACTAGATGCCCTACTAACAGAGTTTGATAAAGTCAACAATACAACACGCGACCTAAATACACCTACACTTGAGGAAGTACAACAAAATTTAAGACCACCGGACATTCTACCATCACCCGCATCGACAGCACACTCTATAGCCGATGACAACCCAACAAATGGTATACAAATTCTAGATGAACCAATCAATACCAAAAGAAGCCAATTACATATAAAAACAGTGTTTTTAAACCCCGCAGAGACAAAGTCTATCAAGCGAGGACAGAAAACCATCATTGAAGCAGAAGTTCAAATAGAAACAATAAAAGATGATTTATTCAAGTTAATTAGAGATTTTACAACAAGTAACAAACAATATTTTGTTTACACCGACAACGAGGACACATACAAAAAACTCTGTGAAGTGTATACAAACAAATTTACCAACGACGGCCCAACATTAATAAGATGTACAAAGAAATTAACAGATATACTAGATAAGGAAGAACAAATATCCTTAATGAAAAATTATCACGAAGGAAAGACCAATCACCGTGGAGTAAAAGAAACTATAGCCCATTTAAAGCTAAGGTACTACTGGCCAAATTTCCAAAATGACAGAAGAATTTATAAAAAATTGTGAAATTTGCAAAAGATGTAAATACGAGAGAACACCTGAACATATTCCAATGATGTTAACAGAAGCCACTAAGCCATTCCAAATATTACATATGGATGCATTTGAAATGGAACAAAAAATATTTTTAATAATTATTGACGCTTTTAGCAAACTAGGACAAGTATTCGAAATTCCTGCAAAAACAGCTGTCCATGTTGCCGATCAATTAATCACATATTTTACATTCTATGGAACTGCAGAAAAGATAGTAGCAGATAACGGTAAGGAATTTGACAACGATATTGTAAAGGAGCTACTAAAATTACACAAAATTATCATTCACTTTACCACGCCAAGAAACCCACAAAGTAATGGATTAATCGAGAGATTCCATTCTACTATATTAGAACACATAAGAATTCTAAAAGATGTTAACAAGGATCCTATTTCAACCCAAGTAAAATACGCCGTTTTAGCATATAATAGTTCCATCCACTCTGCAACAGGATTAACACCACACGAGCTTACCACAGGACACACGGCTAGTCGCGACCCTTTCGAAATACACTATAACCAGGACATATATAGCAATTATCTGGATGAACATAAAACAAAAATGAAACGTTTATACGAAAATGTTCAACGAAGACTACAGGAGTCTAAAGAAACAGTTCACAGACAACGAAATGACAATGTCAAGGACCCCCAAACCACTTACAAGCAAGGACAAACTGTCTATGTAAAAAATGCAACAGCAGTTAGACATAAAACTAAAAACAGATACGAGGGACCATTTATTATCACCAAAATAAACGATGATAATACATGCGAAATTACAAATAATAAGTCTACAAGAAAGACACATTTAAGAAACCTAAAAAGGCCTCTTGTTACAGATTCTTCACCGCCACCCACGGAGGAGATCGAATCCGAAAATTAACTGATAATCCCGGCTTACTACCAATACCTCTAGGAAGCTGTAAAAATATTATTGATAAATGGACACTACTAAAAAGCATCGATCTACAACCATTACTAGATGAGTACAACAGATTAAAACAAAACATTAATTATTTGGAAGATGTACTACATATGAATGCAACCACCAAAAAGGAAGTCAAGAATTTTGTTACCATAACATTTTTATTCGATGAAATAAAAAGAAAATTCAATCAGTTAATACCACAAACTCGATATAAAAGAGGGATAATTAATGGTTTAGGCTCAATATGGAAAGCAATCACTGGAAACCTAGACAACGAAGATGGTGAAAGAATCCAGAGACATATAGAACAACTCGAAAAAAATCAGCTGACTCAGAAACAAATACAGGAATCACAAATTACATTAACTACAGAAGCTATAGAAAAATTTGACTCATCAATAAAGAATTTAACATCAAACCAACTTACCTTACACTCAAGAATTTTACAAATAGAACAAGCTGTTAAAGAGGAAAACATTCAATTATATCACACTATACAATTTAATAACATATATACACAAATAAATACTATGGCCCTAAGTATATTGCAAACCCTGGAAACAATCGAGGAAGCCGTTACATTCTCAAAAATCAACATAATGCACCCCTCAATTATGGAACCCGAGGACTTAATAGATCTTCTTCTTTTTTTGGTATATATAAACGACTTCCCAAATTCGTTAGATAAAGATAATATAAGTAGTGTACTTTTTGCTGATGATACTAATATAATAACTAGAAATAGTAATTTCACATTACTGACAGAAAAAAGGCATAAAACACTATCACATGTTAATAACTGGTTTTCATCTAATAACTTAAGTCTCAACACGACAAAAACCGAAACTATGATCTTCACGTTACGAAATTCAGAACATATAAGTAATCCTGATTCTGTTAAATTTCTGGGGGTACACCTGGATTCTAAATTATTATGGAACCAGCATGTCAACTACGTTTGCTCTAAAATGTCTAAGTATATCCACTTGCTTCGAAGTCTAGCACGTGTAGTGTCCAGGAATACATTATTAATGGTGTATCATAGTTTTATACACTCTGTTTTATCCTATGCGATACTTGTTTGGGGTCACGCACCTTCTAGCAATCAAGTATTTTCGCAGCAAAGAAAGGCTATAAGGGTTATAGCGGGTTTAAAATACAGAGATGAATGTAGAGATCAGTTTGTTAGGTTGAATGTACTCACGTTTCCTTGTACTTATATATTCCATTGCCTTGTTCATGTTAAGAAAAATATAGAGTCATTCCATTGCAACCATGAAAGTCACTCATATAGCACCCGTAATAGAAATTACTCCTCAGATAAATACCTAAGGTTAACAAGAACAAGAAATGGTACAGGTTATTTGGGTGTAAAGTTTTTTAATGTCCTACCTGACCATTTAAAGACTCTACACTTGAATAAATTTAAAAAAAAAATTAAGAATTATTTACTGATGAACGCGTTTTATGATTTTAATCAATTTTTATCAAGCGACTTTCGCGACATCTAGTGACTATTTTAAATTTGTTTGTTCGTAGTATTTTTTTTTAATTAATTGTTTGTAATATGTATATATCTATAATTCTACTTGTTATTTATTGATCTTAATCTTTTAATAATAGGCACTTTAATATGATTATTTGTACTCTAGCTAGTAAGTAAGTAATCTCAATATTCTGGTTTTTGTGACGAGTGTAAACACCCTGGTGTATATTAACACGAATTTTAAATAAATAAATAAATAAATAGTATCCAAAAAATTGCAAAACAAGTAAATTTGCCATTTCCTGCCACCAAAGAACAAATTTTAAATTTCGAAACATTAATAAACATTAAGGCTTATCAAATCACGACAAAAATTAATTTCATTCTAGAAGTCCCAATTGTCGAAAATACCCTGTATAATGTATATCACTTATACTCATGTCCAGTACCTTTAAACCAAACCACCTTCCAATTAATAATCCCAAACCATAAATATCTCATTTTGTCCGATCAATATTACAGTTCCAGTAACGAACTATGTACATTTGTAGATACAACTTATTATTGCAATAACATGGATATTATTAATGTAAAAACAGACATACCATGTGAAGTTCAACTTTTATTAGCTAAAAGACCATACTCAAATTGCCAAATTCATTTAATTAAATTAAAAAATGCTAAAGTCCAAACTTTATAATTTAACCAGTTATTAATCATAAATCCTGACGAAGAACGAATTAAATTTAATTGAAAGAAAATCTCTGAAACCAGGATGCTAGCAGTAGGGACATATATTGTAACAAACTTGGATAATTGTATTACTGAAATTTCAAATCAAAAATTTTTAAATAGGCAAACAGATATTTCAAATAATGTTGTCAGTACTTATATACCAACACTGGATTACAAGGTAAACCTCTCTTATCACCATGAAATAAAAAACATTAGCTTGCTTCAAACTAATTTGGATGATTTAAAATTCATTAAATATGGTATGGAACAAAATAAACAAAATTTAAATTCAATAAGCACCGCCCCACATTGGTATCACCCCAGTGTTTGGACAATCATACTTTATATTTGTATACTGTTTTAGTATAATTGTTGGCATCAAGATAAAAAGAAGACGTAAATCGCTATCAATCAACCCTCCGCAGGAACCATTCAGGACTTCAGACACTGCCTAAAGTCCAATCTAAGGGTGGAAGAGTTAGCAGGGTTCTCCAGGAGTTATTCAGATAAAGAAACGACACCTTGCATTTCTCCCCATTCGGACTCTAAGAAAATGCACCGAGAACGTCACTTCGGTCTTGGTACGTCGTCGAGCAAATATATAATTTAACAAATAAAACTCTGTAATATTTTATTCAAAAATTAAAAGTTTATAAGTTTGAAAATAATTTTTTAAAAAATCGTTAAACCGGCTACGCGGTTTATCTTGCGCCCCGACGTTTAAAAGTCGCTAGCGGTTTTATTTTTGAAAATAGACCACATATTAATCGAGACAAAATGAAGTTCATTAAATTGCGCAGTTTTTGAAAAAAAAAACATTGAAATAGCTCTTTGCATAAGAAAGTTATGGCGAGGTGAGTTTAAAAAAATGTTGGTAATTTGTCGTCTTTTTTTAAATATTACTGTTTTTTTATATAGTTTATAATTTTATTTTAATGAAATATATACCAAAAGAAAGGAAATTGAATGAGGAATAAAACTTAAAAAGAATTGTTGTTCTACATCCTTTAGAAAAAAAGTTGTGTGTTCAAAGTTAAAAAAAAATATTTCCCTATTTTTCCAGTTTTTTGTCTATATCTTTTGTCTCGACCAATGGAGAGAGTCGTCAATTTCGATTTTCTATGTAAGAAAACATTCCTTTTCGACTAGTGAATGTCCCATTTGGTTATACCTCAGTTTTTTTAGCTCCACTAGAAGGCTTTTCGCGCTCCATCCGACGGACTACTAGGGATATTACAGAAAACTGTACTAGTATGTAACCCGTTGCACGTTCAGTGAGTGAGTCCATTACATTCATGTATAGTGATTTCTCTTATTATATTTGAACTAGATTATTACTAGATACTGTAGTTCTGTTATCTCAATTTTGAAATCTATCTATATCTCATTATAGAATAAATAATAATATTCTACGAATAGTAAGGGACATCACTAAGTATCCTCCATCTGTAAACGCCTTATTTAAATAAGGACTAAAACAAATCAAGCTAAAACAGCTATTCTCCTGGCAATATGCCGCGCCGAGCGCTGAATTACAAAGCAAAATTTGCCATATTTTGTCTAACACAGTTAGAATCAAAATACAAGGATTCGGATTGCAACGAAAACTACGAGGAAATACTAAGACCACACATCGTAGGATGCCACTAATTGCAGACCGGTTTCGACCTTTTTATGATCTCATCAGTGCAATATAAGTGAGCATACCGACGAATGCGAAGACCTGAGTATTTGGCCTGGTATTCGTAGTTATTTGCTATATGCATGCCATCTGATAGTAGTAGAACTAGTTTCTACAACCCTTTATTGTATTGGATTAATAATATTCTATATATCAGAGCTATATATAAGAGACTTCTCTGCGAACTCCCCAGACTCCATCCAGAATATACTGTGAAGCTTGTGGTACTGATAATAGAAACCCTCGGTGGAGCAAGAGATACACTGGTTTCGGGACTGAAGATCATACCGGCATGCCGAAATTCGGCAGATCTTCTAGCCGGAAGAATGCAGAAGGCGGTCATTCTGGGCTCATTACCTCTACTCAGGGCACACGATCCTGGACTCAGAAGTTACTCACCCCACGGACGTGGGAAATAGCTACTGTTAACCACCAGCGGCCGTCCCTGAGAATCGGAGCCAGGGAACCGGTCGACCGGATTTCAAATAATAATAATAATAATATTAATAATAATAATAACAATAGTAGTAATAATAATAATAATAATAATAATAAGACCAATGAAGACCAATACCAAAAATGCAGGGGTCCACTCGGTCTCATCTTCGACGCTGAACGGAGAAACCCAGACACTGCCACCGAGCTGGGACCTGTTCAGTTGAAAGCCCAAGTTAAAGCTGCAGAAAGCCGTAATCTTCTGCAGCTGTATAAGGATAAGCTATTGCACGGTGTCTTCTATAAGAGTCTTGAAGACCATGGCTTATCGGAAAGGCTGACCTTTGCTTTTTTAAGGTCAGCGGGGCTTAAGTCGGAGACCGAGGGATTCATAATGGCTTGCCAGGATGGTGTATTTAACATCCTCGTCCATCGAAGCCATGTTATGGGTATGGAGGTTCCTTATATCAACTGCAGGGCCTGCAGCACGAAATACGGAGAACTTCTCCTCGAACTCCGCAAACTCCATCCAGAACATACTGTGAAGCTTCTGGTACTGATACACTGCTTTTGGAACTAAAGATCATACCGGCATGCCGAAATTCGGCAGATTTTCTAGCCGGAAGAATCCAGAAGGCGGTTATTCTGGGCTCATTACGTCTGCTCAGGGCATACGATTCCTGGACTCAGTAGTTACTCAACCCACGGACGTGGAGAGTAGCTCCTGTTAACCACCAGCGGCCGATCCTGAGATTCGGAGCCAGGGAACAAAATAATAATAATAATAATATAATAATAAAAAAAATAATAATAATGATAATAATAATATATGATTATTTATTTTATTTTTATATATTTTAACTTATCCAACAAACTTAAGAAATATGTAGCATATCGGTGTTATTTACAAAAAGCTAAATTATGTTCTCCGCTATTGAATTTCTCTATATTTAATTTTCAGGAGTTGCTTTTAAATTTATAAAAATGTGAAATAATAATACCTACTAGTCAATAAAAAAGTTATTACAACTTAAAATATCTGTGTGATTTATTAACCACTCAGCATTAATAATTTGCCACTGCAACGCTATTTAAGTGAGTATTAGTTAAGCATTGCTTGTTTAAACTAAATGGCATATTTCAGTTTAAATAAGCAATGCTTCCATCATATTATACTACTTATTCTATGAATATTTAGGATATTTTGCAAAATAAACAAATTTTAATGTTGATAGATGTTTTCTATAAGGAAAATAATATTGAAGCAACAGTAATATTTATCTTTATAAGTATTTATCAATCAATATTATCCATATTGGAAATGTACTTTAAAGCACTCCTCAGATTATAAGACTATACATTACATTCAACTCCCTGATGATAAAATTCAGTATTACTGAGAGTAATCTATCTTTTTCATTAAAGCTTACTTACTTATGCTATAAAGTCAGTGTGAAATATTTTAAACCCGTAATATTTCACAACTGAGTCCTAATCACTTTAATAAATGTTTACTCCTCTTACTCTGCTCCCTACGGTTCCTTAGCTGCCATTGACCTACATTTCAACAATACCGAAGAGAGATATTTCGTTCCTGACGACCCAGTATTTTTGGATAACATAAAATCGATAAACTAACATTAGGATCTGCAGAAATTGGTAGGTATGTACCTAAATAGTTTGTGTACCTTGTATATGTACCATTTTGTGTATCTCCATTGTTTATAATGCAGCCAGATCGTTTCTCTGGCAAACATATTAAACCAGTTAATATTCATGCAATTAAAATGATGAATTAGCGAAGTTAAAGCTAGTTTTTTACTAAGTTTGTAGCATTTTTTTGTATGGGTGTGAAAGCAGAGGTATGAGGATCAAGAAGAAATCCAGGAATGAAAAGCTTCCAAATACGTCAATAAAATCTAACAGAAAAGAGTAACAACTACTTATTTACCACTGGATAGGTCACTATATAGCCAAAAATATTAGCGAAATTCGATGCATGTATGTATGATGCAAGTTACATGCAAGATACATTCAAGATGCAGTATCTTGCTTTCACGTTAAATTCAGTCAAAATATATTTACAGTGGATAATTGAGATTGATAAGAGTGCATTGCTGAAACAGCTTTAGCAATGAACTTGAACCTTTAGAGGCCCATGACGTGACAGGCACCCATTAAAGAAAATTTTGTAGAAATAAAAAGGTCAAAGAGCACTTTATAAAATAGGCACATTTTGAAGCAGCTTGTGTTAGAGTTACGAAGTTATGAATTGTGGCTCTTTTGTCTAAATCAAGTGGGAGAGTTTTCGTTAATATTGTTAGAGGGGTGAAAATAAATGTGAAAAATGGATACGCGGTGTAGTAAACTGGTGCTGTTTTAAAATTAGTTTTAAGTTACAAACTCAGAAACTGAGGAAGTCACTATTAAAGGGAAAGAGCAACTCTCTAGTATCAAAATCTTATTACATATTCTTTCTTGTGTCTTTTTACTATTTATGCTACCTAATACGATCAGCTATTTCTTCGAAGCTTTCATATTATTTGCTTCTATTCTTAACAAGTCGTAAGAGCTAGATGAATTTTTACTATTGGTTTGCTAAGAGGCAAAAGTTAGGGTACAACGAGAAGGTGAAGGGAAAGAATAAAGGGTCGTATTTCGATTGCTAATAACTGATGTAGAGGACCCCTTAGGCTGAAAATAAATCATGTCTCAATCATTACTACAAGGGAGGAATTGGAGCAAGAGAGTATTAGATTCCCCTCTGAGAGCCTCCTGACACGAGACTTAATTTGAGTACTGAAGTCAGTGCTAAATTAAGTCTCGTGTCAGGCGGCTCTGAATCCTTGATATGCATACACACATATATGATCATCTACATCTACATCATTTCCACAGTTACATCAAAGTCATTCAATAGAATTTTGCACTGAGTTCCTTCACCGCACTCTTCCAGGTAGAAGAAGCATTTGCCATTTTATTGGTGTTAAGCAAGGAGTACAGCTCAATACAGTATAAAATATTTGTATCTACCTTGATAAATCAGGCTCAAGTACAGCTCAGTCAGGCACCACTTAACGACTGCGTGCTCGACGGTATCGATGAGTGCGGTAACGACGTTATCGAATCTAAGCAGACCATCTATATAAAAAATAAACAACTGTGGTTACAATACAGATCCTTGGAGGACACCAAAAGAAACCTTTTTAGAACTGGGAAATTTCACAGACCTTTTCTCTAAATTTTAACGTATCCAATTTTATCATAAATTTTTTTGACAAAATATCAAAACCGTTTGAGATATGCAAGAGATACTTATTATTGGGATTTTTTGTATAATGTTTAATAAATCTGAGATGTTAACTTATGAATGGCATCTTCCGTTGATTTAGTTCTTTAGTTCTCTGAAAACCAAATTAAACTTTTCAAATATTTTAGTAGCCAGACAGTACTGCAATTTTAAAATTTTGATTTTACACCACTTTCATACATGGGTTTAACCACAGATAAAAGAAATTAATCTGTGGTTTAACTATATCAATTTTGGTTGAAGTTGGAGCAATTTCAATTGCAATTTCATTACAATTGCAATTGCAATTTATTGAGCTTAATGTTGCCTTGGCCGGGTAATCATTATAGCTTATTTTTTAATTACTAAAGTTATTCTATTCCAATCCGCATAAACAAAAGTTCTGTAATATGTTTTATTATTTTCACGAATATTTATCAGAAATCCGTCTTGCAAATTTTCTAACTCTACAGTAATAATATAATCCTTAAAACCATTTACAAGAAGATTTTTGCATGTAATCATTTCTCCACCAGGCAATTGGCGATTTACCATTGATACCAAAAAAATTATTGATGAAATTTAGTTAATTAGTCGTATATTTATTTTTATTGCATATTATCCAATGGTTGTTTAGGGCAAACTTTAGAAGTCTACCTTGATATTACATTTTCAATCTTTATTTTGAATGCTTCTGCTTTCCTGTTTTTTATTCATTTAAAGGTGGTGTAATCCCAAAAGAAATTATATACAAATAGTCATACAGCTGCACCACGAATAAGTTATATTAAATTATGACCACACACATATTGTTTGTTATATATTTTAGTAGACAAGTAGAAAGTAGGCATGGGATATTCATATATCTACATGGTTTATAATCGAAAGTATATTACAAAACTATTAATATTAAATAATATTGCAACAAAAGCCCATGTGGTGAACGTCAAGTTACACTTTTGTTTGGCAATTAAATATCTTTGAACAGTAACATCCGATTTAACCATATAGAGTTCGTAGAATCATTTCCGGTTCTCTAGTAAAAATGTTACTTCGGTCATAAATACTCTTTAAAATGTTCTGGTTTAATAACTTTATGGTTTTAATAATTTAAGAATATTAGCGACAGCCAGACGCGAAAAAACCCTGGGAACAGAGCAGTGTTTAATAGACAAAAGCACAAATGTGTAGGGCTATAATAAGTCAAGTAGATTATAATGGCACAGATCTACCTGGTTTTTCGAGGAGTTTTCCAGGAATAATATCAGTTGTAGAGTAAGCCGTAATTCATCCCCCCGCCACTTTGGGACGAGGATATATCTAAGGGTTTTAGGTTATTAGTTAATAAGTACATTGGACATACAATACGTTTCATGGACAGCGTGACAGAAACATGTCATGGTTCGCGATACTAGACAGAGGGGAGAAACGTACTTTAACAACCAATGGGGCTCGTGTATTTGAATTTTAAGGAAACGAAACTTTACTTGGAAAGTTTCAACTTAAAAAGTTAGCTCTAGCGGCACAGCTCCAGGACGGGTTGTTGGCATTTATTTGGGGCTTCTCCACATAGTATAAGGGCAAACCACCAAGGGCGGCTAAAACGGTTAACAGTAATTCCACAGTCAAATAGTGAATCAGTGTTTTATAATTCTCTTTTGTTTACGTTTTTCAATTCTATTTTATTTATTATTAAAAACCCTTGCGTAAAGTGAAGTGTTTTTCATCCCCCTAACTACCCTCTCAGTGTTAGAATATAAGGAGTGTCCTAGGATTATATACATACAGCGAGGCTCAGATAAGATAAGCTACGGTAAGTCAAGAAACCTTTTTTATACGTAAATCAAAGTATATCTCCAACCCAGTGACAGAAATTGATTCAGCAGTAAAATTAGACTCCCTTTCGAGATAAATGAATAATTAAGTAAGATTCGTAAACCCTGTATAGTACATCGGGCGGCCTATTACAATATAAAGACGGAGAAATACCCTGCGAACACAGTAGTTATCTGATATAACTGTTCTACAATGTAAATATTTGAATGGAATAGGTTTGCTAAACTGTGAGAGGCATTAGTGTTAGTCACTTTGCTTGAAATGGCGACAAGGAGAAAAGTGATTAAATTTGTAACCCTATAATTAAATTAGCTATTAACTCCGCTATTAGATAACCATTGAGATCAGAGAAGCATAGATATTGAAAATCTATTACCAACCATTTAGAACCTTTATCATACTTACTACATTCATGTATATATTAACCAATATACAGATTTATCACATTATTGGACTTAAATCATATTTATTATTTTGATGAAGGTTTTGAAATTACAACAGAAAAGTTTTCTTTAAGCTTTTGAGGTGATGAAAATGGTGAAAATAATAATCCTTGCAAAAATGCCGTTGCCTGGGCAGCCCCAGGGCATTTTTGGAGCCACTGCCGAGGGTGACAGCATGCAGGAAAGTGGCGGTGGAGTGTTGAATATGCAGACCTTAGTTGTAATTTACACTTACATGGAAAATAAGATCAAAACCAAAAATTACGTGAGGGCTCACTGAAGTACGAAAAACAAAATTGGCAAGATCTCCAAACGTATGTGTTGATCGAAAACAGTAATTTGAAGAATGCTGAAAACTACCACAGTTATATGATTGAATCTAGTACATATAGAACAAGTCTCAAGATTTTTATGAAATACCTGCCAGAGTATTTTGTGGGGACAACCGACAACCACCAAGCATCAAACAACGCCTGATATGGACCAAACAGATGAGCTACATAGTCAAACGTTGTTATTATAGAGCCACAAATCTAGAAACAATATGAATAGGATATAGATATGAATTGCATAACACAATTTCTGGCAGTATATCCAGAACTTAATGAAATTGTAATATAACAAAGAATGATTGATCAAAAAAGAGTTATACAAAAAAATAACAGGTTCACATTCCTAGAAATTGTGGATATTAAGGAAGAAATTGCGGAGGAATTGAAAATAATCCGACGAGACCTTTAGCAAATGAAGAACAATGAACACGGTCAGAAACTATCCAGAAAACATTCGAACAAACTTTTACACGAAAAGATGAAACATTTCTCAGCAAAAACAAAATATATATATATGCAGACCATAAGAAATGAAATACAAACAAGCCTTATTAAATGGAAAGGCACCAACCCTATGACAAGACCAAACCTACTTATATTAAATATAAACCAAAACACAAACCAAACATTACAAATAAAATAATAAACAATTGTATATCAGATTACCTAATAACAATAATATCTCTATCCCTCATTCTCATCTAATGATGACCCTGGAAGTCACAGACTTGTATGGGAGAAGCAGCGGCATATTATTATTTTGCGGGCCGCGAGTGCGCCCAGGAACGACTTACGATGTTATAACTTTAACTGCCATTTAGTACGAGAATAAGGGAAACCTGGAAAACCTTATTAATTAAAGTATACAGTAGGTTGTTAGCCATTTATACAGTGATATTGCAGTACTAGTTGCATATTAAGAACGCTACCAGCCTTATGCACACATATTTAATGTTGGAGCAATTAGAAAAAGTTGACCAAGCTGAGATTCGAACCGTCGTCAACCGCGGACAATGATTAAAAACATGACGTCTTTAACCGCTCGGCCACCGAGCTCATATTAAATCTATTAGGCGACACATATTTAGAAGAGGTTCACCTTATCATATATGCTTGTGCAAATACCACAATCACTTTAAATATTAAAAAAATCGAAATTGTTGTATAAAGTAAAATTAAGACTATAATTAAACCAAGCTGCCAGATCAGAATAGAATACAAAATAGAACCTAGAAAATACATTGGTAGAACAGACCAATGTATGCAAGAAAATAAAACATTCAATATTAAAAAAATACCCCATATAATCAATAAGAAAATAAAATTTGTTGAGGAAACATTTGACACGTTAACACAAACACTGGGGGGAACAAAAAATTCAGCTCGGGTAAAAAGATATAAAGAGTCAAATGAAAGAAAATCGCAATGTTTACAAATAAAGAAAAACTGTTTTACAGAGGTTAACAATCAGCAACAAAACTGATATAACACCACCAACTAAAGCACAAATAACAGAATTCTGGAATACATTTAGCTCAAGTTCCACGATCATTAACGAAAGCGCTAAATGGATAGAGAAAGAATCAAAAAGTCATGAAAATACATCGGAACAATCATGTTACCTCATAACTGATCAAGAACTGACATCTGCAATAATAAAGAAACGCAAAATTCGAAATGTCCAGGGAATCATATATATAATACTACTATATCGCGTATTTCCTATGTTAGCCCATAAGCGGTTTCTCCGAAAACATCAAAGGACAAAAGATATAGTGCTATACTGTTCCAGAGTACCTTTGTTCGATTTGCGCATGCGCAGATTTTGTCGATATCCATGGTTACGGAAACTGACACATTGCTTATAGGTTGACAGACTTTCCAACTTTCAACTTTTTTTAAAAGAAGTCGGTAGACAGAGATGCAGTATTTATGCTGCATGCTTATTGGAAGTCGCGAAATTCGTGCGCATGCGCATATTTGACTAAGGTACTCTCGATAAGGATAGAGATTGTATGTCGGCGCCGTGTTGTTTTCGGAATTTTTGGGCCTCTACCCGCGATATAGTAGTATTATATATATGCAGGGAATACATAATTATATGGAGCAATAATATGCGCCCAGGGCTTATAATTATTGGTACAAATAATTTATAGCAACACACACATATCTCACCAAGGTAATAAATAAAATTATTCCAAATCAGGAAAGTACGCCACCGTTTATTAAAGATGGTATAAAACTCAAAAATAAAAAACGCGAGACCCTGCTAACTCCTGTCTGTCAATCATTTATAAAATCATGACAGCAACTATAAATAATAAAATAGATTTGAGTAATAATAATATACTGACGAAGGAGGAAGAAACATGGAAAAAGATGAGCCAAGGATGATGCAAAGAACAAATAATAATAGTCACTATAATAATGAATCAAGTTAAAAAAACAACAAAACATGCATGTAACATATATAGATTATAAGTCTTTGATATGGTTTCTCATGGTTAGCAATTAAAGGTCCTACAAATATATAATATATACCCCTTGTGTCAGGTGTGTATAATATACACACCTGAAAAGATGAAAACAAAATACATCTAAAATCCAACACCGATCATATAGAAACCCGATTTTATCAATGTTATATATTCAATTAAATATACACGTATTTGTTCGTGTATGGTAAAAAAGATTCAAAGTTTTTATACCCCTCAGCTGCAATGAAAATAATGTACACCAGAATTCATTTTTATGCGATTATTAAAAATAAGTTCCTTAGACAAAGTGCTTGTATTATTTCCTATCAGTTATAGTAAATAAAACATTGGCGACGAGGATTATTTTCTAAACTCGCCTGCAAGTGCAGAGAAGTGTGATACTTACTTACCAGTTGCTGTTTAAAGCATAGATAATAGATACATGTTTAAAGTAAAAATTAGATTTTTTCAACAATCAATTTTCAGTCTTATGGGATCATTAAATATTTTCGATTCCAAAAACTCTGATATTTTGGTATTTAATGAAAGACTTACAGAGTCTTTTATTGCTAAAAAAATCACGGAGGAAGCTCGAAAAAAAGTAATTTTATTGAAGACACTTTCAGAAGATTGTTACATATTGTTACGTAATTTGTGTGTGCCGAACTTACCGGACAGTAAAACTTATGAATAATTAATCAAATTACTGGTTGAACATTTTTATCCGGTAAAGTCATATTTTTTAGAACATTTAAAGTTTTACACTGCAAAGCGACATTTAAATGAAAGTGTTTCGGATTGGGAAGCTAGACTGAAAAGTTTAACTTCAAACTGTAAGTTTGGCCAAGAATTAGACGTCCTTGTGCGAGATATTTTTGTGGTGGGAATAAAGGACGGAAAAATTATGGATCCCCTATTTGAAGAAGATGGCTCAAATCCTTAAGTAACTCTGAAAAATGTGTCCAAATTGGCATTGTCAAAGGAGTCCGCAGTAAGGGAGCATTCTTCGAGAGAGACTTTAGGAGCTGTTAGTGTGAAAACTGAGGGAGAATGTAAATTTCCATCGTCAACGGGTCAACCAGCCTTCATCCCGTTCCAGGCGTTCGAGTTCGAGCCGGAAGGAAGCAGAAACTGCGACTGCGGGTCCCTCTAGGAGCACAGGTATGAGACAAGAGAGAAGCCAGACAGTAAGAAATTAAGCAGCAAATCAAATGTTTTGTGTGGGGCCGTAAAAATCATGTAGCTAGTGGATGTGCTTTTAAAAATTGTACATGTCACAAATGTGGCATAAAAGAGCATATAGCTCCACAATGTAAAAGACCTCAACATTTTTTAATCGAAAGAGAAATTAATAATGATATTTCTGATGATTCAATTTTTTGTTTACAAAGTTGTTTAAATGATGCAATATCAGATGATAATGGTAATATAAAACTAACTTTTGTAAAATTAAAAGACAAACCTTATGTGTTAAAAACACATGTTGTAAAAAAGGCGGCCCTCCACTTATCGGTAGAAATGGTTTATATGTTAAACTTGTGTTAAACTTGGGAATTTGAAAGATTACTAATACCATGTGTAAAATAGATACTTCTGTATACTATATACTGTAAAAATATACTTCTAAAACAAAGACTACTCGTTATATAGAGAAATGGTGTAAATAGTACATAGTACAGTGATGATAATTTGATATCTTTAAACTTATCAATCCAAATGCAATAATCAAAATGTACACAAAATAGTGCCTTCAACAAAAGCAAGATATATGGTATATATACGTCAGAAAGACATTAAACATTAACATTAAACACTACATAAATTAGACAACCTCCACATCCAAAGCCAAAGGCTGCCCGGAAGGAAGTTACACATTGAAAGAACGCAAACAAACACCCCATCCCACCGACATTGCCAGTGCCGGAGCTGGGGATCGAACCTAGACCTTAAAAGGCAGTTTGACCCAGAAATCTAAGTCAAGAGTATCTACCTCATTGTTGCAGCAATGCTAAAAATTATAATAATTATATTATTAAAAAATAATAATTAGGATAATAATAAATAATTTTTGGATATACTTATTATACGTATAGGGTAATTAGTATACAGCAATCCTTCAGGTCTTTCAGAAAATTTTTCACTCAGTCATGCCAACTCTGAGTGCAAGCTAGGAGAAGAAAATAGTTTTGTTTTAATGTGATTAACTTGGGTGTGTGTTCGATTGCTCTCTGGAACGAAATAGGTTTTATAGGTTTCCCTCGTTTATATACTAAGTGGTTTATGGAATAATGAGAATGTGGCTTACGGAATAAGAAGACCCTCTCAATCCCACATAAAAGTGTCAGATTTTCGGACGAATTCTGAGATTAGAATAAGAAAGATGTACAGAGAGGTGCATTTTCGATGGGATTTGGGGGTATCTCGGGTATCTAGTGACAGAAAAAAGTGGATAGCACGATTGCTGGCTAATTTTTTGAGACAAATTCAACTGTCAAAACATGAATCCGGTAAGTCGATTTCTTTTCGAGTTATAAGCCGTTTGTCATTTTTTTTTAACTTTAGGTGGGCTCTATATCTCGCTTATTTAAAGAGATACAGAAAAAAAATGTAAAGGCGACTTTTGTCGACGTTTGATCGTATAATTCAACGGCGATATTACTTTTTTATATATACCGAGTGATTACTGAATTACGAACTAAACTTATGATTTTTTAATAGAAACCATAGTTGCCTTGGTCCGCGTTGGGAAGCTTATTTTGTAAAATTTTCAAAAATATATAGTGTGATATGGTTATTTTTAAAAATGGCAGAGATATAACCCAATAATATATAGAAGAGCCTTACTTACCAACAACTGTTTTTAATCTTAGTACGCTTTAATAAAATAAAAATTGTAGCTATTTCGTAAGTATATATGCCAAATTATTCTAACTAGTCAGTATCCTTACAAGATTTGTTTATTTTGTGTTAAATTAGAATCTAATTAATATCAAATCAGTCAAAATTATGGAAAACTACAATAATAGTGAAAAATTTGATATGATTATTGTATTTGGTGAAGCGCATAAAAATTCAAGAATGGCTGCTGAGTTATATTTACAGCGATATCCAGAAAGGAGACAACCAAATGTTAAGATGTTCAGAAGGCTCGAATATAATCTGAAACATTACGGTTTCAGAAATCCACCACCTCAATCTAAAAAGAAAATTACTCTGTTCAAATTATTTATGTCCCACATATGAGAGCAAATAAATTCTATTTTTCTATTCTATTCATTTTTATTATGCATATTGAGTTTTCTCTGTGTCTCCTTTCTCTCTCTATTTTCTTCTTGTTCTTTATGTATATTTTCAAGTACATCTATGAAATCTGATCTTGCTCTGTCCACTTTCCTTTTGACAGTTAGTTTTCTGAGCTTATAAGCACTACTGGTTCCAAGCTGTCATCTATTGCTTTTATTTTGTCAATTTTGTCCTGATAATGTACTGTCTGTGTTGCCTATCCTGATGTTTTATTTATTTTACTTGCAAATTTTTTTTATGTTAAATACAGTTTTATCAGTGTTCCTATTATCATAAATTTGATTTCAATTTCTCTGCCAATTTGTACCTACATATAGATTTTTTATTTCCAATTTTATTTTAAGGTCCAACAAGTAGCAGATATTCTTGGTTTAAATCCAGCAAATATTTGGTGTTTTCATTCACCAATTCTGCTTTTCAACTTTGAGAACACGAGCCCAATGCTAAATCCTTTACATCTGTGCTGCTATAACATTTACATGAACGGGAACACTTGTGATTTTCATTGTCAATAGATTCTGTAGGATTGCTGTTATTGTTGGAAGGCGACGTGGTTACCCCCAGTACTCAGGCTTTTCGTCTCATTGTGCCTGCCGCTAATCGAGAGCTATTGGAAGAGACCCGTGCTATGCGCATAGGCCAACACTAGTTCTAGTGGAAGCTGTCTAATGTCCTGGGGCAGGAGAAACGTTGTACCCAGATGTTTGTGTCTCTTGATCATGGGGCAGGCACAGCGACAGAGGATGTGAATGGAGTTCTCGTTATCGTGTCCGCAAAACCTTCATCTTCTAGTGTCACTAAAGCCAACAGTATTAAGGTGCTCGTTGAGATGTCCGTGACCTGTTAACAGTACTGTGACAATCCGTATGCTGTTATGACTTAGTGCAAGTAGCGTTCTACCGAGGTCCTTCAATTAATAGCCTGACTTGTCGCATCCCAGTCCCGTTCGACCATTCTTCCTCTGATCTCTTCCTGATCCAGTTTTCAATAGACCTTGTTGCATAACTACGCGGAAGCCCGAGCACTGGTTCGGGCCCTGTAAACTGTATACTTGAGCCTCTTTTAGCCTTTTAGCCAGTGCATCGGGCTCCTCATTTCCAATTATGTTGTAATGACCTAAGTCAATTTTATTTTATTGTTTCGTCCCAATTAGGCCAGACCATTAATACACTCTAGGACCGCCCTGGAGGTGATTCTGTAATCACCTCCAGGTGATTATTGCATGCAAAGCCGTCTGACTGTCGGAGCATGTCTGGATATGCTGATTAGAATATCTCTTTTTCAGATTTTCCTGAACACATGCAGAGATAGCAAACATTTCCACCTGAAAGACCGTAGTATACTTTCCCAAGAAGAAGGATAGTCTCACCCTTGGGCGCACTCCTCGGACTCCCGCCCCTGAGCCCTGGCCTGTCTTGGACCCATACGTAAACCAGACGAGCCCATTCAATATCTGAGCATCAAGATTTTCTGTACTGTGAAAGGTTTATGAAACACATAAGTGGGAGATATCCTGTCGCTGGGTGCGTCCAGTAGACTGGCAACTCCCACAAGTTCCTTAAGAATGCTTGTGTGTCCACCATCGGGTCTTTTACCTAGCCACCTAAAAAGCCACCTAGGTGCTTTTTACCTAAAGGGTCTGTCTATGTGGGGTACCCATGTCAACTTTTCGTCTAAAATAACCGTCAAGTATTCAATTTAACACTGATCTTTATTCTACTCCAGCTAAATACTGTGTTGGCAATTTTCGCGACCCGGTTTGTCAATTTTGGCTGGATTGCAACATCAAGCCTGAATCATAATTGTACTGTCAACAGTTATAATATGACTATATGTTTATAAACATTACTGCCCGTTCAAACATCCTCAACTAACTATGAAATGTGAATGCATTCTTATATATACTTTGTAGGTGTTCAGTTAGACGTTCCTTTAAACTTATATAAAAATTATACTTTTCTAAATTCTCATCTCTTTAACTAGGGTTGTTTTTGAATGGTTATTCTAATACATTCATTAGTGTATTCCCTATAGTGTTTTTATTATAATCCGTCCACAACCGGGGCACTCTTTAGGAGTTTGATCAATCTTTGATTTAGATATATCTTACATTCGCAAATACACTTAGTTTCCTAATTATAGTACGATAATTAATAACAAAATGTTTTAATCACCGAGTTTGTGAAAATATTAATTACTTCGTATTCATATGGGAAAGAGTACCTAACCAATAATCCGCTATTTAATATTCATGTGAAGTAATTCACCAGTGTAGCGAATTTGAACGAGTTTGCCAGCGAGATTTCTTTAAATGTTTTCTGTATCCTGTAAATGTTTAAATGTAGCCTCCTCCAATTTCAACCAATTAACGTCTGCTGTTAACTTACAAAATGCCTATAATTGCACATTTAATATAAACTTCATAAACATTGTTAACAACAAATAATATTATTTGATGTATGATTCATTTTCATTAGAATAAATGTTCATATTATTTATTTATTATTTTTCTCAAGCTCGTAGTAAAAATGTGGTTCCTAACACATGCAGAGTGTCTACCGCACTCGACTGTTTGACTGAAGTCCGCTTCGCGTCGTTGGGTCAACAGCAGTCGCGTGCGGTAAGTACAACTTCCCGCACTTCTACTTCTTCTAGGAAAACTACTATTTCTTCACTTGTCTGGCAATAAATTCAAATGTTTCTTGACGATTTGTGATATATCAGGTGGTGTTATTACTATAATTTCATCGTCATTTTTCTATTTATAATTCAACATTACTAAAAGTTGTTTAGTTGTACTAGTTTAATTTTGCTCCGTATTGTATTTATATTATGTATTTAACATAAGAGTTAATTTGTTTAAATATCTTCTTACGCTGATAAATTTGCATTTGTAAATTATCAACATTTCTGACATTTAAAATTTCATCTTTCATCCGACTACTGGCATAAGAAGAATTTAATTGCACCAATAAAGTGACAAGTGCTTCAAAAGCAATAAAATTGCATGTATTGTAGTATAATATGTAATATTTGTAGCATGGCGTATTGATGTTCCGGTAGGAAACGGCTTGAGAACTGCTCAAAATATTTGTGAAACTTAATCTTCATAAATCCCACCTGCTAACTGTTCTTAATCATCCGTTATCGTCCGAAAAGATCTGTAGTATAACTTTCAGTTACAGGTGGTTTGTGAAAGGTGGTGTTTGGTAAAGGTCGCTCGTGAAAGAGAATCGTAATTTGTATCTTGTAACTAACATTGTTCTAGCTAGCTAGACAACTTGCTATCAATAGGTTCCTTACCCGTATTAATTTTCTTTTTGCCTTTTGGGAAATACTTATTTTCCGCACCAGTCGCAAAACTTATAGTAACTATGAGCCTTCAATTGAAAGAGTATCTCAGGGATCGCTAATCATCTCAGTAAAATCTGTAACCCTGCAACATCAGCCAAATCTCAGCATCATTAGACTAAAAACCGCATAGGTAGTTACGCTATTTTATATTAAACTTGCTCGTATGCTCGATACTTACGATTTGTACTGGTATTTTATATATTTGTATAAAAGGCGTTCGCAGGAAAATATTTGTTCACAGATACGAACGACCAAGGTATTATCGAATATGGGCAATTTACAAAATTTGAAATGTTTTTATTGTAGTGCAGCTCCCTTATACATTTTGAGTTAAAATAATTGTATTTAGTTGTAACAATAATTACTGGTGTTAGGATCTGATTGTACATTTTTGGGGTACGTGCTTTCGTGGTATTTGCAACAGCCACTCCTAATGAAATAAATTTAGATGTCACAAGGGTTCGATAAAAATAGTACTTTATATTTCGAAATATCTAGTTCGGCTCTGAAGTTAGTAGATCAATTTGTGTTCATGTAGCATGTTATCTCGCTGTTAGTGTAGAAAATAAATTAACTTTTTGACCCAATTTGAGCTTGTAATTGACGACAGAGACAGGCTTGGTTTCAATTTAGCACATTGTTACGTTTGTTTCGTTTTGATTAAAATTGGCAGGGCATGTAGCTCCACAGGAAGTTTCTTTACAGCTACAATTTACGCCTACCTAAAATTGTAGCTTTTTTATACCATTATAGCCATTTGTAAAAAAGGAAGATTATAGTGTTGCTATTATTATACCCTTATGCGTAGACATAACGCATATAACTTATCTAATAAATCTAATAAATTATGTATATAATTATTCATCTTCATTCTATTATATATATATAGGGTATCTCACGGTGACCACCCATTAGAATATTTCAGGGACTACTTCGATTTGAATTTAGAAAATTCAGGTAAAACCCTGCAGAAATTCGACCATTTCTAACTGATTTCTTAAATAACTTAACTCGGCATTAAATTTCCACCACCCTGTATGCAATTAAGCCACATTGAAAGTATCGATGGGAAGCTTAGGGGTCTAGCTATCCCTCCTGTAAATATTGTCGCTTTATCTTTTTTGCTATAAAATACACATGGTTTTAAGCCAGTTACTGTTTCTCTCCATTTCTTTGAAAAAAAGTAATTATCTCGAAAACGGTTAATTTCAGAGAGAACTTGATGAAAGTTTACTTAAAATTGTAGATAGAATCCAAAATTGCAGTAATATATAGGGCGTTCCGTTTAAAATAAGCAAGTTGATGGCGACTTCCGGTATAACCGGAAGTGCTATGTGGGCGTCATTATTTTATTTGAGCAGAACATGCCCGAAAAGCCGATATCCCAAATTTTCAAAATTCAAATTGAAGTAGTCTCTGAAATATTCTAATGGGTATATAGTTTTTTTTTTTTATTGTCGAGTAATAACTTTAATATATAAATATACACAACAGGTAACATTTTCTTATTAATAAATATTGTTCTGCAAGACTCATTTTGTGTTTTCCAAAAATTATGGGTATTAGGAATACGTTTTTGAATAATAAATATCCTCAAAAATTCTGTTGTTTGTCCCCAAGCTATTATATTGTATGATATAGTCGAGTATTCACAAGCATAATAAAAATTTAAAAGAACATTTTCATTAAAATATTTTTTAGTGTTTTTAGTTCGAACAATGACTTATTTACTACACATCATATCTACCTGACTAAGAAGGTACCTAAAAGCACAAGTATAAAGATATACAGGGTGTATTTTTTAAAAGTAAACACCCCTGTATCTCCGTTATTAAGAGATTTACACTATATGTTCTTTGGAACTTTTTTCATCATTTTTTATAAACTATTTGATAATGTGGCGACTTACGTTTCATCACTTCCGGTTTCACCGGAAGTAACCCCAACTTTCAAAATTTAAATAGGATACCCTGTATATCTTCATCCAATATTGTTTATCATTCAATTTCAAATAAATTTGCAAATGGAACTACATTTCTAAAATCAAAAACAACGGTGCTGTTTAAAAAAAGTGTAATTTCTATTTAATTGTAGTAAAAAATTTGAAGTACATAGTAGGCGTAAAATAAATGAAGGGTAGGTTGTTTGATTGTCAATAATAGTTTTATTAGTCCTATAACTGCTGTAATTTTGTAATAGTTCGTGTATTGTGTAAAAAGTTAAAAATAATAATGGAACAAATTGAAGAAAATTATAGTAACGAAGATATGTTTCAAATAATTGTTCTTTTTGGTATGTGTAACAAGCGTTACAGAGAAACATGTAGACAGTTTAACCTTAGATACCCAAATAAGAAAAAGTTTTATTATAAGACTCTTAACTCTCTTATAAATAATTTAAAAACTGTTGGAAAATTTAAAGTAAAAAGAAGACCCAATAATATTGTTGGAAATGAAGAAGTCGAGATACAGGTATTATTATCAGTATAACTGAGAATCAAACAATTGTCTAATTTATATGAAATTTCTCACTCAAGTGTACGGAAAATTTTGAATACAAATAATTATAATTGTTATAAATATGCACTTCATCAACATTTGCATGTGGGTGACACACAAAGAAGAATTGATTTTTGTGAATGGTTTATAGGAGAATTTAGAATTTTTGAAAAACATTTTGTGGAGCGATGAAGCCAGTTTTACAAATAATGGTGTATTTAATAGGCACAATTATCACTATTGGGCCATCGAGAATCTCCATTTGTATAAGGAAACTAATTTTCAAAGGTCTTGGAAATTCAATGTATGGGTTGGTTTAATAAACAACCGCATTGTTGGCCCATATTTTTATGACGAAAATCTTAACAGTCACAATTATTTAAATATTCTTCGTCAAATTGAAAACGACTTTTTGGACAATATTCCCCTCGAGAGTAGAAGAGAATTATTTTTCCAGCATGACGGTGCTCCGCCTCATAATATCGATGCAGTCAACATCTATTTAACAAACACATATGACGACAAATGGATTGCAAATGGTGGTCCATTCAAATGGTCAGCACACTCGCCAGACTTAAACCCCCTAGACTTCTTTTTATGGGGCTACATTCAAAATCAAATTTATAAAAATGAATGACATAATAAGGAAGCAATGCGAAATCGAGTTGAAGAATTGTTACAAACTATACCGCAAGAAATGATATTTAGGGCGACTCAACAAATTTTACAAAGGGGGGAGGCTTTGTAAAAATCATGTCTTAATCTTATCTTAATCAGGGCGGTGGTATTTTTGAAAATAATTTGTAACGATTACAATTTAGTAAAGATTATAAGTTTGTTACTTATTGTTCATTAGCTTTTACTTAATTTAAATGACACAGTACATTAGTTATAATATTTTTTTTTAATAGCAACGTTGTTTTTGATTTTAGAAATGTAGTTCCATTTGCAAATTTATTTGAAATTGAATGGTAAACAATACTGGATGAAAATATACAGGTTGTCCCGTTTAAATTTTCAAAGTTGGCGTTACTTCCGGTAAAACCGGAAGTGATGAAACGTAAGTCGACACATTATCAAATAGAGTATAAAAAATGATGAAAAAAGTTCCAAAGAACATATAGTGTAAATCTCTTAATGACGGAGATACAGGGGTGTTTACCTTTAAAAAATACACCCTGTATACAGTAGTTTCAGTCTTTAAATTTTTTGTACAAAAGTTTTTAATGCGCATGTCTGTTCCTGGGTAGTATGCGCGATGGTAGAGATGTAGAAGGGGAAGAATGGGCTGGCGTATGCTATTTTATGGGCGCACATTTGCTTTACAGGTAATCAGCATACGTTTGTGTGTCTAGGCTTTGTGCTTGTGATTTTGATAAGTGTTTTGTATTGTGTGTAACATGGCTACAAAATATTGTTTCATTTGTAAACGAAATTCTGATAGGCCACCTTTTTGACTTCAAAAAATAATATTCCGGACCTGTGCGTATCTACCAAAAACGGTCACTAATGCGCATGCACTGTGCCTGGGTAGTATGCGCAGTGGTCTTTTTGGGGGGTTTAAAAAACAAAACTTAAGGACACCAACATCAAAGAGATTTTGCAGAGTGAAATTACTGTATATATCTTTATACTTGTGCTAAAAGCTTGGTGGATTTGCTCTTTGCTACATCTGAACCATTACTAACCCGTATGTGTAAGAACTGTTTTTATGTAACAGGAAATTCCACATATACTGTTTTTTCAAGTGGTTTATTAAATGATTTGCTATATACCACTATGTGAATTGTCGTGTCACCAAGTTAACTTTGCAAGTAACTTCCTCATTTGTTTTTCCAGTTCCTAAGAGACGGTCCTAGATAAAAATACAATAGATAACTATCTTAATATTGACATTTTAAGAATTAAAACTGCGCCCTCAGACGGTTTGGAAGGAAATAGATATCTGTATAACTGGTTGCATCAGATATTTTTAATGAAAATGGAAGTAACGTATAACTGGTTGCATAAGAAATATTTGCAGGATCCTTGACCTTCTCTACCAATACATTTTTTACTATGAAATCGAAATGTTAAAAATAAAATAAAAATATGGGACAAACTTATATATTTATCACAAATTTATAAAAAGCTTTACAAACACTTTTACATTAATATAATCTAAAACTTACGTTGCGAAAACTTTATAAATTATCAAATTATTAAAGTTATAAAGTAATTATTGTTTTCAAGGAATAATAAGTACAATCTTTTCTTGCAGCACCTCTTCTGAAATATCTATCAGGCGCCTTCTTGCATCTTTTCTTTCAAATCTAAAACATAATTATCTAATAACTAAACACTAATTACTAAAACTGATTATTATTACATTACCTGTATTATTACCAATTATTACATCTCCCCAGAATATTCTTTCAGAATGATAATAATGGAGTACAGTTTGTCAGCTACCGAGGAAACAAGTCAAACACAGAGCAGTTAGGACATTTTTTTTCATAGCAAATTCTTAAAAAAACTGCGGCGAAAACTTCAACGTTTGAATGTCAGGTTATTTTATATTTCAACGAAAAACGACGCGGCAAAATGGCGACGGGAGGACGGGAAGTAGATATTTTATTTAGACTACTAGATGTGTACGATTTTGTTATTGTCATTAGTTACAGCACCATCTATCGGTTTGGAAGAAACTAAAAATGCTTCTCAGGCTTGTTCTATATAAGAAAAACATCTATTTCTTTTTATTTAGGGAGACGGTGCTATCCAAGAACCCTAAACAAAGAAGGACTGATCAATCAGTAACAGCCAATCACATTTGTTTATCACTTATGTGACGTCAGTGGATTCCCTTTAGCGGGAGATTTGAAATTTAAATATCCTCTTTGTTTTAATTTGACAACTTTAACCTTTCAACATAACCTATATATGTCACATTGTCATGTAGAATGTTTCGGTTGTCTTTGGAATGTCATCACTGTCATCAGTCATGTCATCATATCAAAGTATTTCTGTATCATATCATAGTAATCTGTGCACTGTCACAAATTACAAGTTAGCATTAACAAAACACAAGTTATCGCAGTTGTCAAATCGACAACGATTTTTGCACAACGCATTTCAAATCGTAATGTATACATATATCGTAAAACACATATATAAGTACTTTAAAATCACATTTGATTGCATTAATACAGTCTCTAAAATAATATTGGGTTGGATATTTTGACTGAAAATTTTTGAAATTGCAATTAGAGGCAAATTTGGCAATAGGGGATCCACTGACGTGTTACGAGAAATCTGTTCAAAATGACCTTCAAATTTTTATGAATGAATTGATCAGTCCTTCTTTGTTTAGGGTTCTTGGGTGCTATCATCCGCGTAACATTACAGTGACTCTATACAAGACAGTGGCGACAACAGAGGGTCCTATTTTTGATTGTTCCACTAAATCACGAGGTTTAGTCGCTATGTTCATACAAAAATTTGTTTTATTTATCGTTTGCTTAATCGTTTGCGTTAAAAGTATTTTAAAAGTGGTAAAACCCTTTAAAATAAGGAAATCCAGTTACATTAAATCAAATGGAAACAAACCAAAATTTGCAGGTTAATGGCGGATGGGCGGAGCTAATGGGCCGATTGTCGTCATTGTCTTGTATAGAGTCACTGTACGTAACATAAATACTCTTCCATCTTGTAATTGGTTTTTTTTTTTTTTTTTCGTTTATTTAACGTCGGCCTATTTTCGCGACTAAGGCCAATCACCAACGCCAGGAGACGAGCAACCCCCAACCTGGAAATTTTGCCGAACCCCTACTTTCTATAGCAGGGTAGGTAGGGATCTTTTACTTGCCTATCATTTCATAGACAAGGGATCTCCGGCTTTACATCCTATCCAAGGGATGGTACGTCTTCTACGCAAATTTCGCCTAAATTTGCATAGCTTCTGTGAATTCACCGACGTACAGGCCACTAGAAGATGCGGGCTGGTTTGGCAAGTCGTTTACATACAATAAAAATAATAATGAACCTAGTAAACTCCGTTGAGGGGTGCTCAGCTCCACATTACTTAACGTTGATATGGAATTTTAAATTTTTACCATTAGCATATGCAATTCAATTTTTGCGACAGAAAAACGAAATTAAAGATAATATTCAATTTTACTTCTAAATATGAAATTTTTTCAAATTAACCTGCATTTTCGCAAGAAGATATTCAAACAACTCGTTTTCGTACAGCTATTTCGGAATCCCAAAGTTGCGATCGTGTACTTTAATAATTTATAATTGTGGGTCGACAAATGAGATACGTTTTTTAATTGAAAGCCGCCCACGGCTAAATCACACGTTGTTTTGATAACACTCTTATTTGTATATCAAGCAGTACATCAGCTTTAACAAAACAAGGCCTATTTTGTTACATAACTCCAACTGAAGAATAAAAATGCTACCTACTGGGTAGGTACATTATCCTAATAATTTTATTGGTTACAGAATCTTAAGGAAGTAAGTAATTTTAGTAGTTTATTATGCTGTACCGTAGCCATCGTGAACTTTACGATGGCTACGGCTGTACCTATTAACTTTATTATTAGACTGTACGCTACATAAACATTTTCTTCATTCTTTACATTGTTACTCCTTCCGGGGTTCTAAATATAAGTGAGATTTTTATCAACAATAAAAAAATCTTTATTTAACTCTGCAATCACAATAAAAAACTTCTTGTACAATATCTAATTAAATACACGTCGAAAATTGCAGTTATTTCACTTAAGTTTGCTTCTTCGCTCTCGATCGCTGTCTGATTCTTTTAAGACTGACTTAACTCGCCGGCATGCTGTGGCCTTTATATAGGCGAATTAGGCTTCTAGATCCATGTAGAAATTTCCATCGAATGCACACGATTAATCTACATACCAGGGTAGCTTAATAAGTAATTGACAGCCAAGTTATACGAGAGATATACGATAAGTATCGGTAGAGACATCCAGGAAATGTGGAGAAAAGGGCCTTATTTTCCTTATTTGAATGCCTAGAGGGTTGAGACTTCACCCTTGGGGGTGTTGTCCCCAGCAACATCAGAGGCGGCGTTGCCAGATTGTGCAGAATTTCCCTAGGGTTAGGGAAAAAGTAGATTTGACAACGCCGGACTCGGGCACTGTGTCGGAGATTTTGTAACAATATATATTCCTCATTTTAACGTTGTGGTTAGAGATATTATCCAACCTATAACTTACCCAAATTATGTAATATCAGAGACGTATAGAATCTACAAAGACGTTTCACCTTTATGGGCGACATGAAGCCGAAAAGTTACTGGCCATTCGTAGATGGCTCTGCTGGAATTTTACTAGCAGCGCTTGCAGGAGTGTCCATTGGAACTAAATTGGACATTCTCCACAATTGTTTCCACCGTTTAATACCAGATGTCGCTAAATAATGTTGACTGCACATGTATAGGTGCTGTCGCTGTTGCCGGATTTATTATATTCATAACTGGTGTGAAATATTATTTGTGAATATGTTTTCTTAACAGTTGTCTACCAAATACTTCGCATTTGATATGCTTACATTATAAAAATCAAATTACAATAATACCAATTTAAAACATTCTGTAAATGAAAGTTTTGCAAATGTAGTCTACAAAAGTCTAATTTTTATACGTGTCATTAGTAACACATTTGATTATTTCATGGCGTGTCACCCGAGCGTCCCATGTTCGATCCGTAGCCGATAACGATTTTTTTCTTAAGAATTCGTGCCATATGGACGTGATGCATACACATTGTCTAAAAATTATGTACTCAATATCTCCACAATCTGCAAGTTTGGGACTTTTGTTGCTGTTTGTGGTGTTCGTATAACCAAGATATAAGGTTATAGGTATACATACTACTGTGCCTACTAAAAAAGTAGGTATTTAAATTACATTACATTACATTAAAATTGCATAAAGTATATGGAAATATCTCGAACTATATAAATTAGTAATTTGTGTAAACACAATGAAGGGTTGATGTGTTTATACTAAAACACTGATTACACTGGGTTAGTTGCATAGGTATAATAGTTTTAAAGAATGTGTAAAAAATTACACCGTTAAAGATGGTAGAATGTTTGAACTGTTGGTGTTTTATTTAGGCTTCTGTATCTTAACAATCTCGTTTATTTTTTATAGCTTTTTTTAGGTAATAACCAAAGTGTAGGTATATATGCTTTGTAACTAACTAACTAAAATGTCACTATTTTATAGAGGATAATTTTAGTCGCTGAAATAGAATTTTAGAACGTTGTTATGGAGTCCAATTTTACAAAATTCTTGTTTTTCGAATAAGTTCCCTTGGTGCAGCGAGGTAGGTACTTTATATACTTAGATCTACATCTGTAGGTAGGTATTCGTCGCTGCTAATACCTAATTTTTATATCGGTTGATATTCCAAAGTTTACAGAATATAACTATATCAGTTGCTTGCTCCTCTCCGTCGGAACTTTTATTTTTCGAGATCATAATCGTGCCGCCGCCATCGGCCATCTACGTTCGACAGTAAAATCTCCTCGTTACGAGGGACATTAGAAAGATAGTTTGGTTTCGCGCCGAGAATATTTTGATTACTGACTGGGGTTTTCCAAAAGTGCAGCATTAAATTATATAAATTGAAATTATCCAATGGGTAGGAAGGACTATGTTCAAAAATACATCATACTAATTATTTATGTTTAAATTGTGCCTAAGTAAAAGATGAAACACTTTTGGAAACTGGTGTCTATATCGAGCGGCTAAAAGTTTCTAAGTATCCTATTAGATTATTTCAGAGACCGAGACCACTTGGATTTAAATTTTGAAATTGGTAATAATATAATGACGTCCCTGTAGCTCTTCCGGTTACACCGAACGTTGGCGTCAACTTTGTTATTTATAATGGAACATCGCAGTTTATTATCGCATTTTTGGATTTTAGTGTTACTTTTATCAAGTTTCCCTATTCCTAGTTAACCATTTTCGATATATTTTATTTTTTTTATATGTATATATTTTATAGTTTAAAACCCCGTGTTTTTTATATTAAGAAAGATAGAGCGGTCATAATCACAGGGGAGTCAGTTAAATTCATAAGCTTTCTAATCACATCTTCAGGGTTAGTGGTTGCTTACAGGGTGGTAAAAATTTAATACCATATTAGGTCAACTGCAAGCCATAAAAACTTGAATTTTTACATAGGACACCCTGTATATTATTGCATTTTTGGATTCTACACTTTCGGTCACTTTCGGTCGGTATTACGCTCACTTTCATCAAGTTTACCTGTTTTCGAAAAATCGAAAATCCTAACTTAAAACCCTGTGTTGTTTATATCAAGAACGATATAGAACGACAATATTCACAAGTGAGAGAGTTAAATCCATAAGCTGCATAAACTTTCTAATCATACCATCAAGGTTATTGATGGATGCATGGATTGATGGATTGAATAATATACAGGGTGTTCCACTTAAAATAACAAAGTTGACGTCAACTTCCGGTATAACCGGAAGAGCTGCAGGGACGCTATTATTTCATTTAAAGAGAGCATCCCCAAAAAACCTCAGAATACCAAATTTTAAAAATTAAATCGAAGTGGCCTCTGAAATAATCTGAATATCATTCATCTGTACTATTATTTTCAAAAATTACAAATGTTGTAATTTTGAATGGTTTGTATTAACTTTGCTGGATGTTGTCCCGGTTTTTATATTTTGCTTAACAAATTTTAATGTAAAATAAATAGAGGTTCTGATTATATTGACGAAATGATTTTTTAGTTTTTCCAATATTTTCGTGGCAAACTAATTCCTCAAATTTACTAACACAAATGTCTTCTCATACTACGACCAATTATCCACGATGTTTCTAAATGGTACAATTAATACCCCTGATTTTGTGCTACTATAGGATAAGATTACAGAACGTGGCTTCTATATTTGCTAAAATTGCTACAAATTTCAAGGAATGTTGTAACACATTTTCTTAAAAAGTATTCGGTTACAAATATTGCGAGGGACAGCTACCCTCGCTATAATCTACCACAGGCATTTTTACAAAAAATAAAATAAAATAAAACATAAATATTAATCACTTGTTTTTCTCATTCTATATCAATCGCACCCAACACTTTCCAGGTCGAGCGTGAGCTCCTGTGTAAGTAAACGTTTGAGTGCCGAACGGTACCCGAGTGGGGTAACTTATTTAATTTTTATATAACTAATATAACACTTTTTTTAATCTTCAGTCACTACCTATATACACTATACTAACGTGCATTTTTTATATGATTATTAAAAAAACTATACATTTTTATAGTTTTTATTTGAGCCGTGACTATTTATTGCTATTTATTTATAGCCGCAGTTGTATATTTATTCTATGAGGGCCACTATATTAGAACAAATAATTAGTAAAATTCCAGAATATCTATGTATTTGATCTTATAATAGTTATTCGTACATAATAAGAAAAACTTATCTTTATATCCAAGAAATTTTAATAATTTCATTTTAATGGGCGGCTCATCAAAGTAAATTTTTTCAATAAACATGTACCTACCTATAACTGTCCTCAGATAGGGTCACCGCATGTAACTAACTGTAACTAACCTTCCGCACACGCAAAAAAGACTCGTGGCAAGCCAAAGACAAAAGTAGGTACCTACTACCTACTATAATGGTTTTAATAATAGCAGCGAGGTATAAATAGTGTAGTAAGTACCTAATAAGGTCTACTTTTATTTATTATATTATTGAATTCATTTATGTACACGGCATGCATAAGATACATACAAATTTCTTTTTTATAAAGTAGTAAATATTTTACCCGAAATAGTAACTTTAAAACAGCGTAGGGAGGTAGCTCAGTTGTAAGAGCATTACCTGTTATGCCGAAGGTCCCGAGTTCGATCCTCGGATGCCGTTTAAAGCCAAAGCACTTTTTATTCTACCAGAATATTAAATAAATACAATAATAAAATTATTAACGTAGGAGAATTTATACTTCCGTGTAAAATTATTAAAATGATGTTTATGTTAAATCCATAGCGTTCGTTAGGTTACGTCTGACAACACTGCACTATTCTCTTAAACGTGTGCGCTTGAAAAATTAAATTCCTGTATGGCAATGCGAAGCGATAGTAGAATCCTACACATGTAACCTACTGGTACTGTGAGGGCGCAACTTGCCGGGTTGAAATTACTCGATTTTGATTGGCTAATTGTCATCTCGTATATATGGTTGCATAAAATCAGGAAAAAGTCTATACTTCAAAAAAATACATTAGGTGAACGGTCTTTGTAGATGTATAAGTCTCTGGTAATATCTAATCAATTCCTGAGTATTATAATATCTGAATATGAAATTTACATTCTTGTATATTTACTTCATAACTGTTTCGTTTATTTTTTTCATTTAGACCATTTATTATACCATATGGAGTTCGTGGGTTCGAATCCCCTTTCCACCAGACAATTTTTAATTAAATTGTCTACTCGTAGATTAAGACTTAAGTTCGTAGGGCTGTGAGAGATTAAAACCAGTTGATGTTTGGCTGTCCCCCTAGCTAAAAAGGTGTTCCAGATTACCTTCTGTGCTTTATTCAAGTCGTTGCTGCGGTGTAAATGCGGCCCGCGAAATAATAATATGCTGCCTCCTCTCCCAAACAAGTCTCAGACTTCCGTTCTAACCATTGTGATTAGAATGAGGGGTATATATATATTTTTATTATGTTTTTAAACAATTGTAAACTCCTGTTTTAATTATTGTAAAATAGGTGGAACAAGAAATACATTATATTATTTAAATAACAAAATGAAATTGAAGCATAATATTACCTTTCAATAATTAAATACCTGGTTAAAACTCTCCTGTTATTTGCTTAATGGTTTCCCAATTCTCAATACGGTTTTTGTTTGTTAAAAATTTTGGGTGTGTACATATATTTATAGAGAGTGATTCTTAACCTATACGCATAAACTTGGTAAATTATAGCTGAGGACAAATAATGACTAATAATGAAAAAAAATATAGTAAAACATTTTTCGTTTCGGAAATAGCAATTTACTTCAAATAAAAGTAAAAGAACATGAATTTCATAAAATCCCCAGTATGCCACTATCATATTCATAAGTTCTTCGTAGAAATTATGCGCCATACTTTTATTCTAATCGCGTGAAAATAAACTCGAATACGACCACAGCTGATAACAAAGTACTGTTAGAAACACCAAACATATTGTCCCGATTTGTTTACTTCTCAGTTTTTATAAACAAAGAATTTCACGTGATAAATTATTGTAAACATTTCTTCCAAATTATTTCCGAAACTAAAAATGTTTTACTACATTTAAGAAAAAATTATAATTGCATTGTGCAAACAAAGTCATTTTCTAGAAAAACCAAAATGCGCTTCTGTGATCATGACATACTCTGTTCGCGTAAATTAAGCAGATAGGCAGATGACAAATCACGTCCGATGATATCTTTTGGGTGTTATTTTTCATGAACTGCAAACTCCTCATGTTAAAAATGAGATTTTTTGAAAATGCGATGAGTTTGTTAACTGATAAAGAGTTTAAGAACACGTTGTAGGTAATGTAACTAGTATTTTTAGTGATAACCCTAAAAAACAAAGTCTTTATATCTGCGGGTATATAGCGTTCCATTTCTTATTGTAATCACCAACCTTTTGGTCACACGACATTGACTATGTGAAAATGTTATCAATTTTGACTAGCATGTAAAGTAGCGTGCACTAAAGTGAGATAAAGCAAACCTACAACCATTGGCGCATCCGTCATTTTGGAGATTTATCCAAGTATCAATTTATAGCCACATTTTTGCAAACGTTTCCAATAAATTGTGTCTGTTCCCAACTTCAAAAAAGGCGATGTTGGCCACATGTTGTGATACATTGTCGATGCATACATATTTTCTTATGAGAAAATATTATGTTTCCATTGTGCGTTGCTTCCACTACGCGTTGCTTTGATACTTTCCTAAATTAACTGATCAAAATGTATCACGCAACTTCGATTATATTTCGTATTAGTTGCATAATTATTTCCATTGATTATTCTTGATAAATAGACAAAAATGTATAAATAATTAAGTTTCGGAAAAGATCTGTTATTATTTTATATAATTTATAATTACATAATTTCATATATACCAGAATTAGGGGAATAAAATATGAAATTAAAAGGACACCAACGAGGCAGATAAATATAGTGCAGGTATAGTGTAGCTATGTAGGTAAAAAATTTCTAACGGTTTTCATTTTCTCGATTATTTTTTAAAAATAGCTCGATATTTTTATAGCCCCTCGAATACTTGTCACTTTTCAATAAATTTTGTAATAAAATGAATATTTTTATTTCATTAAATTCTTTCTTTCCAGTCTTGCTAATTCGAGACAATATTTGGACACTAATAAACAATAGCTGCCAAATAAGTACTATTTCAGGTAATTTATGTCTATAAGCCACTATAACTAAACAGCGTTTTGTTATAGACCGTAAATGATCGGTACGAAATTCACTTTCATAATGGCTGACATCCAAAAACCACAAACTAAAGTAGCAGGAGGCAGCAGGTACTAAATTAGCAGATTCTTCATTTTATCAGCAGAAACCAGAGAATCAGAAACTGTTATAATTCAAAAAACGAACAAAAGCAATTTAGTAGATGCCAAGTATTTAGTTTCCAATTTCTTCGAGCGAAAGGCCACAGTGAAGATTAAAGACAGGCACGGCAGTTTCCTATTGGTCTGTTTGTTCTTATGATTTCGAATTAACATTTGATATATCTCGTTTAAAATTGTTATTAGGTTTCCATTTATTTTATGATAAATTTAGAAATATTACTCAAACAGTCGTTTCAGGAAATTTCGATATTTATAAGTTTTTGTTTCTATAGATAATTAAAGTACCTAATATTTCCATCTGTTTCGAAAATAATAATTGGATTCACAATTTGCACAAAAAAATGCAAATATGCATAGAAATGGTTTAAACAATTCGTAATCCATATATATTAAAACGCGTCGATTCTGTCTCGCTCTAAATTCTGTCGCCGAATCCATAAAGTTTCAAAGCTATCTCCTCCGAGGGGGGATCGCGGAGCGCGGACGGCGCCCCGGCCTTTCTCCAATGCGTAAGGGTATTTTCGTCCCGTTTCATAGGCGTTTTCCCAATTTAAACGCCTTTTCAAAAAACCTCTGCAAAGTTTTTGTCGATCACCGTTCGGCGAGAGAGATACGGCTAGCAGCGGCGTTTGTCCTCGCGCCTGCCGAAATCCCGACTTTTCGCGGGACTCCCTAGACCCTTTCTCTAATCCTTTGAGATTTTTTTTCGAGACCGTACGTTGAGTCCTTCTACGTCTATTTCGTCTTCGAAAATCTCGAGTCGCGTCCGTCTCAACTTCTTTCTCATTTTATCTGCCGATGTGAGATTGCACTAACGAGACAAGTACCTCCCACGAAAACTGTCAAATTAATTAAACTTCAGATAGGTTATTTTCCTACGAGAAATATTGCTAACGGAATCAATAGTACTTACTGCCAAACACTTCTGATTACCAAAATACTGAAGCGAAATGCTTTTATTTTTTCAGGTTGACATGTACAGTTTACATATTTAAACGTGTCGGGGTAAACTTTTTGACAACAGGCGCGGTAGCACAATGGGAAAGTCGTAGAGTTCAAAACGTGGTAATGCTGATTTAGCGAGTTCGAGTCACGCTGGAAGCACATTTTTTTTTACTTTTTAATTCCAATTATTTATTAGTATTAGTGCTTAGTTATTCTGTTTCATTATCCGTAGCTTTTATTCTCTTTGTTTGGAATTAATTCGTTTATTTTGGCAGTCTGTTAAATTCATCATTTTAGCTTACAAAAGTAAATATCTACAATATTTTTGGTCCCATTGATAAAATTGATAAAAATGTTTACTGAAAAATAAATTCTACTTTCAGCGCTTCAAAAATTAAGATGTTTCACCATCAAGAATAGAGTACCCTTACAATTCATCAAAATATTAAGAAAAATCGTTTAGTATAATTCAATCATCATTCCAGATACAAAATTTCTTTAATATGTATTTTCTTAAAAATAATATTATTCTAGAGCATTTGTCACCCGAAGGGTGACCTCAGGCCGCAGGCCTGAACCCCCGGTAAGGGTAGAAATGGGTGACACATTTCTAGTGACATTATTAAACTACACGGTATAAAGAAAACAAATTTATTGTTTCAAAAAGCATTTGAAAGTGTATGAAAATATTAATTGCAGACAAAAAACTGAACTTGTTTCGAAATTGTCCTCTACTGCTGACATTGGCAAATTGCAGTGGCGGCCTTTCTTGACATTGAGGGAGCGTTTAACAATGCACTGCCTGACTCCCTATATACAGCTGTCACTGCTAGGGGAGTCGACCCAACCATAAGTGGCTGGATTCGGGCTATGTTAGAAAATAGAACTATAACGACGTCCCTTCAGGAAGAAACGGTCAGATTTAGGGCCGCAAGAGGGTGTCCACAAGGGGGGGTTCTTTCCCCCCTACTTTGGTCACTGCTTGTCGATGACCTGCTGGCCATACTTTCTGTGTGGGAGGTTGAGGTTCAAGCATATGCGGACGATCTAGTCATTTTAATCAGAGGAAACTCTGAAGAGGAAATTTGCCTCACCCTCCAAGAGGTACTAGAGACAGTACTGAGTTGGTGTAAGAGGGAGCAGATGTCTGTAAACCCTCACAAAACGGTAATTGTACCGTTTACCAAGAAAAGAAAGCTGGACAACTTGAGACCTCCCTCCTTACTTGGTGAAATAATTCCACTTGCGGAGGAAGCAAAGTATCTGGGTGTAGTACTGGATAAGTCGCTTAATTGGAACTCCCATCTGGAAAAAATGATCCACAAGGCACGACTGTCCTTATGGACTTGTCGAAGAATTTGTGGAAAATCTTGGGGCACTGGACCCAAACAAATATATTGGCTGTATGTGACGGTCATACGACCCATGATTGCATACGGCTCCATAGTTTGGTGGTCCAAAGGACTACAACAAAGGACCAAAATCAAACTCTCTGGTTTACAGAGACAAGCCTGCCTGGCCATAACTGGAGAAATTAGCTCCACACCGTCAGCAGCTCTGGAAATCCTACTGGACCTACCTCCTCTTCATATATATTTGGAGAGAGAGGCTAGATGGGCAACATACAGACTAAAGCAGGCAGCTTTTAACATGCCGCAGTCTGACACCATGGAGCGCAATAGGCTGCTGGATGACATGGAAAGTCACAGTATCCTGGAGATGATTTCAGATGTCATGCCTGCAAAGACCAACCTTGAACTGCCCTTTCATATTCTCTTCCCAGGAAGAGATGAATGGGATCGGAATAAGGCTGACCTATTAAGGGCAGATAGTTGTTGGTTTACAGACGGATCCAAAACACCCATGGGAGTTGGAGCCGGAGTATATAGTTGCAACCCAACGGTGAAAATATCCTCATCCCTTGGCAGTTATGCAACTATATTTCAGGCAGAAATTTATGCCATCGAATTGTGTGTACAGAGGCTGGAACAAAGGCAATTTACACGCAAATCGATAAAAATCTTCTCAGACAGCCAAGCAGCTCTTAAAGCTCTTGGTTCCTACCGTTGCAACTCAAAAACGGTATGGAGCTGCCAGCAGGCACTTGCTCAATTGAGCAGAAAAAATAGAGTAACTCTGGTCTGGGTCCCAGGCCATTCTGGCCATGAAGGGAATAAGGCAGCCGACTCTCTAGCTAGGGAGGGTGCTGCTTCTGAATTTGTCGGACCAGAACCGGTGCTTGGCATATCTTCGAGTACTGCCAAAGCAACGCTCTTGACCCGGGCTGAGGAGCAAATCCTCCAGTACTGGCAGGAACTACCACGATTAGTTCATTCGAAGGCGTTTATAATAAACCCTTCAAAAACAAGAACTAAAAAACTTCTAGAGTTAAGCAGGTTTCACCTACGAACTCTAATTGGTCTATATACGGGCCACTGCCGTTTAAAATATCATCTGTGCAAATTCGGCCTAGCAGAAGATGCTGAGTGCCGCCTATGCTTAGAAGATGATGAAACGGCAGAACACATATTGTGCACCTTGCCCCGCTGGGGAAAGGATCAGATACTCATTATTTGGCAAAGGACAACTTCTGCCAGAGGATCTGAACAAATTCTCACCCAATAAGGTGATCAGCTACATTAAGAAGCTGGACCTGTTGGGTGAAATATAAGTAGGTGTGAGCCACAATAGACCACATGGTCGCGGTGGAGGGTCTGGTTTTCGGCCCACTCACTTTTGAACCTAACCTAACCTAACCTACCGCTGACATTTGTTTTGAAATTGTGTCTGACAATGCTACTTGGGTACTTGGTACTTGGGTAACAATCGAATTTAGAGTTTATTGTTACCTACTTGTCTAATTATAAGTGAGTTTTTCGTTTGAATTTCACTACACAACAATATTTCTAACTTAATGTATCAATATTAGTCATCAATATATAGAGCGATACTTTTCGATACAAAATGGAACACATGCATTCGAGGGAACACTCGCAACTCGAGGGAACACGTGCATAATGGATACAAAAATAATCTTGATGCTTACAATAATATAGATGTCAGTAAAATTTTAAAAATATTTAGTTTCACAGTTTGTTTTTACTTTGTAATGTGTGTATATAGGATCATTAGCTTTTAGGTTAGTTTTTCATCTTGTAATCTGTGTATAAATTTTTTATTCTTTTTTTTATTATTATTTTTTTTCTCTTTAGCTCTGCACTGGACTTGTTTACCTTTTAATTTTATTTTTGTGTACTATCACTATTAATAATGTCATATATCGTATATATGACATCCTCAATAGGATTCTACCCTCAGCTCTTATCGATTGTTAATACTAATACTAATTATTTAATAACCGTGGGCAAAGATATATTTATGTAATTTTATATTGATTATAATACATAGCTACTACATTTTTTAATATCATATACAGGGTGTCCACCTAGTGCGCGTAAGTCCAATATCTGGGTTAATAAAAGAGATAACTTAATTTTTTTTTCAACAGGGTTGTCTAATATCTCGAGCTGCACAAAATGAAAATATATTTACATATTCAGGGTGTTCAGTTTTTGCTGGACAGGTACCAACTTCATTTTTTTAAATGGAAACCTATATTTTTTATGGCATTATCGAATTCTACGTAAAAAATTAGTGGGACTTTGTGCATAACACTGCTATTGAAATATTGATAGTTTTCGAGATATTTGACTTTTAATTTTTTTTTCTTATATTTCGTCACTTCTAATAGTTGACATAATTATGGTTGTATGACAGCTAGAAATTATTTTTTTTCAGAAACTGTAGAGTGAAGATGGCTCTTTCGAAAAACGTATCAAAAGTTGACCTGCGATATACAGGGGGCAACAGAAATCGTGCCAAACCTGATGGTTTAAAATTTAAAAAATCTCGACTTTTTCAAATGGGTTCCCTGTGTTTTATGATTTCATTAGATGCCTTTCTGTAGACTCTACAATTTTATAATAGCTTTCCCTATACCTAAGTTGCGTAGTTTTTGCAAAAAACCCACTTTTATGAAAAATACCCGATTTGCGCACTCCTTTGACGGAAAAAATATTGTAAGGCTATTTATTTTTATAAAATGTATTAGTTTACACTTCTTAAAATAAAAATAACTGAAAAATTTAGATAATTTCAGTTTAATAAACAAGTCTTTATGGAAAGTTACCATTTATTTGTAAATAAAAGTAAAAAATCATAAAAGCTCTACATGTAATTAAGAATTAGCAAAACTGGCGTATGCTTTAGAAGAAGTTCATGGGAATTATTTGCTAGCAGCACGTATTTATAGAGATTCCCACGTGCTGACTGTTTTGAAAATGTGAAAGAAAGATTTGAAAGAACAGCAAATGGGAATTATGAGAAAACTACCAGGAGACATGGGAGTAACAACGATAATATTTAGTTTAATGTTGTGGTTTCTGCTGTTGAAAATCCAAAAATATTAGTATCAGAAAATCAGTAGAAATCTTGGAGTTTTCAAAAGCTCGACAAATAAGATATTGAAGAAGAAGTTTCATACGTATCATATTGAAAACCAAACGGTGTTACCGTAATTAGAAAAATTATTAGTGAAATGGATGAATATACATAGAGTATTGAAAAAAGAATACGCAATACTCATACAAGCAAGCTAACCTAAAGTAAATGCTCAAAATGTCCACCGTTGTTTTCAACACAAAGCATTAATCTACGACGAAAATGAATGTGAACATTTCTTAACATTTCGGGCGTTATGGTTAGAAACTCATTTTGGATCTTTTCTTTCAAGTCTTGCATATCCGTTGGTGGTACTTCGTATACTCGCTCCTTGATATAACCCCACAAGAAAACGTCCAGAATATTTAAATCAGGTGAACGTGCAGGCCAAGGAACTGGACCACCACGACCTAACCACTTATTTGGATATACGTGGTTTAGGTGTTCTCTAATCTGAAATATGAATAGATAATAGGAAAAGTACTACAACAATAAAATAATCACAGTACCGCCAAAGTGGAATGTGGAGGAGCACCATCATGCTGAAACCATTGTTGAACCAAATAATCAGCGGGCATATTCTGTAGCTGTAGAAGGGGAAGTTCATTTTGCAAAAAATGCAAATACACATTGGCATTTAAATTGCCTTCAAAAAAGTACGGTCCAACAATATGTTCTCCACAAATTCCAGCCCACACGTTCACTTTGAAACGATGCTGATTATCTAGTACCCTCAATAATCTTGGATTATTGTCAGCGTAGTGATGAAAGTTGCGACGATTGGGTAAGCATGTGTTTGAAAATGTTGATTCGTCAGTAAACAAGACATTCATAAAAAAGTTTGGACTTTCCTGAATTTTATCCAATGCCCAGTGGCAAAATTGCAGGCGGTTCAGGTGATCTTGAGGTAACAGTGCTTGATGGTTTTTAATATGATACGGATGAAAATTATTCTTCTTCAGTATCTTGTTTGTCAAGCTTTTGGAAACTCCAAGATTATTACTGATTTTCCTGACACTAATATTTGGATTTTCAACAGCAGACGCCACAACATTAAACTAAATATCGTCATTGTTACCGTCATGTCTCCTGGTAGTTTTCTCATAATTCGCATTTGCTGTTCTTTCAAATCTTTCTTTCACATTTTCAAAACAGTCAGCACGTGGAAATCTCTGTAAATCTGGATTATTTGTTTTGTAAATACGTGCTGCTAGCAAACAATTTCCATGAGCTTCTCCTAAGGCATAAACCATTTTCACTAATTCTTCTTTTGAATAGTTCATTGTATGCACGCTTAGTACTTACTCTAAACTCGTACGTGAATATTCAGTAAAAGAAGAAATGACATGTAAACTGATTGTCACAAATTTTATTGCGTGACAGACGCTCACTGCGTTTTTCCCGAGAAAGGAACGTGCGCAAATTGGGTATTTTTCGTAAAAGTGGGTTTTTTGCAAAAACTACGCAACTTAGGTATAGGGAAAGCTATTATAAAATTGTAGAGTCTACAGAAAGGCATCTAATGAAATCATGAAAAAGTCGAGATTTTTTAAATTTTAAACCATCAGGTTTGGCACGATTTCTGTTGCCCCCTGTATATCGCAGGTCAACTTTTGATACGTTTTTCGAAAGAGCCATCTTCACTCTACAGTTTCTGAAAAAAAAAATAATTTCTAGCTGTCATACAACCATAATTATGTCAACTATTAGAAGTGACGAAACATAAGAAAAAAAAATTAAAAGTCAAATATCTCGAAAACTATCAATATTTCAATAGCAGTGTTATGCACAAAGACCCACTAATTTTTTACGTAGAATTCGATAATGCCATAAAAAATATAGGTTTCCATTTCAAAAATGAAGTTGGTACCTGTCCAGGAAAAACTGAACACCCTGAATATGTAAATATATTTTCATTTTGTGCAGCTCGGGATATTAGACAACCCTGTAGAAAAAAAAATGAAGTTATCTCTTTTATTAACCCAGATATTGGACTTACGCGCACTAGGTGGACACCCTGTATACAGTACAGAATACGTATCACGTATATTAGAATTCCATAGATACAATTATTAATATAATAGTGAATGACATATTGACGAACCAAGCTCGAGCCAAACACAAGCCTTGACTCGCCACGATTATTTTGTAAGGAGCGAACCACCTACAAATATATAAATGCAAACACGCAACATGCGCGAGCAATCCATGGGGCAAGTGAGCGTGTCACGTGTTTTATAATAAGGAGGACAAATAAATTTAATGCATCGTTATCAGTGCAGGACTGCATGCTTTCGACTCAATGTATAAATTAAACGACGCTGCCAATTTGAATGCATCTTTATCAGCCCAAACCTCCGTGCTTGCAAGCCAATTATAAATTCAACGATCCCGCTAAAGTCAAGTCCCAACTCGACCCTCTTTGCGCTCATTGAAAAAACCGACAGAAAATGGATCGCGATGATCCTAGAACGAGTGACTGAAATTTGCACGGCTTCTATGAGTAGCTGTCACTCATAGAAGTGGCACAAATTTACGAATTGAATTCGTAGCAGCCTCCGCTTGTAATCGGCTCGTGCTTTGCTCGTCAGATGAATACACACCTTAACAGTATTACATCGCTCTTAGTCTGACCTAAATAATAAGTACTTAATTCAGTGTGGTAGGAAAAGATTGAATTTTCATCAAAATATGTTATCAATAAACCTCAACGAATTAATAGACTAATGTCTATTAACATACATTTTTTATGCCATTGGGTGAGTTGTCCAATTCACTTTTCTGATACTTTTGATTAATTTAACACTGATGGTTCATAAACTAAATTATTACTGCACTATAAAGAAAAACTAGAAATGGGAGAAAATCGCTATCGCGATTTTCGTTCCCATTTCTAGCCCTGCCGGGGGCACAGGCCTACGGCCTGGGGTCACCCTTCGGGTGACAAAGGCATCTAGAATAATATTATTTTTAAGAAAACACATATTAAAGAAATTTATATGTGTATATGTATTAAAGAATTTATATTAAATATATTTTTCTTAATATTTTGATGAATTGTAAGGGTACTCTATTGATGGTAAAACATCTTAATTTTTTAAGTGCTGAAAGTAGAATTTATTTTTCAGTAAACATTTTTATCAATTTTATCAATGGGAGCAAAAATATTATACATATTTACTTTTGTAAGCTAAACTGATGAATTTAACAGACTGCCAAAATGAACGAATTAATTCCAAACTATACGTGCAGAAATAATAAAAGCTACGGATAATGAAACAGAATAACTAAACACTAATACCAAAGTCTACATATTATAATATATGTAGACTTTGCTAATACTAAATAATAACTACTAATAAATAACTGGAATTAAAAAGTAAAAAAAAAAAAATGTGCCTCCAGCGTGACTCGAACTCGCGAAATCAGCATTATCACGTTTTGAATCGTACGATCCCATTGCGCTACAGCAACAGTTATCAAAAAGTTTACCCTGACACGTTTAAGTATGTAAACTTTACGTGTCAACCTGAAAAAATAATGTTTACCGATTTTCTAATTGGAAAAGCATTTCGCTTCAATATTTTGGTAATCAGAAGTGTTTGGCAGTCGGTACTATCGATTCCGTTAGCAATATTTCTCGTAGGAAAATAACCTATCTGAAGTTTAATTAATTTGACAATTTTCGTGGGAGGTGCTTGTTGCGTTAGTACAATCTCACATCGGCATATAAAATAAGAAAGAAGTTGAGTTGAGACGGATGCGACTCGACATTTTCGAAGACGAAATAGACGTAGATGGAGTCGACGTACGGTCTCGAAAAAAAAAATCTCAAAGGATTATAGAAAGGACTGAACTTTCACGTGAAGCCCTTCTCGAAGCCGTAAATATTAGAGGAGAGGCGAGGGGGTCCCGCGAAAAGTCGGGAATTCGGCGGGTGTGACGGGACCATTAGGCGCGAGGACCAACGCCGGTGCTAGCCGCATCTCTCTCGCCGAACGGCGTTCGACGAAAATTTTGCAGAGGTTTTTTGAAAAGGCGTTTAAATTGGGAAAACGTGTAGGAAACGGGATGAAAATACCCTACGCATTGGAGAAAGGCCGGGGGCGACCTTTGGTCGCCCGCTGGGATCGCTCCGCGATCCCCGCTCGGAGGAGATAGCTTTGAAACTGTGGATTCGGCGACGGAATTTAGAGCGAGACAGAATCGACGCGTTTTAATATTTACGGATGAAAGAACAGGGTTCGATTCCCGACGGAGACAGTTGGCACTTGACGTAGGGAGTGATTGATTGCGTGTCTTATGTTTTGTTCACTTCCTCTAGCACTATCAGTTATTAGAGGGCGTTTATCTATTTCCGTGCCGTAATTTTGACTTCACTCAAATTGCACATCATACAAAAAATTCGAGTTTTCATTACGTAATTGAGATTTTACTCAAAAATATACTTGCTTTGGTTTTATACAACCTTAAGTGAAATTACTAAATACTTATTTTATAGTATTGCTTTCTAATGAGTGATTTTTATGTGCGAAATTATTCATATCATACAGGGTGGTTGAGTGAAACCGTCCATTAGAAGTATTAGGAGCACCACTCATTATTTTTTCTGAAAATGTACATACGAACATAGTCGGCTATGCTTTATTCAATGAAAATATTTTCAAAATGGTTGCAGTTCCGGAAGTGGCTGTCAACTGCTTTAATTTAAATGGAATGGTATATTTTTTATTGCAGATTATACGAGGTATTTTAGGGGGAGTTTTATCAAATTTCCCTATACTTAAATTAAGCAGTTTTAAGAGATACTTATTTTTTTTTTTTGAAAATTTCGAGTTTTGCACGAATACGCGTTTAATTATCTCCTGCAGTTCTTTTTAAATTCAAGAAAATGATATTAAACAGTTCAACTAAAGAAAGCTTTAGGCTTCACGTTGATGCTGACGATAGGGTGTTCAGAATTCGACTTCCTTTTAGCACAAATTCGAACTATCAAAACTTCATTATTTTAAATACAATGCGCTGACTTTTCCCATATTCTGATGCATAATTAAATTCTGCATCGATCTGTATTAGCATTGCCTATACATATCTTTAACAGTTTTGCTATTATAAAAGGATTTTGTTGAATTTGTGGAAAATTAATTTTACTATTATTATCATTAGTGTTTAGCTATGCAAATGACAATTAACTTCATAACTACGTGTATTTGCTATTATTGTTGTATCAATTGTGATTGTTAATCAAATTGTGTCATCAAAAAAGTGGAAAAACTGAATTATTGAAACATGGATATTTTGAACTTATTTTATATTCATGGAGAAAATTACAATATTATTTCAAGAACTTATCGCGTATTCAACGAGAGGTATCCACATCTCCTATCAATAAATAAAATAAAATTTTATTCAGTTTGGAAAGGCTACCACCACGATATTCTAGACCACGGCCGAAAACTGTTACGGGTGAATACGAAAATGAAATTAATAATGTTGATGTTTTGGGGTATTTTAATGTTAATCCTCATGGCTCAATAAGGTCCACTGCAAATGATTTTGGCCTGTCTTATTACGGCGTAATATTTTAGACAATTTTAGAAGAATTTTAAAACAACATAAAATGCATGATTTCTCATTGATACGAATTCAAGATCTTCATCCTGGTGACAATGTTAAACGTGTTGAATTTTCTGAAAGACTCTTTAATTCAAATGCAAGAGGATCCCCAGTTTTTAAGAAAAATAATATGGACAGATTAATCCAAATTTATCAGAGAATGAATAATAGAAGAAATTGGCACTATTGGGCATCTGAAAATCCTAAATTTGTTCGAAGTAGGTACTCATTTTCAGAAAACATTTAGTTTTAATGTATTTTGTTTAATCATGAACCACCGCGTCTGTTTTCAAATTTATGACCACAAATTAACTAGTGATGCCTATTTACAAATTTTAAGAGGTACTGTAAGGGTGTGTTTCTAAATGCTCACCGATGAGCATCGGTGGCATCAAACTGTTTTTTAATGAATCCCGATGCTTCCGATGTGTGTCAACAAACTGTTTCTCAACTCATCGATGGTTCATCGGTAGCTCACCGGTCTCACTGACAATTTTTGCTGGTGAAAACGGTGGAAGTTTGATGAGTTGATGTTTCCTTCCTTCTCTAGGGTTTTTTGTTAGTAATCTGTGGTTGCAGATGTTTTGACTTTAAAGTTGTAGTTGTTTTTGTTTGTGAAGAATGGAGTTTAATAAGAAAATGCTAATTTTAGCATCTATAGACCATACACGAATATACCTAACCAACCTAACATCGCTAATCCCTTGTCTATGCCATACACCATAAACCCATATGAGTAACTAGTTAGTCATATGCATAAACCCATTGCATAGGCCAGTGAAATGAATACTACGTGACGTCAACCTTTTAACAAGTTGTTTCTAAAGTGGTAGCACCTGATTGCCACCGGTAATAAAAACTACGGTGACATCGGTGCATCGGTGAAACATTTAGAAACACACCCTAACTTATTTTTTAGAAAATATACCTCTTAACGGTTTACAAAATTGTTGGTATCAAATGGACGGAGCTCCCGCTCACTCTACTCCCGATGTTGACCGTGAGTTAACTACTATGTTCAGGGATCGCTGGATAGGGCGTAACGGGCCATGGAAGTGGCCTGCCAGAGCTCTTGATTTAACTTCACTAGATTTTTTCTGTGGGGTGACATAAAAAATCAGGTGCATGCAACTCCAGTCTACACGAGAGAAGACCTGGAAGAAAGAGTAAGAAGGGCATTCCGCAGCTTGAATGGTTAACACATTTAAAAGCCATGCACAGAAGAAGTCCACAAAAGAATACTAAAATGCTTGCACTAAAACGGGGGACACAATGAACATTTACGTGCCTACAAATTTTATTAAAAATTATTATACTTAATCTTTATTAATTTGTTAATTTTAGGCAACATTCTTAAATTTCTGCTTATTCATTGGTGGGAGATGTGGATACCTCGGATTGTAATTTTCTTCATGAATATAAAATAAGTTTAAAATATCCGTGTTTGAATAATTCAGGTTTTCCATTTTTTTGATGACACAATTCGATTAACAATCACAATTGACACAACAATAATAGCAAATATACGTAATTATGAATTATGTATTTTTCAAAATACTGTTAATATATTCAGATATTTTCAAAAGTGCAGCCCTTTCGAAAATAGTTTCACTGAATAGTGGCATAGCCGACTATGTTCCTTTGTAAATTTTCAGAAAAAAATAATGAGTGGTTCTCCTAATACTTCTAATGGACAGCTTCAATCAATCATCTTGTATAACATATAAAGCGTTATTAAATTTATTATTTTTTTTGCTGTAATTTAAATAACAAAAATTGGATAAATATATATTCTTCATACATGAGTATTTTTTTTAAATACTAATAATATGTATCATCAAACAATTAATTGGAGACAGTTAATTGTTAAATTGTAAAAAAATTGGAGATTGTTAAAATTATTTGGACGCGCCTGATGACAGTGAAGGCGTGCCAATATATATATATATATATATATATATATATATATATATATATATATCTATCTATAATCGTTAGGTCATAGCCGTATTTCTCATTGCATAACATAAATGCAAATTCTCTTTGCTTCTATATCAAACCCTATATATTCCTAAAAAAACAGGTGCCATCGGGAGGAAACTAACGTAGGGTAGTACTACTGATATTTCCACTAGATTCTATTCTCATCCTCGCAGAGATATGCGTGAGGATATCCTTCGCTATATAGAAGTTCCTTGATTGAGAAACATTTGAAAGAAATAAGAATGGCTTTTCATTTCTTCTAATAAACATGGACATAAATCGACCTAAAAAAAGTTCCAAGAAAACTTTTTTATGGAAGGAGTTAGTAGGCAGTTTATATATTTCGTTTATAGTCTAGTTTGGCGCCCATATTCTTGGAATGAAATAAAAATGGTTTTATTTCTGCAAAAAAGCTCTTTTATACGACTTAATAGTATAAGAAATATTACATTTGAGGAAAACCATTAAATATTTTGGTAATTTTTTTTTTAAATAAAATAATGCATGCATGTACCGATAGAAAACTACACTTAAATTAATTAAATAGTTTTCCAGGTTTGTAACTCTACCCTACTATTTAGCTACCGAGCCTTAATTAATTATGATAATTACGTACACGGTATTTTTTTGCCGCAAATACAGTTGTAGTACAAATTATGTTATTCATTTATTTATGTGAATTATTTTATAAATGGATATAAATATCATTAAGGAAATTACAATTTAGGTATTTTGTAAGAATTGAAGAAGTGCAAAGCTAGAATAATGCTTTTTATTATTTTATATGTTCATTATATAGAAGAAAAGTCATATTACCTTCCTTATTTCACATGAAACGTGCTGTAAATTTGCAAGTTTTTTTGAAATTAACTTTCTTTCGTTTGATATTATATAATTCTTGAATAAATATTTATTAAGGTATATAATCTCTATTGATATTCTATCTATATTTATTTAGTACCTATGTAGTAATTAAAAGAAATTACTTTACACTCGCTTGTAGTTTTGAACTGGTCTACATTGATGATAGTTTCATTCCTAACACACAAAAGTACGATTGAGTTCAAAGTGGAGAAAGATTAATTGTGGCATGATTTATCAGTACGTATAGAAATTAAGTTAATTACGTTTTTGGTTTTCAAAAGAGTCAAATATTGAATTATCGATTTTCCTGTATATACTAATAATAAATTATTTACAAAACTTCTTTTTGAAGTGTTAATTTGAAGCATAGTATATATTTATAGTATGTACCTAGTAAAATTACCATGCCTACTTCACAAATGTGAATAATATAACAACAAATTCATTAATTTTTTATGATAGTCGTTGTCTAAAAGAGGAATGCGGGTTCGCTATGAAACAATCAATACAAATGATGACAATGTATTGCTCGAGGTACGTTCAAAATATTCTAAAAATATTTTATACAGAAGTAAGTATAGTAACTAGTTTTCTTTATTATATTTTTATCAAGGGGAAACTACATTGCGTGCTAGGGTTAAAACCCAAACATTTTTAAGTCATGATAAATGTTTCTGTCTGTTATATTTATATACCTACCATTAAAACATTCGTTTAGTTTACCCAAAATAAATATTTGATGTATACAGGAGTAGAATGCTAACAGAGGGACTACCGGGATATTGTATTATATTAGAAATAAAAGGTAACTCAAATTACGGTAAGTCAAAAAGTTGTGTAGTGTATTATTATAGTGAGAGTGAGAAAGTATTGTGTGTATATACAAAAGATATAAATAGCGAAAGAGTGTCAAACGATATTCATATTAATCTGTTTTCTATATTACAAAAGAGTTTTAAATGATTTTTTACTTTTTTTGGTGTGTATTTTAATAAAATATCGGTACTAAAAAATCGCCCTTACAATAATTTTAAATACCTATCTTAAATTTGATCGACACAATATTATTGTATTTGTTATTGTTTGTTATATGTTTATCCATTTTTTGTTATTTAAATTAAAGCAAAAATAATAAAATTTGATAATGCTTTATATGTTATATTATATGAATAATTTCGCACATACAAAACCCTCAAATGAAAGCAATACATAAAATCAGTACTTATTTAGTAATTACCCTTAAAGTTGTATAAAATCAGAGCAAGTATATTTTTGAGTAAAATTTTAGTTAGGTAATAAAAATTCTTCGAATTTTTTGTATGATGTATGTAGTGCAATTTGAGTGAAGTTAAAATTATGTCACGGAAATAGATAATCTCCCTCTAATAATCGATAGTGGTAGAGAGAGGTTATATTTGTGAACAAAACGTAAGACACGCAATCACTCCTCGCGACAGGTGACAACTGTCTCCGTCGGGAATCGAACCCAGTTTTCTCATTTTTCTTTACAGTGCAATAATTATTTAGTTTATGAACCACCAGTGTTAAATTAATCAAAAATAGTAGGTATATTTTTGCTAACGATTAATAGAGAATTCTCAATAGCTACTCAACTCTCCCAATGACATAAAATAGTTTTTGTACGTATTAATGTGTAATGTCTATACACATTAGTCTATTAATTCGTTGTGGTTTATTGATAACATATAATGATGAAAATTTCAATCTTTCCCGACCACACTGAATTAAGTAGTTATTTAGGTCAAACTAAGGGCGATGTAATACTGTTAAGGTGCGTATACATCCGACGAGCGAAGCACGAGCCGATTACAAGTGGAGACTGCTACGAATTCAATTCGTAAATTTGTACGACTTCTATGAGTGACAGCTACTCATAGAAGCCATCCAAATGTCAGTCACTCGTTCTAGGATCATTGCGATCCATTTTCAGTCGGTTTTTCAATGAGCGCAAAGAGATTCGAGTTGGGATTTGACTTTAGCAGGATCGTTGAATTTATAATTGGCTTGCAAGCATGGAGTTTTGGACTGATAAAGATGCATTCAAATTGTCAGCATCGTTTAATTTATACATTGGCTCGCAAGCATGAAGTCCTGCACTGATGACGATGCATTAAATTTATTTGTCCCCATTATTATAACGCATGTGACACGCTCGCTTGGATTGCTCGCGCATATTGCGTGTTTGCATTTATATATTCGTAGGTGGCTCGCTCCTTACAAAATAATCGTGGTGAGTCAAAGCTTGTGTTTGGCTCGTCAATATGTCATTCACTGTTATATTAATAATTGCATCTATGTAATTCTTAATACACGCGATACGTATGTTGTACTGTATAATATGATTTTAAACAATATAGTAGGTATATATTATAATCAATATAAAAATTATATAAATATATCTTTGTCCACGGGTATTAAACAATGTATCTATCTGGTGTGTTTTCGTCCCATAATTTTATTATTTTTGTCAAATCATTTATACTGAGAAATACTGAACTGCATTATTGTTTAGTTGGATCTTTCTGTAGTCATCTCTTACATCACGCGCATTTTTAAATATGACATTCGTAAACGGATCAAACACTATTTTTAAGTCACTCAAATATTTTTCCTGAAGTAACTTGTAATATTCCAAATAGTTTTAACAGGTGCTTCTTTATATTCATTTCCGTCTCCTTTTCTCATATTTAATGCTTAATCTGTTAGTATAGCAGCCAGCTCATCCAAGCTCCGTTCCTCATTTAGTTCATATTTTCTGGCTAAACAAAAATCTAGAAATATTTTCTATACGTATTTCTTACTTTCAATAGCGTTTTTAGGTGTATTTTCTAATATAATATTATTAATTGAATCACTGGACAAATTACCAAATCTATTTTTTTATGCATTTAAAACCTCAATTTCACTAAAACTATCTGATGTCTTAAATAATTTACCCGATTGATTTACCCGAGTTATTTAAATTAAAATTAGATGTTGATTATTAAGAACTAGTCAAGAAATCAGCAAATATGTGGAGTGGTTAGCTCTATATCGTTATAGAATTCATCGTATTTAAAATATTTAAAGTTGTGACAGTAGGATTTGAACATCTGACACTGCAGTTGCAACAATATGTTACCTAAATGGAACATTTGTTTTCTAATTTTTTTAGATTCAGTCAGACTGTTGGCACAGCTTTGATTTGCTGTTAAGAAGATTAATAATTTCTAATTTCTCAGGGAATTTCTTTTTGGTATCAGGACTAGGTATTTACGAACACACTGATCAAATACATTTTTCAATATGTTTTCCATAAAAAATACTGCAAGCTTCTTCTACGCGTACAGATCAATCAATATTAGTAATCACATTGTATAGCGCTGTAAAATTTCCCTTTTTAAAGTATAAGTATCACACTCGAAAGTGTAAACTGTATTTAATGCACAAACGTATATAATTTCGATAAAAGTGTTTCTTAATTCGATGCAAGAATTTATAAAATCAGCGAACACATTTATTACCTCAATGTAAATAAACTTATAAATTCAATGAAGTTATTTATTAGTTTAATATACATAGTTTATAAATTCAGTATATTATCCTAAGGTACAATAGTTCATTGATTTAATGAATGTATGAAATGTTTATTGCTATAATTAATATATAGAGGGTGATTGATTGAAACCGATCTTTAGAAGTATTAGGTGTTCCGTTCATAATTTTTTTCTAAAAACTTCGGAATTAACACAGTGGGACGTGCCCCATTTAATGAAAATATTTTTAAAAATGGCTACACGTGATTCTGGCATTAACTGCCATGTCCATTGCTGACTATAGAGAAATTATGTCGATTTATAATTAATTTCAAGTATCTAACTAAGTGTATCCTTTAAGGTTTTCTTATTCGTACTGTCAATATCAGTTTTTCGATTTGCTTAATAACCACAGCAGGATTCAAAATTTTCAGTGTAAAATGAAAAATTTATAAAAAAAATTGATTTATCCCAGAAATAGTTGAATTTCAGTGTTGGGATCCATCGATGATTAGAAGTCCACCTAAAATTATTGTTAGAATCCAAATATGCAAGAAAGAGTACATTATTTCATTTAAAATAACCAAGTTAGTATCGATTTATGACATAATCGGAAGTGTAGCCATTTTAAAGATATTTTCATTAAATTTGGCGTGACTAACTGTGCTTATTTAAAAAAAATATGAATGGAACTCCCAATACTTCAAATGACCGGTTTTAATCAATCAGCGTATTATTTTTTAAGTTAACAATCGATCGATCAGGTTTTTGTGTTAGTAACAAAATCTTCTACCTATCTTCTATTTATTATCGAATTTTTCGTTTTGTTGGTGCAATACAAATGTTTTGAATTGTGATTGTTCAGAGTTTAGTCACTTAGATACATCTACTTTTATAATTAATGTAAGCAGAAATATCATGTCTTATTTCTAGTTTCTAAGAAACAGTTCATGGATATCGAAAATTTTGTATCGCTGTCGTTTTATATCTATATTTTTTTAATCAAAAACGATAATGTATTTTTGTTCATCACAGTACTCCCAATCCATGTAATAATTGATTATATGTTATGTACCATTTATATCACTGCTTAGTGAAGTGGGTAATTCACTCTCTATAGAAAGAAAGTGTGTTAAAGAATAAAGCAACATTTTTATTTTGAAGAGAATCATGGATGTTGTTGATGAAATGTACATACATATTTTTACCTTCCAAAAATAAGCATTTTATATTATACTAACTATTTTATATTATATTGGCGACATCAATTATTATTGTTCTTGGTATAAAATGTCTGCGGATCGCTTTTTCCCTTGACATTGACTGAGCTATCAATGCGGTAAATCACTTAACATTGTCCTGGTTTTATAAATTGATGATGTAAAACAATTTGTGAAAGTAGGTACTTATGGTATAAAACAAATATCACTTCCAGTTTCTATAGGGTTTATACAGATATGCCCATTATAAACTTGTGGAATATGTGGATAAAGATCCAAATATTATGTTTCTTTCAAAACAAAGCATTAAGTTTTCAAAATTAAATTGAATGATTTTTTCAAATGGTCTCTTTATTTGGTAAAATAATACATTTCTATTTTAAAATATAAAAAAGCACTAACCTTGAAAAATTTAGTGCGGGGTATAAAAATAAATAAATTAATTAAAATACAAAAGAAATAACAATTTTAACCTTAATAATATACCCAGTAAATATTTATTTGAAAGATATGCCGAAAATAGGTACTCCATGGGTTATGTGCCCCGACTGGCATTGTATTATTCCGATATTTCCATGGAAGTCGGCACATACTTCATCGACACTAACCACCAGACACTGACCGGTTTCACACTTATTCTGAGCTCATCAGAGTGCATAACACTCCAACTACCATCGTTCATGAAGTGGACTCGATGAACGATGCTGTGACATTTGCCTAAAGGGCACCTGTTATGTTAGTGGTGAGAAACACACAGTATTACCCTCTTTTATTAAAAATATTAAACAATATTTTTATAAGGGCTAAATTAATAGAAAACGACATTAATATAATTCATTTTTTGATTTATTCCAACTATATACTTAAGGCACTGAAAAGAAATATACCGAAGAAAAAACATCTAGTAGAAAAATTTTGACATTTATTAAAATAGATTGCAAACTGTAAACTAACATCTAAATTGTGTATCTTTGAAAGTAAACGGCTCGAAACGTTCTTAATTGTGGTTTTACGATATTGTCATGTAATGTGGTCGATTAGGTAATTGTCCACTATTATGAACCATTAAGGAACGTAGGATCCAAAATGTCCAGCTATATAAGGTTTTTTTAGCTAAGAATACCTATTTAAGTTCACCAAGAGTGTCTACAATATGTCTAAATTTTAGAACAATAATGATGATTTGGATATAATTATATTTACAAAGTACCGAAAGTACTAATGTACTGAGAAAGTATTTACTAACTAAAAAAGGTATATATTTGAAAATCTGGGCAATCAGCTAACATGAAATACTGCGCTTTTCGTATTCCATTCAAAATGAAGCTTAAACGAATGAAATCAATAATTATTAATGCGTGATATAGTTTTATGATGGTTTACCTTCACATCATATAAATCATTTGAAGAGATATTATACTTATTTTTATATTTCAAAGTAGGCTGGTAATGCCCTATATTGTAATTATTGCTCCCCTGTCGCTCCCTCCCTTTTGTCGGGTCAAGGGCATAATATTAGATATAATTACTAATAACATTTTGCCATAATTTTAAAAATCAATCCTCCTACTTTTATGGATTACAGTAAATCCTTTATATAGAAGATAAAAATACCCATTTATCATTTACAACGCTCGTGATATATAAACTTCCGATCGACGGCGAGGTATTGATTCCGAGGCTACCTAAATGTCTAGAAAGTTTATAAAAGCTTTGGTAGTTTTATCAAACTAGATGACAAGGGAAGCCTAGGCAATATTGTCGTGCATCAGCTGTCAGTCCCTAGATAACTTAATCCAAGTTGCCCTGCAAAGACTTGACTTTATTCGAAAGCCTTATGCGATTTCCTATTTCTGTGTTTCTGTTTCCTGTATTATTAATTATACACTATTAATTATTTTATTCGTGCCATTTACCTATATGTAGAAATTGGAAAATTATTCAGTGTTCAACGATAAGTGGCAGGTGTTGGTATGCCAAAAGAAAAAACTGAACAATAGTGGTTTATATGCCAAGAAATTTATTAAATAAGGGAATTAGGTATTTTCCCTAAAACATAATTTCATAGAAAATTATACTTAATACATAATTTAACGTGTGGAGGGAAGGTAAAGAACATATAGTTACTCCTTCCGGGGTTCTAAAGATAAGTGAGACTTTTATACAACAGTAAAAATCTTTATTCAACACTTTAAACACAAACACTTCTTGTACAATATCCAAACAAATACACACCGAAAACACTTCGAACATGGCAGTTATTTCATTTAAGTATTGCTTATTTGCTCTTGATCGGTGCCTGATTAAGACTGATTTCCTCGCCAGCGGCGTTGTTCTAACGGAATAATTTTTGTACTGAAATCAGTGTTACTATTGTACTGATTTTGAATTAAATTGTACTGCAGGGGAAATTTAAATAATTTGCATCATATGAGGTAGGTAACTATTGACTATTGACCACAGAAATAATTGACAGACATTTTGGTTTTTGGTTGGATTTTGAGTTTGAACGTTTTTCTGAATCACACCAGATATGTGAAGAGCCACTTTCCTTCATCCATGGTTTGATATGAACCAATAACGTTCCTTCATTTTCTAAATGCACGAATTGCATTGAAGATTTTGTAATCGTAATCCCGAAATCATATCCAAAAGAAATCGATTTTAAACAGATGACATGCTGCTCTTGATTTATGGTTATGGCCACAGTGGACGTTATTTAATTGGATTTGGGTAGAATTCAATGACTTATTTGTTCTCATGCTACCAATTATATAACGCTGGATGTGAGGACAAGTTTGAACAATTTATGATTCCCATTTTAAATACAGTTGTACTGAAATTGTTAATGAATGTACTGATGTACTGTAAAAGAAGCAATTGTACTGATTTCGGTACAATTATGCTGACATGAACAACACTTCGCCAGCACGCCGAGGCCTTTATACAGGGCGCCCTATTTTTTGACCCGTTGCATGGGTAACTTTTTTATTAGTAGAGATACAAAAACGCTTAAATGAGCAAATTAGTGCAGTTTCGTATTAGTAATTCTACGGTAAGGCGAAAAATTATATACGGGGGAAGGTTGAAAAGTTATTGACAAAAAACGAAAAATCCAACTTTTCTATTATCCCTCGTAGCTCGTTCATTTGAAGAGTTAGAGAAAAATGCTTCACATGTTTTTTGCAGTATTTTTCATGTAAAATGACATGCACTTGCTACTTTTTATATATCTCTTAAAATGGTTGAGAATCACAGTAAAATATATTTTTTTTAAATGTAATGGATAGGTGGCTGTGACATTAACCGAAAGTCCCCTTTTTTCTCTTTCAGATGATATAACATAGTCCATATTTTATCCTTACAAAAGTAATAATAATCGTTGTTTTTAAAGAAAGTTTATTGTCACATCAAGAATGCTATGGAAATAAAACAAAAAATAAGATTCCTGATATTTTTAAAAACGTCTAGTTGGCATTTAATTATTGACAGATCATAAGTGACATTTTTAGTTTTTGTTAAGTAGTTTATTGTTTATTATTAATACTGCATACAAAATAATAGTGTTGCAAATATGTACACCAATGAAGAGAAAAATGATATGCTATTTTGTTATTATAACCAAAATCGAGATGCACAAGCTGCAGCGAATCTTTATTTTGAAACTTACATGGAACGAAGACAACCCCATCATAGAATATTTAGACAGCTGGAAAATAATATACGATTATACGGTTCTTTTTCAAAGCCTAAGGATGAAAGAAACCTCAATGAAGACACTGAAATAAATGTTTTGGCTTATGTAAATTTTAAACCTGATTCTTCAACTGCAGAAATTGCACATAACTGCAACACTTCCAAGGAAACTGTAAGAGCTATTTTAAAAGGTAACAATTTAAAGCCTTATCATTATTCCATATGCAATACTTTATATCCAGCTGATAATCAAAGAAGGATGACATTTTGTCGATGGTACATTTCCAAATGCGAAGAGGATCTAGACTTCTGGAAAAAGATTTTATTCAGTGATGAAAGTAGATTTACCAACAATGGTATTTTTAACCGCCATAATAACATAATGTGGTGCCGAGAAAATCCACATCTTGTTTCTGAAAGAAGAAATCAACGTCAATTTGGGATAAATGTGTGGTGTGGAATTTTTTGTGGCAAAATTATTGGCCCATATTTTTACGAAGATAATTTGAATGCGAATAATTACCTTCATTTTCTAAGGAATACTCTAACAGAGGAATATAAATGAATTACCACTTCATATTTTTAGAAATCTTAAATACTTCCAACACGATGGAGCACCTGGGCATAATTCCCGCGAGGTAAAACAATATTTACATGAACAGTTTGATAATGTTATAGGAAATAGAATGGATATCGACTGGCCAGCGCGAACACCTGATTTGACCCCCTTAGATTTCTTTCTTTGGGGGTTATTGAAAGATAAAGTTTATGTGACAGCTCCTCTAGATATAGAGGATCTAAAAGTCAGGATTCAAGATGCAATTAGAAGCATACATGGACATACAATAAATAATGTTTTAAGAAGTATCCAGAAACGTTGCTTACTATGTATCCAACAGGATGGTGGTCATTTCGAACATTTACTTCAATATAATTAATTAATTAATAATTTCTGTTCTCAAAACATTCTTTTGTTCCATAATCCATAGCATTCTTGATGTGACAATAAACTTTCTTTAAAAACAACGATTATTATTACTTTTGTAAGGATAAAATATGGACTATGTTATATCATCTGAAAGAGAAAAAAGGGAACTTTCGGTTAATGTCACAGCCACCTATCCATTACATTTAAAAAAAATATATTTTACTGTGATTCTCAACCATTTTAAGAGATATATAAAAAGTAGCAAGTGCATGTCATTTTACATGAAAAATACTGCAAAAAACATGTGAAGCATTTTTCTCTAACTCTTCAAATGAACGAGCTACGAGGGATAATAGAAAAGTTGGATTTTTCGTTTTTTGTCAATAACTTTTCAACCTTCCCCCGTATATAATTTTTCGCCTTACCGTAGAATTACTAATACGAAACTGCACTAATTTGCTCATTTAAGCGTTTTTGTATCTCTACTAATAAAAAAGTTACCCATGCAACGGGTCAAGAAATAGGGCGCCCTGTATAGGTAAACTAGAGGCTTCTAGATCCTTGTAGTAATTTCCATTGAATACTCACGAATAATACACATTCCGGGGCAGTTCAATAACTAATCAACAACCAATTTATACGAGGGATATTCGATAAGTACCGCTGGTGACATCCAGGAAATGTGGACAAAAGGGTCTACCTCCCTTATTTGAAGGCCTAGAGGGTTGAGACTTCGCCCTTGGGGGGTTGTCCCTGGCACCCCCTAGAGGCAGTGTTGCCAGATTGTGCACAATTTCTCTAGGGCTGGGGAAAAAGTAGATTTGGCAACGCCCCACTCGGGCACTGTGTCAGGGATTTTGTAACAATACACTTTTCAAATTAGTAAACTCCACTTTATCACTAAGTACTACGAAATTCTCTCAATTGAAAATTATTCTTTGTATAGAAATTTTCCATGGTGAAGGAAAATTGTATACCTATATTTATAATTTTCTGAAAAATTAGAAAACATCACTCTATAATAAATAACTTCTGCTATATATCACATACTTTTTCACGTTGAGACAGCTGACGATATAGAATGTAAATACAGTGTGGCCAATTAAGAACCAGGACACCCTTCTAAAAAATGTTTGGTAAGTGCGATTCCAATGAATTTTTTTATGTATATATTAGCCTCCTAGATGTACTTGTTGAATCTATTACGATGGTCCTCAGCCTACTACGATTTTTTTTTCAATCTATTTTTTCGAAAATTACTTTAGGGATTTTTTTATTAAAAATTAGACATCGTGGCACTCTTCAGCATCACTTAAAACCCCTGTGGCCCAAATTTCATCAATTTGTATCGAAGAATAATTTTTTTATAAAGCCTTAAATGTTGCAAGTTTATTGAATTTGTGTTTCGTTTAAAGATATAGCAGGCATTGGAAACTATAATAATTAGTGTTAATCTAGAATATTGTTCCTTTACTTACCTCACAAATTAATAATAACGTTAAAACAACACTTTAACAGTAGTCCCCTATATCCCTAAAAGTAATTTTAAAAAAATTGATTGAAAAAAAATCGTAGTAGGCTTAGGATTAGCAGCTGGATCGTGGTAATAGGTTCAACAAGTACATCTAGGATGCTAATAATACAAAAAAAAAATCATTGGAATCGCGCTTACCAACAATTTTTTAGAAGGGTGTCCTGGTTCTTAATGGGCCACAGAACATTGTTGCTAAGCGCGATTCCAATGATTTTTTTTGTATATATAGCATCCTAGATGTACCTGTTGAATCTATTACGATGATCCAACTGCTAATGCTCAGCCTACTACGATTTTTTTTCAATAAATTTTTTTTTAAAATTACTTTAGGCATTTAGAGATATAGGGGACTACTGTAAAGTGTTGTTTTAACGTTATTATTAATTTGTGAGGTAAGTAAAGGAACAATATTCTAGATTAACACTAATTATTAGAGTTTCCAATGCCTGTTATATCTTTAAACGAAACACAAATTCAATAAACTTGAAACATTTAAGGCTCTATAAAAAATTTATTCTTCGATACAAATTGAGGAAATTTGGGCCACAGGGGTTTTAAGTGATACTGAAGAATGCCACGATGTCAAATTTTTAATAAAAAAATCCCTAAAGTAATTTTCGAAAAAATTGATTGAAAAAAAAATCGTAGTAGGCTGAGGATTAGCAGCTGGACCATCGTAATAGGTTCAATAAGTACAGCTAGGGGGCTAATATATACCTAAAAAGTTCATTGGAATCGCACTTACCAAAAATTTTTTAGAAGGGTGTCCTGGTTCTTAATGGGCCACACTGTATATATTTGCAATTTTAAGAAATAAAAATACTTATATACTGATAAAAAGAATATTCCACAAGTACTTAAGGGTCCATTCACTGTAGACTTGACAGACATGAATTCGGGGTCGGGTTGAGAGGTTGGGTAGCCGATGGGTGAAGACCCTATTATTTCCACTACCGAACTATTTAGATTTCGGAGGTGCACGTAAAGCCGAAGTAAAAAGGCACATGGAAATGAAGTTAGCTCTCATTGCAAGGGTGCCGGATTTGTCTTATAATTGCAACAAAATTTCTTTTTAATGTTATAAATTATATCACCGGGAAGATCAAAAGATAAACTAGATCCCTATAGTAGCAAATTTTTTGTTTAATACATGTATTTTAGAGAAAATAATTTTTGAAAATAGGCTATTTTAGTATAAGATTGTTGAATTTTGAAAATAAAAAGAATTACAAAAAATTACTACTATAGGGATTGAGATTAAAGTCTTATCTTTCAATACTTTTTTACTAAAACTCGCTATCTTTTATAGTTTTTTTATAATTAGACACGAGACGAACGCCGATTTTGGGCTTATTTCGGACTAATGAATGGACTCTTAATTATAATATTTGCATATTAGACCAAAGTATCATAGTTATTTAAATTTTCATTGAACTAGTTGCAGTACTTCATACGTTTTCTAATAGATATAACTCTTGAATAACAGTAAGTTATATAGATGGATTTGTCGCCTCCTTCTTCCCTGCAAAATATATAATATATTACACCTACCCATACCAGAGTATGGAGTATGTTGTCATTATTAAACCTTGTAAACAATTATAAAGAACTACAAACTGTCTATACAGTAATGTCATGAAGTGATATCTAGAAAAATAATTATTCATGTAATTTTAATAACCTACGTTATGGTAAATAAGTTTATTCCTATGATCATAATAATTCTTAAATTATCTTGTAATCGATTAGTTTTAGGTAGATATACAGAATACTGATACAGATAGATAAGAATAAAAAGTTGCATCATGAGACACACAATTTTTCTCATTTAAAATAAATGACTCAGGTATCGAGTTTTCAATTTATAGTAATTGGTAGCTCAATTTTCAATGACATGTATAATCTACTGAAATGCACGTGACTTTACGATATTTCGTGACATCTTAGTATTACTCATAAAAAATTTGGGTCACTCAAAGTAAATATTATCCAAGATAGCGGGAATAATGTGACACTGGAAGTATGATTTTATAACTTTTTTTATATAAATGGAAATAGCTCCAAAAATATTCAGTTTGGACATGATATCCATATGCATTCTAACTTATTTTTTTTTATTGTTCTTCTTGGGAATATGACTCGAAAAAACTTCTTTAATTAATTGGAAATTTGTATTTTTCAGTCGTTTCGGTAACTGACTGTTGCCTTTATTAATGAATTTACCTTATTAACCTAGGTATAAAAATTATATTTTGCATTTTGCAGAATGGAAATAACTTAATTACCTACTTCAAATATTATATACATGACATCAGTCGTTCTTTGCACTTTCACTTACCTTACTTAAACTTATCTAAACTTATATTGTTTTTTCTTTTTGTGAATCATGTTTTGGACTCTGATGCAACTCTGTTCATTTAGGAACAACCAACTATTGTGAAACATCTACTTATTTTATTCTGGTTTCTTGGGGATTTTCTCATGGGCTATAAAATAAGTAGGTATATGATCAGTGGTTGTGGTACTAAAGTTTTTTAAAGGATGCTATTGTAGGTATATTTTATTGACATTTTTGTGGATATACTGAAGTTTTTTGAATTATGCTATTGTATATTTTACGGAGTTTTTGAGTGTCTGTTTTATTATTTATACAGTTGGGTTCCATTTTATTTCTATAATTTTTAGAATTTCCCGTTTTTTATTTTGGTTTTGTGTTACATACTAAAATGTTTGTTTGATCAAAGTTAAACTGGTGTTTTGTAAGTTGGGTGTGTTTTGTGAGAGCTGTTTTATTGATTTTGTTGTATTTGTGTGACTGTAATCTTTTTTCTAAACGTTGGGAAGTTTGTCCTATATAAACTTTATCGCAGACTGCACAGGGTATTTTGTATACTTATTACATATGTTTCTTTTCTCGGCGGTGTTTTAAGTTTTGTATAGTTACTTCTTAGTAGTTTATGTCCTTTGTGTCCAATTTTAATAGCATGTTTATTTAATTTTTTGCTTATTTGTTCAGAGAGTCCTTTTGTGTATGGGATAGAAATATATTTAGATTGGGAAGTTTGTAGTATTATTGGTGATTTTAGTCTGATCTGATTGTAATATTTATGAATTTGTTTATTGAAATTTTTTTCTATGAATTTAATGAGGTAATTGTTTTTTTGTAACGCTATTCTGGCTTTTATTATAGCAGCTGTTCTCTATTCTGAGTCTTAAAGACTAATTCCTCTGTCTGCAAGACCTATTACTACGCTGTTCTTGGTACTACGCTTCTGGGATTTGGGATGATATGATTTAAAATTGATGAGTCGTTCTGCCCACGTGTTTTTTGTATACCATTCTGTGTTAATTTTGTTTTTATGCCTCATTAGTCATCTAAAAAGTTGATTTTGTTGTTGTGTTCAATTTCTATTGTGAATTTTAGTTTATTATGGTATTAATTGAATAAGTCGTGTATATACTCAGTTTTATCTCTGGGAATAGCCGTCACGCCGTCATTCACATATGTGTAAAAAAATTGGTATTTGGAAATCTATGATTGGGATTATTGTGTTTTCTGTACAAGTTGCGCAATGACACTAGAAATCGAAACCTTCAATTTGTTGATAAAAATTACTTTTATATTGGAAATAAGTAGAGGTTAACGCGTAATCTAAGTCTTCGAGAAGTTCTTTTAGTGGTAATGTTGTATAAGCTTTTAACCGTTGCCATTTTTTCTCTACTATGTTGGATTTGGATGTTGAATTTTTTTAACAGTTAATATGTTGTCAGTTTTAAGTAAGTTAATTGTATTATTTCTAAATGCGTTTAAAACCCGATTATCATGAGGTACAATATTGAAACTGATATGGCTTACATTGAAATTAAGAAAGGTTCGTATAATTTTATTATGTTTGCATTGTAATAGGAATATATTTCTATTTTTTTGAGTTGCTAGTTTCATTATTTGGTTGGAATAATTTTTTATTAACTTAGTAGTAGGTAAGAGTAAGTTGTCCATAATTTCTTTCTATTTGTTGGTAGAAGACATCTTTTCACCCATGTCTCTATCTATATGTAATAGTTCATAGAAATTATAATATTTCGTGAACTTTATTTTTTTGATTTACATGAAACATGCCCTGACAAGACAAAATCAAAACATGATTTACAATTAGAAAGTTTAAGTAAGTTAAGTGAAAGTGCAAAGAATGACTGATGCCATCTATATGTTAGAGGTAGGTAACTATTAAGTTATTTCCGAGGTTATTTCCATTCTGCAAAATGTAAAATATAATTTTTCTATCTAGGTTAATACGATAAATTCATTGATAAAGGCAACAATTAGTTATCGAAATATCTGAAAAATACAAATTTCCAATTAATTAAAAAATAAGTTATTTTGAACCATATTCCCGAGAAGAAAAAACAAAAAATATATACAAAAAAACAGGGTTATAGGTAAATTATAATATTTCGTGAACCTTCTTTTTTCTTGAACCTTGTTTTCTATATATTTTTTGTTTGTTTGTTTCTATATATTCCATTTAACCATAATGCTCCTCAGTTTGATTGAACTATATTCAATGAAGTTGGTTTGATATTTATTAGATAATAATATAACCTCACGTTTTACTTCTCCAGATTTAATACTAATACTATTACCAACGAAAAGGAATTATATGACTACACTATTTATACGAGTAGTAAGCTTGTAATATAATATTTTTAAGTACCTGTATGTAGTTAATTAGTTCTAGTAATTAAGTATATTGTGTTAGATATAGTGCACTTACCCTCTTATTGATTAACATGTATTATCTTGTATATCTTTTTGGTACCTAGTAGTCTTTATTATAAAAGTTAAATGGACAGAAGTGGGAAGCACATGACTTTATTATTAGTTAGGGTATAATAGTTATTACAAATTTGTAACCACAAAATTTTTTGCCAATATGAGTTTCATGTTAATAAAATTATTATTAAAGAAAAAACAATAATCTAAGATCACTGCTAATTGCAAGTTGACATCGGTACCTACATACTATACAAACCTATATATGATTTAATTTATTTAGGTAAATTAATAGTTACTGTGTATCAGTTAATTGTAATAATCTATGTAGATATTATAATTTTACTTGAAGTAAACCCTAAGCTCTAATAGAGCCAATCAAGAGGTGTGCTGTATAGTTTCCGATAATCCATTACCGTTTAAGAGGATTTTATATAACACAATGATCTTTGTTATATATATACATACATTAATTCCCTTAATCTGTCAAGTATACAACATTCTATATCTACATTTCCATTTACCTTTAAAAAGCAGTAAATCTTTATAGTCAAGTTCTTCTTAAAATACTAAAGAAAAGTCTTGTGTCACTTTCTGCAACAGACGCGAAAAATCGTTAATCTAGGAAAAGTTGTATGAAAGAAACAGAAGCTTATTTTTAAAACAACCTCTGAGGTGTGATGTCATAGTAACATGGATACTGGAGAGCTAGAGACATTGGGATGCACTTGAAATGCATAACGCATTATGCATGCTACAACATGGAGAAAGGGCGCGCGGACCAGTTCAGAGCCGCCCGAGAAACTGATGCGCCCGGCTCTGAGCTCCAGTAGTCGATCGGTCGGCCGTGAATATCAGGAAATGGCGCAGGCGCCGGTTCCTCTGCTGTGACGTCACCGTCGGTGGATGAAACGTCACCGTTAACCACCCCCTAAATAGAATGGAGACAATGGCAAATGAAATGCAGCCGCATCGGGTGGCTGGGGAGCAGTAGCGCAGACCTTGGGAGAGCCAAATGGACGGAAAAGAGTAGAACACCTTATGTCTTTAGCTTGAAACGTCGATAGTTGGTATATAAGGTTTTGATTGTTTTATTGTATTGCATGTGATTGTGGTTGACTGGCACTAATTTTTGGAAGGATATATGTATATTTGTCAGTGACATGAACTCGTTTCACTTTATCGAAGTTTAATATTCAATTTATAAGTTAAATAAAGCAACAGTGAAAACCAATAGAATGCGTGAGTGTTTATTTAGTGAGTGTGAATTTAAGTGTTTATTAGAAAATAATTCGATTTGATCTTCATTGTTCTTAAAACACCCAAATATGCTTTTCTTAACACATTGTGAAAGGAGAAAATTTGAAAATATTAGTTTGTGGAGTATTTAAATAAAAAATAACTGAGTATTGAGAGCAATGAGTATTGGAGTATTGGTACATGAAAATATCCTTTGGTTTTCTGGCGATACCGGTGGGTGTGCATATACGAGTACGTTAAATAACGTATTATTTGTCGCCTATTCCGGTTAGGGTCCTAAACAGTAGATCATCAGTATTTTCGTTGTTTATACATGTGATTTGCAAACGACTGTGTTGTGTTTGTGATTTTAGTGGTATTTAGTGGTATTTTTATAATGTCAAGTTAGTAAATTATTAATTTATCTTAACTAAAAGTACCTATCTTATTTGAACTGTGAATAAGATTTCGTATAAAGATCAATATAATATTTTTTGCTAAAAATATGTTGTGGTTTCATGATGAAACCGGTAGGCAATAAACATACCTATATATGTTTTTATAGAGGTGAAATGTATTCGTAATGTATTGACGTAATTTCTTAAGGATTAGAAGCTATGAATTCCGATGATATTCTTACGACGATAGACGAGATTCCAAGTGAGCTTGAATCAGAACTAGGTGATAGTAGCCATGATGAACAGACTAGAGTAGGAAAACATTTGGAGATCTCAGGTACCGACCTGTTTATACCCTGTATATAATCTACATATAAATAATATGCCCATCGATTTTGATGACGACAATATTATCAATTCTCAAAACACTGACGAATGGCACAGCGAAGATGACCTACCTCTGTCTATTATAAGGTATTGCGAACTTGCAAATAAGAAATCAATTTGGACAAATTCAAACAACCATTGTCTTCAGAGTATAAATTATTTCAATGAAGATTGTGGAACAATGTACCTTCTGAAAAAGAATCCTCAACCGAAGTATTTCTTCATTTATTTATTATATATATTATATTTATTTCTAGTGGACTTCCAGTGGATTTAATTAATGATTTTCTATTCCAAACACATATTATCTATAATTAGATTCAAGGGCTATAATTATGGGTACGGGTTGACGAATCAGGTATGTCTGCCAATTTCAGATATATTCGGGGAAAATTGTAAAATTTAGGAAAAAGACCTATCGTGAACCCGGGTTGGTAAAGAAAACCACATTTTTTGTTGATAATTATTTCAATTCAGTCGCTCTTCCAAAAACAGCTTCAAAGCGTGCTAATTATTATTATTTTGGAACTATAATTATTTGAAGATATAATAGACTCTGATTGGCATCTGAGCAAAGATAGCATCTATATCTAAAATGAAAATACCGAAAAGGAGTTCATTTTCTTAGTCATTTAGATCCATCTGAAGCTGACCTCACACTGAAAGAAATTATTGTTTGTCCTTTTGCTGTAAATTATAACAGGCATATGAGCTATGTTGACAAAATGCGGACATGCTCAAATCTATATATGGAATAGATATATTATCAAAGAAATGATAGCATAGGATCTTTTGGTATGTGGTGGACATAACTTGGTGAATTCCTATCTTATATTCAAAATTAGGGCTAAGGGTTCAGTAGTCTCATTTCTAAAAGAATTCCGAATGGCCTAGTTCTCGAACTGATCTTAGCCAAAAAAAAATTTCGCAAAAAGGGAAGACCATCATTTTCAATAGCTTGTTATAAGGTTAACGAACCATCTGAAATCAGATTTAAATCATGTAGTCATATGCCATTTCCCGGCACTTCAAAGAAGCTCTATGCATTGCAAATTCCAAGATCCATCGTTCCAGATGGATGTGCACTAGTTAAATATGAAATTATTTATTTTTTGAAATATTTTTTTCTTTAAGCTGTAACGTCAGTCTTTGTCGTTCTAACAAAAAATTGCTTTCTCCAATTTTATAAGATATCTATAGTTATAGCCCGTATCGACGGATCTGTGAGCAATTTTATATTAGCTATATGTGACTGTCATCGGACCTATGATAGCATACGGTACATAGTCAAATGCGTTCTAAATACAATATAGTTTTTATTCTATTACACTGCTTAAAGATATGAGCGCAGAACCACAACGAAGAGACTATTTTTGCGGATAGAGATTTTTACTTTAAGTTTGCAACGAACCTTTTTATTTTATTTTATTGGCTCTAATTAATTAGATTTCTTGACATTAGCTCCGGCTAAGCTCACGGTAAGGCACAGATTCAAAGCTTTATAATTAATATCAATTTTTGTACCACCTTGTGGACGCCAGGAATTTTTTTTTCTGTATATGCATAAATAATACTGAATGTTTGCCAAATTGAAACAAACAAGTAAAAATAATTCTATATTACAATTAAAATATTTTGTATAATATTTAAATAATGAAATGAAATAAAAAATGAAATAAGAAAGAACAAGTGATAGTTATTATCAATCAAAATTATTCTACATTTATGTCTCTGTAAATAAAATAAAGTGATCTGGTTTACAAAAATGTATTCTTCTGGCCTCTGAGAATATAACTCAACCTCTCACCAATAGATATCCTCCAGTAAAGATGGTCGATGTGACTTTCGGCAACGTGCAGCAGATAATGGGACCTTCCGGAAACTACGAATAAGATACTGCAGCTAGCTAGCTTCTTATCAATCCGGATACTGCTAATCGGGATGCAAGTGCCTTCTCCTTTTATCGTACTTCTAATGGTGGAGTTGAAATTCCAAGTCAGTTTTCCTCTTCCTAGAAGCCAAGGCGTTTTACTTGAAATATGAAGTATTTAGACCAAGATCGTCAAGGAAAATTGCAACATGAGCAAGATAACAAGAAAACAAGAATAATTTTACAATCACAACAACTTCAATCTGTTGAATACAAAATGTAAACTAATGAACTCAAAATTAACAAAAAGTGATATATAAAATTTACATAAAGTGGGAATCACCTATTATCTAGATGAACTTGCAAGAAAATTATCCAAAATATACAATTAAGAATAATAATTAGTAATTGAAAAGGTAAGATATAATTAACTACAATAAGTGAACTTTCAGTATAAAAACTATAAGAAATGGTTCAATAAAAAAATTACTAGAAAATATATTTTCTTCAAAGTATCAGTAAAGTAAAGTGTCAAGAAAAATAATGACCTAGTTGATTAAATATTTTCTACACACTCAAGTTGCAAAAATGTAACGTTGTACTAATTATGGATTGAATAATATTAATGATTATTAAATTGCAAAAGTGAATTATTCAAAGACAAATATAGATATAAAGCAAATTTAATAATGAATAAACTAGAATTAGAAATGGCTTTGTGTAACCTGACAAGAGATAAATACTGTGCAAGCAATAAAAATTATGTAACGAAAATTTGTACTTTGTTGGTAATAGGTACCTAAGTTAATCAACATTAATACATACTTCAATTTATGAAATATTATTTAATTGTCTCTGAACTTACTATACCTATACAGAGACTAAGACGGTTGTATAAGCTTGACCGATTTTTTCCATCAAATTTGTATAAATAACCTTAAAGCAAAAAAATCGTACTTAAGGGTTAACTGAATTATTGTCTTAAAATTATATCGAAATTATAATTTGGCTAAATGCCAGTCTAAAAGACCTAAATTCAAAAAGAGGTTTCAATGAGTATAATGTTGTTCAAAGACAATATCTATAAAAGGTCTTTATCATTAAACCTATGATTAAACCTAACCAAAAACCGAACGGCGACACGTGGCGACGAGATTAACTAAAGAATCCAAATTTCCACTTAACTGGAATATAAGATAATGATTATACAAAAGATAATTATTGATTAAATTGTCACAACAACAGATATCAAGGCAATAATATACTAATTATTGAATATTTAAAAATGAAACTAAAAAATTAAGATAGAAAAAGCTGTACCTGTCTTTCAAGTCTCCTACTTCTATAATGGCAACTATTAGACAATACTCATCATATGTTAATTTATTTACTTATAGGACTAGCATTACCTATGGGTGAAATATTATATTGCCTATTAGTGGCCATTGATTGACATTAATAAAATTTTCGTTACATCTGTCGAAAATCTTTTCACTACGTTTATAGGAAATTATTTTTCTAAAATTTGGCAAAGAAGGAGAGGAAATTGTGTCATTTAAATCGTTGTGATAATAATAATTGTCTAAGTGTTCTATTTTTACAAATGAAGATTCTGAAAATTTGGTTACTTACTAATGTCATTAGGGTTCTTTCAACATATTTTTACGTTTCCGCCACTTGCGGTTATACCGGAAGTCGACACTGACATGCTTATTTTATATGCGATATCGCATATATATTTTACATTTTTAAAGTTCATATAATATTTTAAGTCAAGTTTGTATATCTACATCTAAATTTAGTTGTAGAGATAGTATTAAATTATAGGTATATTCAATACTGGTAGGATTTTTTCTCAAATAATTCTTATTAAGTTCCAAGCAAAATAACTGATCCTTCCCTATCGACGGCAGTATTTTACGGTAGTCATCCCATTGTATTCAGTATGCCGAAAAGCCTTTGCTAAATTTAGAAAGTTTTAGAAATTGTATCGTGTATTTTATTTAAAAATAAATTCAGAGAAAAGTACAAATGCTTAAAAATCTGATGGAACAGTTCTTTTGAATTTTAAAGTGTGCTCTTTGAGCACACTTTATAATTAATATTATAAATATAAATTAATATAATATAATAAAACACAATTTGAGCATATGAACGGAATTTTGGTTTTATTTAATAAAAAGTCTTGTGGCATTTAGAGTTTGAATAATATTTCCAGCATTAGAAACATGCGGGTACCTTAGTGTAATGAATTTATATAAGGATTTTTCCTCTCTGAAGTTTAAATGTAAAAGCATTGAGTAGGTCTAAATAATCCAAATAATTGTAGTTAGAACTGCTCCATCTAGTTCAGCAACAATGCCACTGATCGAGATTTGTGATTTATTGGGTTTGGTAATGTTCCAATATTAATGGAAGTGTAGACATATTGGAAAATGGTCGTAAATAAGGCCCTTTGCGTGCCAGGTTCAGCAGGCTCTCCTTTGTTTACGTCAACGGTCGACGTTAATTTGAACTTTAATAAAATCAGAATTACCTATAATGGACACGAGACGAGGAAATTGTGTCATTTAAATCGTTGTGATAATAATTGTCTAAGTGTTCTATTTTTACAAAAAAAGAGGAAATTTTATCAATAGTTTATCGTATTCTGAGATTGTTCTGTATTAAAACTAGAAAGTACCTTTATAATTATTTACAATATCATATGTAAACACTAATTTCTTTGATTTAACTCACAATGTGTTCACAATAAAAACTACTTATTACATATTTGTATGTTTTGTTCTTTAGGAACCTTTCAACAATCTTGAATACAAGTCTGAGGCTTGTGTGGTAGAGGGGGGTGGCATATTATTATTCAGTAGGCCGCAAGTACACCTCGAATTACATATTGCCTCAGGAACTACTTACTTACTTTGGTAGACCCTAACTATGCGCTGGAATGAGGGAAACTAGGGAACCTCATTAGTTTAGGGGGGTAGTCAAACATCAATCGATATTCTTTCCATCCTAGGGTGAAGGCCAGAATGGTTGCCTACTCACCCCTGCAAACAAGCCATAATATACGAGTAGATAATTTAATTAAAAATATCCGACGGAATGGGGATTCGAACCCACGACGTCTGAGTTGAGTAATTGAAACATCTGAGCTACTCACCCGATAAATTGTTCAATTAAGATCAATTCCATATTTTGACAATAGGTCTATAATTAAGTAAATTCGTAAAAAATTATTCCACACAGAGTAAATGGGTCAATTAATTATTTTGTACTAATTTTGTAGCTAATAATTATCTTCCTTGAGGAAATCTTTAAAAAAAAATTAACCTAGTTGCACACCAATTAGACGAGCTTTGTTAAAATATTAAATTGATCTAATTTATTTTGATATGAATAATATATGATATACACTGTGTCCAAAACTTGATGGTAATGTATTACTATCTCAGTTATTATGAGAGATACAGAAATGGTTAAATTAGAGAAGTTTTGTTGAATTTTATGCTGATTTCAAATATGTCTTTTATTTTATTCTATCTTTTTAGTTTTCACGATATTTGGAAAAACCAAAACTGCCGATTCGTTTTTTCTTCAATGACACAGTATGTGTTTATTTGACAAGTTTTGAACTTGGCCATTATGATGACATTTTTTTACCCGGAAACTTTTGTGGCCAATATCAACTCTCGATCGTCTTTTGTTGTTTGGTTGTGTGGGTCAACTTTTGATTTTCTTATGGCGGCTACATTGAATTTTTATTTCGTGTGATTACCCTTGAAATAAGCTTCCAACGATGTACCACATGTTTGATTCATCTTTTATTTAAGGGACACTTTTTGAGAAAAACTGTAATTTGAATAAAAAGGTAGGCTGTGAATAATTTTATTATAATGAAGAGAAACAAAAGGATGTATAAAGTTATTCGTGTAATGCAGTCATTTAATAGGGAAAACAATAAACATAATAACACTAAAAATTGAAATACATGAAATACAAATTATCGACTGATAAGCAACGGTCACTATGAACCGTGTGAACAATAGAATGTGGTATCTTTTGACAGTTTAGCATTGTTGCATTTAGTGGATTAATATTGTGTATTTTTTTAACCTTCTACCTCCTACAGCACCTTTTTATTCAAATTACAGTTTTTCTCGAATAGTGTCCCTTAAATAAAAGATAAATCAAACATGTGACACATCGTTGGAAAGCTTATTTCAAGGACAATCACATGAAATAAAAATCCAAGATGACCGCTATAAGAAAAACAAAAGTTAACATAAACAACCAAAAAACAAAAACGATCGAGAGTTGATATTGACCACAAAAAAGATAATAAAATGAAAACCATATTTGAAATTAACATAAAATTCTGCAACACTTCTCTAATTTAACCGTTTCTGTATCTCTTATAATAACTGAGGTGGCAATACATTACCATCGAGTTTTGGACACAGTGTATATACCCTTATACCCTTATACTTTTATACCTTTATACCCTTAGGGCTGGTTTCACAATGTATTTTAACCAATAGTTTACTGACTATAAGTTTAGATTGTGAATTTCTTTAACATTTTATCTCTAACTATGCACATTCTAAACTTATAGTTAGTTAACTATCAGTTAAGTAATTGCGATTGTGAAACCGGGCCTTAAAGGTAAAGAAAACAGAACTTATAAGTATGCAATAAAAATACTTCTATTCCAAACTCCCTATGTGAATAATTAAATCAGGGAAACTTCGTGTGAGTTTGACTTAGATATGTATAATAAAAACATAGGATGATCAAAATACTTTACACTGTAAAATTTAATGTTATACTTATATGTTAAAATTATCTATTGAAGTTTGGGGTACAGTAAAGAAGAAACTCTGATTCATTTTCCTGACATTAATAGACAGAAAAATGCATTTAAGAGCTATATGAAAGTGATTCAATCACTTTTGGTTTCACTGGAAGCAACTTTTGAAAGTTAAATAGAAAACTCTGTATATTCTTACATATTGGGATACAGCTTGATTTTTTGCATCTACCAGTACTATTATTTTCTATTTTTGACAGTTGTCAACATTTTATCTAGGTTAATGCAAATGCATGATTCATGAAAATGGTTTCCTATCAACTAAATATCACCAGGAAGTTATTATGATACTTGGCATATCCCACTGTTACCTTTAACTGCCTTTTATAAAAGTAAAAACGTTTCCTTCAATAAAACTGTTTAGTTTAGATGTTAGTTTAGAAAGGAACTCGATATAAAAATACTCTTTAACGAATCAATTGATACCAACAATAAAACGCCGAAGGAAACACATGAAAACGTAATTTTCGAAAACGTAAAAACGTTTGACGTTTATCAATCAAAATAAAAAATAGTACTAGTAGATGCAAAGAATCACACATAATGAAAAAATATCAAAATATTTCGATTTCGGTATTTCATTAAACTTTCAAAGGTTGGGAACACTTTTGGTGAAACTGCAAGTGGTTGAGTCATTTTCATATTGCCCTTAAATGTATTTTTTGGTCTACTAAGCACTCCCCAAACTTAGTTTACATATCTTGCAAAATAAAAGTAATACAGGAGCGAGCCACTTTCATGTTCCCCGGTATATAAAAAATCAGTGAGGTGAGGTGAGAGAACAAAAATATCGGTTTATTGTTAAACGATTTTTTTTAGTTTAATGATATGTTGAGTTAACAACTTCGACATGAATTTTTTTTCGCTTCAAATTAATACCTTTCGTCACGTATGACCTCTAATTCCAGGGACAATATATCGCCAATATCCATTGATCGTGGTCACGACCTGGAATGGTTTGGGGCCGAGCGGGATTATCGCTCTTTACCCTCCCCATCACTGTAGGCCTGGACTGCCTCGTAGAGGTGAACCCCATCCTTCACCAAACCCGATCACAAAAGGAGATAGGTGTGCGCGATTCGGGGGATCTCCTCCTGTCCTGGCTCTACCCTGCAGGCTGGGTAGGATCTTCTGCTGCTCTTCTGTCTTGTCTTCTTTCTTCGCCTGCATGTATAACCCACCGGGGGTAGTCTGTCTCGAGCGGGGGCGGTAAGTTCCGCTCTCGTCCTGGGTGGTGGTTTGCGGTAGGTCAGGAGTGGCTGTGTAGCGGAGGATGCACTTCTAAAGAAACCAACTGACCCTTTAGCTTTATGCAAGGTGAGGCAAGGGTATTCGAAGTGAGCCTTGCTTCTCTGCTTGCTTGCCAGACTTCTAGGACTGGGATGTAGTCGAGGTCCCTGTATATATCGGCTGTCCGCAGGTACCAGGGTGCACCTACCGTGGTCCTTAGCGTGATATTGTTCAACAATCGCCCCTGCTGCTGATGCATATGTCAACTGGAGTTGGATGACTGTCTTGATTAGGGTTCGCTTATCGTGGACAATATATCAATATTCCTTAATTTAGTGTCTAATGCAACATAAAATCTATAAATAGGTGCAACTTTTGTTTTTGTGTTTGATATTTTATAAATTATATTGTTGTTTACATAGTTATTAATAGGTATTTAGCCAGAAACATCAACTAAGAGATACATTTTTCAAATAGTATGAATCAATAAAGTTTATATTCATTAACCTAAGCTTGCAAAGGTATAACCTCATTATTTAAAATAACATATCGGAAACAACTGCTGTGTGTGCTATATGCACCTCACATTTACATGGTGAGTGGGGAGGAAATCCCCAAACTCTTAAGAGTGTATTCTTTCTTCTACATGTAAAAATAATTTAAAAAAACTAAAATGTTTTTATTCAATTTTTATTTGTTTTCATATTATGTCATAAGCAACTATTGTGTATTGCTCATGTTATTTAGATAGGTATGTATTCTGTATATATAGCTAATATAGCTTTTGGCTCACTGGTGTTATAATTTACGGGCAATGTTTGCGTCATCTAGCGATGGAAATATATAATAGACAGTTCTGTTGTTAAATAAACGTAGGTAGTTGTTTGCCAAACAACCTAATCAGTTCGAAGATGAAGTAAAAGAAAGGATACCATATAAGAAGTGTTATAACTTTAGCTCTTCTTACGGCCTTTTTTTTTGTACTGTTAATGTGAGCATTTTAGATGGTTGTTTATAATAATGCTCAGTTGATGCATGCTTCACATGAAGATAGTAGACTGGCGAATATTTTCCATTCGATAATTTCGTGGTCGGGGAAAGCTAGTGGTAAGTAAGAATTGCTCTCTATGTTTTTACTTATACTATTTATTTATATTATTTTCTATAATTTAGGAGAATGCTGTGTAATTAAATAAATTATAATCTGTTGTAATTTTATACATATTATAGTAGTAAAGTAAAGAAGTCTTAAAATATCAGCCATGGAAAAAGTATTTAAAAAAGTAACTAGGTATCTACAATTTATTATATTTATTTAAAACAATAGTAGTACCGATTTACTATTTTAAAAAATATAATAGAACTATTATAAACAATATAAATATCGAGGAAGCTTTACTCGTATTAGATAAACTAGAGTCCTCAACTTTAATTACAAAAGTTCGTATTTGCATAGGCGTTAAAGTAATTTCTTTCTCTGAGCTATCGTTTACGGGAGAAACTGTATGCATTTTTTGACCAATAGTGTTCCAGTTGTACTTCGGTCTCATTTTGTAATCTTGCAGCCATTCATTTGCTCCAAGAGTAGTTTCAACCATTTCCTTGATTTCAAATTTATCGAATAGATGCTAAAAAGAACAATGATTTTATGTTAGTTAATATTAAGTAACTTAATATAAAGAGATCCAAAAAAATATTCAGAAATATGCAGATTCAGATACATTTATGTACACTTCAGGTAATGATGGAATGTCAGTTGAAATGAAATACTGAATAATGAACAAAAGTTGCAAATGCATGTCTTTTTTCCACCAAATTTTTTGAACTTGTCTTCACATCCCTTTAAAATATTTTGTAATAATTGTGGTCAGTAATTTGTAATAGTTGAGTGGATAATGTCTTGAGATTATCTAAACGGGCTAAATTTATCACCCAGCTTAATAATATATTCGATAGATAATACTTTAGTTTCGGAATCCATAAAACAAGCAGAAATCTAATAGGTACATTCCTCGTCAACTTAAAACCTAATCCGATATTGAATGGAATATTATTCCATATTATTATTAATATTATTAATAATATTATTATTAATACTCTTTGGAATATTATTAAAAACTATTTTGGAAATCTTCCAGACTTGTAAAAATATGTTAAGAGATAAATAACTGACAAATACTTCTAGTAACGTGACTTTTGATGTTTCAGTCTGCTGAGTATGCAATTTTTGGATCTCCATATACATAATATTTAAGAAGCAATTAATTCTTATGGTAATATTTTGTTCAACTATTTGAAATTCACAAATATTCTAAAATTATTTTTTGTAAATCGTAATTACTTATAATTGAAAAGCTTAATATCAAATAATGAATTGAAAATAAGAGCTATTCTAAGTACAGTCATTATATAATACAGTGCTTTCGAAAAGTAACGAATAAATTCATTATTTTAGAAATTGAGAAGTTTTCGAAAAAATTCCCTTCGAGATCACGTTCGAGATATGACGTCATCGACAATTTTTTTAAATAGCAACCCCCAATTTTGACCACGCCATTTGAAAGAGCATATCATTCTACATACGCATCATGAAAAATCATGGTTGCCTGACACAAGCCTTAGCGACCGAGAATGTTTTTTATTGCTGTCAGATAAAAACTTGAAATCGTACTTTATTAAATAGTTTTTTCTGTTTTTTGAGTTATTTCATTAGTTCTTATCTTTTGTTTGGCAAAAGCACTGCGTTTGAAGTGTTATTGAGTAGTAACTTTGTCATTTTATAAAAAAAAAGGTTAAATTAACTGAACGAGAACGAATTGAAATTCTTTGCATGATCGGATTTGGAGACAGGATGCGCACCCAAAGAGAAGTAGTTGAATTGTTCAATGAAACTCATCCTGACCGACATCCCATTAGCCAAAGCATGGTAAGCAAGATTGAGTCTAAATACCGTAACTTTGGACATGTTCGTGATCTTCCTAAATCTGGTCGACCGTCAAAATCAATAGATGATGAGGTTAATGTTTTGTTGGCAATACAAGAAAATCATCACTCAACACTTAACGAATTGGCTTCTGATTTCAATATGGCAGTGTCCACAGTTCACAAAATTATAAAAAAAGCAAAGTATCATCCTTATAAGGTATGCCTTGTTCATGAGCTATCTGAAGACGACTTTGATCGGCGAAATCAATTCTGCCAGCAAATGCAAGAGCTATGCAATGTTGATAATAATTTCGTAAAAAACGTAATTTTTTCTGACGAGGCTACGTTTGTTTTGAACGGCCATGTTAATAGGCAAAATTGCCGTTACTGGGCTACCGAGAATCCCCGATGGATTATGGAGTATCACACTCAAAGTCCCCAGAAAGTAAATGTGTGGTGCGGCATAGTCGACGGAAGAATTCTGGGTCCCTATTTCTTTGACGTCAACCTAACTGGTGCAAGATATTTGGATTTTCTTCGAGACGACCTCATTCCTGCACTAATAACTTTATATCCAGATATAGAGGGACGTGATCTTCCAAGAAATGACATGTTCTTTCAACAAGATGGTGCACCTCCCCATTATGCAGCACCTGTCCGTGTTTATTTAGATGAGCTGTTCCCGAATCATTGGATAGGGAGAAGGGGGCCGATTGAGTGGCCAGCCAGATTGCCTGATTTGACACCCCTAAATTATTTCTTGTGGGGATACTTAAAAAGCAAAGACGTTACGTAAGACGTAAAAAGCAAATACGTTACTAGACCGGTTAATTTAGAAGATTTAAAAGCAAGAATTCGTCACGAGATACATCGTATAGATGTCTTCTCCTGAAGTTATAAATAATGTCCAAAAAGAATTTATTAATCGTCTTGGGTACTGTCAGGCAGCTAACGGTGCACAATTTGAACATTTAATTTAGTCGATTTTTTAGATAATCATTATCATTGTCAGTATTGTGAAAATTAAATTTTAAGATCTTCAAACATTATTTTCTTGAAATTTTCGTTATGTAACACCATAATTTTTCATGATGCGTATGTAGAATGATACGCTCTTTCAAATAGCGTGGTCAAAATTGGGGGTTGCTATTTAAAAAAATTGTCGATGACGTCATATCTCGAACAACGATGACGTCACAAATATGGGTCGTATGTCAAAAACTGCTTTTTTTAAAAACAAAATTGATGCGTTAGGGGATTTTTTCGAAAACTTCTCAATTTCTAAAATAATGAATTTATTCGTTACTTTTTGAAAACACTATATACTGGTTTTCCATTATAAAAGCTTTTAAGTATCAAATAACCACATAAATTGATTACTACTATATTAGTTTAGAGACAATTCATATAAGAATATGCTATGAGACTATTGTTGTTATTTCTAATTTAAATAACTAAACTTCTTAGACTTATATACGTACAGAGACATTAATAGTTGTAACATTGGACAAAACAGAATCATCTTGTTTCTCCAAAATATGTTCAAACCTTAGAAGATACGTGCCGTTCTTCCACGGTTCATAAGTTAAAATGTTGATATTCTCCGGAAGAGCTTTGGATAAGGCAGTATACTAAAAATCCAGAAAATAATATTACTGTTGCGTAATGGCAAACCCTTAATAACTGATTAAAATATAATATAGGGCTTAGAAAAAACAGTTTACCGAAAGTTTGAAATTTTCTTTAATATTATCAAATGTAAGGGTATCAGATGCAGCATTTCCGACTCCCACCCATGGTTGAACAAGTTTTTTCTGCGCCAAAATACGTTGCTGAGCTGCAGAGGTTTTACCTGCAAATAAGATTTTTTAAAATTTTTGTATATTGTAATATAAACAAACATCTAATATAGTACCATCGGGGTTATTTTTCGTAGAGGATCCAACTACAAGATAATGTGAGCCTCTAACATAGATACCACTTCCATATTCAGTTTCATTGAGACTTTCGGCAACACCTTTATGATCATCGTGAAGGATTCTTCTAAGCACCTGAAAAATATGAAAAAAAAAAGTAATCTGGTTTGATATGGGGACCAGAAAAACGAAACAACTGCTTATATAGTTACATATACAAAGTGAATGTTTTGCTAATACGGTTTTTGCTGAAACTTACTTGAAGTTATTTTAGTCTTAACCTTAAAATCCGAAAAGTATTAAGTCAATAGAAAAATTGATATTATTAGTGGGGTAGTTAAAACTGATGGTTTTATTCTATTTTTATCATTTATAAGTTATAGGAAACTGTATAAATTTCAAGGTAAATTAGTAATAACCATTAATTCTATTTGCCCATTATCCAGACTGGATCCTCCTTGAGACCTGTCTGTGAGAATAGCTACTTCCAAATCCCTGTATTCGTCCTTAATTATTATCCTAGATGTCACAGGGTAATAATTGCTAGCAATTGGATCCACTGATGCATTATATGTATAATCTGGACGAAAATTTAATACCCTCCTAATCATTTCTCGACCATTGGCGTCGGTATAAAATATTTCGTCATTATGAAATTCGTCCACAGTATACTTAGTTATTACTTCTTTGCCCACATGATCATCACTGAAACATCGCCGAAAACTTATTTATATGCAGTCCGTACTAGAATACCAGAAAATAGATAATTAACTTGAACCTACATGTTTATTCCACCGACGAGCCAGTCGAATTCAATGTAGTTTTCATTTTTATACACTCTTATGACTTGTGAAACGTTTACTCTATCGTCACTCCATTTTTGGTGGAATTCTTCGACATTATTTGCTCTTACAATACCTGTATTCGTTATATAAGATATTAACATGGTTTTAATTAATTTTATGACACATGCTTTTTTATAATTCTCTTCATATATGATATCGAGATATGCAAACGGGAACAACAAAAATATTAAACATTTATAAGAATACCTGCATTGATTACTCCATTCACAGGTTCAGGAAATGATTTTGCAGGTCGGAAAATATAAGCTCCAGAAGACACATTTGACGAATCGAATTCTCCAATTTCACTTTTATAATAATAGAAATTTTGAGTGATATTCACAGTAACTCCATTCATTATAATGGATTTTAGAAGATTTGTTTCATTGTCAATTCGGAAGCCAGTATTCTGAAAATCATTTAAAATGTTATTTAGTAGTGCCCCTAAATATTGGGGATATTTAGGAAGATGCCATTCAGCTTTAAAATCTTTCATGATGCTAGTTTTCAGTTAATAATTTCTTTTCCAAAAATATAAATGAGCTAAAGATGAGTAGATACTGCCTTAAATCACATTTTTAGTTAAAAAAGAAAATAGTTTTGTAAGCTTTTGTTGCTTCATAGAAAAACAACTTTGGCTCCTTTACGAGATGTTGGAGGTAAGTCTGACCTGATGAAAATTAGATAATTGAGCGATAACATGGTTATCTAAAACAGCAGTCTTGTCAAATAAATATGATGATAATTTGACGATAAAGTGGAATCGAAATGTTTGTTTTTGTTTTCAAAAGGGTAATGGCTTTTTCTTTAGAACAAAATATTGTTTACAAAAAGTTAAAATAAATACAAAAGCATTACATACATGATTTACAGAATGACAGATTCACTATTTCCCTGTATAGTCGCTAATTTTGACACACACTTTAAACGGATACAGGTATTGGTATCGCAGATATTTTACATTTTTCTATAAACTTACCAGATACTATTGTATAGTACCTACCTATAAAGTATAATTTGTTCTAACTACATAAAATTTATGATATATTTATACTTTTAGCGATTTTTATTTTAATTTCACTATGTAGCTTTTCACTAATTTTTGCAATTCTGAAGCTCTATTTAATAATATTACTTACATTATCACCAAAAAAGAAGTTGTCATTCTCAGCTAGAGGCAACTGAATTTCATTTTTAGAAGCATTAACTATTTTACTGACGTAATACATTTTGATACCCATAGGTGGAATATCTTTGGCAGAAAATACTATTTCGCTGTCACTTGATTGGTTACTTATATTGGTATGAAAATATGGAATTGGACTTAAAATATCATAGTTTTCTTTTCCTGCAATTAAATCAATTATGTATTAATCTCAATAATAAGTTAAACATTAGATCATGCAATAAAATATTTAGAATATTGTTCTAATAATAATTTATACACGGAGAAGCATTAGTAAAAAAAATGTATTCCTAGATTTGTCTAAACTATAAGGCCTTGTTACTGCAATGAAGTTTTAGAATGTTGTTGGTTGAAATGAATGAGTTTTTCACTATCTCGTTGGTAAATCTCTATATTATTCATTTTAGATTAGTTTTAATAAAATCTATGTAGGTACCTACTTACTAGATAGATACGTATTACATTGGTTCAATTTAATGGCCTGATTTTATGATTTAACATTCTTGGTCTATTCTGAAAAAGTATCTGTACTTTTCGGTACTGTTTGATGTATTTATACTTAATAATAGCAGAACAGATTAACTCAACTTAAACGATCCTTGACAGATGGAGATAACTTACAATCATTAAGGATATCTATGCAACTCTAGCCATGTGCAATCACCTTGTAAGAAGGATAAAAAACAAATTAAAGGTATACATTTATTATTCTCCTAGCTATGTGCAGCGACGAGCGTTGGTGATGGGCGGAACTGGGAAATTTTTGCATAAGTTTTTGATTTTTAAACGAATCGGAGGGTTCCGATTCCTAAATAAATCGAAGGTCTCTGAAGGATAGTAAAATAAAAGCATAGCATTTATTATACAGTGTGGAAAACAAGTCTGGAATACAGTTCATGACCACATTATTTAATAGTTTTCAGAAAACCGCTCGGATATATCGATTTTCTTTTTTTCTGGTAATAGAACTGGTTGCTAGGCTACAGGAGTTACAAAGTTTTTGTCCAACACTACGCTTATAGTATGCATTGGCATTTTGGTTATAACTTCCTATTAATACCGGGTGTCAACGGATCTATTAGACAAGCCATAACTTCTAGAGTATTGAATGTATCAAAATGATATTTGGTATAGGTAAATGGTAGAGGAAGAGGAAAGTTTTTGCATATTTTTCACGTTTAGGTTACTTCCGGTTTCACCGGAAATGGCTTCAATTTTGAATTTTTAAATGGAACCCCGTGTATATTTTTACATATTTGAATTTCTGAGACAATTTTGGACTAGAAAATGACATTTTAAAAAGTTTTTTCGCCTACTTGATTTTTTTTAGAGCTATTTTTAATATTGCATCTAGGTGGCCATGATTGAGCGCAAACTAATCTGAAGGCCTTAGATGATGTCAGAAAAATGTAATTGCAAATTTTTAGTGATTAATATGGTAGATAGGAATAAGACAAGTTGGCAAAATTACTTTTTTATATCTAACTATTTTTTTTCAAATGGCAACACTTTTTTGACAAGCACTTTTCAAAAAGGGATTTTTTTTGCGAATCCAACGATACTAAATTCATTGTGATTGGATTAAAAATAAGCTCATAAAATACATTTACTTCAGTGAAGTTTTTAATAAATTCGTATACGAGTATTATACTTTAAAAGTTATAATGTCATTTTCTAGTCCAAAATTGTCTCAGAAATTCAAATATGTAAAAATATACAGGGTGTTCCATTTAAAAATTCAAAATTGAAGCCATTTCCGGTAAAACCGGAAGTAGCCTAAACGTGAAAAATATGCAAAAACTTTCCTCTTCTTCTACCATTTACCTATACCAAATCTCATTTTGATACATCCAATACTCTAGAAGTTATGGCTTGTCTAATAGATCCGTTGACACCCGGTATAGATAGACCTATCAAATAATATATCAATGTATTTGTGAGATAACGCCATAACAAAAACTTAAGGCGTTCTATTTAAAAAAAAATTCTAAACTTTAGTCTGTAACTTTTTTTGGGTCAGTCTGTATACCTATTAGTGAATTAGGTCAAAAACTTCGAAAGAAAAAGAAAGAAAGTCGACGTGTCCTAGCGATTTTCTAAAAATATTAAATAATGCAGTTACGAACTGTATTCCGAACTTCTATTCCGTACTGTACATTATACAGGGTTAGTCAACGAAAAGGTTTATCCTCGATTAGCTGTGTTTGGATTGGTTTCCATGGAAAATGCTCGGATAGTCGATTTTTATTTGAAGGGGGACACGATTGAGGTAGGATGGTAAGGAGGAGCTATCTCGTAGTAAAAGGTAGCATCGTTACAGCTATTTGATACGACACTTTTGCAAAAAACTGACAAGTGGCACTTCGACAAGCATACTTCAATTTAGTTAAGTGGGTTCTTTTAGTGAATTTGTATGTCTTAGAGATTTATATACCCACAATATTAAAAGAGAATGGTTTCGTACGTCAATCGTAGCTGTAAACAGTATTCAATTTGTTGAAAGAGGTGCTTGGAAACCTATAATATTCACTGTTCTATGTTCCAAGGATTTTTCTATTATCTATATAGACCAAACCTCAAAAAGACACATTCAGTTAAAAAATAATGCTATCCCCATTTTCAACTCATTAAGGTAATTAAGCATATTTATTTTATAACTGATTAAAATTTCTATGCGCGATTGGAGTATGTGGCGTGTGGAATAGGTTATTATTTATTATTATTAATATATTATTATTATTTTTATGAAGATTGTGTTTTTATTTTTTAACTAAATATTAAAAATTTGGCACACGGCGGCAAAAGTACCTACTATTTTCTAATTTCACTGAAAGAGTAATTTTACATTAATAATATCTTCAATACTTAACTTCAAAACTTATATATATAGAATAAAAATTTTTTTAATCAGAATTTCTATAAAATTGAACCTATTTTAAAAAACGAGGGGGGTGGTAATATTTAAGATTTTAATGTTGCGGTCGTTGAGGGTCTAAGGGATGAATCTATCATAATTTTGAATTCATAAAAAATATGCCCCTTAGAGCAAGAATCGATGGATCCTGACGGATTTAAAATTTTTTTGTAGTGTAAAAAATATTGGGGGTGGGGAATTTTCAAACGAACATACTGTATATTGTGACGGATCTTCCCGATTTGCACAGGTAGGAAGTGTCACGTTAGTGCCCGAGGATCGGTTTCTGTTTTGCCTCGGGCGCCAGTTCCTGTTTATAGTGCAGAAACACCACTACACAGGTAGCTTTAGTGAAGATACGGTAAGCCAGGCAGTCGATAGGGAAAATTAGACTTCAGGGAACAGCTAACAATAATATTCCAATAAACCTTCAATATATTTATTGATTCTAGACCTACTATTTACAAATCTACTCAAAAATACGGGTTGTCTCTTCCTAGGTCCTGGTAGCAGCGGTGTCGACGGACAGGTCTTGCTTGGATGCGGTGTGGCCACAGACTGAAGGTCTGAGTCGCTCTCAGTAGTATAAGTGGTTCTATGAAAACCTCGGACCTGCGCAGAAGTGAAATCTCGGACTTTGCATATTTTATACCTGTACACCACAAAATCGGTAAAATTTATAAGTCTCCACCTTCTTGTGGACTCTGCCGAATTTTACCTATTCTCCTGACGTACTGGTAGCAGCGGTGGGACAGGCAGGACTCGTCGTCGTGGTGTACAGCAGCGGACTGACTATTTAAATTGGTCTCAGGTCGATGTAGAGCCAGTGAACACTTGGACCGGCGCAGTAGTGGAAACATGGACTTAAGAAATTATACCTGGTCTATTTTACGGACTCTGAAGAATATCCCAGCAGGCAGATAAATTAATGACATGTTTAAGTACCCATTTATTTTTATACATATAAAAATTTCACTCTGTCTATGTTGTGGACTCTGAAGAATATCCTGGCAGGTAGACAGACGTTGGAAAATATAAAAGTCTCAATATCTTTTGGTACTTATAAAAATTCCACTATGTTAACTTTTCGGACTTGTACAAATTTTGACTCACTCATTGGGCTGACGGCGATGTCCGGCTGGCAGGGCTTCTTCTCGTATGCAGGCGTACTTGGCGGCCGGTAGCAGGACACTGACATCTCAGCGCAGAATATTTCCCTATGTTGACGTAAATAGTAAACGCGGGATGCGTACGCATTCGGATTCTAGGCTGAATGATAGACATTCTGGTCTTATATATTTATTTATTTACGGCGGTGTATTAAAAACTTATTCACAGGTGCAGAATATTACTTTTAACGGCGAAATAAAATGTACTTCATTACAATATAATATAATGTATATAATATAAGTATTTAGATATTGTGTTGCTTAAAACTATCATAAAAATATATTTTGCGAAAACCACAAAATATATGACCAATAAATTTAAGAAAAGTCTGGTCCGTCTTTCAAACTAAAACACCGCATTCAAAGTTCGATGCTTTTGATGGATCCAATAACTTTTTAGCGATTAATTTAGCAACTCACCATTAGCGAAGTGGCATCAGGTTATATTAGTAATAACCAGTTGCTGAAATAATCCTTTAAGCGGTAGATCAGTTGCTAAATTTAGCAAGCGAATTATATTTTAGCTGACATGATGCGAAACATCAATGGAAAGTCCGAAAACAAACCAATGGACTCGGGGCTACTTGGACAGAAGAATAGATGGTTGTGGCAATAGAGGTCTTTATTATTACATGTAATCTATAAGTCGAAGAATAAGAAAATAAGACACATTTACATTTTTCAAATTGTTTTGACTGATAGATCAATTGATAATATAATAATACAAATGTATAAAAATATATAAAATGATACTTTGTGTGTACTTACCATCTGGTCCCTCAACTTTGTAGCTAGCATTTTCAACTGGTAGTCGAATGTAATGTGTTACTGTCCACGACAAGGGATTGTATGCAACTACCAAAAATCTTTCAGAACTTTGTGTAATACTGCATATACTTATATTGGTTAGCAGACATGATGAAATATTTAAGTGTAAATCCAGTGTTTTATTTTGGTTTTTTCTTAACAGTTCTCTACAAAATATATTATTAATATACAATATTATACCTATGGTGTGGAACAAATAACTTTATTAGGTACAGCTCTTCACATATATTTTGAACTAGTCTCTCACTTCTTGATCTTTGATTTTACAAAAAATTTTGTCAATACGGATTTTAGGGTGCATTTTGATAATTCAAAAGGTAAGATGTATTTCTTCACGAAGAGAGAGAATATAAACAATTTTACTTACAGGATTATATACAACGCTCTGTATAGACTATAACGTGTCAAGGTCGGGAAAATAATTGGAAGAAAAAATTACAGTTGCGATAACATTAGATGCATCGAGAATTATTGTGAAAAGTAATGTCAAAAGTAAATTTAATTAAAGAAATAAATAGACTTTTTGACCTTAAATTCACATTGGACCAACAAAAGCGCAAACATATGCCTATCGAAATAAATGAGATCAAAGTAGATGGGATGAAGCTCAATACATAGGATTAAATGCTTAAACAGAAAAAATTTAAATCATTGTAATAAGATTAATATAATAATAACTATTTTTTTATTTTAGGAAAATAATTATTATGTTCAGAAATAAATACAATTCGCAAATAAATAAGCCATAATTTAATTTAGATATACGGCAGTTTTTCAAGTCGCAAAGAGATATGTATATATAGTATAGTATAGGAGTACATATTTATTATACAGCGTTCACACATAATTTCACATACGTTAAGAGGAACAGAAACAAATTACTCGACATTCAGGAGCATTGTCGATTAGGTAAACTGTTTCGACAATGGATGGGACATCACTTAAATCTTGTAAGCTCAGTAACAATATATATCGAGAAAAGCAGCTAACTTTAAATTACAGTCACAATAGCAGCTTAATCTCGAGTTTAAAGTACTTCTCAATGTGAACTTCTAAACAGACATTACCTATGAAGAAGAAAAATTTGTCGCCGAACTATGAGGAAAACACAAAACATGCTTGTATCATAATATTTCATAATAATTGTACAGTGAAATAACTAATATGTTTGCTGCGATTTTATTTGTAAAATCAAATGTGGTACCTACAGAGTTGATTTTTATAATATCTTCAAGTTTGGTCAATTCTACTGTTAAGTATAACACGACTACTATCGAAATAAATGAAATAGACCCCTGAGTTTGGAAAGGAAACCGATATTAAAAATCGTAGTAAATCGTAAAAAAAATTTGAAATTTGTACCATATATAGCCTCACTATTACTCTATTGTGCTAAAATTTCAGTTAGTTTCGTTATCCCATTTTTTAGTTATTAATGAAAATGTAGAAAACATCACAGTTTTCTGCCTACAAAATTGACATCTGTCACTTTAACTCGTCGTATTTTTTTGGTAATTGATAAAAAAATTCCAAATTTTTACTGACAATAAGTCGAACTACTGTCTTTAGTACTGTGAAGGTCGTTTGTCTCAAAAGCTCTTCGTTTGTTTATTTTTAAGCAAAACAGAAGGGAGTACTATATCCGTAAATATTGCGTTCTTTAAAAAAAGAAAAAACTGACAAAGGTAGTAAATAAGTGTAAACAAACAATCTGAAAAAAATTGTTAAAATAATAGAGTTATTTAACATTTATTTAGACTTAAAAGGTTTATATATGGACTTAGTCTTAGAGCTTAGTCGATCGGACCGTGAACGTAAGTGACCATTCCGATACTGTTTTTAACAGTATCATATTTATAACTGTATTATTTTAATATTTTTTTTTTCAGATTGTGGTTTACAGTTACGTATGTTTACAGTTCCAAACTTAGGGGTCTATTTCATTTATTTCGATAGTAGGTATATCAAAATTGATGAGTTTTATGAAAATAATTCAAGCTTATATTTTAGATAAATTCAGGTATAATATAATTTAAATTAATTTTTAATAATTAAATAAAGATTACCCTATAACATCGGTAATAGGTTTCTCAGCGTCTTCTATAGCTCGCGTCAGTAGCCTGACATAATCATTAGTAACATGTTGCCTCTCTGTACCAGTGATAGCATCATGATGTTGCATGACACCCATGATGTCGTTCAAATTTTCCAAAGACTTTACATTATTCTCGTAGTTGCTGCCTTTTAACCCATTTAACGCTACTAGTTGTTTTGTAGCCTAAAAAATACGAGTTACTTGTATTAACTCATATCTTTTTTTTATGGATATAATAAAATGAATGAAGTGATAAATGGATTCATTGTTTTATGCCACTCGGCCATCATTTATAACTAGATAAATATCAGTTTTGGTTAATCACCTCAAAAAATGGTTCACTTAAGGTATAGCAAATACCATGTAAAAAATATTGAGTTTTTGAATTTTTGTGTTAGTTTACACCAGAATTTTGAAAATGACCTGTACATTTATGAACTTGTTTTCACAAATTTTAGGTATCCTTGATATTTGATATGAAGGCTGTGATTAATTTTTTTCTTAAGGAAGTTGGTATCAACTTTAGGTATAAGTAATTGGAAGTTATAAGAGGTCAAAAATATTTTTGAAAAAGTTTGCGCGACCAATTAGCCCACCATGCAAATTTTCAAAATTCTATCTCTTCTGGTTCTCTATAAATAGATTCAGCTTCGGCGTGGAATTTTAACGTGCTGGCTAAATATTAAATTTATCACTCAATGCGACTAAATGGTATTAAGGTCTTAGGTTTTGCACCATCAACGACTGGTTGACGCTGAAAATTTTAAAAGTATCATAAAGTTAAATATCTCAAAAACGGTACATTTTAGGTATAGGGAATCTTAAATAAAATAATCCTTAAATGAATGTATTAACGAATTAAAAAATGCAATAAAAATGTAAAAGTTGTTATTGAGGTAGGAGGTAAAAAATATTGGGTTCATCCAAACACAAATTGAATATTAAACAACACTGATATTAAAAACATGTCTATAGTTATTTGTCTATGGTTATCTGATGGTTATTTAGTAGCTTTAGTAACTGGTATGCTTGACCCCTTTTAGGACTTACAGTATCAACACATTTGATTCACGGTCTATATAACTTGATCTGACTAGTTTTTCTTATTTAAAAGTAGGTATGTTGTACAAAACGCGTACAGAACGTTTTCTATACATACATCAAATGAAATCTAACATCAAACCTTAAAATACTTTGTACACCAAGTGAAGCAATAAAGCAAGAGGGGAAAGAGGAAATTCGAATTGGGTCGACCACGGTGTTCAAAGCGCGCATTAAAAAGAACAGCTGTTTATGTGTCCTACGGGCCCCGGAGCTGTACCTGTGCTGTACCAAACAGCAAAAAGGAGAAGGCAATTAAAAGTGCAATTCTACGCATAGTTATACATGCGTAGATGTCGGTTTAGGGAATTTCAAGGGTGATTATAGTCCGGGAGAGAGAAGTCTTTTTGACCTAATCATTTTATGCCGGCTAATTTTAACAGTCATAACAGATATTATGTAGTGAATGACCAAGACGACCTTCAACTGCTCCAGTAGCGGTGGAAGCGGTTGTGGGAGAGTGTCGAACTTGTCGAAAAAAATTATTTTTTACAGCCACAGATACGAGTGAAGCCATTCGGTCCACGTTTGTGTTTTTTTACCAGGATTATTCAAACCATGAGTGATATTACTAATTTATCCAATTGTAATTTAGATCAGCTTTACGCAACATTGAAAATTATGTTTGCACACTGTATGCATTTGAAGGAATTAATGATATCAACGCTACTTTCACGAAACATATGGTAATAGTTATAATGACGATGTACTTCAAACTGCAATTAGAAAAAAGAATCGATGGCTCTATATTCTCGCCTTGTAAGTCTGAGTTGTATCAACATTTTCTTCGTACTTCGTACATTACCCATCTTTGGAGTCATGCACATCTTCCAACACCATCCGAGTTATCGCTTAGTATCGTTACTATCGCTATCGTTATAGAAAGACGTGATGACAAATATTTTTTCAAGTGGTTTATAGGAGATCAATTGCCACCATCTATCACAAGGATCACCACTATTGATGAACACCCTCAAGGTATGAATAAACCTTATTCTTTAGAAGTTTCCGGCAAAAAATGTTATTCGACATGATTTCATTAATTGATTAATTTTTTTTACAGATGGCGATGAAACAGAGGAGATGAAGATCAAGGTGGTATCACTATAGATAATTCCGATGATGACAGTGACGAAAATGAACGTGATGTTGATGAATTCAACATAACGTCTTTTTGCGGATGACGATAAAACAGAGGAGAATGAAGATTAAGGTGATATCACAATATAATCCAACTGAATATAATTAATTAATTCTAATTATTTCATTTCAGTTATATTACTGACAAATTAATAATAAGAGCATTAGATGCATCTGAATTTTAAATATCAGGTTTTTATATATCGCCAACGGCCAGCTTTTTATAATTGTTCTTACATTAAATCTTTGTGCATAAAACTGGTAGCGTTCTTAATATTACTCAAATAATACTTCCATATCACTATATAAATGGCTAACAACATACTGTTCACTTTAATTAATAAGGTGTTCCAGGTTTCCCTTATTCTCTACCATTTAGTACTAAACGGTAGTTAAAGCTATAATATCATGTCTCCCGGACTATTAGTAATTAACCTGATTTGTGATTTATAGTGACAGCTATTCGTCCTCAACTCACGCTTACACGCCCACGCAGATCACTTTACTTCATCCCAACGGATATGTGATTTAGCCTAAAATAATTAGTGAATCATAATCTGCTAGATCATAGTCCTCAGTTGGCATCGATAATCGTTGAACATAATAGTTACAAATATTTAGTGTTTTGACTATATTATTTGCTTGTCTCTTTAATAATTATTAACTAAAATTGGTTAGGGCTTACTTGTAGTAACACAAGAGATACAAATAAAGGAAATCTGGAGACATGGAGGAGAAATCCTACTTTTCACAGGAAACATTTCTTAATAATAATTTTAAATATCATAATCGTAATATAATTTCCTAAACTGATATTGACATGGCGCGTTAATAAATTGACTACTTAAGTATCTTTTTAACATTTTTTATTAAAAGAACGGAGTTGGAACAGTTAGAACAAAATATAGAATAAATAATATAGCATAACTGCTTTCTACCTAATTAGTTTTTTAAATTTATGATTACGCTAAAGACAACTCAATTTTATTTAATGGCAAGAGGGGTGATGTTAAAACATATTTTAATTGTATTTTCATTTTTTAAAAATTACTATGATCGGTTCCCAAATAACAAATATGTCTTGAGTGAACTCACAAATGAATACAATGTTGTCATTGGAGACTTCAATTAAACAAAAACCTATTTTCGTAGTAGCCAGTAAAATTTTGAGCAAGTAGTTGATAAGACCGTTGATAAGAAGTTGAATACTCTTTAATTTATCTCAGTAATTGAATTTACTACCTCAAATATATGAGTATTTTGAATTTAAGATACTATATTATAATATATTTCTGAGAGTCAGATCTGATGAATGAGCAGGCTATGAAAAGAATTCATGACATTTTATACAATGGTTAAATATGCAGATTAGATTACGTACGTGCAATAACTTACATGTAGTCCACATTATAGATTGGCTGGAGTATTGAATGAAAAGCCGCAAACAGATCTTTTAATTATATACGTTCTGTTTGCATATGATATATTGTTGTACCTATATGTACGGTGGTTGTTTTAAGTAGGTATTCATATTTAAACATTTTTGTTATTTACTACTCTGTAATTTTATAATTATAGAGAGAAAATGAGGTGAAGTTAAAAGCGAATTAAATAAAATCAAACTATAGGTACTGATGTTACCTTCTCTATAACTTGAGTTAACCTGTTAAGTTGCCTTGATTGTATGATAAGTAGATTCACAATTTCTTGAATTCACTCTTCTTTAATTTTTCATTTCTTAATTTATAACTTAAAAAACCGTTTTATTTTATAAGATTTTTTTTTCGAGACTCATCTTGATTATTTTAACAAATAGAAGTCAGTTGAAGTTGCGAAAGTAATTGCTGAACAATATTCATTTGGGTTTATAATGTCTGTAACTTATTTGTGGCGCGTTTTCATGATTCATAGTTTCTTTTGGGATTATACAACCTGTAAAATAACAAAAAGCAGGAAACCAGAAGCATACAAATTAAATATTCAAAGTAAGTGCAGTATTAAGGCAGACATAAATATGCAATATGCAATAAAATAATATTTCATACATTAATTAAATTTCATCAGTGGTTTTTCAGTTTTATACAAAATTCTGTAATATTACATGTCAAATTTTAAAATACGTCTAAATAAAACAATTATTATAATAAAATTTTAAAGAAATTAAACACTTAACTAGCTTACGTTTCCTAAATTTCTTGTATGATAAGAAGTATTTTTTGTCAGACTGACAATTTTTTTAATTCAAATTGTCATCACATGCACTGATCACTATGATATTATTAATTTTCCACTGGTAACATCCTTCTATAGTAGAGGAAGCCACATTTGATCCATGAATATTGTTTCTGACGAGATACAATTATCACCATAAGTTTAATAACAGCATTTTCTTTTAACTTATTTTTCTTCTTTTTATGAAATTTTAGCCTGTGTCCAATCAACTTGGTGACCGTTATCCCATACATGTTTTACTAATGCAGACCTATCAACTTGTAAAAAATGTCAATCTGACAAAAAATACTTCTTATAATCAAAAAAATTCTTATCATATAAACGTTCTACTGACGAAGAGTTGAGGATTAACCGGAAAAGTTTAGGAAAAAACTAGTTAAGTATTTAATTTCTTTTAAATTCTATTATAATAATTATTTTATTTAAAGATATTTTAAAATATGACATGTAATATTACAGAATTTTGTATAAAACTGAAAAACCACTGATGAAATTTAGTTAATTTATCAAATATTATTTTATTCCATATTATACAGTGGTTTTATATTTAATTTAGATGCTTCGGGTTTCCTGCTTTTTGTTATTTTACAGGTGGTGTAATCCCAAAAGAAATTATTCATTTGTGTTTTTATATTTTTCAATACATACTTACTAAAACCAATTTTCTATAAGAATTTTGTTACGATTTTATTTGTAGGGAATTCAAATATGCCTGACGCCATTGTCTTTGACGCGGCTTATAAGACAACGTATTCAACTTTTTCTACGGGCGCCATGTTAAATGAACTCCTTCTGATCATAGTTATGCATAATAGTTTACTTTGTTATTTCTGTCAAAATATTTGGTTATTCCTTTTGGCAAAGGGAGCTATGCAAACATTTGACTGTACTTACAGTTAAATTGTGATTTTTTTGTGTAAGTACGTGTTCAAATGTGGGTTTTAAATGACGATATGCCCAATATGCTTTAAATTTATTCGTTTCATACGGAAACAGGCAAATTGCCTCAAATACATACCTGCATCGTTAGCCTTCAAGGCAGCAGCTCCACAGGATATATTTTCTTCCTAGCTCTACATAGAGATTTGGATCGATATAGCTTATTTATTAAATCAAGAGAGAAATATGGACAAAGAATTCTTGAAAGTCTGACACATATGTGGGAGAAGGGTGGTATATCATTATTTAGTAGCCCGCAATTGCGTCTCAGGAACGATTTATGTTGGTAAACCTTAGGGTTTACCCTAATGGTTTACTTAGAGTACTGAATGTTTCTTTAGCATTATACTGTGATGGTAGTTAGCCACCATTCAGGCTGGAATGAGGGAAAGTCTTACATTAACGCCAAGTTGCTATTTTGCATTGACATCATTGATGCTTAATCTGAATCGTTTAAATGATGTATGGTTTCAACAGCACGGTACAGCGCTACATAACGCCCAAAAAGTAAGTGATTATTCATCGGAAATCTTTCTCAATAAATACAATTTCCAGTATGATGATGAAAGGTGGCTCGCAAGAGTTACTAGATGAATCTCCCATGGTTTATGTTTTGTGAGGTTCTGCGAAGAATAATATTTATAAAACTATACCAGCCGACATTAATCAGTTGAGAAGGAAAATTATTTAAACTTTAAGGAACCAAATAAGTCATGTAAGATGTGATTTAAGTTTTCGTTGAAAAAACAAAAACATAAATCAACATTTTCAGTCTTATCTGTTATATATCTTTAAAACGGAAAGAGACAGTTCAATTTGGTTTGCGGAATATTGTTCAGCATTAAATTTGGCAATTTAATTATAACTTAACCTATCCCTATCCAATTCTTCGATACTCCTATCATTCGACTTCCTATCTCTTACGATAATCGAGATATCACTAGAAGAATCGAAAAACGGGAACCCTATCAATTAAATATTACGTTTTTTATATTTATGTATTTTTTATTCATAATAAGTAATAGATAATAAGTGCATAAGTAATAACATGTTTGTATATCTAAACAGTTAGACTGTGTGCAGTTAATTTGTTGTTTATTTGTCATTGGTTTTCGATTTTATCTACTTACTTGTAATATGTTGTGTCCTATCCTCTCAAACCGCTTAGAGTTCGGTCTAGAAGTAAAGTAACCTGTCCAAAATGAATGTTTCTTGTCACTATAGGGAAAGAAGTCATCTGTTTTAAGTTTCAGCTCGGGTTTCGCATCATTAACCGCTTTGATGTAACAAGATGGAGTTGAATATAACACATTTACTTCTGGATTATCACGCATCTCCCTAAAAATAAAAAAAACTACGTATTTAATAATATAAGTATAATATAAACACTTTGAGCGTTGAAAAGCATAGGAAAATATGTTCAAAATACATTTTCTTATAGAAAGAATGTTCCACAAAAATGTTTCAAATAAAACATTTGAATTATAATTGCATTAGGTTTTATCCGACTTAAATCAAATTGGCCTAAAACGAGAAAGGGGTCATTAAGCTCTTATGGCTACCAAATCATGTATTCTCTTCAAATCTAAAGCTGCTTATAATCCAACATTGGTTGAATATCATATGAGGCATTTTCCAGCTGCTATTAATAAAAATTAATTAATTGGCATCATATCTATAAAGTGTCACTTAATAGTAATTTCCCGATCTCAATAAGAGGTAATACTTCAGTTGAAATAATGCTTTACGATTTGGATTTTTTATTAAAGGTCTTAAGTGAGAGGACAATTTTACAAAACTTCACTTTGACTTTCCTACGTTAATTCTCTATATACATTTTTTATACAATATACATATTGCTATATACATATTGCTTATCGCCAGTCGATAATGTCTATTGGACATCATCTAATTTTGATGATAGATATTTTCTTTAGAATGTATGTCTTGTTCTATAATAGACCTATGAACGTCCGCATCTATATTTCGGACCATTCTATAAATTCGTAATCTTTCAAATTTATAAAAACGTGGTGTTGTCCTACCCAAAAATCAAAAAAGAATACCGTATCCAATTTACAATTGCACATTCAATGATATAAAAAAAATTAGTTAGATAGTTCTTAAGATATTTTCAAAATAAGTTGTTTGGACGTCGTGAACACAGAAAATGGCTTACAACATAGCTAGACTTCAGTTCACTAGATTTTTTTATGGGGTTGTCTTAAATGGAAAGTGTAGATAACTCTATCAGATCGATTTTTGGGAATTCAGTAACGAGTTGTTTAGAAATGCTATCAGATTAACATAGGATCCCTACAAAATGTTAGAGAAGAAACATAAAGCAGACTTTATTTCAGTCAAGAAGTGTGTACATTTTGGTAAATTAGTTATTTAAGGTACATATGCTAAAATTTATTTTCGATATGTTTCAGAAACTACTAAATTTCGACTTCTCCAACCGTTGAATAGATAATTTTTATTCCTTCCAAACATGAAGGGGTAGTTGTCACCTAAAAGAAATTGATATAGAGGGAGACATTTTTACATAGAAGCAGGTCTGGATGAAATATAAGAGTGTTGAAAATTAATTAACACTTTTTTTCACACTGCATCAATTGTATAATGTAGATCTAATATACTTATATGCGGCAAAGGGAGTGGGGTTAAACATTAGTTTCATATGGTTATATTCCTTATATCCTATAATATAACATTGATGAATGAACGATCATTTAAATATAATGTAAATTAAATCAGTCTTATCATTTAAATTGGTTAATATTTAAAATCCTTACATAATGAATCTGTCCATATTAATATAGTTCTTCTGAGCAACTTCATAATAAAAATCTTCACCCATTGGAATTAAAATATGTTTTGATGGATAATATTGGGCATACGTTTTTGCAATATTCACAAAATTTTCCACCTAAAAAATTGTTAAAATAAATTTTGTTGTAATGTAAACTTTTGCTTTAAGGACAACTGCGAGTACTTATATCCGACACTATTGGTTTTTAGCAGTATTAATACATAAATCATTAATGCATTTCTAAAAACAACCAACAAGCACAAAAACTTATATTGTTATGTGAGTTAGAAATACCAGCAAAAGTTAAGCAAGTTAGGAATATTATTTTTAAAAAAGATAATATTTGTTATATGAAATAAAAATCCTTTCTTAGATACTTACAAGTTTTTCCATATTGTATTCAGGGCTCTCTGGATCAGCATATACTGGATCATCATTACAGGTGTAGTCCCAGCAAAATCCAGAAGGAGCTGCATATCCATCGGTTGGAAAAATTCCACCAAATATAATACTATCATCTAAAATTATACACATTTAAGTAGGTAATGCATTTTAGTTTATTTGAAATAAAAAAAGAAATAACATAATCTTATACTATAACTAAGTAAACAAAGTTGACGAAGAAATGTTGTTTCTCATTTGTTCAGAAATGGAAGAGAGACGCTCTTTTGACATCGAAAGTTTCGTAAGTGAGGAATATTAAAATGTAATTGCTATAGAATGTCTCATTATTTTAATTTGCTTATTGTAACTTGCATTGTTTAGAAATACCTACTTCAGATTTTTAGTATAATTTTTTGTCTGATAAAAAAGAGGATATTTAGCATAAAATGTGTATATATAAATATGTATATATATATACCTGATATAAATTTGAACTTTAAAAAGAGGACTTGTCCGGTTAAAAGAGGACGTCTGGTCACCCTAGGTACGATTTAGGTACCTACAAGTCAATTCGTCGGCCTTCGGAAAAATATGTTGGAAAATGTATTTATTGTACCATGATTTGCTAAGTAGGTACTATTGGGGCTTTGAAATTAATTGGAGATGTATTCAAACAACATAATATGCTTCAATTTGCTGTCACGTTATATACAACTTCAGATACCAGTTGAATAAGTCATTTACGCAGCATTATGGCTTCTTCAAAACCTATAAACAAACTACTACAAATAAGATGAAAAGAACTTTCCCTTTTTATATTTAAATATCATGTCTCAATGTTTCTAATATTTTGAAAAAAATAGACTTATCTTAGATAGATAGACTTAAATAGACTTAAAATAGACTAATTAAAAATGTACTTTTCTCATAAGTTGCATTTCAACTATTTTAAACAAAAATGAAAAATATTTAAAACCCAGACAATTTATAAATTTTATATTATTTAATATTCATTTAAATAAACAAAAGATTAAAAAGAAAAGAAACAAAGCAAATTTATCATCTTCATCAGAAAATATCGGGACATGTGTTTGTTGGTTGGTAAGGATTTGTAGAATTCCCAAAATATATCTGAAATATAAGGTATTAGTTGTACTAGATTAGCTTTCTTTCTTTTTTTTCAGAAATTGGAACTGGACTAACATTAAAATGGATTTCCAGTTTCAGTCTTTTCTTAATTTGAAGTTCATTTTTTAGGGAATGGTGAACTGGTGTATCCGTACGTCTTCTTGTCTTTTCAATAAGTGTATTATAAGTAGTATAAGTGGTATTGAAAACTTGTGATTTATTACTTTAAGTATTGGATGCGATTTTAAGATAAGAAAAATACATTCCTATCAAATGAAAATTTTTATTTTCCTCTGGATTGCATTTACCTATACACACTAATTTTTCACACTGTAATATTTAAAACTATGTATTAAACGTCATACAAACGTTGTATATGTATATATAATATGTAATACTACGTTAATATCCGAAAAATTTTGTGGACGATTTGAGATATGTTATCTTTTTTTGACAATCACAGAAAATTTTTATTTTTATACGAAAGGATAAGGTGAGTTATCTCTACAGGAACATTTTTAAGGGACTATATAGGCTCGAAATGAACCTAAGTTTAGTAACATTTTTTACATCAAATGCGATATCCCCTTTCGCCCGGAAGAAAGATTTGATTGTGTAATGCCGAAATTTCAACATATTCCAATTTGACCAAAATTGGACTTATCTCCTTTTTCCCGGACACCACAGAAGTGTCGACCTTTATACGCCAGAGGACGTATCGGCGGAATTGAAATCCGATTAAATGTTCTAAAGTGCCCCTAATTCTTATTATTTATGATTTTCATGTTACATATATTATGTATTTATGTATTATAATATATAAATTTAAAAATTATATTTGTGGTACCTGTTAGTTTTTCATATACTATTTCAACAATTATATACTTAATTTTAATAGATCTGTTCTTGCAATACAAGCAGTCCGGAATGGTCAGAAAGTGTCAAAAACAATCGCCCAACAAAACTGTTCACAGACGTTAAACTGACAAGACATTAAAAAATGCACTGTCCGCATGTAAAAAAGTAAAAAACCGTTTTCAACCATCAGAAACTTCTGCAAGAACAGACCTAATCTTTGCACAAAAGAGAAATAAGCGTCATTCGACCTTAATGAGCTGCAACTCTGGGTAACGCAAGCGATATTCGACCTTAGTCAGGCCCATGCGCGCGCTCGAATAAAAATTCGTAAAAAAATTGCAAATCATCCAAATGAAAAAGTGAAATATCCTACAGACTCGGGAAACTCTGCTCTACAATGTTATTAAAGGGTATTTTTTAATTGGATCACATATAAAAATGTTACAGTAGGTTAGATGTAGAGCATGACTAAAATATTTAGACACCTTTCACCAGAGCGCTTTAAGTTTTAAGCTCTCCCATTTAACAACGTGCTTTATGGAATAATCAATAATTTTTTTTTTATATTTCTAGTGTTCTGAGGTAAATGGTTCTTATGTGTAACTATTCAGCTGTTTTTCTAGTTCCAAATATCCAAAAATCATTTTTAGGGTAATTTTCACATTTCACCCCCTACAGCCACCCCGTACAGGACTTTTTTTGACGCCTTCGGGATTTTGATAGTTCTAAGGGTGGGGAATCATCTAAAATTGATTTTAGCTTTTAATCTGAAAGTGCAAACGAAAATCACAATTCGAACTCGCGAAATCAGCATTACGATGTTTGGATAAAGTGTACGTTTCAACCTGAAAAATTAATTTTTACCGATATTCTAATTGGAAAAGCATTTCCCTTCAGTATTTTGGTAATCAGAAGTATTTGGCAGTCGGTACTATCGATTTCGTTAGCAATATTTCTCATAGGAAAATAACCTATCTAAATTTTAATTAATTTGACAGTTTTCGTGGGAGGTGCTTGTCTTGTTAGTGGAATCTGACATCGCCAGATAAAATGAGAAAGAAGTTGAGAAGGATGCGACTCGAGATTTTAGAAGACGAAATAGACGTAGAAGGTCTCGACATAGGGTCTCGAAAAAAAAAAAAAAAATCGCAAAGGATTAGAGAAAGGACGGATCTTTCGCGTGAAGCGGTTCTCGAAGCCGTAAAAATTAGAATAAAAAATCTAGGGGGTCCCGCGAAATGTCGGGATTTCGGCGGGCGTGATGGGACCATTAGGCGCGAGGACAAACGCCGGTGCTAGCTGCATCTCTCTCGCCTAACAGCGATCGACGAAAATTTTGCAGAGGTTTTTTGAAAAGGCGTTTAAATTGGGAAAACGCGTAGGAAACGGGACGAAAATGCCCCTACGAATATTAGAAAGGTTCGGGGCGACCGCCGGTCGTCCGCGGGGATCGCTCCGCAATCCCCCCTCAGAGGAGATCGCTTAGAAACTTCGTCGATTCGGCGACGGAATTTAGAGCGAGACAGAATCGACGCGTTTTAATATATATGCATTATCTTCTTCCAGGATTTGGGTAATCATTGGATCGACGTTATTTTCTAATAGATCGAGATAATTTTTGCCATTTAAATTGTCATTGAAATAAAAAACGGCCCGTTAATGTGATCCCTTAAGATACCAGCCCAAAAATTGTTCACTAAAAATCTCACAGAAATGAAGCCGATGATCGGGATTATCCTCGTCCAACTATCTTTTTAAAATAAATGCTAACAATTTCATTCCCTCCGGAAAGGTATAGACGATTTTGAGAAATCACTCGATTTAAGATTAGTTGTGAAAAAATGAATATTCAAGGATTATCAAACACTATAAATCTTTTAGTATTCTAAAAATAAATGGACAAGGAAACTGTTTCTTGTTGAAGAAAATCATGCTAATTTCAAAGCACTAAAAAAATGTGTTTTTTTTTTTAATTTCAATATCCAGTGTCGTATATTTTAGATAATTTAAACAATTTCTATTATGTGCAATCATCAAAAATAAAATTATAGTTTTACTCGGGTTTTTTACTGGTTTTATAATCGATAAAAGCTTAAAAAATTACAGTTATGTAGAGAATTGAAAGGCCTTTCAAAAGATGATCACTTGACCCCCTTGCCATTTGAATTTTGATTTTGCCATTTTGAGGGAGGCTGTGTAGGGTAAGGGAATGATGATAAGTTATACAAGTATTACACTAAAATAATTATATTACACTTGGAAGCAAGGTTGTCATGTTTTACCAATTTTTTAGAAAATTTTTACCTCCAAAGTTACTCAAGGTGCCTACTTTTGGTGAGGACACCCTGTATAACTTGTAAATATTGAAATTAAAACTTCTTTAAAAAAGTGTAGTCTTATGTAAGGGGGTGTTAACAAATTCTGTTCACTCATGTTGAGCTTACAGTTAGATTTTCACTCATTGGAAGCTATTTTAATTCCGTAATTAATTTACGAAAGACTTCAATAAAATATTCTCTAAAAAAAATTTGTACATATTACACATTATAATAAATTTATGTGTCGACACAAGAGCTGTAAAGGGTAAAACATTTTCTGTGTTACTGGTTAGTAGATATAAAAGGCAAATTGTAGAGGTTCCAAAACTAATCCTTGAGACACTACAGAGGAAACACTAATGTAAATTTAAATTCTTAAATACTGGTCAGTGGGGACATATGTTTTACGTGATGTAGCCGATATGTAAAAATTTGTATCAAGTTTTTTGTAGTCAAAAACAAATATTATTAATTTTCAGTTATACAACAATTGTACTTATATGTAGTATAGTGTAGTATATTACCCAAATTTGCACTTCCCTGCCAGGCGAAATCTAGACTTCTTTCTGACCTCCTTTTCTCCCTGTCAACGTAATCCATTCTTGAAAAGAATACTCCATCGTACCCTAGCTGCGCATAAAGTGAGGCTTGCTCTCTACTGTGCCCGAAAGGATCAATTTGCCAACCTACTCTGGGAATTCCACAAACACCGATGGTGTCGTTAATAGTCCTAAAATTGAATAGGGACATATATATTCAGTATTTGTTTTATTTCTACCAATACGTTATATTTTATGTAGTGAATAGGTTATAACTGAATTAATAGTTTTTACAATTGAAAAAGGACCGAAAATGTCCATACATAAAATTCTTAATCGTCCTAGAATTTAATAGGTACTAACCAAGAATCACTACTAATATTCAGAATTACTATAGTTCATATATTAAAATATTACCTTAATCCCCTTGTAAACTGATCAATTGTAGATTGGTAATTAGTACAAGCTTCGTCATTCATAGACCATGCGCCGTTCACCATTTCAATTTGGCCATTGTCAACCAAATATTTGAAGTTGTTCCTCATATCTTCGTTTTGAGTATGCCACCATTTCCAAAAAAATGCTGTCTCTACTTGAACGAACCTAAAGTTATAAAATCAGCACTTTCTAAATTTTTCTTTTACTATTAAAAGAAAACACCATACCCGGTCCAAGAAATAAGGAATTCATATCCTTTGTTCTAATTAATTCTCAGAAAAAAAATCAATTAATATTTAAAAATGTCCATGTATATGTTCAGAAGAGAGTGCCATAAGTCTAGAATATTAAAAGATCAATTTGTTGGTGGGTTACAATTATTAATTGTATTCGCCTAACACACTTGAACATGGTACGAAGGGTTAGGTCATCCTCAGACTTCCGAAAGTGAATGTCGAGAGGGTAATTTACTTACGACACTAATATTACTAACACAGATTAGTTCTTTTCAATTACACGTAACCCTGTTAATTATTATTTCATACCACGGTTAACATCATACTATGACACCGCTGGAGTTAAAAAATCCTCGGCTTACACATTACACATTACAATTACGGTAATCTCTTTGAACATAATGACTCTCTTACTATTAACATATATATTTGAAAATAATACAAAAAGTAGAAGACAATAATTTTTATATACTTAGTAATTGACCAGTTTTGTGTGTGCTTTTGAAAAACAATTACATAATAGATTTGAATTTAGTTCTCAGTTTCAGGGTACAGTGTATTTTTAAGTACGATTTTTGAAAGAACTTATAGAATAAACTTAGAAAGGACTTATAGAATAAATAAATAATTTATAAGAAATAAGCATTTAATATTACCTTCTATTAGAACTTTCCAATAAAGTATCCACAACTGAATTAATAATATTCAAAACAGAGGCTCTTTGTATATCGGATCTCACTAAAAAATGAAAAATAAACGAATTATGATTTATACTAATTTCTATTTCCTCTTATCTTAATACACATAAGAAAGTTTCTTTCATCTTAAACAACGAGTTTTAGTTAAGTGGAAAACCTTATCTTTGTAAATGTTTTTACGGCAACCTAACTGTTAAGAAGGAAATAATAATAATGAACTATTTCATATTTCGTGTTTATGAAAAATTTGTTGTTCTAGGCATTCTTTAATCGCATTGTAATTAGTATACGCAGAGACAATATTTTGAGAACAATTTCTTAGGGATAAAAATTAAGAGTAGCAAATCCATGTTATACGGCATGAAAAAACTTGAACTTTGTCATCCCTTAAGTGGGAAATGACAAATTGGATTACTGTTCTTTGATATTTGATAACATCAAACCTATGGATATTTATTCAACAAATTTTTCATATTATTCTTGAAGGATTTTTTCTCGTTTAGTTAGAAACAGAAAATTTCATCGAAATATTGTGATAAAAGTCATATATGTTTGACGAGTTCTAGTTTTAAAGATGAAAACAGGGATAATATATAGGTATATTATCTCTCTTAGTAGTAAAACAGTTGTTGTTGTTGTTGGAAGGCGGCACGGTTACCCGCAGCACTCAAGTATTTCGACCCAATGTGCCTGCCGCTAGTCGAGAGCCATTGAAAGAGACCCGTGCTATGCGCATAGGTCAAGACCCGTTCCAGGGAAAGCTCTCTAATGTCCTGGGGTAGAAGAAATGCTGCACCCAGATGTTTGTGTCTTTTGACCATGAGGCAGACACAGCGACAGAGGATGTGAATGGAGTCCTCGTCATCGTATCCGCAAACCCTCCACCTTCTAGTTTCACTAAAGTAAAGCAGTTACATTGAAATGTATAGCTCTTCACAAAGATTAATCGAAATTAAAAATATTATAATGAACGAGGAGAGACCAAAACTGAAAATTCGATGAGTATAAAGTTGAGTATTAACTATTAATGTGTGTCCTATGGGAGATAATGAGAGGTTAATCTTCCTTGAAGATTACAAGTGAGCATCTATGAAATCACGCCAGTTAAAATATAAAACCTGAGAAAATACTCTTTATTAGAAAATAAATTAGGAAACATGTTTTTTAATTAGAAAATATTCAAAGAGGTGAACGTAAGTGCCTCTCTTCCGTGCTTACTGTATACTTCAGAGATAAGCATAACATTAGGACCTGGAAATAAATATACCTAAAGTTTTCTCAAAAATTTTATTTTCTGTTATGGTCCGAATGTTTTTAATGGTATTCATGTATAGCATTGGTATAAATATATAATAACAATTGAAATCAAGGTGGTTGCTGTAGGAAAATAAATGATCAACTCTAGCAACAGCAATATATTCCATAAAACTCCTTTAATAAAATAATAACAATAAATCCGATTTCATTGTTTAAAGATCCATTCATTGCTTGTAGTGGGTCTGTTAAATGAAAATTGTTCGACATTCTCCGCAGAGCTAGGTTGAAGAATTCTCTTAGCAATTTTAATCTTACTTTCTACATAATTTTCGATGTATCCTTCAGCAACCGCATCCGATTTCCAACCCCCATGCCTTTTTAGCGCCCTCCGCTATCGACAAGCATTATTGCGGAAATTCTTCTCAGACAATGCCCTGTATATTCTTCCCAATTTGGAAGCTTCAAATACAATGCCATATCCTTTACTACACTACCAATTTTATGGATACCAATAACGGCTTTATAATATTTCCCATTTTGATATTTAAAAAAAAAACGTCGTTTCTTAAAATCGGTAAGACGCAAATTAACGTACTTTCTATATTTACTTAAATATTCATCCCCAAGACGGTGAAAGTTCTATTCTTATTAGTTTTAGTGTTAGGAATTTTAATTAGCAGCAAATATTCCATGTCTTCAATATCATCAATTGTCATCTTCACTAGTTCGTTGCAACGACATGCCCCAGATATATCAAATATCAAAATTACATAAAAAATTAAGAATTGATTAGCACAATATGAAACAAACAAAATTTAATTTTATTTCTTTTATCGCCAAATACTTTTCATCTGAAGCATCAGACAAAAATGTATGGAATTGTTCCCTTAACAAGATTCTCGATTTCTTTGGCTTATAACCTTCTCCTTGTTTTTTCAAAATGGCAAATTGTTCAAATTATGCTTCAAACTTAACACAAACTTTACCATTGAATAATGAGACCATAAACTAGAACTCTTCAGTTTTTGTGCCATTTCCGAAAAGTATGCCAATAAAACTTTCTCAGAGTATTGCGTTACATTTTTTCTAGTACACCATCTCTCGAACTTCCAAGAGCCAAGGCATCTTCATATACTGCACCAGATTTCGTCGGCAGTAAATTTTCTACAGCCATTCTAGCCGCCTTCCTACCTCGGGAGGTTCATCAGCCACTTCTACACTCATTTTCAGTCTTTAGTCACTGTCAACCGACGCGACCCAAATTTTAAATATTTGTTTTAATAGATGCAACTACGTATTTATGGTAACGATAAGTTATGGCATTGCATTACTTGGGCATCTCCATAGGAGTCGCCACATATCATATCTTCGCATATCACAAACTTCCCAGGCTTAGCACATAAAGTATCACTTATTCTCCTAACATCATAATATACTATTGTTAACAATTATTTTAATAATAAGTTTCCGCACAATTTTCAAATAGTATAGTTTTGATTGATATGTTCCACCCCATGTTGTATTTGCATAATTTAATATACTTAGATTGAAATAAGTATATATCAATTTATATATATCAATTAAATATTTGGCAGTTATGCATTGTTTTAGCTGATAGAATTTATAGATATCTTAATCTTATCAGATCATCTTATGTTAAATGGGTACACTGTAGTATATACAGGGTGTGTCACGAAGAGGGCCCAGTAGGATTATCTCAAAATTGAAGTCTGTTAATTTGTATACAGGGGTTTATCAGAAAGGTCCATTCAAGAAAAATAGTGTCAACTTCCTCGCACTTCCAGTTATATCGGAACTCATCATCAACTTGCTTATTTTAAATGTAACACCCTATATTATTTTATTTCTGGATTCTACATAAAATTCTAAACACATTTCATGTGAAATTTTGAAATATTGACAGGTGAATATTGACATTTTGCAACTTTGACACCCTGTAAAATCTAAACGGTTTGCACATTCCTATCTTAACTTTTCATAAGCTATCGTTTGACACTAATTTCAGATTTAACCAGAAATTAAAAATATTCGCCCGTCAATATTTCAAAAACCGTTGAAGATAAGTATAGGACATTCTACATGAAATATGTTTAGAGTTTTTTACGTAGAATCCAGAAATAAAGTAATATATAGGATGTTACATTTAAAATAAGCAAGTTGATGATGACTTCCGGTATAACCGGAAGTGCGAGGAAGTTAACACTCTTTTCATTGAATAGATCTTTTTGATAAACCCCTGTATACAAATTTTCAGACTTCATTAAAAATACTTTGTTTACATCCCTGATATAATGTAACTATTATTGTAACACAAACTAACAAGAGTATTGTAAAGTAACACAAAAATGTTTCTAAAAATACTAGGTACTGACTTTATAATTCTAATATGATATTATTTCTAAAGATTTAGATTTTTAATATCGAGAGAAAAACTGCAACTTAATTAAATCATATTATATAAAATACTTCTAGTTTAAGAGTTAGTTAATTTCTGTCTAACTTACATCCATAGAAATACTGATCCACTGTCTTTAGCCATCCTACGTCGTCGTGGGAATGTGGCACTAAATGAACATTTATTTTAGACTCATCGATAGGATGACAGTTCAGACAACCAGTTGTATCAGTATATAAGTCGAAATGATTTCCTAAATGAGCTGATTTAACATCAACCGAAAAAATTAATATTGAAAATAGAACAGGGAACATTTTACTGTGTTAAATGTTGACAAAATGGATACAATTTATAAAGTAGGTGTTTATAAAGTACTTAATCAAACATTATTTTCATAAATGTTAAGTGCTGATAATGTTCTAATGTTGCTAAGTCCTTTTACTTAGATATTACAATTGCAGTATATTTGATTTCAATTACGATAAAATTATAAGTTCGTTTTATTTTTTATCTATATACAGCAAATAATAGTTAGCGATAACAGTTCTAGGTTTGGATTATATAGAACCAGCATTTTAAATCATTTAATTTTGGTTACAATATACAGAAGTTTTCAAAAAAGCCTGGAAATCAATTATTGATTTCCTATAGGATTCAATTTAATCATCAAATATTTGCAATTATTACTTTAAATTAAAAATTATACGGAGCGGACCACAGCTATTTTACACAGTCAAATAAATTGATGACCATTTCAACTTTAAATTAATTTATGTCAGTAAAACCTAAAATTATCATTGTTGAGGTTTCAATTATTTATTCGATTATAATAATAAAATTTTTATTTTTACATGTCTTAATTTTAAATAATATTACTACAGTTAGATTAATAATAATTATAATAAATGCTTGTTTAACTGAATAGCTTTTAAAATTTTTTGTTTTACTTGCGTGCTCAGCCATGGAGTGGGTTTTTTGCGGCCACCAATCTCGAAAAAGAAGATTTTTAAAAAAGAACAATTTTGTGCTCAACACGCATGCAAGAAGAAACGAACACAGCCGCGTCCTAAATTGTTCATTAATTTAACAACTTCTCATATTTTTATTAGACTTTATTCGATATTAAATCACATTTGGTTTAGTTTTTCATTCCTGATTTATTGTGTCGAACTTTCTATTGTGTACGTGTCATCCCACACACCGCTATCAACAGGAGCAGGGCCTCTCCCGAACAAAAGGTTACAAGCGTCTTCTCCATGGAACAAAAAGGTGAGTCGCATAATAATCGCCATTCTATTGTTTGATGTCTGAATTTAATTTAGTTATTTCGGAAAGTTACATACAATCCAACTAGTACTCTCCAGGCTGCTATTGATATTAATTATTTAATCGGTTAGCCAACGTATTATTTGGTCCTTCGAGCCGGATTACATAACTTTCTGTTAGTTCCAAAGTAAACAGTGCATAATTATATTTTAAATAATTTTTGAATCTCTGCCATATTAGTTCCATTACAAATTTGCTATTTATTCAGGCTACCTCGGAAGTCCTACCTAGGTTGTAGAAGGAGGTGTGGCTTCATTGTGCCCACGTACCATCCCACCTAATTTTTGAGTCGACGCATATCATTCTAGTATCGATTTTCGAAGAGCCTACAGTCATAAGTGGTCAATAACCACGATCATATGTTTTGGGTTTATTTTACATACCAACAGTTGAGAATTTCTGTAACTTTTCGTTTAATTACCATTCGTATTGGAATATTTAACATAATTTTCATATATTGAACCCTTGCTTCTCTCTATTAACTCATATACCATTATAACTAAAAATGGCTGATAAAGTTAAGAAAATTAAAGCCTTACGCCAATGTGAGATTTTACAATTAAATAATTTGTTAGAAGCCGCAGAAAATGTTCAAGCCGATTCCAGTAATCGCGATCTATTTAAAGTCATGTGTATTATTATAGAAAATATTAAGGCAGAATTTAGTAAACACCATACAGCTTTAATTCACTTAGTTTTCAATGAAGAAGATGAGATCAAAGACACTTTTTCAGTAATGGCTGAATTTGATAAGGCTTGCTTTAAAACAAAAATTAATTTTTGAAACAGTTTTTGGCGAATAAAGTATTAAGTTAGAAGTTCATAGTTTCCTCCGTATCACACGAAATTACCTCAAATCAGCTTAATTAAATTTAGCTGTGAGATTGAAACCTTTCCTACGTTTCTGGATATGTTTGATTCCATTGTATACAAAAATCCTAAATTGTCCCCAGTAAAAAAATTTAGTTACTTACTCGGTTCATTGGAAGGTCCACCCCTTAAGGCTATAAAATGCTTACTTCTGAGAGGTGCAAATTATGAAACAGCTTATAATACTCTTGTTTAACGCTATAAAAATAAACGGTTATTTTCGCAAGCACTTTGGTCTGCAATAGAAAATGCGCCTGTGTTGCATACAGAGAGTTTTCAGATATGAGCTGCGTAATTTATTAAATATTTGTGAAACCTTAGAAGCTCTTAAAGATTTAAAACATCCTGTAGAACATTGGGATTTTATATTATTCAATATGTTGTTAAGTAAAATATCCCAGGAAAACTACTAGTTTTGGACTGCTTCACAGTGAAACTTCCCATGATATTCCGAAATATGAGGATGTTTTATCCTTTCTACATAATCAATGTCAATGTCTCTTTAATTGCCATAAAAAAGTTTCGTAAAGATAAACATAAGACCAAACCCAAAGATTCAACCTTTATGAGTACTAATAACTCTTCCCGCACTTGTATTTTATGTAATAGCAATCATACTATATACAAATGTCCAGATTTTATCTCCAAAACCCCCCATGAACGTTTTCAGTTTGTGAAGCAAAGACATTTGTGTGTTAGCTGTTTAAGTAATATTCATAAAATTACAGATTGTCAATTAACTACCGTTTGTAGAACTTGTAAGAAAAGACATAATTCGTTATTACATTTTTCAGTAGAATCAGGCAATGCTCAAAGTTTTGACTACGTTCACGCGTTTGACTCGCCCTCAGCTAGTGGTAACTCTATCGCTACTACTAGCACTACGTATCATGCAAGTATAACTCAGGCTTTAGCTAGTTTATTCAGATGTCCTACTAATATTTTACTCTCAACTACGCTCGTTGAAATTCTGGATAACCGCGGAAATTATCAAATAATTAATTGACACAGGATCGCAAACAAGTTTCAACACTCAAAAATGTGTTAATCGTTTAAATTTGAAGAAAACTATAAATAATTATGAAATCAAGAGTAGGTTATTATAGCCGGAATTGAGACTCCCCCCACCCCTTTTGACCTTGAATGACCTTGAATGACCTTTGGATGACCTTTACGTGACCTTTGGATGACCTTTGGTTGACCTTGAAGTGACCTTTGAATGACCTTTGGATGACCTTTATATAACCTTGAATTGACCTTTGGATGACCTTAGAGTGACGTCATTTAGTAAACAGACACGACTCCTCCCCTACTCCCCAATTCCATATTTAAAAGGAGGGAATGGGCAAGCTGAAATCATTTTGAAGTAAATTCTCGTGAGGAACGTGTAATACAACAAAAAATGCATTTGTGTAGTAATTGCGGTAAAACGTTTACGCGCAGTGACAATTTACGTCGTCATGAGATAATGTCTTGCAAATCGAAAATTACTAGTGATGATGGACCCAGTGCTAAACGTGCTAGAATGGATTCCTCAAGTACTCAAACCATTATTTGTTGTAACAAAAATATACCTGCTAATCAAATAAATTCGCATCGCAGAACCCTCGAGCATAGATCAATGTCTTGTACTCCTAAATGCGATGGCGTACAAATTATTAACAGTGCCTTCAAATGTAGAATTATTAGTTATCGAGTGCATAGTCAAAATCAGCATATAGATTACAATTTGTTTTTCGATGAAGTAAAGGAGAAGATATTGAAATTGTTGGAAGAAATTGTAAAAGTCCACAAATCTGCAAAAATGAATATGGAAACATTTGCTAAATACACATTACCGAAACAAGAAACAACGGATGTTAAGACTTTCAATAGTTCTAACAAGATTATAGATGAATCCAAAGATCTGAATAATATTTATCAAGAATTTGTCGATAAAATGATATCTCAAACATCTGAATTTGAAGAAAAAGATTCTGGTATGTAATTCATAAAATATAATTAATTAGTTTTATACATGTATGTATTCAATGTTTCAGGTTGGGCTATCGTTGAAGTTTTATATGTGGAAGTAAATATAAATAAAAATAGTCCTCTGTGCGCATCATCATACATGAAGTTACCAAAGTTTATCGAAAATAAGAAAGCTGTAGTGAACATAAGAAACGATGATCAGAACTGTTTTGCATGGGCCATTACTTCAGCACTATATCCACCTAGAGGACCAGTTCAGGAGGTCTCTTCGTATCCACATTATTCTACAGTTTTAAATGTGACGGGTATGGAATTTCCAATTAAATTAAAAGATATTACGAAATTTGAAGTGATGAATAATATATCAGTTAGCGTTTACGGTTTAGAAAAGGAATTTGTTGATAATAAAATGAAATACGAAATAGTAGGACCGCTGCGCTATGCATCAAAGAAATTACGTTATCATGTAAATTTGTTACTTATTACAGAGGACTGTGGAGAGAACCATCATTGTAGAAAGGAATGTATAAAAAGTCACTACTGCTGGATAAAAAATTTTTCAAAATTAGTTTCCAGTCAAGTTTCACTTCACGAACACAGAAAATATTTTTGTGACGGTTGTTTAATGTATTTCAGTAGTGAAAAAGCGTTATTACAACATCAAAGTAATGATTGCAATCATGTTTATACGACGACGCCTTCAAATAAACTTCGTATAGATAAGTTTGGAAATAGCGTTCCCGAAAACATATTAAAATTTGAAAATTTCGAAAAGCAATTGAAAGTACCTTTCGTAGTTTATGCCGATTTCGAATCAGTTCTAAAACCACACGACACTTGTAAACCCGATCCTACAAAATCTTTTAGTAACAAAACGTTCAGTCACGAACCGTTCTCATTTGCATACATAATAAAATGTTCATTTGACGATTCTTTATCTAAATTTGTATTATACAGAGGGGAAAATGCCGGTAAAGAATTTATAAAGCGCATCGAGGCGGATTTAACTGATATCTATAATAAACATTTGAAAGAGTTCGTTCCAATGAATCCTTTATCTGCGGAGGAAGAACAGGACTTTTCGAATGCAACCGTTTGTGGTATATGTGAAAAACCGTTTCTTGAAGGGGAGGTAAAAGTCAGAGACCATTGTCATTTGACGGGCAAGAAAAGGTTCGGAGCTGCTCATTCTGTTTGTAATTTAAATTATAAATTACCTAATTTTGTCCCAATTATATTACACAGTATGAGTTCTTACGATTCCCACCTCTTTATTAAAGAGTTGTGTTCTAATAAAGATAGAATAGAAGTAATAGCTCAGAGCAAAGAAAAATACATATCTTTTACTAAAAACCTGTATTTGCATGATTATACGGACAAAGAGGGAAAAGTAAAGAAAAAATATTTGAAGATGAGATTTATCGATAGTTTTAAATTTTTATCCACTTCACTAGAAAATTTAGCGCAAAACTTGAGCGATAATCAATTTCAAGAAACGGTTAAACATTTTCCAGATTACGAACAATTTAATTTAATTAGGCAAAAGGGCGTTTTTCCTTATAGTTTCTTAACGACATTGGATAAACTAAACAATAAAAATTTACCCGCGAAAGAAGAATTTTATGACAATTTATCAGAAGAGCATATATCAGATGCCGATTATCGTAGGGCGCAAAAAACTTGGAATATATTTAAGTGTCAAAATTTGGGGGAGTATTCGGATACTTACTTAAAATCAGACGTACTTATATTATGCGACGTATTTGAAAACTTTCGAAACATTTCATTAGATAAATATCATTTGGATCCCGCACAATATTTTACTGCCCCGGGATTAGCTTGGGATGCTATGTTGAGACTCACGCAAGTAAAATTAGAATTACTGACAGATATTTCAATGATTCATTTTATTAAAAAAGGAATTCGTGGCGGTATTAGTCAGTGTTCGGAGCGAAAACACATCGCAAATAATATTTTTGTTCCAAATTATAACCCACAAGAACGTTCATCTTTTATCACATATTTGGATGCAACAAATCTATACGGCCATAGTATGTCACAGTATTTACCAACCGGCGGATTCGAATGGTTAAACGATCAAGAAATCGGTAATTTCAACGTCATGAATATTCCAGATGAGAATCGTTACGGGTATATGTTAGAAGTTGATATTGAATATCCGCTGGAATTGTACGACGCACATAGAGATTTACCATTTTTAGCCGAAAGTATGATTCCACCCGGTTCAAGATCAAAAATTCCTAAATTGATACCCAACTTGAATAATAAAAGTAAATACATAATACACTTTAGAAATTTAAAACAAGCCATAAGAAACGGTTTAAAATTGAAAAAAATACATCGCATAATAAAATTCGAGCAGAGTTGTTGGTTAAAAGTATACATAGATTTAAATACCGAAATGAGGAACAAGGCAACAAATAAATTCGAACGGGATTTATACAAATTAATGAATAACGCAGTGTACGGAAAAACAATGGAGAACGTGGATAATAGAAGAGATATTAAACTGATAACTCATTGGGAAAGGAGGGGGAAATCCTTAGGGGCAAACACATTAATCGCTCGTCCTAATTTTAAAACTTGTACAGCATTTTCAGAAGACTTCGTGGCTATACATATGGGGAGAACAAGAACTCATTATAATAAACCGCTCTATCTGGGGTTTTCAATTTTAGAGTTATCCAAGACAGTGTTGTACGACTTTTACTATGACACCATAAAGAGAAACTATAAAGATGAGGCCTCTTTGCTATATACGGATACCGATTCGTTAATTATAAAAGTGTATACAGATAATTTTTATGAATTTATCAAGTCAAATCCGAGCATATTCGATACGTCAAATTATAAAGAAGGTAATAAGTTCGGTATTCCCGTAACGGCATCCGTATTGGGAAATATGAAAGATGAATTCCCTTCGGATCCCATAATGGAATTTTATGGAACAGGTGCAAAAGCTTATTACGTAAAGTCGGTGAATACTGAAGTCAAAAAAGCTAAAGGCGTAAAGAAATCAGTAATAAAAAAGAATTTAACAGTCGAAGATTATAAGAAAATCGTAGAGCAAGGCGGTACCATATTCAGAAAAATGAGTTCGTTTCGGAGCGAATTACACAATATATACACAGAAATAAAAAATAAAGTGGCATTGTCTTACTTCGACGACAAAAGATTCATAATACCAAATACAACACGAAGCCTACCGTGGGGCCACAATGATATACAATATTATTTAACGGATGCGGAGAAAAATTTTGAATGATTCGTAGCCGCTTTAAGTCAAACAGCTGGGTGCAATATCGATAATAGTCAAATTAGATTGAGATATTTGATAAACGCGCTAGAAGAATTAATATGATGATTGTACATAGAGACGAAACGAATATGTGTGTTTACTCGTACCATAAGTAATTAGAATAAAGTTAAATGTAAAAGTATGTATTATGACGTACAGTGAAGTAAGAAAAGATGTAATTATAATAAAAAAATATTATATAAAGTAACTGTAACATATCATAATGTTCAAACGCATGTAATAGATGTATGTATAGATGTATATGTATGTAATCTCGCATGAGCTCGGTACAAAAAAAAGTATGATATTAGCATTAAAATAATTAGAAACGTAGTAAATGTTTAAGATTATAGAAAATAATTATATTATTAAGTACAATGTAATTATAGGCTATCGAAGAACAAATGTAATGATTATATGTAATGTAAGCAATGTCGTATTAACATGTGATTACTTGTACAATAATTAGAAATGTAACGAACGTTAAGGATTACAAAAAAAAAAATAATTATAATTATTAAGTACAACGTGACTATAGGCAATTGAAGAATAAACTTGTAACATTGGTAATGTACACAATGTCTCATTAACGCGTAACTATATGTACAGAAAAATAATTATAATTATTACATACAATGTAATTTGTATTTGTACAGAGAGTAATTATAATTATTACATACAATATAATTACATGTAATTGAAGAACAAACTTAATAATTATATATAACGTAAGTAACATAGGTAATGTACATGCAATGTTTTATTAACGGGTAACTATTTGTACAGAAAATAATTATAATTATTACATACAGAGTAATTATAGGTAATTGAGAAACAAACATAATAATTATATGTAACGTAAGTAATATACATGCAATGTCTTATTAACATGTAACTATTTGTACAATAATAATTAGGAATGGGAATAAAATAATATTAAACAAGTACTCTTTCATTCGTACAATGTCATTCACGCTACCTCATCCACACTGAGCATCAGAACGTACTTTAAGGTATATATGATCTCTTAGTGGTAGAGTGGGGATGGTGGGGAGAAAGTCATATCCTATAGAACGTTAAGAAGGATAGGAGGAGCTAATACTCGTTCACTGTAGTACAGTGGGAGGGTGGGCGGAGCGAGTCGGATCCTATAAAAGCTGAAGTCGAATCGGAGGAGTTATGACTCCTTCAGTCGTCGTCGAGTGTAACAGTGCTAGTAACAGTTTGTCAAAGTACTAAGTTTTATACAATGGGTAATTGTAGAAACGTTAATCAAAAAGTACATGGAAGTCGAAAGCAACAATCCAAGGATAATTCAACATCACGCAGAGCACCGCAGAAGAACATAGAAACACTTAAAGTATTATCCAATATAATAATACCAGGGGTTAATATGCAAGACAACCAGTTGCATTCATTATTTACAAACCCAGGTAATGGACAACAACAAAACGCATCATACCCCACGGCTTCGACATCACAGCATCCGGGTTACTTCACAGAACCATATCAAAATGTATGGCGGCAAGCAGAATCGTGTAACGGTCAGGAGACATCCCACGGCGAGGCCTCAATTCCAGTGGATATCGTACACCAAGCTCTGGCCGAAGTAATTAATGAAGAGGGTCATGAGAACGTAAGCAATGCAGTGATAGCGGATATGATCCATCAAATGTCACCATGGAGCGAGGACGACTTTATAAAATCAGAAAAATCGACAAGTGAAAAAATTAAAGATAAAGGACGATCCACAAAAAAGTCCCGTCGCACCGCCGAGAAAGACGGATCATCCAAGAAACCAAAATTGAAGGAAGAAGAAGGAGCAAGTACACTAAAACACTTGCTAGGTGAAGTCTCTGCTATACCGACAGGGAACAGAAGAGAGCAAGAACAATCGGCAGCAACAGAGAACCCTATCACCATACCCGACGACGACGAGGAGAATCTCAACATGTTTTCTCAAGAAACAGACATGACAATAATTAGACAAGCGATAGCATTAAAAAATAAATTGCTAAAGGAAAAAATGGATGCGGATCGGGAGTTTACAAGTACCCAACAAGAAGCGAACGGGTTGGAGGAGGAAATCACCCGTTTAAACCATCTATTCACAGCCACGACTAGTCGACTGGAAGAGATAAGTAACCGTCGCGACAGACTCACAAATAAAGTAAACTGGATAAGACAATCCTTAGGTTAACAATAGTATTAAATAAATGTATACATATAATTAATGTTAGAGCAGTAAGAATAGTGTAAGATAGAAAAATAAATAAAGGTTGAAAAAAATAAATTGAATCTTGAATGGAATGAAAGAACAGAATGTACAGAGACTGAAGTACGTAAAAGGGAGCAAGTAATAAAATTGAAAGTTGGTAACACTGGTAATAAAGAAAGATGGAATGAATAGAAAAATGAGGTTGGTAACATTGGTGAGTTGGTAACACTGACAAACGGGGCGCATAATCAAAGGTGGAGGGAGTCCAAATCTAACCCAAGCTGCGTAGAATCACTGCGCAAGTTGAGAGGGGGAGTGGAAGCCATGAACCACGCTAGAGACGTTTGTGAAATTCTTTTCCTTCCAGCCTCCGCCGGGTACAGACGTGTGTCTTCGTGAAGAGTCTGAACAATTGTGTTAAAATTAGCTTCACTCATGCATTAGCTTTCGTGTTTTCGTGTTTGTTTTTTTTTTATTACATACAGTTAACGATGGTCGGTTTAAAACGTCCTAGAAAGCGTACCACCGCAAGGGCTGAACATCAAGCCCAACCGCTGGTGACGCCGGCCCAGCGGATTTTACATCGCCAGTGGTTGCAGCCGGCAATTCCGCAGTTACCGCCACAAGTTCAGCTTCCCCAGGGCACCGAAATCGCCCTGGTGCCGGTGGCCAAGCGGCCAAAAACTTCAACGAAAACCGGGACTCGGAGTGAGCGGGCGGTGGTAGTTGCGGGAAAAGGCAGCGATGAAGAAAGTACGGTGGTGCCGCCGCTATTGTCGCCGATGAGCAGCGTCACAGAAGACGAGATCGTGTGTGACGCCATTGTGGGGGAACCAAGCACCAAGATGGCGTCTCCCTCGTCGATTAAGGCGGCCGATAACAACGCGGCAACTACGTCATCGGCGAGGGAGACGCCATCTGACGGGGCAAACCAACATCAGGCCCCCATAAGGTTGGTTACTAGCACCGATGTTCACGTGTCGGCCGAACCAAGACGTGAACAACCGGGCGGTAATCAACCTCAGCCCATCGGAGATGATAGCGGAGACGACCTGCGGCAAGTCTTCTCGCAGGAGTCCCAAATCCATATGCTTGATCTAGTCAAGCAATGGAAACGGGACAATAGCGAGGGGCTGATAGCAGCCAATCGCGAGGTCGATATGCACGCGCAAGTAGTGCAGAACATCCGCGATAGCTTGCGCGATGCGGAAGCGGCCTGGGAAGCTTCAAAGCGAAAGCGCGATCGACTGCTAGCGCAGCAGGAGCATATGAGGAGCATCGTTAACGAGTAATGTTAAATTCGTGCGCGAAAACGGAGACACCGGAGGTTGTGACTATCCTCAAACCCCCCCCCCACTCCACTCCCAATTTTCCCTCATCCTTCCCACATATCAAAACCCATAAAAAACACATATAAGCCCCCACCCCCCCCCTGCGGGGGGGACCCCCTCCCCCTCCCCCCCCCAAAAAAAAAGATTGCTTGTGCAACTTACTGCGCAGGGATAACTACAAAGGGAACGGAGAGCGCACTGTTTTGGTCGATTTCAGGGAAGGGAATGAGCTAGAGCTGCGCGAACTTTTTTTTTGGGGGGAGGGTAGGGAGGGGCGCGGGTAAAAAGAAAATAGGAAGAATTTTCTAAGTCGCTTAGCCTTTTTTTAGCCTAAATTTTTAAAATTCATTTTCTCGTCTTCTAAGAATATGTAGTACCCCGTGTAACGTATCAAATTACTCGTCTTGACATTTCCTATCGATTGATACCACTTTTATTAGCATCCGAGAAAATTTCAGAAAAACCATATGTAAAATTTCTAAAAAAATTTTTCTAAGTTGATTTAAAATGAAAAAAAAATTCTTTTTAAATTACGATATTACGGATACATGTATGACCTTTCCAATTACCCATCTTTACATTTTCTATCGATTGATACCAACATTCGTTCGCATCGGAAAAAAAATTTCATAATTCGTGTCACCTTAAAAAATTATAAGAAATTGTTACAATATTATTCTATGCGATGGTGACTTCATAAATTACACTTGTATATATGACGATGTTGCCCCCTCCACTCGATGATTTCACACACTATATTTAAACGGAGGAGGATCCTACCTCAACTCAGTTTCATTTGGTCTGTGAATAGTAAAGTATTAAGTAATAGAAAAATGACTGTAGGGCAAACTCATATTGAATTCCTTACCTGGTTAGCTACCACGAATTTTCAAGAAAACAGCTATGAAGAGAGTGATGAGGTAAGTATTATAGTATGTAATTTTCCATTTTAATTGAAGGTAAACTATATATTTTGTGTCATTTAGGTCGATCCCCTTAACGCTGCTAACGTTCCTCAAGCGAATTTGTCAATAAGACAATTGGTCGAGGCGGGATTGAATGTATTCCAAGAGAAAGATGATGAAGGTATGGAAGCTGATGCCGACCAAGGGCTTGCTCGTGGGATATATGTGGAAGCTATAGATATCTTTACAGGACAAAAACAGTATTGCAATACGGTGTCTTGCATCGTAGTGCCAGGTGATAGGCTTTATTTCCTCTGTTATAGATGCTTTGAGTGGTTTACCGTTAACGTTACCCCCACCTCCAGATACCAATACATCGAATCACATAGGACAATTAGACTGGAGGATGTTGTATTACATACCTGCGACTCTTGTCAATTACCCCTTAATCAATTGAAACTAACAGACTGTTGTATACTTTGCAATAAATAGTGTTAAGTAGTTTTTGATAGATTAAACGATGCAATTTGTAAATAAACTGTATATGAAGAAACCTCATCATTAATTACGCGGTAATTGACATATAGAAAATACAAGCATAATGTTAATCATTACCCGTAATGTATGTAATGTCGCATTAGCTCAATACAAAAAAAAAGTATGATATTATCATTAAAATAAATAGAAACGTAAATGTTTAACGTGTAACTATTTGTACAGAAAAATAATTATAATTATTACATACAATGTAATTTGTATTTGTACAGAGAGTAATTATAATTATTACATACAATATAATTACATCTAATTGAAGAACAAACTTAATAATTATATATAACGTAAGTAACATAGGTAATGTACATACAATGTTTTATTAACGGCTAACTATTTGTACAGAATATAATTATAATTATTACATACAGAGTAATTATAGGTAATTGAGAAACAAACATAATAATTATATGTAACATATGTAATATAGGTAATATACATGCAATGTCTTAATAACATGTAACTAGTTGTACAATAATAATTAGGAATGGGAATAAAAATAGTTATTAAACAAGTACTCTTTCATTCGTACAATGTCATTCACGCTACCTCATTCACACTGAGCATCAGAACGTACTTTATGGTATATGATGTCTTCGTGGTAGAGTGGGGATGTCTTATATTAAGTAGGAGGGGTGAGTGGCCAACTTTAAAACCTACCATTCAATAGTAAGTGGAAGGGAGGTTCAGATTATCTCTCTCATTCAAAATGCGAGAGGAGGGATGACTTTTGCCTATATATATCCGTAACTTGAATCTATTTGACAGTTAAGCTCAACAGTTCAGAGTTAAAGAAAATAAAATGAATATCTTAGAATCTGAAAACTGGGATGGAGAATGTGTAGAACCTGGGATGCCAAACCAGGGAAAACACTTATTAATCCACATATAGGACCAGAGCCGCAGCCAGCAATGGAGGAGAGCTGGGATAATGAATGCGTCCCAGGACGCACATACAATCCCCGGGAGGCGATCAAAGACCGGATGGTAATCCGGAGCTGCCATCCGGTAATCAACAAGACCCAGATGGAGAAGAAGGCATATAGATATGCAGAAAGAGGGCGATGGCTCCACCTAATGGCTCGCCGAGAGGAGGAGAAGAGCCACCAGTTCTTAAGTAGCAAGAAATAATTTTTCTTGCTTCTTAAGAGCAATTCTATTTTTAATTGTATAATTTTTATTTTTTAATTGTGTATTTTATTTTATTATTTGTATTGTATTTTTAGTTGTATATTTTTTTATTTGTATTATTTTGTATTTTAATTTTTAAATATAGTGTGTTTTCTGTCCAAAGTGTGTTTCTTTTTATTTCAAGTTCTCCTCTTTTGTGCAATATGCATAAAAAAAAAAACAAAAAAAAATAATACTTGAAAAGTAATTTTATTGTGATAATAGAAAAAAAAATATAACTATAAGTGTTACATACAACTGCAAATATACTAAATTAAGCATATATTTTACCATATCATTTTACAAAGCAAGATAATTACTATACATATATTAAACTATATCAGTCTTGTTGATCCAACCATTCTGATCTGGTGGTAGTCCGAGCCATTTGACAAACAATTTATTACCTCTTTTCTTTAAAATCTTTTCCACTAAGTATACATCGGGGTGTTTAGTCTTCTGAAGTTCATAATCATAAAAACATCCTTTAATAGGTTGACCTCTCACATCTTCTATCATGTATGTGACGGGATTTGTTACATTAACTTTAACAATTTTAAAAAGTTCCGTTGAATAGTTGGCTGTATACCCCTTTTCAAATATTCCTTTGTATTTGCTAATCCGAACCATGTCACCAACATGGAATTTTGATTTTAATGCGACTTTGGGATGATTATATACACTTAACTTTGTTTTATATTTTACATCTATGGGTTTCATACCTATTGTACGATGGACTTTATTATTGTACAACTTTATAATATCAGGAAGTATATCAAACCATTTGTAATTGCCTCTGGCCGAGAATTCTTTATATAACCAATTTTTTAAAGTTTTAATTACACGTTGCACGATTGCTGCCTTTTTTGTACTGAATGTGGAATAATGATTTATGCCATATTCATGCATCACTGTGGAGAACTGGCGATTGTAAAACTCGAGTCCTTGATCGCTCTGTAAGTTTGTTGGGGAATAAACAGCTTCTTGAAGAATTTCTTTCATCGCAATAGAAACTTCCATAGCAGTTTTTTTCTTTAGCGGTTTGGCCCAAACATATTTAGAATAGCAATCAATTACTATGAGTATATATCGATAACCTTTATTTTCATTTGCAAAATTCTGCATTTCTGCCAAGTCAATCTGCCATAAGTCTGCCAAACCTTTTATTACGGTTCTTCTCCTTCTAAAATTTTTTCGTGCTGGTCTATGTAATTCACTGACAATTTGTCGTTTTGTGCCACTAATGAACATTATACCCTTTTTTTTTATTATTCAAGTTTATTAATAATAATAGTAATATACATTTAGATGTTCCACGTTCTGCTTGGAATGACTTATTGTGATGAGCTGCTCCTTGTTTTATTTATATAATGCATAAATTTTTTTACTCAACTTGTGATGATCTTAGAATCGGTTGGTCGTAATGAAATACCTGGCCATGCTAATCCTCCTGTGTCTCTCGGGGGATGGTATTTCGCAATAAGTTGTTCAATTTTTTCTACATCAAGTATGAAACCAGTCATATTTTGCACCAACTTAGTATGAGCATCCGAGTTTCTCTCACTTGTATTTTTTAATTCATCTATTTCAGTTTTCATATCGCTTATCGTTGTATCTATTTTTAGTTGTAAATTTTGAAACGTTTTTGTTATTTCATCCACGATTTCGTTCCTTTCTCTCTTTATGTAGTTTACTAAATTATCGGTTATAAGATTAGCTGATTTTTGTAGAGCGGAAAGGATATCTTTTTTGCAGGCATCCATAACTAAATTCACGTAGTTTAATGTTGCACCATCATTTTCATCTCTAGGATCTCCTATATTTTTTAATTGCTTTCCTTGGATGTCATACTCTTTTTCAGTAGTAAGTTTAAAACCGATGCCTTGCGGACCACGATGACCTTTACAATTAGGTCCTTTTCGGCGTCCAAATTTATCAATGGAGCCCATCGTTCTATTGCGTTCAAATTACAATTGACAAAATAAACTGATATCTGCTTTATATATGTATTTATGGTTGATGAAATAAAATGCGATAGTTATTTCTCTAATAGATGATTCCTTCTTCCCTTAATTCATCAATTAGGGATATTATTTCATTCTCATGACCTGAATGTCCAGCCATTTTAGAACTCCACAATAATCTTAAGCGGTCGATTAATTCTTTGGGCTTATTCCAGTATATGTAATCCACCTTTTTGCCTGTATATATTTTCTGAGATGACATTAGACCCGCACCTTTCTTGGATCGAGTTGACATTCCACGTTGTAAAAGTGGTTTTATAATTTCGACGTACTTTTTTGATTTACTAGGATTGTATCCCAATGTTACATTGTAATTTTTATATGCCGCATTCGTTATATTCAATATGTCTCCAAATATATTTTTATTTTCATCGGTGATTCCATAACCCGCACTGTTTAGATCTGGGGGAAATTTTAAAAACAGTAAATCGTATAACTGAGAATTTCCTTTATATGTTCCGAGTTTCTTATTATTTCTCCAAAATGATATAAGGTCACCCTGAAATCGCACTTCGGAGTTGCCCATGGCTAACTTTCCAGTATCGACATCAACTCGCACCCCATACTTATTATCGAACGTAGATTCACCAGCTTTAACACCATTGATGTAGGTTGAAACGACATCAGTTAAATTTCGCAAATTACTACTAGACGTGGTAGAACTTGAAGGTGTCCCTACAGATGATGGTGGCGGTGTTTCCATATAAGAATTACTTTCCCTAATTGTTTCATCTGATTCGAATTTCGGTGTTTTGATTACTGCAGAGGGTTTTTTAGGCTGTGTTGTTAAATACTGCTGTGTGGTTTGAAATTTACGATTTGTTTCCTGCGTTGTTTCAGAAATAGTTTTTAATGGCTTCGTTAACGGTTCATATATTTTTTCCAAGGCCATTTGACTTTCTACATGTTTATTTTTTATGTAATTGAATTTTTTGCGAACAGCGTCCGTGGCTTCTATTAATTTACGTTTCAAATCTATTTCACTATCATTATTTTCGTCCTTATCAACTACTGATCTCTTCATTTTCTTTCGATGTGCACCCACCATCACTACCTTTACAATTGATATATATATATTGGCATGCATTACGGATATATGTAACTGTCCAAACCTTTTCTGTATCTACCATCTTTTAGTTCTCTATCTTTATCGATTACTAAAAATCCATATTTATCTTCCCAGCATTTTGCACACATATCCAAGAACTCTTTGAAGGTAACGTCCGGTGATACATGATCTTGAAATATATGATGCAAATTCATTTCATCTTGCTTAAACATTATAATAAAATTCGAATTGTCTCTAATCAATTGTTTTGGTACTCGGGAATATGTTTGAGCCAGATAAAAACTATCTATGGATTTGTGTCGGCCCATACTAAAATATGACCTAATAATATCTTGTTTTTCACATATGATATCGTCGAAAATGAAAACGGAGTCCGGTTTTGCTTCAGATGGTTCCACAATTTCTACGTTATTATTAAATGTGTAAAATCCTAATCCATCAATGGGTTTTAAAATCTTCTGAAGATATTCATATTTTGGTTGGTACAGTGACTTGGAATATAAATAAATATTAGCAAAACGTAAACCGTGGGGGTGTGTAATAAGGGAAATCATAACATTTGTTTTCCCACAGTTCGAAGGACCGATTAACAAACCCCGAATTGTTGAAGGCAACAAGGGTCCATGGCGTCTATTGTTGATATTTACACCACTTCCTACACGTTCATCGAAATTATCCACTACAAATGTTTGCTTTTGCTTTACAATCCGCATTGTTTGAGGGTTGGATACAATATAAATAGATATAAATAGATATAAACGGTGTATTCAATATTTTAATCGATAACTAGCGTTCCTAGTGTTACCATCGAAGTAATCGGTGTTATAAAGAAAGTTTTACTACGTTTTGTTTATTTTAATGCCGTTCGTCAGTCAGTCTAGACGTAAAGTGTCTAATTCGCGAACAGGAAGGGGATTTATAAATTCTTTAATAAATAAACTACCCTTTGAATTACATTTACCCGGTGGCTACCAGTACTGTGGACCGGGTACAAAATTTCAAAAAAGGATTGCCAGAGGTGATCCAGGCATTAATGGTCTGGACCAAGCTTGCAAAGTTCACGACGCTGCTTACGAAGATCATAAAGATTTACCAACACGCCATAAAGCAGACTACGAATTAGAACAGCGCGCCTGGGAAAGGGTTAAATCTAAAGACGCCAATTTTAGAGAAAAAGCATCCGCCTGGCTAGTTACAAATATCATGAAAGCAAAACGTCGTTTAGGTATGGGATGTAAATCTAAATCAGTTCCCAGAAGAAAGGCAAATAAAAAGAAGAATATTAAGAAAAAGAAGGTCAGCTTTGGTGGTAATATTGTTCATAAAGTACGAGATGAAATACGTAAAGCTGGCGGTAAACGATTCGTTTCTAATAATACAAAAAAAGCAACACATTTTGCTTTACAAGCAGCACGAAAATTTGTGAAAACATCAGGGGGTAAAAGGAATATTCGTACTCCGCGAATTATACCTATACCGAAAGTTGGTGGAATTTTACCATTAATTCCTATATTTGCGGGATTATCGGCGCTGGGAAGTTTAGCCGGCGGTGCTGCAGGTCTATATAAAACAATAAGTGATGTAAAAAATGCAAATCAGCGCATGGCTGAAGGGGTGCGTCATAATAAAAAAATTGAATCTATGCCTCTTGGAAAAAAAGGCGAAGGATTGTATTTAAAACCATATCGAACTGGATTAGGACTTTATCTGAAACCGAACAATCCAAAAAACTTCTAAAGTCTCTACCTCGAAGAGCTCTCAGCGACATTGATATTAGTTATTATGCTAATATTTTTAAAATTCAATATTTTCGAGGTGTATTTATGCGAGACAATCTTCCTGAGAGTGGTGCCCTACATACTGAATCTGCAATTTTGAATTTAGACGGTATAAATGGTAGAGGAACACATTGGGTAGCCTACAAGAAAATTGGTAATATTATTAACTACTACGATAGTTTCGGAGATCTTCCCCCACCCAGGGAACTCTTAAAGTATTTCTACATTAAATCAAAGCCGATAATCTATTACAACTACGACCGTCAGCAGAACTACAATACAGTGTGGTGTGGACATTTGTGTTTAAGATTTCTAACTAACAATGAATTTTCCAATGACTCCAAAAGAAGAACGTGAAAAAATTAAAAAGACGGCGGATTCGTTGCGAGCTTTCTCAAAGTATAGGACTCTTACAAAATTGACAAAGGAACAATTAGCTGATTTTCCTAAAGAAGTGATGATCACCTGTGCTTCAAATGAAATCGCATGGGTGTGGGATAAATTACCTGAGCATTTAAAAAGCGATATTGATGTAATGAAGTATCAATATTGTTTGGAACATTACAGTGACGATAATATATCCCAATCTAATGATGTGAATGACGGACCTCCACCACGAAAATATTTGTGTTGTTATTGCAATATACGCGATGTTACTGTAGCGTCCGAAAATAAAGTTTCTGCAAGGTTTAATATGGTACCATCAAATTCAAGACAGGAAATGTGTCTCAACTGCTGCTGTAAGCAGCAATAAAACGATGTGTTAACAAGTTATATGTGTTAGTCATGTCTCGTACATTCACGTTCTCAGGACAATCTAGTGTGTTAAGCGCTAACTTTTACCCTCCAATTGAACTCGATACAAGTTGTCGATATGGATTGGGACTACATGGATTCTATTCTTACAATTCAATATTAAATGTTGATGAGAAAAATAATATTATTGGATTCAAATTGAAGAATAGATCACCTACTACTTTCTTTCAAATTCCTCCAGGAGCATATGAGTTGAACGAAATCAATGGAGCAATTCAAAGTGCTTTGGAATCTATAATAAAACGCAGTGTTAAGGATGACAACTTCAATATTAATAAATATTTCACATTAAAAGCCAACAATAATACGCTGAAATGTGAAATAGTATCTAAATATGAGATCGACTTTACTCACAAGTATTCTATTGCAACTATATTAGGATTTGAAAACAAAGTATATTCGGCAAATAATTCACTTGAATCTACATTACCAGTTGACATAATGAAAGTTAGAATTATTCGTGTTGATTGCAATATCACTTCTGGAGCTTATATGAATGGCGAAGAAGCACATACTCTCTACGAATTTGATATAGATGTTGAACCTGGATTCAAACTCTCCAAGGAACCACAAAATATTATTTATATGTCTGTAAGACCTGAAGGACGTCAGTTTATCGAAAACATTACATTACGTATATTAGATGATAATGGTATTCTGGTAGACTTTCGTGGTGAGAAAATTATTGTGAAGCTAGAATTAAAAAAGCTATATTAATCTATCAGGATATAATGGGCTTTTGTTTTAATCAAAGAAAACATTTTCCATCTCTGTTACATACAAATAGTAATAAAGTTTTGAACAAGTGTGACAAGCCATTTATTATACGAAAGAACGTTAAACGGTCAACATCTAAATTGTCTGCTAGAGATCGTATCTTTCTTCAGTCAATTGGATTAAAGCTGAAACCTTAATATTTGTAATCATGACGTCAACTAGTGCAAAGTTGGATGTGTTTGATGAACCTTTCTTTGATAATTCACTTGTTAGTCTACATGAGCACACTTACAAACCATATGGATCACCGTACTATAGAAATTCGGATGAAATAAGAATTCCTATTCACTGCCAAGATCTTATTCTCGATATTGCTGAAAGTTATATATATATCGAAGGTAAATTTACCCCAAGTGATGCCACTAAAATGTGTTACCTATCCAATAATGCGTTAGCATTTCTTTTCGATGAAATTCGTTATGAAATGGGTGGAGAACAAGTAGCTGTTATTCGAAAACCTGGTATAACAACAACAATGAAAACCATGGTGTCATGGGGACAAACACATTTAAAATCATTACTATCTTGTGGATGGGGACTAACAGTGAAAAACCAGGACGTTTTGGATACCAACAGTCACTTTTTTAGTGGCAAATTGCCTCTAAAGTATCTTATGGGTTTCGCCGAAGATTATACAAGGGGCATTCTCAACACCAAACAAGAGCTTATACTAATAATAGCTCGATCTTTTAAGAATTGTTACATTGGAGAAGTTGATGCAGATCTCGAAATTAATAAAATCGAATGGAGGCTAAGGCACATCATCCCTGAAGATACACAAAAACTGAAGTTGCTGAATCGCATTAAGAAAGGTGGTGTAAATGCTACGGTTAAAATGGCCTATCGCATGTGGGATTTATATGAATTACCGACTCTAAGAAAAACAGCTACTGATATATGGCCTATAAAAACCACAACAAGTTTAGAAAGACCTCGATATATTATTATCGGCTTTCAGAGTACTGACAGTTCTGATAATATAAGCAAGGACGTTACTCAATTCATCCATGCAGATGTAAGTAACATCCGACTATACTTAAACTCAGAAGTATATCCATATGAACGCTGGAATTTAGATTTTGGAAAGAAATTGTATTCTTCAGCTTACTATGCTTATGAAAAGTTTCAATCCAGCTTCTACGATAAAGATAATTATGAACCAATGATGGATATTGGTGAATTCCAAAAAAATCCATTATTTGTTATCGACTGTTCACATCAACAAGACGCCATGAAGTCATCCACTGTAGACATAAAACTGGAATTTGAAACGCGAAAGAAACATTTTCCTGAGAATACACGGGTTTATGCATTGATAATTCATGATTCTTATTTGGCTTATAATGCTTTGGATGGGTCTGTACATAATGGATTTAAGTAAACTGATGAACATTTTTTTTTACATCTTCCAATTTTTATATGTTAATGTACTTTATTTTATAAGTATAATCTATTTTTAATATATTTTTTGTATTTACTTAATATATTTATATAGTGTTTTTTTGTACTCATGTGACAAATAAATGGAAATAAAAGATTTAAATTTTTTTTATTTATTTTTTATTTACACTACATCTTTTTTTTTTTGTTTTACAACAAAATAAGAGAAATATTTAGTACAATACAATTTATTACTATAATATACAATGTATATAATAATGTAAAAATTATGAAAAACTTATAAAAAATTAATTATATTACTTTTGATCATCATTATCTTGATCATCACTACCATGTTCTTGAGATGCTAACTTATATTTCACAACAATTGCATACGGTAGATAATCGAGCAAATTGGAATTGAGAAAACATTTTAGTCCTTTCTCCACCATTTTCTCACAAAAATTATTCAAAGTTAAAGTGTTATTTAAATAACTATCACACAACGAAGCACCAAGGCGATAGTTTTCAATATCTTCCTGCAATTGTTTAACCAATTCTTCGGAAAAGCAGTAATCCCTGTCATAATTACAAGCATGAAGTCTATCCATTACCAAGCAATCCAACTCACTCTTCATTCTTTTCACAGCTGACTGGATGTCGATAGCTTCAGTCCAGTGTTGGCTAGCATAATGCATCCACATTTTAATAGTTTTCTACAAAATAAACGTTATTGTTAAAACTGATAGTATAATATAGCAAATTATTCATTACCTTTTAGACTTATAAAACAAGAAAAGCATCCTTATATGAGATACTGCTAAATAGTGTAAATAGGTAAATATACTAAGATATGATCTACAAATTATATTTATTACTAATAGATATATTTTTTTAAATAAAATTAGTTGACAATACCAAATTTTATCAATGCTTTAGATCTAATATCTTTATATGTAGGCTCGCTTTGACCTAAATAAGTTATCGTGTACTGTTCCCAAGAAGAATTCATTTTATTCATAACATCCTCTGTTATGTGTTCTATAACCCTCTTTGGTAAATAACACTTAAAGCTTACATTGCTCTTACTATCGAGCAGTATAGCCAAAACGCACTTTCCAAAACGTGTATTGACAAATGACATTTTTTTAATCAAATAAGGGGTATCAATTTCTAACGAGGAAATTGATCGTCGAGCAATATCAATAAAGTCTCTGTTAATGTTACTATTAATTTTGTTTAAATCAACACTTGGTAATGCCATTTCTTGTTTAAAGATAACTAGCTGTAATATCTAAATAGTAATAAATACAACAATTGTTCTCACTTGAAAATATTAATACAGGACAACACACAATTTGCACTATTGTAGACGTTGACTATAAGGTTGGCAGTGAACGAAGTGTGATTCCTTGCTATAATCTCCTCTTTATATATACATATTATAGAATACCCCTTCCCTAAACATTCGATTACGTCATGTCTTGTGTTGACAATTACAGAGGTCAAACGAAGGTCACTTCAAGGTCATGCAAAGGTCATTTCAATGTTATGCAAAGGTCACTTCAAGGTCATCCAAAGGTCATTCAAGGTCATTCAAGGTCAAAAGGGGTGGGGGGAGTCTCAATTCCGGCTATAATAACCTACTATCAAGGTATAGGCGACATAGGGATAAATCCACAGTTAGGACGCAGAGTAAACATATAAGTTTGGATACTAGTAGTGGTGAGAAATACACCGTAGTGCCCTCTTTGGGTCTTTGCTACTATCTGTCTGACAATTATTGTCAAACTGAAAGACAGCTAACGACCTGTTTTTGCGCAGGTGCCAATACAGCAGTGACCTCTATTGTCTTTAAGGAAGATAATCCTACTTATTTATTTGAAGAAGATGCCGAAAACAACTACTCCACGGAGAATATGCCCGAGAGGAATTGCATTACATCGGCATCTCAGATAGACTAGAATGATATATTATTATACCTACTGTATCAAATTTATGAACACGAATATTCAGACAGTCTGTGTAACAGATAGTGTACTGTTTTGTCAGAAAAGTAGGTAATGGTCATCAATTTGAACAATTATTATTTACTTATATTTTTACTTTTAACTCAATTTTTTGAGTGATGTGTGTGCGTTTTTTCGAATTTCGATATCATAAACATGAGGTGGTGTTTTAATAATGTAATTTTTTTAACAGATGCAAAATTTATTTTTTTGTATTATTAAGTGAATTGTACCTTATATTATAGCGTTTTTATTTTTTATACTTATATATTATTATATAATATACTTATAATTTGACGTTATTCTTAGAAAAAAATAAAATAATATCTGATAAGCAATTTGGCTTTAAAAGTGGAATATCGACCGAAGACGCCATTGTCTTTCTGACCAATAACATATTATGCTCTAGGCTAGATCACGGTGAGGCTGTGCTTTGTGTGTTTCTTGATTTGACCAAGGCTTTTGACACAGTTGATCACAAAACATTAATAGAAGTTCTTGAGGACCTTGCAGTTGCGAAAAATATTAGATACTCACCAACTTAAAATCGTTTATCAATCATTAGTTGAATCACATATCCAGTATGGCATAGCCGGCTGGGGAGGCGCGTATGATGCCCATATAAAACAATTAGATGTTATTCAGAAATTATTCTTAAAAATGCTGTTAAAAAAGCCAAATACTTACCCAACTGACAGATGCTTTAACGAAAGTGGCTTGATGGATGTAAGGCAAATATACTGATATAAAATTCTTATCTTGCAACACAAAAAAAGAGCAAGCTTAATACCAATTGAACATAAACACGAAACACGACTAAAGATTAAAAGTAATATACAAACAATAAAATGCAAAAAAAACTAGGTCAGCGATATTTTTCTTATCTTGCGCCCAGAATATACAGACAACTTCCACAAACATTGAAAGACCACGATACAATCCGCATGAATCACTTTAAAAAAATATTAAAAGTTTGGTTTCATAATACATCTCGGTCTGACATCCACAATCTAGTTAATAATAAATTGTAGATTATTAATTTAATTATACTCTATAATACCTACCCTTTTATATACTTACTCTATATGTTTTATAAACTGCTTACCAGCTTGAGATGCTTCTACCTTTTAATTGCTCTGTTTTTTTCTGTTATTATTTGCCATCTGTTATTGTTATTTTTTGTCACTAATTGGGACATTTGATGTCTCATACACTTACAATTATTAGTCATTTAAGTTTTCCTTTAGGAAATGTATAGGTACATTCCCTCGCACTAGTCTAACGACTTCAGTGGGTATCTATTTATTTCCATATACATATACATACAGTGCGGTCGTAAATAGTCCCCCCCCCCCAGCTAAGTTTCGAACCAGATAAGATAGAGACACCGGACTAAAACTGAATTAAATGGCATGAAGTATACTACTTCTTAGTTCAAAATTAAAACTGGAGTTTTCAAAGATGGCGCTAGCGGCGCCATCAACTTTAAAACTTTAAATAGCAAGGGTGGTCATGTGATACCTCATTTGAAAGGTTTATTAATTCTCTATAAAACGGTTGCTTGATTTTTAAATTTCATTGACTATTTCCGGAGTTATTAGCGTTTGAAGGTTATTTGATAAATATGGCGAATATGATTTTATCTCATTTTCATTTAATTTTCGCACAAGAATGTCATTAGTAAAGATTTTTAAATGGATAAATATTTTATTGCTAAGCCAACCACAAATAATACGTGAAAAAATAGAAGAAATAATCAAAGAAGGAAATAAATAAATAAAAGTAATAACAAAGAAATTGGTATAACTCTGATCACGTTAATAAATGTTCAAATTGTTCTCCTAGCACTTCTTGGCAATAAAATAGTCTATTCCCAAATTCCCTACGTACATTCCCAAATGTTTCTGGAGAAATGGCCGCACACACCTGTATAATTCTATTCCTCAAATCCTCTAGTGAATCAGGTTGGGTAATGTAAACCTGCGACTTCAAGTATCCCCATAAAAAAATCCAGAGCATTAAGGTCTGGTGAACGAGCCGGCCAATCGATAGTTCCCCGTCTTCCTATCCACCTACTTGAATAGCAATGCTCCTAGATTTTTATATCATAATTTGCCATATTTATCAAATAACTTTCAAACGCTAAAAACTCCGGAACTAGTCAATGAAATTTAAAAATCAAGCCACCGTTTTATAGAGAATTAAAAAACCTTTCAAATGAGGTATCACATGACCACGCTTGCTATTTAAAGTTTTAAAGTTGATGGCGCCACTAGCGCCATCTTTGAAAACTGTAGTTTTAATTTTGAACTAAAAAGTAGTATACTTCATGCCATTTAATTCAGTTTTAGTCCGGTGTCTCTATCTTATCTGGTTCGAAACTTAGCTGGGGGGGGGGGGACTATTTACGACCGCACTGTATATTAATTTACATACTGATTTATTGTGAACCAATTTTGTCATATTTTGTTTGTTTGGAAATAAATATTATTATTATTATTAAATATATTATTATTTATATATTTATATTTTTTACCTTAAAATTTTAATTTAATTTCCAATATTGTTTTTGTAATAAACATTTGGAAAACCTTCTAAAATAGTTATTTATTAAGTACATTATTAATATGTAAAATATTTATTTAGAAAAAGGAAAGGTCATGAAAATTTTATTACCCATTATTTTATATCATAGGTTTAATCATGTTAAATTTATCAAGTATTTATTTACATTTTACATAATACTATGATGCACACATTTACAGTACAAAAAATAGTATAAATGCGTGTTATATTTTGTTTGACACGGAAGAATTGTAGTTATCTACATTGTATCTAGGAGGTTATTATTAATTTATCTACTACACAATTATTAAATATGTAAACACATCAGATTAATATTATTCATACGTTTATTGTTTTTTTCTCAGTAGAGAATGTTACTCATACAAATTTCAAAATTTATGTTACTTATCTAAATAAGTGCACAACCATAATTAATAATAATATTATTGAGGCAGGTTTAAAAGTATGTCCAAAACTGTGATTGAATGGTGTTACAACAAATGTTCTTATTCTCATAGGTGTTAAAGAAATTGAGAATTCAGAAGGGTCAGCGTCGTAAGAAACTGTATCCATTTTTTCTCCCGTAATGTTCCAAGTGTATTTGGTTCTAGCTTGATAGTCCTCTAACCACAGATTAGCCCCAAGTGTTGTCTCAGTCATATCGAAATAATCAAACAGTTCCTGAAAGCAAACAATTAGATTCATACTACATTTGGAAACTTAAAATGTTAAAATGATTGAGTTAAGTTGCAACTAAAAATAACATAAATTGGGCAACATTTTAGTATTGTCTAAAAATGCGATAAGAATAAACGAGTTGGAACGAGAATAAGCCCCTACTCACTCTAGGTGCCCTGAAAACATATAATGGCGGAAACTATTTTTATAATATGATTTAAACTTGTTGTTTCACGATAAAATACACTATTAGAATATGTATAAAGGTAATATATGGTAACAAAATGAAATCTGGAGGTAAGCATATTGCGGGTTTACTATTTTTTAATTAAATTGGTACTCATAAGGCTTACCTATAACTGGTAACTAATTATTCATATTTAACAAGTATGCGAAGAATAGCTATCAGGTATTAAATGAGATTAAAATGGGTGGGTGTCTGACTGTCAAACTAATAAGTTCTTTCAGCTTTAATGGTGGTTAGGGTGTTTGCCAATTTAGATCGTTCTTGGGTCCCCTCTTCCAAATAATTCTATGACTTTTGGAATAATCTTTGTCATTAGAACCAAGAGTACAACTATTATTATAATACAATGATAACCTCATTCAACTTAACCTTGATGAAAGTGTATATGACCAGTCAGAAAAAGGAGTCATACTTCACACATGCAATAATAATAATAATAATAAAAATTATAATTTATTTATGTTCATTAGACATTAAATTATTTCGGACAAGTTACCTGCGTTTAGCTTGTTTATTTGTTATCTGTCAAGTCATTGTTAATTTCATAGCTGATTGGTGTATTCATAATGGTTTTAATCTTCCTTGCTTTTGCAGAAGATTCTGCAAAAGCTATAAGAAACAGCTTCAGAAACAGAAAAAGGTTTTAAGAAAGATGAACGAACCGAGATGCATTAGTTGTTTTACCATTCAAAGAGAATAGTTCACTTAAACGTTTGTGAGATTGTTAGAAATACAAAGAGACCGGTATTTAGTAGAAAGTACAGAACTACACCCATCCATGACTAACTTCATTTTCCTAAAACTCTATGGAATCATTTTACTTCAAAACAGATAAAAAACCAATTTCATGTGGTTCCACAAATATTAGTGTATGGACATTTTACCCCACGTATAAAGAAGATAACGGAGCAAGCCGTCAAAACTATTAAAGCCCGGATGGCTGTAGTGTCAAACATTAAACGTACTGCTCAGATGAATACTGTATGTTGTAATGCAGTGTGTCGTTCTCTAAGTAGCACAAATATGGGCAAAATCTAGGCGGAGGCAAAAACATAAGGCAGGAAGCATACAGGAAACTAGTAGTATCGGTACAGAGATTGATTACTCTGTGTATCAGTGTATAGGACAAAATTAAATGAGGCCTAGGTCGTCAATCTATCAATATTTATTTAAGAGAAAGGAAGATAATTTTTTTAAGGGGATGTCACGAAAGTCAATAGAAGGGCGGAGTTAGAACATTCATTAAGGCCATGGTAGGAAGACTGTGTAACGCACAAAAAGCGAGATCGACAATTTATAACATTGTGACAGAGAGAGGTGGAGAAGAGATGGATTTCTAAATCATTTAGTGTTTGACAGTACGTGGGTGCTTTAATAAGTCGCTACCCGTTTTACGAAATTGGACGACCCAAAGTGTAGATACTGTGATGAGGAAGAAATCGTTAAACATGCACTGTTCGCTTGTCGCAAAAAACCTAGTACAAAAAGTGGATGAAAATAAGTGGAAGTTCATACGATGAGGAAAAGGCGGAAAGATAAATGATGAATTTGTGGATAAAAATGCAAGGACATATAGCCACCATTTTCCCTGATGATGTAAAAAAACAGTTCCGGGGAAAATGTCGAACAAGAGAGAGAAGGGGTCTTTAATCGGTGGGTTACCTCAGAAGATTGAAGTGGAAAAAAGGGATATACAGAAAGATTAAAAATTGCTCGTGAACGTTTAAATTCGAATTTAGTACAATGGAGTAGGTAGGTCTCTTTACCGATGAGTGTAGATGAAAGACAGCAAAAAATATGATTAGGTGATAGTGTGGGCGCGAGTATTAATGGAGGCCTATACCTAGTTAGTTCAATTTGACAAATCCATAGATAGGTACTATACCTACTACCTCAATGAAAGGGATTGGCGTAGCTCCATTTGACTCCAATTATCAATCATGAACTGGTCCTAATACAAGATATGGTCAAACCAGATATACAACATTAACCATTAACGTACAAGAACATTCAGCAATGTACGTTACAGAATTCTTTGTGAAAGGAGGCATTGAAAAACTAGACTGGTGAGGATATTCCCGGATAATTAAGAAGTTGAGAACTCGTACCAAACACAATCACCTCGTGTGGCAGTTTAGAAAAATGGAGGAATATTCCGCAAAATGCTATTCGTGAGTTTATTAATAATATGAGCTGTCTAAGCAGGCAATAATTAAAGCTAGAGAAGACAAATATTAGCACGTATTTAAAATTTATTTCATTCCAAGTTTTACACATTTTAGGGACAATAATAAGTTTTAGAAAACTGGCATAGCTGTATTTAGTATGTACTTCCTAGTGTTATAGTAGTTATTTATGTAATACAGATCACAAAGACAGTCATTAGGTACTAAACCTCATTCACGTTAAATTTAAAGTGACGTCATTTTCAGTAATTAACTGTTGTCAATTTTCGATAAACAAATGATCAATAAATTGGCATAGCTTTTGCCATTTACAAAGAGTTTTATATTTCTCTGCGTTGTCAAGTTGTTATTTATCTACCTATATCAACGTAACTTAAAACTTAAAACTTAATGACGTCACTTTAAATTTAATTTATTATTTTTATTTTTATTCTTTTGCCTGAAAAATCACGGCTGGTATATGAAACTGTGTTCGCTCGTTATGAGGAATGGTGTACCAGTAAGAATTTGACTTGACACTTTATTAAATGCTTGTTTTAATTAAAAAACACAGTAATCACTAAATCCAGAAAAAATTGAACGATGTATCGAAATTATACTTTCAATAATATTTGTTCTTATAATTAATATATTATTGAATGCTGTTCATAATTACTTACACTTATATCGACCGTAGTACTATTGGACAACGAGAGATCTTCATCTTGCTCCAAAATATGTTCTAAACGTAGGAGATAGGTTCTATTTGTCCATGGTTCAAATGTCAAAATATTTATATTTTCCGGAAAGTCTTTTTTTAGTGCGGAAAACTGAAAAATAGCATCAAATATTAATCTTCTGAAAAGTTATTTCAATAATAATTATCAAACTATTATTACATTGAAATTTAACTGGTCCTGTAAATGGTCGCGGTTCATGGTAGCGTTTCCAACTCCTATCCATGGCTGAACCAGTTTCTTTTGAGCCAATATACGTTCTTGAGCCGCTGTACTTTTGCCTAAAAATATGAATAGCATTTACAATGCATTTTAGGTATTTGGTAATATCTTCAAAATAAAATACAAGAAAATCGTTAAAAATATATGATTCTATTAATATTTTACACAAAGTTTGTTTTGCTTTTTTTCATCAAATAACTTAACATAACATAATAGTAAATAGTAACAAACCATCTGGATTTAATTTTGTAGCAGATCCAATTACTAAATAATGCGTTCCTCTGACATAAACACCAGTTCCAAATTCAGTTTCATTGAGACTTTCGGCTACGCCTTTATTATCATCATGTATTATTCTCCTGTGGAGCTAGAAGAAGAAAATATCAGTTACTTAGTATTTACAAGAATTCAATTTCTTTTATACTACCTAATTAATCTAAAACCATGAGTGACTTTCTTACTTTGTTAGACTTTATGTTTCACTGGAAGTGATTCGTCCACATTCGTTTTGTGTAAATAATTATACATATATTTTTCTTTTAAAAATATTGATATAAGGATTATGTGTTTACTTCTAATAGTCACGAAAATATGTTCAAAAGAACGCAGTAAGAATATTGCATGTGATAACTTCTTTATTATACCTATATCTGTGTCTAACGTTGTAGAGAAAAATATTTAACAATATATGTATATGTTTTATTAATAAAATAAAAGTTTATTACTATTTGCTATAATTTTCTTTATTTTCAGAATATTGCAATTTACATCTTTACTGAATTTTATATTTATTACATTAAGTAGCAATATTTGAAGATAGGGGGCATATTTTTAAGATATGTAACTTTCAATAGTGGACCTATACCTAACTGACATGAAATCCTAACTTGAGTTAAGGGTAAAATATTTTCACTTAAATTTTCACTTAAAAATAAGAAAAATAGATTGTAAACAATTTACTGCAGGCAAAATATTAGGTAATCGGTTTGAAATAAAACATACAAGCTGGCTCAAATTACAAAAAAGCTGTATAATTTCTTGCTGGAGTTAATCCTTTAATCGGAGCCAAGATATTTACATTTGCTAGTTTTTGAAATATCTGGAAAAATATGAAAAGTACGTATTTCTATAATACCTTGTGATAGTGAAATTAGTTTTTTCTATATTACCTACCTATGCGATGTTTTAAAAGCGATAATCAATTTTTAGATGGGCGCTATTTGAATTTTCCATTTTATTGTAGAAAAAAAAAAAATACGAATCCAATGGTATATCACACTTTAGTATTTTTGTTCAATATGGCATTAAAAATAGAGAATTATATTTTCTTTGATTTTCATCATTATTCAAATCTATCAGATGTTAGTGGAATAACTATTCTGACAAATTTATGCAAAATAAGTTAGAAGCGATGGTGTAACAACTGTAACTAAAATTGCACTTATGTATATAATACTCTTATGTATGCTTTCTGCAGATGGTGTTAAAAAGTCTATATTGAATTATGTTTACCAAATTTTTTCTAACGGAAAACGGAAATAGTAACAGAAAAGTGTTCAGAAAACAGTAATTCACTAAAAAATAACTAAATTCAAAGGTCAAATTGTTCATTCGTATTCTTGAATGTTTATTTTTAAGTGAAACAGTAAGTTCATATTTTTTACATATTTTTTTATTTACATTTTTCAATATTTTGTGCATTTTTTGACTAAATTCTGTGTATATTTATGGGCATACTTTTATTATTTCTAATGCATATTTGGATATCTCTATATTCCTAAGCTTTTAGGGTTTTCAGGCATGCCCTCCTTAAATAAAATAATGGCGTACACGTAACATTTCGGGTTATAATATAGGACGTTCACGTCACCTTCATTATGTTAAATGAAATATCCTGTATATTATTCCAATTTTTTATTTCACGTTAAATTTTAGAAAGACATGAAGTTTTCCGATTTCTAAAATTAATATTTTCGAGATATTTAATTTGTTTCCAAAAATAAAAAGAAACAGTAATTTGCTTAAAACCAAGTGTATTCATTTTACCACCTTTCAAAGTTTAATACCGAATTTTGTCAAACTGTGTATGTTTTTCTATAGTGTGATGCACAATTTTGTTCTCATTCGAACGGTACGATGCTGGAACTTTTTTAATTTCTTTCGAGTATGGCTATGAAATTCTTAGCAGAACATTAAAACAAAGAATTAATCTATCACCAGTCATTTGTTGCCAATCTAACAGCTATGGTGACGGTTTAATTGAGTATTATTTATATTAAAAAAATGGAGAATGTTTTAAATTTACTATTTATTCATAGAGAATTTAACAAGACAATAAATGGAATTTGCTGTTTAATGAGAGATACCGTCATTTACTACCAATGAGGAGAGAGGAATTAAGAGGAATTTTAAGCAATAAATTAGAGAATTGTTGGATTGCTGTAGAGTTTTGCCAAAATCTACCTGTATAACTTTCGGCTTAATTAACAGAAGGTAACCATAGTCAATATTTTGGAATATTTTCTTGCATATCCTGAATCCTCAATTCGCGCTACAGCACAGGATTTAGACGTTTCAAGATCTTCCATTCAAAGGATTTTAAAAAGTAATGGTCTGCATCTACTCAAGTTCAATGCTGTCTCTGCACTTCAACCCAGATATGCTCCACAACATGTACAATTATGTGAAATGATCGCAACACAAGATGGGTTGTTTATGATACTGGAATTCACCAGCAAGGTATCCAGACCTCTAGTTGCTAGATTTTTATGTTTGGGGTGCTGTAAACCAAAGTCTATTTCACAACAATTGATTCAAAAGAACATTATCAGGAACAAATAAATATCAGGAGCTGTTACAGATGGGTTTATCGCAAGTATTAAATAATTATCTAAGAATAGATAGGGGTCATATCGAATATAGGAATTAGTATTTCTAACTGGTATTAGATAATATTCATCTATTATTCTCATTCTCATGTCATTGTCTATACATTTTTTTTTATTAATTATTCAATATTTTTAATTATTAATATCATATTTGTTAGTTTAATGCCTTTACTGATGATTGTAATATTCATAACTAATTTTTCTTAAAATTCTTATTAATTTGTCTCTACTTATTGGTGGGAAATGAGGGTATCTCTCATTAGACACTGCAAGTTTTATTTATTATCGTGTTACATTCTTCTGTTTACATACATTATTTTTCTAGGTATAATATTTAATTAAATCATCTCTATGGGTGTTAGTTTGACAACAAATAGCTGGCGACAGATTAGTTGTTTGGTTTGAAGTTCTGCTAAGAGTTTTATAGTCATCTGCGTAAGAAATTAAATGATGTTAGTTGACTGCACAAAAATAGTAGATACATTAAAAGTTAGAAGAGATAGGTATAGGGAACCAACGTATCCTTCGAAGGAGAAATTGAGCATCAGACTATGGGAAAACAAGGTGTTCCATTTTGAAAAACCAGCTTATGAAGGTTTAAAGTTAACTAAACTCGGCATTAAATTTCCACCAACCTGTATGCAATTAAGCCACTTTCAAAGTGCAGATGGGAAGCTTAGAGGTATATCTAAGTTGCTATCACTCCTGTGAATATTATCGCTATATTTTTCTTACTGTAGAATACACATGCTTTTACCCAGTTACTGTTTCTTTTATTTTATTTTTTTTGAAAAAATTTATTTTCTCCAAAACGGTTAATTTTAAGAACAGGTAAAGTTCACCCAAAATTACCATTACCACCCTGTACACAGTGTTCCCCCTCTTGCTTGTGAAGATCGCAGAAATATAGGAAACACCAATAAAATCAGGGATCCATATTTTTTTTATAGGTAGGTAGACCCAAGGAATCATATCCACAAACAGTTTCATTTAATTCTTGTGATTATTTCATGGCTAGCTATAATTTTTTAAAATTGTCTTAAAATCTTCAGTGAAGAAAGGGCTGGAGCAGTTTTCTTTTTATAGCAATTTAACTGCAACGGAAAACTGAGCATAAATAACACGTAAATTATCGTGTGTGCCATGCTGAGATATAATTTCAAAGCGCTTCACTTATAATTATTAATATTAAGACGTAAAAAATCAAGGCAGCCATGAAAAATCAAGCAATGAACTTCATTTGTCTTTATTTGGCAGTTCCTTCATGGTTCCTTCTCTTTTCATTTAGGGTTCCTTCTATGAAGCACGAAACTCCTGCAGGGAGAACGATTGGTTTATACAAAGATCTTCAAATGAAGACAAATGTACTACCTATTACATTACGTCGTAACATTGAACAAGCAAACCTTCTGTATTATGCATAAAATCTGTGAAAATGATAATTCTACATTCTAAATTAATAACTTATTACTAACCATTAATTCAATTTCTCCATCCGTCAAACTTGACCCTCCTTGTGACCTATCCGTGAGGACAGCCAGCTCAGCGATGGTATCCTTAATAACTATTTTAGAAGTCACGGGGTAATAGTTGCTGGCTACAGGCTCTTTGGTGGCATTGTACGAGTAATCTGGACGGGAATTTAATGTTCTCTTGATCATTTCTCGGCCGTTAGAATCGGTATAAAATGTGCCATTGTTTTTGAAAGAACTTGTCACACTGTACTTGCTAATCACTTCTTTACCCATATTATCTTCGCTGAATGTAAATATTTTTAGTATAATACTACTGAGTTTGTAATGGATGTAACAGAAAGGTAGCTGTTCAGCATATTTATTTAGTTTTTCACAAAATGTCAACTAAATTAAAAGATGCTAAGATGCATATCTATGGAACCAACCAAAAACGTAATTTGTAGACACTTCGATGCATTTTAACCACATTCAGTATGACAGGAAGATACTTCAATTTTGAAAATGTAAATGAAACTCAAATGTATATATTTTAGAAATAGCGGGTAAAATTAGAAAATAGAAATATTTAGTGTTTTCTTTTATTAATACAGGACTTGTATCTGTCTTTAGTGGTAATGGCAAAACATTAAAACAAATATACTATTCAAAAAAATTTTGGAATGACGTAATTATTATTCTTTTGAATTATTTTGAATATTATAACTCTTACTATTGGAAGATATACCATATCCATCGATCTCCCTATTAATGGCCGCGTTCATCACGACATAGCGCTATCTAAGCGCTCATCAACCAACTGTTCTGATTGGTTTTCAGATTCAAAGTAAGCAATCAGAATCGTATTTTAGTGAGCGCTCAGATAGCGGTCTGTCGTGATGAACACGACTATTTCCATAACAGAAAGTCTTATCCAAATGTGGAAAAATATACTGTTTTATTTAAATTTCATCAGAAGATAATGCTTTGTAAAATACATTTAAATGCTGTTTTTGGTTGTATAGGTATCTCCAATATTTGCCTCATATGTTGGCTCAATATATGTTGATGGATATAACATATATATAAGATGGGTCAAGCATCTTTCTGTTTCATCCAGTATAAAACTTGAGAACGTTTTCATACGTTAAACGTATGAACGTTAAAATACGTTTTCAGAGGAACGAATATATTATATTACATAATGTTATATGTCTTAAGACAAACCATTTTGAACTCGCTGTATATTTCGAGCTATTTATGAGGTTAGTAGCTTCCTATTGCCAAAAGATTGTTAATATTTTTCTACTACCTATAACAGGGAATGTGTGTATGATGGAGAATATTGTGTCAGAAATAGACATAGAAAGAAATAGAGGCAATAGATAATAGAAATAGATAAATAGGATAGAATGTACATAATTTTTTTCGTTTATTAATAGGCTAAAAAGTTTTAGCCATAAACACAGATATTCTAGTATACTCATCTAGACGCTCACTCTGAATAAAGAGAAAGGGGAAATAGGAAAACATCATACGGTTAGATTTGTTTTGCACACTTGATTCAGACAGTTTCAAAACCTCAATAGGAATGAATTATATGTAACTAAAATTTTAAAGGTAGCATTGCTGTTTTTCCAAGCAAGTTTCGAGTTAAATACAAAAAGAATTAGCTGTGAACCAAAGTCATAAAAACTACTATATCAGTAAAAATATGGTGACACTCACATATCTATTCCACCGACAAGCCAGTCGAACTCAATATAGCTTTCGTTTTTATACACTCTTATAATTTGCGAGATATTAATCTTGTCATCGTTAAATTGCTGATGAAACTCTTCCACAAGCTTTCCTCTTACTTCTCTTACTTTTGTTATTGGATTACTCAAAGATTCTGGTGTTGCCTTGGTGGGTCGGAACAAATAAGCACCTGAGGAAATATTGGTTTTATCTGATTCCCCTGTTTCACTGTAATAATAGTAGAAATTTTGTGTAACATTCAGAGTTATTCCATTCATTGTGATCGATTTCAAGAGATTCGTTTGGTTGTCAATTTGGAAATTGGTTACCTACAAAGAATTTCATTATCATGCTAATATCTACAATAACAAATAAATAGACGAAACATTACGAAAAAAGAAAATCATGCATTCTTATTAACAATTCATAAAAAAATAAATTTACTCAATAATAAACTTTTTCATATTAAAATAAAACAATTCTAACATTATCTTGTCTATATTATGTTAACAGTGCATTTTTAAAAACATCGGCAACTGCAAAAGAATATGCTTGAAATATTTGGGAACATATCAATTAGACCAAATTTTCTGATATTTTTGTAGCAGAACCATTTAAGAATTTGGTTTTTAAGAGGTTTAATAAAAAATACATATAGACAATGAATCTAGTCTAATCAATGACAAGTTCATTGTTTTATGTATTCCAAAAACTATCAATATTAATATCCCACTTGTTGAATTAGAATGTACGTAATTTAATAACTTTTATTAATATTTTGCTTAATTTTAATTAAGAGTCCATTCACTAGGTCGAAATAAGCCCTAAATCGGCGTTCGTCTCGTGTCTAATTATAAAAAAACTATAAAAGATACCGACTTTTAGTAAAAAAGTATTGAAAGATAAGACTTTAATCTAAGTTCCTATAGTAGTAATTTTTGGTATTTCCTTTTATTTTTAAAATTCCAGGCAAACAATCTTGTACTAAAATAGCGTATTTACAAAAATTATTTTCTCTAAAATACATGTATTAAACAAAAATTTGCTACTATAGGGATCTAGTTTATCTTTTGATCTTTCGGGTGATATATAATTTATAACACTAAAAAGAAATTTTGTTGCAATTATAAGACAAATCCGGTACCGTTGCAATGAGGGCTAACTTCATTTCCATGTGCCTTTTTACATCGGCTTTACGTGCACCTCCGAAATCTTAATAATTCGATAGTGGAAATATGTAAGTCTTCACCCATCGGCTACCCATCCTCTCAATTCGACTCCGCATTCATGCCTGTCAAATCTACAGAGAATGGACCCTTAAGACTTATATTTATCGGATCGCCCCAACGTATAGAGTGTCCCAACAGGAAGGGCCGCGATCGATATAATAATAATATATATCTTTTATTTCAGAAGTATGCTATACAATATAACATAAAGCGAAATAGTGTCAAAAACAAAAAAAAGGTCATGGTATGCAAAAGAAAAACAAAAAACGAGTCTAACCCAAAAAATCCTTTAAACTATATGGTTCTAAATTTATAAGAAATTCATACAAACGCTTTTTTAACAATTTTATCTCACTAATTTCTTGTATATAATTGGGTAACTTATTAAAGAGTTTAATACAATTATAATATGCTCCATGCTCTGTCATAGTTAACTTATGTTTTGGATAATTGTAGTTTAAATTACGAGTTTGATAATTAGACTGAGGTTTTTCGGTTTCAAACAGATTTTTATTCTTACAGAAAAACAGTACACCTTCTTGTATATATATAGCTGTTACAGTAAGAAGCTTATTCGATTTAAAAACGCCTTGACAAGACTCTCTTACTTTCATACCAAACATTATTCTTATTGCTCGTTTCTGACATACAAATAGTTTCGTAATCTCACTACAATTTCCATAAAGTATGATACCATAATATGACTCTCAATAGTAGCATGATAAATCATTTTAAGTGTTGAAGCATCTACATATTTTTTTAATACCTGTAAGGTATAAGTGGATTTTGCAACTTTTTGCCTTACATATTCTATATGTGGAGACCATGACAAGACATTGTCTAATATCATTCCCAAAAATTTTATGTCTTTCCGGGGAACTAGAGATACATCGTTCACCCTAAATAAATTAGGTTGTTCCAGTCTACTATGATTTGTTTTAAAGAGCACCAAGTTTGTTTTATCTTTATTAATTATTAATTTATTCTTTGTGAACCATTCACTAGCTGCATTCAGAATTTCTGTTGATCGAATTTCTAATTCATGTAAATTACTTCCCTCAACCAATATATTTGTATCATCTGCATAAGTAGTCACTTGACAATGGTTTTTATTCCCAATGATCTCTGTAATGTTGTTGACATATACAATAAATAAAATAGGTCCAAGAATACTTCCCTGGGGTATTCCCTGCTTCAATTCATAGTTATCAGACTCCGCTTGATCTCCACCCTTTTTAACTATAACTTTTTGTTTTCTTTGTGTAAGATACGACTTAATCCATTTTAAACTTATGCCCCTTATTCCATACATTTCTAATTTACATAACAAAATGTCATAGTCAATAGTATCATAGGCTTTCGACAAGTCCAAAAATAAACCCAGTGAAAAGTGCCCTCTTTCTATTTCCAATAGAATTTCATTAATAAATTTAAATAACGCTGTTAATGTTGACCTCTGTTTTAAATATCCATGCTGAATACTATTCCACTGTTCCGTTTCTATCATAAAATTAATAATGCGATTTGACACAATTTTTTCAAATATCTTTGAAAATGATGATAACATACTAATTGGTCTATAGTTTTCAATTTTGGATTCGTCCCCTTTTTTGTAGACTGGAACAATCACTGCCAATTTAAGTATATCCGGAAAAATTCCAAACCTTAGTGAATTGTTAATGATAAATTTTATGGGAATAATGATAGTATCAAATATATGCTTAATAATATTCATAGATATATTATCATACCCAGAGCTACACTTATTTCTAAGTTCTTTAACACATTTCGTCAGCTCTTCGTTGGTTACCTCTGGACTACACATTGATTGAGGAAAACAAAGTAATTCCGATGAGAAAGGAATTGTTTTTATATCTGTTAACATGTTTGCTGCTGCTGATCCAAAATAGTTATTAAGTTTAGATGCTACCTTTTTAATGGCGCCGTCAATTCTAGTTTCTCCATTTTTACTTTGTTTTCCTTTAATTTCATTTACAATTTTCCAAGCACTTTTTGCTTTGTTATCCGATTTTTTCAATTTCTCAGAAAAAAATTGTTTGTTGTTTAACTCAAGTAACTTATTGTATTGCCTTTTCTTTTCATTATATGAGTCCTTAAATCTATTATCTACATTTTTCATCACATAAAGAGCACTCAGTTCTGTTTTACAAGCATTTAATTTCGGATCATTAATATTGCCTCTTTTCTTTTTCTTTGTTCCATATTTCGATTCTATCAGCGGAAAATGATATTCCAAATTGTTTTGTATTAAGTCACCGAAAAAATTCCACTGCATATTAATTTGGTTTGGAGGCAAAGAGTATAAATCATTCCAATTAATATTTTTCAATGATCGATTGAAGGCGTTTTTATTTTTTATACTAAAGTTACGAAATTTCTTAACAGTTGCTGTGTATGATTTAGTTAATAGTTCTATTTTTTGAGCTGTATGATCCGAAATTAAAGAATGCAAAACAGTGCATTTACACATTTCTTCATCATAATTAGTGACTATATTATCTATGACTCCTATATTAGTGACTATATAGGAAAAAGGATATAGGAAAAAGTACGCACAGGGTGATTTTGAAAATTTGGTTATTTACAAAGGTCATTGGGGCCTACCTTTTTATAATATTTTCATTTTTCTGTGAAAACACCCTGTATGTCTTTCCAGTTTTGGATTCTATGTTCAATTTGAAGTGAACTTTGCTAATTTTATTTTCTAAAAATGTTTGTTCTCCATTCGTGCCAAAGTGTTGAATTTATTTAAATTGAATATGGAATTAAAAAACTCATGATATCCATTTCTTCCAAATCGTTATTACGCTATTGTTATCCAAACATCGCTATCACGTAGTGAAATGAAGCACAGGAAAATAGAACTATATATATTTGCTAATGCACGATATAAAAATATTTATAGAAGGAAAGCATAGCCATAACCACTTACAAGTAAACACTTAAATATCAGTTCATCTGGAACGTTATTTTTGTTTTTTCTTTAGGTCTTTTATAATTTTTCTGTTTCGGTAATTTATGTCTTGCACTGGTGAAGTCCTTTAATTTTTATTGTGTTCTTTTCTTGGGTATCTTATTCAAGAATTATATTCAAATTTTCATTGCTTTCTTCATCTCCAACCATTTCATATCATATTCTAATTTTTATTTTGAAGTTCCTCAATATTTTACTAAGGCCTAAATCTATTTACCTATAATTTTAGGTGACATATTACAAGTTGGTGCCGATGTTTAGAGCTGCTAGATGTTAGTAAGGGACGAATGTGAGCATCTTAATACCCTTATGCGTGTGAGAACCCTCGCTACTTTTTCGAAAGAAAGAAGACAGGCTAACAGATTTTGGTTATCCTCTTTTATTTTCCAGTTTAAACAAAAAAAAATATTTGTTGGGGTCACAGTTTTTGAGTTATAAATAAATACAAATTTAATTTTTAAATGGATTCTTTTTTTAATTTTTGAAACACAAAATGTCTTCTTTTTAAGTGAATGCTAACCAACTACGAATTCCATTTAATTATTCTCTCTATCTCGCAGGGTTTCTGAGATACCCAATGATGATATTGAAAATAGAATGAACTATACATTAACATTTTGGTGTATAATTGTTTAATTTATAGGGTCACCCACCGGGAAGAGCCGCGATCGATATATGGAAGTACGTACAGGGTGATTTTGAAAATTCGGTTATTTACAAAGATCAGTGGGGCCTACCTTTTTAAAATATTTTCACGATTATGGCACTTCCCGTATAACCGGAAATCGACACCAACTTGCTTATTTTAAATGAAACACCCTATATGTTTTTGCAGTTTTGGATTCTACGTTTAATTTTATAACTTTGTGTAAAGTTGTCTATACCTAAATTCAGTTATTTTCAAGATATCTCCAGTTTTAAGAAAAAAGTGATAGTTACAGCACCATATTAAAAATGTTGAATCTTGAATAGTGGAAGACCTTTAATTACAATATTTGCAACAGTAATGGTTTAGGCATTGCTACATCTGCAAATGATTGCATAATGTCTGAGGAACATACAGGGCCCTCAAAATTCATAAGCCAATTTGCCCATTTAAGAAGTTACAAAACTTGATTTTTTTCAAATGGAACACCCAGTATATTATTCTACGGTCAAAAGAAGAATTAAATTCTGAATCGAATGATATAAATTTGTATGTATCTATCTTTTAAGGTTTCCCAGTTAGTTACAGCGAATTTTGTTGTAAGAACATGTAAAAACTGAATTATTTCATTTTGCCAAGTAGACTGTGAAAAAATAAAACAATTTAGTTTGTCTCGAGTACCAAATTTGTTGTTAGAAGCTTCGTCAGTATTGTTTGTATCCACAAAAGTGTTAATAAATATGCCATTACTATTAAATTATACTTACGAAGATTATTTAAATTTATTTGTAATTTATGGACAATGTGACAAGGTTATAACAAGTCACTCTCCTGGCTTGAAAAGGTTTTGAAAATGAACGACTCACGTTTACCGAAAATTTGTTTAAAAAGACAACTTCAACTCACTGACTGCGATCCTAAATATAATTGGGCTTTACAACTTAAAACAACTTTCTCTTTGCTAGACGCTGAAGACGTTTGAAACAACCTATCCCCTATAAGTTTAAAAAACAAGAAGAATTTTCTCTTATCCAAATTTCGTAAAAACCTGTTTGACTCAGATTGTAATCTTATGGACGTACCACATTTTTGCCATTATATAATTACTTTTCCAACAGACAATCAGTTAAACCGTATTTAATGTTGAATTTACCCATTCAAATTACAAGAACCATTGCTCAATTACGCGCTTGTAATAATCTTATGATTAAGTTTAGTTATAAAGGTTCTACTTATAACATAAACCCTAATGACATTTGTACTGCCTGTAATACAAATGAATTCGAAACAATAAACCATATCCTCTTTGACTGTCCTATTTACTGTTCTATGAGGACCCCAGGCTCTGACTCAATTCTACTAAATTTTAACTCCTTCATCTCCTCATTAGAAAATACCACTGCTAACTCGGCTAAGACAATCGCCTACTACATTTGAAGTGTATTGAAATTGCGATCATTTATAATGAATGAATAATTCATTTAATTTCACCCTTTGCCTCCTATAACTATTCGACTTTTAAGTTATATTGTCTCGTTTTCTTTCTTTCATGTATTTTTTAATTGTTTTTTTTCTAATAACATAATTGTAATCTTTCCAGACTCTTGCTTTAAAATACTGTATTTTCTTAAGCAATAAAGTAATAATAATAATAATAATAATAAATTCAACACTTTGGCACGAATGGAGAACAAACATTTTTAGATAATAAAATTAGGTAACAATTCAAATAAACCAACAATACTCATTCCCTTATGTACTTACGTTGTCGCCAAAGAATAGATCATCATCAGCCTTGACCATATTGGACTCCATTAAATTTTCTTTCACAGAAGTGGTCTTAGTTATGTAATATAATTTAATACCCATTGGGGGTACATTCCTTGCAGCAAATATTAGTTCATGATTGCTTTGCAGTTCGTCCAGTTCTGTATGGAAATAAGGTATTGGATTCACCACATCATATTCCTCCTTACCTAATGTAAAACAAATACATATTTGCATAATGAATTATTAAGTTAGTCGTGGTGAGAAATACACTATAGTGCTCTCTTTGGGTTTTTGCTACTATCGGTCTGACAATTATTGTCTAATTCACAGACAGATAGCGACCTGCTTCTCCGCAGGTGGCAGTACAACAGTGACCTCTATATCTTTGAGGAAGACAATCGTACTTATTTATTTGAAGGAGATGTTGAAAACAACTACTCCATGGGCAATGTGCCCTGACTAGCATTACATTACTCCGGCATCTCCATGGAAGTCGCCACATTCTTCATCGAGGCCAACCATCAGACACTACTGTAATGGCACCTGCGGAAAAGCAGGTCGCTATCTGTCTGTCAATTAGAAAATAATTGTCAAACGGATAGTAGCAAAGACCTAAAGAGGGCACTACGGTGTCTTTCTCACTACTAGCATTCACGATGCCCGTTAGGCAATCATATCGCAACATCGTTCACCGATTTCACTACGTATGACACTGTGACAAGCGCATAATAAGCGCGAAACAGGTCAGTGTCTGCTGGTTGGCCTCGATGGAGGATGTGGCGATTTCTATGGAGATGCCAAAGTAATGCAACGCCAGTCAGGATACATTGCCCGTGGAGTAATTGTTTTCGACATCTCCTTCAAATTAATTATTAAGTTATTACATTCATTGTGTAAAATACATTAATGTTATATATCTTTTTTAAATTTAAAACTTTAAGTTCCAGAAATAATTACATTTTAATTTAATGTACATTTATATTTAATTCAATAAAATAAATATAAGATATTATTTTCAAAGCTAACATGACGCAAAGAAGATCTGATTACGAACATTTGTTTTCGTTTATTTATTTAAATAAATGCACAGAAATCGATGATCTATCTTTTAAAGAATATATATTCAACTTTAAATACATCGGGAACAAATTATTTAAAAAATATATTATCACTATTGAAGAAATTATATATCACTACGACTGCCGACTAGCGAATAAATTATCCTCCTTACATATACATGTAATAGGATATATTTTGCAATAATATATTTAGTGAAGGAATTATTGTTAAAACAGCGCAACGTAAATGTACGGATTACTGAACATTTTGTTTTTGTCCATTGCAATATCCAAATTTGTTTGTGATGTATACGAAACTTTATATGAATAACACACAATGCCATCATTAAAGTACCTACCAATTTTGTTTGTTAGTTTTATGTAAAACCTGGATTTGATAGGAGTTTTTGTTTTCCTTAAATCATGAAGGATGTCTTAACAGGAAATATCGTGGTATCAATTTATTACCTGTAAAACCTTATAGAAAACCCACAAATATGAAAGAAACTACTACCAAAGTTTATAGAATTTGTAAACTTTGCTACTACTGTATGTACCATAGATTTAATATCCTTCGGACAAGATGAGTAACCAAATAACAAATATGGATCAAAGATCTGTCTCTATATATTTTGATGTCTCTCTTTTGTTTTTGTTTATGCTGATTTTTCCATATATATATAATACTACTATATCGCGTATTTCCTATGTTAGCCCATAAGCGGTTTCTCCAAAAACACCAAAGGACAAAAGATGTAGTGCTATACTCTTCCAGAGACCCTTTGTTCGATTTGCGCATATATATAATACTACTATATGGCGCCATTGAGTTTAGTAATATAGTCAAAGATGGCGGGTAGAGACCCAGAAATTCCGAAAACACCACGGCGCCGACATACAATCTCTATCATTTCATCGGTAAGTAAACAAACTGAAAAAATAATCTCTATCCCTCATAAACTTTCTCTACGTATTCTCACGTATTCCTATCCCATGATTGTTCCACTTTGTTCCAATAGACTGTTACCTATCTTGTCCGAAGGATATTAAATCTGTGGTATGTACCAAACACAAAACAATTCTGATAAAAAGCCTTACTACGGCTTTTTATAGGGGTTGTACTAAGGCATGGTCGCTCGGGATAGATTAAATAATGGAACAATTTTTGAACAAACTAAATATAATGCTTCTTTGTCGAAGTTATAACCAAATTAAACTAATATAGATATATTAAGAATGTTATTTGCTATCAGAAGATAATTAATTTATTAACTTATTTACTTTATTCACTTTTCAGGCATTTTTTTTTATTAAAGTTATTGAAAAATTACCCTTAACTCTGATAAAAATAAATATTTATTACTAAATTTGGAGTAGCTGTTTAAAGATTTTCAAGTAGGTAATAACTGGATCAAATTGACATAAATGCTTATAACGAAATCTACCATATGTATTCTATTTTATGAATTTCAGTTATGTATTTGACAATATTCTTATTGTGTGAAGTTTGCCAAAGTTTTTTTTTTACAGTAGTATTTTCAAAACTCCACAATAAGACCCTGGATAATTTAATTTTAATTGATTGTTAAGACGTTAAAAATAGAATTAGACTGTCCGCAGTATACAATAAATGCACTTATGTTTTTGTGGAAGCAGTTAAAATCTAAAGGGTGTAAATATCTTTTAACTTCGAAATTAAATCAAGATCCTATAGAACCCTGTAAATCCCCTCTGTGAGTGAGACTCGGTATAAATTCGTTCGAGAAGAATGGAGACATTGAAAAGGGAATAGTTCATGTTGTTGACCGTCTGCGAGACTACAAATAGAACCTTAAAAAGAAATTAGTGTGACAACAGTTACTTTTTTTGTTCAAGTTTTTAGTATTGTCTGAAGTAAATAAGAAAACCAATAAAACTTAATTTATTCAGTTGCTGATACCTTAATTGCATTTCTTTTCTAGCAATATTATTACTTTAAAACTAAATATAAAATTCCCACATATTCATGAAAAGTCGACAGAAATGTTATAAAATAAATATGTTGATCAAAATTTCGAGTATTTACTAAACTTGTAATGACTAACATGAGTTGAATGTATTAAAATTAAGTTCTAAAAGTAACATACATAACATATTGAAGAAACAACTTCAATTCAGGAAATATTTAAAGAGTTGAACATGCTAGAAAGGAATCTGAAATGGCTTTACAGGACCGGAGCCGGCCTGTGGAGTCACTTATAGCGCTGTCGATTCAGAGAAAATGAGTGGAACTAGAACATAGAAATTACTGGGTCTCAAAACCAGGACAGAGTCCAAAGGTACAGATGGAAGGTCCTTCGCAGACAAGAACTGTAGAGATGCTGGACATGAGGAAACCTATGGACAGGGCCTTAACAGGGCACTGCCATCTCAAGAAACATCTCTATAATTTAAGATTGGCAAAGAAACCGGTACGCCGGGTCTCTGATGATGCAAACGAGACTGCACTGCACATTCTGGGTGAATGTGAGGGTTATGCTCGTATGAAGCTAACACTCCTGGGTAAACCATTTTTGCAACCTTGTAAGCTGAGAGAAACTTCAGCGAGTAGACTTTTGAACTTTATGCAAAGAACAAAGAAGCTGACTGAATAGGAAATCTGTGGAATGCATCATAGGCCTAGCTGTGGCCGCAGTGTTTTGGAACTTGCTCAGAGAAACCGGCTCACATGAAGAAGAAAAAGAACTACGTGGGCTTCGCAAAACATACTTGTTCCTAAATATATTGCTTAGGTATATTTAAAATAAAAAAAAAATTTCATTTTGTATTCTAATAGATGTTCCGTTACTTCAACTGACTACTGACTACTGTTGAGTTATGTAAGTAGGTTATAAAAGAAATAATTTCCATTATGATGTATTTCATATTTTTCGTATTGATTTAAGTTCCAGTGTTTTAGAACATACGTGTAGCTGATTATTATTATCAAAGATTATAGAACACTAACAGTCACTAGAATCGGTCGAAAATTAATATAAATAATGGGGTCTGATAGTGAAATGAATTACATAATGTTACAAGAGGAACTGAAACTAAATTTGCACTAGTATTCTTATCATAGGGACTGAAATTACTCTTATTTATTTGGGTATTATGCCACCACTGGGAAAAACTGAAAAAACTAATAATCAACCTCTGCGCCGACAGATCAGTCAAAGGTTGGTTTTTAAAAAATATTTTTGCCTAATCAAGAATTATTAATTTTTTGTATTTTTTTCAGTGGTGGCATAATACCCAAATAAATAAGAGTAATTAAACAATGTAATAACACTGTAATTAATGTACCAATGCCAAGAACCAATTAAACAAATTATACTTTTATACATATCTTAGGCACTGAAATATTTATGATTCTTATAGTTTGAGATCCTTTTTATTTGCGAGCAAAATTTAACATGACCACAACTGTCTATCATGTTCTATTAGGTAATATTCATTAAAATTATTTGTAAATTGTTTGTAATTTATCCCAGGTTTTTCAACAAAAAAAAAAAAAAAAATACGTTTCATCTGAAATAACATCTCTTTGGATTTCGGATTATTTGGTTATAAACTAATTATTATTAAATATACATATTGACATTCTAAATAAAATTCGAACGATTTTTTTAATTATTTTAACGGTAAGAATAAAGTTTATGCTGGTAAATAAACATGTCCAGAGGGAAAATAGCAGTAATCTCGAAAGGACAGGCAGGAAGTCTATTATCTAAGTTGCCTCCACCATTTAATCTTGGCTGCACCATGCATTTTGAAAACTATCAATAAACCCAAAAAGGTAAAATGTTTTCTTCATCGTCCTTACGAATTCATCCCTGTTTATCAATTTTTTTATTAGCTATTTATTTTGGTCCCTTTCAATTAGTATACGAGTTGATATCAATTGTATTCATATTATAAGTGCACAGAACAAATTCATTAAACGATATAGGTTTTTTTTAACTGAATAATTCACCCAATCAGTGCGATTCGATATATTTTATTATAAATATCTAATACCAAATATTATTAATCTCTATAAAGTATTATGAAACAAAAAAGTTACTCTACAAACATAATACTCTCATGAAATAAAAATCTCAACATAGTTTTATTTAGCTGAAGATAATAGTAATAATAGATTTTTGAAAATAAAGTAAAGGAAACATTTGTCAGTTATACAATAATAGTTGTTTCAAATATTTCTAAAAAGTCGAAGTAAATTACCAAAGTAAATTTTGTGTGCAATATTAATTTCTACAAGTATGATATTAATTTTTTTATAGTGTACCTTATATTAATTCTATACATATATAGATATTTACCATCTGGTCCCTCTATGCTGAAAGTTGTGCCGTCGACAGGTAAACGAATGTAATGTGTTAGTGTCCAAGCTAATGGGTTGTATACTGCTACCACGAATTTTTCTGACTGCTGTGTGATATTGCAAATGCTTACGTTTCCTAAAAGGCATGATGACAGTTGCAAATTTATATCCAGATTTTCTGTTTTATTGACCTTTAGCAAGTCTCTGAAAATTTTAAAAAAGTTATTTGATGACACTATTCAAGCCTCCCAAGTTTTTGATAAGCAGAAAGCAGATACAATTGAAAGCTCTTGAAACATTGAATCATGAACACAATTATAAAAATCTTTTCCGTAGACACAGAATTAGTGTTTCTTCTTTACAACTGAATTTTTAGGTTAATGAATTGTATTTTTTCCAAATTTCAAAGAGTTCTCCATTATTTTAACTTATTTTGTCACATTATTCCACTAACGTTTATCTGCCTTTATCTTAGAATAATTTTAAAAATAAAAAAGTTGATATCAACACTGCATCCCTTTTAGATCCCTTTCAAGTTGGTTTAAACTCCAAGCAGCAAATTCTCGGCGTCGACGATGCACCAGTGCTTTAAGTTCTTGGGTCAAAACAATCTTATACGGGTGTAAATTTAAGCTTTTCGCAAAATCCACCAAGTTGTCGTGTTTTTAAGCCCTAACTTTTGAGCACGACGAGGAATTGATAAATTTGGATCGATAACACTAGCTCTTACAGCAGCAATATTCTCAACAGTTCTTGCATTTCAACGTCTTGCTGGTGTTTATTTTTACATCGTAAAGAATAAAATTATTTTCAAATTTCTCAACGATGCGACGAATGTCAAGCAAAGAAGGGCGATTATTTGAACCAAAGTTTTCGCGAAGTGCGCGATAAGTTGAGGAGCAACTTATCAAAACGCATTATGTCCACTCGAGAACAAAATTCATTTTGTTGCGGTTTTGAATTTATTTCCCCCTCTTCTATACATCTGTAAACCCAGAATAAATCAAATAGCCTTATATCCATATCTAATTTGAGTGCAAAATATGAGTTTCACATCGAAACGCATTACGGCTCTCTCACAATATCAGGTCTCGCCTGTCATGTACTGGATCTGATATAAATCTGAAGTACGATTATATATCAGGTTTGCATCGGGTTTTGTTGCACTTTGTTGCATTGTTGTAGGTTGCATTTTGTTGCATGCGCTCTGAAAACCTGACGAAAACTACCGGACACTCCGGACAGTGTGAAATCATTCGTTTACATGTGTTCCACCACCCTTGCGTCCGGTATCCGGTCACCTGACGTTGCAGTCGAGATGTCAGGTTGAAATCAGGCGCCGGACCTGAACCTGACAATGTGAACACTTCCCTTCAAACCAATAGTCCACTACTTCTCAGGTTTGTATCAGATCCGGCACCTGACAGGCGAGATCTGATAGTGTGAAAGAGCCGTTATGTCCGGAAGAGTTGTCATATCATAACGCATTATGGTACTTTGCCACCAGGAGGTGTCGCTTGACATCGTGCAAATAACTCAATTTTTTAAATTCTGTCATTAGTCGTTCGAGTTTAGAACACCTGTTAACGTGTTTATCTTTTTGTTAAGTTGCAAAAATAAATTAATAGTTTATTGTTGACATGATAGAAAACGTTGATCAGAGTGTCTCTGTAGGAGAAAATAGCCAAGGATCGAGAAAAAAGTTGCGACAAGAAACAAAAAAAGCATTATGTCCAATATTGGCCACAACACAACATAACATAAGCATTATATACACAGTGATGGATCAAAACGCATTATGTCCAACTATTTATTGACTTTTTTTTACAATCTATGATAGTTTTGATTTCAATGAGAATTATTATTAGAAGTAGCGACCAATATCTATGCAAATACCTTATTATACAGGTTTAAAACGAACGGGAACAAAAAATATTCGTTTTTTGTTGCTTGTGAAAAATAACTTTTGATGGACATAATGCGTTTTGAAAAGTTACTCCTCTATTCACAAAAGAACGTCTATTTTCATAAAATCTTTGGATCATAACCAAACGTTCTTGAAGCGCGTATTTAGTCATAATAAATTGTTAGAATATACTGAACATAAATGACAACTTAATTACCGTGGTTCTACATTCTTATTGAAAAACTATTATTATCTTTTGATAGGTTTTGGTTGGTTTTTTCACAGTACTTTTTCTAATAATAACACTTCCTTATTGACAAAATGATTTGTTACTTAATTTTTGACAAAATATTTTGTGTTGAAAAAATTTACTAATATACTACACGCGTAAACTAAATAATGTTATAACATGTCTATGGTAATAACAAATACTTTCTAAGCTTTACTTTTATTGATGAAAAGATTTTAGTAGACTGTTCATTTTTGCAACAAGCCTAAATACATCATTGTGTAAATACCCATATTTATGCCTTTCATAAGTTTTATAATGGCATATTGTTCAAAAATGTTCGGATACAATTTATGCTAAAAAGATATCCATAAAGATATCCCAAAAATTACGAGAAATATTTAGTAATAATAATAGTCTTTTGGTTGGGTCCACTGTCACAGTATATTTAAAGATATATTATTAGAAATTGTATTGCTTGAATATAATTTCTCGTTCCAAATACCAGCACCATAACAGTAGAATTAGTTGAAGTAAATAACTTCTAAATTTAATAATAATCGAGGATGCTTTGAATTAGGAAAACTGGCGAATTGTGTTTGCTTCTATTTATATGTTAAAGGTTTATATAATTTGGTTGTATGTAATTTGATGATTGTGTCAGTTTTTACATGTCAATTAATATTACATTAATTTAAATGATCATATTAATCTCATATTTCTGAGATTTTTAAGTATGAACAGAATGTATCTCTTTTGGCCCTGGGTCGGTCTTAGGTTGGTTACGTCATGTAAAAATGGCTGGAAATTCAAATTTCAAGATCAACCCCTAAATGTTCCGCACGTTCGTACTTCTATAGGACAGTACTTTTATCTTGTGTATTTTTACAGCCGGAACAAAAGGTCATGATATATTAAAATAAGTAAAAAATATGCGGTAATATTTAAAATTAAAAATAGTAAAGTCAACATCTGTCAAATTGAATAAATAAAAGCAGTTTCTCTTTATTTCAAATTTGAACAAATTCTTTGAAATAATATCGCACTTCTACCTTAGAAAAATAAGAAACATTCAGATGAGTGACACTTATAATACTCACAGAACAACTTCTCCAAGAGGTTGTTCAGCTATTTCGATACCTCTTGTTAGCAGTCTCACATAATCGTTAGCAACATGTTGTTTTTCAGTCCCGGTAATAGCGTCGTGATGTTGCAGAATACCCATGACTTCACGTAAGTTTTGTAAATATTTTATATCGTTCTCATAGCTAGCTTTGTAGTTTTGTAATTCATTCAGAGCCATCAACTGTTTTGCAGCCTATAAACGAAAATATATGTACCTAAGAACTGTAAATACATATCTATAAGATAAAAATACTATTAGATAATTAAATAACTATGAAAATTTCACACCGCCATATTTTAACCAATCGAAAGCTTATTTTTTGTTCAGTTACCATGCCCACCCAAAAAATTTCCGGAAATTTTTAACGTTGTGTCAAATTAATAAGTGGAAATTTTTCTGTCATTTAAAATGTCAAAATAAAGACGCGGAAGTTGAATAAATGAATACATTTCCTATGCTCGAATTTAAGTAATATTTTCAAAATTAAATTATGTTCCACCAATATTAGTAGATCAAAAAAAATATAATATGTTTTTAAGTTATTTATAAAAAGTTCACGTAACTAAACTTGGAAAATGGTATGTTATTTCACAAAGAGATTTCGCATTTTATTAAACATATACAGCCTTATTAATAATAAAACTTAGAATGTTCTAAGACGTGACTAGAATGTAATTAGTGAAAACTGTATTAATAATACCATTTAAATGCATGTTAACGCTAGAATGATGCTAAATCACTAGTTATCAGTTTGGGTATGTTTTACAATAAGTTAAAGTTAACCTAAAAGTTTGACAAAAATGACAGCAGTTTTTTTTTCCTCCCAATTAACAGATCGAGAACGTTTTTCTGAAATATTAAATAATTTAATGCGAAATTTTCCGTATTTATATGTCAGTAACCTCAATAATTATATAAAATTTTATTATGGCTTGGTTACTTATCAAATTCATTAGGGAGATTTTGAACCCCTTAAATTTTAGCACGTCGTTATCGTCATTCTGAGCATGTGCAGTTCCAAAGATTATCATTTTTGGAACTGCGCGTGCGCAGTATGACGATTGCGATAACGGTAAGGTAAAAATTTAAGGTGTTCAAAATATCCCTATTATAAAAGGCAAAGTTCTTATCAAGGGCGGATTTACCATGAATTCAAATTTTACATTAGCAAAAAGCAAAAACGTAATTAGTTAAAAAAATATAAACGTACTTCACTTAAGGATATTTTATTAAACACTTCTATTTGCTATTTCATGTTTGTCCAAAGAAAAACATACCTATCTAAATACACAGATAACTTCCAATTTCACAACATTTTTTAAAAATATGATTCTTTGAGATACTCCCCATGTTGAAAAGCTAAATCCGCCCTTGATTGCTTTTTAACACAAAACAGTCTTGACACAAGACACTTGTCAGTCTTGTCACTTTGCGTAAATGTTTGTAAATGCAGGCAGATTGCAGGTTAGATTTATTGCAGTGAAATTAGCTCTATGTATAGAATGAGATGTTGTCACATTAACTTCTTATTTAGCATGCTGTTAGTTATTTGTCTATAAATATTTAATTATTAATATGAACTACTTAGATTGATTTAAGAATACGGTTAGTTGTCATTAGTTAACTTCATGTTATTGTGATTATTATTAATATGGGTGTTAGATTTTGAAGTAGATACTTCAGAATAATTATCAAAAATAAATGATGTTCCACCAATATTAGTAGATCAAAGTTAATAAGAAACAAAAATATAATATGTTTTTACCTTATTTGTAAAATATGTATGTAACTAATGTTAGAAAATGGCATTTTATTTCACTAAGAAAACTCACATTTTATTAAGCATAATATTTGCAATGCTCGAAGTACTTCAGAATAATTATCAGAAATAAATGATGTTTCCTTTCCAAGGCAGAACATTTTCAAAAACACAATCTAATAAATCAGCAAATTGCACAAACACAATGACATGATGACAAGTGATGGAACTTGACCGAACTTGACCAAGGTACCGTACTTGACAGTCGTAAAAAATGTTTGTTATTGCTCATGGCTCACTATGAGGAATAAATGTTTGTCATTCGTAATTAAAATGTTCAATTTTGGCATACTATTTATAAAGTAATGGTGTGAAATTTTCTTACCGAATATCCCACGAGCTTAAATTATTTCCGGAAATTTTTCCTCGTTCATGAATATTTTAAGAAAATTATCCCTCGCCTGCGGCTCAGGATAATTTTCAAAATATTCATGAACTCGAAAAAATTTCCGGAAATAATTTAAGCACTAGGGATATTATAAGTGAAAATTTCACACCGCCATATTTTAACCAATCAGAGGCTTGTTTTTTGTTCAGTTACCATGCCAACCCAAAAAATTTCCGGAAATTTTTAACATTGTGTGAAATTAATAAGTGGAAATTTTTCTGTCATTTAAAATGTCAAAATAAAGACGCGGGAGTTAAATGAATCAATACATTTCCTATGCTCGAATTTAAGTAATATTCTCAAAATTAAATTATGTTCCACCAATATTAGTAGTTCAAAGAAAAATATAATATGTTTTTAAGTTATTTATAAAAAGTTCACGTAACTAAACTTGCATGGAAAATGGTATGTTATATTTCACAAAGAGATTTCGCATTTTATTAAACATAATTATCAAAAATAAATGATGTTCCATCAATATTAGTAGATCAAAGTTAATAAGAAACAAAAATATAATATGTTTTTAAGTTATTTGTAAACTAATGTTAGAAAATTACATTTTATTTCACTAAGAAAACTCACATTTTATTAAGCATGATATTTGCAATGCTCGAAGTACTTCAGAATAATTATCAGAAATAAATGATGTTTCCTTTCCAAAGCGGAATATTTTCAAAAACACAATCTAATAAATCAGCAAATTGCACAAACACAATGACACGATGACAAGTGGTGGAACATCAGAGTAATTTATTACTCTGATGGTGGAACTTGACCAAGGTACCGTACTTGACAGTCGTAAAGAATGTTTGTTATTGCTCATAGTTCACTATGAGGAATTAATGTTTGTCATTCGTAATTAAAATTTTGGCATAATACTTATAAAGTAATGGTGTGAAATTTTCTTACCGAATATCCGACGAGCTTAAATTAAAAACCGGAAATTTTTCCTCGTTCAAGAATATTTTAAGAAAATTATCCCTCGCCTGCGGCTCGGGATAATTTTCAAAATATTCATGACCTCAAAAAAATTTCCGTAAATAATTTAAGCACTAGGGATATTATAAGTGACAATTTAATTTATATATAAAAAATCGCATATGCCATAGTGCAATTGTCACTTTGACAGCTACAAAAGTTACCTGCAACTTTTACAGCGACAATAATTGCACTAGTGGTATTTTCACTTATTCATTTTTTAATCAATTATCGCTATGTCTGCTGTCAAAATAAATAGTTTGAAATTTCTGTCAACAAGTTATTGAATTATTAAACACTAACAATTAATCGATTCGGTGATGCTCAAATAAAAATGTGTTTATTTTTAGTGTTTCATAAATTGCATTCATATGTTTCTAAATTTCTTATTCATTAAATTGTCCTGCCGAATTACACTCGATGTTTGTATTGATACCGGATAAATTTGTATTGTTTAAATTCTAAACTGTTTCCTTTAGCAATTTGACTCGAAAAACTGTCAACCTAAAAACACTCCACCTTCGGTGTCGCGTTTTTAATAGTTGACAGTTTTTCTCGTCTAATTGCAGGCAACAGTTTCTCATTAAACAATCCAAATTTATCCGGTAAAATACAAACCTCTTGTGCAATTATAAGTGAAAATTTCACACTTCCACTTTTTAGCCAATCAGGTGTGTCAAATTTAGGTCGTTGCATACCAACGAAAAAATTTCAGCGCATATGTTTTGACTTTAGGCTACGAAAGCAAAATTAAAGTGTCAATTTTACACCTCCACTTTTTAGCCAACTAGGTGTATCAAATTTAGGTCGTTGACATGTCAACGAAAAAATTTCAGTAGATATTTTTTGACTTTAGGGTAAAAAAGCAAAATTACCTATAGTGAGTATTTTGACGTTTAAGAGGTGAGTTTAAAATTTACATTATCATACAGAAACTTGCCACCAGCTCAATTTGTTGAATTTTATCTTATGAATGATTCTCTATTCCCTAACGAAGAATTGTAAATTATAATCACAATTTTTAGGTAAAAACAGTACAAGCCGTCAAACTATCACAATCCGATAAATAAATTATGACATAAATTATCCTTCGTCTCCGACTCGGACTAATTTTTAGAATATTCCTCAGCTGGAAAAAATTCCGACAGTAATTTTGCACTTGGGATATTATAAGTGAATACTTAATAATGAAAAATATATTACCTAACTCTTTAGTTTAATCCTAGAGGGTAGTTTAATGAATATTAAAATTATTGAGAGTAGTTTTATCAATATCTATAGAACTATATCATCGTTTTTTCTGAGTAAAGCACATGCATTCATAGATGTTGAGTTTTGCCCATTTTATGGACAATTTTAGAAAATGGCTAATTTCTTCACGATATCATAGAGACGGTACAGAGTTAGATTGAATTTTTTAAGCAGCTGTGTTTTCTAACTTAATTTTCATTTCATCTCCTACGTTTAGGAAGTATTAACTAATTATGATTTTTCCACTGTGTACTACTAACTTGATTATTGAAGGTGAATATATTCAATTCTACTTCCATTTTATCTGATTTTTTGAGATTTATATAATTTTAAAAATATAGGTACATAGGTACCTATGATACGTTTTATACCTAAAAAATCAATAAAAACCTTCAGCCCTTTCCTGCTATATATTTTTTATTGCAGATTCGGATTCTACGGCTAAAAATACGTAGAATTTATCTAAAAAAATGTTTCGATTTCGAAAATATAGGTTCCTATTTAAGATTTCAAAGTTGCCCCCGCCACACCCACAGGGAGGGGGGAGGTGGACTAATTTTAGTACTGTTTGTAGTGGCGAGATACAGTGAAATACACTGTAGTGCCCTCTTTGGGTCTTTGCTAATACCTGTCTGACAATTATTGTCTAATTGACAGACAGATAACGATCTGCAGAAAAGCAGATGCCATTACAGCGATCTCTATCGTCTTTAAGGAAGACAATCCTACTTAATTATTGGAAGGAGATGCCGAAAACAACTACTCCACGGGCAATATGCCCCGACTGGCATTGCATTACATCAACATCTCCATGGATGTCGCCACATCCTTCATCAAGACCAAATACCAGACAATGACCGGTTTCGATCTTGTTATGATCTCATCAGATTGCCATAGGTATCGGATCGATGAATGATCTGGCGATATTGATTGCCTAAGGGGCATATGTGAATGTTTGTAGTGGCGAGATACAGTGAAATACACTGTAGTGCCCTCTTTGGGTCTTTGCTACTACCTGTCTGACAATTATTGTCTAATTGTTATGATGAGATCATAACAAGATCGAAACCGGTCATTGTCTGGTATTTGGTCTTCATGAAGGATGTGGCGACATCCATGGAGATGTTGATGTAATGCAACGCCAGTCGGGGCATATTGTCCGTGGAGTAGCTGTTTTCGGCATCTCCTTCCAATAATTTTAGTACTATTGCAGTTCCTCCCCTAAATAATTTTGATTATAGGTATTTTTTTCGTAAAGTGCTTACTTATCGGGATATTTGAAAGTTTCATGTTAAGAAACTCACCTAGTAACTAAATATAGATATATATATATCAGATTTCAGGGTGAATCAGGTTTAATCTTGATAACTTCAGGAATCCATTGAACAGGTTAAAATAATGTTCATTCATGATATAAACTTCGAAACTCTATACTATCCGAAATTATATAAACTCTATCTCCGAAACATGGTTTCGGAGATAGAGGGCGTTGAAGTAGGAATTTTTTCCCGTTTTTTTCAAAAACAAGGATAAATGTCATCAGGCAAAAACGGTTTACAACATTTACCTACTCTCTATAAAAAAAGTAATCACTTTCTGGTTAAAAATAATTAAATAGGCAATGAAAAATGTTGCGATAGTAGAGCAAAGTTTTGTTAATAACGCCCAACAACTTAGTTGCAACTTATTCTTCAAGTGACAATAAAAGTTACTGGTGCTCGTTTTGTCTTATTTTTAGTTGTGTCTTTTGTCTTGTGAAATATTTAAATTAATATCTAGGTCCAAGCTTGACAAGCTCATAAATAGATGGGCAATGAATCAAAAAAATTATTGCCGATGAATTGGCAATTTTACTATGATCATATTATACGAAAAGTAATAGAGAAAGATTGTCACCTCTACATTATTGGTAGTAAAGGAGTAAATAAGTTAGTATATAGGTATATCTATATTATTTCCTTATGCTCTAAACTTACCTGTAAAATATTGTGGCCTACTCTTTCAAATCTTTTGGAATTTGGTCGGGAGGTAAAATATCCAGTCCAAAATGAATTATCGTCATTGCTGTATGGAAAGAAATCATCTGTTTTAAGTTTCAGTTTAGGTTGTGCATTATTGACCGCCCGAATATAACAAGATGGCGTTGAGTATATTACATTTACTTCTTTATCATCCCTGAACGCCCTAAAATCATTAACAAATTATAAACAAGTAAGTAAATTATTTGTACATTGTTATTCCGATTGTTAATGTTATTGTATCTTTTGTCGTTGTCGTCATGGTTAATATAATTATTACTGTTACTATTTTCTTTAATTAAATACAATTGTGTTACTTGGTAGTCCCAATACTCACAGAGAGGTGCTGTAAACACTATAACACTTATTCCTCAAACAATGGGTTTAGTGGCTACTGGGTCCCAAATTCATATGTCCTGAGTAAAACGAACCGTGGATGATGGTCTTGGGTATTGTCTCCTAAGATTTCTGCCGAATTTCGGCATATCGGTATCGTATTTAATTTTGAAATCAGTGAGTTTCTCTCGACCAAGGACCCCAATAACCAGTACTATCAACTTGACCTATGGCATGGCCAAGATAAAATTTGTGGAGTTTGAAGGGTCAATCTCAATATTTTGTTGAATCTCAAAAAAACGAAGGTTAGCTTTTCTGATTATGTTTTCATAGATAACACCATGGAATGACTTATCCATCCAAATCTGTAGAAATAAATTATGAATATATCCTGTAGCTTTGATTTGGGTCTTCAAACGAACGGATTTTACTTTTGTGACTGAGTACTGTTTAACCCGTTTGGCATTGAATAATTGAATATGAGATCAAATTCTTCGGTCCCTCTTCATGCTGCCTTAGGCTCTTAGCCTAATAGAAACACACTTAACCCCTTCCTTGCATTCTGATGGTCTCGTACCATGGAAGGATCCGAATGATTTTACATGCCTCATCCTAAGCCATTCTGACACGAAGGGACTCCAAGCTTAAGAGCCCATAGCCTTTGAATGATTGCGATGCAAACTTCTACGGGATTTGTTATTTTGCAAGTGGCAGCGCTTTTAGAAGTTCATTTTACGACTCCCAGAAGGTAGTTGGACATCAGTCTTACTCCAACCCTGAGGGATTGGTATAAGTCGCTCAATTCTATATATAGATAGTCACTTAACTTTTATTTTGTAACGACGACATACTCAGGATAACCAGCATAACAACACTTAGCCTGCATACGCGTCACATGTTATCTGTTTTCCGTTGCATCGCAAGTTCATCCGTTAATTCATCAATCCACTTGAAGTTAATCGCAAATGATGTTACCCAGCAATACGTCTAGTTGGGTCCTATCACCATCATTTGGATGGGAATATTAGAGAGGAAGAAGTTTTCTCTTTCTGGATGCACTACTCTTGCTGGACCGATTTGATACTTCTAGCAATGTAAGTGGTATCGTTACTTACCGAAATCTTAGATGTTGGTCGACTGCTTTATGATAGACTTACCTCAAGACTTTTGGCGCAATAAAAATAAAAGAACATAACACAATACAACATTACTTATGTGAAAATATGAAATAGAAAATGTATATAGAAAAAATTTAATATGAAATTGATTGAAAAAATGTTTTTCAATATTTTTATGTTAAAATGTTATATGTTAAAACTTGGAGTATCTAATTACACTACTGTAAAAGTTAAATACAATATCCAATACTAGGCATCCTAGGACACCTTTTAAATTTGTTTAAAAAACGGGTTATGTTTTGATACATATTTTGGAGAAAAGCGAATAACAATAACCTCCATTTTATATATTATCAAGGGATTAGGATAGGCCACTAAGTAGTATCAAAGAACACTTTTCCCTTTTGAATTAGTTTAGAAAAGATAATCGGTAACATTATACAATAAAGAAATTATTTAATGAGTCAGTCCTTGGTATAAATATATCGTCTTTTAACGGTTAATGTAGTATGTTGTATATTGATTTTGGGACATGGACAGCATACAAATGAAATTCCAAATTTTATAAGTCTTGAAATAGGCTAAATATCACTATACCTAAAATACAGTCCCTAAAGTAACCCCCCCCCACCTTAACTTTTGAAAGAGTTGAGATATCGACTTCAAACAAAATGTAGGATGAATGGTATAAAAAATACTACTTAGTCAAAAATAATAGTCAACATCGTTTGACAGGTATTTAAATTATCTTCACACCAGTTGTTGAAAAATTAAAATCGAGTCATCCGTTTTTGGGTTTCAAACGTTTTTGTGTCTTATTCGGTGAGAGAAAAGACCATCGTTCACGCTAAATATTTAAATGCTTTAACTGAAGAATATTAATGTAATGTAATCTAAGAGGTTTACATTCTAAAAAAAAAAATTATCTATAGGTGTTAAATTGGGGGAATGCCTTGACTTTCAATCATTTTAATATTTAAAAAGTAGGTGTATCATAGTCGTATTTGGTAAATAAAAATCAAGTTGTTCCTATTTTATACATAAGTAAGTATAATTGATTGTTTTATTTACAGTCACAGAGAAGTTGCTAGTTAGACATTTAAGTAGCTTTGCGTGCTTACAATTTCTAAGTTTATTTATTGTTGATTTAGTAGTTGTTTATCGTTTGTTTACTTATCGTTCTATCGTTTTTTTACCTTTCATTGGCTATTGTATTTGTTTGTTTATTTATTTTTCTTGGTTTTTGATTTAAAATGCGTACCATTGAAGAACGTGTTTTTACTGTTTGAAAGTTAACATATTCCCTAGATTTAACACCTATAGAAACATTTTTTTCGGGAATAAAAACCTTTTAGATTACATTACATAAACAAACTTCAGTTAAAACATTTAAATATTTAGAATGAACGATGGTCTTTTTATCCACCGAATGAGACACAGAAACGCTTGTAATACGAAAATGGATGACTCGATTTTAGTTTTCAACAATTGGTGTGAAGATAATTGTAATATCTTTCAAACGATGTGCGACATGACCTACTATGCAATTTAAAAAATGTATCGACAGCGACTCTGGCGCCATATATCAGTTGTCAAAATTGTGTTTACAGGTAGAAAATAATATTTTTTATACCATAGATCCTATTATTATTTCGTTTGAGGTCGATATCTCAACTCGTTCAAAAGTTAAGGTGGGGGGGGGGGGGTTCACTTGAGGGACGGTCTGTAGATAACAACCAGTAATATGGTTGGCCTGAAGGTATAATTGATAGTACACTAAAATATAAATGTGGCAGGTTTTTACGTACTTTATAAATCTATCCATATTAATATAGTTCATTTCAGCAGCCTCATATTGAAAATCACCACCCATCGGAATGAAAATGTTATTTGTTGGAAAGTATTCTGCATAACCCTTAATGACATTTATAAAATTTTTTACCTAAAAGTAAACATGTATAAAAATATTGAATTTCAAAAATAAAATTATAAACTGAGGACAAAAGGAAATTAAAGAAGCAATAAAAATATCTCATGAGTTGCGTTTGACTTTAATCAATTAATTGCTTTACGATTCTTGCTCTTTACACATGCTTTTGTGTTAAATAAAAATATATTATCTTATAAATTCTCTTATAAATAAATACAATATTTTATGTACTACATTCTGAGACAGTATATTCCATCAATATAAAGTGATCCATAAACGTAAGTTCGTATTACATTACTAACAAGTTGCAACCATTCCCCGATTCTTTATGATTTACATGAAATAAAAGAGTTAAAATTATTTAACTTCTAAAATTGTCCAAATAATACTTAAGATAGAACAATAAGAGGAGCTGGGCATTTTATTACATTTTTAGTACACTTTTCTATTTATATCTTATGTCATTATGATTTTTCAGCAATTTTCTTAGATTTTTCAGTAAAAGTAAAATAATTTTAACATTATCTAAGTCAAGAATGTGCCATGTCAATTACTAAATCAAATAATGAGATGATCATACTCACTAAGCTGTCTATATTGTAATCAGGACTTTCTACATTGTCAATAATTGGATCGTCGTTGCAACTCCAATCCCAGCAATATCCATTTGGAGGAAAATATAAGGATGTTGGAAAAATCCCTCCAAATATTATACTGTCCTCTGAAATAAAAATATAATGATTTTGCTTAAAGGTACACCATATTCTGTTTTGGTTTTCTAGTATTAGAAGTACTAAAGAAAATGTTTTACATATAATATGCAGTTATAACTACAAAAGTTGGTACAGTGGCACCATTGATATAGAAAATGTATGGGTACGATACGATACGAGAAGATCGATTGCCGCTATAGATATGCATCTATCTGTTCAAATGTTTACATTATTTGTGTTTCATCATTGCTTTATGAAATAGGCCAATGTGAGGAAATGTTTCATTTTCCAGTATTGTCGGTATTTATAAAATCACAACTCATGTAAGTATAGCCTATTTATTTAGAGAATTAAGTGTCTGGATCTGTTCAATACGACAAGTGCATTAAAATTATTAAATTAAAATTAAAAACACCACATAAATTAGACAATCCCCAAATCTAAAGGCAAAGATTGTCCGAAGGAGTTTACATATAGAAAAAACCAAGACAAACACACCATATCCACCGAAATTGTCAATGCCGGAGCTGGATATGGAACCCAGACCTTAGTAGGCACTGTGACCGAAAAATGCTGCAACAGAACGCTCTAGCCTAATGTGCTATAGAGTCGGTAGAAGCATGGTAAAAGCCCTCCAATCCATTGGATTGTCTATCTTGGTACATATTAATTATATGAGAAATAAAATTAAAAACTGCAAGTAAAAATTCATCTCGAAATGAATGAGAGCCAGAAGCTCTATTTTTTTAAAAATATTCTTCTTAAAGATAGGATTTACAACCATGATTATCTTGAGTGTTTCCACATAAAATACTGAGAGATCGTCAATTTCTATCGCATTTGTGGGATGAATACTGCGGTCCTGTAGTGAGTATACACATGTTTTATCGGTTAGTGAAAGGAGTAACTAAATTTTACGTACAAAATATACTAAAGTTCTTAATAATTTGACGGTCAAATGAGTTTTCATTTTACCCCAAAACAACATATTTTTTGGACTTACTTTTCTTTCTTTCATTTTTAATCTTATTACAAATTTGACTGGAAGAAACATTTTTGTTTTGCAATTATAGTAGCTTGAATAATGTTGAATACTAGTTAATTTTAAATTAATGTTATAGGGTTAGTCAGAAGTAGCGCACGGGTCAAATAACTCGGAAACTACTGGAGGTACGAAAACAGAATTTGGTATATATAGTGTACAAATAACGCCCAATCCAATAAAAGTATTGGCAATGTTGCCAAGTTTACCGTTTTCCCAAAAAATTCCAAATGGTGTTCCAAATTCCAAAAATGTTTACAAACCCTACACCAATGTGTTCGTAAAAAAATGCCCTATCCAAATATGTAAAAGTATACAGGGTGTTCCATTTAAAAAAAATAAATTGGAATTTTTTGGGAAAACAGTAAATTTGGTAACATTGCCAATACTTTTATGGGAGCGGCGTTATTTGCACACTATGTATACCAAATTCTGTTTCCTTATGTAATCGTCTGTAACCGTGTTTCCGACTCTAGTAGTTTCCAAGTTATTTAACCCGTGCGCTACTTCTGACTAAACCAGAATATTACTAGTTATTTATTTCATTAGTCAGTTGAGAAAAGTACCCTAATCTATCTAACGGTCCCATGGCCTAATACTTTACTCACTTGGCTTATTTGTAATATAACACAGTTACTATCACACTACAACTGTCTACAATAAATTTTATGATTCTTTAATAAGTTATTATGCTTATAATTAACATACACTAATCATTTTTTACCTAGATTAGCACTACCCTGCCATGCGAAATCTAAAGTACCATTGCTTTGCCTATTCATTTTATCATCATGGTCTAGTCTAGCAAAGAATACTCCATCGAATCCTAGTTGTGCAAAAATCGACGCCTGTTCTCTGCTGTGTCCAAATGGATCTATTTGCCATCCTACTCGAGGTATGCCACAGGAGCCAAGTGTATCGCTGATAGTTCTGAAATGAATAGAAATGTGTAATAAGTACATTTTCTCATTAATTAGTACATTAAACGATCGATTATAGTGACCGATCGGGTTAATCAGGTGATAGCCTATCAGGTAATAAGTATTGTGTATACTATAATAAGTACATATAATAAGTAAGTATAAGTAATAAGATCATGTAAAGGATGTCTTTACAGAATCTTATTACTTATACTTACTTATTATATGTACTTATTATAGTATACACAATACTTATTACCTGATAGGCTATCACCTGATTAACCCGATCGGTCACTATAATCGATCGTTTAATGTACTTAAAAAGTTAAAATTGTGGTAAATTTCTGATCGGCGGCGAAGGCTACGCCTGAAAGCCTGTCATCATAAAAAGCGTAGAGAGGTTTCGGAAGTATTACATATAGGGTGTCAACTCTATTTTGACCCCGTTATTTCCTTATTTGTGAAGATATTTGAAAATGGCCCCTCATACGAAACTTTACTTATATGATTTTTTAAATTCTATTTTTTCCATTCTATATTTTAATGGAACACCATATATATTTTTGCCCTGATCTGTAGTACTCTTTGAGCTGATTTAAAAAATATATAACTTTAATGTGTTTATACAGTGTGTCCAAAAAGTTGGAATAACATTCATGTTTTTTCTAGTTTAGATGGCGGTAAATTACAATAGATACCTACCTAGCTAGGTATTTTCAATTTAAATCATTTAGGAATGCAACTATCACTATATAAACACAAATAAATTGCATATCTGTCAAATTAAAACAAATTTCAATATTATTCATTCCATAGCCTCCTAGTGTTTTTGAGAGCATGCAGCATTACAATATCATTATACCAGAAATCATTGTGATTTTCTCTAAAATTGCGATTTTCATTGTCTTTAACATAGAGTAATTATATAATGGGTGTTTCATTTAAAAAAATTTACTTTTTTCATATTATAATGTTGCAAGATTGATTTCGTAGTATGTCCACCATGTATAAGTCTTAACAAAAATGTTGTATTCTGTGTATATGCATTGACGCTTGGTAAGTGGAAATTACCACCCAAACGCCTAATTTTAGTTTTTGATAATTTTTTTATATCGTATTGAAAAATACCTTGAACCAAAAACGCACACATGACTTCAAATATTTCGAAAACTACGCAAAATTCGACTATAGTTTAAATAGGTAAGTCGGGTTTATTTTTGACAAAGAATCCAAAAATCGACAAAAATACAGGGTGTTCCATTTAAATTTTTATAGTTGATGTCGTCCCAGCAAAATTGGGACACCCTGTATACATGGAAGTATTATACTTCCTCGAAAATCTAAAAAACTTTTGTATTTAACTTTTTTTCATATCTTTTATATATTTCCAGATAGTATAGTGGGTCGTTTTATGTGGAACACGGTGTACCTACTAACATTAACCAATTGTCATTTGTAGAGTTTGTCGGCTTTAGATTCTTTGTATATTTATGATAACTCTGTTCAAAATAAATATTTGTGGTGATTGATTCTTGGTAAATTATAATAGATATTTTGTACTAATATTTATTTTCTAGTACCTAGAAAAGTAAACAGTTTTTTTTAATCTCTAGTGGCAGTGGCAATTAATTACTGTGTATATAATATTATATCAGCCTGATACTGTGAACGAGTGGACTGTAAATTGCAAAGTTTTTTATGTTTCGAATTATCTAAAGCAATGTAAATATCTATCTATAATCAAAACCCTAGATGTCGAAACAAACGACTTACCCTGACCAAGTGTTCTTCTGCTGTCGAGAATATGAGAGAGAAGAGAACTTTTATGCAGGAAAATCAGGTTCAGTGTCTATTATTTGGGAACCGTGCGCGCCCTGCCCGTATTCCTGGTTAACTTGTGGTCTGTTCCACCCATCAGTGGCGTACACGCCATCAAGCCTACTTACTAAATTTCACTTTTAGCAAAAGTAAATTTGCTAATATACAACTCTTTAACAAAAAGAAATTTTATATTCCCGTTAGACCTCCAAAACCCAAACTATTTACAAAATTGTACATTCCGCCCCCCAAAATAAGACGTTATTTTCTGTTACTTGGTAGCGGATACAGCTTAGCAACAGGTCTAGAAATTGAGCCCGTTAAGGTACGACCAGTTGCAACTCGTACTATACCATCCTTACCAGGATGCAATTTTGTGATACGCCCTAAACGGTGGCAACTGATCATCTCTAATCAACACTAGAGTATCTATATTAATATTTGGTATATTTTTTGACCATTTATGTACTGCTGCGTTGGTGCAGGGTGTGTAGATATTCCGTACGCCAACGCTTCCAAAAGTCATAGTGAATTCGCTGTAACAATACTTGTCCTCTCGTTAAGTGATTAATTGGCAAATTAGATAAATCTGCACTGGGAGGTGCTGTTAAAGGCTCTAAAGTTAAAAAATAGTCTGATGTCAGAGCACTTAAAACGTTTGAGTCAGAATTAAGGGGGCAGAGCAGTTTAGAGTTTAAAAGAGCCTCAATCTGTACCAAAACAGTATAAAATTAAGTAAATAGTAAGGATCTGTTCTCCAACAATACGCACAAGATGTATTTTGACAGATTTAATACCAGCTTCCCATAAGCCGCCGAAGTGAGGATTAAAATACCATTCTAAGGCCTATCACCTATAAAATTTGTTCCACAGTAGCTATGAATACAAGGGCATCTACCTCGTCTTGAGATAAAACGACGTAAAGCAGCTAAAAAAGCCTCTGCAGATAAATCAGAAGCTAATTCCAAATGAATCACTTTAGTGGCAAAACAAATAAAAATATGGATTTTACGATTTACCAATCGTTATAGTAAATGGTCCGCCATAGTCTAACCAAGACGTGAAAAGGGTTTTATTTGACAAATTCTAGTAGGTGCCAAATTCGCCATAAGAGGGGTACCCGAAGAAGTATTCGTCCTAAAACACTTTAAACAACTGGACAATTTCCTTTTGATTGTACTTCTGGCAGACAAAATCCAAAAGTTTTTATTTAGAAGAAGCTGCAGTGTTTTCAAACCTAGATGTTGATATTTTTTATGACTGTCTTCGATTATGAGATCAGTCCAACGATGTTGACTTGGCATTAAAGCAGGATGCTTTGTATTGAAGGGTAATGAGGAGTTGGCTAAACGAGCGCTCATCCTGAGCAGATAATTTTCATCATGGAAAACATTAAGTTTACGTAAGGGTTTTGAACATAACTGTTTTTTCTGAAGTTTTTCAATATCATCAGGAAAAGCGGTGCGTTGAATATGTCTAATCAAGGCTTACAGCGCTTTGGCTAAGTCTAACAATGAAAATTGGTCAACTGTTTTAAAAAAACTCCCTACAATTATGTAAAAATCTATAACAAAATGCAACGATTCGAATTCTAGAAGATAGCGAAGAATATTTTTCAATTAATCTATCGAAATAATCTATTACCGAAAAAATTGAAAGTGTAGATTTCTTCTCGTCGATGAATAACTCTGGCGACAAGTCAATCTACTCGTATATCAGAAGTACTTACTGACCAGTTATCATCTGAATAGCATAACCAAGGAGGACCATACGACCACAAGGACAAGTTTATTAAGTAAACTTGTCCTAGGAAAAAGGAAAAATATCTTTAGTAGTACGATCAGCAAGATTATCACCTAATCGAACATGGCACCAAGAATTTGAGGGTATTTTTTTTTTGGGTTCTAGAAACACAAATTGCCACAAACGTTTTCCATTTATAGGAGTATCCTAAATAATGCAACTAATGAATCTATAAAACAATATATCTTTGAAATAAATAATTAGCTAGAGTAATTATTTAAAACAAAATGTACTAAGTCGGCAAGAAGTACAGCCGCACATAACTCTAATGAGATTTTCTTGGCAATAAGATTTTCTTTAAGGGGGCAACTTTAGACTCAGCACAATAGCACAAACTAAATTAACAAATTAACAGAAGGTTTTCCAGGTGAAATCATGAAACAAAGGTATACAGGCTCACTATAAAGGGATATAAGTGACATATAAAAGGGATATAAGGGACCCACATAAAGGGATATAAAGAAATAAGTGACATATTTAAAGTAGTTTTGGCTAAAGTGTCAAAGACCATTCGAATTTTGGCCGAACTATCTGGCTTGACAGTCAATGATGAGACATATGATTTTAATCTATATAATCTTGCATAAAGGACTTCTAGGAAACTTCAAGGTGACAGTCCTTCGAAAAACGTCGTTGTAAGGATAGAAGTCGACATAAATGGGATAAGAACCTTTAACTGGAAGAGGAACAATATAACGGCCACGATGATGATTCGAGGTAAATATTTCTTCACATTCAATGTCTTCAGGTGCAATGTTTTGAGATTGGTGTACCTCTTCCAATTCCCAAAATCGTTTAACAATACTATCCAAAGAAGAATCTACAACACAGCTGTTTAAACTAGAGCTGATTTCATAATTTATTTTGCTATTTTTGGTTTTATTAAAACCCAACCAAAAATTGTATTAAGTCCGGTTGTAGGTTGACCAGAAGGTTTCACTATACGACCATATTGCAAAATAGAAGAATACATTTCAGTACCTATCAAAATATCTACACTACTTGCCTTACTGAATTAGGATCAGCAAGTTTTAAATTTTTAAGATATTCCCAACTTCTATTCTGTTCCAAATTAATTACAAGACTCAAACAATTAATAGGCTTAATATTTGCTGTAGTAATACCTTTAGAAATCACAGGAGACAATTGATTAACACCACTAATCTGGATGGTTAACGGTGACTTTGACAAACCGAGTGTTCGACGATCACTTTCAGTAATGAAGTTAGCTTGACTACCCTGGTCAATGAGAGCTCTAATAATAATAATAATAATAATAATAGTGTTCTTCTGCTGTGGGGTTTAATGTCTATTATTTGGTAACCGTGCACGCATTGTCCGTATTCCTGGTTATCTTGTCAACTATTCAACCAGTCAGTGGCGTACACGCGATCAGTTGCCTACTTACTAAATTTAAATTTTAACAAGAGCAAATATATATTGAATATATAAAAGGTATACCCTTTATAGTAGGTACAATAAGGCTCAAATTATTTATCATATAAATTTTAAATCCGAAGAGAGCACCTTAGACAAACTACATTTTGAACAAGACACTGATTAGCAACTTACACAGCGATATATTTTTAACCTGTTGCGCCAAATATTATATATACCAACATTTAACATTAATATTACTGAATGAAATTTCGTACGTAATATTGATGAACTTTCATATGTGATATTGATGAACTTTATACTCTAATTATTTTATTTAGATTTTAACTGAATGTATACAAAATTATAGGACGATTGTTATTGTTGTTGAGAAGCGGCGCGGTTACTTGCAGTACTCAGGCCATTGTGCCTGCCGCCAGTCGAAAGTTATTAGAAGAGACCCATGGTATGGCATAGCCCAGCATCAGTTCTACTGGAAGTTCGCTAATGTTCCGAGGCAGGAGAAACTATGCCCCCAGATGATTTTGTCTCTTAAGCATGAGGCAGGTACAGCGACAAAGGATGTGTATGGAGACCTCAAAAATATTTGCCGATCGGTTGAAACTTCGATTATATATTATAGTCGATAGATTAAAATGCGCACATAACCTCAAAATTTAACAATTTAAGTACATATTTGGAAATTGGAAAATTACCTATTTTCGTAAAAATAAAAAACGAGCTATTCTAATATCATAAATCCAAGATTAATCGTGTAGGTATATTTTTAAAGAAAAATAGAAAATAACAAATAATTCTTAACCAAAATTATGCTTTAAACTGTATTATAACCAAAGCAAACAGCAAATGTTAAAAATGTTAAACTCATAATATTAACATACGAATTTATTAAATATATTGTGTTTACTTGAAGCAGATTTAAGAAATAAATAATAAGTGTAATATTCTACAATTAATTAACTATCTTGGTGATGGATTAATTGTTTGTTTCATTCCTTTTCGTTTTTTAATCGTAATAAATATCGTCCTTTCAGAATCTTTAAGGCTGCTGCTGCTTTCTAACATTTAAAATACATCTATTTTTAAAAATATTCTCAAAACTATATTATCTCTTTGCCTCTTGATATTATCTCGGTCTTTTCGAGTCTCCGTTTCTTTTCTACTCTTCAAAATATTGTAAAAGGTTCAACACTATCTTCTGGGTTTGATAATTTAATGGTTTGCGAACTATGTATATTAAACCAAATATACATAGATATTACTTAATAAATAGATTTGGTACTTATCTTGGCTCATATACTTTTAGCTTTTAAATAACTTTTTTATTATAAAATATTAGAAAATATACCAACAAAATACACGACACGATTCAACACGACACGACATGATGAAATGAGATGACAACATAACAGAACGGCTTGACTTCTGTCAAATTTTACTGTGCTAATCAAATTAAAGTCTGAAATTTAATACCACAGAAACGTCCACTATTCTCTTCTCTATTAAGATTGTTATCAATAAACCAAGAGAAACCTTTGTCTATGATACCTTTAAAAGCCGACGGCGATACTAGCAGTATCATCCATTTCCTTTTATAGTTCGCTAATTATTGATTAACTGGCTAGTTATTTATCCATTATTTTAAAATATGTTTCTTGTATAAATTTTAATTAAATAATAAAAGTTTTAAATCATATAAAACCGTTAAAATTTTTACAATTTTTGTTTTCTCATTTTCCGCAATAATATAATTATATTTTTTATAAAAGGTAAACTAGGTTAACGAAACTTGAAGAAACGTTTTAACTCAAAAAATGCATGTAATAATTTAAATGCAAAAGTATGTAAATAGACATGGTTACATTAAAATGTTTCATTAATTTTGGTTATTATTAAAGTTTCATTTTTAAGTCTCAAGTCTTATTTTTCATTAAAGAATAAAACGGTATTCCATGTATGTCAGTGCATTAGCGAGTACATTTTTACTTTCTGCAATTAGTATTTTTTAATCGCGTAGATAACGTTCAAAATCTAATCAAAAGCAATTATGTATAGTAATAAAATATTACTAAAATAAAAATATATGCAGTGTCGAATGATAATAGCACGTAGAAGTAAAATTAAAAAATTGCTGTATTCGCCATTGAAGAAAATAAAAACAATATTGTCCATTAAGAAGAAGTTAAACAATCAATTTTTAGAACTAAATATAAAATAATATATTTTGTTTCTAGGAGTAGAAGGCGAACATTATTTGTTGAGCCCAGAAGCTTGCACAGCCGAGGAGTTAGCCAAGGCTGTGTAAACTGGGCGAAACACATAAAGAGCTTTGTATTATGAGTGACATAAACTATTTTTTCTTCAAGCGTTAAAATTAAAACTTCAGTTATTCATGCTTGTATAAAAAGCGATCTGATGTGACGTTTAATCATAGAGAAAATAAAATAAAGAGAGGGTAAATTGCTTGGAAAACAATTGGAAACTGTGACGTCACAGCTACTTTAGCGCCATACTTGGCTGCAGGAAAACCTAAGCATTTTGCCGGGTTATTTAAATTTGATATTATATTTGTATTTACTTAAAAGGGAAGTTCACGCGTTTCCTGATTATTATTGCTTTAATGGTTATTAATATAATAAAAATGAAAAAAAACGAGAAAAAACACGAGCAAAAGGCTGACATGATAGATTACCCTATCTAGTAGCCTAAAATGGTATACTTCGGTATACTACTAATGGTATACTTGTACTATTTGTTGGGTACGTCAAACTGACGATTTTCCTAAGAAATATCTAAAAATAATAAACTCTCGAATCTTTATAAGCTATTGAACCAGGGCCGAGTGAACAAAATAAAATTTATTTTTATTATCTCTATGGGATAAACGACAGCAGTTAGAGAGGAAGTAATATTATTTCTTGATTATTTTGTTGTTTTGTTAATTTCTGTAAACATTTTTTAGGATGCAAAATAGCGATTGAAGTGGTAGAAAAGAAAATTTTTGGGCAGTTGTGGAAAATTACATAATTTATCAATGTGAATGAAACGTACCCTATGAACTACATTAATTAAATTAGTTAATTTTAAAAGAGGTATTGGAAATGTTTTCATATTGAAGAGATGCATTTAAAAAAAAAAAAAAAAATTAGAAATAAAATTTGTCTTCATTGTGAAATTTAAAGTTCTCGTAACAGCATTTTGCTTTTGCGTTTTCTCGTTTTTTAATTTTTATCACATTAATAACCATTAAAGCAATACTAATCAGAGAACGTGCAAATCAAGAAGCAAATAGTTGTCGCGTGAACTTCCCTTTTCAGTAAAGACAAATATAATATCAAATTTAAATAACCCGGCAAAATGCTTAGTTCTTCCTAAAACCAGAGACGTATAGAATCTACAAAGACGTTTCACCTTTATAGGCGACATGAAGCCGAAAAGTTACTGGCCATTCGTAGATGGCTCTGCTGGAATTTTATCAGCAGCGCTTGCAGGAGTGTCCATTGGAACTAAATTGGACATTCTCCACAATTGTTTCCACCGTTTAATACCAGATGTCGCTAAATAAGGTTGACTGCACATGTATAGGTGCTGTCGCTGTTGCCGGATTTATTATATTCATAACTGGTGTGAAATATTATTTGTGAATATGTTTTCTTAACAGTTGTCTACCAAATACTTCGCATTTGATATACTTACATTATAAAAATCAAATTACAATAATACCAATTTAAAACATTCAATAAATGAAAGTTTTGCAAATGTAGTCTACAAAAGTCTAATTTTTACGCGTGTCATTAGTAACACATTTGATTATTTCATGGCGTGTCACCCGAGCGTCCCAGGTTCGATCCGTAGTCGATAACGATTTTTTTCTTAAGAATTCGTGCCATATGGACGTGATGCATACACATTGTCTAAAAATTATGTACTCAATATCTCCACAATCTGCAAGTTTGGGACTTTTGTTGCTGTTTGTGGTGTTCGTATAACGAAGATATAAGGTTATAGGTATACATACTACTGTGCCTACTAAAAAAGTAGGTATTTAAATTACATTACATTACATTAATATTGCATAAAGTATATGGAAATATCTCGAACTATATAAATTAGTAATTTGTGTAAACACAATGAAGGGTTGATGTGTTTATACTAAAACACTGATTACACTGGGTTAGTTGCATAGGTATAATAGTTTTAAAGAATGTGTAAAAAATTACACCGTTAAAGATCGTAGAATGTTTGAACTGTTGGTGTTTTATTTAGGCTTCTGTATCTTAACAATCTCGTTTATTTTTTATAGCTTTTTTTTAGGTAATAACCAAAGTGTAGGTATATATGCTTTGTAACTAACTAACTAAAATGTCACTATTTTATAGAGGATAATTTTAGTCGCTGAAATAGAATTTTAGAACGTTGTTATGGAGTCCTATTTTACAAAATTCTTGTTTTTCGAATAAGTTCCCTTGGTGCAGCGAGGTAGGTACTTTATATACCTACTTAGATCTACATCTGTAGGTAGGTATTCGTCGCTGTTAATAGCTAATTTTTATATCGGTTGATATTCCAAAGTTTACAGAATATAACTATATCAGTTGCTTGCTCCTCTCCGTGGGAACTTTTATTTTTCGAGATCATAATCGTGCCGCCGCGATCGGCCATCTACGTTCGACAGTAAAATCTCCTCGTTACGAGGGACATTACAAAGATAGTTTGGTTTCGCGCCGAGAATATTTGATTACTGACTGGGGTTTTCCAAAAGTGCAGCATTAAATTATATAAATTGAAATTATTCAATGGGTAGGAAGGACTATGTTCAAAAATACATCATACTAATTATTTATGTTTAAATTGTGCCTAAGTAAAAGATGAAACACTTTTGGAAACTGGTGTCTATACCGAGCGGCTAAAAGTTTCTAAATATCCTATTAGATTATTTCAGAGACCGAGACCACTTGGAATTAAATTTTGAAATTGGTAATAATATAATGACGTCCCTGTAGCTCTTCCGGTTACACCGAAAGTTGACGTCAACTTTGTTATTTACAATGGAACATCGCAGTTTATTATCGCATTTTTGGATTTTAGTGTTACTTTTATCAAGTTTCCCTATTCCTAAAGTTAACCATTTTCGATATATTTTATTTTTTTTTATATGTATATATTTTATAGTTTAAAACCCCGTGTTTTTTATATTAAGAAAGATAGAGCGGTCATAATCACAGAGGAGTTAGTTAAATTCATAAGCTTTCTAATCACATCTTCAGGGTTGGTGGTTGCTTACAGGGTGGTAAAAATTTAATACCATATTAGCTCAACTGCAAGCCATAAAAACTTGAATTTTTACATGGGACACCCTGTATATTATGGCATTTTTGGATTCTACACTTTCGGTCACTTTCGGTCGGTATTACGCTCACTTTCATCAAGTTTACCTGTTTTCGAAAAATCGAAAATCCTAACTTAAAACCCTGTGTTTTTTATATCAAGAACGATATAGAACGACAATATTCACAAGTGAGAGAGTTAAATCCATAAGCTGCATAAGCTTTCTAATCATACGATCAAGGTTATTGATGGATGCATGGATTGATGGATTGAATAATATACAGGGTGTTCCACTTAAAATTACAAAATTGACGTCAACTTCCGGTATAACCGGAAGAGCTGCAGGGACGCTATTATTTCATTTAAAGAGAGCATCCCCAAAAAACCTCAGAATACCAAATTTTAAAAATTAAATCCAAGTGGCCTCTGAAATAATCTGAATACCATTCATCTATACTATTATTAAGAAAAATTACAAATGTTGTAATTTTGAATGGTTTGTATTAACTTTGCTGGATGCTGTCCCGGTTTTTATATTTTGCTTAACAAATTTTAATGTAAAATAAATAGAGGTTCTGATATAAAAATTAATAAAATAGCCCAAAGGAAAGTTTTTACCTTGAGGTATTACTAAAAGTTATATTTAAGAAATGATTTTTTAGTGTTTTTCCAATATTTTCGTGGCAAACTAATTCCTCAAATTTACTAACACAAATGTCTTCTCATACTACGACCAATTATCCACGATGTTTCTAAATGGTACAATTAATACCCCTGATTTTGTGCTACTATAGGATAAGATTACAGAACGTGGCTTCTCTATTTGCTAAAATTGCTACAAATTTCACAGGAATGTTGTAACACATTTTCTTAAAAACTATTCGGTTACCAATATTGCGAGGGACAGCAACCCTCACTATAATCTACCACAGGCATTTTTACAAAAAATAAAATAAAATAAAACATAAATATATAATCACTTGTTTTTCTCATTCTATATCAATCGCACCCAACACTTTACAGGTTGAGCGTGAGCTCCTGTGTAAGTAAACGTTTGAGTGCCGAACGGTACCCGAGTGGGGTAACTTATTTTATTCTTATATAACTAATATAACACTTTTTTTAATCTTCAGTCACTACCTATATACACTATACTAACGTGCATTTTTTATATGATTATTAAAAAAACTATACATTTTTATAGTTTTTATTTGAGCCGTGACTATTTATTGCTATTTATTTATAGCCGCAGTTGAATATTTATTCTATGAGGGCCACTATATTAGAACAAATAATTAGTAAAATTCGAGAATATTTATGTATTTGATCTTATTATAGTTATTCGTACATAATAAGAAAAGCTTATCTTTATATCCAAGAAATTTTAATAATTTCATTTTAATGGGCGGCTTATCAAAGTAAATTTTTTCAATAAACATGTAGGTACCTATAACTGTCCTCAGATAGGGTCACCCATAGATTTATAAGTTATAAGACATGGGGTCACCGCATGTAACTAACTGTACTAACCTTCCGCACACGCAAAAAAGACTCGCGGCAAGGCAAAGACAATCATCCATCTATATTTGGTACAGGCAGAGACGTATAGAATCTACAAAACGCTAGAATTGCTGTGACGTCACAGTTTCCAATTATTGTTTCCCAAGCAATTAAACAGTCTCTTTATTTTCTTTTCTCTATGCATTTAATTTCAAACTGATAGTTCTGAGAAATCATGGCTAACATGACTCTCTTTTTTAATCCTTTGTTATGGTTACACTTTTACTTTTTTGTACTAGTAACAAAATAAGAATATTTCTTTACTAGTAAAACAATAGGCCTTTTCTATAATATGTCGTACATAATGTAATAATGTAATGTAATGTAAGGTATTATTATACGCTTGAAGAAGAACTTGTTTTCGACACATGATACAGTTTACTTAAATTCACAACTCATTCATTATAATGTAGTACCTACCTTAAACCCCAAGTAAACTGATCTATTGTAGACTGATAATTAGAACAAGCTTCATCGTTCATTGACCAGGCTCCATTTACCATTTCAATTTGTCCATTGTGAACTAAATTTTTGAAGTTTTTCCTCATTTCGTCGGTTTGTGATTTCCACCATTTCCAAAAAAATGCAGTTTCTACTTGAATGTACCTTTATGCAAATAACAACCATTAAATTTATAAAAAATAAGTATTACATTTGAAATTTATTATTTCTTGTAACAATGTGAACAAGGGATGTTTTTAAACTGTTTACTATAAACACTCACTATTACATCACAATAATGTTTACTTAGTTTATGATATTTAGTAAATATTTAAAATGTCTCTTTACTTATGATAATTAGTAAAGATTTTAATATAAAAATTTCGTTTATGCTCAAGCTTTTGCTGTAGTTATCTTGAGAATAACTTGACAAGGTAACAAGATATCAAATACAACAAAATGATTTCCAAATACTATTCACGGCTATTGTACACAGTACTTAACACATTTCCAAGTTTTATTATCATACGAGTATATTGATTTGTATTGTAGTTAATTGACTTTCCAAACTTGCTGTTTATCTTATTTGTTGAACTCAAGAAAAGAAAATGTAAATGATTAATAACTACATTGTTTATTATTGTCTAAAGTTATTTATTTTATGGTATTGCCTAGATATTCTGCATTTCTCCTATTGTGGCCCTTCTTATCTTCGACACATTATGTTGACAATAATTTATAATATTAATTATAAATTTAACCCTGTGATTAACTGAAGTGGAGTTACGATTTGCTATTAGTTAGTATTAATTGTTAATTGTTAAAAATTACCTTCTATCCGGATTTTCCATTAGAGCTTCTATAACTGAAGTGATAATATACTGGACAGAAGCTTGTTGAATATCTGTTCTCACTGAAAAAGTAATTGAATAATCCATATAGTCTTACGATCTCTTTTTGTAATATCAGTCAATACCAATATTTCAAAATAACACAATTAAAAACTGTTTCACTTGGTAACATTTTAGCCGCTAAAACCTAGACCAAAAGGCGTTATCTTAGAGTTAGAGAATATTTAATAACTCATTACATTGCTCATAATTATCTCAATTAAACCTGTAAAATATTTTTTGTGAACAGATTAATAACAGTGTCAGCGAAATATTCTTTTACGTAATGGTACGTAGAAGTAAACTTAAAAAAATATGATAAATTTATTTATTATACACTATATTATTGATAATGCAGTTTACACTACAAACTTGTTTGGGGTCGGTGAAAATATTTTTTTCTTCTTAACGAGCTTAAGTGAGTAATGGTACGTAGAAGTAAACTTAAAAAAATATGATAAATTTATTTATTATACACTATATTATTGATAATGCAGTTTACACTACAAACTTGTTTGGGGTCGGTGAAAATATTTTTTTCTTCTTAACGAGCTTAAGTGAGTAAATGCCTAGCTTAAATAAATATGAACTAGTGATGATTAGTCATTTTTCTTTTCGGCCAATATTTCTATTGCAGTCTCTTCCATAAATCATCCTTCCTGTTTTTTATTATGTAGAGCATATAGTGTGCAACCTTGATAACTGGAACTGCAAGAAATGATAGCTATAGCACCATTAGTTTACACCTACGGATTGTCTATAACACTTCCAAATTCTGTAGAGTGTAGATAAGGAGAAATAATAGCATGATGAGCAGTACAGAAAGGACAAACCAGAGTGTAATTTGTGGAATAATTTCCAAAGAATGTACTTGAGTGAAGTTGTCCATAAAAGTTAGCCATAGAAATTACTATCTGTAGCGGTGAAATAAAAATAATTCTAGTGCCGTTCCCGGTCTCGGACAAGTCATTCTGACTATGTAGGACGATAAAGGGCACTTCCCTTGACCACCCAGCATATTTTTTTTCAAAATTTCCCATAAAAAATTATTCACGGACTGAGCCATAGAAATTACTATATTGATTGGTAAAATAAAAAAAATTCTAGTGCCGCCCCCGGTTCCGGACAAGTCGTTCTGACAATATAGGACGACAAAGGGCACTTCCCTTGACCACCCAGCATAATTTTTTTTTCAAAATTTCCCATAAATAATTCTTCATAGACTTAGCCATAGTTGCCTTTACTATATTGATCGGTAAAATAAAAAAAAAATCTAGTGCCGCCCCCGGTCCCGGACAAGTCGTACTGACTATATAGGATGACAAAGGGAACTTCCTTGACCACCCAGCATAATTTTTTTTTTCAGAATTTGCCATAATTAATTGTTTACAGACTTATCCATAGAAATTACTATATGGATCGGTAAAATAGAAATAATTCTAGTGCCGCCCCCGGTCCCGTACAAGTCTTTCTGACTATATAGGGCGATAAAGGGCACTTTTCGTGACCACCCAGCATAATTTTTTTTCAACATTTCCCATAAATAATTGTTCACAGACTTACCCATAGAAATTACTATGTCGATGGGTAAAATATAAATAATCCTAGTGACGCTGGGTGGTCAAATAATAACCACCCACTGGATGGTAAATATGCTGGGTGGTCAAGGGAACTGCCCCTTCTCGTCCTATATAATTAGAACGACTTGTTCGGGATCGGGGGCGGCACTAGAATTTTTTTTATTGTACCGATCGAGATAGCAATTTCTATAGCTAAGTCTGTAACCAATTAATTATGGGAAATTTAAAAAAAAAAAAATTACCCTGGGTAGTCAAGGGAAGTGTCGTTTGTGGTCCTATATAGTCAGAACGACTTGTCCGGGACCGGGGGCGGCACTAGACTTTTTTTATTGTACCGATCGAGATATCAATTTCTATGGCTAAGTCTGTAAACAATTAATTATGGCAAATTTTGAAAAAAAATTAAGCTGGGTGGTCAAGGGAAGTGCGCTTTGTTGTCCTATATATTCTGAATGACTTGTCCGGGACCGGAGGCGGCCCTAGAATTTTTTTATTGTACCGATCAATAGGTATAGTAATTTCTATGGCTAAGTCTGTGAATAATTAATTATGGGAAATTATGAAAAAAAAATTACGCTAGGTGGTCAAGGGAAGTGCTTTGTCGTCCTATATAGTCAGAACGACTTGTCCGGGACCGGAGGCGGCACTAGAATTTTTTTTTATTTTAGCGTTCAATATAGTAATTTCTATGGCTAAGTCTGCAAACAATAATTTTATGGCAAATTTTGAAAAAAAATTATGCTGGGTGGACAATGGAAGTGCCCTTTGTCGTCCTATATAGAGTCAGATTGACTTATCCGAGACCGGGAACGGCACTAGAATTATTTTTATTTCACCGCTACCGATAGTAATTTCTATGACTAACTTTTATGGGTAACTTCACTCGAGGAAAAAATGTAGTTTCTCCTAAGTAGACTCGACACCCATAAATGTGATGTACAGAGTTAGAACAACTTTAGAGTTAGAACAACTGTACACATTTTCTGGCATGCGTACAGTTTTTTATCCTTACTCCATTTTTCAAATGTTTTATAGGTTTATCCGTAAAGCAGCAATTGCAACAATCTTCTGAGGCAGCAATTGCAACAATCTTCTGCACAAATTTAAATTTCATGAACGTCGTTGAACAGAGAAAAAGTAGTGGTTGACATTCATATTTATAAAAATTGTTTTTATTGTTTTACTGTTTATTGTGAAGTATATGAATAATGTTAAATATTAATGCATTTAGATAAATAGATTAATATATAATAGATTAGGAAAATATAAAATAAACAGTTTAAACGGTCTATACACGTTATGAATAAACCATATTTTTGACAGTTACCATTTTATTCATCTAGGCCTACTGGACTTCTTGGACAATTTTGACTGCGTTTACCTAAAACACTACACCATTGTTTTGCAACTAGAATAAACATCTATTTTCATTTTAGAGGTCTATCTGTTAGCAGATAAGTGACTTAAACTGAACTTAGTTTAACTATCCTAATATAAAGAAAACTCTAGTTTAAAATTTTATTGGCTGAGCCTCGGGCTAAGCAGTACTAAATAAAACAGCTTCACATCATAATAAGCTCTCTTTCATTTTATTACATTTTACAAAATTGGGACAGATAAAAGTATTGATATTCAATGCAATTATTTTGTTTACTGACATTTATTAAGGCTGCAGAACTATTGGTGTAAAAGCTATTATAAATACAAAAATATAAGGTGTATGTTACAGCCACACGCATACACAAAAAGAAGGAGATATGGAAAGAACATAGTTTTGGATTTAATAAGCCAATAACTGCGGGAAGAATTTTATGTCAGAGCATAAAAAAATTCATCAAAATGGAGCAATGTCTAAACATTCAAGGGCGCTTTCAAGTGTAAAATGAACTAAATTGTGTATATCTAAATAGTAAATACTAAATTGTGTCACTTGTTAATTTTGTAACCAACTGGATTATATTTTAATTTTTATAAAAATAAATTACTCAAATATACTTACGCCCATAGTAATATTGATCCACTGTTTTCAACCATCCTACATCGTCATGAGAATGAGGTACTAAGTGTACATTAATTTTACTTTTATCAATATTGTGACATTGTACACAGCCTACTCGATCGGACAAAATATCCTTTACACTTTTTAAAGATATTGATTCGGTGCCAGTTAGTATTAATAATACACAAACTGAAATTGCTAGCAACATTTTACTTTCGAGCAGCTACTAACACAAAATGAAACTAACATATTTAATAATTACAGTTTTGTAAATAAGTTTCAAGTGCCCACTTTTCATTAAAATCAGCAGCAGATACAAACTGATAACATCAGTTTGTATCTATCTCTCTGTATTAATCTAAAGCCATTATCAGTATCAAATGTTGTACAATAGAAAATCACTGCACTATTTTATAAAAGACAAACCTAAATAGGACAATAATGTGTGAAGTTTCGGAATAATTGTATAGACAGATTTTAAAAAATTTAGAACACAGAATTAAATTTGTTCAAGAAAGACAATTTCTTAATGTTTGAAACTATTGTAAATCAGTAAAACCATTGCAGAATTAGAATATAAAAAATGTAGAAATATAATAATAGACTAATAAGCTTTGATTTAGGTTCAATGAAAGAAATCATAGAAAATACCTATATTTTTATATCCAAAGTTAAAACCATGATGCCAGTTTTCTGATTGTACTGGTGGTAATTTGTTAACACAGGAGCTACAGGAAAACTTGATAACATTTTCAGATAATAATATATCATTGCTTTCAATTTTTCCATAACCGGTCAAAGGCATCTGGTACAAAAGTAAAGTAGATTGTGTATAAAGTTCAGTAATGATAGTCAATATACAGTAATGAATGTAATTTAATATTATTTTTGCATCAACGGGAATAAATTACTATTTTACGGCCTCAAAACTCAAAACAGACAGGAAAACGGACGTTTATTCCCTTGACATAAAGTCGCCTTGAAAACTGAAACACCAATCCAAACATAACGGATGTCAAATTTTATTTGATATGTCAAACTATGCTAGAAAGAACAAAAAATTAATCAAACATAGTAATAATGTAACTTAATTATTTCAGATTAAAGTTAATATTAATCACACAATTTTCGCAGTTTGTAATATTTAATAAAAGGCCATTCTTCACACTTGTCTGGATGATTGGTCCACATAACTTTTAGCCACTGTGCTGGACTTCCAACCTCCATGACGTCTTAATGCATCGACTCCTGCTCATGCATTCACAAGAAAAGAAGCAGTGGAGCGACGAAAACAATGTCCTCTATATACTTTAGCGTCAGGAATCTTTAAAAACTTGGCTATTATTTCCGTTGAAATTTCCAATATATTTTTTCCGACAGGCTGAGGGGTACATTTGTTATTTTTATATGATACGAAAAAACGACTGTGTTTAGTATCAGATTTTCGTATGCAAATCCCCTGCAAGGTTGAATAAAATCAATCGGACTACTTTCGTCTCTATCATCTCCAGCGCCCCTTAAAAATGTTTCAATTTCTTCACAAGTCAGTACTTTTGATTTCTTTACTATTTTAATAATACGATAATACTATTTTCCGTGCGCTGTTCTGAAAAGGCGTCTTTAGATAAGTGTAATAAAAAAAAAACAATCAGGTCTATGATGTATCCTGTATGTTATTTTATAACAAGTGCTTCATATCCAATTCAGGCCAATTCATACCCAATCAGAAGACATGTTTATGAAAAATATTAATTTCTGATTGGCTATAAACTTTAACATCGATGTTATTTTAACATCTAATGATACATTATAGAGCCGTACCTCTCAACCACATCGTATGTTTAATCTATAAATCGGCAAATTTAACAAAACACTTTAATCGGCATCAAAGTTCAAGTTATATGGACAGTCACAGTTATAATGCTGACTCATTAGCTACATACTTTTGATATCAAAATACGTATATAATCCAACTTGCCTATGTCTCAATATGCTTCCCTTAAAATGTAGAGGCTGTTGAAATATATGAAATATAAAATTGAAAAATATTTTTCTATTTTCATATTATGAAAAATCTATCTATTATGAAAAATATTTTTCAATTTTCAAAAATAGTTTCAAAATATTTTAGTAAACTTTAGTACAATATGACTTGTATTAACAGGAAATTTGGAATCATTATTCTTCATTTAATATAGTCAAGTTGACGACGATTCCTTGCAATTATAACTTATCTAAATGACATACTTTATTACTAATAAATAATAGTTGTGAATTGCATGTAGCCTTCTATGATAGTGAGCAAGGGGTTAAGTAAAATAAAACCAACTATAGTATAAAAATATTAAAGAATTTTTTTCCGCCAGTAATATATACCTATGTACAGGTGTTATTTAAGTACGTGGCCAAACTTCGAGGGATAATTCTTTGAGTGATTCTAAGATGAAAAGTATATATAGACATGCCGATAATGCTTCGTTTTCAAGATATAGGGTGTCAAACAACATAAGGTTTTAAACAACTTTGTTTTTTAATAGAAGACGCAAACTAATATGACGTTGAAACTTAGTGATAGTTTTTAATGTAATACAAATGAATCTTTTAAGCTAAAATTTATCTCCTTGTGCCAGTGGCGTACACAGGGATAACGCCAGAAATTTTAAAAAACTCAAACAAGAAAAACGCTTTATCAAAACCACGCTTAAACAAATGGTACGCACTTTTTTTAGTTAAAAAATATTTAACAGTAAGTAACACGAAATTTATAATAGTTTTTGAAAATATCTTCCTTCAACTTCAATGCAAGCATTAGCTTATCTTAACATCGATTGTCAAATACGTTGAAATATTCTTGGCGTATCTCTTATCTGATTACATGAATCCCGTATCTGTTTGATTAATAACGTTATGCATTTTATGTTTATTTGTTTCCTATAAAACAGTTAATCTAAGAGAAAAAGTTCAAAAGATGAATTTGGTGTAATTTTAATTGCTTAATCATAAGCAGATAAATATCACTTTATCGCATGTCCATGGACAACAAAAAAGCATTTTTAATAAATAATAGAACACGAAAAATTTTTTTGCTACCATTAATTTTTATAACAATTTCTAAGGCTAGAATAGACTATTGATATGGAAAAAAATAACAGGTTTACCCCCATTTTTGATAGTAATTTTTTAATATGTTTCCCAGGGACATGCAATAAAGTGTTTTTTTTTACTACTAATATGAGAAAACCTTATTATTTATCTCATTTGTGTAATGAGAAGTAGTTCATTATTAATCTAGGTAAATAATGATAATTCATTATTTACCTAGGTTAATAATACATTTTTTTGAAACTCATCAGTTTCAATTGTTTTATTCGTTGCCTTGATAACCGAGCCCCAGGCTACTTGATATTTCGGTATGTTTGAGTAATAGGGGAAATGGCTGATTTTAAAATAAAAATAAGATCTTTTGGTGTTAGTTCGGCTATTAATAGTAAAAAAATACTATATATGCTTCGGTTGAGAAGGCCATTATTTACCTCGAAAATTATATCCTTCGGTAAATAAAAAAATCCCTAAATGGTTATATCGAATTTCGGTGGTATAAAGAAACGATCGCAGCAGGCCAAGCATGCCCGTCTTAAAAGCGGTACTAGGGCCAAAAGAAGCAGTTTTTAATGCCCTTTGAAACAAAGAAAAGTTCAGTCGACTATCTCGAAAAATAAAGGTGTTATGGGTTTGTACATAAATAAAAGTATACGCAGTATATACCTACGTGTATATATAGAGTATGCATTTTTATTTCATAGAACACCATTTTTTCAGTTACACAAAGTATACTTTAAATACTTTATTTATTTAACATAAATTTGAATAAACGCAAAAAATTCAAAAATAAATCATTATTTCAGAAAATGTTCAACATGATTGTACCAAAGAATATAAACTAATAAGAATTTTCACATTCATTCATGCCGTCCACCAAATTTCCATCTTTGTCACTATGCGCCAGATGCATCAAATTTGAGTGAAAAATAATGCACTCGACGTAGGTTATAGTAAATTATAGTAAATTTATAAGACTGATTTAATCATCGACATCGCCGCACATCTAGTTATCTTTGTCAGTTACACCAGGTGACATGCATACGCAAATGAGTGAAATGGAAAACAAGAGAAGGTCTACACTAGTTGCACACTAGGTCAGGTTTTCATATTTCCGTTTGATTGGAAGCTTCGAGTGTCCCAGTGTTTTAGTAGTACTTTTAGTGCTTTTGTTTTGTGTTAATTATAACAGTTATCTTGTTTTATGCCTTCATATAATTTTACTTAGACATTACTTTTTTTGATACCTAATACATAGTTATTAAGTGCCTGGTGTTATAGTTTACGATGCTTCCAAAAAGACATTATGTTCGAAGATGCATTGTATCTAATTGTAATAACACGTCGTAAAGTGCAACATTATTTAGACCACTAAAAGACGAGATAAGGATGATGATGAGTGTTTTCTAACTCATTTCTTTCACTATGTATAAAGGAAAACGTTTGAATTAAACTTAAAAATGAATTAAAAGGAATATTTAATCCTCACCCTTGTAAATAATTCCCTTACAACTTTTTATCACTTTTTAAGCGGTTAACAATTTATCATGTATTGAACCAAACAAATCTCCACTTAAGGCAAGGAAAGTCTATTCAAATTCAAAAACTGAAAAATTTACAAATGTATGGTAGAAACAAAACACTTTATAAAAGGATTTTTTCAGGATTTGTAGTTTCATTATCAATAGAACCAAATGTTAAATAAATCTAGGATGATTGGGGATTTGTAAGTTGTAGTTATAACATGGGGAATTTTGTAATTCGTGAAATCGTATGTACCTGGGAAAATAATTAGCTGCTAAAAGTAGGGCTAAGCAAACTTTGCTGTAACTTTAGCTGTATTTAACTCAATAGTAGGATGTATAGTATTTATATTATATAGATATATTATCAAATGTAAAAGTACTTGTAAATAGCATTTCCTTTTTTAAAATAAATAACAGGAAAGTTTTTCGTACTCCCAAAATTTTGTTAGATAGAGTTCAATCAATGGTAAATATATGTGTTCCGATCAGTTCGTAACATGTGCATTGACTATTTTTAATAACTGCTAAATGTTTCTTCCTTAGGTAATAGAATGTGCTGATTATTTGAGGCAGAAAATTGCACTCTCCTCCAGGATATCTTTGTAGCATCATCTGCTGAAATATAGGGAAACTTCGGAGAAGTACGAAACCGTTTAAACCTAATATCTACTAACATGAAAGTTACAAATATGTTGTACCCTAAGTACGTCATTGCGTACATTTATGTGACTGTATGGTCAAAAGTTTTATGTTCGGCTGCAAGGTGGGCAACTTTCTTAAAATACATAGTGAAAAGTATTTGTCGATATTTTTGCAGGTAATTTAGTATCTATGTAATAGCAGTAGCAGGTAGTTTGGTGGCAAGTAGCTATGGATGGATATTCTGATTGTATAACTGTTTTTTATATATAATAGATGCACTGCACTGCTAAGTGCAATGTTTAATTTCATAAACAAGTTTAAGATATGTAAATAGTGTTATTTTTAGCAACTTTATAATGATTAAGACTTTATGGTGCAAACACTGAGCTTGTTACACTGCCCCGTTTTAAAACAATTCTTGTATTTAAATTTTACAATCAGCAAAGAAACTTATTTCTGGCCTTTTCGTTCCCGTTCCAATACTCTAATAAAAATTATAAAGTTTGTATTTCCTGTATTCTCATCCTATCTGAAAGATATTGCCTTTCAAATGTTCGTTTTATGAATGAATTGTGTCTACGCGTGCGCCGGGTGCAAAGAAATGATAAAAAAATCAAAACGTGGTAGATATTAAATTATATTAAGTGAAACGTCTTATTAGTTTATTGTCTTTGATTGTACTAACTCATTAATGAATATTTAGTAGCTTGAAAGACATTGTTTATGCAGTAGAAATTAATAACTCAAATAGAAAATTCTAATGGCAGCTGTAATTTTTGCAAAAAGAAGATATTGTTAGAAAATATTATCTCATTTCTCATTGGCTAAAAGAGCTCGCATATGTGTTAATGAGGGGAATGTAAATTGAACATTGGCTTAATTAATGTTTTATTTTCTGTTAATATTTGCTGCTTATTGTAATTTTTACACTGTTGAACTGATATTCTAAAGAACATTTGTAATTATTTATTTGCTGTCTCTTAAAATCTACATATCGCAATACTTACTCGAAAAAGTGGTATTTGGCAAAATAAAAATAGTCTGTAATATCTATCGTACGTATGATCTAAATAATACAATAAATACCTGAGTATCAATTAATAGTGAGTACAAGACAGCAAAAAATGTGTTTAATTCTTTGGTCTCTTCTGATATCTCTAAAATTGACTTAAATATTTAGAAAAAAATAATTTGCCAATTTCAACTAACTTCAACAAATCCCTTTCATTCAACTTCCCTGTATCCTTCAATATATGAAAATTACCTGTATGCTAACAGTTCCTGTAATATTGTTTGTGCTATAAAAATTACTTGGTACTTTTCTTACATATTTAGCTCAATCTTTCTTAGTCGAGGAAAATATTCAGTGTTTATAGTTGTCGATTTTTTGTTTGTTCGAAATATTTCGAAAAGGATATTGAATTCTCCTTCATTCTTTAATATTAATGCAATATTAATAACGCTATCATGCTCAGATATAAAAGTACAGTCGTGTTTAGTTAATAATGAGATTTAACTCATTATTTTAGATTAATAGCAATCGGAATAGGTAATGTTCCAGAGAGGAGTTGTCAATGTTATAAATGCGCCTTTTCGTAGATTGAGCTCAATTTTGTGATGGATGACGTAACTGATAGATGTGATGAATTATTGCTAGACATAGAATTGACAGTCAGGAATAATTTACGAATAGAAGTTAGGTTTAATGATAGATGGAGACATGCGCATTAACGTCCATTTCATGAATCTCTTGTTGAGTAAGAACTACTGTATATTTTGTCTCCCCAACCAAAATATCCACTGGAAATTGTTCACCCTCCATTGTGACTAACAAATCTACTAGGTATTTTGTGCTTATTTTTATGCTTTTATCAAAATTGCATCCATTGAACCAAACAAGAAGCAACATACTAACCTCAACATTAATGACATGACAATTCCCCTTCTTTTTCCATCACAAAATTTGAAATCCATCCTAACTATTAATGATGGAAGTAATGGTTTTCTGATGGGTTATCATACAATTTTGTGCTAAATTTACGAACAAGATTGATAGCCCATCACAAAACAATCGCTGAATTTACGAACGGCTTTACTGTTTTGTGATAATAATTCCATCTTTTTGAGAAACGATGGATTTACGAAAGTGTGTAAGGATTTACGAAAGTGCGTTTTCATATTGTATTGTTAAAATTCTTATTTAAAATTATTCTTTGCAAAGTGGGACAAAATTACAGATTCAAAACGTACGTATAATATATTATCTGATATCACTCATCTCATATCTAAATAGTTTTTTGCTGGTCTCTCATCTTTGTTACTATGCTATTAATTACATTTCGGATATCACTAAACGTCATGAAGAAATACAGTGAATTTGTAGAATAACTGCAAATTCTGATTTTATCAAAAACACTTCAACGGTGGAAGATTTAATCTTACATATTATTTCTGTGAAACTTATGCTTAATATAGTAAGCAATGAGTTGCACTGACAATAAATTTCTACATAAAAATGAGTTGAGTGGTTGAGATCAATAATTTTGTTGTTTACTGGAAATCTTAGGTTTTTAATCTATAACCGACAGTCTTTTTTCAATCCTAAAATTAATATATAGTTAGCTTAGGTACATCCGATTCTTATTAAATCTGAAGATCGACTTTTCATAGGGTTAAATTAAAGCCAAAATGTCGATTTTTGGAAAATACAGGGTGTTCCAAGATAATGTGACACATTTTAAAGGCTTATAACTTCAAAGCAAAATGAGATAGCGACAAGCGGTTTTCACAGGTGCTCTTAATTTTACAAAAAGTTTTCTTTTGTCATTGGTACTAGTTGGTTTTACTTCTACAGATGCTTGGAAAAAAATTGCCACTTTTTAATTCAAAATTGTGTTTATTTTTTAAATGGAACAGTCTGCAGATTGTATTACCATTCGATATAGAGACACTTTTCCTCTTTTCAAAAATGTATAGTTTGATAGAGTTGTATCAAAAAAAGGAGTTATTTCAATTTACACACCAGCCCTTTTCAATAGACCATAAGTTTTTTGGAAGATCGCATTTTATTTTTTTTAACATTGTCAGTAGATGCAGAATAAGGGAATGCATCAAAGGATAGATAGATAGAGCCAGACCAATAGAATGGCCTGCACATTCTTCCGAACTAAAGATACCTGATTTTTTCATATGGGGTTACGTCAAAGGTCGTTGTTATAGTCCTGTTGTACAAAATATAAAACAACTAAAACATAACATACTTAACTAATGTTTTTCAGACCATAACACCGGGAATGTTAGAACTTGCTTTCGCCAATATGTAGTTTAGATTGCAAAATTGTATTGAAGAAAATGGTGGGCACGGCACATTTAGCAATTTAACCTCAAAATCTTTAACCTCCTTCTTAATTGGCGTTTTTGTTTCAATAACTTGGTAATTTATGCTGTAATGTAATTTGTATAAATGTGTACGTATTAAAATAGTTATTTTCTTAATAATAGCTTTAGTTGATGCATACCGTTACTCTGTACTGACAATGTAAAAAAAAATAAAATGGGATCTTCCAAAAAAAAACATTACGGTCTATTGAAAAAGGCTGGTGTGGAAATTGAAATAACTCCTTTATTTTTTGGTATAACTCTATCAAACTATAAATTTTTGAAAAGAGGAAAAGTGCCTCTATCGACTAACAATATAATATACAGGGTGTTCCATTTAAAAAATGATCACAATTTTGAATTAAAAAGTGGCATTTTTTTTTCAAGCACCTGTAGAAGTAAAATAAACTAGTACTAATAACAAAAGAAAACTTTTTGTAAAATTAAGAGCACCACTAAAACCCGCTCGTCGCCAGCTCATTTTGCCTTGAAGTTATAAGGCATTAAAATGTGTCACAATACGAAGTGCATGATGCCACTGCCCATCTATTGGAACATAGTGGAGAATGGGTTGAAGCACTTGAATTATTGTTAAAGCATAACATGATTGAAGAAGTAATTTGTGTATTCTGGAGCAGAGCACTTAGATGCCGAAGCCTCGCAAAAGCGGAGTTAGGTCTGGCGACCTAACAGGCCATTCGATAAGTCCTCTTCTTGCTATCTACCGATTGGGAAAGGTTTCATCCAAAAAGTAAGCATAGTGGCAGCATAATGCGGAGGAAACCATCCTGCTGGAACATCAGTTCTTCGTCAGGGGTGTTTTGGTCCAATAGATTTGGAAATAAAGTCACTAATGATGGAATTAATTCAAGTTGGAGAAATTCGAGATATACTTGTCCAGTTAAACTCTGTTCAAATAAAAATGGACCTATTACTCTTCCGTTCACTATTCCATACCACACATTTATTTTTTGAGGGTACTGGCTGTGAACCTCCATCATCCAATGCGGATTTTCTGTTGCCCAATATCAACAATTTTGTCTGTTCACATTACCATTCAAACAGAACGTAGCTTCATCGGAAAAAATACATTTTTTACTAAATTATTGTATAGACTCTAGACTAGACAATAATTGATGATGATGAAGATGATTTCGATAGGCGAAATGAGTTTTGCATGCATTCACAAAACTCATTTCGCCTATCGAAATCATCTTCAAATAACTCTTGCACTAGAATAACTTTGTATGGGTAATATTTATGCTTTTGAACTATTTGGTGAATAATAGATTTCCGCATGTGTAAATTGGCCTCAATCTGCGACAGAGTAGTATATGGATTTTCTTCCACGGAAAGCAAAAGTTCAAGTTGTTGATTTTCATTTCGAGCAGGATCACCAGACTTCGCCAAATCTCTAACATGACCTAACTCTTTAATTTTAACCTCTATTCTACTCCATTCTACTTCACCTTTTGACATATGGGAGGACGATCAGGATGGATTTCATTGAATAATTGAGCTGTTTCTATTTGATAGACATTCATATCATGTTCTATTTCGGGTGTTATATAGAGGATATAAGTTATAAAAACGACAAATGTTTGGTAGTCAGTCGGAATTAGTATATTTTAAAAAAATGTGCAATATTTCTAAAATTAAATTACCCCACAGAATATACCGGTTATGCGCTTCACAGATCACCTGCCATTTTATTGGCTGATGAGGGAGCAGACATTTTGAGTCTCATGTGGCAAGGGATTAGAGATTTACATCTGTGAGTGAGTGGTAGGTAAGGTAGGATGGAAGAATCTATGCCAATCAGAATAAATGTACCAACTTTGCCAATTATAAAACTTCGTGACAGTGTTCAACACCAAGAATAAGGTTAATGCGAGTTATGGAAATCGTAGAAATTCAAACACTACAATAAATGAAACGAAATAGAAATGTATACTTCGTTTCATTTAAAGATGGTCTAAATCTAATAAATAAATCTCACAATTAACTGGTCTAAATCTAATACTCTAGTAGTATTAGAGACGCTAATCACTGATCACTTTTCTACCATTTTACAGTAGTAACGTTCCCCTGTCACCTGAAAAAGTGGTACATAATATATAATAATAATACGCTCATTCATTATAAATATTATATTGGCTATAGAAAATTACAAATCAGTTAAAACTTGCGAACTGCAATGAAATTTATTCGATGGAAAATATTGATGAAGCAGTTGATACGTTTATTAAGTTGTAATAGTATATAAATGGTTGTACCAATAAAATTAAAAATAAAAGAAATGAAATAAAAAGAAACGAATGGATCACTATTGGGCTTATAAAATCTATAAATCATAAAAACATACTACATAAAAATGTTATGAGGAATCCTCCCGATATAGAACTTTCGAATGAGTACAGAAGATACTAATAAATTAAATGATCTACATAGTTAAAAAAAAACAAAAATTGATAAGTGATAATAACAACAACTCTTTCAAAATGTGACAAACCCTAAAAAAATTCAGAGCCAAAATAAATAAAAGATCAATATAAATAGTATAAAAAATTACAATGGACAAATCTTATTAAATAAAGTGGAAATAGCTAACCGCTTTAATTACTATTTTAGTAGTGTCGGAAGCAAATCAGCAGAATAATAAAACGCTCTGAAAATTTAAGTATGATTGAGTCACGTGGGCTACGTTGAGTCTAATATGAAAAATTCATTTTCATTTGAATGTACTGATAAATTCGAAGTATTATAAACATGTTAAGAACTAAGAAAGCCCCCGGTATTGATACATTAAAATATGAAACTTTAAAAGAAATAGTTAATTATATTGGAAAACCCATAGCTTACATAATAAATAACTCATTTGAGAGAGGAATTTTTCCAAAACCGTTTAAATGATCTACATAGTTAAAAAAAAACAAAAATTGATAAGTGATAATAACAACAACTCTTTCAAAATGTGACAAACCCTAAAAAAATTCAGAGCCAAAATAAATAAAAGATCAATATAAATAGTATAAAAAATTACAATGGACAAATCTTATTAAATAAAGTGGAAATAGCTAACCGCTTTAATTACTATTTTAGTAGTGTCGGAAGCAAATCAGCAGAATAATAAAACGCTCTGAAAATTTAAGTATGATTGAGTCACGTGGGCTACGTTGAGTCTAATATGAAAAATTCATTTTCATTTGAATGTACTGATAAATTCGAAGTATTATAAACATGTTAAGAACTAAGAAAGCCCCCGGTATTGATACATTAAAATATGAAACTTTAAAAGAAATAGTTAATTATATTGGAAAACCCATAGCTTACATAATAAATAACTCATTTGAGAGAGGAATTTTTCCAAAACCGTTTAAGGTGGCTGTTAAACCACCTTAAAGAAGTCTGGCGTCAAAGAGAAAGTGTGTAATTATAGACCTACATCACCATATCCAATTTGGCGAAAGTCTTTGAGAAGACTATAATATATTGGAAACAAGAATATGTTCTTTTATTAACAAATATAATATAATTTCGGTTTTACGGTTACGGGGGTACGCTTACGTATCTGACTCATCAAGATCTGTTAAGAACACTGCACAATATTGGATTAAGATAAGGTACAGTCTTTTCACCTCCCATTAAGTTCCAAATAACTGTATGGCAGATTAGAATATGACTTTTAAGTACAAAGTACAACTGTTTTCACAGTCTAATCTGCCAGATAGCTATTTGGAACTTAATGGGAGGTAAAAAGCCTGGACCTTAGAGGGACAACTTATAATCTATTAAATAGTTACTTGACAAACACACAACAATTTGTCAATCTAGATGGATACTATAGCACAATGAAAGCAGTGAGTTATGGAGTACCACAACGAATTATTTTAAGTCCTAAATTATTCTGCATATGTATTAATGATCTGTTTAACATTCCCATTGAAGCTGACATAATAAGTTTTTGCGGACCATACCGCAGTGTATTTCAAGGACACGATTGGGAAACATTGAGACGTAAGGTGGAAACATACTTCTCATGCTCAGCTACATGGAAGAGCCTCTATCAAGGCTGTGGAGTCTAATGCAAAGGACAAAGCTGGATATAGTGCTCTAAATAGGTTGGGAGTGCCACAATAGATCTTCTAGGTCGCGGTGGATTAGGCCAGGGGGCCGACTCTTAAATAAATCTAATCTAATCTACTTCTCATGCTTATAACTATAAGCTACTAACAGTAAATATAGACAAAACACATTATTTACCCTCTTCGAGCATTAGCCCATTAGTTATGCTAATGGGCTACCATAGTATAATGCAATTAATATTCCATATGATGGTAATGTCATAACGCTAACATCCCTTAAAACTTAAATATTTGGGTATAACAACAGACAATCACTTAAAATGGGATTCCCATATAGGAAATTTAACAAAGAAGTTAAGTAGCTTGATCCCAAAATTCAAATATCTAAAAAATATTTTAGAAATAAGACACTGTACTCTACGCTGGTACAGCCACATCTAGTATATGACATTGTCGGATGGAGGGGACGTACCTAACTGCCAAATGAGAACATTAGAAATTCTACAGAAATGGATACTGAAAATAATGCACAGTAAAAATTATGACTATCCGATGACATCTTTGCAGAAAGTGGAGTACCTACTTGATGTAAGACAACTGTATTTCCAAATAGTCACACAATACATACAGACTGTCCAAAATTCGAGTCTCTACATAGGGATCTCAGTTATTATAAAAGATAGAAAAACGCTCAAATGGGGAAAGTTTTAGAGAATTTTATGCTGATTTCAAATCTGCATTGAAAGTTATCGTGAGTCAATTGTTTTTCGAGATATTTGAAAAAAACGAAAAACCGAAGAATTTGTTTTTGGCCAATAACTCGCTAATGGTTAATCTGACACTTCTAAAAATTTTACATTATTAGTACACTTTTTAAAGACGAACATTTTGGCATAAACAAAAATTACGAGGCACTCTTTGTTTTTCTGTTATGAACCACAACTTTGCTATTTCTTATGGTACCCATATTGGATTTTTATATCATATTTTAAAGCCAAAAATTCTCTTTCCAACGATGTATCATAAGCCTATAAAAGAATTTTTAAAATTTGTGAAATATTGAAAAAATAATTTTTTTACAAGTTTACTTTAGAAGTTGGCTGTGCCATGAAATGTTTTCTGTCACAAGTGTCAAATAAAACTGCTTAGAAAGAGTTAACGTGTCAGTGTTTTTATAAAGTGAAAATATGGAAAGAGTTCACAAATTGTCAAATGAAGAAAAGTTTGATATGCTTACACTTTATTTACAAGCTCACCGTAATGCGGAAATTGCATCTACCAGATATTTGGAATTATATCCAGAAAGACAGCAGTCACATAAAACATATTACAGGAGAATTGTTACCAATTTATTGAATTATGGTGCATTTGAGAATAAGAGGAACCACTATGAAAAAGATAACCATGATCGTGACGTAAACGTTCTTAATATAATAACTGAAAGTCCGTCAACATCTATAATATCTGTTCAGCATGAAAGTAACATCCCGAAGTCTACCGTTCATCAAATTTTGAAAAAACATGGATATCATCCTTACAAGCCTACTATTGTCCAAGGTCTTCGCGAAGGTGATTATGATAGGAGATTGCAATTTTGCCAGTGGTACATAGAAAAATGCTGAGAAGTTCCTGAGTTCCCTAATTTGGTAATATGGTCCGACGAGACCCGTTTTACTAATTGTGGGGTATTTAACAAACATAACAGGCATCATTGGAGTATCCAAAATCCCCATGTGATGGAACAGCGAGATTGCAGTCTAGATTTGGGTTTAACGTTTGGTGTGGTCTTTTAGGTATTTTTATCTTCATTAATGATAGTGTGAGTAAATAATCTAGTCATTAATGTATCATGTTAATGTATAATTATATTAGGAAATCGTTTGGTTGGTCCGTTTCTTTTCGATTACAACCTTAATGGGGAACGATATCTAAACTTATTAAGAGAAGAAATAATTCCAGCAATTAAAAGGCTTGTACCCAATGCAGCTGAATTTCAAAGATTGTGGTTTCAGCAGGATGGTTGTCCGGCACATAATACTGTAGAAGTTAAAACATATTTAACCCATTGTTTTGGGCAAAATGTTATTGCGAACAATGGACCAGTTATGTGGCCGGCAAGATCTTACGCCACTCGATTTTTATTTGTGGGGACAAATTAAAAATGAAATTTACGAATTTGAACCACCCGTTAATAGAAATGAATTAGAAGCTAGAATTAGAGAAGCGTTTAACTTGTTAAACGGAAACACATTAGGAAGAGTTATGAGAAAGATTTTAAAGAACTGTGAAATGTGTCGTAATGCAAATGGACGTCACTTTGAGCATTTGCCTAATAATGCTTAATTATGGATGCTTCATTTTTTAGTTTTGGTTGTTTTTAATACTTACTACTATTAGACTAAAGATATTCATATCAATATCATGGTTATCTTTTTCATAGTTGTTCCTCTTATTCTCAAATGCACCATAATTCAATAAAGTAGTAATAATTCTCCTGTAATTATGTTTTGTAAGGTTGCTGCATCTGGATACAATTCCAAATATCTAGTAGATGCAACTTTCGCAATACTATGAGTTTGTAAATAAAGTGTAACCATATCAAACTTTTCTTCATTTGAGAAATTGTGAGCCGCATATTTTCATTTAACGCAATGCCTAAGTCATTTTGTATGACACTTGTGACAGAACGGGAAATATTTACATTTCATGGCACAGCCAACTTCTAAAGTAAACTTGTAAAAAAATTATTTTTTCAATATTTCACAAATTTAAAAAATTCTTTTATAGGCTTATGATACATCGTTGGAAAGAGAATTTTTGGCTTTAAAATATGATATAAAAATCCAATACGGCGACCATAAGAAATAGCAAAGTTGTGGTTCATAACAGAAAAACAAAGAGTGCCTTGTAATTTTTGTTTATGCCAAAATGTTCGTCTTTAAAAAGTGTACTAATAATGTTAAATTTTTAGAAGTGTCAGATTAACTATTAGCGAGTTATTGGCCAAAAACAAATTCTTCGGTTTTTCGTTTTTTTCAAATATCTCGAAAAACAATTGACTCGCGATAACTTTCAATGCAGATTTGAAATCAGCATAAAATTCTCTAAAACTTTCCCCTTTGAGCGTTTTCCTATCTTTTATAATAACTGAGATCCCTATGTAGAGACTCGAATTTTGGACAGTCTGTATATGAAAATAAGGACACTAGGAAAATTGAACATAACTTCAGAACGCGATATGGATGTAAAAGTGTACAAGTTCCAAAAAATATGTAAAACCATTGGCCAAAGACATTACATTTACATTGGTCCAAAAATATACAATAACTTACCTAAAAATATGAAGATATTAAATTCGTTTCAGCTATTCAAATCAAAATTAAATACATGGATTAGTCAACCTAGATACATATATAATCCATCAGTTAATTGATATGAAAAATAACTAAAATCCCGGCTGTTCTGGTTTCATCTATTGTCCATCCTATTTCACTTCATAGTGGTTAAATTTGTTATAATTATTGTTAGAAAAATAGTATATAGACTTCAAAATAATCCCACGAACAAGGTTAGCCTTCTGTGGGTTTTCAAATGTTTTTATTTGAATTCTATACTTTTGTAAATCACATTGTGATAATTATTATATTATTATTATTAAATATTTGTTTGAAGGTCTTCTATAAATTAATATATAGTAGGAGATTGGAAGCATAATAAAAATACAGTGTTGGTGAGGTAAATATTTAATTTATTTACACAAACTATTTATCATACAACATCGTTCATTTATATACTAAGTTGACAATGAAAGATCTAATCTGCATTGGAGATAATGAAATATTAGCGTCAACATCGTCTACACTATCCAAAGACTTCGAAAAAAATAGATTTGTGAAAATGTTATTAGTATTCCATTTAAAATTGTCTGAAGATTCTGTATTTGACAACCAATAGTTACCTGCAAGCTTTGTTTCACGTATAGAGGTAATGTTGTATGGCGAAAAGATATCCTAAAAATATATCCTATCGTAATTCTTCAAAGAACAATTACTCACATTCTATGCTAATAATTAAAAGAAAACTATTATGTAGTGATTAATTTAGTATTAGTATTAAATGGTGTTTTGTTAATTTTTATTGTAATTTATTATTGATTGTTGTAAAGTTATGAGACAGTTAATTTTAAAAGATTATTAAGCAAAGGACTATTAAGCTAAGTAAAAGTACCTACTTAGTTCAAAACAATTTTAAAATAATTAATAATAACAGAACTGCTTTTTCTAAAAAAAACTACACTTTTCAAAATAAATAATAATTACAAACTAATGTGGCCAGTAATTTTTTAAAAACTTTGAAACCACGATACCACAATATCTGTTTGGTTGGTTTTGTTATTACAGCCTACATTTGGCTTTATGCTAATGTTATATATGACTGACATCTATCTATCTAGCTATCTATATATATATATATAAAGAGGATAATTACAAGATTCCCAGATATTTTTCAAATTATGATGTTGATGTGTTGATGTGGGTATCTCGCTTATCTTAAGACATACGCAAGATACAGTTAAATTAAGGCAAAATGGCGCGTTTTTAGGCTGCTCAAGGACGTTAAAAGAAATCGGACTTAAATTTTATGTTTTGAAGATATCGCCAAAAAAAAACGGAAATTTTTTATTTTGATCTTTATAGTTTAAGTAGAATATTAGACAGTCAATACTAACCAAAATATTATTCAGACACTTTACAAGGAATCCGAATATAATATTTTTTTAATGAAATTCAAGATGGTGGAGAAACAACTGTCAACTTTATTTTTTCTTACGAGTGCCATATCTGCATATTTGAATCAATCTTATTTTTTTTTGATGATTATATTTGTGCTAAAATTACAATTTTTAGTTTCAAATTTTGCAAATTTGTTTTAAACACAAAATTTTGATTAAAAAATCAACAACTTTTGACAGTTCAAACATAACTATGAAGTTTTAATTAGTGTTTTTATTAGTTTTACCGAACGAATTCCATTTTCAGATGAAGAAACATACTTAAGATAAGTTTAAAATGTATTATACATCCCAAGGAAATATGAAATAAGTGCCAATCATTTATTTGCAGCGTTATTCAGAAATGTATCCTATTGATTGGACGTATTTCTTAAAACTTCATAGAAATTTAGCCAAATTTAATACGAAACTTAAATATATGTGGTAAAATATGGAGCATACCTTAAAACTTGATATCCATCGGAGAGAATCATTAGGCAATAGCCAATTTGGTTCAATTATGTTAGAAGATCGGGTGAACCACTTGACCAATGTAATAATTTTTAGATTTCACTTTGTTCCTTGTTTGAATGCATTTCTGAATCAACGTATTTCACTTTTCTTCGTTTGAAAATGCCATTTTTTGTTAACAGAACTACTTTGAATTGCTTCTTTTGTTTTCAAAGCACACTTTGCAATATTAAAAAATCCGAATTTTGGTGAAATGTAAGCAAAAATGTAATAGAAAATATCAAGTGTGATTCACATCAGAAAAACCAGCTTGATTCAAATACGAAAATGTCGAATATGGCGCCCAAAAGACATATTCTGATTCCTTGTAAAAAAGTGTCTGGATAATATTTTTTTTTGTTGGAACTATCTATAAGTAGTGTTTACGGTTTTAAATACAATACAATAAAAACAAAAATGTTTCAATGTAGTTTTAATGTCTTTTCAGATTATTGATCATCTTAAAAATGCGCAACTTTCCCCTAATTTAAATATCTTCGTATCTCTTAAGATAAGCTAAACACCCACAGTTGTACTCAAAAAACGGACACCTTGTACAGCACACCCGGATACAGTATTAGGAATATAGTTTCATTTTTCAAACTGTTTTCATTTTTCCACCACAACCTATGCTATCTAAACTCCATTAATTATATTTCTGTATTAATTATAATTCTATCCCGTAAGTCAGAAAGAAAATTGTTTAACTTGTCTTTGGTCATGATCATTTATTTGGCAAGTGGTGTACAAAACAACTCGAAACTAATTTAATGAGAGAATCTCAGTCTTATTCATGTACTCTTTTTCAGTTAAAGTTAAAGAATAAATATTATACTTACGGCAATATTCACTTTAACTTCTTTCGAATAGTTGGCATCTTCTCCTTTAGCAAAAATATGCTCTAGCCGTAAGAGATATGAGTTTTCCTTCCAGGGTTCCAAAGTTAATATATTTACATTATCCGGAAGTGCAGTTTTCATGCCAGACCACTAAAAAATAATGTTATGAACATAATGCACGGAAGGACGTATCTTACGAGTATACATACTTCTAAATTTATTTTCCTCAAAACAGAATCCAAACTCCACTGTTCAGAAGTTGCATCTCCAATAAGTACCCAAGGCTGCAACAATTTCTTCAGTGCCAATTCACGTTCTTGAGCGGATGTGCTCTTTTTGTTTGTACCTTAAAATTCATAAAATTAAACTATATGGATGTTGAAATAGTCCGAATAAGATATATACCTACGAAACAGTATGTAGATGAAATATGATTTTTAAAAAATAAATTTACTTCTCTGAAACAAATGTGAATAAGAAAAATCGATAAACAGTTATGATACCACACATTTAACTGCTAGATCAAGTGTTATATTATTAAAATTTTGTATAATTACAAAAGTAATAGAAATTGAATTATCCATGTTTTTAATGCAAACAAGTAATAATTTTCGAAAATTAATCTCTATTATTATAATTTTTTCTACGGGCGTGTGGAAAGTTACAATTTTCTGCACGCATTTGAGTGTAGAAAATTGCACTTTTCCGCACTAGTGCGGAAAATAAATACCTATGTATTACTTGCAATGTGATCATAATATTATCTTAATTCCAAAAAATCATGTTGTCACTGTTCAGATTTTGACATAAAGAAAAAGGAATGCTTGACACTTCTAATTATTAGACAGCATTGTGTGCACTTGACATCTCACAATTTATTTCAATATAAAACGAATATGTCAATTTTCTTCACGCCCGTAGAAAAAACGTTGTTCCTAACACATGTGGAAGGTGTCTTTTCCGCACTCACTGCTTGTCCGAACTCCGCTTCGCGTCGTTCGGACAACTGCAGTCGCTTGCGGAAAAGTATCACCTTCCACACTTGTTAGGAAAATAACTATATTGATTACACTTCTTAAGCCCAGTTTTTCAATTGGAAGTTAAATTACGAGTTAATTAACTCATACCTATGTGTTAACTCTGAAATAACTCTAAGGTATATTTGAAAGTGTTTTTCAATAACAATAGCTGCTAGAGTTAATAAACTTCAAGTTTGTGAAAAAATGTATTAAGTTGGCATGAGTTTTTCCGGATTTTGTAGTATTTCCGGGATTCTTTTCTGATTTCTCAGTTTGTCATCAGTCATTTGCAGAAAAATGTTAAATTAAAAGTGCTAGGTTAGGTTCAAAAGTGAGTTGGCCGAAAACCAGACCTTCCACCGCGACCATGAAGTCTATTGTTGCTCACACCTACTTATATTCCACCCAACTGGTCCAGCCTCTTAATGAAGCTGATCACGTTATTGGGTGAGAACTTATTCAGATCCTCTGACAGAAGTTGTCCTTTGCCAAATACTGAGTATCTGATCCTTTCCCCAGCGGGGCCGGTACATAATATGTGTTCTGCCGTTTCATCATCTTCTAAGCACAAGCGGCACACAGTATCTTCTGCTAGGCTGAATTTGTACAAATGATATTTTATACGGCAGTGATCATTTATAGTTAACTCTACCTTCATGTGCGGATTAATTTAACTCTGAGTTAACTTTAAGCTGGAAGGTAACTTGCACTTGAAAAACAGATTTTAATAAATGACCCAGAGTTAACTTTAACTTGCGAGTTAACTCTATATTGAAAAACCGGGTCTTAATGTTACGTTAACCTAGTTCATTAACAAAAAAATGATGTAGGTAATTAAAATATGTAGCTTTATTTTGTACATATTTTCATTATGAATTTTATTATACTACTGTGTACTGTGTAGTTCAGGAGGTGAAGAATATAAAAATTTTAAGGAAATATAAAAAGTCTTTGCCTACTATACCCAAAGTAGATACATAAGCAGAAGCGCTATTACGAATAAAAATCTGTATTAATTTGTGCTCCTTCTTCCTCTCATTTGAGAGTTATCTACTTAACATCATTAAAAGAGAGAACTTTGTAGTAAAGAAAGGTACAAACCATTATTAGTTGTGGCTGAGGAACCTAAAATCAAGTAGTGTTGTCCCCTAACTGTTAAATATTTTCCAAATTCTGTCTCTTCTAAACTTTCTTCCACTCCTTTGTAATCATCCTTCAATGTTCTTCTATGTATCTAAATAAAATGTTTAGAAACTTAAATGAAATATCATTATGGGGTATTCAATGCTTGAGAGGATAGATCAAATGCTATTCAATTTTTGTGTTCATCATTTTGCTTGTGATTCCAGGATATACGCTAAATGGTGATAGAAGAAACTGATATTGGTGTTTCGTCCTCTTTTCTGCGTTATAGTATTTCAAACAAGTACAGTTCATCATACAGTTTTTTTAAATTGCAATGCCCTGTATTTTAAACAGAAATGGAATCCCCACTTTTTTCCCAATACAATGGACAACATTACAGTACTGACTAATTTGTTTAATAAGAAATGGCGCGTAAATTCCGATATTCGAATTTGTTTAATTTTTTAATTTTGAAATTATTTTAAATAAAAACAAAATGTGTAATGCTTAACGTATATTATTCTCAAAAAACACCCTGTATCTTGTAAACGGTAAGTTGCAAACCCCCAATATGGGGTACTATTGTATTGGGAAAAAAGTGGGGATTCCACTTCTGTTTAAAATACAGGGCGTTGCAATTTAAAAAAATGTATGATGATGGCACAACTCTAAAACAAAAGCAGATAAAACAAAATTTTTCATGTCGGCACGTGTCTTTTTAAAAAACAAAATTTTAACAAACGTTTTTTAAAAAATCACTCTGTATAAAAGTTAAGAATTTTGTGCGTTACTTTATCACCACACTGTATATACAGCGAATGAAAAAGGATGTGGCTCGTCCCTATATCTTATTTATTGTTCAAAATACGTTATTAAAATTTGGGATGTGTTTATGGGACCATAAACTGTTTTTAAAAACATCAGAAAAGATTCCTAGCTACTTTTAGTTTGACTGGAGGTGACTCCACCTTTTGAAATTTAAATAAAAACTTAGCTTGACTGTTTGCACGTATTCGGGTATCCGCATTTTCAATTTTTGACACTCCAATTTAAATTTCAATTGGTTGAATTTCTTAAAAACTTAAATATTATCAGAAAGTTATTATTTTGCCTCTTTAGACAGATAATGTAATTGCTCACTTGGTAAAAAGGCACTTTTCATAAAATTATTGTAAAAATTGTTGAATGTAGATAAAAAATGTATATGGTGTTCCGGTTATATTTTAAAAGTTGGGATAATTTTTGTTAAACTTGAAGTAATAATTTCTTTTCATATTATTTGATATATTTAACTGCATTTTTTGATCCTATACGTACGTTCTAAATTAGGTTGTCGTATCTTGAAAAATAAAAAAGACACATGGGGTGAGTGAGCCACATTCCTGTTTCACCTAGTATAATTATAGGTATTATAAATACCTATATAAAAATGTTAAATATGGACAGTTTTTATATAAAATATAAAATATAAAATATAGATATTAGTGGTGGCATGGAATAGTTGTTTTCGGCATCGCCTTGAAATAAATTGAAATAATATATCATAATTAATGTACTCCATAAGTACCTAACTCACGATATTCTAAGGAAAAGTAATATAAAATTAATCAACATTTTCAACCATTTTAATATTGACAACTAATCAAATTAGCTAAGATTTTTTGACTCATTGAACTAAGAAAGAACCGCCACTAAAAAAATAGGACGTTTGTATTGAAGGAAAGGCCGAAACATCTGTATCAGCTTTCTATGTATCACCAATTATCTTGCAAACCCAATCAAAAGGAGTCACACACATTACATAAAACGTAAAAAATAACTTAATTTTAAACAACTTCTTAAAATCATTAAACTTTTTATAGTTGAGAATTTTAGTATTTAGCCGAAGATAATTGCGGATTTAAAAAGTAAGTTAGTTTAAATTTCAAGTATTCTTCTAATGTTTGGTTAAACTTAGATATTTATTAAATTATTGACTGAAACAGGACTCTATAATTTGGCAATAATTGTGATTCTTGTTGAGTAAATTAGTTATACGTAGTATTATCAAGGCAGGTACTAATATTTATTGTCATCCTTGTTGGTTCATCGACACGGATGACATCAAATCAATCAAAGTTCAAATCACATCAAGTCACTTACTAATAATGACTAATTGAGATCTATACAGATAGGTTAAAATTATGATTATTTCTTTTGTTGTTTACTAATTTATTTATATATTTGTTTTATTTTTACTGCACAAAATCTGGGTTTGTAGGTATATGGCATTAATAAATATTAATGGGCTGAGTTTAATTTCATTTGAAAAGACACAGAAACCCAACATGTTTTGCTTACCGGTCGGAGAAAATCGATTTATAAATCCAAAATTTATTATTAACATTATAACCAGTGTTCCGAAATACATAGCAACATTAATTTCGTATTATCAGTAATCAAAGATGGACTTTCGTCAATGTCAAACACGCAATATTTATAGCACACAGAAAAACTTGCACTATCATTAACTACCTGATGTTTTAAAAATTTGATAACTTTCATATCTAACTAGAATTTGTTTAATAATTATTAACTATTAAACATCTATAAGATCTATTCATTGGGTACCAGCAATATTTTAAATAATAAAGCAATAGAATAAAAACATGATTTTCAATCGCAAAACATTCTGTTACAGGTACGTATAATAAATACTTGACTCAGATTAGTAAAATTTTACTGTATTTGCCTACCCTGCATATTTATGTGTACATTATCGTATCTTAAACATATTAATATATTTTTATATGTTAACTATGTTTAAAATTATTATTAATACAGATTTACGAAATAAACAAGATTCATAATTCGTTGAATTCGACGAGATTGTTAGAACTAAATGGGAATGTATGCAAATGAAATCATCCTGGCGATGGCCTAGGATGGGAAGAATGTCTGCTTGGTGTTAGTGTGAAAGATTAAAATTAGTTGATGTTATATATACCCCTAATTAATGAGGTTTTCCAGGGTTCCCTCATTCCAGTACTGGATAGTGGTTAAGGCCTACCATCGTAAGTCGTTCCTGAGGCGCAAATGTGACCTGTTAAATAATAATATGCCGCCCCTAATACTTGTGATTAGTATGAGGGGTAAATATATTGTTATTATTATTATTAAAATCCAGTCGACCGGTTCCCTGGCTTCGATTTTCAGGATCGGCCGCTGGTGGTTATCAGTAGCTAGTCCCCACGTCCGTGAGGTAAATAACTACCTGTCCTGTAATCGTGTGCCCTGAGTAGACGCAATGAACAAGTTGTCTTCCGGCTAGAAGATCTCCTGAATTTCAGCATACTGGTATGATCTTCAGTTCTGAAAGCAGAGTATCTCTTGTTTCACCGAGGGCTCCTATTATCAGTACTACAAGCTTTAAAGATTGATCTGGATGGAGTCTGAGGAGTTCGTCATATCAAACGTCTTGCGGTAGTCGATCCAGGCCGTAGAGAGGCTCCGCTAATATTGCACAGAGTCCTGCGTGACACATCTGTCAATCAGCAGGGTCTCCTTGCAGCCAGCGACACCCCTCTTGGACCCACGCTGCTCATATTCAACTGCATGGAGCACCCGCATGTACAAGATGCGTATAAACAACTTGTAACATGCGTTCCGGCAGGTTATTGGTCGGTAGTTTTTCGTGCTAGACAAATCTCCATTCTTAGGAATTAGCACTGTCCTCCCCTCGACCAACCATGCGGGAACTTGCTGTTCTCCATTAAGCCAGGAGGTGAATATTCTTGCCAAATGGTGATGGTTACTTGGTACTTTCTTCCACCAAAAGTGGTTGATCCCATCGGGACCAGGAGTAGCAAAGTTCTTAGAGCCTTTGACGGTCCTTCGAACTTCTTCCGGGGTTATCGGCAGAAGCCTTTGGCAGAAAACCTCAAAGTGTGCCAGTGCTGGAGTGTCTATTGAGCGGTAGCTTCTCCTCGTAGAGAGTTTTTCAGAAGGTCTCTACCTCTTCAATAGTCCGCGGGTTCTCAACAACATGCTGAGGCGGCTGGAACAGAGGAGAAGGTTTTTAACGGAATTGCTCATTCTCCGTCAGTCCTCTCGCCCGCTTGACCAGTGACTTTTTTGCAGTCACTAGCATCCGTATCCTATCGACACAGTACTGTTGGATGGTTTGCAGCACCATGCAATTAAGCGTGTGATGGGCACGTCTGCGTAGTGGCTATGCGCCGCACTTTAGGCGTAAAGGGCCTGTTGGCTTCGACGTAGTATATTGCGTATATGCCATTGTGCTCTCTCCTGTGGAGAGGAAACATTCTCACGTCGCCTCTCCATCTGAGAGAGCCGTTCAATGGTATAATACACGGCACAATTGATATACCAAATATCGGCCTCTTCTGGTAGTCCTCCACGAAGTTTTGCATCCGCTCTAGCTAGGTTTTGTGGCTTCGGGGGTTTGTAACGGTGTAACCCCCGTCGAGTCCTAAGGCACTTTGGTGCTAGTGGAGCGGTGATCACCTGCTCCATCACCGGTTAAGTCGGAGGTTTTTCGGCCTCGTTATTCCCCAGCTGAGGAGGGGTTCTCACATATCCTCAGTGACAGATGTGGGATACATCACGAAGATGTTGCTTTGTGCACGATGCATTGGATGCATTTCACACTACAGGGCATCCGTGCCATATATCCTCTCCGCGCAGGTTTACTACATTCTTAACACAAGACCCTTCATCTGATAGGGTCGATGGTGGGTGTTTTCCCCACAATTCCTTTCCTTACCTCCTTTCGTAATACCAACATTTGAAATTCTCTAGGATACATCTTCCAGCATAGCTGGTTTCTGTTTATGGGGGGTATCGATAACTTTGACAGATTGTCCATAAATTACAAATAAATTTAAATAATCTTCGTGAGTATAATTTAATAGTGATGGCATCTTTACTAACACTTTTGTCGATACTAACAATACTGACAAAGCTTCTGACAGCAAATTTGACACTCGAGACAAACTAAATTATTTTATTTTTTCACAGTCTAGTTGCAAAAATCAAATATTTCAGTTGTTACACGTTTTTATAACAAAATTCGCTGTGACTGGGAAACCCTTAAAAGATAGGTACGTACAAATTTATATCATTTGATTCAGAATTTAATTCTTCTTTCGACCGTAGAATAATATACTGGGTGTTCCATTTGAAAAAAATCAAGTTTTGTAACTTCTTAAATTGGTAAATTGGCTTATAAATTTTGAGGGCCCTATATGTTCCTCAGACATTAGGTATGCAATCATTTTCAGATGTAGCGATGCCTACACCATTACTGTTGTAAATATTGCAATTAAAGGTCTTACACTCTTCAAGATTCGACATCTTTAATATGGTGCTGTAACTGTCACTGTTTTCTTAAAACTGGCGATACCTCGAAAATAACTGAGTTTAGGTATAGACAACTTTACACAAAGTTGACTTAAAATTGAATGTAGAATCCAAAACTGCAAAAACATACAGGGTGTTCCAGTTAAAATAAATTGGTGTCGACTTCCGGTTATACCGGTAGTGCCAGAAACGTGAAATTATTTTAAAGTAGGCCCCACTGACCTTTGTAAAGAACCCAATTTTCAAAATCACCCTGTACGTACTTTTCCATATATTGATCGCGGCCATTCCCGGTGTGACACTCTGTATATACCCTTATTATTATTATTATTATTATACATAATAATAATAATAATAATAATAATAATAATAATAATAAGTGTAAGGTACCCTTACCCTCTTACCGTTATTATTATTATTATTAATACCTAGTTAGTTAAAAACGAATTTAATTTCCATGACTATAATTAGATGCCTATCACCTATATTAACTGTGAAGACAACACAACACAAAACATACCATTAATTCTATTTCTCCTCCCCACAGACTACTTCCTCCCTGGGACCTGTCGTTTAGGACAGCTACCTGTAAATCCTTCGACTCATCCTTTATAACAAGTTTGGAAGTAACAGGATAATAATTAGATGTGACCGCTTCGCATGTTAAATTAGTGTACGAATAATGATTCCTTTCTCTTTCAATAATTTCTCTACCATTGGAATCAGTGTAGAAAATCTCGTTATTAAAATTATTGACATAAAATCTAGTTATTACTTCCTTCCCATGGTTGTATTCAGTATCACTAATAACAAAGAAAATCAGTTATGTATCTAACTACAAAGATCAGTGGTCATATACAGTAAAGACATAAAGTCCGCCCCCCCCCCCTCTAATTTTTGAACCACTGGGTAGATTGTGATGAAATTTGGAACGATAATATATGACTAAATTCTGCATTTTTTGACACATCAATGACAGTTCTGAATGTCAAAGTGACAGCTGGGCGCGCAATAGGAAAATTTTTTTAAATGGAAAGGGGGTCGAGTGGGGACTCATTTTGAAGCTATTTTTATGCTCAAAACATCCCCCAAATTTGAGAACATTTGGTTCAGTAATTTCCAAATAAAAACCAGTAATATCGATTTCTATTATATCATTTTTTTGCATACATATTACAAATTATTGTAAATTATTCAAAGCAGACCAAAAATTAAAAGTAAACAAATAACAATAAACCATTCCTAACCTAAAATAACCTATATTAAAAAAATATGAAATAATTTAAATTAAACCTAAAAAAAAAAAAAATTTTTTAGAGGCAGAAACAAATTTAGAAAACACGTGTTACTTCAAAAGATGTTGAAAATGACCTCCAAGAACCTCCTGACAAATAAATGTTCCATGGGTAAGTTCTATTATAAAGATTATGTGGTAAAAAGATTATGTTATAAACTGATTTATTTGGAAATTACTGAACCAAATGTTCTAAAATTTGGGGGATGTTTTGAGCATAAAAATAGATTCAAAATGAGTCCCCACTCGACCCCATTTCCATTTAAAAAAATTTTCATATTGCGCGCCCAGCTGTCATTTTGACATTCACAGCTGTCATTGATATGTCAAAAAATGCAGAATTTAGTCATATATTATCGTTCCAAATTTAATCACAATCTACCCAGTGGTTCAAAAGTTAGAGGGGGGGGGGGGGGTACTTTATGTCCACACTGTATTTTTAGTGATATATTTCTTTTTATTTATTTATGGCTTGTGTTTACATATCTGTTTAGGTATTTAGCCTCAAAAATAAAGTAACAGATACAGTATTAACCGCTTTTTAAAATAATTTTATTAATAATGTAATTCTTAGTTCAATTGTTTTTTAAATATCTAAATGAATATGTTTATAAGTGGTTATAAATATATTATTACAGTTAGGAATGAAACGTAAACGAGGAAAATACCTTAAAAATTTTTAATATTAAAATGGTATTTTAATTAATTGAACTGATAGAAAAGGGAAATGTAATGTTCAGTTTAAATTAGTTGCGGAATCAGTGAAGTTATTATCAAGTATAAAATTTTATACAAAATCGACAAAATAATTAATAATTATAACATAAAACACCTACCAATGATTTATCTAAATTCGATAATGCAAGTTATTCTACTAGTAATTATAATTTACATCAATGTGTTCTTTAAATGGATAATAAACAAAAGATAATGTGGACAAAAATTACATGGTTTTATTATCAAGTGGACCGACGAGCCAGTCAAACTCAATGAAGCCATTATCCTCTCCTTTATACACTCTGATAGTTTGTGTTAACCATTTGTTGAAAACTTGTATAACTTCATCCACCAAATTTCCCCTATAGTATGTTATTGAAACTTTTTCGTCAGTAGTTTTGTTCACCTGATCATTTTCAAAATAATTAATATTATAGGCATCTGATCCATTTATTGGCCTAAATAAGTAAGCTCCTGATGCAATGGAGTCTCCTGATCCGTTATTACTAATGTATGCCAAAAATTTTTGACTGACTTTAACAGTTTTATTATTCATTGTAACAGATTCTAGTAGATTGTTGTCATCCAATGTAAAACTAACACTCTACAAGAAAGCTTTAGCAAATAAAATAAAACTGAATATAGTGATCATCTACTCACATCGGTTCCAAATGTTTTAACATCGTTTTGGTCATTTTTATAAAGCACTCCAGCTGACTCGTTCAACTTTTCAACGTAATAATATTTGATACCCATAGGTGGTATATTTCTAGCAGCAAAAATTAGCTCTACCTCACTGATTGAAGAACTATAATTCACGGGGTATTCCATATGGGTAACTATATCATATATTTCCCCTCCTGAAATTATTTTTGTAAGCTATGTCTTATCTTAAGCAAAAAAATAACAAGGTACTACTATAATTTGGACTAGTAATTGTTAAGTAACGTACCGTCTGGTCCAGTTATATTGTAAGTGCTGTTTTTAGCTGGAAGGCGAACGTAATATGTCACATACCTAGGTAGTGGATTATACACCGTTACCATATACTTATCCTTCAGTGAATTATCGCAAATACTTATATTTGTAAGAAGGCAGGACGAAACAGGCAATGTTATGTCTTCTGTCACATTATCCATTTTCAACAGATTTCTAAAATTATTTTAATACAATTAATTAAAATGTACACTCTTCTGAATAGAATAAATAAAAATATTTTTTTATTTTCTTACCCCAATATTGTGCCTATGTGGCTTTCGGTTTCTTCAATAGCTTTAGTTAGCATCCTAGTATAATCATTAGATACGTGTTGTTTCTCAGTACCAGTAATAGCATCATGGTGTTGCATGGTACCCATAACTTCCCTTAATGATTGTAGATTATTTTCATAAATATTTTTTTTGTCCAGATTTTTCATTTTTGAAAAAGCATTAAGATGTTGAGCAGCCTAATAAAAAAAAACTTAAAAAAGTGCTGGGTTTTTTGTGAAAGACAATATGACAAAATATATAATCACACCCATTTTATTAACAATTTTAAACTGTGTAGAAAAAATTCTCACTTATATCCCAACTGCAAAATTATTGCCGGAAATTTTTTCGAGGTGGCGAATATTTTGAAAATTACCCCGAGGCGAAGACAAGGGATAATTGTCTAAAAATTTTGTGCATTTGGGATATTCGGTAAAAAAATTTCACACCATTAAGTACTTTATAAATATTATGCCAAAATTGAACATTTTAATTACGAATGACAATCATTTATTCCTCATAGTGAGCTATGAGCAATAACAAACATTTTTTACGACTGTCAAGTACGGTACCTTGGTCAAGTTCCACCAGTTGTCATCGTGTCATTGTGTTTGTGCAATTTGCTGATTTATTAGATTGTATTTTTGAAAATGTTCCGCTTTGGAAAGGAAACATTTATTTCTGATAATTATTCTGAAGTACTTCGAATATTGCAAATATTATGCTTAATAAAATGTGAGTTTTCTTAGTGAAATAAAATGTCATTTTCTAACATTAGTTACATACATATTTTACAAATAACGTAAAAATATATTATATTTTTGTTTCTTATTAACTTTGATCTACTTATATTGGTGGAACATAATTTATTTTTGATAATTATTCTGAAGTATCTCCTTCAAAATTTATATGTTTTAAAATGCGAAATCTGTTGGTGAAATAACATACCATTTTCCAAGTTTAGTTACATGAACTTTTTATAAATAACTTAAAATAGTTATTTTCCTAACAAGTGTGGAAGGTGATACTTTTCCGCAAGCGACTGCAGTTGTCCGAACGACGCGAAGCGGAGTTCGGACAAGCAGTGAGTGCGGAAAAGACACCTTCCACATGTGTTAGGAACAACGTTTTTTCTATGGGCATGAAGAAAATTGACATATTCGTTTTATATTGAAATAAATTGTGAGATGGCAAGTGCACACAATGCTGTCTAATAATTAGAAGTGTCAAGCATTCCTTTTTCTTTATGTCAAAATCTGAACAGTGACAACATGATTTTTTGGAATTAAGATAATATTAAGATCACATTGCAAGTAATACATAGGTATTTATTTGCCGCACTAGTGCGGAAAAGTGCAATTTTCTACACTCAAATGCGTGCAGAAAATTGTAACTTTCCACACGCCCGTAGAAAATAGTTATTTTCCTAACAAGTGTGGAAGGTGATACTTTTCCGCACGCGACTGCAGTTGTCCGAACGACGCGAAGCGGAGTTCGGACAAGCAGTGAGTGCGGAAAAGACACCTTCCACATGTGTTAGGAACAACGTTTTTTCTACGGGCGTGAAGAAAATTGACATAAGAAAAATAAATATTTTAATTGAACAGCACACAATGCTGTCTAATAATTAGAAGTGTCAAGCATTCCTTTTTCTTTATGTCAAAATCTGAACAGTGACAACATGATTTTTTGGAATTAAGATAATATTATGATCACATTGCAAGTAATACATAGGTATTTATTTTCCGCACTAGTGCGGAAAAGTGCAATTTTCTACACTCAAATGCGTGCAAAAAATTGTAACTTTCCACACGCCCGTAAAAAAAGATATTATATTTTTCTTTGATCTACTAATATTGGTGAAACATAATTTAATTTTGAGAATATTACTTAAATTCGAGCATAGGAAATGTATTGATTCAACTCCCGCGGCTTTATTTTGACATTTTAAATGACAGAAAAATTTTCACTTATTAATTTCACACAACGTTAAAAATTTCCGGAAATTTTTTGGGTTGGCATGGTAACTGAACAAAAAAGAAGCCTCTGATTGGTTAAAATATGGCGGTGTGAAATTTTCGATATAACATTTGTTTGCTAAGAATGTATTAAAAGTTACCTACCTAGATGATTTAAATCCATAGTTAACTCGAGATTATCTCGAAAATGCACGACCAATTTAGTAAACTTTTGAGTTTTAGTTAAACCAATGAATAATATAAAAAATATACTAGTGAAAGTTTAAGGATTTTCCAATCGAATCTTTTTTTGAAAATTTGGATATGGGGGTTTTCGAGAAAGTTCTATTCATCTGAAAGTATTTTCGTTTTTCTGGCACTTCCGCTTATATCGGAAATGGCTATCAACTTTCTTATTTTAAATGAAATACCTACCCTATATTTTTTACATTTTTGATTTCTACGCTAAAATCTACGTTTTTTAATGTGGCACAACCTATACGAGAAATTAATAGTTTTTTAGTTATACTAATTTTTTTTTTTTTTTAATTTGATTTTGTAGCATCTTTTTGAAATTGATTGTTTGTCATTGATTGACAAGGAAAGTTATGGTAACAAGTTTTGGCCTATGGTTAAGTGGGCCATGAAACTTCAGATTATGTGTAATTTCATATTTTATTATTTACAGGGTGTTCAAAAAAATAATTTGCTTCTGACTCATTTCAATTGCCCAAAAGTATTTTTTTAATGGAATACCCTGTATTTTATTGCTCTATGTGATGAAAAATGAAATAATCTTTCGATCTGTATTAGGATTCTAATCTGTTACCATTTTCTTGCTATCGACGTATTTACAAACGTGATTTTCGTCAGATGGATATAACTTTTTCGAAAACCCCCGTATCCAAATTTTAAAAATATTCCAATGGGAAGTCCTTAAACTATTAATGAATGGGGAATGAGGTTTCACATGACACACATGTGAAATCTTTTTATAGCAAATTTCACAGAATATTTTGTACTTCATTAAATTCTTCGCCTAAAAAACCAGAGGAATATTTAAAAATTGAACTTGTTATCAGTATCACCATATCTCATAAAAAGTTAATTTTGAAAATATTTTATTTTTGTTGTTACGCAGGGTATTGGTACCTATGCATGGAGTAAACAATTATTTTATTAATTAAATTCATCTTGGCTTAGTACTTGACATCTACTTCTGATTTAAAGCACTTCCACATGACCTTTTAGTGAACTTTGTAAAATTTCCATAAGCATTTGATAATTTTGATTCCAATTCATATTTTTGATTACACAATGTCTATGAAAGGAGATACTTAAAATTTTGCAATTTTGTGTTTTAAAACATTTTACTTTTGAACTTTACTATACATGCATCCACATGTTTTTCGATCTCTCTGTACATATATAGCAACCTTTTTTTAGTAAACAAGTTTGAATATATATATATTGTTGCGTTTGTCTAACCTCCAAACAGATTAAACCAGCTTGTTCGACAAAACAACACAAATCTTTATTGTCACTAGATACAAACTTCAACTCGTTTTCACAACTGTCAACACAAATTCCTTAGTTTGACGTTTCAGTTTAACGCGCTCACGCTTTCGACTAAAAAAACTCCCCGTCCTCTTGAAATCACGAGTATTTATATATTTTTCAAACTTCTGGAATATTCGGGAGCTTCCTTTTGGATTCCGGAACCTAATGGAACGATTCTATGACTTAAATGAAAATTCTAGATTAGAAACGTCAACCTAAAGATTTTACAAATATTAATTTATAAACAATAAGAAATGAATTAACAAAACAGGCAGATTCACTAGCAAGGTAGGTGAGCTTCCGTAACACTGCTCCCCTCTCAGAGCTGATCGTCTCGATCAGGTTACTCCATTGTCCGCATGGTGTTCTTGATAAGGCGTCAGTCGATCTATGTGAACAATCTTCATTTTGGATTGAGGATTTCTTTGGATCCTATACACGACATCGTTTAACCTGGTCACAATCGAATAAGGGCCTTCCCAAGATCTCTGTAATTTAGGTGATTTGCCCTTAGTCCTCTTTGGGTTGTACAGCCAAACTTTATCATTTTCATGAAACCCACTACTGTTGGCACGTAAGTCGTAACGGGTCTTCATTCTGTCACTTTCTATTCTCAGCTTTTCTCGTACCTCCTCATGTACCAACTTTATTCGATCTTTCAGGTGGCGGAGATAGTCACTGATATTTTCCTGATGTTCTGGTCTATTTGCAATGAGGTCTATCGGTAGACGTAATTCGTTGCCAAAAATCACACTGGCTGGTGTTTTACCAGTGGTTTCGTGAACTGCCGCTCTATAGGCTAAGAGAAATGGAGGAAGGCAGGTGTCCCAGTTGGTCTGCTTTTCATTCACGGCAGTTTTCAGGAAATTTTCAATGGTTCGATTGAATCTCTCGACCATTCCATCTGATTGTGGATGAAGAGGTGTTGTTCTAGTTTTCGGGATACCTAGTAGTTGACAAACATTCTGAAATACCTCAGATTCGAAGTTCCGTCCTTGGTCAGAATGGATTTCCCTCGGAACTCCATAACGGCATATCCAGTTTTCAAATAGGACCTCTGCTACGGTGACTGCTTCCTGATTAGGTATAGGATATATTTCTGGCCACTTGCTGAAGTAGTCCATAGCTACCAAGATATAACGATTGCCAGAGTCACTTCGAGGAAATGGGCCAGCTATGTCAATAGCTATTCTTTCAAATGGAGCACCGACATTATACTGCTTCATCTGGCCGCGACTTCGAGTCATTGGTCCCTTACTAGAGGCGCAGGTTTCACAACGCCGGCACCATTCTTCCACATCGGAACGACTCCCAAGCCAGTAGAATCGCTCTCTGACCTTGTTCAAAGTCTTATTGATTCCAAAATGTCCACCACCAACGCCACTATGAACCGCTTGGAGAACTTCTGGAACTCTTGTCCTAGGTAATACAGTCTGGTAGTTCCTTTCTTTGCCGTCCGGACTCTCCCATACTCTTTTTAGTAGGCCATTTTCTACAACTAGGGAGTCCCATAATGCCCAGTAACTTTTCAGAGATGGAGATTTATTGGAAATATCCTGCCAATCAGGTCTATCCATTTTATTTATTTTCCATTGGAAAATTGAGCCAAACTCTGGATCTTCACTCTGTTCTTTAGCAAGGCTTCTACTATCCCAATGTTCTGGGCCTTGGATGCTAATTCTTCGGCAATGAAAATCGTCCTGTTCCCTTGCTTCCTGTCGCAAGCAATATCTACAATCAGGAAGGCATGGCCTTCTGGATAAAGCGTCAGCGTTGCGATGGCTCTGTCCTCTTCGGTGTTCAATTTTGAAGTCGTACTCTTGCAAACGTTGAAGCCATCTTGCCACTTGGCCTTCCGGGTTCTTGAATTGCAGGAGCCACTTCAATGAAGCATGGTCGGTTCTCAAAATGAACGGCTGACCATAGAGATACTTGTGAAAATGCTCCACTGTTTTGACAATGGCAAGTAACTCTCTCCTAGTCACACAGTAGTTCATCTCTTGCTTGGAAAGAACTTTACTAAAGTAGGCAATCACTTTCTCTTGTCCTTCCTCTACTTGCGATAGTACCCCTCCAATTCCAGTATTGCTGGCGTCAGTGTCTACGATGAACTTCTTTCCAGGAATTGGATATGACAGGATCGGGGGAGAACACAGGGCGCCTTTAAGCTTCTGAAAAGCTTCCTGACACTGTTGCGTCCACATAAATGGTTGGCTATTTTCGGTAAGTCGATGCAGAGGTTTGGCGATATCGGCAAAATTTTTCACAAACTTCCGATAGTATGTGCAAAGTCCCAGAAAACTCCTTAACTCATGTTTGTCTCTCGGCACTGGCCATTTCCAAATGGTTTCAGTTTTCTCCGGATCAGTCTTGACTCCATCTGCAGAAATAATGTGTCCTAAATACCTGACTTCTTTTTGGAAGAGCATGCATTTCTTGGGACTTAGCTTCAGTTGGGCTTCTCTTAACTTTTGCAAGACTTCCTGTACATTCTTTAAATGATCTTCAAAGTTTTTGCCAAGTATTATCACATCGTCAAGATAGACTAGACAGGTTTTCCACGTCATTCCACGGAGAATTGTTTCCATCAGTCTTTCAAACGTGGCTGGCGCGTTACAAAGCCCAAACGGCATAACGTTGAATTGCCACAAACCTGTCCCAATGGAAAAAGCTGTCTTTTCTTTGTCGTCCGCATGAAGTTGGACTTGCCAGTAGCCACTTTTCAGGTCTAAAGTAGAAAACCATTGAGATCCAGATAATGTGTCCAGAGTGTCGTCTATTCTTGGCAACGGATAACTGTCCTTCTTGGTGACATCATTTAATCTTCGGTAGTCAACACAAAATCTAGTAGAACCGTCTTTCTTCCTCACCAAAACTACTGGAGAGGTCCATGGACTTTGCGATGGTTCAATGACTCCTTGTTGTTGCATCTCACTCAATAATTTCGATACTTCTTCTTGTTTGGCCAATGGAATTCTTCGTGGGGCTTGCTTAATTGGAGCGGTGCCGCTGGTATTTATGCGGTGTTGAACTAGGTCAGTTCTTCCTACATCGTTCTCAGTTAGTGAGAATACATCTTGGTACTGTCTTAATAATTCTTCTACTTTATGAACGTCCTCCGATGGCAATGATGACGTGGATCGGTTAACCAGGTTTTGCAGAATTTCCGGCAGTATTCGAGGATCACAGCGTGCTGTTGATGATTCTACATTCTTGAAAACCACATCGACTATCTGACAAACTCCCAAGGATTCTCCTTTCTTCACTTCTTGTGGGTAGTCTTTCAGATTTAACATTCTCACCAACACTGAGTCGTTCTTCTTTTGTGTTAGAGTCTTTCCTATTAAAATTCCTCTTTTGGAAAGATTGCTCTCCGGTTCTGGTTCCACAATTACTGTTTCTTCAGAAGCCACCGAACTGTTACAAATTGCCTCAATAGTTACTTCTGATGCCGCGGGTAGAATAATGTCTTCTAATGCTTTAACGGTTTTAATCGGTAGATTTCTCACTTCAGGATAATGCATTAAAATTTCTTCACCTTTGGTCTTTAGTAGTCTCTGGGGAAGATCCAGGATAAAATTTTGCTCAGTCATGATATTCAGACCAAGAATGACGTCATCGGTGATGTCGGCTACAAGGATGTCTTGTTGGAATGTATTTGTTCCTAAACAGATGTTTGCCACATGGATGCCTTTTACTGGTATGACTTCCCCATTTGCTGTTTCCAAAATGAAGTTTCTGTCTGGCTTCTGAATTCTACAATGGGCTACGATGTCTGGCCTTACTATGGTGTGACTTGAGCCAGTATCAAGGACCATTTCGCATTCCCGGCCGCATATTCGCCCTGGTACTACCAAGCTGTTGCCGTTGTTGTGCAGCCGGGTAACCTTGATCTTCATGGTTGGTGGGGCTTGGTAGTACCTCACCAGCTTTCGCCCCTCAAAGCTGGCTAGTTGGCGTTTCCCTGGTCCTGTTCCGATGTGTTTTTAGGGCATCGATTCCTGAGATGCCCTTCCTCCCCGCAATTCCAGCATCGTATGGGTCTACGTCTGTTAAATGTAGCAGAGTCGGTATGATTCCGTTCGGTTTGGAAATTGTTCAATAAATCTTGAAAATTTTTCAGCAATACCTCCACATTTTTGTCATTACTTCGATAGTCGGCTGGCTGATACTTAATTAGCCTTGCTCTGCCTTGACCCCGTCTGGATGCTTGTTGAGCAGCTTCAATTTCTAACGCCTGCGCCAAGGCTTCGGAAATGGTTTTGTTTCTGGCTAACCTCAACGCCTGACTGATTTCAGGATCTCGCAGTCCATCTATGAAGCTACTTACAGCTAATTGCTCTTGGAACTCTACAGGGGCAGTGGGGTAAGCTAGCTTCACCATCCGGGCTATATCGGCCTCATATTGCTGAATATTTTCTTCAAATCGTTGTCTTCTACCCTTTAATTGAGCCTGGTAAACATGTTGCATGTGAGCTTCACCATACCTCATTTCGAGAGCACTTTTCAGCATTTCATAATCGGTTTTATTCTGCTCAGGCATCGTTCTTAATATTTCCATAGCCTCACCTCTTAGAGCTACAGTTAACGATATCGCCTTTTCACCTTCGGACCAGTTATTTGCCATGGCAGCCGCCTCAAATTGCTTTAAGTATGTGCTCCATGGTACCTTTCCATCAAATGTTGGTGGCTTGACCCTCGAAGATGCAGAATTACCTTCAACTTTAATAATTCCTGTCGTGGACAGCTGTGTGAATTTTCGGTTGACTTCTTTCTGCATCTCTTCGACTTCACACTTCAACGTACTGTTGACTTTCTGCATTTCGTTGACTCTCTCTTCGACTTCACACCTCAGCGTACTCACACTTTCTTTTACAATTTGGACTTCGTCTTGCATACTATTCCTCAATTGATTTATTTCTTCTTCTACAGTTTCTTCAAAATCTTTGAATTTTTCTTTCATTAGCTCTTCTAACTTTTTATTACTTTCTTCTAAACTGTTCTTTAGTTCTTCTTGGCTGTTCTTCAGTTCTTCTTGACTGTTTTTCAGTTCTTCTTGGTTATTCTTCATTTCGTTTTTTAATTCATTTTGACTGTTCTTCAGTTCTTCTTGGTTGTTCTTCATTTCAATTTTTAATTCTTCTTGGCTGTTCTTCACTTCTTCTTGGTTATTCTTGATTTCCTTCATCATTTCCATTAATTGTGTCAAGGTCTCATCCATTTTTATCGATTTCGATCTAGTAACTGGCATACACTTACTATTTGATCCCTTTTTTTTTTTTTAATCTTCGAACGTTTCACGTCGTGGAACGTCGCACTTCTGACACCAAATGTTGCGTTTGTCTAACCTCCAAACAGATTAAACCAGCTTGTTCGACAAAACAACACAAATCTTTATTGTCACTAGATACAAACTTCAACTCGTTTTCACAACTGTCAACACAAATTCCTTAGTTTGACGTTTCAGTTTAACGCGCTCACGCTTTCGACTAAAAAAACTCCCCGTCCTCTTGAAATCACGAGTATTTATATATTTTTCAAACTTCTGGAATATTCGGGAGCTTCCTTTTGGATTCCGGAACCTAATGGAACGATTCTATGACTTAAATGAAAATTCTAGATTAGAAACGTCAACCTAAAGATTTTACAAATATTAATTTATAAACAATAAGAAATGAATTAACAAAACAGGCAGATTCACTAGCAAGGTAGGTGAGCTTCCGTAACAATATATCCATATTATTTAACTTTATATTGAAGTTTACTAATTTTAGTTGAACTATTTGTATCATTTAATTTTATTTAATCAAAATATACTATTTGAGCAGATAAGTTAACTCCACAATTGATATTTTATGTTAATGTACCTATTTAAGTAGTCTATTTGTTCAGCACTGTTTTTGTTTATTCGTGTTGAACCTTCAAATGTTGTAGATAAGTTAATTATTTTCAATGCGTTATCTAACACGGTTTAATCTTTATCATTTCTTTTATAATCTATATTTAGTTCTTCACAAATAATAAGATTAATGGAACATTTAACTTATAATTTTAAAAAAATTACACAATATCAAAATATTACACATAGTATACATTTAGTGTATATTTTATTTTATTCTTTCTAACCTTAAGACCTTGATACGGTATTCCATGAAAATAGTTTTTTTATGAAAAAATCATATTTTGTATGATTTTATGTATGATTTGTAATCATTTTATGTGGAATCGGGCTATAAAAAGCATCGGACCAAAAATAATAATCCATAATTCCTCCGCCTAGTTCGAGCAGCCACCTTAAGATTTTATTAAATATTAAATAATTTAAATAAAATTATTAAATATATTGTCATCAAAAATCTGTTACAGATTTTATTGGGAATTTCTTAACGGGGAATTGGCGGAAAAACCTTATAAAAGTTTATGTTTTCCATTAGTCTCAAGGCATACGATGAAACCGATTATCACAAAATTTAAATTTTAAGGGCCGGCACTTTCATTCCCAATTAAAGTGTTACAGTTATGCGCGAGTAAAAAAGACAATTATTCCCTAAATAATTTCTCTAAATGCAAATGCGATTGTAAGAGAATGTAAGAGAATGATTTTATTGTCCTTACAATAAAATCATTAATCTTCAAAACAAGGACAAATTATAATATGAAGAAAGTAGAGCTCGAAAATCATAATAAAACAATGGAAAATTTTAGACTTTTATGCGGATAGTATTAAAGATATAGTTGAAGTATAGAAGATACAAACTCAAATGATCTAAAAAATATTAACATAAATAATATAGCAGAATTATATCAGTTTATCCCGATAAGTTTGAATAAATTAAAAAAAATCATGTACAATTTAAAAAATAAGTTTTCCAGTGACAACGATCTAAATGTGACTCTCTTAAAAGAACTATTCTGTGTGGTACGCTACCCATTACTCTATTTAGTTAATACATCTTCGACAACAGCTCGCGTACCATCTCAGTTCAAAACTATTGTGATAGTTTAAGTTCTAATAATATCTTCTAAGTATCTTCTTCTAAACACCCAGAGGAATATAGACCCAGCAATTTACTTCCGCTTGTAAACAAAATAGTAGAAATAATAGTCTGTGAACAAATGCGAAATTATTTGGAAACCAACATCTTCTACATCGGTCAATCCGGCTTTCGTGCAGATCACTCATGCGAGTCTGCGCTGCAATATGTATGTGATAAAGGTAAGACATGAATGGAGACAACATCATATTAAGTGTGTTTGTTGATTTCAAAAGAGCTTTCGGTACTAAAGAGAGAGATATATTATTGAAGAAGATATAATGTCATGGTGTAAAGTTAAGTACCCTTCTTTAGATAATGGATTATTTACATAATCCGTATCTTAAAACTAAAATCAGACAGAAAACCTGAAGAGAGTTTCACAAGAAAGTATGGTGGGTTCACTATTGTTTCTGGTGTACATAAACGATCTAAGTTCTGATCTGTCTAAATCATTTGTAAATTTATTTGCTGATGATACTTTGATCTCTATAACAGGAAGGAAATTGAGTTGTAAACATTACTGATACCTTAAATAGTGAACTTGAGTTATTATATGAATGGTTATGTATAAATAAGCTAAAATTGAGGTGTGTAAAGAGGAAATGTATCCTATTGGGGTTCCTATTGGGCACTACCAAAAGTATATTAATAAAAATCTGTCCTTGAAAATTAATAACACATCTATAGAATTTGTAAGGGAGATAAAATATTTAGGTGTGATATTGGATCCTAGTGTAACCATTTTATCGTCATGTTGATAATTTATGTAAGAAAACTAACAAAGAGGTAGGATTTTTCCATCGTATGTCTAGAACCTTATCATAGAAATATTTATTTATCACAATTTATATTACAAATATTCTTCCGCACTTAACTTATGTACTGTTGTTCTTTGTTAATAACTGTAATAAGGAAGAAATATACAGGTTACAAATATTACAAAATAAGTGTAAGAGAAATATTTTAAACCGTAATAAACGTAGACATGTGTCACGTTATGTTAAATGAACTGAGATGGTTGACAGTGAGGCAGAGCATTTACAAAGCAAATCTTGTTTCAATTTAGGTACAACAGAAGTCATGGTATTTTACCACGACCAGCATAAATCAGCAATTTTTTAACAAAACGTTCCAATATGATGAAGCATATGATGCTCGATCCAAACAAATTACAATAAAGAAATGGTAAACAATAGAATACAGAAGTCGCTGTTTAATAAAGGTTTGCACTTGTTCAATGCTCTGCCTCATATCAGGGATGCACCCAATTTGCCTGAATTTAAAAGAGCTGTGTTCTTGTTGTTTCAGAATTTGTTATGATAACTTATTTATGTATAGTTTCTTGCATTCAGTCTGTATTAGTTTTGTTAAATAAATGTTTACTTACTTATTACTATTTATTACCCTCTCTAAAAATGTAAAAAGCAGAGCACTTAATTGTTTTGACAAAGTTACTAACATTTTAATATTTTTTGGGTCAAATTCATACTTGAGAACACTGAAAACATCAATGCTAATAGCGAAGCTTATACTACTACTATGTAGCACCTAGATATAGCATTAAAGAAATAAAGGTGCTACAATTGATTTTACAAAATTATTAATAATTATTTAAACAGATTATATCTAATGGTTTGAAGACAGTTATTAGTTAATATATATTTTTAACATTATTTTTTGCTTATTTAACTGTTTACACATTTGTAGGAATTAAACCAACAAAAGAAACTGATATATATTATTATATGACTAAAATTATTTACCACCCTAAAGTGGTATTAATCAACAATTGCATTTCTTCTTATTTATTAATTTTGATTTATTCTACACAAAACGTTTCAGCGTCGTTCATAGAAAAAGTTTGATGTTGCAAATAGGTATGAGATACTTTTACAATACCTAATAAAATTTAATATGACACAATATTAGGTACTAAATATTATTGTAGAGGGTCAGCAAATTTGGATATTCTTATAAGGTAGGTAACTCGTTAGCTATAACAGATACCAAAAAAACTGAATGCTGCATCTTCGATGTGTTTTTCCGAGACTAATTCACTGGTCTTGTAAAACCAAAATTTGCTATCGTTACAAAATGAACTATTAGTTATACTAAATGTTCAAGTTAAGATTACCATTATTTTTTTCATATTTTTTATTAGTAGCTGGATGTCATTTAGAATACCTACCATTAAAGTGCCTGACTTTAAATTACCATATATTTTTATTTTTGTTTTCTGTTTCTTTTTATATATTTTGAAAACTTTACATATGTGATAAATATATTATTTTACTTTAGAATTATCATGTTAGTTTTCGCGATTTTTTTATAAATAATGCCCTATATATAAAATTTATATTTATCGAGATATTTATAATTTTTCAGTAAAAACTCAAATGATTTCACATTTATTTCCTACTAATCTAATAACCTTGACTGCCATAAAGTATCCATTTTTCAAAAGAAGAAGTAGTTGACGTGGTTTTTTTTAGAACTTTTTCATATTCAGTAATTCAGTATGAATTCTCTTTTAAAATTGGTATAGTTTGAAGTTACCACTATTTTAAAGAGTCTGAATATTACATCTGAATCTACAATATTACATACAATATTACACTTTTGAATGAACATGTCAATGGCTGTTACATTTGAAAAAATTTGGAAAATGCTTTTTGAAATATACTAAATTGGAGCTTGTCTGAAAAACATCCTGTATAAAATATTTGGTATTTGAAAGTAGTGTCGTTTACCTACATTGTTGTAATATATTTTTTCTAAATTATTTCTAATACCCAGTGATTTAATTTATATTACTGTGTTTCAACCAAACTTTTCAATTTTTTTATTACTCGGCAACGCCGCATCGAAAATAAAAAATCGGGTATCGTCTAATAGAGAACTTTAATCCGATGAATGCAAAATAATCCAAGGTATGATCCATTTAAAAAAAAAATCCTTTAAGGTGTCCCACTGTAGTGGGCCACCCTATATGTATCAACAACATATTTTTAAAAAGTGGGCCTTGTCACACTGCATTACTATCATAATAATTGCGTTTTTGCCTGCAATTGCTTTGTGGGCGGTGTTGTGCATTATCTAGATGAATAATCTAGATAAAATATGATCATCTTTCATCTTACTAGATGGCATTTCAATAAATTATCTTTCATCCTATCTTAAGGCCCGTTTTCACGCTCATGCTATTTGTGCAAATTGATTTGTGCATACAATTTGCGCAAATAGAACTGAAATGTTGTGGTTCATTTACACGTTCAAGCAAATTGCGCAAAATGATTTGTGTTCTGATTTGTTGTGTTGTGATGTTCTCATGGAATTTATTTTCTTCACCACGGTTTCTCTATTCGCAGATTTGTCGACCGTCTGCATTTTCTCAACAAGAATATCGTAAGCCTGCGGTTTGGATTTTCTATCGCTATATTATTTTGATTTAATTTTCCAAAGACAAGAAAAAGATTTATATAGGTCTATAAATTTTATCATGAATTCTTTTTCTTTTTTAGACATATTTTTTGTCAAACAAACAACACTACTATAAGTACTAACACCGAAGTATATGAAAAGCACGTGGAGGCGTGGAGGGTGCACGTAAGAACAAGAATTCGCTACTACTAAGCATGCGCCGAGTTGGAGTGTCGTTTACACGTCATGCATTTGTGCCAACCACATGCAAATTATCTGTCCGATCAGATTTTAGTCAAGCCAAATTTTCTGGCTTGTGCAAGTTAACGATTTTGGTTTTCACGCTACAATTTACTTGTACAAACTGGCATGCACAAATCAATTTGTGCAAATTGCATGAGCATGAAAACGGGCCTTTAGAGTAAATATCCATATATATCTTTCATCTAAACCACAAATTTAGAATATATCACAAATATTGAAATATCAAATATATCACAATCGCAATACAAAAAAATCGAACGGCGAACGCAGAGACCACAGACAACTCCACTTTTTTGTCTTCTCTCTTACAACTTTATTCTTAAATAACATTATTCTGATAAAAGGATTTTATTTTTTTAAATATTTAATTAATGCTGCCTGTTGCCCGTATTAATATTATTTATAGAATACATCTGTGGTCTGTGGTTTTACAGCAAAATGCATTATCTATAAAAAGTTATTATTATTAAATTGTATTGTAATTAGTAATTAATGGCAGTTAGGGACAGTATAATTTTAATGTAGTATAGTGTTATCCAATTAGGTACCTACATTCTATCGACAATATATAGAACAAAATTAATTGTGCATCCGTTATTAGGAAACCTAAACATAGCTATTTTGATAAAAATATAATTTCTCAGATTTTTTTATATTGAGTACAGCCCGAGACAATCAATTAATTAATTAATTTATTTATTTATGTATGAACGAGTAGATGAATAAATTAATTAATTAATTAAGACAATTAAAATATAGGTACATCGTTTTTACCTGTAATATATTATTTCCTATTCTTTCAAATCGTTTAATAGTTGGTCTAGATGTATAATATCCTGACCAATAAGCATGATCATTTTCAGCATATGGAAAGAAGTCCCCTGTATATATACTCAAATTAGGTTTCGCACTCATAACAGCTTCGTAATAACAACTTGGCGTTGAGTAGAAAACATTATATTTGCTGTTATTCTGGAAACCCCTGCAAAATGTTTAATGATATGTTAGTAATAACCTGTATATTGTACCAAACTAAATTAAAAACAATGTTGATATATACATTATTACTTGTGCAGAGATAATGAACCTACTTTATTAATTTATCAATATTCATGTAATTTCTTTCCGCAGCTTGATATTGGAAATCTCCCCCCATACCAAATAAAATATTATTTGTTCTGTAATATTTGGAATATTCATAGATGTATTTAGAAAATTCCTCAACCTGAAAGATTAATAGGTAAGTACATTCATTAAAGAATACTCAGAGGTTCAAAGGGTCACCAAGAGGTTACAATTATATACTTACCTATTAGTAAATTTGTGTATGTACATACATATACAGGGTGTGCCATTTAAAACGAAACACCCTTAATATCTCGAGATATAAAAATTTTGCCAAAACAGGTCAATATTTGATTTGGGGGGGGGGGGGGCAACTTTTGAGCATAAGTGAGGGTTGACCTCTTCTTACGGACACACAAAATTTTAAATGGGAATATGTGTCGAGTTGCAACACAGTTGAAGGGTATTTTTATTCTCTATTCAACGGCGTACCTAGTTTTAAAATCGGTCAATTCGTTATCGAGTAATTGACGTTTGAAGATTCATAAAGCGAAGAATAAAAAAGAAAACGAAATTCTATTTTGTACTTAAAATTAATATCGTAAAAACTAAATTAAATGCTCAAAGGGTCCCCCATCAACTTTCTATAACTCCTTGGTTTATTATTATTATTGTTTTAAAGAGATGCCGAAAACAACTACTCCACGGACTATGTGGTCCGACTGCCGTTGCATGACTTCGGCATCTCCATGGTAGTCGCTACATCCCTCATCGAAACACATCATCAATCACTAAAACAGGGCAGTATTGTGTGTTTCTAACCACAACCTTTGTATTTATATTTTGTAGTACTTATCATGACTAAACTACATTTTGAGGGGTACAATCATTACATAGCTTAATCTAACACTAAGAATAACTCCCAGCAACGTTTGTATTACTGCATGGAAGTTGATGGTGAACACTTTGAGAGTATAATTTAGTTTTTACATTGTTAATTTTAAGTACAAAATTTCGTTTTCTTAACATCAATTATTCAATAACGAAACAACCAATTTGAAAATTAAGTACGTCGTTAAATAGATAATAAAAATACCTTTCAGACGAGGTGCTACTGGAGCCTTATTCCCATTTGAAATTTTGTGTGTCCTCGGGATGGAGGAGAAGGAGGTCAACCTTCACTTATGCTCCAAAGTTGCCCCCCCCCCTCCCGAATCAAAAATTGACTTGTTTCCAAAATAATGGCTTATATGTTGAAAGAAATCTCCTACTGAAAGAAACCACTGTTTTGTTCAAAACTGTCGATATTTATTTGCTGTTTTTAATGAGTCCAAAACAAACTTTATAATAAATGATTAGGTACGCGTCAAAATAAAATAAAAACCTTATACATTTAAAAAGTGGAATACCTTTGTGTTGAGGTTGTAATCAAAGCTTTCCGGATCATCATTTATGGCATCGGAATTGCACTGCAGATAATCCCAACAAAAACCACCAGGAGCAAAATATGAATCAGTTGAAAATATGCTTGTAAAAATTTCACTATTTTCTACAAAAGAAATGCATTGTACAGGGTTATCTCTTATATTTTGACCATGAGACTACCTCCGTTATTTTTTATGAAAGAAAAAATGGTCTATACTAAAGTTATATTTTGTATATATAAGTTTCTAAATGATGGAAAACAGTGGTATTGCTGATGTTGAACTTATGTTTTTTAAATTGAACACCTTGTATATTTTGACCGACTTATATTAAATGTCTTTTCACAAATATATAAACATAAAGCTTAATAATAGGTACATCTCTAAAGGCAGTTCAGCGTTCAGCCCTTAGAGTGGCACGTAATGACGCATGGGTGACAAAAATAGCCCCTGTTAACCTGATATGAAATTGTTTTTTTTTTTAATGTTATGGAAGAACTCTTATATTTACCATTTTTTGTTGTAGAAAAAAAATCAAACGATACCATAGTCAAAATTTAATAGATGACTAGATGACCCTGTGTCTACTTAAGAGTATAAAATGATACATCATATATGTAACAACTAAGATATAACAGTCCTACGGTCAAGTTGAACTTTAAGAAGTAAACTCTGATTTACTATCCCGAGCTTTCGATAATGCTTATTGTCTTTTACAAGGCTGCAAAAGAAAGCAACCGCAATTAATATTAATGTTACATGGATTAAGAATTAGATTAATTGTTTTATGTTTTAGGATACATAAGTTCATATATAATACATAAGATAGTTAATAACAATAGTTAATACATAAGTATTAATTATCCATAAGTTTTTTGCTAGAGACATCATTATTAAATTAAACATTATTAATAAATTTGCGCAATTAATAAGTAAAATTATGAAATCATTTTATTTCAGGAATTAGATATTGGAACTATTTTGCTATCAGCAGTTTTTTTTTAAATAAATATTTTTAGAAAAAATCGAAACAATTTTACTTATTTTGATTTTACCAACTATAGGAGCAGCCAAAGTCATTCCTCAAATTTGAATTGTTTTCACTCAGACAGGGCGCTAGTACCTTTATCAGTTCTATAATAACTTTTACTAAGCGATTTTTTAAATTCCTAGATGTTTGGCCAATACCTATATATAAGATTATAGTTCTGACAAGGCACACTATAACAAATTACATCTATCATTTTCATACGTACATCTTTGGGTCACCATTTCACCAATGATCGGAGACACAGTCATACCTATCGGGATACCTAAGATTTTATTATAATAAAAATTGTTAAAACTGAAATAAGTTGTTGAAAAGTGAACTCAAGTCACACCGCAATACATTTTGAGAGAATTCTATCTTTTTCAATGCTCTTTTGTACTAAATTTAATGGTATATTACTAAATAATGAAACTACATCTAAACTAATTATTATAAGATGTTTAGGTAATTGTTTTTCCAATACAATAACGGGATATAGAAACATGTTCTACTACTTGACAGATGGGATGTACATAACATATAACTACGGATAGTACTAGCCTACTTTATATCCATCATCTGTAAACTCCTTATTTGAATAAGGACGAAAACAAATTAAGCCAAAACAGTTATTCTCCCGGCTATATGCCACGCCGAGTGCTGTATTACAAACTAAAATTTGTCGAATTTTTTCTAACACAGTTAGAATCAAAATACAAGGATTCGGATTGCAACGAAAACTACGAGGAAATACTTTGGACCTGGGACATGGGGACATCATAGGATGTCATTAACTGCAGATCGGTTTAGATTTTTTTATGATCTCGTCAGTGCAATATAAGTGATCATACCTAATACTTTGACTGCCGAGTCTATTTTAAGGTTTCCTTGCTACCAGGCCATACCTGTGTTTTTCATGTTTTGTGTTTTTCATCTGTGTTTTCATGGGTGGGACTTTTCCCACCCATGAAATTGCCAATTTGAAAACATAGAGTCACTACATGGTGTATCGTTAGGAATATACTTGGCCTTATGAGAACAGTACGCGGTGTATCGCCAGAGATAGACGCAGCAGGGCAAAGTGCTAAAGATGCGAAGACCCAAGTACTTGACACAGTAGGTACGTTTTGCATACGCACATTATACCATAGCGCCGCCTCTTATATAGCCAGGAGAATTGGCTATATAAGAGGCTTAATATATTTAGTCTTAATTTATGTTTTGTCTTAATTTATTTTAGTCCTTATTTAAATAAGGATTTACAGATGGTGGGTATAAAGTAGATTCGAACTATTCGTAGTTATGTAATAGTTTTTCATTAACACCTTCAAAAATATTTAAAAGAATCCTTAAAATAGTAATCATTGTCCCGACTGCAAGTCTGAATTAAAATATTAGTAACAAATTGAACTATTTTACTATTGGAAGTATTAATATTGGATATAATGACCTAACAACTAAGGGTAAGTCTGTGAATTTTAGATAAACCATCAAATTTAGCTAAAACAGGGGCATAATTTTTAAATTGGTTTCTCGAAATTTGTCAACATGTCATTTTCATGTCATCACATAACAATAAATTAGCCTTTTGTGAAGAGGAGGAATTGGGATCTCTATTAATTTTTAACATAATATTGTTTTAATATAATATTGTTCATCAGTTAAAATCTTCAAAAATTCTTGTAAATATTGTTCTTTAGTCATAAAAGCTATGACATTATCCTTATCAGATTTAGTGATAATCAATTCTGTTTGACTTTTTAGAAATTTATTAGTTTTGAAAAATATTCTATTAAAATAACTGTTTTGTCTTTCGGATTTATGTAAAAATATTTTAAAATAAGTATATATTAGTAATCATAGTATATTAGAGTTTACTTATTATAGCGCAACTTGACTGATCCCATGTTATATCTTTGCTAATTTCTTTCTGAAAACTTAGCTCTCTGGATAATCACGTTAAACTTTTTACAGAATAATTTCAAGGTCATTGCATTTTGGTTATTCGGGAAGTAGCTGTCTTCATTAACTTAATTAATAGAATTATACACTTTTTGTTACATTTTTGGATTCAGTTCGTTGATTTAATGGAAGTTATATAAGAATTCCCTATACCTTAATTTAACTTTTTCCAATATACCTATTTAGATTTTTATGAAAAAAACATTTTTTGCACTTCTCCGTTTGAAATATGTTATTTTTAAGAAATACTTTAGCTACTTTTACAAGCCAACTATTCGAATCATTACGCCATCCAAACATACATAGAAAGTTGCCTAATCGCATACAGAGTGTTAAGAATTTAGTAACAACTTTGATGTAAACATACAAATAATCATAGAAGTATGAGTATATCATAGTGTATTGGTGTTCCCTTGTTTAACTCTGTTAACATGCAAAAAATCTAAATATCTTCCAATAGGTATCTTCATAGGTATATAGGTAAATATCCTCAAATTTAAGTATAGGTAATCCTCATAAAACTCCCGCTACATAAACTAGTATATAGTATATATTTATAATAGTTTAAATTTACCTATAAGTTTTCATAGAATAAAAAGTATATCATTCTATGAAAAATAACTAAGTTGACGAGCGTGAGATTATTTTGGTTAAAAAGATAAAAAGTAAATTGTAAACTAGTTTTTCAGAAATAAATTATCAACTCAACTCTACAAACGTCTACGAATCAGTTGCTTGAAAGAACCTGTATGTATGTACAAGGTACAAAGTTGTCTATAACTTTGACTATACTTTTGGTACTTTGTAAACCAAACTTTTCCAGACCATCTTTTTTATATTTAAAAAAGTGTTGGTTATTCGTCATATTATGATTTTTGAAAAACTGAGAAATGGAAGAAATGTTATTTATAAACCCTTTACATACATAATGTACCTTCTCTGCAATGAAAAATTATTTAAAATACATATAATTATTATAGAAAAGTACAAATATTTTTCACAATTATGAATTGTAGGTGTTCATTTCTTATTTAATTATTTTCTAGTATTAATTTTATCTCCTTCAAATATATATTATTTTTTACGTTCTTATTGTTTTTCAGCAACTTTTCAGTAAATAAGTGAAGTAATGCAGAACAACTAAATGTTTCTTAGCAAATTTCATGATCTATACCATTCAGAAATTTACTGATATATGATAGTAAATATAGTATATACCCAATTCAGCACTACTTTTCCACAAAAATTCTAGATTTCTATCAAGAATCCTCTTATCCTTGTCAGATTTGCTCAGGCGCACAAAAAAGATTGCGTCGAAACCCATTTGCTTAAAAATGGATGCTTGCTCCCTACTGTGACCAAAGGGATCAATTTGCCAGCCTATTTTTGGTCGCCCGCAATCTCCCAAGGTATCGTTGAGAAGTCTAAAAAAAACTTTATTAAGTTACATGAAAATGATGATAAATCCACAAACAGCTGTACATACATAAGCTGTAAGTGATTGCAATTACAATTATCTTCAATTTTTAATTTAATAGTAAGTAATCAATTAAACTGATGCGATAGTGTGCAATAATTTGATCCTTTTGAATTTTGTATATGGACAAATTGAAAATAAATATGTTTTAAAAGTAGATATTTATCTCATAATTATATAAGTGTATCTACTGTCACCATGTGCTGACTTTTTATAAAGCATCAGTAATATTCAGGGTGGTTACTTTTTATCTTCTCCTTACATAGGAAGGCTTTTTGTGCCTTTTATTTACATTAATTGTATGAATGTAATTAAATTTACATTCATTGCTAACTAAGGTGCGGCTCAGGTGCGCTCATGATGTAATTGAAAAACCTGAAAATGATGAAATTTCAACTTCAAGACTATTTATGATAGAGAAGTTTCAGTAGAATTTTTTACGTATAAACGTTGAGTGATCGTCACTCAACGGTATAAATCATTATTTCAACTTGAAAATAATTAAAGGTTCAAAGTGGTCGTTTATTTAATTTTATTTCCACAACACACTGTTAATTTCTGTCAACACTTTTGCAAAGTTTATGGTCGTATTTTTTTTATTGCTAATCAAAAATCATTTTTCAGTTCTTCTCAATTATTGGGTTTCTCGTTACTTCATTTTATAAAGCGCCTTAGAGAAAATCTCTGATTCCCCACAAATCTCCCTCAGAAATCCCTGATCGCATTTCAGCCCCGTTGATAATGGCTGGGCATTTATTTTCTACCTAGTTTGGAAACAGTTATTTCAATATTCGCATACACAGTGCGAATTAGTGCGAAATAGTTAAGATTTCTATTTATGCCAATTTATCAAGAATGTTTTGAAAAAACTTAAATATGTTTCACAATTATTCAGAAGTGGTTATAATTAAAAATTTTTAGTTGCCTAATATGATATAGGTACTATATCATATTAGGAGATATGATATATATATTATCATATATATCATCACGGAGAATATACGTTGATTTCGTCTCTACAAAAAGAAGAGGATTTTCTTGAGACCAATAAATATGATTATGCCTATTGAATACTTATTCTATTTTTAGTAACTTGCGTTTCATCTGCGAACAAAATATATATCAAGGTGTCTTATTTAAGCTGTCAGTATTGAGATCATTGAAACTAAAAAGATACAAAAAAGGTGAAATTACAAAAAAGTTGCGTTTGTATGCGTCTTCTGTAAAGTACTTTTCAGAATTTAATTATTTTACGTGGTGCCTAAGATATATTGAGAAAACCGAAACTTTTTTTAATTTCCTCATAGCTTAGACATTTTCAAGGGTATTCGGCTAAAAATTGATACGGGGCTATTTTGTATCTATGAGCGGAATCAAAAAATGATCAAAATTCAAATAAAATGATGTATTTAATGTTTTATATTGTTAATCTGCATTTTAGTGTGAGATATTTTTCAAAAAACCAACCTTTGACTGATCTGTCGGAGGTTGATTATTAATTTTTTGTATTTTTCAGTGGTGGCATACCTAATAAGTACTCAAATAAATAAGAGTAATCAAAATACACACAGCTCTTTTGTTATTCTCGTTACGATAGTTACTTTTTTTCTTATGGAAACCATATTGTTTATTATCTTCTTTGAAATATTAAATCAAAAAAGTTCAGTGCGACACTTGACACAGTGTAACATTCATTCTGCTTTGTTTAAAAGATAAACTAAAATACAGAAATTTCATCCTCGAAATGTATATTTCACAGATAGTGAAATATTTAATATTATTTTACCTTAATCCCCAGGTAAATTGATTAATTGTTGATTGATAATTAGTACAAGCTTCATCATTCATTGACCATCCTCCACCGACCATTTCTATTTGACCGTTTTTAACAAATGTTTTAAACTCTGTCTGCTTATCTTCATTTTGCATATTCCACCACTTCCAAAAGAAGGCCGTCTCAACTTGAATATATCTACATACAAAACGTATTATCATAATATCAACTTATTTTCATTGAAATCATTAAATATAATAAGTTAACACAATTAATAGTTTTCCAAATCATTACCTTCTACTAGAGTCCGCTTTAAGCGCTTGTAATACCGAGTCTATAATATACTGTACGCCAACATTGTGAATACTGTCATTTCCTAAAAATAAAAATATGTAATACAGTAATTCTAATCGAAAAGACATTAGAAAAATATTTTTTTATATAATATGTTATTACTTACGGCCATAATAATACTCTTCAACAGTCTTTAACCAACCAACATCATCATGAGAATGTGGAATAAGGTGCACATTTATTTTATTCTCATCGAGTTGATTACATTTCTATAAATAAAGAAAATAGAAACACTATACAGGGTGTCCACCTAGTGCGCGTAAGTCCAATATCTGGGTTAATAAAAGAGATAACTTAATTTTTTTTCTACAGGGTTGTCTAATATCCCGAGCTGCACAAAATGAAAATATATTTACATATTCAGGGTGTTCAGTTTTTCCTGGACAGGTACCAACTTCGTTTTTCTAAATGGAAATATATATTTTTTATTGCTTTTTCGAACTAAACCCTTGATTTTAGTAGGACTTTCATCAGCCTTCCCTATACCTAACTTAAACTGTTTTTGAAATATTGACGGGTGAATATTGACATTTTTGCAACTTTGACACCCTGTAAAATCTAAACGGTTTGAGATCAAGCAAAACGGTTTGCACATTCCTATCTTAACTTTTCATAAGCTATCGTTTGGTACTAATTTCAGAATTATCCAAAAATTTAAAATTTTCTGAAAATTTTGAAAATTTTTAATTCCTGGATAAATTTGAAATTAGTACCAAACGATAGCTTATGAAAAGTTAAGATAGGAATGTGCAAACCGTTTTGCTTGATCTCAAACCGTTTAGATTTTACAGGGTGTCAAAGTTGCAAACATGTCAATATTCACCCGTCAATATTTCAAAAACAGTTTAAGTTAGGTATAGGGAAGGCTGATGAAAGTCCTACTAAAATCAAGGGTTTAGTTCGAAAAAGCAATAAAAAATATATATTTCCATTTAGAAAAACGAAGTTGGTACCTGTCCAGGAAAAACTGAACACCCTGAATATGTAAATATATTTTCATTTTGTGCAGCTCGGGATATTAGACAACCCTGTAGAAAAAAAAATTAAGTTATCTCTTTTATTAACCCAGATATTGGACTTACGCGCACTAGGTGGACACCCTGTATACATATAAATAAAAACCAAGCAAATTTTTAACTCACCTGCAAAAGTTCACAAGTATCATCTTGAAGAAGAAAATTATTTGAAATTGGAGAAGAAAACACAGTAGCTATATACACTAAACCATAAAGTATTTCAATTTGAAACATGTTGTTTTTGTCAGAACAATACTAGTAAAATGTTCGTTCTTGGAGTATTTATGTGTACATATTAAAAATAATGTTATCAAATCAAATCAAATCATATCTCGTATCAGTAAACTTATTACGAAACATAATCAAGTGTCACACTGAACATTTTTGATTTAATATTTCAAAGAAGATAAACAATAATAAATTAAAGGGATAGTGCTGCGTGTCTGCTAAAAGGAAACATGGCACAGCTACAAGCAATAATGTTTCTCAGTTCTTCTAAAGAAAATAATCTAGGATATTGTAGATTTGAATACAGAGGGAACAGTAGTAAATACATCCACACATAGCCTGTATAGCTAATTAGAGCTTCGGCTGCAACAGCTGAGCTAGAAATCTCTTAAATCTGCCACCACTTCACGTGATATTGGAAAGAGAAGCAAGGATAGCAGCTTATCAAATCAGGAATAATAATGATCAGGTAGTTCCCAAGGCAGGGGACATCCAAGATAAGATATATATTGATGTGAGAGCCTATCCTAGAAATGATATGTGACAGAATGATTGCCAAGTTTAACTTCCGTAAGCCATTCCAGGTTCAAATACAGAATCTCAGTGACTGAGAGTCGAATGTAAATTCTCTGGAGGCTTGGAACCTCATATGGCTCCAAAACAGACAGAGGAATCTTTGGAACTGGAGTATTTAGGCTGAGACTTGGAGTGGACTTGGATATAATGGAGTGTTTGGCGGAGAATGTGAAGAGGAGTTACACGCGTAAACTCATCTAGATATACTAGATATTCTTCGAAAGCCAAGCCGCTATAAAGGCTTTGAGGTCAAACCAGGTCGATTTTCTTTTATTTTTACACTTGTTTTACAAATATTAAATTTTTTACAGGGCGACTCAATGAAGCTACATCGATATAATCTTTAATATTTTAAGTAGAACACCCAGTATTATTTTACATATTTTGAAAGAACTCTTTGTTACGAATACGGTCATTCAAGGTTTTATGGGTTCTATGGCTCTAATAATAAGGGAGATATGCCCAAAAAAGTGTGTCATAAGATGTGTTGGAGAAAAACTGTGCCTAGCAACGAATCGATATTCTTTTTCTAGCACCATTGCTCTTATAGCACACTCTTTTGGGTATATCTCTCTTATTATTAGAAATAGACCCATAAAACTTTATATGACCGTATTCGTAACAACGAGTTCTTTTAAAATATGTAAAACAATACTGGATGTTCCATATAAAATATTAAAGGTTATATCGATGTAGCTTCATTGAGTCGCCCTGTAAAAAATGTAATATTTGTAAAACAAGTGTAAAAATAAAAGAAAATCGACGCGTCCGAGCGATTTTTAAAAAAAATTGTGCTTTACGAGACATTGCATTTATTCCTTACTTTACGACTACACTGTATATACATATATAGTAAACATAATATTCTCGTCTCCAGTTATCCTTATTTTATATACGCCAATAACTAAATAATTTAAATGATAAGTGTTTGATATATGGAGCAAATTATATATGGTGTAAATAAAACTATCCACATTAAATTGATAACATATAAACATTAATAAACACACTCACTAGCAACTCTTCAACACAAAGAGTCAGTCTGAAATGCTCCACTCATAGTGTTATGTTATCACCTTTAACAAGAAGTGTCTTCCTGTACGATTTCTCTGCCAGCAAACATAGATATAGTTAGTGATTAGTTTATTGTGGATGATCAAATAATAATATCATGGGAAGGAAACGCAATGTAAGTATATTTCTTTGTTTCGCTTTTTCTATTTTTAAGCATAATTTGTACTTCTGCCTACCAATTTTATAAACAGTGCGCACTTTTAAAGCCAAATTATTCGATCAGAAAATAAATAATGAAATATCATAGAATTCTTGGGTGTTAAAAAAAATATATTATCTCATATACAGTGCTTTTCAAAAAGTTTTTTGAAACATTCTAAAAAATCGGTTATTTTTCTCGAAAACAGTTTATTAAGAAAAGTTGTTGTATGTGGAATCACATTCTACGTTTGAGAACAAATTTTCCATCCGAAAGAACTTTTGCAAAACTGTATCTTTACAGTTATGCAGGGATCAAAGATAAAAATCAGGGAAATATTGTTTTAAAAAATACTAGCCACTGATTTACATTTTATGTACATTATTTGGTAACATGAAAGTTTTCAATAAAAGACTTATTACATACTTAGCGTATTAGCATAATGCTTAGAAAATATTATTATCATAACATTAGTTGCAAAATATTGAATAAAAAAAGATTTTCTGTGGTTTAAGCAGATTTAAATAAAAAAAAAATACGCAAAAGACATTTATGTCTGTAACGTTGGCTGTCTTATAATAATAATAATAATAATAATAATAATAATAATAATAAATAATAATGGTATTATTCTCAATGTCCCAATTACAGGAATAAGCAATAATAATTAAAAAGTTAGAAAATACATGAATTAGAAATAGTCACTTAAAAATTACACATAATTAACATACCTATAATTTTAACAGAACTAACCTTAAAGTGTACAGTCCATCTTATTGTTCAAAATGTTGTATAAATACCGTATTAGAGTGATATTACGCCGTACTTCCAGTCCTCTAGGTTAAAACGGTTTAATAACTCCATGTGATTAAAACCAATAGATGGATAGAATCCATTGTGAAAATGCTAAGAATTTAAGGAATTTTTGTTGAACTGACTAACCTTTGACAATGTACGTTCTATATCGGGCGCCATATAATAGACCCGTATTCTACCCGTCCGACCTGTCTTGCCAAAACATATCTAAAAAATAAAAGTTTGTTTCAATTTCCGACTGAACCAACTCTTTTCTAACTTATGGTAAAGCATATTAGTGGAAAATTCAATATCGTCAAATAATTAAAAAAATTTGCAGTCTTCCATAATACTTTAAATCACATAGAATTATCCATAGAAATATAATAAATTTGTACATTATTTTAGAATGTAATATTTTTGCTATCGCCTTCTTTGAAATAATATGAATATGTACATTTTTATAATGCACTTCCAACTTTTCTAGTAATTATACATATAATACAATTAACAATACTGATATTCAAAAATGAATTGTGTACGGAAATATTTTATGATTAGTCATGTACAACTGACCATATACCTAAATATCATTTCATTAGGGAGCTAATGCTCTTTGTTACAATACAAATTATATCGTCCTGTATAATATTATAAACAAAATGTGGTCACATATGCTCCATTGGATTCTCTTGGTTTTTGGTCCCTACAACTGCATTTTTGATGCTAAATTGGTAAAAAATACGTCCCCTCGAATTTCAATACTTCATTAAGAAATGCATGGTATATATATATATATATATATATATATATATATATATATATATATATATATATATATATATATATACACTTAAATAAATAAATATAAATTTCTAAAAAATTATTATTATTAAAAGATTATGACATAGGTGTAAAAGGTACTTGTACGTTATACTTCCTATTATTTCATATGTTTATCTAAGTTCATGGAACCATATGAGAATCACATAAAAGACTTTTAGATATAAATAATCGGGATTCACTACCCGTCAGCATAAAATATCAAAGATTAGTTTATCTGCAGAATTAGTTATTTCAATCCTAAAATTTATAACTATAAAATTAATATGAATCTACTAAAATAATCTACAAAATTTAAAAATTTGTTAAACCATATTTGGGCAATACAATAAATATACATATTGTTTTTTGGAAAATGCTCGGTCCGTCAATTTTTATTTTTTGTGTGTTTTTTTATGCTAAATTCATTTATAGATTCAGGGTAGCCCAAAAATAAGTTACGACGACCATCATCTTTATTTTTTCAAATGAAAACACCTATTTTTTATATCATTTTTGAATTCTGAGTTTGTTACATATTGACATTTTGCAAGTTTGACACCCTGTAAGATTTAAAAGGTTTGAGATCAAGCAACGGTTGAGCATGGTTTGCACATTCCTGTCTTAACTTTTCACAAGCTATCGTTTGATACTAATTTCAGATTTAACCAAGAGATTAAATTTAATCGAAGATTTTAAATTTCTGGCTAGGTAGGTATGTTCCAAGCAACATTTATAATTTTTAATGTTTCTATATGTTTTATATCTAAATAACATGAAAAGTCAAATTAAAAAATGAAGTAACATATTTTCTCTGATAACAATTTTTTAGATGAATTGATCCACATATTGATACATTCTCAGATTCTGCTCAGGAACTGGTTAAGTTTTAATCGATTTTGCAAAGTTACTATTTCGTTAACTATTCAAGTTCCATTCCATTTTGTATATAACCTTCCAATTTTTGCAGGAAACAGCAAAACACGGCAGTTTTCTTGGCGCGCGTTTTCTTAAATAAGCATAATATACATAATCTGAAGATAATTAAAATTTACTATTTTGATTGAAGGAGCGTACAAGATGCGCAATTACTTTTTACTGAAAACCGTACAAGTTATCTATTTTATATTATTAGGGTGCGCGTTTTATTAATTTCCATATACAACGTTTTTAGTTATTTGCAGATGGTATTAAAGGTTAACATAGTTAGCTTGTAAAGAATGTGTAATATTTATATGATTACAGATTATAGAATTTAGAGAATACGTAACTTTTATTGGAAAATATGAGTTATATTTACAACTTTGATATTAAAACTTTTATATTTCTAAGACAATATAATATAACTATAATTCGACATACAATTTACTTAGGAATAATACAGATTTGGCAAGTTATAGACTTTAAATTAATATCATTAATATTTTTTTAATTTATTATGCATAAACATTTGTTTACATCAAAATAAATAAAATAGTAATTATTTCCAAGTTCAACCTTCTCTGGAATTAACTCAGTAAGTGGTAATAATGTAATAAATATTCTCGGTTTGTACTAAAGCGATATGAACTTCTTGTAAACAGAGATAATTGCTGATAAATATAATAAACAGAATGTCAGAGGTTAAAGTCTTTTACTCGTGACTGGTACCGAAATCACAATTTTAAAAATATTTATATTTGTTTTTACACGATATGTGTTTTTTATACACAGAAAGAATAAGATATTTTCAAACTCTTTGAAGTGGTTTAAGAAATTATAAGAAATGAATTAGTTTGACGTAAACATAAAATTTGAATCTACACAATATTTCTAAAAATCCTTCAGGGATTTCGTCTGGTCTAATAAAATTCGCCATTGCAATAGATATAGAAGGTTTTTCATATAACCTATTCGATAAATTGAATTAAAATATATGCAAATACAGGACATTCTAATAGTGCATCAAAGTTCAATATCGGCCCTATTGCAGGATTTTGGCAAAAAATCTAATGTAGCCTGAAAAGGCGCATCTTTAAAAATATTTTGAAACAAATAGGTTGGCCCACTACAGTAAGACACCTTCAAGGTCAATTTATTTAAATGAATCACCCGGTATATTCTGGAATATTATTTGTATTCTGCTTCGAAGCAACGTTGGTAATCAATTAAAAATATGTGAAAATTTTAAAATTTTCATATTTTTTATAAATTAAATCGTATGAGTGCCTATTAGGAAATTTAAGAAAAAATATTTTATAGTTTAGAATACACTATGTTTTAATCAATACATGGATATAAAAACTGCATTCCGAACAAAGGTGTTTGAAGATAATCAGAAGAAAAAGCAAAGAATTAAAATGAAAATTTCACACCGCCATATTTTAACCAATCAAAAGCTTATTTTTTGTTCAGTTACCATGCCAATCCAAAAAATTTCCGGAAATTTTTAACGTTGTGTCAAATTAATAAGTGGAAATTTTTCTGTCATTTAAAATGTCAAAATAAAGACGCGGAAGTTGAATAAATGAATACATTTCCTATGCTCGAATTTAAGTAATATTTTCAAAATTAAATTATGTTCCACCAATATTAGTAGATCAAAAAAAATATAATATGTTTTTAAGTTATTTATAAAAAGTTCACGTAACTAAACTTGGAAAATGGTATGTTATTTCACAAAGAGATTTCGCATTTTATTAAACATATAGATTTTGAAGTAGATACTTCAGAATAATTATCAAAAATAAATGATGTTCCACCAATATTAGTAGATCAAAGTTAATAAGAAACAAAAATATAATATGTTTTTAACTTATTTGTAAAATATGTATGTAACTAATGTTAGAAAATGGCATTTTATTTCACTAAGAAAACTCACATTTTATTAAGCATAATATTTGCAATGCTCGAAGTACTTCAGAATAATTATCAGAAATAAATGATGTTTCCTTTCCAAGGCAGAACATTTTCAAAAACACAATCTAATAAATCAGCAAATTGCACAAACACAATGACATGATGACAAGTGATGGAACTTGACCAAGGTACCATACATGACAGTCGTAAAAAATGTTTGTTATTGCTCATGGCTCACTATGAGGAATAAATGTTTGTCATTCGTAATTAAAATGTTCAATTTTGGCATACTATTTATAAAGTAATGGTGTGAAATTTTCTTACCAAATATCCCACGAGCTTAAATTAAAAACTGGAAATTTTTCCTCGTTCATGAATATTTTAAGAAAATTATCCCTCGCCTGCGGCTCGGGATAATTTTCAAAATATTCATGAACTCGAAAAAATTTCCGGAAATAATTTAAGCACTAGGGATATTATAAGTGAAAATATTGATTTTTTCTAGGATTTTTTGAGACATTAAATCGACACCAGATAGATACTCAAATAAAGTAAATCATAAAGGGAATAAATTAAATAAATATGATGTAATTATTATTAATCATTATCAAGAGATCGCTTTAATGTTGCTTGTTTTTATTTGAATGAGCAGAAATAATACATGCATTACTTTAAATTTCTTCTTTCAAGTGCCCGTTGGAAATAAAAAAAATGTTTACTTCAGTTTTATGTTAATCTGCTACATCAAATGATATATGTATTACACACAGCCTGGCAGATGAAACACATATATGATGAAAATAATATGAAACCATAAATACGTTTGTTCAGAAATTTTAAACGTTTTGTATGAATCTATACCTACCGCTTTTGACAAACCTAGTACTAGGAGTACCTTCAATCCAAGTATTATGGTTAAAACTAATAACTTTATCGATGGTCAAATCCAAAAATATAATAAAAAAATATATTCATTTACAGTTAATTTAAGTTAATGTCTTCAATATATAATCGGTAATTCTTGCTTTAAAATGTTGAAATTATAATATATGATTCATCAAAAAATACCTAATTCTTTGGGAATATACGCGACCAACAGGAAAACGGAAGTATTAAAAATTAAGATTGCAACTGTAGTATGAAAGCAAATTTTTAAAGAATGAAAATAATAAAGTAATGAAAATTAAAAGGATGTGTCTATATGGTGACGATAGCAATAATCACGGCTTCCTCTTCATCAAGAAAACGCCATTAATGACAAATTGACAATAGTACATAGGCAAGTACATAGTAAGTATTAACCTGAAATTGAGATTTAAGTTAAATATTGGATGTATTGCTTTGCTTTGTTCTATATTATTATGTAGGATGCTGTGGTAAATGCATTATTTTAGTTAATGTATGCTTTATTATTTGTAAACGGAGCAGGTGTATTTCTTGTTTTTGTGACGCATATCTGGCAGCTCGACGTCGACGGCGGATCCCCGCTAGGAGAAGACCAAGGATTTTTTATCCTTGGGAAGAGACTACCTTGAGTCGAAGACAGATAATCACGAGACTAGCCGGGAGGCGGAGGCGGTGGTGGATGCAAGTGGGACGAGAGGAGGTCTTTTCAATTTTGACAATAAAAATAATAATAAAAAAAAAGTAATTTAACCTTGGCGATAATTCTGTTTTTGTTGGAACTTCTTCAATTGAACCTTGAAACCAATGCTCTGTGACTGGGCATGTTACAATATTTGAAAAGCTAATAACAAAGAATCTTCAGGATTATACTCGCTCAGCCCATTGCGACACTTTTCAGGTCTATTGTGTTTTTGAAGATATTTAGAGTTTGCCAACTAGCTTTAATGTCCTTACTAGGCCCCACAGCCTTGACAGTGAACTTAAACTTTGTTGTCTTTATATTCGAACATAGGTTGTTATTTCTTTTCTTTCTGGTGAAACCAATATCTAGATTATCCCTATTAGCAGATTATTTAACAGAATACATAATATTTAACTTCATAATTTACATTCAAAATACTTATTCCTGTTGGTATTTAAGAGTTTTAGAAAAAAACTGGACTTTAATTTTTTTATTCAACTAGGTAGTCCCAAAACTTATGCAAAACAAGAGTAGGTACCTACTTCTAAGAATATAAACTTCAACATTTTTAAAGCACCCACACATTGCGATCTTTTTAACCCCGTTTTGCCCGAACGGGTAAAACTGTCGGTTTGGCACGATGAAATGAATCGCACATACACTGCCGCATGTAAATTTATTAAAATCACTATTATTAGAGCCCTGGGATTGGTTAAAAACGTACGTTTTTAAGTGTCTTTTCTCCACACAACTTGTACAAACACGTATGAACGTGTCGGGTCGGGTTATATCTGGCTCCGCCGGACTATTTTCCACCGTTTGTCCGTGGGCCAGATGGGCGGTTTTCAGATACATATTTCGGTATTGCGACCTTCTTACCCCAAAAGTTTTAGTTAAATTTCAAGTATATAGTATATAGGTAGACATAAGTGTATGTACTACGTTATGTACCATCACCACTTGAGTGTCATGCACTCCTCACACCAAACGACAGGCAGCTGTTTCGATCTATTACATCTCCTCAATGCCATCAGTGCTCACAGGTCTCAGAGTGAAGATAACTCGTTGTAGCTGGAGGATATAGCTACATGTATAACTTAAATTTCACAAAACATGCTGGAAGTTGACCACCTGTATATTTACCTCATAAAAGCATATTAACTCTTAGCATTACCTATGTTGTAACTGTTCCAAATGCATTTACTATTCCCTTTTGCTTTATTATCTTCAATAGTGGTAACAACTTCTTTATATAGGTTGAGTCACCTAAGTGTAGGATCACATTGCGTTTTCGCCGCTCTGATGGAACTGCCTCAATGAATAGGGTACATGCTTTTTAATTGGCGGGATCACACAATGCGTTTCTGTCGCGGCAACCGGAATCATGCTGCGGTATATCCCGCCCAACCGCACCGGTTTCACCGGAGCGGCGAAAACACAATGTATGTAGCAGTTGCTACAGAATATACATTTTTTCCTTTGAAGGCATTATGTACAGTCTGAGTCACCAACACAGCTCATCCACTTTTCAATTTCTTATTTTTATTTTAGAAAAAAAATGAACATATGGGTACGAAATGGTTTATTATTGGCTAAAATTTAGACACATCATTTTATATGCAGGGTGTTCTAATTTTTCGTGCCATTAAAGTCGGCATTTTTTTTAAATGGAAATGCATAGTTTTGCATACATCATCAGAGACGTCATGAAAAGAGCTTTCCAAAAATAGAATATAGTTGGTATCTGCTTCCAACCGTTATTAGTATTTTTCATGGTGATATTATTATTATTGATTGCAAATACACTAGTTGAGAGTTCACTTGGTTCTAATGCGTTTACTATGTAAATTCATGCCACTTATTTCATAGCACACTCATAACTTGTGCGAAAAATATGAATAGCATGGCTAATTTTTCAAAACTTATATATTTTAGAAATGGATGAAAGCAGATGCCAACTATATTATACTTTTGGAAAGCTCTCTTCATGGCCCTCTGATAACTACAAAAACTATACATTTTCATTTAAAAAAAAATCCGACTTGAATGGCCCCAGAAATTGGAACACTTTAAACTTTAGCCAATAACAAACTATTTCGTATCCATACGGTCATTTTTTTCTAAAATAAAAATAAGACATTGAAAAGTGGGTGAGCTGTGTTGGTGACTCAGACTGTACACCACTCAGAGCTATCTTTTAAAATTATTTTGAAACATACAGGGTGATCCAGTGCAGAGGGGTGAACCAAACTTAAATTTTTTTAATTGGAACACCGTTTTTCAATCATATTCGATTCGTCTTTTGTTTTACCTGAAAAATGATATTTTATTTTTGAAATTTGGATGCGGCGTTGACAAATTATGTTCAAAAAAGTTTGCATGGGCGCACTAAAAAAATAAACGAGAAGTTATGTTCAGCGATTGAGGAAATTTATTTTGTAGACACCTAGTAATAAACTATCTTCGTTTTTCATCGCTACAGTTCTAAAATATACATTTTTTGAACAGTGTTTTTTACAGGAGTAGTAATTTATCAATTTTCAAACAGCTGAAATTCCCTCGATTTTTTTGAAAAACTATTAAGTTTAGATATGTCATGCAAAGCAAACAAGTTGAAGATATGTATCTGTCCTTTTCAATGGAGACAAGAAATACAGGGTGTTTCATTTAAAAAAATTGAGTCTCGGCTGTTTAAAAATCGATGAATTACTACACCTGTGAAAAACACTGCACAGAAAATGCAGATTGCAGAATTGTGGCGATGAAGAACGAAGGTAAGGCGTCTGCAAAATATCTTTTCTTAATCGCTGAAGATGACTTCTCGCTAATTTTTTTAGTACGCGCCTGGAAAATACGTTTTTTGAAGATAACGTGGCAACGCCGAATCTGAATTCGAAAATAAAATATCAATTTGCAGGTAAAATAAAGACGAATCGAATAGGATTGCAAAATACAGGATGTTCTATTTAAAAAAATAGATATAAGGTTGGTCACCCCTCTGCACTGGATCACCATGTATGTTCCAAATTAATTTTAAAAGATGACTCTGAGAGGTGTACATAATGCCCTAAAAGGAAAAAAATGTATATTCTATAGCAACTAAGTAATGAACCAAGACGTCTTAGGTAACTCACCTTGTATACGCGCTATAGCGCACTTTGGAACATAGAAAGAAGTAACAATTAAATCCACTACCGCCAACAAAAACTTGTAAAACAACGTTTGATGGTGGATTTTTTCCACGGAATAATATATTGTTCTCATTTTATTTTAAATTTAACAAATAGTCAATATAAATCTTAACACTAGGTGCAAAATTAACGCCCCAACGCTGCCACATGTTATAAAAACACGTTGTTTAATTTTAGTCCGTTACTACTGATAAACTGCAGAATATTACATATTACCCAACATTAGCAAATGTATCCCTGGACAGATTTTGTAATGCGCTATTAGAATATGAAAAACATACAGGCTGTGCATTTCATTTTCTAAAAAAGATATAGTTCTCGAAATACCATCGTCCTGTAAAACGTGTGATGCTCTCAGTTCGGTTTCGTGTTTTACTACCCAATACCAAAGGGTCGTTCGGTTTTTTATCTCGGGCGGCACCATTCAGGATTAATGTGGTGAATGGTCCACATGGACTCAACTCGCTGATGAGTAGAGGCTAGGTAGGTAGCTACAGTGAAGAAGGTGCAACAATTGTACATGCCAGGGGTTAGTTTTCTTTAATCTAAGTAATAAAAGTCAAACAATTCTAGTTAGGAAAATATGTATTTATAGTTTGAAACAGATAGGCAACAATCGACTAAAAAAAAATGAAAATAAAAAAGAAGAGAATATAAATGATAGCAATTATTGTTAAGCAGGTACTAATGCAACGGTCTGTAACTAAATAAGCAACAAAATTATTATAAACAGGCAATAATCAAATGTTCAGTAAATAGACAAGTAACTGAATTATACAAGTTATTTATATCCGGTAACAATTATTAAGCTGGTAATAATAATAAAATGGTCGGTAAATAAGCAAACAACATAAATATATATGCAGGTAAATAATTTCGGTAACACTTTAAGCAGTTAATAATAAATCAGTCAGTAAAAAGCAGTCAAATAGCAAAGCAACAACAAGCAGCTAGGAAGAATGATCAAGCAAAACTAATTTATTATCTACAACTCGCTATTGTCTTTTATACGAAATATCGAAAAGCACACTTTCAAGCCCAGCTGAATTGTTCTCCTAATTAAAACAAAGCAAGCTATAAATACGTAAAGTCGCCTTCCTGGCGGATTGCATCAGTTCAGAATAGAATAATGAATTTACAGCTGTAGTTTATTATAATAATAATAATTATATAGTGCACAATCAAACTACCGCATTGTGCGACTGTGCCCCATTCTGGCGGATCGCATCAGTTCCGGGTTACAATGCATATGGTCCTGAAGGTATACACAGGAAAGAAGAGGCCACTTATTTATTATGCAATATAAATTGCCGCAGCAATTTATATTGCAGTATTGTAACTACACTAATAGTGGTACATAGTTATTACAATATGTATCACTGAGGCAGATAACAGGTTAACTCGATACTGCTGTCATTCCTGGCGGATCACATCAGTTCACAACACTACATATTGAGGTGACGTGTATTCGGAGGAAGATAGTCAGAAAGGACCACACTTGATAGGAATGACTTACCCAGAGAGGCAATGTAATGAAATGGAGAGGGAGACGGCTAGGTGAAGAAATAAGAGACAAGTTCAAATGATACTTACTCCTCTTGCAGGTTGCTGATAGTATAATTACCTACTGTATAACTCTATTCCAAGTTGAAATATTAATATATTAATCAATTACTTAATATCGGGCAACTAAAATGGATTTTAACTTGCAAGAGTTATTTCCTGGAAACTAGAAAAGTCGTAGGTATAACTGCATTAAACTTACATTTGCATACATATTTATCATAAAATAAATTGTTTAAACAATTTTGGGAACGCAAAATCATATACAGGGTAGCCGGTTAAAATCAGTAATCAAATAGATAATAATTCCCTTACTTAAATCTAACTGTATACTTATGTTAATCTAATAAATACATATATACATAGACATAAATATACTAATACTGATCAATACGGATAAATAATAAAATAACAAACTTTTATAAACATATTTCCCTTAGTAGAAATACATGTTTAAAGCTACAAATGTATAATAGGGTGTGCATGAAATAAATGCACTTTGTACAGTGTTAAGAAGAGTTAACTAAATCAAACTTTGCCAAATCATTCATCATTATGTGCTATCTCATAAGTACAACAAACACCTACATATTATATATAATAATGTATATAACTTTTTTAAAACACTCAGTATAAAACATTGCTCAGGTAAAAGTTCCCTGGTTAAGTTTTTTGCATCTTTTAGTAACTTTGAATTGAACACATTAACAGCGAGACAATGGCCTAGTCTGTCGTAAAAACTATCAAGTACATTTCTAATCCCTTCTGGAGAAATCAGTGCAAGTTCGTCTCTTATGCGCTGTTCTAATTCGGCAAGATTATGGGGACGATTTTTATACACCTTGGACACCTTTAAGTGTCCCCACAATACACACAAGTCGCAAGGTGTAAGGTCAGGAGACCTCGGTGGTCATTCTATGACTTCTCTTCTATCAATCCAACGCTGTGGGAAGACTTGATTTAAATAGCGACGTACATCATGATGGTAATGGAGTGGCGCTTCATCTTCCTAAAACCAGATGTCCAGAATTAGTAACCCAAGGGCAGGAATTATTTCATTTTGTAGCAGTTCGAAATACCTATCTCCAATCAAGTTGCCATTCATAATAAATGGACCGATCATGCGGTTGTCACAGATACCGGCCCACACATTTATTTTTGGTGGTCGTTGTGTATGTAATTTGTTGTGACATTCCGAGATCCAAGTTTCCGAACATCCTTTTCAGTACCTGTTTACCTAAATCGCTTTAGAGTTTTACATAAGTGTGTGACTGGGTGATTGGTTCTCGGTTGGGATAGAGCTCGTTGAAAAGGTTACAGACTTTGATTTGTGTTCTTTTGCGATCAGCGTATCCGACTATTATTAAAATTTAAATTCTTTGTGTATCTGTTAAATGAACCATTTTTCACACTGAGAGCAGTTAACAGTTATATATTTTTTTTGGTATAACTTATGTCACGAAAGAAATTGACGTTACATGCATGTGTCAAAATTTTCACTAAGCACCTCTCTTTGGCAATGCTCTCGAACTAAGATTTTTACATTTTTATTGAAATTATAGATTTTTTCAAAAATTTTGTAAATGTAACCAGTTACACATTCTACACGTCAATACGCAAAAAAAGCGTTTATTCCAAAATAAGAACAGAAAATAGCCTGGTGTCATTTAAAAAACAAAAGTGGTTGCTATGGCAACGAAAGTACTGGCTTCGAAACAAATTCAAAGTTACCAAAAGATGCAAAAAACTTTTATCTGAACAATTTTTTTATACTGGGTGTTTTACAAGTTATATATATTATTCCATATATATTAGGCATCTTGTACAATGTATCTACATATAATACCTATAAATGCAATGTGTTTTTATATATTTTTTTTCTTTATCTTTAAGGGCAGACCATCATCACTATACCATCACTGATCGATATCAAATAAAAAATTGAAGACACGTATGTCTTCATATAATAAAATAATACCACCGATTCGTTCGGTCATTTAGAGCTTTACTGGAATACATAAAAAATGGTCGACACTCTAAAATTATTGGTTTAGGTACATTTATTTAATTTTTCAGCGTGATTTTTATTTTTGATTAAGCAAAATCATGGAAAACTCAATGCTCATTCCTTACAGAATAGAGCCTAAACTCATTGATAAATTGTTTTATATTTGTAGGTAATTTAATTTATTTTAATTTTTTTGTAAATCATTATTGTAGTATTATAAATGTTATAGTTTTGTGATACCTACCTAATGATTATATTAACTTACATCGATATAGTCTTCAGAAATCAACATTAAACATCTAATATTGAAAATCTAAACATATTTAAGTTATGTTTTAAAGATATCACTTAATATACACCTGATTTAATTATTCGATAAAATTGAATTCTCTTACATAATTATACCAAGTTGCTCAAAACATAGTAAGTGTTTGTGTGGTCCTCAACTTAAAATATGTATTTTTTAGTGTGCTACATTACATTAATCTGTTGCATCAAATAATCTTTTATATTTGGCAATAATACAATTTGAACAGTTCAAGGTATTATTTTGAACACCAACTTGTTAATCCTAGCAATAAAATCATTTTTGAAAAAAAACCAAAATATAGATTAAAAAATCGCCTATCAATAATATTAAATGTACCTACTAACCTCATAGCATCTCATAGCTTGAACAAACCTTAGAATCGTGGTTTGTGTAGATCTCATGGCATAAACATGACGCTAGGCTAATACGTTTACCGTCAGTAGTTTGCATAATATCAAAAAAACATTTGCACTTAGGATTTTATCTATATCTACTATCACCCTCTTAAGTTTTCATGACAAATGAAAATTTGTGGATCTCCACAAATCTCTTGCATAAATATTCTGTTTTGTCAATTAAATTTCATCCCATCAACTTTTTCATCAAAGTTTATAATATCCTTTTCCACTTTGAGATTAATCTATTTATGACAGATTAAATGACGCAGTTCTGTAGGTATTTGAAACATTATCATAAAGTTTTCCGTATTAAGTAATATACTTGGTGGTTTGCAGTGAGCCCATTATTGTGTATAAATATTAACTATTACAGTGTAAGAGCATACATTAAAGATATTATGTAAAAAGTAATTACTTTTTAACAAGAAAAACAGTCTTTATATGGAATCTAAATGTGCAAATATTATAAGAAACCTTTTGTTTCAGATGCAAAAGGAAGTATGGACAATATTATTTTTGGTAACAGCAGTTGAAATGATGTTTGTGTCATCTGTGTATGTTTCACCGTTTGACTTAATGAAGTGTTCATATGGAGATAGAGGCTCTCTGACTGCTACCTGTGTCAATGCCACTGCAGGGTACTTTAAGAGTACCCCATATAGATTTGATCAACTAGACGAAACGCTAAGATGTATAAATTGTTCTTTAAAGACGATAGACTCTGGAACATTTGACATATCTGGAAATCAAATAAAATATCTTGACTTGACTAATAGCCAGATTGAGTTAATAAAACAAAAGGCATTTGTTGGGTTGATATTTTTGGAAAATCTCTTCTTAAATAACAATAATATAAGATCTATATATCCTGGAACATTTACGGGAGTGAAAAAAATTAAGTATATCGATTTATCTTATAATCAAATTAATATTCTTTCCGACGATGGATTTTTAGAACTCTTAAATCTAGATACATTGAACTTAGAACATAATCTCATTCAAACAATTGCCCCGAGAGCATTCAACGGATTAATTAAACTGAGAGAACTAAATCTCAGAAACAACCATTTAAGTGAAATGAAAGACATTTTTAGCAACTTAACATCCCTTCAAATTTTAAACTTGGAGGATAATTTAATTTATACCTTAAAGGGCACCGAATTTTTCAATTTAACATCATTATTGGAGCTTAATATTGCCCATAATAGGCTACAGAATATTGCAATTGAAATTAATCCTCAAAGTACATTAAGAAACCTTTTTCTTCAAAACAATTTTATCAGTAGGATTGTCCCAAATTTTTTGAAAGGATTACACACACTCGAAAACTTGGATTTAAGTTATAACCAAATAAGTGAAATTAACCAGAAAACACTTCAAAACTTGTATAAGTTACGTCACTTGAATATTTGTTATAATAAGTTGACCAACTTTCAAACAGGAACTTTTTCGAGTTTACCTCAACTAGAATTACTGAACTGTTCCCACAACAGCATCGAAGAAGTTGAAATTACCGGAGTATTTTCTCTGCATAGCCTTCATGCATTAGATATCTCTTACAATCAGTTGACTGACTTGGATTATGTTGGATTGATTTCTAGGCTTCCAAGGCTCTCCTATCTAAAATTAGAAAATAACGCATTGCCGTGCGATTTAGAAGCCGAAATGGCTGAATACTTTGCAGAAGATAATTTCAAATACGTTCTTTATGATAATAGTGTAGGATCTATGAAATGTGTTGATACACCAGTGAAGAAAACCCGAAAATTAGTTCCTGATAAACTTTTCCAAGAAGAAACTCCAACCGTAAAAGGAGTTAGTGGTGCAGAAGTAACAATGTTTGTGTTAATTAGTATAGTTGTACTTTGCATTGGGTTTCTATTTTATTTACAATATCGTACTTATCAACAACTAAAATATTCCACACCTCAAAGGTCTACCTCTTCCGTTCACCTTATATCAACAGATTTAGAATCGCGAGAAAATGATTATCTTAAGGAATAAACAGGAAGATAAACTGATAATTATGTACACGTATATTATATTTTTCATAATATAGTAATTTTCATATATACCTACCTATATTTTTTATATATATAGCAATAATTAATAAACACTTGCCGGATTCTATGTATATTATTTTATAATTTATGCTTTTACCTGTTACATAATATTAAAGGAACGTAATATAAGGTACAGCGAACAACATATACTACGAGTCAAATTAAATTGCACCCCTTTTTATTTTTTGCAACATATAAATATTTTTTGCTACACAGCAGGTTTAATTATTAAAAGCAGTGTATCATAGAGAATCCAATTAGGAGCAGGGCCGCATTAACTTCTAAAAAAGGTCTGTGGGCTTAAGGCCCCCGAAGTTATAGGGCCCCCAGCTACTAAAACATCAAGTTATTTCATTGTGTTTAAGTATTTAAGATGCTTTATTTATATGAACACTTAAAACATTTTGCCTTGCTAATATCTTTTTTGAATTTGTGTTTTTTTTTTTACTTAAATATATACCTACATCTCAAAGCAAATTCTTGTTTGTTTTTTTCCTTTTTTTCTAAAATAATTGGTAACATCGCATTCTTCTTATTTTTCAACTTTTAAGCCACTGGTTGGTTGTTGATTGTCATTGGGGTTTTGAGTATATTTCTGTTTTAATATTAAATATTTTATTTACCTGCGCGATCGTTTTATTTTTGGAATAGTAAAAAAGATATAATCTGAAAATCTGAATAATTTATGCGTCAGTTACTCATTATAGGGATATTTAAAATTTATATTCTATTAATTATTGTCGTTCATTGGTTATTAAAAATAATGTTTTATCCGGCAAGAAGAAAATTCTAACAATAAATTAATACAATTCTATTACTTGTATAAAATATTTTAACGTAATCAACAAAAAGCATTATTTTCTATAATTAATAAGAAATTGCTCAAATATCGAAATAAAACAAATTATTATTACGAGTATAAGACAATGAATTTAATCGTAATCAGTTTTTTTCGGCAAATGTTCAAACTGGGTGCCTTTTTCAATTTCGCAGTGACCCAAGCCCATTAAATACTTTTTTCGCCCGATTTCTTGGTTCATCTAGTATTTAAGTGGTGTTAAATCAGGATATCATGGTGGCCAATATCCAATTTCACCTTTCCTACATATTTATTTGTAAAATTTATGAAGTTTCGAACTATGCCACTAAAGCTGCACCGTGCTATTGGACCAAAGATAAGCAAATGCTTCACCAGGATATACTTAAACCACGCATAACTAAAACCATCCATATTTCCATCCAGATTATTTCGAAAGCGAAAAGGCCCGATTATATGAAATCCAACGATACCAGTAAATACGTTAATACTCGGGGAGTTTGTGTATGTTGTTAAATGTTTTCACTCGTTTCTATATAAATAAACTTATGTACAACTTATTGTATTAATTTATTTTTAAAAACTTTCTACTAAATAAAAACCATCAACATTCTTTTTTATAATCACCATTAACTTGAGGTAAAAACTTCGTCACTCAACGGTTCAACATAGGTTGCCATTTAAAAATATTATTATTTCTATATTTAATCTAGCCTTGCCCTCATAGTGCACCTCGAAGCTAAGCACCTCGATGAGCTTAATTCCGCACCCGACTGTAATGTTGTTAATATAATATTTCTTCTACCGCAGGAATAAGATAATATTGTAACATTATTTTATATAAAATGAAACCTATTTTTAAAAACAGAAGAATGTAGCAGCCTTTCAAACAAAGCAACCTAACAATGATGATGCTAACCTAAATAATATGTTTGTTTCTTTCTAAACAGTTCAAGTTTGCCAAATTTGGTTTGGCCAAACCGTTAGTTACGACTATTTATAAAACTACTTCTAGCTAAAAAACTTACTTTATTTGAAAAACTATAGCAAAAAGTGCATGAGCAAAATTACGCAGAATTTACTCAGAATTAGAACTCATATATTTTGCTTTACCTTAACTAGGTATATTTTTTAAATAAATAAGCTTATGTAGATGGCCATGCGTAATACGCCCTCCAGAGGCAAAAATAGAAACTCAAAAATAATATCCAGCGATTTATTAAGATTTTTTCCTCAATGCTCTAATACGAGCCGTTTCTTAGATACCTATGACCAACATCTTTTCTTATTTGAACAACCGTTAAAAAAATAATTTGATACATGTCACATATTATTGAAACATTTTAATTAAAAAAAGAACACACACGCTCTAATTGAAAAACGTCTACGCATACTGCCACTTTGGAACTCTACAAACGTTAATCTACAAATCAAGAAGAGTGAGTCTATAAAAATTCATAAATAAACGAATGACGAATAGAGAGAAGGACAAAAAGTGTCGTCTGTTATCAAAATGTGATTATGATGTATTGTCCTGATTTATCATCCAAAGTCAAACCTCATACCTACCTACTTTGTGGGTATAATTATTACTCTTTGAATGGGATAAATAGTAATTTTAAATCTTAATTTATTAACTAGCAAAAAGGGAGATGTAAGTACTGATTATGAACTTAGGGCTACTAATATATCGCTAAAACAATACCTAATCGCTAGATACCAATAAGAAATCACTAGCCTTCAGGTACTCAACGCAATTGTATAAACAACTGCGCTGATTATTGTTTTAAAACTTATGCCATTATACTAAAATTGGAAATGTTTTCAGTAATTAATTTGGCACTAAAACTATCTTATGCTGTCACTAACAATAATAATTATTATTATTAACAACAGTTTAAAACAACAAATTTCTTGCGAAGAAAAGTGAAATGTCATTTTTCAGCGGAGTACTCCGCTGAAAAAGTAATCGTTAGCGAGTACCGACGAATAAAATACTTATGCCACTTCACTGACTCGCGATTAATCGCGCATATTTCGCGAAGCAGGTAAATATTATAAATTCTTGAGTACATACATTCACATGAGTACAAATATGAGTAATCGAGTACTTATGTCAAATAATTCAGATATGGAATAGATACACATTAATTTACAATAATTATTGTATGTACGCAGAAATATACCAAAGTACAGAGTACTCTGATATATTTTTGTGCAAAGTAAAAAGTACAAAAACGGATACATCTAATATCTGCAGGCTGCGGACCTATATTAGATTTTAATTTTGGTTGGGATGGCGGGATAGGAAAGGAAATGAATTGGATATTGGCGTTTGGGGTGTTGTGGGTATCGCGATTATTTTTGATCGAGAATTTACAACCTACTGAACAAGCAGTATAATAAGATTACTTACGTATTTTGCTCTATATGTACCTATATACGATAATGACGGACTATGATGGATTAGGTAGGTACTTTTAGGGATTAATAAGCTTTTGAATGAGATGATACAAATGTTGGCTTTAACTATTATATACTTCGTGGATAAATTAAAGCGATAAATAAATAGCATATAGAGTAACCAAAACAGTTTAATCAGAATATTTTATTTTAAACTGATACCTATAGGTAAAATAAATATAATGTAAAAACTATTTTTGGTATAAAAGAGGAAAATCTCAAAAACACTAACTAAATAGAGTAAATAGGTATACGTATATGATAAATTTAACAAGTAAATAAATAAACTTAACTCACTCTTCTACTGTCAATGAATGAAATAATAATAATTTAGAGTACCTATATAAAAATATTAACAAAACTCAAAATAACTTCTAATAAAAGTAGGTATCTTAAGTACATTTCTACGCTACATACTTTTAATTTAAGTCTACTCAGCTGTATCTATCCGGTACTACGTGGAATGGGAGATATAAGAGTCGGCAAGTTCCGCAATACATTATGCATAATATATAAAAATATCCGTTACTTAGTAACGAATACAAAGTAACGAGTACTTCGAGTACTAGAAAGTACTTGACTGTACTTGACATCACCATAGTGTACTTGATATTATTATAATATATAGACAAAAGTAAGCTCCTTTACCACATGAGTTGTCAACATCCCCAAACGCTGTTTCGATCTATTAGGTCTCCTTAGTGCCGTACAGGTCTATAGGATCAAGACAACAAAAGTAGTCCAAGAGGTATCCATCATGAAATCTTGGCTTGTTCTAGCCGTAGGATATAAACACGCCATAGTTGAGTAGTTTTTTCTAAATAATTTTTAAAAAATTTTTTAAAATTTAAAATTAAAAAAAATACTTAATTAACTTCTAATGTGGCTTCTCCTTCTTCAAAGGGAAGTGAATCATAGAAAGTTAAAAATAAAACAATGATCTGTGAAAGTGAAGTTTGAGTGACAAAATAATATTAAAAAAGAGAAAAATCAACGAGTGTATCGGTTTAAAACAACAAGGAAAAGTTAGTTTCGTAATTTTTTAAATTTAAGTCTTTCATTATGGCTTAAAACTAAACAACCACTGATAAAATGTAGTAAATTTGTTAAAAAGTAAATATTTATTAGATACATTTTATTTGCTTAGTGTTTGTTCTTAAGGTAAACGTCAAAAGTTCGCTTTGATACACAGAGACAATAGCTATCCACTGAATAATAATATGTCGCCGCCTCTCCCATACAAGTCTTATATTTTCGGAGTAATGGTATCACTTTTAATGGTAATTTTTTAGCGAAAATCAAGGACAACCTATACTGGAGCAGTTATTTAGTATAAAGGCATTCCGTTGACTTGTTAACACTTCAAGATGTAATTCGTTGGGCTATTTTAAGAATAATTTGTCAGAATTATTGTCGAAATTAAAATTTAGACTATTATGAAACCTAGATGGAGGATTACTAAAAAGCAAAATAAAACAGATTTGACAAGACATTGGGAGAACATCCCAACATATGCAAGGAAACCAAACAAAATATCCGACATAATAAAGAAAATACACAGTAGAAAAAATGCTTGATACGCTAAAATAAATACTTGGAATATACCTCTAAAGAATCAAATAAAAGAAAGCCACAAACATGTTTGAAATCTATTTTTTCAAGATCAAGATAGGATAGAGGGAATGTGAACCGAACTCGAAACTTGATATTTTGCAATCACGAATCAAAGCTCAGAATAAAACCAGAAATAAGAAGCTCTAAGTCACAAATTAATGGCAGAGGTTCATAAATTAATAACCTTTAATGAAAAAATAGTTGTTCTTTAAGCGTATAATAATACATAAGTACATTGTATTATGTAGAACGTGTTATAGAAAAAGCCTATTGTTTTACTAGTAACAAAATTCTCATTTTTTACTAGTACAACAAAAAGTAATAGTATAACCATAACAATGGATTAAAAAAAGTCATGTAGCCCTGATTTCTCAGAACTATCAGTTTGAAATCGTCGTGTCCGATTACTTTTTATATAAGCATAAATGTCTGAAGAAATACAGTTTTAATTTTGACGCTTGAAGAAAAAAATACTGTCACTCGGAGTACAAAACTCTTTACGTGTTTCGCCCAGTTTACTCAGCCTCGGCAAAGGCCTCAGCTGGATAAGCTTCTGGTCTGAACAAATTATGTTCGCCTTCTACTCCTAGCAGGGCCGGGTGAGTGGCACCCGGCCGCCACGTTCCAGGGGGCGGCAAAATACACCGTTGGTTAGTAGCAGACGTCAGTCAAGATATATCTCTTCCCCTTTTTTTACATTTTATTTTTGTCCGTTAGTTAGATCAGATCCTTTTAGTAAATACTTTCTAAGATCTCAGTTGACTTGTTATAATTTACAGTTTTAGCAAAGTTAAAACGTTTTCTTCACGGTCTATTAGTAGCCGGTTATCATATTTGTCGCGGGTAGCAACGAAACGCCGTTTTTCGACACTCAACAAACACTTGAGTCGACACTCAACAAACTAGACCGAGTCAAAAAAATTTCAAAAAACCTAGATATTTCTGATTTGGTTGAGGAATTTGCAAGAAGGAAGGCCCGAAAAATTATTTCTTGAGTAATGACTTCAGTGTCTCTTTTTTTAATATTATTGGTTTTTTGTTAATTGTTGTTGTTGTTTTTATTATTGTTTGTTTTTTGTTAATTGTTGAAGAGAAATACATTTATTTTTATTATTATTAATGTTTATTTATATTTCCATATTTATTTTATCGAATTATCGCTCCATTATTTGGTGATTAACCTAGAATGCTGCTAGGCCGGCGGCAAAAGTTCCGCACCCCGGCGGCAGCTACCCTTGGCGCGGCCCAACTCCTAGTAACATAATATTCTATTATTATTAAATAATTAACCTTTATTATCTCTTTGCACACAAAGTTCTTCATATATGTTCCCAATTAAGATTTTAGGTGTAGACTTGTCCCATTATTTATTTAAGCTACACCTTTTCCATGTGTATTTCAGAAACCATCATTTGTATTTCAGTTTGGTCAATTTTATTTTAGAAAGCGTCCATTGTATCTCAGGTTAATCATACAGTAAACCAAAATATGTAAATTCAGTTTCAGAAAGCGTCATTTGAATTTTCTAATTCGTCAATAATTGGATATAATCGGACTCTAGATTTTATTGAATTTCAATTTTATGCTACATATGTACAGGGTGTCCAAAATAAGATCCTCTATCCCCTTATCTCAGAAAGTATAAAAGGTAGAGAAAAAAGTTAAATACGAAAGTTTTTTGTTTTTACCTGAATTTTTCATTTTTATAACTTTCTTGAATACAGGTTGTTCAGTTTCTCTGATCCAGGAATCAACTTTCTTTTTTTAAATGGGACACCCTATATTCAATTACGTTTTTGAACTCTACTTAAAATTCTAGGTCGACATTATTAAGAGTACCTTATACCTATCATTTACCGTTATGAAGATATTAGCATTTAAAGAAAAAAATCTGTAAAAAACACCTGCTCAAAAAATCTCGGCAAAACAAATAAGACATCCAAAAAAAAGGTAAATACGGTTTATTTCGTAGACAATTAGACTCAGAAATTACTTCTATGAATCGATTTTACCTGATTAATATACAGGGTGTTTTTGACAGATGGCGCAAACATGTATATGTTAAAACTCCAGACAATCGAAAATCTCTTATGGAACACCCTGTGTACTATTATATTTTTGGAATCTCTATTAAATTTTAACCTTACCCTATATAACGTTCCCTATTCTTATTTTGTTTTGTTTTCAAGATATTGACGAAAATGTGGAAAAAATGTCAGCTATTAATCATTATCGGCTATTAAAAATATCTCTACTATTATTTGGTATATTATACTGCCTTAATAAGAATATATATATGCCTGATTAAGAATATATTATTTTATTAAAAACTAATATTTTTTAAATTATTTCATTAATTAACTAATATAAACAAATCTATATACAAACAAACATAATTTTTAACATAGGTGATCGGCATAAGAGATGAAGAGATGACATATGGAACTGATGTAATAAATATAAATTATACTTCCTGAAGATTAATTATGTTTTCTGAAATACAAATGTCACTTTCTCAAATTAAATTAACTAATATGAAATACAACTGAAGCTTTCTGAAATTATATTTACTAATATCAAATACAAAATATGCTGGTTTTTTTTTTGGAATTCCACTTGTCGAAAGCAATTCGATCAAATAGCAATCTTCATAAATGTACCAATAATATATATTATATAAATATAAAAATAACACTAGATGTATTATTACCTTAGTAATGATTACTGGTTAAACGTACCTACTATTACCATATTTCTTAGAGTGGCCTATCTTAAAGCTAAAAAGTATCTTTATTTTTATTATTGATTATTTCATTGCAATTCATTTAAAGTAACGTAGTATATTTAACACCATTTAAATTGATTTGCTAACTCACAGAGGGTCTCAAGAATAATAATATTTTTTTATTGTATATAAGTATGTTACTATTACGTCATCATCATGGAACTAATCATTGTCTTGGTTGCGGGTTAACTAAAAGACAAAATTATATAGTTTCATTGGGCGTGCTTTATTCACCAGATATTAAAATTGATCTAATTCATTTTTACAAAAATAATAGAGGTATTTTCAAAAAACCCTATTCAATACCCTTCAATCCCTTATGTGAATTAAGCAACGCTGATGAGCTACCAGTATGAAATTTGGTATAGCCTAGTTTGGGGCCACAGTAAATAAGAAACTCTGATTGATTTTCATTTACTAACATTCTAATATATAAGTTATACCTCATAATAGTTTTAAAAATCGATCATTCTAAATCGTTCTAATTGTCACAATAAACTCAGATAAGCTAGGGATGTGCAATTCCACTAGCTTAAGTTCGTAGTATTAGTAGTATTCGTAGGACTGCTTTGAAGGTTGACAATTTATTTGGGCACCAGGATAATTTTTAGAAATTAGAAACAAAAAAAAAAAGAAACAACTATATAAAATTTAAGTGAAAACAATATAATCAATAAACAAAGATGATTACAACTGAATACTAATGAAATTACTATTAAACAATAATTCAAAAATAATGTAATAGTTACTAAAAATGAAAAAAATTATGTGAAATTGAAATTTTAAGCTGGGCTCACTTTACAAAAATTTTATGAGGTTCGGGGTCATTCTGACAATCTCGTTCCTTCTCTATGAGGTCAGTACTCTCACCCCTAACCTGTTGCTGATGATTGGATCCAGGTGGACTTGCCGTGGCAAAGTGGGGAAGCTAGAGCTCTAGTCCAGATGACGGTCACGTACTGGCTAAGTCCAATCCTCTTATCTAGGGATCTGCAGGTGGTAAGCGTCCAGAGTTCTTCAGCAGGTTATAGATCTTGCAGTCAGGTTACAGCAGCCTCGTCTCAGAAGAGTACATACAAAAATTGTTGTGTTAAGAGTGCACCAAAATTTACAAATATATAGATGAACGTTGACGACTAGTGTAGCCAAGATTAAGAATTATAAATAAGTTCCTGAAGGGAATGTACCAGCAAATCTGGTTTGGTAAAATCCTCTGTGAATTCTCACAGGGAAAGTAATTAACAAATGAAAACGAAACCTAAAAGATGTCAACCTTTAGTGACCCTACCCAGAATGAAGCAAATAAAATTATCCAAAAATTTGCATTCAAATGAACTGGTTACAGTTCAGCCACTCGACAATTATTCATAAAAAACTCTAATCATTACTATTTAAAGATACAATAGTTCAGAAGAAACAAAAAAAAAATAATAAATAAAAAACCCTCTATTATCTGACCCAAAATTCCAAAAACAACGGTTTCATAACCGGTTAAACAAGGAAATATTACCACTCTAATTAGGTAAAAGAGAAAAATTATTTCATTAATATTTCAAAGACAGAGTGACAAGTTATAAACGTTATTATTGATTTATTGTACAAATTTGTTACCAAAGAACAATAATCAATGAATTTACAAATATTAGGAAACAGTTCCAGTCTTCTAAGCGGCGTACATGTGAGTTATTAATTCAAATATCTACTCAGGTATGCAAAGCAATACCACACTACCTTTAAACAAATGTAGATAATTGCAAAGAAACAAATTAATTAACGTAGTGCAGAAAGTACGATATTAGAGCAATTTTCTATAGCGTACATATAATATATGATAACGCTAAGATAAGAGAAGATAAGATAAAGATAAGATAAATGAACTTAATTCCCAAAGGGCACAACACGTGGTGGAATATTCGCAATCCGATTCAGACAAAATGGAGGCAAGAAAAATCAAATTTATTGGTTTCAAAAACCTATATTTTCTATAATCTCCTGACTAGAGCACAGCTTCACAAATTTATAATATAATATTGAAACAGTATTCTAATGTTCTGAATCGTATTCCTGATCACCGTATAGGGTGACAAAAAAAATCTCCCTGACCACGCCTAAATAATTTACCTAAAATCGAGGTAAATCCTGATTATATATGAAATATAATTACTTAATAATAACAACAAATGCTATGATCGTATTTCGGTACTAATAATGATAATCTCAAACAATAATGAAAGTGAATAGATTATATTTATCAAATAGGTAAAATAACTCACATCTGCACACTCTCGAAGCCTGGAAAACGTCTCCCCGTTCATTCCTAAATCACACCGGCGCGTGTTCGTTTGATTTTGGAGGCTACCGCACAGCCTGCTTTGCAGGCTGTGGCTACCGTTTACTAGTCAATCAGCGGCTTGCAACGCAGAATATTTGAAAAATGGAAAACTTAAGCCACCAACAATTAGGTTGTTTGTTTTACGGGGTGCATAATAGTCAACCTCATGGAACGACTTAAAAAGTACGTTACATAATACAGACAACTTGATTACAACTTTAGGTAATGGCATATCTAGTAGGCATATTTCATGTATCATGTAGCAAACTGTTCCGATATCTCTTGACAAAATTATGTAAGCGTGGCTTCACCCAAAAAATAGGGACACCTGTGTATTAATTGTTGAAAATGCCTATACCTACTAAAGGTAAAGGTAAAGGTTGAGAGAGAGTAGCCGTGGTGCACGACTTGATAATATATTGCTGAATTGCTATGTATAACGTAGTCAGTTCAAGTCTCGTACAGTTTATTTTCAATTTTCTCAATATAATTTTCTTGTGAAGTCGTAAAAATAATATTTACACCAAAATCAAATATACTAATTACGTATTGTGTAATAGGATGTAATAAACCGACAATATAAATAGTGAAACTATGAACTAGTCACAAGTAGGTGTTTTCATTATTTTTGATATTTCAGTTTAATTTAGTTTATAATTAGTGTTTGTTTCTTCTACTTTTTAAATTAACATTTTTTTTTCAGATTTATATACTGGTATGGATTTCTGCTATAATAACTTTAGTTGACTGTGATTGGTCGAATTCTCTCCGAATGGCGTGTTCTTATGGAGAAAGAGGATCACTTACAGTGTATTGTGTGAATGCAACCACAATGTTCTTTAAACTAGCTCCATATCGATTCGATCATCTCGATGAAACTCTAAAATGTGTTAACTGTACTTTAACTACGTTAAGTCTTGGTACCTTCGACATAAGTGGAAACCAAATTAAGACTTTGGATATTAGGAATAGTTCTATACGCACAATTTTGCCAAAATCTTTTACGGGACTTATATTTATGGAGAAATTGCTATTAACGGACAATCCTGATCTACACATTTACCCAGGAGCCTTTATGGGCGTGAGAAAAGTGAAATATATTGAAATGGAAAACGCTGTATCTACACTGGAGCCTTTTGCCTTCCAAGGACTTTATGTATTGGAAGTTCTAAATTTGAGGAGAAATAAGCTCTCTGTACTGGACGAAAACACTTTTGTAGGGTTAAGCAGTCTTAAAATATTAGATTTAAGCTCTAATCAACTTAAAAGTTTGAATAATTGCTTTGCACCGTTAGTCTCTTTAAAAACTTTAAATCTGAGGGATAATAAAATGAACAAAATCGTAGGCCATGAATTTAGTAACCTCTTAGCTCTAATTCATCTGAATTTAGAAAGCAATGATTTAACTAATTTCACTATTAACATAGACTATAACAATCATCTCAGAATATTGGATCTAGCAAGAAATCGTTTATCAAGTGATGGAATAAAAGCAGGAACATTCAAAGATTTAAGCAGTTTGGAAGAACTCGATCTCAGTAAAAATGCTTTTAATAAAATACCTTCCAAGTTTTTTCAAGGTTTATTTCGATTAAGAAATTTAAATCTTTATGCAAATCAAATTAAGGTATTTTCCTCGGGGACATTTTCAGGCTTGCCACATTTAATAAGTCTAAACCTTTCCAGCAATTATTTAGAGTCAGCCAAAATTACTGGTCATTTACTGTTACACAGTTTACACACTTTAGATCTGTCTAACAATAACATAAAAGAATTTGATTACATAGCATTTGTGGCAAGCATGCCAAGAATAACGCATATTAATTTATTAAACAATTACTTACCTTGTGAAACAGCAGCTGAAATAGAAACCTTATTTAACGAAGATAATATAAGATTTTATATGAGTAATAATCCGACAGTAGCAAACTGCGACAGTGCTCCTAAAGCCCCGAAAGAAATTATTCGGAAGATTATTAATAAAAAATATAAAGATTCAAGTTCCCATGCAACGCAAATTATTTGGATTGTTTTAATATCCATTATAATAGTTTTAATCGCTGTTTTATTTTACATACAATTTTTTATTCTTCATAAAATGCCGTCTGGAACCTTTAATATTCGTGTAATTACCAGCCCGAGTTCTAGTAGTTGAGTTCAGAAGACTTAATAAGTCATATTGAAATATTAAGGTTTAATTTAGCTAGAGCCACTAAATAATTTAACAAAAATTTGTTTTCATATCCTTGTTTTGTGATATTTGTATTGTTTTGGAAAGGATTACGTTACTCTAACCGTTGACTGAAGTATTTAATAAAACGCATCACCTCGTGTAATCGACTTTTTACAATCGATGATATAGCAAAAATTTCGTCTTTTATTATCTTTGGTCCATAAAGAAGCGATTATTCAGTAGTCTCATAATATCAAATTTTGTTCGAACATCTGGAGAAGTTTAGATGACTAAAATCTGACCCCGTCCCGTTAAATCCTGCAGCCCGTTCTAACGGATCACAAACCAAAACTTACGTGTTTATTAAATATGTTTTATGAATCTTAGTAGTATATCCTTAGATTGAGAAATAAAATTGAAAAATATTAACTGGATTTTCCAATTTTTAATGAAACTAAAAAAAAAAATAATATAGCAGTATATTTTCTATGAAACGACTTAATTATTGTAGAAGTGTTAACTTGTCATCCATTTTCTGTTCAGAATAGTTATAGAGTAATAGATACTTTTCATTTAATGAATATGTATATAAGATACCTGTATAGATAATTTAGATATATTTGGTATAATTCACACACATTTCTAATATTTTACCATAGACAAATATTTAAGATAAAGTTATATTCATTCGGTAAGTATAGTTATTGCACAGTTTTATCCAGTGGTATTATTTGTTCACATCAAATTCTTTATACCTATGTTCATCCCTTAAAAATGTTATGACTGAAATATATAGAAGTTATATGAAACTATAATACATATAAAAGTACGAGTTAAAAACAATTAACCATTAATTATGGTAGGTCTCTTAATTTAAAATTTTTGCAGTAATTAATTATGTAATTTTATGCGGAGAGAGATTCAAAACTTTGAGAAAAATAGATACCTATTTAACATAGTCTAGCTTCGAATATAAAATAAAGAATACATCTAATATTATTTTCATTGTATTATATTGTCTTATTCATTTGTCTATATTGTATAATATTATCTATATTATATAAACAATATGAATAAAAATTAAGTACCTATTTGATTTTGTCCCAGCTCTAGCTTGGTACTAAATGGAACGATTAAGGATATATTTAAAAAAAAAAAATAATTTTACCTAACCAAAGTATTCAATTCTCACACTGGAAAAAAAAGACAATTGTTAATCAGACATCAGACGAAATTATTTTTAAAAAGCCACGTTCTTTTTGACCCTGGGTTTATTTTCTAAAATTTTTATATATTTCCAGTGAAGCAAAATTCCCATTAAAACATTGTAAACAACGCCACAAATAAATACATTATAGACTAGATAATTATTGGCATTTTAATTTTCATTGATTTCTTTATGCATTTGAAAATTTAGTGTAATTCTAGCAATAATTAAATTTGTATTAAAAAAGATAGCATTTATTTAAAAAACATAAATGGAAGACTTTGTTTGAGGTTATTCTCAAATTTTTGTATTGTAAGTAGACTATACACAGTATTATTAAATATACTGGGTAACTGAAAATTTAAACGTAGGTAAATAGCTAAAATCCAAACGTGTGAGGCAAAATGTAGCATAAGGTTAATCGATCCTATATTTTTCTAAATGAGCCAATATCCATTCACCCTGGTCATGACCTGAGATGGTTTTGAGCCAAGTGGGATTATCGCTCTTTATTCTCCCCATCGCTGTATTGCCTCGTAGAGGTGGATCCCATCCTTCTCCAACCCCGATCACAAAAAGTGATAGGTGTGGGCGATTCGTGAGGTCTCCTCCTGACCTGGCTCTATCCTGCAGGCTGGGTAGGATCTTCTGGCGCTTTTCTGTCTTTTCTTCTTGCTTCGCCTGCATGTCTGACCCGCTGGGGGTTGTCTGTCTCGGACGGGGGCGGCAAGTGCCGCTCTCGTCCTGGGTGGTGGTTTGGAATAGGGCAGGAGTGGTAGTGTAACCGGGAGTTGCACCTCTAAGGAAGCCAACTGGCCCTTTAGCCTTATGCAAGGTAAGGGAAGGGTACTCGAAGTGAGCGACTGCTATTAGCGGTCGCGGGTTCGAGGGGAGGTCTAAGGGTCGTTTTTTAGTCGCTTCGTAGCCTTCTACGCTTGTTGGGGGTGAAATCTGAAACTAAGATCTTACACTTATCCTGGGTGCAGCAGTTGTAGGTTTGGCCGCTTGTGTAAAGCGGCCGCATCTGGATCGTAGTCTACGGCTTCCCGGATTAGCGGGTTGCTGTGCGTCTCGGCATGCGCGAAGAACTTGACTCCGCGCCTCCTCATGACTTCTAGGACTGGGACGCAGTCGAGGTCTCGGTATATATCGGCTGTTCGCAGGTACCAGGGTGCACCCGCAGGTACCAGGGTGCACCTACCGCGGTCCTTAGCGCGATATTTTCGACAGCCTGGAGAGTGTAATAATATGTAAAATTCATTGTTTACTGAAGATGTCAAATTTTATGGCATGAGTTCAGAAAATATATATGAGGTGAATATTTACCTACAATTATTAATTTTAGGTTAATTGTTGAAATGGATATTTATTATTATTTATTATTGTCACTGTAATCTAGGAGATATAACAATTATGCAGGAAGACACGAATCTTCATTTTGCGTACGTTCTTGCAATGTATTTGTCGAATGTTGGTTATTATTTTTAAAATCTGTGCTATAAATTAATTCTCAAAAAATTTACGTATTACAGATACATACAACTGTTTTAAATTTGTTTTTACTGATTCGGATAGGTCAAAGTCAGAATGTTAAGATTAGTTTGACAGTCAGAGACTGCTGCTTAAAAAAACTAGGCCGTTAGGTCCGTTTCTTCTCAGACGAAACAAAATATGTTTGATTCTTATTCGATTTAAATTTAAAGGAGTTTGTTTCCCACTTCTGAGGAAAATTCAGCGATTACTGATTTCCCTATTTTAAAACAGTGTTTTTTCTAACTATCATTATCTACCATCTCGGTTATTTGTCAAAAGTAAATATAAGCCTTAAAATAGACGCAATGTTTGACAATCTAGCATGTACTTATCTTCCCAACAAAAATTTTAACATTTATTCTAGTGCTTCTAATTCTACAATACAAATTAGGTACTCAATAAGTCTACCTTGTAGCTCTAATAATAAAAAAGCTAGCAATGGTACGCTGAATATATGCCATTTCGTAATGGTAATTCATATTTGTAAACTTGCCTGATTTCATATGCCTAAGGTTAATTTAGATAATATCATTATAGTCACGGAATTACATAGATATTTTACAAATTTATAGTTCAAACATATTTTGTTGGACCTTGTAGAGCTATGCCGAATATTGATTTCATAAAATACTGCTATCAATATCTCAAATTAATTATAAACAACAGAACGGTTACCACCAAGCACAGCCTCAGCTATACCAACTTCCAATAGCATCTAACCTGTCAGTTCAAATACGTGATCGAGAATCAATACGTGCCAAGACGCCCAAAGCTCTCGAATGCACGACTACATAGGAATTTAAATGAAAAATGGAATATAAAATCAGGTATTTTCATTTCATTTAAAATATATTGAATTTCAACACAGAGTGCGCTCTTTCCTTAAATATGTCATGTGACGTTAACCGATTAAGTTGTATTAAGTTTAGGTCTGCAGTCTGCAGTGCATTATATTTACAAGTGCATACCAAATTCATAATATCTTACACACTTTGGTGGTAGTTTCACTCCATCTGGCCATTATCAAATGAAATTTCTAAATAAATTAATTTAGTTATGTATCTAATTAATAAAATCCAGATTTACAGTTAGTAGAAAGAAGTTGTAAGATAAAAGAAATAAAATAGACAAGTGGAGTGTCTAGTCTTTCAATTTCTAGTTGATATGGATATTCAACAAAATAAATTAAAGATTTATAATAACAAAAACTTACTACAGGGCGATGGATATTGGAGTCTTGATTAATCTATGCGTTATGCTAATAAATTCTGTAATTTCTTCTGAAATCTTCCATTATAGATACAACTCAAAAAAATACTTGCCTAACTGGTATTGCTGTGAGACCATTCCATCTACTTCTATCAATCTATCTCAAATTCGTATCTCTTTTCTATGATTTCAGTTATTATAAGAAATGGAGAATATTTTTAAAACGAGGAGAAAAGTTATATCTACATAAAATATGTTTTAAAAGGATTTTTTTGATAATAACAGTTAATCTTTATTATGACGAACATTTCTCCAATAACAAGAATTCAAGATCATTCTTGTTCTTTAGTTAGTTTAGTTATAATTTTTACATCCTACTGATTCGAAAGAGGTTTGGAATGTAATTATGAATTTAAAAAACACAAATTCTGTAGGAGAAGATGAAATACCCGTAAATTAATTAAAGTCAGTAGCCACAGAAATATCGCTTCCACTATCTTATATTATTAATTTGACATTAAAAATAAGTATATTTCCAGACCATCTTAAAATTGCCAATATTAAGGCTACATATAAAAAAGGTGAAAAGAAGTTGATGAGCAACTACAGACCTATTGCACTACTGTCAAATATTAGTAAGGTATTTGAAAAAATTATTTACAGTAGATTAATGAATTTTTTAGAATGTCATAATTTGCTGGTAGATACACAAAATGGTTTTAGAAAAGGTAAGTAAAACAACAATAAGATATCAGACCTTGAGTGAAGTCATACGATTACTAAATGAGAAAAATAGTCCCATGGCTATATTTTTAGATTTATGTGTGTGTTTCTGTGTTTCTGTGGATCACGAGATCTTAATGACAAAAATTGAGAAGTATGGTATTCGGGGGGTCGCGTCTCAATTAATAAACTCATATTTGACAGATCGAAAACAACGTGTTATAGAAACAGATAATAGTGGTTTCACTATAAAGTCAGACTTAATACTAGTCCATCGGGGTGTACGTCAAGGATCTATATTGGGTCCTCTGATGTATGTTTTATATACCAATGACTTGCCTTCAGCAATTGATGTAAAAACAATTATGTATGCTGACGATACCTCCTTAATTGTTGGAAATCAAACTGAAAAACAACTAAAACAAAAAGTGGTCAGAGTGTTCCATACAGGGTGTTCCATTTGTATGAAACAGTTTGATTACGTCTAAACGGTTAGAGGTGCACAAAAAATTAAAGTGCCTTCTCTGTTCCTGTTCCCTTAATTTTTTGAGATGCATCTCGTAAAAATATGTTCAAGTATAGAGGATGTCCCATAAAAGCGTTCCCGACATTAACTTTGTTTTTTTAAATAGAACCTCCCAACTTTCTCTTCATTTTAGAATTCCGCATGAAATTAACAATCGCTGATACCCCATAGTCGAGCCTTTTCTCTAACCGTTGGTCCGCCATTTTAACTTTTATACATAAATGTCACTAGCAAGGGGTATTTTAAAAATTAATTACTCAGAAACAGTAAGAGAGCAAGTTGTGGCTTTCTCGGATGTTTAGAGGAAGAAACAGGCTTTGTTTTTGTTTGTCTATAGTGTCATTATCTGCTCAAGTGTACTTTCTGCGAATTTTTAAATTTGAAAGATTTCAGTCTATCAAAACTATTTTTTTACATATAACCACCCATATTTTTTTAACTGGCTGCCTTTGGGATCTTATTTTGCGTCTTTTGATATACACATGTCATATGCCCATATGGCCTAGTTTAGATAATAATGTTGAATAAATTGATCATTATTTCCTATGAAATTTTAGACCAACAAAACGAACATCCGTGTCTTCCTCTAAAAGTGTGACAAAACCGCAACTTGCTGTCTTTTGCCGTTTCCGAGTAATTGATTTTTAAAGTACTCCTCGCAAGTGACATTTTTGGCATAAAATTTAAAATGGCGGGTTACAGCAAAGGGTTTGACCATGGGGTATCACACGATTCCAACTTTTATGTGGAATTTTAAGATGAAGAGTAAATTGGGAGGTGCTATTTAAAAAACCAAAGTTAATATTGATAGCGCTTGTATGGAACACCTTGTATACATGCAAATATTTGTACGAGATGCCGGTTAAAAAAGGTAAAGGTGTTTTCAATTTTGTTTACGTCTAACCGTTTAATCAAAGGAGTACCTATCTATCCAATTAATATTTTTTTGAATTTTTTTCAATTTCAATTTTTTCATTTGGTACAATCTAAGAAAACATTTCGCAGTACAAATTTAGTGATATTATATTGAAGAGTGTGTGTGACCCACTATTTAATATAGAAGTGGCAAAAGATAATTAAGTCCTACCCTATACAGCAACCCAATAAGCATGCCCACAAAATGTTGCTAAATAACTATTTAGTTACTTTTGGCACTACTAACATCTAGTACTCGTACTGAAACTATTTTATACAATTATGTCTAAGCGGGATTCTTCAACTTATTACTTGAATTTCTTGTATAGTTCAACAAAATGCATATGAAAAAAATGTCTTTGTCAATTTCATATAATCTAAAGAATTTGCTATGAGTGGATAATAGTGTCTACGTAAATTATTAATCAAATTTGTAAAAATGCGTAAAGTGCAGTGCGTGCTGAATAAACCAGTTTTAGGGTGTGAATTGGAGAAAATATGATTCGTCAATTAACGATAAAAAGTAATAGCACAGGTAGGTATGTGTTTTATTAAGAATGCGTAGATCAATTACGGTTTTAGCGTTTTACTATTAAGAACAATATAAAATTTGGGACATAGATATTTGACTCAACCAACCAATTAGGTATTTATTTATTTATTTAGAAATACACTGCCCAGACAGATAAATATCTAATTATAGGGCAGGGAAAAAATACAATAGGTATTTAAACAAGGCTGCAATAAATTAGCATTAAATGAATAACTATATAAATACACACACACATATACACCCTCACATATAAACATATTTATAAAAAAAAGGACAATTAGGATTACTTTAAAATGCATCGCTTTATATCCTTAATGGAACAGGAAAATATATCTTAAGTTTTTTTCGTGTATATATCATATAATTTGCACACATGTTATAAATAGGAGAAAACTTTAAAATATTGGTTCTTGGTGTTGTCAAGTAAAATGGACAAAAGGAACGAGTTTGAATAGAAGGGACACTAAAATGTATAGCACTAAGTTTATGTAATCATATTACAGAAAAATAGATTCGACGGGAAGCCAGATCATTTATGTGAAACCTATTTAACAAGTCTACCTGACGGGGGGGTCCTTTGAGCCGGATAAACACCATCAGCTTTGAAACAAAGGTATTTAATATACTTCCTCCGATCTCTTTCGAAATTGAGTACCTGAATATTATACTGTGGACTCTAGATAACAGTGGCAAATTCTAACTTTGACCTGACAAGCGCATTAAAGAATACAGTGAGAATAGACGTGTCTCTAAAAATATTTGAGTTTCAGAAAACAAATCCTAAATTTTTATAGGCACCGATTCATTATATGATTACACGATTGATATAAGCAACAAACGATAATTGTGTGCCAAAAACCACTCCAAGATCCTTAAACTTTGTACATCTGCTGACGACTGCATCTTCATTTATTTTGTAGATAAAGTGTATGGAATTATCTTACTCATCTGTGATGAGTACAGCTCATCACATGACATTTACCAATATTCAGGGGTAGTCTATTAATAGGACACCACATATTTATTTACCTTGGCAAGATCCTGCTGTAAAAATATGACAATCATCAATTGAGTTGATAGCAGCAAACAACTTAAGATCATCAGCATAAAGCAGAGCATTTGTTCGAAAGTAATCACAAATATTATTAATGAATAATACAAAGAGTGATCCAAGGACTGACCCTTGAGGCACACCTGACGTTGCATGTATGTCAATAGATTTATATGCACGATACTGGACATTAAGTACTCTATTTGAAAGATACGATTCAATAAATTTTAAAAAATCTGTTGTTAATCCAAAATTAGAAAACTTACGTAACAAAAGTCCATGGTCTAGCCTGTCAAATGCTTTTGACAGATCTGTATAAATAAAGCTGGATTCATAGTACGTAAAACTTAAGCCGTAAGCTATAACCGTACGCCATATGACTTAATTTCTTGAAAGTGCATTCATAATGTACATAACGTAAGCCGTACGCACGCGCAAAGAACTGGCAGATGAGATAAGGTTAAATGTCAAATCAAAATTTATATCAATAATTCCTGTTTAATTTTATCCAAGTTAGTTAGAAGTGGTTCAGTATTTGGCATTTTCAAATTTCCGATTTGAGGTTTGTATTCTATTAATAATACGAAGACACAGAACATCGTTTCAATTTCTATACTTTGTGGTCTATGGTCTTCGACTCCATCCGATCACCAACGGTTTTACCCGATTCCGTAACGATAAACGTAAGAAATAAAAATTAACCATTTCTTACGGCATACGAATTATGTTACGGTGACTATGAATTGTCATGCGGATTTCATATAATTTATTTTTAATACGTCTTACGGTTATAGCTTACGGCTTAAGTTTTACGTACTATGAATCCAGCTTTATATCAGCCTGGGTCCTGCGATCTAATGTATATGCAAGAAAGTGAGTAACATTTAATAAATTGGTAGTTCTGAATCTTCTGCATGGGAATAAAATCATGATAAAATTTCGAAATTTGTTTATTTAAATTAAAAGAAAGTATACAAGGTGTCCACCTAGTGCGCGTAAGTCCAATATCTGGGTTAATAAAAGAGATAACTTAATTTTTTTTTCTACAGGGTTGTCTAATATCCCGAGCTGCACAAAATGAAAATATATTTACATATTCAGGGTGTTCAGTTTTTCCTGGACAGGTACCAACTTCGTTTTTCTAAATGGAAATATATATTTTTTATTGCTTTTTCGAACTAAACCCTTGATTTTAGTAGGACTTTCATCAGCCTTCCCTATACCTAACTTAAACTGTTTTTGAAATATTGACGGGTGAATATTGACATTTTTGCAACTTTGACACCCTATAAAATCTAAACGGTTTGAGATCAAGCAAAACGGTTTGCACATTCCTATCTTAACTTTTTATAAGCTATCGTTTGATACTAATTTCAAATGTATCCAGGAATTAAAAATTTTCCGAAAATTTTGAAAATTTTGAAAAAGGGTTTAGTTCGAAAAAGCAATAAAAAATATATATTTCCATTTAGAAAAACGAAGTTGGTACCTGTCCAGGAAAAACTGAACACCCTGAATATGTAAATATATTTTCATTTTGTGCAGCTCGGGATATTAGACAACCCTGTAGAAAAAAAAATTAAGTTATCTCTTTTATTAACCCAGATATTGGACTTACGCGCACTAGGTGGACACCCTGTAGAATGCAGCACAACTTAGAACAACTTGCTGAAATTGTAGAGGATAGCTATAGATCTATAATTTTCGATGTCATGTTTATTCCCTTTTTTAAAAATAGGGCAGATTTTCGAGACGCTTCAAGTTTGAGGCAATGTGGCAGTTTGTAGGCATAAATTTAAAGTTATAGAAAGCGGTAAAGCCAAGACAACGGCGCAGTCCCTCAATAAGAATGCGAGATTTGCGTCAGGACCTGTAGTCAATTTATTTTTGAATTGTTTGAAGGCCACTAAAACATTATTTTTAGTGATTACGAGAACAGAGAGGTGAGGAATATTAATTGTTGATTGAGAGATGGATGAATCAAATTTTGATGAATGACTAAAAGCTGACTAAAAAAATTCGGGGAATCCGTTAACGACGCTCTGTATATCATTTATGCAACAGTAATTGTAACACATTGCGTTTGGTATATTTGAAGTGTTCCTTAAGCTATTTAGGAGAGATCAAAAATTGTTGGGGTCTGTTTTTAAACGTGACTAAGTATCCTCGATATATCTTCTATGAGCCTTCTCAATATTTTTCTGAATTATACACCGTAAGGATTTAAATTGATTGAAAAAGGCAAGGTCGCCGGTTAGCTTATATGATCGCCAGAACTGAGATTTTTTCTTAATGTCTTTTATAATAGACATACTGAACCAAGGAATCTGGATACGAAGAATATCTAGAAATTGTTTTTGGAATACTTTATGAAAATATCAATTCAATTTCTCATAAAACTGAGCGCAGACGTCATCCGTATATATTAAAACGCGTCGATTCTGTCTCCCTCTAAATTCCGTCGCCGAATCCGCAAAGTTTCAAAGCTATCTCCTCCGTGGGGCAATCTCGGAACGATCTCCGCGGACCACCGGAGGACGCTCCCGGCCTTTCTCCAATGCGTAGGGGTATTTTCGTCCCGTTTCCTACGCGTTTTCCCAATTTAAACGCCTTTTCAAAAAACCTCTGCAAAATTTTCGTCGATCGCCGTTCGGCGAGAGAGATGCGGCTACCACCGGCGTTTGTGCTCGCGCCTAATGGTCCCGTCACGCCCGCCGAAATACCGAATTTTCGCGGGACTCCCTAGACTCTTTTTCTAATTTTACGGCCTCGAGACCCGCTTTCTACGTCTATTTCGCCTTCGAAAATCTCGAGTCGCATCCGTCTCAACTTCTATCTCATTTTATATGCCCATGTGAGATTACACTAACGAGACAAGCACCTCCCACGAAAACTGTCAAATTAATTAAACTTCAAATAGGTTCTTTTCCTACGACAAATATTACTAACGGAATCAATAGTACTGACTGCCAAACACTTCTGATTACCAAAATACTGAAGCGAAATGTTTTTCCGATTAGAAAATCGGTAAAAATTATTTTTTCAGGTTGACACGTACACTTTACATACTTAAACATCTCAAGGAAAACATTTGACAACAGGCGTGGTAGCGCAACGGCAAAGTCGTAAGATTCAAAACTTCATAATGCTGATTTCGCGAGTTCGAGTCACGCTGGAGGCAAACTTTTTTTTTATTTTTTAATTTCAATTATTTATTAGTATTAGTATTTAGTTATTCTGTTTCATTATCCGTAGCTTTTATTCTTTCTGCACGTAAAGTTTGGAATTAATTCGTTCATTTTGGCAGTCTGTTAAATTCATCATTTTAGCTTACAAAAGTAAATATCTACAATATTTTTGGTCCCATTGATAAAATTGATAATAATATTTACTTAAAAAATTCTACTTTCAGTACTTAAAAAATTATGATGTTTTACCATCAAGAATAGAGTAACCCTTACAATTCATCAAAATATTAGGAAAAATCGTTTAGTATAATTACCTACATCATTCCAGATGCAAAATTTCTTTAATATGTATTTTCTTAAAAATAATATTATTTTAGATGCATTTGTCACCCGAAGGGTGACACCAGGCCGCAGACCTAGGCCCCCGGTAGGGCTAGAAATGGGAACGGAAATCGCGATAGCGATTTTCTCCTGGTCTCAAAACTGGTTCTTTATTGCACTAGTGCAATAAGAATTTTATTGCACTCATCTGTCATTCTACTACAGCGTTTTGTGATCATGACAAACATAAACGTCAAATCGACGTGGCACTTGGTGCCACCTAAATAAAACATTTTTTGGTTTTTGAATGAACGCTGAAAAAATATTGTATGCAACTCGTACAAAAAGTGTTTATTGAACTTGACATGTTGTCAAACTCGGCCTGACGGCCTCGTTGGACAATTTCACGTCACGTGCAATAACACTTATTTTTTGCACTTGTTGCATAAATAACTATTGTGTTCTATTGGAACACAAAAACCATCTCTTAATTTCATGCACGCTTCAGATAAATTGGAGACACTGGATGAGTGTATAACATAATCATTGTCTTATTTTCACCATCAGAGTTAGAATGTACTTCACTATCTTCACTGATTTCCTTCAATACATTTCTTCTATGCATTCTACGATTATTTTGAACTTTCTGTTAAAACATCATTAAATTTTATTAGACATCCAGTAATCTGTCAAAAATGGCCGCTTTGCGTCAAACAAAACATACATTTTGATTACTAGAGGTAGGATATTTGTAAATATATAAAAGTGCTTTTTACCTGTATATTTTGTTATATTTTTCATGTTTTGATAGATGAACGGAAACTAACCCTAAAACTCCTTCCAATCAATATTTCTTAATTCTAACAAAATATTCATCAACAAAATCGTTTTAGGATTTCTGAATAGGTGGTACTTTTTAAAAAATGATAAAAAAATACTTTTTTGACCTAAGGAAGGTCAAAAAGGTTTTTCTGTCACGTGTTCTGGAATGCCTAATTGCAAACTATCCTAGATTTGACAAGGCGTCAATCATTGTGGGAAATAATTGTGCCAATGTAATGTTATACATTAACATTAACTTCTTCATTAACATTTTGTTTCGTTTCTAGTGCTTATTTAATTAGAAGCCCTGATAAAGGTACATTTTTATTTCGACCTTTACAATACCAGTTAAACTCTACTTGATATATAGGTACCAATCAGTTTTTGACTTGTTTATTTCAATTTTGTTTTTCAAAATGTCAACTTCAGTATTTCATGAAATTATATTATTTGTATAGATATAAAGGTAGTATATATAGTATAAATAGTTGATCACTTTATAGAGGTAGCGGATAATGGAGGTATCACATTAATGAAGGTCATAAGTAATTCATTCATTATAATATTAGATTTTCAGTATAATAAATGGTTAGCTCATTATACATATATAATGCTCCTAAGACTTACCGTAATTATACATTACTTCTTCCAACGCACAAATGTGTATCTGAATATTGTGTGTACCTATGTATGTTGTTGTTCATTTATAGATATATCTAACCTGCTTTTTTAATGAAACACATTCGGATTGTTAATCTTTTTAAACCAAATAGATATGTTTATGAGATGACTAAGGTTGTGTTCCGATATTAAACTTGGTTAACCAAAATCCCGGTTAAGCGTTCCATTAAATAAAAATTCCTGAAAATTGTTTAATTTTGGAACTGTCGTCACCTGAAAAAGGTTAACCAAACGTCAAAATATTGACCGTGCTCTGGGAGCGGTGCATTGGTCAACCGAAGAGTTAGCAGGTTAGGTTTTAGCGTTGAGAGAAGAAAAATCAATTCTCTCAACGATTTTAATTATATTTTGTTTAGATGGTGAAGGCAGATGGGGTGTGGTGTTCTTGCGTTAAGTGTTATAATAAATATTTATAAATTCTACTTTTCTGTATTGTATTCTGTAGTCCACTTGACCAAGTCGACTGAAAGCTACACTTATATCTACTTATAAACTACTTATATCTTACTATAATATACCAAATTATCTGCTGTTTCATTTATTTTTTGACTGAAGACTAGAGTAATAGTTAAGCACGGAATATGAAGGTATTTAAGGTTGAATGAATCCCAATAAAAACAATTCATCATCCATGTTGATTAACCAGCCAGTTCCTTAATTACACATTTTTCAGGTTTACCAATATTTCGGTTAACCGAAATCCTGGTTGGTCGCGGATAATATCGGAACACAACCTAAATAAAATTGTTTTACTTGAAAATATTTAATATGCAACCATCAATACACATCAACACAGACCTACTTATTATCAATAAATATATATTTTGAAACTACTATTATACTATTAATATTTTAAACTTATTACAGCTAGGCTTCGAAATTTGTAGTATTGGTAAGTAGAGGAAATAACATATTAGCAAGTTACGTGGCTGGTAGGTATGAATAAGAAGTGGAGTTTTATATTTGTCCTTGGTGGTGCAAATTGGTCAGTTTTCAGGGGTTACTGCGAATCTGCCATAGACAAGCAAATCTGAAAATAGACATACATTCGATGGCATAAAAAATGTGATAATATTTTGAGTTCTCGTGATATGACCACAACTTGTGTTTTTTTATATAGAACACTCTGTATTATATTTAAAAAACGGAAGAGGGCTAAAAATGCATTGCAAAATATAGATCTTAGTTATTATTTTTTGTGTAGATTTGCGGAAAATATGAAATTTTCAAAATACTCCCACCAACGATATTTAAGTTTTCTGACTGAGAGGCTTTGAAAACAAAGAAGTTTGACGTTTATCATTATTAGAAGCGTGTTAACACAAATCAAAAATGGTTCGTTACTCAAATGAAGACAAATACAATTTAATAAAATGTAATCTAAGAAATGAAAATGCATGTAGTAAAATTAACATAATAATATTTCACATCAAATGATTTCATTTAAACGTATCCATAGAAGTCACGACCAAGCTAGAGAATTTCCTAAAAATTTAAATTAACTTAAATTCATGGATCTTACACGAAAGAGTAAACAAAATTTACAGCAAAGCTAATCGGGAAGAGTAAGAAAATGATGCTCTATAGCATGTAAGATAAAATCCTAATTAGGTATATCAACTAGAGAAATAGAAGTAAATAGAGGTGTTACACAAAATACGGTACTAAAAATTAAAAAAAAAATTATATTTTTTTGAGTAAAATATGAGACAATATTTGAAAATTATTCACGACACTATTATAATAGATGTTCAATTGTCTGTCTTCTTCTGCTATGCAACTCTGACAACGTTTAGTAACGCTAGCAGTAGCATTTATAATCATTAAAGTTGTTATTGTTTGAAATGCGTTTCTTGTTCTCTTGATCAATTCTTCAAGGGTATTGGATATTTCCTTTTAAATAATATTTTTAAGTAGCCCCACAACCAAAAAGCTAGTGGTGTAATATAGCAAGCTCGAGCGGGTCAGCGAAGGGTACATTTGTACCTAAAATTATATAAAATAAAATATTTTTAAGATAAACACTAAACAAGCAATAAGTTGAAGTTTAGTATTTTCTTAATTCAAAATTAAATCTATAATTAACTACGGATTTATGCGAAAGCAATTGAATAGAAATATTTTAGGTAGAAATATCTTCTATCTAAAGCAAGCAGAGATCATAATAAAGGTACCTACTTATAAATAAATTGAATTATTAACAGTTAACTATCAATGTGACAGTAATAGTACTTTGTGTAGCTAGAAAGTGAACGTTTCCGGGCTGACAGAAGAAATGGACAGGCGAGGCGAAGCCGAACCTGGCCACTTCTGGAAGCCCGGAAAACCACTTTCCCGCCATGGTGTACACAATATTTTTTATCCTACACAAGAACCCAATAGAAAAATACAATTTAATAAAATGTAATCTAAGAAATGAAAATGCATGTAGTAAAATTAACATAATAATATTTCACATCAAATGATTTCATTTAAACGTATCCATAGAAGTCACGACCAAGCTAGAGAATTTCCTAAAAATTTAAATTAACTTAAATTCATGGATCTTACACGAAAGAGTAAACAAAATTTACAGCAAAGCTAATCGGGAAGAGTAAGAAAATGATGCTCTATAGCATGTAAGATAAAATCCTAATTAGGTATATCAACTAGAGAAATAGAAGTAAATAGAGGTGTTACACAAAATACGGTACTAAAAATTAAAAAAAAAATTATATTTTTTTGAGTAAAATATGAGACAATATTTGAAAATTATTCACGACACTATTATAATAGATGTTCAATTGTCTGTCTTCTTCTGCTATGCAACTCTGACAACGTTTAGTAACGCTAGCAGTAGCATTTATAATCATTAAAGTTGTTATTGTTTGAAATGCGTTTCTTGTTCTCTTGATCAATTCTTCAAGGGTATTGGATATTTCCTTATAAATAATATTTTTAAGTAGCACCACAACCAAAAAGCTAGTGGTGTAATATAGCAAGCTCGAGCGGGTCAGCGAAGGGTACATTTGTACCTAAAATTATATAAAATAAAATATTTTTAAGATAAACACTAAACAAGCAATAAGTTGAAGTTTAGTATTTTCTTAATTCAAAATTAAATCTATAATTAACTACGGATTTATGCGAAAGCAATTGAATAGAAATATTTTAGGTAGAAATATCTTCTATCTAAAGCAAGCAGAGATCATAATAAAGGTACCTACTTATAAATAAATTGAATTATTAACAGTTAACTATCAATGTGACAGTAATAGTACTTTGTGTAGCTAGAAAGTGAACGTTTCCGGGCTGACAGAAGAAATGGACAGGCGAGGCGAAGCCGAACCTGGCCACTTCTGGAAGCCCGGAAAACCACTTTCCCGCCATGGTGTACACAATATTTTTTATCCTACACAAGAAAAAAATCTTAAATTTCAAAACTTTTTTTATATAACAATAAATAATTTACAACAAAATTTTGTCTTTGAAATATTGATATTAAATACAGGATTATGAATAGTGCAATTAGCAAAGGCTGTTGTTGAAAATGAATCAAGATATTCATGATGATTCATAGTTTGTTTCTTTTGGGATTACACCACCTGTAAAATAATAAAAAGCAGAAAACCAGAAGCATACAAATTAAATATTCAAAGTGTAGTAACAAGGCAAACTTCTAAAGTTTGCCCCAAAAAACCACTGTATAAGGTGTGATAAAATAATATTTGATTTATTAACTAAATTTTAACAGTGGTTTTTCAGTTTTATACAAAATTCTATAATATTATATGTCATATTTTAAAATATGTCTAAATAAAATAGTTATAATAAAATTTAAAAGAAATCAAACACTTAACTAGCTTTCTTCTATATGTTTCGAGTTGGTCCTTATTATATAGTTACGGTTTTTTGGGGCAAACTTTAGAAGTTTGCCTTGTTACTACACTTTAAATATTTAATTTGTATGCTTCTGGTTTTCTCCTTTTGTTATTTTACAGGTGGTGTAATCCCAAAAGAAACAAACTATGGATCATCATGAATATCTTTGTCCTAAACTTTAAACAAAGTTTACAATTCTATTATAAGCAAGCCTCTATTATAAGCAAGGTTCTATTGCGTTACACAAGCACTAAACATGCTTGGAATCTGGCCAGTCAAGCTGTCAAAGATCAGATGTGATGTTATAGAAAATCAACTCCAAATTAACTTTTGTTAATTTGTAGTTGAGAGGTAAGTATACATGCTTATCGTTAAAATAATGATAGACTCGGATAAATCGGGGACAAACACGCGGATGAAACACGTTAATCCAAAAATTACCTAGCGAGTAAACTAGATGAAAATGGACATATTATTAACTCTACACTTGAAGTAGATACTAATAACAAAATGTTACTTGCTTAATAATCATCTAGAAATACGTGACACGAATTGCCAGACCTCGTTAAATTAGCCGGGCATTGTTAAATTGGCTCGTTACGTTCAGCAATAATAGATACATACTGTACGGAAAATGCATTAATTAAATAATTACACCATAATATCAATAAACAGAACACCAGTGGTCAGTGGTGCAACAGGACCATCGGGGCACTTAATTAATCGAATGAACCATTCTAGAAAATACCACGTGGCTAAAGTTGGATGCAGAATGAGATTTGATTTTAAAATTTTAGAATAAATTGAAAGTAGACTTAAAAAGTAAACTAGGTACACAATGTCCAGCAAGTTGGAACACTATGTTCAAGACAACGAGGAGTATGAATTCAAAAAAGGAGTATATCGAAAAGTACCCCACATATACATCACATTTGTGGACAAAAATTAAATCTGACGATGTTAAATAATTTTTGTGATAAGGAAATTAAAATATCTTAACGTCCCATCTAAGCATCCAGGTGTATCAGGATCGCGAAAAAAGTGGCTGCAGATAAAATTACCCCTTAGATACTTATTAAGATACAAAAAATAAATCACATAAAACAATTAGGTAAGGAGCTGGGCAGGTCCCAAGGGTCATCTAAGGGGTAGTTTTAGTAATCAGCTCTTTTTTGACAACTTGGATATGCCTGGCTGCAAGATAGATTTTGATTTACCTATCAGATTGTTGTATATCGTCGGGTTTTATTTTTTACATCATCATACGTATTACCTATATATCCAAGGGTAGTTTTTATCTTCTGCTTCTTCTGTATCTTTCACTATTCAGACCTGCCCTAATGCTTATATATAACGTTAAAGTAATAACTTTATTTACTTACCATATTGATGTACATCGTCGGGTTTATTTTTTATGTCCACATAGCAAAGGAGTCATTTTCGTCTTCTTTCCTTTTGTTCATAACTATTCGGATCTAGTTCGGACCTAGTAAGATGATGTTAAAGTATTTTGATTTGCTTACCAGATTATTGTACATCCTCGGATTTATTTTTTATGTTCACATAGGTACGTATTATAATTCTAAGGAGTAGTTTTGTCTTCTGTCTCTTTTTTAACTACTTGATCCTACCCAGCTGCTGTGGTTGGATGATTTGTTTATCAGATTGTTGTTTATTTTTTAAGTCATTTTTGATAATCAATCCAACTTGATATGTTCATGTCCCTAATCCCTAACAACCCCAACTGATTGAGATTTGACAGAGTTATTGACTAAAAACGAAAAGTTGTCAAACCGACATTCGCGTACTAATTTCTACAGAAATGCCCACCAATAATAAACTTTTTATCTACTACACAACTATATTACTTTTTTTTTATGCGTATTCTAAAGACTATTCTATTGTCCTATGTATGCTATTTTTCAGGTATACATCAATTTTTTAGACAAATTCAAACCCTATCTGTTCTTAAGTAACAAAAAAGTCACTGCTATTTGTCTCTTGTTGAAAGTGTAAACGTGTTTTATAAATGGTTTATTCTATCGCAGAAAGAGTAGAAATTATTGCGATTTGGTATCGAAATCACGATTGCGCTAAAGCTAACCACGAATTTATAATGCTAATCATCCAGAAAGATAATGTAAGCCATCAGTACGTTAAACAACTGATAGATAGATATACGTTTGTTCCAACGGGTTCGCCTCTAAATAAGAAACGGGAAGTAAATCGTGCAGTTCGAAATGAAACAGTTGATGTGGCAGTTTTGGGTCACTTGCAGATGGACAATAATCAGTCGATCAAAGCAGTGTCTCAAGCTTCTGGCGTATCCAGATCAAGTGTTCATCGAATTTTGAAAAATATAAGTTTCATCCATTTAAGATAATGTTGCTTCAAGAGTTACATGAAGGATTTTGATCGTCGTACCCAATTTTGCAAATATTTTAGTGAGCGACTTCTACTGAACTCAAATCTTCTCTACAAGGCGTCACCAAGACAACTCACCCACATTTCAATGTCTTATTTTTATTTTAGAAAAAATGAACATATGGGTACGAAATGGTTTGTCATTGGCTAAAATTTACACACATTAATTTATGTACAGGGTGTTCTAATTTCTGGTGCCATTAAAGACGACATTTTTTTTAAATGGAAATGCATAGTTTTTTTTTAATCATCAGAGAGGTCTGAAGAGAGCTTTTCAAAAATATAATATAGTTGGTATCTGCTTCCAACCCTTTTTTAAATATAGGTACTTAAATTTTGAAAAATTATTAAAGTTTAAGCTGCATTATTCGTATTTTTCATGGTGATATTATTATTATTGATTGCAAATGCACTAGTTGAGAGTTCACTTGATTCAAATTCGTTTGCTATGTAAATTCATGCCAGTTATTTTATAGCACATTCATAACTTGTGCGAAAAAATATGAATAGCATGGCTAATTTTTCAAAATTTAAGTAGCTATATTTTAAAAATGGATGAAAGCAGATACCAACTATATTATATTTTTGGAAATCTCTCTTCATGGCCTCTATGATGATTAAAAAACTATGCATTTCCATTTAAAAAAAATCCGACTTTAATGGCACCAGAAATTAGAAGGCACATCTGAAATTAGTACATAAATTAATGTCTCTAAATTTTAGCCAATAACAAACCATTTCGTAGCCAAATGTTCATTTTTTTTCTAAAATAAAAATAAGACATTGAAAAGTGGGTGAGCTGTGTTGGTGACTCAGAGTGTACATTTATGTTGAATGGTGAAGTGAATAGGCACAATTGTCGCTATTAGAATTATACTAATCCTTATTTAATCAAGGAATTTCGTACTGAGACTCCTCAAAAATTGAATGTTCGGGCCAGAATTTTGGGCAACCATCTTGTTGGACCGTTTTTTATTCAAGAAAATCTCGATGGGAACACCTATTTACAATTATTGGAAGACACGATTATAACAAAAGTTTTAGAGTGACGACAATTTAATAGAAAATGAAATAACTTTCCAACAAGATGGCACACCCTCCTCACTATGCTGTTACTCTGCGGTAATTTTTGGATGACAATTTCCCAGTGCATTGGATTGGTAGAAGAGGTCCCGTCGAAAGGTCACCATGATCACCTGCTGAAATACTAGAGATGTTGCGTTAGAGAATTGTGGAAGAATGCCAATTAATAACGCGGGATGTATTTAGTAATGTTCGAACAGAATTTGAAAACTGACATTGTTTGCACGTTAACGGGGGTCATTTTGAGCAATACATTAAATAAAACTTGTTTGTGTTTTGCTTCAGCTTTTTTAATATGAGAACGGTTTTTTGTGTAACTTGATCAGCACATCAAAAAAAGTAAGGCGGTTGTGTAGTGAATAAACATACTTATTATTGGTGGGTATTTCTGTAGAAATTAGTAAGCGAATGTCGGTTTATCAACTTTTCGTTTTTAGCCAATAACCAATAATTTTATCAAATCTTAACCGATTCCCAAAAACGATGCACCAGTGTATTCGCAATGGAAAAGGCTTTAAAAGAATTTGCTAGAAGTAAGGTAGTTCCATTTCAAATTTTAATGTTGGGGTAAAGTTGGCCTGACTGTCAAAAATACTACCTCTAAGAACAAAAATCGATGGGTCTCGGCGAATCTAATTTTGTTTTCGGTTTTATAATTATAAGGGTCAATTTTTCGTTGAAAACCCTGTATATTCTTAGTACTTTCAAATATCAAATTTGTTCGAAAACAAATAGTTTTATTCATTACTCATATTTTAATTTAAAATTAAAATAACTTTAACACGTCGAATTTTCTGACTCATTTGAAGATCTATATGACATTAAACACATAAATTAACTTGTGAGATATTCCCTTTAAGTAACAGACAGATAAAATGTTGTCTTTATTCTTCTGAAATTTATATTATAATAAATAACGACGTCCACGGTTGTAAAAAATCAAAAAGATGGATGTTGAGTGCAATATCTGTCTGGCCATAATTACACCTACATAATTTGCAAGCAGATGAAATATTACCCTTTGAAAAGTAATGTGGCCTACGCAGCTACATGAAACCTATTCTCAACAGAAGTGTGATATAATAAGTTCGATAGGTAGGTAATGCAATTTTTTTATAGGTTTATATTGACAAATGAAAAAGTTTAATATTGTTAAATAATAATAATATATAACAATGGGAGGCTTGTAACAAAATATTTTTTTTACTTATTTTTTATGTAGGTAATTATTTTAATTTGTTTATATTATTTTTTATACTTTTAAGTCGGAAAGTGGGTAGTGAAACTTATATTGTTTTTTTTTATTTTTAGTGTGTGAAATTTTATATCCTAAATATTAATTATAATTAAAACGATTCAATACATAAGAGATTTTAAATGGGAGGATATTCATACGAATGTAGATAAATTCTGAAAATTAATAAATTAAAAATAACTTTAAAATTATCCAACTTAATATACCTACCCAGTATAAAACTAAAAATATTGTTCCTTTTAAAGTGTTTCTCGTTGTATGATCTTGAGACAAATTTTGATTCTGTAGCACTAACGAAAACTCGGTTTGTTAAAACCGTAATTTTATATAGTTTCCCTGGTTATAAAATTATTTATAACCAGCCGAATTATAATTAAAACGAAGGAGTCGTTGTTTACATTAAATCGGATTTTAACTATGTGTATGTAATTATGCCTATTAAGAATATAAATTCGATAAGGGTAAAAATGCTACTAAATGGACAAAGTCAAATAATTATCTGCTGTTAAATACTGCTTAGTACCATCCGTCATTCAGGAATGCACTTATTTTCTGTGATGAATTGCAATAATACCTTTTTTCCGCATGACACAAATTCAGAAAATTATCATATATTTATAGGGGACATAAATATAGATATACCTATGGGAAAATAATGACACTTTCACTGATTACATTAATATATTAACTGAACTTAGTTATAAATCAACAATAAACGATTATACCCGAATATAAGGAAACCAGAAGTTGTGCATTGATCATATATTTCTTAAATCAAAATTTAATATAATTGGATGTAACTATACCACTAATTGTATAGACTGACATTACCGATCACTATACAGTTATCTTACAATTAATTTTAAAACTTCTAAAAGACCTGGAGGAAAAGTATATAAATACTTAGATTATGCCGAGTTGTAGCGCACACTTGACAATACAATATGGGATACCATATACCCCGATGATTCTGCAACAAAAAAAAATATTAGTATTATTCAAAAGGCCATAGTGTATGTGCTATGATAGAAAGGAGAATAAGGAGAAACACCAAGATAGCCCCATGGATAACCGATGGATTTATAAAATCAAGGCACACAAAACATAAAATATTGATGCAGAAAAATGCACATAATATAGAATTAAAAAATCAATGCAAAACTTATAGAAACAAATTTAATAATTTAATATCCAAAACTAAATTTAATTACTACAGACATGAAATAAATAAACATAGGGAAGACTCGGTAAGACATAGGGAAAACTTGTGGAAAATAGTTCAAGAAATAAACAACGGCAAACATAAAAGACAGGAAATTATAGCTGTTCAAAGTGAGGCTGGTGAAACATTAACTAATGCATATTAAGTTTGCTGATAATTTATTAGTGCTTTTATATAAAAGTAGGGAAAACACGTGTCAAGAGTATAACTCCAAATCGAAATTTCAAATCACCTCTTAGCAGATTGCCTAATTCTGTAATATCGGCTCCCAAAGCAACAAATTTATTAGTTCCGATAATGTGAAAGTTGAAGTCTTCAAGTCAATTTCAGAATATGTAACAGATCCTTTAGTTTATTTAATAATTAAATGACTCCAAAATGGTTTATGGCCTTCGGCATTTAAAGAATCGACAGTAATTCTTATTCAAAAAATGGTAGTAAAATTAATATAAACAATTATAGACCAATTACTTTACTTTAACTATTCATTTAAGTAAAACCTTCGAAAAAATAATGAAAATTAGACTAGAATCTTATATAGAAAAATATAGTTTGCTTTCGATAATCAGTTTGGTTTTAAATGTGTCCACAGAAGCGCCATTATAGCCCTGGCGTCGAAAATACATCTTTCACTGAATTTTTCATACATTTCAATGAATACATTTTTACATCACTGAATGGGTGATGTACTGAGTGCATCATAATTAATATAGGACGGAGTACCTCAAGGTACTGTGCTTGGTCTCGTACTCTTTAATATGTACATAAATGGTTTGATTTCATTACGTGGCAAAGGTATGGTTTTGCTCTAACAGCACTGCAATTTTTTACATTGGTGATAGGTGGGAAGAATTTAAAAATATAGTAATAAACGATTTTAATGTTATTAAATATTGGTTTGACCACAAATTATTAACAATAAATTTTGACGAAACATACCTTGTGCCGTTTTCATGTCAAAAATTAACTTTCACTTTTTCAAAAGACAAATTGTAAATCAAGGGACTCGATACACTATTAATTCAAAGACATGTATAAAATATTTGGGGGGTTCTTATAGATTCTCATATAAAAATCATCATATCAACTATGTTGTAAAAAAATTGGAGTGTTGGCTATATAGATTCAGATATTTAAAAAATATTCTGAAGCTGTAGAGCAATTGGAAATTGCACAATTGAATAGAGCAATTGGTTTATTATTCACTAGTTGAAACTCACCTGAGATATAGCATAAAGTATTTGGTTACTTTATAGATGTGGGATAGATCAACTTATAATGACCAGATTTGTCAGATTGCAATACGGGACAAATTGACAAAAACTACTACAACTCTATGATGATGATGATGAGGATTTTTAGACATTTAGGTTAGGTCTTTTCAAAAACATCAACATGGTTGTCAAAATATACTTACTTCTCTGCAGAGTGTATTTTTTGAGTAATTCTACATCATCACATGCATCATCACTAATTTTATCGAAAAAAATATCGCAATAACCTCCTACGTTAGGTACCTTACGATTAACATTAACTTCAATGTTTCCAGTTTCAACTGAGTCTTTTCTTTAGTCCACATTTTATTGATTAATGAAAATACTCGCTCAGTAGCAGCATTTGTACCTGATAGGCATAGAGCAAACTCAACAAGCTTCTTTATGTTAGTGTAGGTATGGTATGCTTTCTCGGAAAAAAATTTGAAAAATCTCAACCCATCACAAATCAACACTTAGGACCTCTTCTTGCCATTTTTCCAATTTAGTTTCAGATACGTAATTTTTAATAAAGGAAAATTCATCAAAGAGACTGTTTTCATCAATTTTGTTGTTTGGAAAATGGCCAGAAATATATTCGTAAGATTTCGAAACATCGTCCCATGATAGTACATGTTTCAGTTCTATCCACTTAAATACTTCTACCGAGTTGATAGTTTGATACTAATTTCAGATTTAACAAAGAGATTAAATTTAATCGAAAATTTTTTATTTCTTATCTTAGCTTATGAAAAGTTAAGATAGGAATGTGCAAACCGTTTTTCTTGATCTCAAACCGTTTAGATTTTACAAGGTGGCAAAGTTGCAAAATATCAATATTCACTTCTCAATATTTCAAAAACAGTTGAAGGTAGATAGGACATCCTACATGAAATGTGTTTAAAATTTCACGTAGAGTTCAAAATTGCAATAATATACAGGGTGTTCCATTTAAAATAACGAAGATGACATCAACTTCCGGTATAACCGGAAGCGCTAGGTGGACGCCATTATTTTAGGTGAGAAGGCCATGCCCGAAAACACTATTGCCCAAATTTTCAAAATCAAAATCGAAGTAGTCTCTGAAATATGTCTAATATCTCGTCACCGTGGCACACCCTGTATGTATTATATTTAATTGTATTACTTGTAGATTCATTGTTCAAAACAAATGTTCCTTCACTAATTGAATATCATTCATTTACTTATCTTTAAAGGGGTTGGAACCTTTGGTGTGAAGATAACACTCACGTAGTTTTCCACATAACACCAAAACACTATACTGTACTCGACGAGCGTTTTGCCAACCAAGTTGGCACCATTTGGAAATTATTACAACTAAACCTATGCTAACATTGTGTCCTATTTATACCTAAACTATTTCTACGGTTCAGTTAACCGTCGCGATCTGTCACCATTCATACTATTTTTATATTTAGCAATTTCCAAACTCTCAAAAGCATCCAGCAGGGTTATTACACTGATCTTTAAGGCGGCTTAAGTCTGGGCTTTTGGACATAACTATGTCTTATAGTTAACTTCACGCCGATTTTCTAGTCACATCCGGTATTTTGGAATTATACTAATGACTTTGTCTACAAATTGGTCTAAATGCGAGACATTTCTTTAGCTCCTACTTTAAGCCACCTCCGAAGGTGCCGTAAAGTAATTTAAGACCGTGCCGTACATTTGTGTCAGACATAATTGCTTTCTGTATTTTTGCATACTTATACGGTTATTCTGTAAAGAAATGTTAATGGTTTACAGTCTGTCAAAGTTGAAAATAACAGAATGTTATAAATTCTTTATTCCGTAACGCAAAAAGTGTCTGCTAACTACATTCTGTTGGTTAACATTGGCACTTAACATTACAGTACCCCCAATAGCCATGTTACATGATAACAGAGGATGTTTGAGGTTAAATAAATATTTTTTGTATTGTTTTCAAGGCTATTTTCTGTGGTTTTTGGAAAAAAATATAAGCGAAAATATAAGTATTATTAATAAATAAATATAGGCGATGAATATATATATATATATATGGTCGAACGTGAGCGTGAGTAGACGTATGAAGAGCTCTTACAATTTTTAATAGTTTAAAGTGGTTTTTTGAGCTATTATTGTCTGATTGATTCTGGTCTTGAGTGAGACAGAAGTTACAGTATAAGAGTTGTAAAAGTTGTATTTGTACAAGTGCAGTTTAAAACCATTTTTTTTACTCGGATATAGTTTGAATACTATCGGAAGTTTAGATCTATTCCTACCATATCAATAAAGTGGTCGAGGTACGCTGTCTAATGAAAATGGCGTCTAAGCCGCAAACCCGTGGTGCTATAACTACCGCAGAAAAGCAAATGGGGGAAGATGCTATTGAACAACTAATAAATAAAGTGTGCTCGCGATTTTCAACTCAATTAGAAGCCAAGTTCAAGACTAGATTTGATCAACTAGATGAAAAACTGGATGATGTCATTAAAAAATTTGGTAATTTGTCGAAAACAGTAGAAGATAATAAAAATGCTATTGAAGATATGAAATCAAAGTATTACATGTATGAACAGCAATTCAAGAGAAACTCATTGATACTAAATGGTATTGAAGAAAGCAATGGTGGAGACGTTCTCGATTCAGTGATCTCAATAATAAATAATAATTTAAATGTGGCTTGTTCACCTACCGATATAGATAGTGCATATAGGATTGGGAAAACCGCTAATGGAGTCAGGCCGAGATCAGTAAGGCTGATATTTGTCAGTAACCATAAGCGTAATGAAGTTTTTGGCTCAAAAAAATTACTGAAGAACACCGGTGTAAAAATATATGAAGATCTCACAAAGCACCAGCAGGAAATATTTGTCTAAGGAAAAATATGGATATAAAAACACCTGGACGGTTGGCGGACGAGTTTATGTATCGAGAGATAACGTTAAACATTGTATAAATAAAATAGAGGACTTGTGAAGAATTTTATCGCGATGGTAAGACTAGATGGTTCAACACTTTGGGTATTGATATATGTTAGTTTATTTTAGTACACAGTTACTTCTAATCCGAAATTTTTTTTTGTTTTTTTAAGTTCTTTTTTACATAGGCTAAAATTATTTGTGTTTATTGTATTTGTAAGAATGCTTATCTTTTTTTTTACATAGGAAGTATATCGGGGAAGAGAGTGATTGTCATAATCTATGCTATTATTAAACCACAAAATATTATTGGTCACTTTTAGAGAAGCTTTTCACGTTTGTTACATTTAAGTACGGATCCTTACATTGGGGATTTTGAGGTGGAGAGTATAGAGACAAGAATGGCTGATAATGTCAACCAATGTCAGCGGGTGTTGGATGTAGGATGCCCGAGTAATTTTAGTATTTATCACAATAATATAAGAAGTATTTCTAAAAATTTGGATGAATTAAAAATATATTTGAGTCAGTTCTCTTTTGACTTTGACGTAATAGTATTGACAGAAACGCGGCACCTATATGATTTGAAGCTTCTACGTATTCCAAATTATGATTTAATATACAGCGGTGGTAGCTTTAACCAAAATGATGGTGTAGTATTGTATATAAAAAGTTCATTTGATTCTACTTATGAGATTATAGATCTAGATGGTATAAAATTAGTAAATATAAAATTTTGCAGGTGTAATAAAATATATATCATAAGGGCTCTTTACAGACCTCCACCATCATGTCCGTTGGCTTGTGTTAAGAATTTATATAATTTTTTGGTAGCGACTAGCCGTGAATGTGATATAGAAATTTTTATTGGCGATATGAATATAGACATTCTAAGCACTAAACAAGATGAATGCAAAGAAGAATATTTGAACATTTTGCATGAGTTAGGATTTATTTCCATAATAAACAAACCCACTAGGGTATATGGTGGGAGTGCAACATGTATTGACCATATGTTTTTAAGAACAAAACTGAACTACGAGTCATTTCTTCCAGTTGTTTTAAAAAGCACAATAACTGACCATTATTCTACTGTTCTTCAAGTGTTTGGATTTCCTGTAATAAAAAATGAAAAAACGGGAAGATAAAATATCAATTTTACTTGCATTATAAAAAATTAAAGCAAATTCTTGTAAATGAAACACTTGATAATCTATACTTACAAGATGATGTGGACAAGGCAACACAGTATTTTGTAAACTTTTTAAAAGAAAAAATTTATAAAAGTACAAACAAAAAATTAATAAAGAGGAATGAAATAAAAAGGACGCACTGGGTTACTGATGGGTTAGTAAAGTCGATAAACAAGAAACATGCAATGTACAAGAAGTTACAAAAAAATCCAGATAGTATAGAAATAAAAAAAGAATATAACAATTATAGAAATTTACTTACCAGCCTAATAAAGAAATCTAAAATTAGTTACTATCAGTCGTTGATAGAAAATAATACAAAATGTAATAAAAAATTGTGGGAGAGTCTAAAAAGTATAAGCGGGAATAAAATTGACACTAATGACGTTAAGCAAATAAAAACTGCTGAGGGCAATATAACCGATAATCCAGTTGAAATCGCGGAAACTATTAATGCATTCTATAGTCAAGTAGGGACTTCACTGGCAAATAAAATAAAGAAAGACTCATACTATAAATGTAATCAGACAAGAACTTCAAAATCAATTTTCCTTCGGCAAACTAATGAGAATGAAATTGAACAGGTTATCATGCAGTTGAAAGTTGCAACCTCTCCAGGTATTGATGGTATACAATCTGACACATTAAAAAGAATTGTTCCTTTTATCTGTAAGCCGTTAAGTTTTTTAATAAATTTATCAATAGCTAAGGGAGTGTTCCCAAAATTATTTAAACAAGCATTAATAAAACCTATATTTAAATCCGGGGATAAATTAAACGTCTCAAATTACAGACCAATTTCATTGTTGAGTAATCTGTCAAAAATATATGAAAAAGTGCTAAAAAAGAGAATAACTGAATATCTGTCTAAAAACAAAATTCTATCAAAACAACAATATGGTTTTCAAGAAGGCAGGTCAACGGAGGATGCAAAGGCGGATTTGACTGCTGAAATTTATAAATCTTTAGATGAAAACAATAAGTCGCTTTGTATCTTTGTTGACTTGGCCAAAGCGTTTGACACTGTCTCGCATGTAGAATTACTAAAAACACTAGAAAATATTGGATTTAGAAGTGTCTGCCTGGACTTGATGTCAAGTTACTTAGCAGATAGAGTGCAAAGGGTTAAAATTAGCGGGCATGAAAGTTCCGAGAGAGTGGTAGAATGCGGGGTACCTCAAGGAACTGTTCTGGGACCAATACTTTTTAACATTTATATTAATGACCTGTTTAATAAGTCCTCTGTAGGTAAAATAGTTAGTTTTGCTGATGATACAGCAGTGTTTTACAAAGCAGATAATTGGTGGAACTTGAAGAGTATTGCAGAAAGGGATTTCGCTGGAATAATGCGGTTCTTTAATCTTAAATTACTAACCATTAATGCTGAAAAAACATTTTTCGTACCTTTTGGTTGTTATAACGATGTACTACCAAGTTACAAAACGCTTAACTTTCAGTTAGATAAAAAGATAGAAATATCAAGGGCAGACTCAGTTAAATACTTAGGAGTATATATTGATAAAAACCTTCGGTGGAATCACCATATTGACTACGTAGTAAAAAAGTTGAGAAGTCTGGTAAGTAGATTTAAATTTTATAGATGTATTTTTGATGAAAATCATTTGAGAATTCTTTATTATGCCTTGGTGCAGTCCCATCTTGGCTATGGAATAATAATATGGGGTGGAGTTACGAACAACTACTTAAAAAAGCTTATGTGCATACAGAAGTGGATACTAAAGATTATATACGGAAAAAGTTACTCGTACCCAACAGATGCACTATTTGAAGAAGCACAGCTGTTGGATATCAGACAACTATTTTTTCAAAATCTAGTTATTAGGCATTACAATGATAAATTCAGTGCTAAAGAGATAACGCATTCTTATAATACCAGAATAAAGAGTGCATCTGTTGTGATTCCTAAATGTCAGAAAACTATTGGTCAGAGATGTTTTACTTACCTGATTCCTGCTGTAGTTTCTAGAGTTCCTCTGTATATAAGGAGAATGTTCAGCCCACGTACAAGTTTACTTTTGTGGGCTTCTCTATATATATTCTGTATGTCTTAATTCTGTACTTGTAATTTAGCGTTGGCTATTTAATTTGTTATATATAAAATTTGTTATATACATGTAAGAAAAAAAAATGAGAAATAAATATTATTATTAACAGGAATATAGTACCCCTATTCATTTACATACTTTTAGATGAAGACGAAAGAAGGTAAGTAAACCACTTGACTTATTAGGTTGCCTTTTAACTAAAGAAATCTTTTATGAATTATCAACCTAACAATTCTTTTATTTTTAGAAATCACATGAGGTTATATACCTAGAAGGCAACTTAGGGATTCACAAAATGCGTTTGAAGTAATAACAGATTCCGAATTTAGAAAACCTTCCGATTTAACAAAGAATTAGCTAGAGATCTCATCAATACTTTGGAACCTAATTTAACCAGTATTCGGACAACTGCAATACCTCCCTATTTAAAAGTATTAACTACTTTACATTTTTTGGGGCATGGTACATACATACCAACATGGCGTTGGAAGTATTGCAACAACTGCACTGAGCCAACCTTCAATATGTAGGGCGATATATACAGTACAGCTTTTTGGTTCTCCGAACAAGACATACTGTTATTGTATTGTTTGGTCTTGGTATTATTAATATTATTATACAATCAATTCAAATAGTGTCAAATACATAACAACATAACCCATAAAATATGAAAATTATAAAAGCGTGGGCAGACGGCGCACGCGTCAATACTCATAATATCAAACGGTTACATTTTCGAACTAATGAGATCAATGTAATATATGCTTACAGAATACGAAAATGATTATGGAGTGTTACATTATGTTACCTTAACTTTAACATAATGTTATTGGCAACATTATGTTAAAATTACAGACTCAAATACAACTTTTAGAGAATAGCACCATTAGAGTAAAATATGGCTTTTGTGCTTCATTTGCTATTTCTTGTTGACAACGAAAGGCGAAGATATGAATCCTTGTGACCTGAAGGCCTTAAAATTTCAGCGTCTTTTTCGTGTAGACAAGGACACAGCACAATATTTAATAAATAGATTGGCCCCCAGGTTTCGGGTTTACAGATCTGATGGATTAGCTCCACAAGTAAAGGCAAGTAAAATAAATGAAGCTAAAATTTTTTAATGAGTACTTAATATAATATGTAAAATATAGATTTTAGTAACCCTTCGATTTCTGTCTCATGGATGTTACCAAAGGATTGTAGAGCAAGGATTTTTTGTATCTATGAGTCAACCCAGTGTCAACCTAACTTGTTTTTCTTTTTGAATGCACAAATTTTAAGGTTATATTCCTTTTAAACTGTGTGGTTAGATTATGTTTTCTTGCTCCTCTTCCCACTAAAAATATGAATGACTGCGACGTTGCCATATTGTGGAGGCTAAAACTTCTTTAAGTCCATGTTAATTATAGACGGTCTTAAAGGAATAATTGTGTAATACAAGGAGTCTATAATTATTTTGGTGGCTTAAAATGAATTAGCTGGTCTTTTGTCTTCAGTTTAAGACAATTAGTATAATAACCCGGCAGGTGTCTGGAACTTGTTACATTACCAACTCATAAAGTGGATTACTTAATTTTTGAGGGATTGTGAATAATGTAGCATAATGGATTCCTCATAAAAAGTCTGCTCTGCTTTTTGCCTTTGTGAAAACCCATAGTGTGCCAAAAATAAGTCTAATAATGTGTAGAGATACCCAGATAATTTATTTTTGAATTTCTCTTCGATCGAACCAATAAATGGAATACCTAAATTGTTTCCATAAGATAAATTATTGCATAATAATAATAATTCATTGTTGTATAATTGTAAGTATTATTTAGGCGGATGAAACAACACATTATTTTATCTTTGCCTTACAATGAAATCGTACGTAATCAGTTTTAAGAATTGCTGTGTAAGTATTATTATTAATAAGCATTTGGCAACATTTCCCACTTTTTTTATTTATTTTGGCAATTAACTTAACAAGTCGAATCCTTTATGAGAAGCACAAACGCTGACAGAAGTTTTGTTGTTTACCTTTCGGTTTTTTTAGTAACACTATATGTCTGGGTCTGTTTAAATAATATGCTTATTTACTTATTTCAGAAGCAATGCAATTTATATTTATAATATTCGAAAATATTTTAAACAAATTCAGTCTGACTGCAAGCATGTGATGGTTTTGTTATAGTAATTATAGATATAAGTATTTTGGGGAATTGGACAAAAAAGACATTCGAAGAGAGAAGAGACAGCGTAAAGCGATAGGGATAGAGGAAATTGGTAATTTGGTAACATAATTTACGTCATGTTTTATAACCTGATTATTTTATAAATTAGATAAGAACCTTAGGACCACTTGAATCTGGTCAACCCTGGTGCAAATCTTCAGTCAAAAACGGGGTACAAATAGCTGGAGTTCCCAAGGCATGGGAATATATTTCATGCCCGATCTGTCTCTAGTTCGCATTTCATCCCTTGTAGGATTTATCGAACAGAGAGGGTATTATTATTTCATTAAGATAGGGGATTTGTGATTGGCAAATAAAAATCAATAATTAACAAAACATATGACACTCATAAATTTTTGAGATAGTCACTATAATAGACATATAGTATCTCAGCTTTAAATCTCGTCTCAATTGTACCAATCATCCTGCATTGGTACCTGCATTTTGTACCAATCATATCTCATACATGCTCAATGTAACACGTACCGATTACTCGTATAGACTGCTGATATACGAACAGAACAACATTGGTTTTTGTTTTACCAGTTGGTTGCCTATCTGTATAAATCAGATAAAAGAGAAGAATATCCTCAATAAAAACTTATAAGTTCTAACAGAGACATACTGACTGGTGGAATTTTGAAAGAGACATTTTTAAATAGTTCTCATATCTCTCATCATTTAAATATCTCACCAGTGAACACTAAAGATAATCTGCAGCCATAGGATATCCCAATCTGAAGCCCTTTGAATAGGAACGATTCTATAAGGCATCACGGTTTCATTTCCGTCACGGGGCTACAAATAAAAATATAGTTTATTACTGAAAAATAAGAAATGAACATATCTAAGGAAAAAAGAACAACTCTCTTTAGATTATTGTACATACAGTATTATTTATACCGGATTAAAGTTGACATTATTTTCCTCCCAAAAAAAATACACAATTACGATTACGAAAAAACAGCCTGTGTATGGATTATACGTAAATACATATTATAATAATAATAAATGCTCCTACATACCTAAATAAATGAAATAAATGAAATAAATAAAATAAATAAAATAAATAAAATAAATAAAATAAATAAAATAAATAAAATATTAATAAATATTCAGATAAGCATTAAATAATTGCTCTAATTCTGTCCTATTTTAACTGTTTCTGTATCTCCTACCATATCTCAGATCCCAGTGGTGGGAAACGAGTTTATTTTAACGAAATAAAGACAAGAAATTATATTCTTATGGAAAAAACTCCAGGAAAACTAAAAAACTACTCTCTTCGGTTATAAATGGAGATTCCATTCATAGTGACCAAGAGCACTGAATCCCGTCACGTGACCCGTCTAGCTAAGTCTAAAGAAGTACCCCGAGAAGGCGAAAGTACTCACGTGCGAGGTGCATCTCGTTGCAGTACGCAGGATGCAGCGTTGGGTCTTGCTTGGTCTCCTAGTGCACGCGAGTGTCGGCAGGCGTCATTATCCCGGTCCGCATCATCACGGCTTCAAAGAAGTGGAGACCACAACTGCACCGGCTTCCGAAGAACTCAATAAATATGAGGTTTTGGATGCCAGGACTGAAATACAGTATAATAGCTATAATAAACATCACCCCGGGTAAGTTTACAACTTGAAGTATTCATGTAAAAGGAAATTTAGATGCATTGTAAATTTAATTATTCCTACATAAGCCTAAATTTTAATGAACTTCTCTATTCCTATATAGTTATTAAGCAATTTATAAAGAATGATTATCTACTTTTTGAAAATTTTATCTTATCAAGAAAATTACATATAACATGAGTACGTATGACTTAACCCAAAGCAGAAAATAATATAGACAGAGGTACAGGGTGTTCTTTAACAATTTGGCTAAACTTGGCGATTAGATTCTACAAAGATAATAAGAGGGCGGTTGTTCATATAAATACTTACCAATAAGCTCTCTGAAATACAGTTGATATGGAGATATGGTTTTCCAATTTTACCTGGTGGATGCTATAAACCTACTATCTATGTATATGTATAATTTCAGTTTAATACAAAAAGCCAGTGGTATGAAACCTTCGTTGTCGCAGGCCCCTTTTTAGAAATATATGATACGCTACTGTGTAAAATAAAAATAATACCATATTAAGAATCTTCACCCACTTTACCAATATAACAAAAATTATCTTGTTCAAAGGTTGTTATAATTGTCTTTGGTATTTCCAACAGTTACTTTAATTTGGCTTTTTCTGTTAATGAAAACGTTATTAGCCTATCATTAATTTTCAAACTGGCAAGTACTTCATTATTATTAGATAATAATAATGCATTTATACGTTATTTATGATATAGTTAACTAAGATGGCCGTTTTTTATTACCACCTTTGGCCAACATAATTTTTGATATATCAATACAACAAAAAAGGTGGTCTTGTTTTATACAGTGCGAGTCAATAAGAACGAATTCTTTAGTAGCTCCTTAAATAAAGGAGATAGAGCAAAACATTGAAAAGGGGACTTGTTCTATCACTTTTTTTCTACAATCCAAAATTATTTTTAGATATACAGGGTACACTGTTGAGCGGTTACAGTATTCAACATTTGTTTTTTATATGGAACACCCTGAATTTTATACGAAATTTTGATTAAGCTTAAAATTGCCTATAGATTGGTGCTCGGCTTGCTGGTCTTGTATGCGAGGTTGCCAAGTTATTTCAGTTTTTCTAAAAATTTGGGGAAAAACATAACCTTGTAAAAAAAGTCATAGTAGTCTTGTTTCTGATAATTAAAGGTTGAAATTCGGTATTTAGATAATCAAACCATTATGCTATAAGCTGATACCATCGTCAAATTATTTGCTTGTTGCACAGGGTGTTTTTTCTAAGCAACTGAAGTGGTCTGAATATATTGTGTAAAAACTCGTTTTTATTTTATGGAACCCCCTGTATATAATAACACCAGACAAGCGAGTATTAAATAGGCTCTCAAATGATATATGGTTTGCTATATCTAACTCTAATAGTTTTCAAGATATTCAAATTTATACAAATATGGCAGTGACTTCTTCGTCATTTAATTATTTATTTATTTGTGTAATTAACTATTTCAAGAAAAAAACACATTTTCTAAAATTTTTCTTGTTTTGTTCAAAACTGTAGTTTTTTTTAACATTTCTAACTGCCATGAACTATATTTTATATCTCCTAAACTGCCCCCGGTATTTCCGTAATTTCAAAAACACATCAGTTAAAAAATTTTATAGGAACCTGATAAACATTGAAAAATATATTTTTTAATTAAATCAAAGAAACAAAATACTAACAAAAAATAATGAGGGATGAAACAACATAATTTTAGACGCCCAGAAACTGAATTCATCAATTTCTAATATAACATTATAAGTACTGCTGGAAATGTCCGCCACCTTGAGCAATGCATAGTGTAACACGTGTCACAAAGGAGTCTCCAACGTTTGTGAGCATTTGCCTGTTTACATGTGCAAACGAGTTTCTTATTGTTTGTCTCATATCTTGAAGTGTTATGGGTGGGGGGTCTGATAGACCATATCTTTTATAAAACCCCAAAGAAAAAATATAGTGGTCAAAACCCTCATGTGATCTGAGAAATTGATTGTCAGCACAACTGGACTGTGACTGTTTGGGGTGGGATTGTTGGTAACCATTTAGTGGGCCCATACTTTTTTGATGGACACGTAAATGGGAAAAATTATTTAAATTTTCTAGAAAATGATTTCCAAGATCTTATACTTATAATGTTATATTAGAAATTGATGAATTCAGTTTGTGTGCATCTGAAATTATGTTGTTGCTCAGTATTTTTTGTTAGTATTTTGTTTCTTTGATTTAATTAAAAAATATACTTTTCAATGTTTATCAGGTTCCTATAAAATTTTTTAACTGATGTGTTTTTGAAATTACGGAAATACCGGTGGCTGTTTAAGAGATATAAAATATAGTTCATGGCAGTAAGAAAAGTTAACAAAACTAGTTTTGAACAAAACAAGAAAAATTTTAGAAAATGTGTTTTTTTTATGAAATAGTTAATTAAATAGATAAATAAATAATTAAATGACAAAGAAGTCACTGCCATATTTGAATAAATTTGAATATCTTGAAAACTATTAGAGTTAGATAAAGCAAACCATATATCATTTGAGAGCCTATTTAATACTCGTTTGTCTGGTGTTATTATATACAGGGGGTTCCATAAAAGAAAAACGAGTTTTTACACAATATATTCAGACCACTTCAGTTGCTGAGAAAAAACACCCTGTACAAGCAAATAATTTTACGATGATATCAGCTTATAGTATCAGGGTGTAACCGCTCAACGGTGCACCCTGTATATCTAAAAATAATTTTGGATTGTAGAAAAAAAGTTATAGAACAAGTCTCCTTTTCAATGTTTTGCTCTATCTCCTTTATTTAAGGAGCTACTAAAGAATTCGTTCTTATTGACTCACACTGTATACAGGGTTATTCAGAACCCATATAAAAAACTTTGAGGATATGTGCATCCTTAAATAAGAAATCGAAATCACCAAAAAAATTGTAATAAAAGTAATTAGGATTTCCCGTAAACAATGTTTAAAGTTATACCATTATAAAGGACTACGTAGCTGGGCAACTGTACTTCAACGAGATCGGATATACCATATTCCGACAAAAACAGTAAACAAGTTTTTTGTACCTGGAACGTCTATCTATCTTTAAGTTTATTTTAAAGTAAAAACGCTGCAAATTTTTTTTGCGCCGGGCGCGCCGGTTTCTTTCATGCTAGCTAGTTTGCATTGTCAGTCCCAAGGTCACTCCATTACAGTGGACCAGTATCCAGCGGCGTGCAATGAAAAATTTTTAAATAGTTTTCAGACCCCGCCAAAAAAATTTCTTTTTACACTACCACATTTCTACATGTATGTTGAACATCCCCAAATTTTATTTTCGATAGGTGCTGAATAACCCTGTATATAAAATGCAGCATCCTTCCCGATTTTATCTTTCCTTAAACTTTTTGGCTTTTGTCCTATTCAAATGTGAATACAGTGCTTTAAAAATTTTTTTTCTCACCCCATCGTACTTAAAAATGAAACCAATAGAACTTTTTAGAAGTTTTAGGTTATTCTGAGTATTTAATTAAATAGTATTGGATAGATCCTCTAATATAATAGTTATAATAATACGATAATAATAATGAAGATATGCTCAAGACTGCACCATGCATAAAAGCAATGCAATTGGAAGACATTACTTTATACCTAAGCAAAAATCAGCAAATTCAGAGTTAGCCCAATTTAGTGCACATTATTTATTATCTATGAATTCATAGTACTTCAAGTATTGAATTTAAGTTCGTTTTTTTTTCTAAAACGATGCATTTTAATATTAATAAGATAGCAGATTGGTACACGTGTATATGTTACTCTTATTTACTACTTACATAGTAGAAATAGATATAATTATTATTTCCCTGCTATTGACACTAATTTATGTGCTATCTGTAGCACTTAAATTTGACTAGCATTTGATTTTTAGTATACAGAATTCTCCTTTATATATTTTAATCTATAAATTTGTCTTTTGTCTTGTATACATTTTATCAGATTGTTTAATTTTGAGCCAAAGAGACGTATTAAATGGAACACCCTGTAAATATATTATCAATTAAATTATATCTATACTATGCTTCTATCAAGAGTTAAATATCTATTAATTGTACTTCTAGTTTTTGCGCTGTTTTTATTTATATTTGAATTTTACAAATTTTCATGCGTTTTTCCTTATTTTATTTTCCTTATGCTTTAATTAAGCATAGTCTTCTGTGCCATAAAATCTCAAGTAAAATTAAATGATGTTTTTAACAACATTTTAAATAATATTTTCATTTCTGTTATTCCTTATATAATAAAGTCTGGATTGATTTGTAGTAATAAAATTGTTTACTAATTATGGAGACAAACTGCGACAGAGTTTCAGCAAGAATTTGTGGAGTGTCTTGTCCAAATGAACACACAATAAGGATGTTAGACCCCGGTTTAAATATATTAGGATTATTTCTGGTAGTATATCAGATACTACCAGAAAAAACTACCAGTCCATAATGAAAAAATTAAAATAAATGATCTGGGGTATTTTGAAGTTAACCCTAGAAATTCTGTAGGTGAGGCTTATAGAGATTTCGGTTGGTTGGTTCCAGTATTCAATGAACATTAGCAAAACATGCAGATGCATCCTTTTTAATATTACAATGTATACGATCTACAGGAATACTTGATTTCCTAGAAAGACTGTTGGCAATAATGGACTTTATCCTCAGCCAGCTCATTTGTTTAACTTACAACCCTTGATTATTTGGTTTAAGGCATTGTAAAAAATAACGTGCATACTATAATAACATCCACATCAAAAGAAATTATGATGGAAAGAATCCGTGCTGCAATTAATTCGAGATCAGGCGAAATATAAGAAAGGCAACTGGTCGTACTTGACAAAAATAAAAATAGTGGAAGTGGAACAAGAAGATAGCATATTCACATGTGGCACATTTTAAAGAAGAGACGATAAGGTTAATATCGTATATTAATTTGTTCTTTTATTAATTAGGTACTATTTTGTTCATATTCCTTTATGAATTAATATTAAATCTATCGTTAAAAATACGGCCCATAATTTTGGCTCGGGTAAGACTCAGTTAACTAATCTGATAATACGACGATATAAGACGAGTTTTTGCTCTTTTTTAAACTTTTTTATAAGTGTATATTAATCGTATCTTTTTAGTCCAGACACTTTAAATTTAGTTTCCTAGTACTTTTATAGTACATAGTTGGTACATATTGGTAACCTGTACAATTTTCAGATCTATTTCTTGTTTTCCACTATTATGGCGTACTGAATAATGATAATGACGTACTGAAATTTAAGGAGTTCAAAACCTCCCCACTACTATTTTTTATATGTGCAATTTCATTGTATGTATTTGTTAGTTTTTTATGGTGGTGCAATAGGTACTTGCAACTATTGTATTAAATAGATGCGAATGTAGTGTTTTACCTGTTTTGACTTAGTAATAATTATAAATGTTATAATGTTTTCTCAAATTCAAAAAGCTTCTTTTATAATGTCTTTCTTCGTATGTAGATACTTTTGGTTACTTTAAAAACAAGTGTTTTTCACTTTAATTTAAAAAATGTAAGCGTTCTTGAAAACTATGAACTTAGAAACTGTGTAAGTTAAAACAATTTTATTTTGTTTATTAGGTGTTATTAGATGTAATTACGTAGCAACTTTTCTTAAAAGAGAATGACTGCTTACTCTATAATTACGCCACTACTTCTAAGAATGCAAGTAGGATAACTTTGATTACCTATTTCTTAGTATTTAAAATAAAATAGTTTGTAATCTTGAATTTTCACACGCTAATTTCGTTTCAGGTTAAAATGTTTTAATTTAAAAACTGTTTAAATTTTTTTCTTCAGTTTTCATATTTAAAAATTATATCAGGACCATAGAACGTTCTGTCTGCTTTATTAGTCTTAATTTAATTGACAATTTATTTTCTACAAGCTTAAGAATGAAGTTTTCTAATTTTAAATATACTCATATTTATAATGAGTAAGATGGAATTTCAATATGTTCAGTACTAACTGTAGACTGTCTTTTTTTAGAAATGGGAAATTAAAATATTTCGCTCCAAAAACTAACTCTATGATTGGCGGGACGCAAATCATTTTTATACACGTAAATCTCTCATCAATTAGGAGGCAATATTTTACCAGCGTGTTTTATGATTAAAATTTTTTCAACTTCCATTGGTACAAATTTGGCAATTTTGGCAATTTTTTTAAATTTGATATCTTACCTGCTAGAATGGTTGCTTCAACATATAATACCTAAGTTTTAGACTAGGCAAAATGGAGTAAATTTTGTTAACAAAGAACTTTATTGTTCCAGATTTTTATTAAAAAAAAAACATAAAATTTCAGTGTTTTTACTAAAGAAAGTTTACTATTTTGGATCCTATTTTGATTGAAATCGATTGAAAACGTATTTTACAGGCATTAAAAATTGTAAACTAATTTTGGTCACAACAGGTTCCAAAAAACAGAAACAATTAACCAAAAGTTAAAAAGTAGAGTATGTAACTTAACTAAACTTATTGTGATTTTTTAGTAAAATAGTTGAAAGAATTAAGGCACAATATATGAATATGTAAAGAAAAAATATTTCACGTCTTCCAACTAATTTCGGAACTGACTGTATAAAATTAGTTTATTTAGATATCAACGAATGTATGTTTTATTTTTATCTTAAGTGTACACATACTTGGCGTTTTACAACCTACCTCCATATTCAGTTTCATTTTGAAGAGTTCTTTTTAAAATAACCATTTTTATTGCAATGTAACGTGATATTTTTACGAAGCAACATAGTAATACGAATTTCTCTCCCTCCCTAAAATATTTATAGCAACCTTACTTTGCATCCAGGTATATATACTTCAAACTAATTACATATGTTGATAACATTTCCGCTATAACAAGAACCAACTTTGTAAAGTAGATTTAAATTTATACACATTATCTCATTGACTTGTATTCGTCGAAGCTTCCATTCTATTTTGCACTTACAAGTTTGATATTTGAGTATTATCTCTGAGCTTTGAAATTTACGAAACTTCCGGAAATAAATTGAAGTACTTACATATCAAATAATTTTCGGGGTGAGTTGACAATTGATGTAGATCTGGATCTGACTGCTGCGAAGAATAATTACCTTATGACTAAGTACCAAAAATTATATTATTGTATTAAAAACACACATCTGGAAAAAGTGAATTAAAGAAAATACCAGATCATCTATGCGTTCGAAACATCTCGACATACACGTTCTGAAAAATGTGTTGCATTGTTTCAAATACAATGTAATAATATATTGGTAATAATAACAACTCAAATAATAGCGTGTGTTTACTTTTTTTATACATTTAATTAGTCACCCCATATGCGTGTTTCAATCTTTTTTACATAATTTTCTGATAAGTAAAGATAATAATGAGTATAGAATCATATAATGTATAAGGTGTCTCAATTAACATGGGGTACATCTCATTAAAACAATGTTGAGCCATTTTAGTACTTATTTTTTACTTTATTCATATTATTATGAATCAAATAATTAATTAATACTATAGTGGCGTATTAAAGTTTCAAATTATATAAATTCAAAGTATTAATTAAAGAATTAGTATTTTTATTTTTAAATTTCAGGAATTTGTTAAAGCTTTCAAAATATTGAAAAACATTTGAACGTTGTGTAAGTTCCTAATATAACTTCATGACTTCTTATTGTTATGTCTTGTGTATTATAATCAGTAGTTTTAGTAAGAAGATAAAATAAACCTATAAATATAATACCTATGTATAATGACGGATATAAATCTGGACACAAAGTTTTCTTACAGTAAATTTTTCAGAATAATATTCAAAAATAACGTACTTATCCTTATTTCCCAAGATACACAAAAATTCTTGAGTAATTCTTAAATTCTTGAAAGTAAAAGTAAAAATTCTTGAAAGTAATTTAGAATTGGAAGCAGAAGTCAAATACGAAGGTAGTCTATTAAGAGACTTAAGTTGTTTCGTTCACACATTACGTTAATCAAAATTATTAATAAAGGAATCCAAAAATTCCTGTCCAAGATGACGATGCTTAGAAGCAGAAGGTGCATTTAGTTGAAAATTAGCAACATATCTTAGTCAAATTTCTTGTTTAAATTAAATTGCCGTGGTATTTACCTTCATAATTGCCATTTTCCAGTCCACAGATTTGTAAATGTTCGGAAATAATGAAAATTTACTCGTCATATTGAGTATGCAGGCACTTTCAAATAGGAAAACTTCGAACAAAGCTTATGGAAAACCGGTTTTTGTAAAATTTGCCAAGATTTTAATGTTTCATGATCCTCTCAATAAAAGTTTTCAGGGGCACATCAAGATCGTACTAGTCGTTTTCAAAATATAGCCTCTTTAAGAGCTTAAGAGCTATGGCTTAATTTCACAAGAAACTTGCAGGTATGGTTTAATTCGTATCTGAAAAATGGCGAATGTCAAGCGTCATATTGTTAAAATCAAAGAAGTGAATAAAATTAATCGAGTTACCTGAAACTTTTATTCGATGAGGAACCTATTCAGTAAGTAGTACTAAGTAATAATTAGTGTATGTTAGGCTTATAAAGACCGTGTAACAAATGGATGGATTGCCAAAAGATGTAACTTTGAGATTAATTTAAATGCGTAATTGACTTTTTGATAATATGAGTAATATTACGTCACCTTCTGTCGATTGAAAATAATGGTTAGGTATATTTAGGTTTTATTTTCATTTCTACCGAAAGTAGACTTCACCTTTGTTATTTTAAATAAAACACCTCGAATATTTTTCAATATTTGGATACTGGGTTCCCTCAGAAATACAATCATGTAGGATTTGGTGTGTTTAATATTAAAGAGGTATGTCCAAAAGTGTATACCATAAATGGGTAATGTGCCTCACAAAGAGGTGATCGCCTTCTTAGCATGGCGACAAACAAATGTTCTCTTTCTGTTTCAGATTTATAACATATTATACCTATAGTAACATTCTTTTGACTATATCTTCATTACTATTAGAAACAGAGCATTCACACATTTTATCAATATAAAAACATAAAAAAAATACAATAGGCGGTAATGTGTGTAACTTATTTGTGGTGTACCTGTATTTATTTTGGGATTACACCATCTGTAAAATAATAAAAAAACAGGAAACCAGAAGTATTTAAAATGAAGATTGAAAGTGTAGTGAATCAAGGCAAACTTCTAACGTTTAACCCAAATATAGTACTATATTTAACCCCACTATATAATATGCAGTAAAATTAAATATATGACAAATTATATAAATTTCATCAGTGGTTTTTTAGTTTGATATAAAATTTACTTTAGTTTATTTATTTTAATTTAGTTTGGTATTACAAGTTTGGTGTTACAATTACGGATACCTCATTTTCAATCGACAGAATGTGATAAGTGATGTCATTGCCAAATCCAAAATTTTAATTACGCATCTACTCCCAGAGTTATGCACTTTCAGCTATTCGTAAATTAGATTCCATTGACATATCATACATTTGCAAATTTCGTACATGAATATTGTTTTTGGCATATATAATGTGTGTCACTAAGCAAATATTAAATACCCATCAGTAATGTTAAAAATGAAATTGTTAAACTTAATGAAAAAACAATAAAGTGGAAGAGAATTGAATTTGAAACGATATTCTTTTATTTCATAACCCATAAGTTATTTTTAATCATTATTTTGTGTTTATTTATTTGTTGATATAACTTTTTTATAAATAAGATAAAATAGGTACAAATTTTTCTCGTTCTGAATATCATTTTAATAAATGATTAATTACAAAAAATAACTTTGTTCATATATAAAAATTGTTTCAACTTAACATTTTCTATCTAAAGAAATTTATTATTGCTGTAAAAGAGAACAGCATATTCTCCTCAAGTTTACTCTCACTCCTCAAGAGAATTAATTTACACGTTTCTTATAATCTATTAAAACAAGACATATTTCTCAAACTACATGCGAGAAAGAGTTTAATAGTTTTACTACATTTGCTTCGCTCCGAAGTTTTGTTCTTCCTTTTCCTTTCTGCGAGTGCCGCAGTTCCCTCGATACATGGCGTAGTGCTATTCTTGCTATTATAAATGGTTATTTTATTTTTACTTTGTAAGACTAAAGTTTCAGATTCTACAACCTTTGTTTCTGTTTCGGAATCATCTTTTATGTTTGCCTTTGCTTATATTCTCCAGACGGCTGCAGAAGACGTAGATAATGTAATATCATTTAAACCTAATTGTCTACGAAATAAACCCTATTTACCTTTCTTTGGATGTCTTATTTGTTTTGCCGAGATTTTTTGAGCAGGTGTTTATTAAAGATTTTTTTCTTTAAATGCTAATATCTTCGTAACGGTAAATGATAGGTATAGGGTACTCTTAACAATGTCGACATAGAATTTTAATGAGAGTTCAAAAACGTAATTAAATATAGGGTGTCCCATTTAAAAAAAGAAAGTTGATGCCTGGATCAGAGAAACTGAACAACACATGTATTCAAGAAAGTTATAAAAATGAAAAATTCAGGTAAAAACAAAAAACTTTCGTATTTAACTTTTTTCTCTACTTTTTATACTTTCTGAGATAAGGGGATAGAGGATCTTATTTTGGACACCCTGTACATTCACCACGATTAATCTAAACATTAAACACTGGTTTAAATGATATTACATTATCTACGTCTTCTGCAGCCGTCTGGAGAATATAAGCAAAGGCAAACATAAAAGATGATTCCGAAACAGAAACAAAGGTTGTAGAATCTGAAACTTTAGTCTTACAAAGTAAAAATAAAATAACCATTTATAATAGCAAGAATAGCACTACGCCATGTATCGAGGGAACTGCGGCACTCGCAGAATGGAAAAGGAAGAACAAAACTTCGGAGCGAAGCAAATGTAGTAAAACTATTAAACTCTTTCTCGCATGTAGTTTGAGAAAGATGTCTTGTTTTAATAGATTATAAGAAACGTGTAAATTAATTCTCTTGAGGAGTGAGAGTAAACTTGAGGAGAATATGCTGTTCTCTTTTACAGCAATAATAAATTTCTTGAATATAGGGTGTCCCATTTAAAAAAAGAATGTTGATGCCTGGATCAGAGAAACTGAACAACCTGTATTCAAGAAAGTCACAAAAATAAAAAATTCAGGTAAAAACAAAAAACTTTTGTATTTAACTTTTTTCTTTACCTTTTATACTTTCTGAGGTAAGGGGAAAGAGGATCTTATTTTGGACACCCTGTACATTTGTACATACATATTAATATAGTCTGTCCCTAAAGTAATCCCCCCCCTTAACTTTTAAACGAGTTGAGATATCGACCTCAAACAAAATGTAGGATAAATGGTATAAAAAATTTATACTTTTCAGCTACAAATGGAATTTTGACCACTGATAGATGGCGCCAGAGTCGCTGTCGGCACATTTTTTTTAAATAGCATAGTAGGCCGGGTCGCACATCGCTTGAAAGATATTTTATTCTCTTTCCACCAGTTACTGAAAAATTAAAATCGAGTCATATGTTTTCGAGTTACAAGCGTTTCTGCGTCTCATTCAGCGAGTGAAAAGACCATCATTCACTCTAAATATTTAAATGTTTTAACCAAAGAATGTTAATGTAATGTAATCTAAGAGGTTTGCATTCTCAAAAAAATATATATCTATAGGTATTAAATTGGGGAAATGTGTTGGGTTTCAACAATTTTAATATTTGAAAGGTAGGTGCAACACCTCCAGGTCGTATTGGTAGGTGTATCAATTCTCTACGTAGTCGTATTTGGTAAATAAAAATCAAGTTGTTCCTATTCTAAATATAAGTACAATTGATTGTTTTATTTACAAGTTGTAATCGATAAGTCGCTAGTTTGACATTTAAGTTATTTTGCATGTTTTGAGTTTTTTTACCTTTTTAAGTAACTATTGATTATTGTATTTATATTTTATTTATTTTTTGTGGTTTTCGATTTAAAATGCGTCCTACTACTGAATAACGTGCTTTTGCTGTTAGAAATGAATTGAAAACCAAGACATTCACCCGATTTAACACCTGTAGATACATTTTTTTGAGAATGAAAATCTCTTAGATTACATTACATTAACATTTTCTGTTAAAATATTTAAATATGTGTTTTGAGGGAACCATGGTCTTTTCTTTTCACTCGCCAAATGAGACATAGAAACACTGGTAACTCGAAAATGGATGACTAGTGTGAAGAGAATTGAAATACCTTTGTGATATGTGACACTTTGATCAGACAATTCGAATTGCAATCCATATTAGCCTGCTCATTTGACAGATAATAATTAATCATTGCCTTCAGTGATTAGTATTTTTAATAGGAATAAAAAAATAAATATTTAGGTAAAGAACCTAATAATTATTTTGTTATTAGGAACTCTGTACCTAATATTTATTACATTTAATAAAAATAGTTTTTACTGTTTTTCAACAAAAAATATACTGAACACTAATGACAGGAGAAATGCAAATAACAGAGAAAACTATGTATTTTAAGTATATGAACAGCATACATTAATACATAGAAAATTTTATTTACTATTTTTACTGTTTTCGCCTAGTCATAGAATGCAACGAATTACAACATTTCTAAAAATGAATATGAAATAGATAGATTTTTTTTTTATTTTGCTACAGCAGTGTTCTTTTGTCCATATAAAAATGTCAACATATTATTTTTTATCCTTGCCAAGCAAGAATTTATTTATTTCAAATTTAATGAAAAAAATTAATATTTCGAAAAATATTAAAATATTATTAAGCCATAAGAAATCAAATCATATAGGTAAATCATATTGGCAACCAAATTTTCAAAACGATTGGTTGACCTGTTCTTTCTAAAAAATAACAACTGATCAACTGATCTGAAATAATGGCAGCCATTTATTACTAGCCACTTATTATTTTATTCAATTGTCTGAGAAAGTTCGTTCATAACTTATTAGAAAGTGTGGTTTCAATACTCTTATGAATTTTCCTCACTCACTTCGCTACGGTACGCCTCTATCGTAAAAATCAGTCGTAGGTACACATTATCACTCGAATGTAGTTTTATTTATAAAATAACATTAGTTACGGTATAACTGCTAGGATAATCCCTCACTCTCGTACTTTTTAGACAAAATAATTTAAATTAAGTATACGGTTAAAATGTATAGTTTCAATATTGTCTAGGTACCATTCAAACATTGCCTCTAATTTAAGATGCCTGTACCTCGAGCTAGAAATATAATATAGTAGGTACTTATTATGTATAAGAACTTATCTTACTCTAAGTGTTTGGGACTTCATGGCCGTTACTGTTGGCGCCAAGTGCCCCACCACCTTTAAATCTAGGAAACCGCCCTCAAGGGTGCATAAGCAACTTTTTTGTATAGTTTTAGACAGTACAGTTTTAAGGGAGTTACGCATAGCACGTAACCCCAATTATTGTCACTCATTCATTAGTTTTAAGGTGTTGTAAGTACAGTGTAAATAGTGGCTAATAAATCAAGTGTACATAGTTACCACCTGTTTACATCATTCACACCTACATACCAGAAAAGAGGGCCAGTCAGCAATAAAATACAGTCCACTAAATATCGTAAGGCCCTAACATTGGTCCTTCGAGCCGGATTATCAGGTCAGATAATACAAGTGCAACACGTGTTAACCATCAATAGAAGTGGGCCACAGTCTAGGCGCCACTTTTTGCAAGTGCATGCAATCGCCCAGATCAGGATTGTGGTAGAAGCAGCATCTAGAAGATAAAGGCAGCATTGGCCAGACGTCAGCAACATTACGTTGGGCCACTTACAGGAAAGAAAAGGAACAACCGGTGAGCCATTCCCTCTTCCTTTTTTATACACTTTCTATTTTCCATTTAAAATAGGGATCCCATAATTGCCTTTATTTGTAAGCTTGCTTTATTTGTAACCAGTAAATAATTTTACACTAGTAATACTATCAAAATATATACAAAATGGATTTAGCACTATTAGTAAAAAAGAGGAGTTCATTAAAGGATAGGTTAACTCATTTCAAAAAATATTTAAACAAAATTGAAGGTGAACATGATAATGAACACCCTTTAAATGATACTGAAATCCATGAAATGCAATTTAAAATTTCGCGATTTAACCAAGTAATTGTGGAGTTTGATGAAGTTCAAAATAACATTGAATGTTTAGCGGAAAATTCAGATGAACAGTATGATGAAAGAGATAAATTTGAACAGGAGTTTTCTAAATCATTGTCTCAAGCAAAGAGTTTGCTGAATGGTACCGCAAATAATCAAAAGGAAGCATCACTTCATTCAAGCAACGGTGGCGAGACCAGTTCTCGCAAATCAGGCAGCATTCGGTCACATACGAGTGCATCCAGAAATATTTTAGATAATATAAAATTGCCGACAATTCGATTGCCTGCTTTCGATGGATCATACGAAAATTGGTATGAATTTAAAGAAACATACGATTCGTTGATTCACAATAATCAAGGTTTGGCGTTAATTCAAAAATTTCACTACCTCAGGGCTTCTCTAATAGGTAAAGCGGCGCAAGTCATAAAATCTTTAGAATTCCAGGAAAGAAATTACCAAGTAGCCTATGACAGATTAACTGAAAGGTATAACAATACACGGTTAATGCTCAATAATCATGTCAAAGCTTTATTTAGATTAGAGTCAATTAGAGAGTCTTCCTCAGAGAAGCTCCGACAATTAGGCGAGGACGTAGCTGAACATTTGTACGCTTTGGAACAATTAAAGGGCCGAAACGCTGACTTAGATTTAGGTGAAATTTTGGTTGTAAATCTAGTAGTTAGCAAATTTGACAGGGATACGTACAGTGAGTGGGAACGATTCAGATCGGACACGGACGTCCCTAGTTTAGATTTACTAAAACGATTTTTGAAAAAACGTTCAGACTATCTAGAAACATTAGAGGAAAAGGAATCTGAACATAACCAGTTCAAAAAACAGTTAAAGACAAATTTCAAAACGCAGGAAAATAAACGTCATGAGCGTACACGTGGGTTGCACGTAAGCAAACTTGCGTGCGCTTTCTGTAAGGGCAGTCATTACATTTTCAATTGCTCTGAGTTTTTGAAATTAAGTACACACGACAAAATTGAAGCCACAAAGCGGTTAAAATTATGCATAAATTGCCTGAAATCGGGACATTTTACCAAAGAATGCAAATATGGTTCTTGTAAATTGTGTCAAGCCAAACACAACACCCTGTTGCACATCAACCGCGATCAAGAATCTGTTAATGAGGCAGCAGGTTCGAGTAGAAACGAAAACGATTCCCAAGTTGTATCATTGTCATCCTCAAGCAAAACAGAGGAATCACAAACATTATTGTCCACCGCGTTAATCAAATTAACTGACTCGGTGGGGAAGGCACACACAGTGCACGCGCTTTTAGATAGCGGTTCTCAATCTAGCTTTATCTCAGAAAGCATTTGTCAAAAATTAGGTTTACGTAAAGAAAGGATTGATATACAGGTCTCAGGCATAAATCACACGATATCACAGTTAAAGTACAAATGCACAAGTAAAATCCAGTCTTTGCATAATACGTATGAGGCGCAGTTAACGTTCTTTGTTTTACCCGAAATTACAAACAATATACCGGGGTCAAAGATAAATTCCACTCATTTGGAAATACCGCCAACTATTAAATTAGCAAATCCGACGTTTGACAAACCAAGTAAAGTCGATGTTTTGATAGGCGCGGACTTGTTTTGGGATTTACTTTGTGTTGGTCGAATCTCTTTAGGCGCAGGTAAGCCTATTTTGCAGAAAACACGTTTGGGTTGGATCATTGGGGGTCCAATAAGCAATCATTTTTCAAAAGGGGTAATTTGCAATTTCAGTCAAAACTCAGAAATATCGCAAATTCAAACCCAGTTAACAAAATTCTGGGAAATTGAAGAATGTTCACAGGGTTCTCCTAGGTCACGAGAAGAAAATGCATGTGAAATTCATTTCACGAAAACAATGCGTCGCGCAGATGACGGCAAATTTATCGTGTCAATACCATTCAAAGAGGATCCTCAAAATTTAGGTGCATCAAAGGCACACGCGCTGCAACGATTCACAAATTTAGAAAGAAAATTGCACCGAAATGCAGCGCTGCATGAAATGTATACCGACTTTTTGTCAGAGTACGAGAATCTGCACCATATGACCCATGTCGGGCGGGCGGCAGATATCACAGAGGGCTACTTTATGCCTCACCATGGGGTAATACGAGAAGACAGTACCTCGACAACGCTGCGCGTCGTATTCGATGCCTCAGCTGTTACAACGTCAGGCAAATCTCTAAACGATTTGCAAATGGTAGGGCCTACGATTCAAAACGACTTGCACTCCATATTAACGCGATTTCGAAAACACGCCGTCGTAATTTCAGGTGACATTACGAAAATGTATCGTATGGTTTTTGTTGAACAACAACAACGTAAATTTCAGAGAATTTTATGGCGTGCGGATCCTCGTGAGGAAATACAAGTATATGAGTTAAATACGGTAACTTATGGCACCGCGGCCGCATCATATTTGGCCATAAGGTGCTTATTTGAATTAGCGAAAATATGCAGAGAAGGCTCGCCGCAAATTGCGCAAATAATAGAGAACGATTTTTACGTTGACGATCTTCTTACGGGCTCAGACACTATACAGGGTGCATCGGAAATTTGTGGGCAAATATCGAATATCCTACAGACAGGGGGATTTGTTTTGCGCAAATGGAAGTCCAACGTGACCGAAGCAATTAGAGGGGTTGCAGATCCCGATTCAAACGAAGTTACCTTTGGTTCAAATGAGGAATCAAAAACTTTAGGTTTAATTTGGTCGAACAAAACGGGCGAGTTATCATACAAGATAGGTAAATTCTTACAATCGGAAAGAATTACGAAGCGATCGATTCTTTCTACAATTTCACAAATATTTGATCCATTGGGGTTGCTTAGTCCTTGTACGATTCTTGCAAAAATTATGCTGCAAAACCTTTGGAGGTCAAATATTTCTTGGGATGAAACAGTTCCATTAGATTTGCATAATTCGTGGCAAAGGTTCAAGTAAGAACTTTCTCATTTAAATCACCTACGAATTCCACGGCATGTCATATGTTTGCAGCCAATAATATTAGAAATGCATGGGTTCTCCGACGCTTCAGAAAATGCTTACGGTGCATGCATTTATGTCAGGTCAGTCGATAAAGGTGGAAAGGTTCACGTCAACCTTTTGTGTGCGAAATCCAAGGTGGCACCCTTAAAATCCTTGACCATACCGAGATTAGAACTTTGCGGCGCTTTGCTGTTAGCGCGATTAACACAAAAGGCGGTTTCATCTTTGAAATTAGAATTTTCACGAACTACGTTATGGAGTGACTCTACCATAGTCCTAGGTTGGTTGCGCACCTCACCTAATATTCTAAAAACTTTCGTGAGTAATCGTGTTGCGGAAATTCAAACCATCACAGAAAACTACGAATGGCGACACGTACCGTCAAAGGACAACCCAGCTGATTTAATTTCTCGGGGAGTCAGTCCCAGTTCTATTCATACAAATAACTTGTGGTGGCACGGACCATCTTATTTACAAAGGACTGAGGCACAATGGCCTGTCATAAACATGTACTTAACAGAGCAATTGCCGGAGTTAAAAACCACAAGTCTGGCATCCATAAATTATAAGAATGAATTTCCGAAATTTGATAGGTTCGACAAAATTTCGAATTACAGCCGTTTAATACGATCAGTGGCGTACGCGCTGAGATTTGCTAATAACTGTAAAAATTCGTTACAATTAAGACAATTAGGAGTATTAAGTGTAAATGAAATTGATGAGAGCTTTACTTACTTAATTCGAGCGGCACAAGCCGAGTCGTTTGCCGAAGATATCCATCGGCTAATACAAAATAAAAATGTCAAATCAAGCAGCAAATTAGCTAATTTAAATCCTTTCATGGACTCCCGCAACATTTTGAGAGTGGGAGGAAGACTAAGTCATTCAGACTATAGTTTTGACAAAAAACACCCGATAATATTAGCATCAAATCACGCGTTCACTAAATTATTGTTTAGATACAAACATGAGAATTTATTACATATAGGACCACAAGCACTCTTAGCCGCGATCAGAGAACAGTTTTGGCCAATTTCAGCCAGAAATTTAGCTAAGCAAACATACCGAAATTGTGTGAAGTGCTTTAGATTTAATACCAAAAACATTTACCCAATCATGGGAAACTTGCCTAGTTCACGCATCACGCCGGCACCACCATTTTATTCCACTGGAGTAGATTATGCCGGACCCTTTAATATCACAGACCGGAAGGGGCGGGGATGCAAAATCACAAAATGTTGGGTATGCTTATTCGTATGCTTTGCAACAAAGGCAGTGCACATTGAACTGGTCTCGTCATTAACTACCGAGTGTTTCATTTTGACTATGCGCAGATTCATAGCAAGACGTGGTTTGCCCGCACATGTGTATTCTGACAATGCCACCACATTTGTTGGTGCTAACACAGAAATTGCAAAATTGTCAATATTTCTCAAGGAAAATCAAAATTCTATTGAAAACTCCTTTTCAAATGATGGTATCGTTTGGCATTTCATACCCGCTTACTCTCCTCATTTTGGAGGAATTTGGGAAGCCGGGATAAAGTCGGTTAAGCATCATTTAAAGAGGGTTATGGGCGAAACCCATCTCACTTTTGAGGAGTTTTCCACGCTACTAGCGCAAATAGAGGCAATACTCAATTCCCGTCCATTACATCCTATGTCATCCAATCCTCAAGATCTAAATCCGATCACACCGGCTCATTTCTTGGTTGGAAGGCAACTTACGGCGCTACCAGATCACGATTTGAAGGACGTTGTGTGTTCAAGACTCAGCAGATACCAATTCATCCAGCAACTAGCTCAGAACCTGTGGGAACGTTGGAGCAAGGAATACATATCTGAGCTGCAGCAACGTACCCGGTGGAAGCAGTCCCAAGGGAAACTAGAACTAGGAAGTTTGGTTCTTTTGAAAGAGGACAATCAGCCACCCATGTGTTGGCGCTTAGGGCGCGTCATCCAGCTCCACCCCGGAGTCGACGATGTGACGAGAGTGGCAAGTGTTTGGACCGCGAGTGGTATTGTGAAACGGACGCTATCAAAAATGTGTCCGTTACCTATCAACAATTAAGTTTTTGAAAGACATCCTTTCAAGAAGGGGGGCATGTTTGGGACTTCATGGCCGTTACTGTTGGCGCCAAGTGCCCCACCACCTTTAAATCTAGGAAACCGCCCTCAAGGGTGCATAAGCAACTTTTTTGTATAGTTTTAGACAGTACAGTTTTAAGGGAGTTACGCATAGCACGTAACCCCAATTATTGTCACTCATTCATTAGTTTTAAGGTGTTGTAAGTACAGTGTAAATAGTGGCTAATAAATCAAGTGTACATAGTTACCACCTGTTTACATCATTCACACCTACATACCAGAAAAGAGGGCCAGTCAGCAATAAAATACAGTCCACTAAATATCGTAAGGCCCTAACACTAAGTGCACATTGTTTCCTTCCAGTTGTAATTGTATTACGGTCTTATGCCCCTTATGAAATGCAATGTTTCTTAAATTACTTCACCCACCATATTCCACCCGCGCATTTGAAGTAAATACAAATCAGCACGTTTGAATTCTTTAACAGACTACGTGGATAAACACCACCGTAGACTCAATACTCGTCTAAAGTTCTAACATTAACTTTTATTAATTCGTTTTTGATTAATTTCACATTCTATAGGTATCTGTCAGCTGTCTATTGTCCATACCACCGATCACACTTCTTATAATAAACAGGTAAATATTAAACTAATACAGGACGGTCCAAAATTATCTGACAAATCAATGTTGACTAACTGTCTCTATGTCAAGGAGTGATACTGCTCTTTTGGGCAGTATCACTCCTTGACATATCCATACTATACTATATATACTATACTATACTATACTATATATACTATATATATATACTATCCGATGCCAAAGAATTGCTAAAATTAAAAGAAACAAAAAATTGTGAACATGTGAGTGATACTGCTCTTTTGGGCAGTATCACTCACATGGGCTCTTATTTGAACAATTTTTTTCGAAAATAAATCATGATGTCTCTTGATTAGCAGAGCAAAAAGATAACAGATCAAATGTGTTAAAATAAAACCATACCCGCAAGAACAGCGGATCAAATATGCAATCTAGGGAAAATAAAAGACTCCTCAGGGACTATTTTATATCTTAGTGCAAATATTAATGGTACTTGAAAAGACGAAGAATATTTGGGAACGCAGATAGATAGATCCCATCTAGGCCCAGGCATAAAATTCAATGTTATATCTACTTAATTATTGTAACATTATTATATATATATTTGAAGGAGATGCCGAAACGTTCATAGAGACCAAATACCAGAGACTGACCGGTTTCGCGCTTATTTTGCGCTCATCAGAGTGCCATAGGTAGTGGACTCGATGAACGATGCTGCGACATGATTGCCTTATGGGCATTGTGAATGTCAGTAGTGGTGAGAAACACACCGTAGTACCCTCTTTTGGTCTTTGCTACTACCTGTCTGACAATTATTGTCATCTTCCTTAAATACAATAGAGGTCACTGCTGTAATGGCACCTGCGGAAAAGTAGGTCGTTATCTGTCTGTCAATTGTCAGACAGGTAGTAGCAAACACCAAAAGAGGGCACTACGGTGTGTCTCTCACCACTACTAACATTACTATATATACTTTTAGAATGCCACAAAAACTACTCTATGAATAAAAGCCCTGACCAACATAATAATAATAATAATAATAATAATAATAATAATAATAATAATAATAATAATAATACTAATAATAATAATAATAATAATAATAATAAGAATAAGAATAATAATAATAATAATAATAGATAGATAGATAGATAGATTTATTGACCATATATACAACAGTACATTTAAGTCACAACAGTACACTATAAAAGAACATAAGACAAAATACTTGTGAGTCAATTGAATAAAAATTATGTGCTCTAAATAATTCATTTAAAAAAACTATTGTATTCTTTGACACTGTAAAACAAATGATCAAAGAGAAAATCCTTTGCCAACCTATAAAATGATCTACAATTCATGGACTTTATGTCAGCATGACTATGATAATTCAAGAATTTATTGTATAAGTTGGCATCAAGTTTATTAGAATGTGACATTTTAATTCTTGAAAAACTAGGTATTAAATTCCCCCGGAACCTTGTGTTGTGATCATGTACATCAGAATGGAACCCTAAATTTGACACATTCTTATGTATCAGCAATAATGTCTCAAAGATGTAAATACAAGGCAATGGCAGAATCTTGTGTTGACTAAATAATGGTTTACAGTGCGCATCACATGGAGCCGAATCAAGGATTCTTAGTGCTGCTTTTTGCAGAAAAAATACTTTATAACTGTTAGTTGCATTCCCCCAAAGGACGATCCCATATGACAACACACTGTGAACCATAGCAAAATAAACCATTCTCATGGTCGCATTATCAAGGCTAGGTCTTAACTGACGCATGGCAAATAATTGGGATGAAAGTTTTTTACAAAGGTCACTAATGTGAGCTTCCTAACTTAATCTGGTATCAAATGTAATACCCAGCAATTTTACTGGAACCGATGTGCTGGTCCATCTGTCAGAACTGAACAAAATGTTTTTTGTTTTATTTATATTAAGTTTCAACATATTATTAAACCAAGTCTTGGCCCTATCAAGCCCTTCCTCACAATTCGTTTCAGTACCTCTAGCAAGCAGTGTTGTATCATCCGCAAATAAGATGCATTTTATGTCTCCCAATGAAGGTGGCAAATCATTGATATATAATAAGAATAAAATGGGACCCAACACAGATCCCTGAGGTACACCACATGAAGTTTTAAGCAAATCAGAAGCATCATCATTGACAGAGACATATTGATAACGGTCTAGTAAATATGTTTTAAGGAGATTATTAACATTTCCACGAATACCATAGTGATTTAGTTTAGTTAACAATAGATCAACATTAACACAGTCAAAGGCCTTTGTCAAGTCGCACATAACTGCATTAGTATAAGTGCCTTGATCCAAGCCTTCTACAATATCATCCATCACTGCTAAGAGAGCCTGTATTGTAGAGAAGTTTTTACGAAAACCAAATTGTGAGGGAGAGATTATGGAATTAATGTTAATATAAGTTATAAGTTTATCTTTTATAATAATTTCAAGAAGTTTAGAAAGTATTGGTACAATAGCGATGGGCCTATAATTGTCAACATTATTAGCATCGCCTTTTTTGTATTTAGGTAATACCTTAGTAATTTTGAAGGAGTTGGGCCATACACCCTCCACAATACATTTGTTATATAAGACTGTAAGAGGCTCAACCAGCAAATCAATGGATGACTTAATAATTGCAGCATTTAATTCATAATAATCAGTACACGGAGAATTCTTTAATTTAAGAACTGCCTCTCTGATATCAGATTCAACAATAGGAGACATAAAGAAAGAAGCTGCAGGTGACGGCACATGACGAAGAAATAAATATGTGTCAGTATTTGCTGCTATTAGTGATTGAGTAATAATGCCAGCCACGGACGTAAAAAACAAATTAAAGTCTTTAGGAGACAATAATGTTTCTGGTGTAATATTTTTAGTAGATACTTCACGTTTAATCAAACTCCAAATAGTTCTGCATTTATTATCTGAGGATGATATAGTACTAGCAAAGAACTTATACTTTTCCTCTTTCAGGGCACGTCTGTAACTCTTACGTAGCTCAATAAAATTAGACCAGCGATCTGGAGTTTTATACAAGCTAAATAAATGTTTAGCTTCGTGTAAATTAGTCCTCATTACACGAAGTTTATCATTGAACCATTTTAAACTGGTATTACAATTACGAATCACTTTCACGGGAAAGCAGATATCCCGACATTTACATAATCTGTCCAATAATAGATCAGATAACATATTTGCTGTCAATAAAGTAATACCTAACCGTGAGAAATCAATTGTACTAATATTATTTACAAATTTTTCAATATTACTTCTACTATATATTCTTTTAATAACACGATCATGAGAATTGGGTTTATAAAACAAATTATCTATAATGGCATAGACAGCAGAGTGATCAGCAAGAGGAGGGTCACAGACTCCCCCGTATATTGCCTCAGGACTAATATTGGATAGCACATTATCAAGACAAGAACTAGTATTTAGAGTAACTCTAGTTGGTGTAGTTATGTAATGTTTTAGACCATATATAGCAAGAATATTGCACAAATCGTTAGCATGCTCTGTGTTACTTTCCAAATCAACATTGAAATCTCCCATAATTACAATATGTTTATATCTGGCTAGCGAGTATTCCAACAGTTTTATAAATGACTCTATAAAAATATTAAAGTTACCATAAGTGGAGGATCTGTAAAGTGATACAATTACACAGTTTGCAGAATTTATCACCACACCACAAAATTCAGCATGCTGTGCAACACAAAACTGATCAAAATCAATAGATTTTAAACAAGACCTGTTTCTGGCAAAAATGGCTACTCCTCCATGTTTTTTCTCAGATCTACAGTACGCTGAGATTAAACTAAAATTATTAATTTTAATTTTACTTAAACAATCCATATTCAGCCAATGTTCTGACACACAAACTATATCAAAATTATTGTCATTCAAAAATATATTAATCTGGTCGACCTTATTAGCAATGCTTTGTACGTTAATATGTACCACAGAACATGCTGACAAAGAACATCGAGATATAATATAATAATAATAATAATAATAATAATAATAATAATAATAATAATAATAATAATTTACTGGAACTACTCATTTTCCACGCTCAGGTAGGTCCGATCCAATAAGCCTGATGTAGTCTTCTTCGACCACCAGCTCAAGACAATGTTTGTCATCGAGTTCTCGGCTCCTGCCGAGACCAATATTAATTTGTCTTGAAAGAGGAGGAGAAACCGACGAAATATCGAGACCTTCTCTTCGAACTCGGCAGACTCCATCCAGAACATACTGTGAAGCTTGTGGTACTGATAATAGGAGCCCTCGGTGGAGCAAAAGATACACTGCTTTCGGTACTGAAGATCATACCGGCACGCCAAAATTCGGCAGATCTTCTACCCGAAACAATGCAGAAGGCGGTCATTCTGGGTGCATTACGTCTACTCAGGGCACACGATTCCCGGACTCACTAGTTACTCACCCCACGGACGTGGGGAGTAGCCAGGGAACCGGTCGACTGGATTTCAGCAAAAAAAAATAAAATGAAAATAAATAAATAATAATAATAATAAACAGGGGGATTATCCAACATCTAAGACCTTGGTGAGCATCGACACCACTTACCTCAGCTAAGGGTGCAAAAATCTGATCGGCGGAACTTGCCCACTCGGGAGGGAAAGGAACTTCTCTTCTGATGTCGGCGGTCGACTTGCTGGGCTAACCTCCCAATAAGCTGCCCCTTTGGTTCCTAACAGCCAAGGAGAGGGCCCCCACAATCGACCCCGTCGGATGAGGGGCATAGGCAAGTTGGTGGGGTCCAACCGGACGATTTGCCTGTTGACGACAATGGCCACGTACACGAACGTTTTGAGTGGACAGATGAGCTAAGAGACCACCTTCTGCAATGTTACGAAAGTAGTGAATCTGCGTGGATAGGATACATGGCACGGATGCATGCCCTTTGGTGTGAAATGCATCCAGAGCATCGTACCTTCACTAAACAACATCTTCGTGATTATGTATCCCACCTCCATCGCAGAGGATATGTGAAAAGCCCTCTTCAGCTGGGCTGACTAGGGAATAACAAGGCCGAAAGGCCTCCGAATAAAACGGTGATGGAGGAGGTGATCATCGCTACACCGGCACCAGAGGGCCTCAGTACCCGACTGGGGTTAGGTACATCGTCAGAAACCCCCGAAACCACAAAACCTGGCTAGTGTGCAGAGATTTGTGGAGGACTACGCACATCAATTGTGCCATGTATGATGCCGTTGAATGACTCTCTCGAGTGAAAAGACGACGTGAGAACGTTTTCTTCCCACATGAGACAGTGGCGTATACACAAGATGGAGACTAAGATCCGGTCGGCGAGAAAGCAGGCATCTCGTATTTAATGTGTGATAGACTACATTAACGCCAATAGGCCCTTTACGCCTGAAGTGCGGCGCACATCCGTTACGCTAAGACGTACCCATCACAGGCTTAATCAAATGATACTACAAACCATCCAACAGCACTGTGTCGATAGGATATGGATGCTAGTAACTGCAAAAAAGTCACTAGTGAAGCGGGGAGAGGACTGACGGAGAATGAGCAATTCCCTCAAAAATCTTCTCGTCTGTTCCAGCCGTCTGTGGATGAGGTAGAGACCTTCTCGAAAACTTTTTACGAGGAGAAGCTGCCAAGACACTCCAGCCCTGGCACACTTTCACTTTTTTGTTTGGTTTTTGACTTTTTTATTTTTGTTACTACAAAATAGTTCAAATCACACTTCTTTCATAATTTTTTCTCTAGAATCCAGTCACAACAACCTAATGGTATTTAATATAATCATAGGCAACCAATAAGAAATCGGATCTACATTTTTTGTAACTTTCTACTGAAGTAACTTTTTTATTTACCTGCGAATTTTAGAAAACGACACATCGTTGTAATTAGAATAATAAATTATTTCGAATAGTGTGTTTACAAATAAAGTTTATTAAGTTTTATAAGTGTGGCGGTGCTATCTTCAGACGGAAGCTAGGGCCACCACAAACTCACCCTTTTGGAGGCGAGCGGAAAAATGAATATTTTGGTACCAAAACTGCCTAAAAATAGCCGTTAATTCTTTATGAAGTCCCATCTCAAAATTCGAATTTTTGTGAAGACCTATGAATTGTATCCTATGAGGAAGTCTGCCAATCTCTGGGTGGGGTGGACCGATTCAGTTGTAATAAGGCACGTTCTAAATCAATTAAATGGCCGTTAAATCTGATGCATAAAAATGTGCGAATAGTTTACGCAAACCATGTTTTTTACTAGTGTGGTGGGGCTAACTTGAGACGGAAGCTAGCGCCTTCACATACTAACCCATTTAGAGGCGAGCGGAAAAATGTGTAATAGGGTATGAAAAGAGCCTAACAATAGCCGTTAATTCTCCATGAAGCCCCATCTCAAAATTCGAATGTTTGTGAAGACCTATAAATTTGAGGGAGTCTCCCAATCTCTGGGTGGGGTGGTCCAAATCAGTTGTAATAAGGCACGTTCTAGAGCCTTTAAATAGCCTTTAAATTTAATGCATAAATATGTGCGAATAGTTTACGGGAACCACGTTTTACAAGTGTGGTGGAGCTAACTTCAGACGGAAGCTAGCACTTCCACAAACTAACCCATTTGGAGGCGAACGGAAAAATGTATAATAGGGTACCAAAAGAGTCTAAAAATAGCAGTTAATTCTCCATGAAGTTCCATCTCTAAATTCGAATTTTTGTGAAGACCTGTAAATTGTACCCTTTGAGGAAGTCTCCCAATCTCTGGTTGAGGTGGTTCGATTCAGTTGTAATAAGGCACGTTTTACAGCCTTTAAATGGCCGTTAAATCTGATGCATAAAAATGTGCGAATAGTTTACGCGAACCATGTTTTACTAGTGTGGTGGGGCTATCTTCAAACGGAAGCTAGCACTTCCACAAACTAACCCATTTTAGGCGATCGGAAAAATGTATAATAGGTACCAAAAGAGTCTAAAAAAGCCCTTAATTATCCATGAAGTTCCATCTCTAAATTAGAATTTTTGTGAAGACCTATAAATTGTACCTTATGAGGGGGTCCCTAAATCTGGGTGGGGTGGTCCGGTTCAGTTGTAATAAGGCGCATTCTAGAGCCTTGAAACACCCGTTAAATCTGATGCATAAAAATGTGCGAATAGTTTACGCGAACCATGTTTTATAAGTGTGATGAAGCTAACTTCAGGCGGAAGCTAGCGTCTCCACAAAATAACCCATTTGGAGGCAAACGGAAAAATTTATAATTTTTTTGGTGCCACTTTTAGGCACCAAAAGAGCCTAAGAGTGGCCGTTAATTCTCTATAAGATCCCATCCCAAAATCGCTTGTCGTGGAGCTAGCTCCCGCGACGTGTTGTTTAAATTACTTTACACCAATTTCATTTTATTGTCGTACAGAATATGAATGTTTGTTTTAACTTTTGTTTTGAAAGTGTTAAACATTGGTTAAAGCTTTTAGATCATTGGTAATGAATTAACTAATAATAAGAAAATCAAATAAAACTTTTTTTAAACACGGAGATGACGTGTTTTGGTACACATCACTGAAACTGATTTCTATTAGATATTGTAGATATCATATGCAAAAATAATTTTTTGCTTTAAATGTAAAAGCATAATTTGCAATAATGGTTTATGACTACAACATGATTTCTTCTCTTAAGATTCGTAGAAAATCTCATGCAAGCATTTTACATTACTTGAATGTGATGCGAATAAGGAGCTGATAAACATGAACCATAGACTATATCACCATTTACTATATAATCAAACCCATCATCATAATCAAACAGGGGCAAAATTAAAGGCTGTAATTATTAATTTTACATGAAAACTAAAATATAAGTTTTGGTCATGCCAAGACTTTTATAATGACATTTTAATGGTAATATTTACCATTCCACCAATTCCACCAATTTACAAACTTCCTGAATGATATAAGGGTATATCATTCAGGAAGAATATGTTTCCTTAATTTACTTTATTTCGTTGAATGGTTGTCTCAATTAATTAGACACCATGCTTAAACAGCAAATGGTTTTACAAACCAATTGCTGTTTAAGCATCATTCCTTGGAAAAGATAAGTATGATTGGCAGTCATCGGCGTATAAGTGTGTATATTAGTATTTTTTAATATTTGAGTAATATCAGAAGTGTAAACGACAAAAAGTAAGAGGCCCAAGATTGACCCTTCGAATACTCCACTTAAAATATTATGTGAGTCTGTATCAGAAGATATATTTTCAGCAGAAAATATGTTTTCTGCTGCAAGTCCAATTTACTTCCTGTTGGCGAATTAAAAGATACATATTGAACAATTCCAAGACATCCGCACCAATATCGTACATAATTTAATTTAGCTAGTCACAGTTTATGATTTGAACGGTCAAAGACATTACAATAGTCCAACATGATGAGTGAACTCGCCACAGATTTGTATATTTCAAGCAGTAAATCGTTTCATATTAATATCCCCCTTGTCCGTCTAAGTGAAGTATTTGCTTCACTTTATTCACAGGGCTCTCGATATGTGATATACTGCAAATTGGATTCATAACGATTATCTGCTAGTTTTTCGAGCAGCAGCGCTTAGAGTTTGATTTTATTATTTGGTGCTACACTGGATGCTTCAGATAACGCTAATTTTGTTGTGCTATGGATTAGTTTTCTCTATGTTAGTTAATTAAATCAAAATATATTTGCGCAATTAAAAGACTCGTAGAATATAAGATAATGTTTTTGAAATTTTGAATAGTGTACCTAGCTTTATTGATATGGCGGCACAAATTTTTTTATCGCTGTTTTTATGTACCTCAGCACAGCTTATACTAGTGTGATTTACTGTGATTACATAATTACAAGGAAATGAATATTTTGGCCCTTTATCGTCATGAAAATAATGTTTTAATTATTTTAACACTTTACTAGCGTTAATTTATTAACATACAACTTAGGTTTAATGAATTAAAATTAATAACTACTGAACTGAGCTGCAGAACATAAAAAGTATATCTGACTCAATGCAGATATTCAAGATAAGTTAAATTTTGATTCATATGTACACGCTTCATTTTAGGAGCTATCAAAAAATGTTGTGAATAAAAGTTCCAGTATTATATAAGAACTAGTAATTTTTCTGTTCGCTGCTAAGACACAGTCTTTTGCATTTTACTTTTAAGTACAACCTTTTAGGTATCGTCGTTATAGGTAACATCATTATATTTACGTATTCATAACAATTAGTTATATCCAAGAAATATAAAAAAAAATAAATATAAAAAATATAAAAAATAAAAAGTTATATCCAAAACTATAAAAATGATTGGGATGTTCCATTTGAAGCAATAAAATGATATTCTTTTGGTAACTTTCCGATTAACTTATTCATTTAGGGGGCTCTGATAAAATCTTGGAATTTTCTATTCAACATTGTTCATTAGTTCATTAGCTATATACATAGTATAGGTAATAATAAAAATATAACTAGAGCCTGCCATACTGTTAGAGAAGCGCGTGTGCTTGAAGAGCGTTCTCCACATATAAGCGAGTAATATACACGATTAGAGCTCGCATTGTTGTTTTTTTTTTTAAGTGCGGTTTTAATTGAAAACATTAAATGTAAACCTTTACTAGATTTATTTTTCATTACAGTGTTCCATGCATAGGATAGTTTCAGTATGTAACAAGTCAGTAACAACGACATAAATGAATTCTTTACACGTCCTTTTCGTTTACAATAAGTGAAGGTCCTCCCACACAGTTTATTCTTTACAGAAGTTAATACCACGTACGACCACTGCAGATCAACTATAAAATTAAATTGAAAGCGTCGTTCATCCAACATAGTCCGTTTAAGTGGAATGTCATCAATAGAACAAATTATTTATACGCTAATTCAATTTTAAAGAAATAGATAGACGGCCCAAGACTAAACAATTCCTGTAAATATACACATTACTAACTCAAAGGCAATTCGGGAAACAAACGGTTCAAAGCTAAATATTTTTTTTAAATAAACGTGTCCTCAAATAGCTCAATGTCAATTAATTTCTATAAATAAATAATAAAACAAATGGTTCACGAGCAATTACAACAAACGGCCCAAGATCAATTAATTATTGTAAATAAACCAGGCATTAAACGGTTGGACAGTCAATTACCTATAGCAAACGACTAAAAATTAATTCATCACAAACTATTGGAGACCAATTGACTACTGTAAGTAATAAACAGGTTAAAAGATAGTAAGAAAGGTTCTGGACCAATTAATTTGTGTAAATAAATGGTAGTCGGCACAAGGACAACATAACAACCGGTAACACAACTCCAGCAAAATGTGTGCGATACAGCAACAGCTGTATCGCACACAACAACTGAAAATGTAGATTAGTTTACTTTTCTAGGACTAAAACACTCTCAAATACTAGTTCTTAGAGCAGAATTAACGATTACAATATTAACCACATCATACTGAAAAAAGTACTGAAAACATTATCTTATGAAGCAACAAAAAAGTAAAAATAAATTAATATATAATTTGATATATTATGATGCCTAGCTAGACAAATGTCATTTCATCGTTCGGCGAGATAAATTCAACCACACTTCATAAAGCTGTATATCCAGCCCACCCACATATGGCTGTGGACATAAATATTAAGTTAATACAAAAATTCATAACGAAGCTTCAAAACGATACATTTGTATATTATTTTCTATGTATTTTTTATCGAAAAAGGAAACGATCTCGAAAATTTTTCAAAAATATAGTTAATACTGTTATTAATTTATTATTTTAATAAAAAAAAACGACAATTGAGTTATTAACTAGTACTTTATTTGCCTATATTATGTAATTCAATAGTTCGGATGACAATTGTATAACATTTATCAATTACTGCTGATTGTTAGCTATACAATAAATTAAATGATAATTGATTGATATTAGCCTCCTAATAATGTATAGGCTATTACCCTTACCCTTAAAACTCACTTAATTTTTAAATACATTTTATCTTATGTATAAATGTCTTGACATTAAATAATCTTGGTGGTTCTTGGAAATACTGGAGCTCCCAGCTCTGATCGGGAGAGGTGCTTCAGCAGTACTGGAGGCAGCATCCTCATTGGTTGGATAGTCGTCCGCTGAATGTTTAGCTGAAAAATAGTTGCATAACTATCAATACTTGCAGATAATTTGACCGTTGGATAGTTACCCAACGGTAAAATTACCCTCCGGCCCCAACATCCACAGGTCTTGGTGCCTTCTGTTAACCAGCTACCTGCCTTCAATAGGTGGCTCTTATTCCGACCTCATCACATTTTTCTGTATAGAAAATGTTAACTGGCAATTTATCATTTTTCTGGTTGGTTATTATAGGCATAACATCTGAAATCATATCCAAAATGGTGTGACTTCTTATATCATCCAACAGCTTGTTGTGTCCCATAATGTCAACCTGCGGCATAGTAATAGCCACCGTTTTAGTTTGAATATTGCCCATCTGACCTCCCTCTCAAAATACATATATGAAGAGATCATATATGTATCTTGATCACATTATGATCATTTTCAGGTCAGCTGATCGTTTATAGTTAATTGATCTAGTTAAGGCCAGGCATGCTTATAATAATAATATCTCCACCCTTCATTATAATCACAAGAATTATCCCGGAATTATTATTCTGTAGCACCACTTATTACTTAAGTTGGCAACCTTCAATCACTATTTAATGCATTAAGGAATTATGGAAACCCTGGAGGTTTCCCTGGAGGTTTCCATAATTCCTTCCATAAATTCGTTAGGTGTACACTCGCCCCTGTTAATTCATCACACGGGTATACCCATTTCTCCCTATAAGCTTCATAGGTCACAATTTAATTAACCTCTGGATTCTACAATACGGAACCCGCTGTCTCTGGATTGAAAGACAAATGCCTGAGCCCCTAACTGAATATAAGTGCACAACCACAACAAATTTCAGCTAAAAACATAGTTAAGTAAATAAATATACTTGTTGCTTTAGAATGTGTATAGTTGCAAATAAAATGTGGAAGAAGTGCACAATATAAACTTATAGTCAGTAAACGGATGGTTAAAATACATTGTGAAACCGGCCATTAGTTTTATTCACTTACTCTTAGTTTATTTCAGCCACAGTTATAATAAAAACCACCACCTCAAATTCAGATTCTTTAACTTGAAAAAATCTATAAAAATGACATATATAGGTTTATATTTTAAATTGTGGTCAGCTTATAAGATTTTGTTATTTTTTTTTTTCTTAGAGGAAATAGTCGTCTTTAATATTATTAGTATTCCATATGGTAGTAGATATTCCATATGTCCATATTTTTTCGTTTACGTCAGTCCAAAAATATATCTACTACTAATGTTTTTGTAACTTTTCTGTTTTTAATTAATAGTCATTACTTAATTCTGTATAATTCATTGTAGTTTCTTTGGATGTATACCACCTGTAAAATAAAAAATTTTGGATATTGTACAGTGTTTTTTTGGGACAAACTTGCCTTGATACTACACTTTCAATCTTTATTTTGAATACTTCTGGTTTCCCGGTTTTTTATTTTTTCACAGGTGGTGTAATTCCAAAAGAAATTACAATTAATCATGCTCTACCACAAATAAGTTATAGACATTACTTAATTTTGTATCAACTTATTCTTATTACTTTATTTTGTCACTAAAATTCTAGTAGCTGAGCTGAACTCATTAAACAGAGTTTAATGATTTTGGTTATTTAATTCCTTTATTTTCTATAAATTGAACCCATAAGTGTATTTAATCTAATATCAGTGTTCATTTAGCACCTCCATTCAAATTGGAGTAATAAATAAAATGAGCGAAAGTATATGGTTTTTTATTCAATTTCGGGTTCAATTTGTATATATCTAAATTTAACAGTAGCTTATTTCCTATTTTATTCAACCAAAATAAAATACTCCATTACTTTTAATTAGTTCATATATATTAAAATTCACTTATATTTTTAAAATGTATTTTATATTAAGTACTTATAGCTTGATGAAAAATCGCAGAAATTTAAAGTAATAATTATTATGCAAAAAAAGTAGATAAAATACTTGAATAAAGACGTGCATCTATAAACTTCCTGCAAATTCAGTCTACTAAATTAAGAGTAATTGCGACTATAAGCATACTCTAGAAATTTTATTGGATATGTAATGTAATTGATAATAATTTTAATTAAAAGTTGTGCGAGTGTTATTTTATAGAGAGTACTTTATTTTATTACCATATTAAATTTTATCATAATAACATTTACGCACAATCTTTTTAATTGAAGGTTAATGATACATGCTCTTGGAAAAGAACATAAAACTAATAAGTGCAGCTTATTTAAAAGCCAAAAGTAAAATGAAATAAGAACTTGGTTAATTGAAAGGAAATATATCATTTTAAATCAAAACTTATATTTCAACTAACCTCTAATGGGTTTAAGTTTCTAATAAACACAAAATTCGTAACGGTCAATGCAGCAATGCTGCTTGTGAATATTTTCCTAACTTTTTGACATGTCCACTGATATGTGGATGCCAAGCCTCCCGATTTGAGCGTTAGCTTTCCGCTTTTTTGGCTTTGGACACTTCCGCTTCTTGCCCTAATTTCTTAAATTTATATTAAAAATAAAAATAATTTTTTGTTTTAATAAAGTGGATACTCGAAGCGGATGGTTCTTTACGAAACATCGTGAAAATAATTGTTTTGAAAAAAACATTGATCTCATTTAGATGTTCCAAGTAATATATAGGAAACACGTATATATATGTTTCCTATATATTACTTTTGAAACATCTAAATGAGATCAATGTTTTTTTCAAAACAATTATTTTTTGTTTTCTTGTTTATATGTTATCTTTAAAGAATTTTCTGAAAAGAAAAACTTCCATGATATTTTATCGGTAAATAAACAATAATGGGTTTTGTTATTTTAATCACTATAAAATTCTATCAAATGCTATAAGTTCAGTAGTAGTAATCACTGGACGTATTTTTAGTTTAGTTTAATGGATTTGGCATGAAGGAAAGAGAGAAACCAACTTGATCTATCGTTGATGGTTAATCAATCACAATTATTTCTATTCTTGCACATAATTCTCTAAATATTTAATAAACGAAAACGAAGAGGCATATACTTTACAAAATATTTACATATTTCAAAAATATTAGATTAGATTAGATAGATTAGATATTTAATAATTAGTTCCGTATTGTTTATGCGTATATTTATTAAGTAGAGGTTTTATGTTTATTTTTATTTTGAGACCAATTTCTGTTTTTTATTTTTTCTTAAACTACTAGGTACCTACTGTGGGTGGTGTGGTAAAACCAGATGATAAGTTTTGTTTTTCTTTTAGTACTTTTATTTTGTTACAGCTATTAACATTGACATAATTATTTATTTTGTTAGGTAGGTACTTATTTAAAGGACCTAAATAGGCATACTTATTTTTTGACGGTTTTCTTTTTTTATCTGGAAAAATAAATTTATCGCACCTTTTTTATGTAAAAGCATTCTGGGGATGCTTTTTTAAGAGAATAGCTACTGGAAGAAACCTGGTGCTTTTTAATTTTACAAATCAGGCAACCCTAATCTTGACTAATGTAAATATTTTAATTATTTCGTATTGACGTATGTGAACCATTTGATATTTAGTCAGATACATACCTTCTATTTTTTGATAGATTCACAGTACCTACTGTGAACCTATAAAACTGACTTAAATAGGGATAAATCATTGTATTGCCTTTTAATAGTTTAAAGGTTTTATATTTATAACTTATTTATATTCAGTTCATCGAACTGCTTTATGAACGCACGTAAAATAGTATGTATCACTGATGACCGTTACGAGCTTATTTTATGTAGCGATTATTCCTTTACGAACAAAATGTTAAAAGCAATGCTTTTAGTATGTAGTAGTAAAATGATATAGTTCAATTTAATGATTAATCATTCAAATCGCGACAAATATAGTATATTTATTGAGAAGTTGCATATTAAAACCAAAGTTTATTATTAAAAGCTTGTGTATCGACTTTCCGTTCATTATAAATTCTTAAATTTCTAAGTAATATCCACAAATCGTCGTTAAGTGTAAAAAATATCTTGTTTATACAACTATGACTTTTAATCTCACGTGATATAGGACAACCTAATAAGATGGTTTCACTTAATATGAAAGGTATAAAATATGGACACATAGAAAAGATTGTAAATGTGTTTGCAGAGACGATTCTTTATTGAATCATTATCAGCATTCATAAAATGCTACCCACAACAAGCTTAACTCCCACATAACATGTTTACCATCATTTATACCATCAAGCACTAGAACTACCCGTTATGCGAATCAGTTTGCAATAAAACAATCTTATGTATACACATATCAGAAGATATAATAAAAATTACATCAGAGAATTAAATACCAAACCATTTTCCGTATAATAATACATAATATAATAATAATGTCTCTACCCTTTATTCTAATCACAAGGATTATCTCGTCACGTAGATTCAGTAGGCAGCGATTGCGCTTCAGGAACGACTTACGTTCGTAAGTCGTAACCACTATTTAGTGCTGGAATGAGGGAAACCTGCAAATCTCATCAGTTAAAGGAGCAATCAAGTATCAACTGATGAAATATCCTTGATATTATTCCCATCCAGGCACGCATGCTAGAATGGTTGCCAACTTATCCCTGCGAACAGACCTTAACATATGAGTTGAGGTCTGTTACTTACACCGGACAAATAATTAAAAATTGTCCGGTGGAATAGGGGTTCAAGCCCACGATCTCTAGGTTAAGAGATCGAGACACTAGACTCTGAGCCACTGACTCGACTCGATAATATATATATACATCATCAGAAAATAGAGAAATGTGCAAGAATTAACTATTGTAAAAATTTAAAGTCACAGTGTAAATTATTATTATGCTATCAAAATATATGGCTTGACCATTTTATTTATTTACTTTTTCACTTCTTATCCATCTCAAGAAAACTTACCGTGGGGTATCGTGGTGTCCAGTCAATTGATATTAAGGCGACGTCTGGAGTGCTCCAAGGCTCAGTCCTTGGACCGTTATTATTTTTAATATTCATAATTGACATCATCTTGTCCCTGAATTGCAACTCTCTACTCTATGCAGGTAACTTTAAGCTGTACCTCTCTGTATCCAATATTGGTGATTGCCTTATGCTTCACGATGACGTAGACAGTATTCACAACTGGTGTACAATAAATTCACCTTCGATTAACTTTTCGAAGTGTAACTCAATGACATTTACTAGAAGAAATAGTACCATCGTTTTTAATTATAGTATTGAAGTTAACATGATTAAGAAATGCTAACATTTAGCATTAAAGATCTTGGAGTAACACTTTGTTGCCGAACGCAAAAATGAATGAAAGGCCCTGTGCAAGGGGGCCTTTCAGAGTTTGCAAAAATTTTCGACACCGCCGATCAGCCTTTCGTCCGCTCATCAGTGTCTAAATATAGGCCGAGTTTTAGGTCACTACCATCGACTACCATCAACGACACCCTCATCGATAGTGATCCAACTTACCATTAGGCTTTATCAACAACAATCCAACGCACACCATCCTCGCAACGCAGACCCAATTGCCTTTACCAAAGTAAAATATAAAAAAAAGAATTTCGCAACGAATACAAGAGTTCAAGCCGCAGCATTCACACCATCCACAGAGAGTAACGTTTTAACTAGGAATAGCGGCTCCTAGGTGAGAATACCGAGGATTTTAGCGACCTCCCACGGCGAAAGCATTGTCAACTTGTTAGTAAGCTAAATTTTGTAGAGCGCATTAATAATATCCAGCGGACAGCTTTTAGAAATCTTGGTTTTGTCTTGAGGAACTCAAAACAATTTACAGGAATTAAAACGGTGTCCTTACTTGTACTTAATGTATTGGTACTCTCAAAATTAAAATATGCCTCTATTGTATGGAACCCAGGTTATCAAATTCATATCAGCAAACTGGAAAATATATATAGGAAATATGTTAAGTACTTATGGTTCAAATCTGATGACATTTATCCACCCCAAGGAATTCCTCAAGAAAATTTACTCCAAAGATTTCAATTCAACGATCTGACCATTCGTCGTATGTGTAATTCGCTGGTGGCTCTTCACAAAATTGTAACTAATAAAATTGACTGTCCGGATTTGTTATACTCTCTATATCTTCATGTTCCCCACCTTACCACTCGGTCTTCATCATTGTTTTATCTTCCGACACCCAAGACCAACCTATTAAAAGTTCTCTCCGCTGTATAGAACGGACTATTATTACTGCAAGATGCAGAATTTGACTAACATTTTTCATGACACTATTGCGTCGATTAAGAAGTCAATCAGTTAATCAGTTAATTATCATCTAATTGCTACTAATTTCGACATTTTTAGAATTTAAGAATTTTGTTGTTAAATGTTGTACTCTGTTATATTGTTTGCTGTATCCACTCTTTATGTTAATTTTATATGTTATCTACGTATCTATGCATATTTTTTTTTATTAATATTGTACGTTTTATTCCGTCTTATTTTATTGTATTTTATAATATCTTTTTGCAATTATTACGCTACTCCCATCGATTAATTGGCATAGCTGTCGGGTTGTGTATTTTAAATAAATAAATAAGGTAGTAACTTTATTGTGTTAAAGAATTCAGACAAATTCAGGCTGACTCATGTAAAATTAATTATTTGTTGATGATGAACACCTAATAACACCTGATATATATATACAGCCTTATTCAGAACTTATCTCTAAAACTTTGAGGATATGCATCCTTAAATAAAAAATCGATATCACCAAAAAAATTTATAATAAAAGGCTTAGGATTTCCCGTAAACAATGTTTAAAGTTATACCATTATAAAGGACTACGTAGCTGGGCAACTGTACTTGAACACATCTGATAATTTTTCTACCACATTCCTAAGAATGTGATAAAAAAAGTAAACACGTTTTGTCTGTAACGCCTGGTTAAAACCGACCGAATAAAGTTGGAGTGGGGATAATATCTCTATTGTCTATGAGTCGTCAGTCTATGTGTGTCGCTCTCGCGGGTGTTTTATTTATCTTAGGAGCGTTAAACTGTAAAATTTTCAAAATGGCTCATGTGTACAGTAATGCTGAGTTAATGGACATGATTCTTATTTATGGTGAAGTTGGAATGGACGAGATAGTGGCCCGGGACAACCAAAACGTATTTTAGCAGCTAAAGAACAAGTGTTGAATCTGGTCCATGAAAATCCGCGAATAACTACAAGTCAGATCGCTAGGCAGGTGTCTGGGGTAGTGCGGCAAAATTGGATAAGACGTGCCCAAAAGTGTGTACAAGTCGAGGAATATTATTTCGACAGCTTTTGTAACAAGGTATGTGCAAATTTTTTATAAATTTCGAGTTTCTAATACCTAGTAATCAAGTAGCGCAGTTCTTCAAAATTAGTGTAACAAAATTTTATTCATTTTAAAGACACGTCACTTTGGTCACATCTATCTATCTTTCAGTTTATTTTAAAGTAAAAACGCTGCAAATCTTTTTTGCGCCGGGTGTTATACTCCCAGAACGTCCCAAGTTTTTTTCGCGACATCGCCAGTTTACATTGTCAGTCCCAAGGTCACTCCATTACAATGGGCCAGTATCCTGCAGCGTGCAATGAAAAATTTTTAAATAATTTTTAGACCCCGCCAAAAAATTTTTTTTTTGCACTACCACATATCTACATGTATGTTGAAAATCCCCAAATTTTATTATGGATAAGTTCTGAATAACCCTGTATATATATTGGAAGGAGATGCCGAAAACAACTACTCCACGGGCAATATGCCCCGACTGGCGTTGCATTACATCAACATCTCCATGGATGTCGCCACATCCTTCATCAAGACCAAATACCAGACAATGACCGGTTTCGATCTTGTTATGATCTCGTCAGACTGCCATAGGTATTGGAATCGATGAATGATCTGGCGACGTGATTGCCTAAGGGGCATAGTGAATGTTTGTAGTGGCGAGATACAGTGAAATACACTGCAGTGCCCTCTTTGGGTCTTTGCTACTACCTGTCTGACAATTATTGTCTAATTGACAGACAGATAACGATCTGCAGAAAGCAGATGCCATTACAGCGACCTCTATTGTCTTTGAGGAAGACAATCCTACTTAATTATTGGAAGGAGATGCCGAAAACAACTACTCCACGGGCAATATGCCCCGACTGGCGTTGCATTACATCAACATCTCCATGGATGTCGCCACATCCTTCATCAAGACCAAATACCAGACAATGACCGGTTTCGATCTTGTTATGATCTCGTCAGACTGCCATAGGTATTGGAATCGATGAATGATCTGGCGACGTGATTGCCTAAGGGGCATAGTGAATGTTTGTAGTGGCGAGATACAGTGAAATACACTGCAGTGCCCTCTTTGGGTCTTTGCTACTACCTGTCTGACAATTATTGTCTAATTGACAGACAGATAACGATCTGCAGAAAGCAGATGCCATTACAGCGACCTCTATTGTCTTTGAGGAAGACAATCCTACTTAATTATTGGAAGGAGATGCCGAAAACAACTACTCCACGGGCAATATGCCCCGACTGGCGTTGCATTACATCAATATCTCCATGGATGTCGCCACATCCTTCATCAAGACCAAATACCAGACAATGACCATGCAACGCCAGTCGGGGCATATTGCCCGTGGAGTAGTTGTTTTCGGCATCTCCTTCCAATAATTAAGTAGGATTGTCTTCCTCAAAGACAATAGAGGTCGCTGTAACGGCATCTGCTTTCTGCAGATCGTTATCTGTCTGTCAATTAGACAATAATTGTCAGACAGGTAGTAGCAAAGACCCAAAGAGGGCACTGCAGTGTATTTCACTGTATCTCGCCACTACAAACCTGTATATATATATAGCGTTTAGTATTCTGAAGAACAAAAACTAGGTAAATTAATAGTTGCATAAGACGTAATTATAATAAAATCTTCTTACATATATTATACAGGTAGATAAGTAAAAATCTTTTAATTGAATTTTATTTTAGAAAACATTAAGTTTACCTCATTTTATTGCAATAATGTAAATATTTTAAAACTACTCAACACAGTAGGTATATGAATCCAATTTATTTACTATAAAATAATACGGTTGTTTAGTTCATCCAAATGCTGGGTAATACTCGTATAAATGATTACTATAATTTTTATAAATAAGTAGATATAATGCAGTTATTGACATTGATCCAACTCGATAATAATAAAACCCATCATAAAATTAATGCACTGCAGTAATAGCCGTGTTCTTTTAACATTACATTAAAGAGAAGTAAAAGATAATTGTAAATGACATGAAATGTGTACACTTGCCAAGTTTCCAGATTCTTTGTTAACTAATATTTACACGACTTGGTTTGAACTCGGAAGCTCGGCAGAAGGAAGTTTGAAAAGTTGAAATTACTGAATTAATCACAATTTACTTTCTAAGATGTTATTTCTAGAATTTTGTGAAGCAGCAAACTTTATATAAAACACCTACATTATAAGCAAAATATTTCCCAACACCCTCTGTTTATTTAACGTCGATTGGTACTATTTATTATAATTCAAAAACATACTAAAAACTTTACGTTCTGTAATAGGTAACCTGGTTTCCGATAATACGATATTTTTCACAAACATGACTGTAACACTCAAACAACTAATTTTTGAACATATCTTTATATGAATTTTTTTCTTTTTGTTGACAAGAAGGGGAGACAATACCGGAGGAACAACCTGCATTTTTACTAATATGCATATTTGTTATTACCTACTGGTCACGAGTAAAGATAGAGAAAAAGTTTTTGATGATCACATGAAAAATTGCACGTGATTTTCAAGTAAGTTATACAAATTGGAAAATTTGGAAAGGCAAATAAAATTTTTAAATCTTACAATTACTATATCTTATCACGTACATATGCATGGTACTTCTTCCTGATGATCTTCCCCGCCGGAAAATAAAATTGTGCTATAGTGATACAAAACATGTTAAAACAAAATCCTTATATACTTTTTAAGCCAAGTGAGCCAAGTTAGAAATGAGTGCAACTTTTAACAAGAACCAATATCAGTTTTTTTGTAAGTGTCTGAGTACTAGGTGTTTGGTAAATGTCTGGGTAAGAGAGCTTTGAAATATAAAAAATCGTTCTTTTTTACTCACTTCTCAAGGGAAAAATATAAACTACCCGTTTATTGAATTAAGAATTATTTTGGAGAACCTTACATCTTTAATCTTTACAAAATCTTTGGTTTTTTTTACAAAAATCTGAATTTTGGTTATTGGCACTATAGTGGCTTATCTTGTCTATTAAATTACTCATTTTTTTACCAATTCATAGGTATCAATATGTTTGGGTTTTGAAAAGTTTTTATCATCTTGAAAAATTGTAATAAAAAAATTGAAATAAGATGACTGTTAAAAATTTCTGAAACTCCAGCAACATACTCAGAATATACCCCAAATTAAAATATTGAATAATGTACAGGATGTTCCATGTAACCATCGAAAGCTGGGATAATTTCCGGTGAACAGGAAATTCTAATTGACTCTAAATGTGTTTCATTGCATTAAAAAAATCATTATTGAGTATGCCAAGTTTTATTTTAATATTTCAAGGATTAACAAATTACAGGAATGACTCTTCATTTTGTGGCACTCTGTATATATAATTGATTATCACAAACATCACTGAGAAATATTAAAATTTTTACGAATAGTACGAATCTACTTCGTAAAATAAGGACTAAAACAAATTAAGTCAAAAACAGCTATTCTCCTGGCAATATCCCACGCCGAAAGCTGAATTACAAAGCAAAATTTGCCGTATTTTGTCTAAGATAGTTAGAATCAGAATACAAGTGTTCGGATTCCAACAAAAACTACAAGGAAATACTTGGACGTCACATCGTAGGATGTCACTAACTGCAGACCGGTTTCGATCTCTTTATGATCTCGTCAGTGCAATATAAGTGATCATACCTAAAGATGCGAAGACCCTATATTGTATCATGTAGATACGTAGTATACTAGATACGTTTTGCGTACGCAAACGTGTGGTACGTACACACCAAACCAAAGTTATCGTATGAAAATCCAATACAATAGCGGGATTTAGAAACAAGGTCTACTACTTGACAGATGGGTTGTACATATACCATACTACCATACTACAAAATACTACCAAATTTTCAAAATTTTCCAGCGGCTACTTTTCGAGAGATCGATCTCCGGAGTTCATCGTGGAACACCCTGTATCAATACAGTGTGTTTCATATTGGATGAAATAACATTGGTATCTTGGAAACCGTTAGAGATAGAGACTAGGTTAAATTGGAGCAAAATTGTGTAATTTGGTGACCAATAATATGGTAACCTGATTAGTTTTAGAGATATTAGAAAAAAACGAAATTTTGGAAATTCGTTTTTATAATTCAATGTTCCTATGATGTAGTTCAATGTTGTATCCTATGCCATAAGTTTGATCACGTTTTGGAAAACCGTCATCAAGCACACCTGTGTCTGTCTGTATGTATTAACAAAATGATAACGGAAAAGTAACAAATATTAACAATAAATAACAATTAATTATCAAAAATAAAGAATAATTAACAAAACAACAATAAATTAAAAAATAATAATGAACATTTAATAGAACAATAAACAAACTATAGCATTGATCTCACAAGAAAAAATGCTGAATGGTTCTGAAGAGACGAAACGTTACTTTAAAAAACTGTTTTTCGCCATTTGATAGAGTGCAAGAAGTTGCTATGAGAAAGTGTACTTTTTATTTCAATAGCTTTTCAAATAAGCTTAGAATTTTACAAAAATGAATTTCCAACGATTTTTTTCAAATATCTCAAAAACTAATCATGTTAGCCTTGATTTTTTTCATGCATATTATTGGTCACCAAATAACGCCCTTTGCCCCAATTTAATCTAGCCTTAATCTTAATCTTAAACGGTTTTCAAGATACCAAGGTTATAGCATCCAATTTGAAACACACTGTATATATATTTTGGTCCTCAATGTATATACTTCAATCTGTCCCTCTGAAGTTCAAACATCTTTTTGACCTCATTTTGCAGATAGTTCAATTACACCGAGATGTTACCATTATCCATAATTAGCATAATAAGACAAAATGTTTTTTTCATGACTAAAATGGTTGTAACAGTCTGTAAAAATAAACAATAAACAGCAGAGCTTGACCATTTTACAATGAAGGCAAGTCGGTGATATAAATTTATTGTACTGGTTACGTTGAATTTTAACAAGAACAAATGATACAAATCATGGTAGGGCATTTTAACTCTCTCATACAAGTCAGTCCACTCCTCGGTCCACTCTAAATTTATGGGTCAGAAATATACAACAAAATTATTAAGTTGACTGCGTTACTTCTGCTATCTCGAGATCTTCATTGTTATTAATTTAATGTTTTCATTTAATTAAGAATACCATTACCATAATTGCAGATAACCACTGTGAATAATAAGCATTTTGTATGTTGTTCACTTGATGTTGACCGCCGGACATATATGAAGGCAAGTAAAAGTGCAAATATAAATTATTTATTTGCATATAGGTACAGTTTTCAATTACCGATACCCCGTACAAACCTGCTTATTTCATCGCCCTTATTTCAAATGATTCAAAATTACCAGACGTATATATATTCCTGATATATTTTTTCCTCTGTCATATGTTTTAAACACTTTTGTACTACCTTGTAATAATTATATAATTATGTTATTAGTGTTTCGTTTGTTTCTGATAATCAGTCTATTAACTACTTTATTGTGATTTGTAATATGTATTATACTATTTAGTTCGTTTGATTGTATAACAAGCCTTATTTGCATTTTTTAATTTATGTGTACCACTTATTACTCCATATGCTCATTTTAATTCTATTTTGTTTTTGTGTCTTCCTTTTTATATATGTATTTGTATGTTCTCTGTCTTATCCTATGGATTTAGTTCTTTTGGGTATTGTATCGAATTAAATAAATAAATATGCTAGGCATCATTTGGAACGGTTTATAAAACTATAAAAAAAACTGAAGAACGAACTTAGTAGGATCGGATAGGAATAGGGTGGTAGTTCATTGTTTTGACGCTTAATGAAACTCGAAATCGGCGTGAAGTGTGTCAAAATTTATTGAAATTATTTCAAGCAACACAACATATGTGTAGCATTTATAAAATAAAATGATAAATAATTTACAAATGAGAACAGTTAACGAAATTAACTAAGATTTGCTACTAAGGTTAGTAATCATACAATCATGATTAGATAATCATACAAGATGTTCAAATGTTCCTTCTTCTTGAAGGCATAAATTAAATCTCGAAAGACCCTTTCGCATTTTGCAAAGGCAGTTCACTAATATTACGAATAACATTTCGGATTCTTTGTTTCAAGTATTTCTGTGTTGTTAGTGCTTGCCTGTAAACTATGTACTATCTGTGTATAACCACTTTCTGTAAGAAATCAATAGGTATAAGGTCATATCATATGGCAAGCCAGGAAACGAGACCGCCACCTCCAATCCATTGATTTTCTGGCAAGAGATTTAAATAATCTTGAGAATCTCTGTGGTAATGTGGTAAGCCTTTATCATGTTGAATGCATATTTCCCATTTAGTTTGTAAATCAACATTTTCCAATAAAATTGTTAATTTATTTATTAAAAAATTAATAATAAATAAATGTCTCCTGCTAATCGTAGATCAAAAAAATAAGGTCATATGACATAAGAACCTATAATTCCACCACAAACGTTCAATATCCATCGATTTTGATAATTGACTTGCCATATACAATGCGGATTTTCCATGGAATAATAGTTCATGTTATGGAGGTTGACTGTATCATTATTTTTTAACAGGGCTCATCACTAAATAGTATACTTTATTTAAAAAGAATTGGACTTTGCTGAATCATATTTAAAATTAAATTAGAAAAGTCTATTATACTTGCATAATCAAGGTCGTACAATTGCTGCTGCATTTCTATATAGTACGGATGATATTTCTGTTATGATAATATTGGAAAATCCGCATGTCACTCGGCGAACACACTGTCAACAACGATTTTCTGTAAATGTGTGGGCTGGAATTGTGAACGGAGTACTTATTGGCCCTTTCATTCTAGAAACTCGTTTAACTGGTGCTCTTTATTTACAATTTTTGCGTAATAATTTACCGGTACTCCTCGAAGAAGTTAATCTCAACGCATATGTGGTTTCTTCACGATGGTGCTCCACCACACTTTGCCCGACTAGTGCGACTAGTGGTGATAGATTTCCATAGACTGAGGTGTCCAATTGGGTGGCACCCTCGATCGGCCGACCTTAATCCGCTTGACTTTTATTTTGTGGTAACATAAAAAGTATGATGTATGTTATCGAAGTTAACAGTGAACAAGAGTCGCAAAATCATATACATGCTGCCGGTAAGGCAATTCGACTACAGCTTAGTTTGGGCCGTGCGTGTGCGGACTCATCGATTCGGCGAGCTCAACTGTGTATTGAAAATCACGGAAATAACTTCGAACAGTTAGTATAATAAATTAAATGTATTTTCGATTTTATGAAATTCACGTTCTTTTATTTGAAATAAATTGGTATTTCCGAAAATAAAAGTGTTTGTTTAAAAATTATTTGTCAGCTATAATGAAAGCGTTTTATGCGTATCAGCTCAACTAGGCTCAGCTAAGTTTATTCGTATAGGTTAAGAATCACCCTGTATAATATATAATATTTAATATATAGTATATCTTAGTACTTTTTTCTTATTTTTTTTTACTTATTCATAATGCTTTATATTTATATATTGTTTTGACTAATTACCTACAAAATAGATTTTTTGTATTGATAGATCAGGAAAAGACGAGTTGCAAACTGTATCGCCTCATCTCAGTTTGACCAACTTTTGTTTCGGTTATTTATGTCAGAGAGAGATACGTTATTATCCAGTCTCGATGCAAAACGAATTTACGCATCTTTCTCATAAAAAAATATTATAAATTGTGAGCAAATTCTCTCGATATTTGCTTACTGATTCATCATAAATAATAGTATACAGCATAATAATATTCTTGACAACCCGTCATTATCACCTTATTAACTTGATTATTCAAGAGCGAACATTAATTAAACCCGTTGTAAAGCTTGTACCACCCGTACATTCTAATTAGATTCATTTTTAGCCGGTATAATTAGTAGGTATTTTTACGTCATCTAAAATTATACAACCCTGAATTAATAAAAATTGTAAAGCTGTTATGTCTTATTTATTAGACATATACAGCAATAACCAATGCTGCAGAAGCTACATAAATATTAAGAAATTGTAACTTTTCCGTTACAATTCTTATATTTTTACGAAACTTATTTAACTACAGTTTAATTTTCTTATAGCTGTAACAGTATGTCAGCTTTTGTTGCTATTGCCACTGTTTAAAATTATTTTCTAGTCATCAGTAACTCCTTGATCAATCTCTCATTTCATCTCTTCAACTCTGTAAGGTTAATTGATCTAATATATTAGCTTCCTTACATAGCTAATGAACCCCCTAACTATTGAATGGGGGTTAGGTATTACCAACGTAAGTCGTTCCTAAGACACAAATGCGGCCAACTGAACAATAATTTTCCGCCCCTCTCCCACACATCTCAAACTATTATTGGGTTAATCATTGTTATTAGAAAGAGGGGCAGAGATATTATTATTTTTATTATTATTTTTTTTTCTTGTTAAAATCCAGTCGACCGGTTCCCTGGCTCCGATTCTCAGGGTCGGCCGCTGGTGGTTATCAGTAGATATTTCCCATCCCACGTCTGCGGGGTGAATATCTACCGAGTCCGGGAATTGCGTGCCCTAAGTAGACATAATGAACCCAGAATTATCACCTTCTGCATTCTTCCGGCTTCCGGCTGTCAGTTCCGAAATCAGTGTATCTCTTGCTCCACCGAGGGCTCCTATTATCAGTATCACAAGCCTCGCAGTATGTTCTGGATGGAGTCTGCGGAGTTCGAAGAGAAGGTCCGTCCGATATTTCGTCCGTTTCATAGCAATATTACTTGATGACAAATATTGTCTTGAGCTGGTGGTCGAGGGGAACTACATTAGGCTTATTGGCTCGAATCTGTCTGAGCATGGGAAATGAGTAGTTCCAATAAATTCGGCACTTCTCATTCCCCACAATGTACTCAATATCTCCCGGAGCGCATGGCAGCACTGGTGTTTCGTCAATCTCGTACGAGTTAGTAAAGCACTCGTAAAGCCGCATTATGCCGCAAAGCCGCATTATGATATAGGCCGAGACTGCATATGCTGGACAAGCGGAGAGCAGATGCATAATTATATCCGGCGCCCTATGGCAGACGCTGCAGTTGACATCAGGGACCTCCATAACCATGACACGGCTTCGATAGACGAGAGTGTTAAATACACCATCCTGGCAAGCCATTATGAATCCCTCGGTCTCCGACTTAAGCCCCGCTGACCTTAAAAAAGCAAAAGGTCAGCCTTTCGAATAAGCCATGGTATTCAAGGCTCTTATAGAAGACAACGTGCAATGGATTATCCTTATCCAGCTACAGAAGATTGCGGCTTTCTGCAATTTTAACTTGGGCTTTCAACTGAACGGGTCCCAGCTCGGTGACAGAGTCTGAGTTTCTTCGTTCAGCGTCGAAGATTACACCAAGTTCATCAGCTGCTCTTCGTACTGCCTTAAATAGAAATGTTCCGACCCCTACATTTTAATGGTCTTGGATCAGTACAACCGTGGAACGGACGACCTAGGAGGCAAACCCTGTTGAGATGCATCATTTTGCTTGTTCCTATGTCAAGTTGTCGCAGCTCCTCTTGCGTCCATTTCACTATTCCGACGGAGTAGACGAGGATCGGAACGGCAAACATGTTAATAGCACTCACCTAGTTCTTACCCGACTTCTGAAGACCAGATCTGCCAGAGGCAGTGTCTACACTTGTCGCGGAGAGCGCTTTTATGGCGGCAGCCTCTTGGATGAAGCTTTGCTCGATACCCAAGTGGGCATACTTCTGTCCACGTGCTGCGCATATTCGCCATAGTCACCGCATCGTCCTCTTTTGAAATAAGCCAATGCGCATTTGTTCAACCCAAATTCCATCCAGACCGCCTGCGAGTACTCCTGTACCACTCTGAGAGTATGATGTAAATCCCTCTTTCCGGAGGCATAAAGTTTAAATTCATCCATATAAAACAAATAGGCAACCTTATACCTCCTGTTGTCGGGAGTACCGTAGTTGTATCCACGAGTTCTGAGGCGTTCAACGGATAATGGCGGTAGCGAGATGCAGAACAGGAGTGGGCTGAGGGAACTTCCCTGGAAAACTCCTCTCCTGAACGATACCAGCTCTGTATAGGCCCTGACATTACCAGATGTTATAGTGAAGCGGGTTCTTCAGAGCGGCATCTATGCATCTCACTATAGGATCTGCTACGGCAAGGCGCTGGAGCAAGTAGACAATAAGCTCATGAGATGTCACATCAAACGCCTTGCGGATATAACAAAAGCTCACATGCTGAACGTCAAGTGGCACTTTTGTGTGTAAATTAAATATTTTTAGAAACATCCGGCTTAAACAGATAGAGTTCGTAGAATCATTGCTAGTTGTTTAGCAAAGATGTCATTTAGGCCTAACAGTTTTATTGGAATGTTTTATGGATGTCTAGATCCATTCATCCCTGGGGTCGGACCAGTGTTTAGTAGACAAAGCGCCAAATGGGCGTAACTAAATAATAAAGTGGATACTCGAAGCGGATGGTTCTTTATGAAACATCGTGAAAATAATTGTTTTGAAAAAAACGTTGGTCTCATTTAGATGTTCCAAGAAATATATAGAAAACACTCTATATACTAGTATTTCGGCTTGTTAGGCCTTTTTCAATAGAGTAGATTTTTTAGTAATAGACGTTTACTCTATTGAAAAAGGCCTAACAGGCCTTTTTTTTTTCAAAACAGTAACTAAATAAGTCCAGTAGATTATAATGAATTATGGTGGTACTTAGAGGTTCTCTGAAACAAAATATTTTGTATGTTCATGCAAAGGCACAGGGTCAACCTGGTTTTACCGGGAAGTTTTTCCAGGAATAATATCAGTAGAGTAAGCCGTAATTCCCCCTACTTTGGGGCGAGGATAATATCTAAGGGTTTTAGGTCACTAGCTAGTAAATACTATTTTGATTGGACAACGTGACAGAAACAGGTCATGGTTCGCGGTACAGAGAAGAGAAACGTACCTACTTTAACAACCAATGGTTATATGAATTTTATAGCAAAGAAACTTTACTTGGAAAGTTTCGACTGAAGAAAAGTTAGTCTCGAGGGGCACGGCTTCAGAACTGGTTATTTGTATTTATTTGGGGCTTTTCCCCGTAGTATGAGGGTATACCACCTATGGCGGGTAAAGTACGTTTGTCGAGCTCGAAGTAGATGTCGTTAGTTGTTTTATATAGAGTCATTCAGTTCCGGGTTCATTAGTGTTGTATTCATTCATTTTCATAGATTAAATAGTAATTCAGTATTTGGCATTTCTCTTTTGTTTACGTTTTTAAATTCTATTTATTTGTTATTTAAAACCATTGCCTAAAACTACCGTGTTTTCATGCCTCACAGTGTTAGCATATAAGGAGTGTCCCAAGAATATGTACATACATCGAGGTTCAGGATAAGATAACCCCCGGTAAGTCAAGAAACCTTTTTTCTCATATCTCGAACCCGACAACAGAGAAATTGATTCAGCAGTAAAATTTAGACTCCCTTTCGAAACAGGCAGCCTGTTACACGGTAGTCGATCCAGGACATAGAGAGGCCGCCCCACTTATACTTCATGGAGTCCTGAGTGATGCATCTGTCAATCAACAGGTTCCCCTTGCAGCCAGCGACACCCCTCTTGGACACACGCTGCCCATAATATATTCTTTCATAAACCGAGTAAACTGCGTGAAGCGCCCACATGTACAAGATGCGTGTAAAAAACGTGCGTTATAACATGCGTTCAGGCAGGTTATTGCTTTGTTGTTTTATTATTATTATTATTAATATACTAAATATATTATATGAATGAAGTACAGCTGCTTTTTGCGACTGGGTACTGGGTATATACACATATATACATTATTCTATAAAGCAAATTATTTAATTTTAAGTGTTTCGAAATTGGAAACAGAGATGTTTCCGAACCAATTAACAACATTTCAATTTGTTCCGTATTCTCTGTTATTACAGTTTTTTTAAATCATTTCACTTATTTTTTTTGTCATTTAATATTAGGTATCCATAATTTGTAATTTTCTAGTCTCTCTTGCCAAAATATTTGGGGAACCGCATGCCTATTATTATTATTTTAACATGAACAGCCTACGCTTTACCTGTTAGTTCTAATTAATCATGAATGGGTGATTAAAATCAATTTAATTGAACCCAGTTTCGCAGGGACTGTTAATTTGCATACCGGAAAATGACTCTTCGATGTAGCATGAAAGTAGATATTTATAAAACTATAAATAATGAAACTGGTTATTTAATAGTAATACAGTTTTTATTAGACTTAATTAATTAAAGTAGCTGCATTCTGGTAATAAATTTAGTCTCCTTTTACACTGGAATTCTGAATCTCGAATTCCGCAATCTCGGATTCATTATCATTATTCATTTTAACATCAGCGCTTATAGGCGCCTTTATACGGTCGACTTCTGGGATACAGAATGGCGATCTAAATTTCGGAATCGCGCTAATATCAGTCGCCCAGCTACTGGATTCGAATCAGCTACAGATCTACCATCGACTTGTATGTAACCATTTACACTTAGGTTTATCCATTATTGCCTACTGTTATATTATCTTAATGCTTATATATATATATTTTATGGCTTTGATTGTGCGACGCCTATATATCATGTCAAACGAACAACCCAAAGTAGGTGTATTAAAAAATACTTTTGATACCGACCAGTTTATATCGCTAATATAGGCACACCCAAGCTTATGGGCTTATGGGCTTAAGCTAAGCGCTTCTTCTACTGTATTAATTTTTACACTGAATCAAGTACCCATAAAAAATAGCCCTTCCCTGGAATTAATTGCCGAAACTATCCAAAGCAAGAAAAGTGTCCACTCGGAATCCCTTAAGAATTCGCATGAGATTATGATCAGAGTATTAATCTCCTAATTATGTATTTGTCCACGTCTCATTGGTAAATTTATAGAATACAAAGTGTAGAGGGTCATGTTTGACTTTATAGTAGACGTATTTTTAGCTACACTTTTATTTTCTGTATTTATTGTCTCTAACTTATTTGGCGGATCTCGTCCACCACCTGTAAATATAATAAAAAAAAACAGAAAGAAAGAAGGTATTAAAAATAACCTTAGTTATATATCAAAGAAAACTTTTAAAATGGCCAATAGGACACTATATTATATAATTACATTTATTCCATTAATAATTAACTAAACTGTATCGGTGTCATTAGAAGCGTCTTGCACAAATTATTACTAATCTGTGTACTAGCATTGAGTTTATAGTAGTATAGTCAAAGGTACTAGTCAATATTTCAGAATAACTTGATAGTGGACACTATGATATTTGGAGGAATAATGATAAACTACATCCTGGCAAAACTCAAAGTTGAGGGTTTCAATATTACGGCTATTTTTAATATGATCGGCTGATCGGAATTCCCTAAATAATAAGTTTTTTTGTAATCAGTTTACCTGTTTACCACAAATATGTTGCTTTTTTATTATTATTTTATTACTAAGAATATAATGCCAGTGCATATATACACATTTTATTTAATATAGTTCAATGTTCCCGCGATATTGTGAAACAAAAACTCTACGTCAGTGGCAAAACCCAATGAATCGCAGGAAGACAGTCAGTAAAATATTTACTCTTTTAAGCGGGCCGCAGACTTCGTGCATATTCGGCTGCTTTTATCACCCCGATTATGTACAACGAGCATGTTCGTCCAGTAATTTTGACCACAAACATCAACCAATCGAGATCATCATCAGTCTCACGATGAATTGGTCACAGCTGTTGGCAGTGGCAGCCGCTGTTTTAAGTGAAAAAATAAAAAAGGCCTTCAATCTGGGCAAAGGATGGCACCTAAAAAGAATACCGTTTTCCCATGTTAATTTATGGGATGAGTGGAAACTTGACAATAAATTGTTTGTTTTGGCTCATGATTGTCGTTGCATTAAACGGCGATACTGGAATATCTGACAGTTTCATCGCTAAAATCCCCACAGACATCGTTTCTGCACGATAACAAGCGGCTCGTCGTGGACAAATTCAAGCTTTTGCAGATATTTTGTTCAGCGATTCTGCAGGATGGATTAGGCCACAAACTGCAATTTGGCATGACGAACCTCATCGCAGCTACGATGTTCGACAAAAATGTACGTAGTCTGTGGCCGGCTTTACGCTCGCTAAAGATTATGTGTGTACATGTCGCGATTCGTACTGCGCGATGCCTGATTCACGAACAATTGTGAATAGTGTTTAGGGACTTCTTCGTTTAAAATCGAATCAAGCGTGGTTTGTATATTAGCAGTGATTCGCTTTTGGAGGCGGTAAATTGACGAATACCAAAGGCCGCACATTCAAGAAGGTTCAGAAGATTCAAAAGGTCATCGTCGCTTTCCATTTTTGCAGAGATACTCAACGTGAATTTACAATATAACCTCGTATTAATGTGTAGGATTTGCATACAAATGGATACGAACCTGACGAGTTCTGTCAACGAGCACCACGAATCGCAAATAGACGCATAGTTTGAAGTCTTTGATTTACGAATTGCTACGAACTACAACAAACAAGAACTACAAGGACAAATTACGCATCGCGCATTACGAATCGCGAATACCCATAGTCTGAAGTGAGCTTTACGAACACATTCGCCCATTGGCATAGTCGCTAAAACTCAAGAATCGATATTTCCACGCGCAAATTTATAATTACGCAATTATAATAACTTCTTAATTCAGTCCAGTCCACTAGCAGTATCGTATAAACTTTAGAGGAAATCAAAGAAATCGGCTTCCACCACTATCCACTTCTACTTCCGCCACATCGAAGGGTAAGTACGATCATCATTATCATACACCGGCTATATTTTTTATTATTTAATTTAAATTCACAATTTCTTAGTAAATAAAAAATATGCAGTAAACAGTACCGATAAAACACGAAAACTTATTTTTATTTTTTTTGTAAAATATTTATAAAATAATTGTTGGTGTCTCTATCAACCATTTTATTTATTCCAATAATGGGCATTATTCAGAATATAGAAATAATATGAAAAATTCTGATTTAGAATGGAAAAATCAAATTATACAATTAATTTTGGTTTGGAAGTATATAAGAAATTTAGGAATTGAATTTATCCATCTTTCATTTTCGCAAAAAACCGATGTACGAGTATTGAATCCAGACAAAATACACTAAATACAGACAATATAATCTATTAAAATAAGAAAAGAATTTGTATCATAGTCTCCAAGAAGAAACAACCACAGACAGGCATTGATGTTTCGAAATGGTCCTCTTCAATGAAACGTCTTTCGTCTTGGAAAAGATCTAGAATTGCTGTAACGTGAACGAAGTATAGTCAAAGACGAAACCTAGAAGAACTGTAAATAAAACAAGGATTTTTACCCTCAGCTCTTACCGATTGTTAATACTAATACTAAAAAACTCAATAAAAATCAAAAGAACACCTTTGGTTTCCAAGAAGAATCCTTTTCTTGTTCTAATGTATTTGCCCTCCAAATTTATCTTGTTGTTGATAACATATTTTCATTCCCGATAGTGCACTTTGATATTAAATATTAAGATATTAAGTGAAGTTAAAGAAAGCTTATAGATAATGTTTTAGGAAATTGCCTAGACTTTACGGTACGGAATTCCGATGGCATTAAATATTTAATGCTATACCTATATATTACAGAACATATTGTATCGTAGCTACCGTACGTCATGTACCTATTTACTATAAGCAAATATAATATAGTATAATCATATCCCAACACTCTGAAAACTACAATTGATTTTCCATTATGCCTCAGATCCTATTTTGTGATAAAGGAGCCAGCATTCAGCCCGAGTCATGAGTTTTTGTGCAGCGCTCTGCATAGAATGTTTATGATATACCAACTCAATGCAATATGTTGGCCAATAGTCGATTTGTGGGGTCGTATTTCTACATATTTCATTATTCCCATAAACAATATACCTACTTATACAGAAGCGTTTCGCTCGATAAAGTTATATTGAAAATTGTTAGTCGTATATTACCAACATATTTATAATTTATAATTTTCCTTGTGAATTATAAAAAACTTTAATATGACTTATAAGGGATAGATACAACAGAAGACTATATATCTCCGGAAATTGTTTCAATTTTGCTATTTATGTGTGTTTATTTTGACTTGCTGTGATACAATTTACAGCTACTTACATCACAGCTGTAAAATACTTATTAAGTGGACTGCATGGACCAGACTGCGGACTAATTCGACTTCATTAAGTGGACGGTTTTAGGTTAAGTTGGATTGCCTTGTGAAATTCCTTCAACTGCTGGTAGGATCTGCATGACACTTTTGGGAATGTGTTGTTCATTCCCAAAAAGTCATATTTCCTTTATTTATTTAATACTTAACATAAAAATGTATAAAACATTCCAACACAGATTCAAACAAATATGCACCTGCAGGTTAAAAGTATAAACAACAATAATCTACTGCAAAGATTATATCCTCTAATGTCCACTTTGTGACGTGATACAACAAAACTCGATGTGCTGATTAGTCTGATTTAAAAAAGTAATTCTACGAGTAATAACTGTAAATACCTACTAACACACTAGTATGCGTTAATTGCAGTTTTTCCAACGGATCAGCCTTCATAGATATTAAATTTATTTCTTAAAAAACTATCATAAAATGTCGACATTTTCATTACCTTTTCTAAGGGTCAAAATAACAAGTGTTAACCATAAAGAAATAGTTATTTAAGTAACAAGGAATGTTAATACCTGACACATTTTCTTATTATTCTTCTTATTACATTTTCCCACTGTTTGCAAGGCAAGTAATTTTGAAAATAATAAGTAGATGTAGTCAGTAAAATCTACGAAATTCAAGTCGATTTTCAATTCAATTCAATGTCTTGTATGCATTTTATTTTTCGGTTTCTTTGATAATGACAGTAAAGAAATAATTTCGATAAATAATTATTGTCGCGTTTTCTTGCCTGTGTAAAATATATTATGGACCTAGCGGGCCGCAAGAATTGCTTCTAACATTTTTATGAAGAAATCCAGCCAACGGTGTGATGCGCCGAAAGCAATGTGCAAAACGTTACAGAAAACGTCATGCTGGCCTTCATGCTATCAATATATGAGCATCTTAAATCCCCCGCAAGTTTATGGTGCGAGTACTCGATACTAAAGGCGGCTATTAAGAACAATGATGTCGTGCACATCTCCAAGTTTCCTAAATTGTTCGATTTTCTTAAGAATAAAAAGAAGGGATTCTTGTTCGAAGTAGACGAAGAATCCCATCGAATGAATATTTCCTTTGAATCAAAATAAGTCGATTTAGAATTATTTCAGTAGGTATACATCAATTTACGAATATAATGTATTATTCTAGACGGTTATGATAGTTGGCAGATCTGGTGCTGGCAAAACGGATGAATTTTACCACATAAAAATGAGGAATGTTTACACAGTAACTACGTCATTGCGAAAGTTGCACATACCAAAAATGATGTTTCCCGATTGATATTTTTATCCGCCGGATAATTTTTAATTAAATTATCTACTCGTATATTAAGGCTTGTTCACAGGGTTGTGGGCGTAATCAACCATCCTGGCGTACGGTCTGGGATGGGAAGAATGTCGGCTTGATGTTAATGTAAGAGATTAATATCATTTGATGTTTAAATGTCCCCCTAACTAATAAAGTTTTCCAGGTTTTCTTCATTCCCTAAATCATGCACTGAATAGCAGTTAGGGCCTATCAACGTAAGTCGTTCTTGAGGCGCAATTGCGGTCTACTGAATAATAACATGCCGCCCCCTCTCGGACACAAGTCTAGACTTCCGAGCTAATCCCTGTGATTTGAGTGAGGGGTAGAGATATTATTATATGTTGTAATTTAAAGTATTGAAAATAAATAAAGTTCATATTTATCCTAGACATGTAAGCAATTATTATTCATCGTCGTAATAAGCAACTTACATAGAGGGTGTCCCAAAAACATACCGACAAACTTTAAGAGGTGGTGGGGGATATGAAAACAAACTTTTTTTTGTTTAATAAACATATGTCCACAAATGAGCCGCTTGGGCTTTAGAGCAATAAATGTTTTAAATCATACCCAAATAACTAAATTAATTCTTGATTTAGTTGGACATCACTGTATTTCATTCAACATTTTTTGTTTCAACTACGCTTCTGATTGGGAGAAAAAAATTTCGTTTTCACAATAAATATTCCAAAAATGTCAATTTTAAGACCATTGTATTATTTGTGACTTAGGTATATAGTTGGCATCAGAACATCAACTTTGTTGATTTTTTATTCAAAATTTGTATTGAAAATGGACGATAATTTCTTATTTCATGAACTTATATGCACCTTGCTTATGGTGCAGCAAATTGTAATGAAGGCATTTTGAACATTTATTGTATTTTCCTTTTTTCTGCCAAACGGCTCATTTGCGAACATAATTATGTTTATTAAACAAAAAAGGTTTATTTTCATGTCCCCTGCCACCCTTTAAAGTTTATCGGTATGTTTTTGAGACACCCTGTATATCGTAACTATGGACATGACATAACATCAACTTATATTGCAAAGAGAGAGGAAAACACTTTTATTCTAGAATAAAAAATATTTTTCGAAGTGTTTCAATAGTATTACTGCTTATGTTGAAAATGTATTTATTTCACTTGAACAAATTGTACAACTGGATCTAATCAACTACCATTATTTTCTTTGTTCAAAAATTGTATATTGAGGTAACTAATATTACAGTGGTCAAGTTTATCCCAGACATGGAACCAAGTAATCTCTTAAAACAATATCTTTTTCTAAAATACCAATTATACTGCAGGGAGTTTGGATGCTGACGGAGCAACTGAATCAGAACATCCAACAACTTTCGAAGGTATTATATTTGAAACTTGAATTTTATTCTCAATAGAGTGATCAATTTACGTTTCCGCCGCTGAAATAGGTGATAATGTCTGCCCCAGAAACGGTTATGATGTCGCAGAAAAGCGTTTGAAACAGTCCCCATATAGTTATCGGGTACGGCAAATTCAAATATGCAAATATCTCTCTTAGTGTTTATTTTATTAATACCAACCACTCAATTGGCACATTTCCCATAGCATGTCTAGTGAAAAATCTACAACCTTTAGTAAGCTTAGGGCGCAAAGCAAAATATTTTCTTCGACATAATGTAATATAAAGTACATCTAAAATTACCAATATCCTCTGTCCATGTGTCTTATACTCAGAAATTTTAATAATAACCACCTTTGTCCTCTTATCTTGTAAGTAGGGTGGGCAAATTTCGATGTATACTATGTTTTCGATACTTACTCTATTTTTTCTTCAATTTTAACAATATTTCTAAGCTGTTTTCGAAAAAATAAAATATATTTGATACACGGTTGCGAGGTCAATTTTACATTCTCAAATGTTTTCTTGGTGGTTTATTCTCTCTATCTTGAAAGAAAAAGCGATACCTAGGTACATTGTAACCTAAAATCAAGAATAAGCAATAAACGTCACATCATTTTATTTTACATAGCACAATCTAACATAACTTGAAAGAATATGTTATGGCTGAAAATTCAAATTGGTAGCTATTGATATTCTGATAATATAGCTTAGACGAGCTACGGAATAATTTTATACGTTAGTGATGAGATGGCTATTACAGGAATGTGTCTGATTTGATATATTAAACTTTATTTTATAGCTTCTAAATCTTGTTGCATGTTTTTTCAAATATACTTTGTTCAACTCTTAGTTTAAATTAACTAATCAGTCGTATCTACTCTTGCTTTATGATGATGATTTCCAGTTAATACTACTGTACAAGGTCTATAATCAAAAATTTTTTCAAGATCCTTCGACTGTATAATAATAATAATCGTGTTTGCTGTTACATCAATAGAATATAATAACAATATTATTGGTACAAAAACCATGAGAGAAAAGAAAAAAATATGCATACATATATACATATACACATAAATATATACATATAGACAAGACCGAAGTAATATTGAAATTAACTCACAAAACACATACAATACAATATTGGTGCATAAGTGCCACCACCACCTTGCAGCATGGGAAGTTTAGCTCTAGCAGAGACTTATACATCTACAAAGACCGTTCACCTAATGTATTTTTTTGAAGTATAGACTTTTTCCTGATTTTATGCAACCATATATACGAGATGACAATTAGCCAATCAAAATCGAGTAATTTCAACCCGGCAAGTTGCGCCCCCACAGTACCAGTAGATTACATGTGTAGGATTCTACTATCGCTTCGCATTGCCATACAGGAATTTAATTTTTCAAGCGTACACGTTTAAGAGAATAGTGCAGTGTTGTCAGACGTAACCTAACGAACGCTATGGATTTAACATAAACATCATTTTAATAATTTTACACGGAAGTATAAATTCTCCTACGTTAATAATTTTATTATTGTATTTATTTAATATTCTGGTAGAATAAAAAGTGCTTTGGCGTTAAACGGCATCCGAGGATCGAACTCGGGACCTTCCGCATAACAGGTAATGCTCTTACAACTGAGCTACCTCCCTACGCTGTTTTAAACTTACTATTTCGGGTAAAATATTTACTACATTATAAAAAAGAAATTTGTATATATCTTAGGCATGCCGTGTACATAAATGAATTCAATAATGTAATAAATAAAAGTAGACCTTATTAGGTACCTACTTACTACACTATTTATACCTCGCTGCTATTATTAAAACCATCATAGTAGGTAGTAGGTACCTACTCGTAATATTAGAAAAATCCAAAAAAATTTATAAAATTGGACACAGTTACAATATCTCCATATGTACAGTTAACAAATAATATTGGGATTAAATAAATGTGTATTGCAAAACTGGTACCTAAGAAAAAAGTATCTATATAACCTAAAACCTCAAAACTAATGCTTCATTTTTCTACGGCATCCTATACAAAAGGTTATATTAAAAAATGTGAGGGAGGACTAAAAGTTCCGGTTTACCAAACCTGTACCAAATATAGATGAATGATTGTCTTTGCCTTGCCGCGAGTCTTTTTTGCGTGTGCGGAAGGTTAGTACAGTTAGTTACATGCGGTGACCCCATGTCTTATAACTTATAAATCTATGGGTGACCCTATCTGAGGACAGTTATAGGTACCTACATGTTTATTGAAAAAATTTACTTTGATGAGCCGCCCATTAAAATGAAATTATTAAAATTTCTTGGATATAAAGATAAGCTTTTCTTATTATGTACGAATAACTATAATAAGATCAAATACATAAATATTCTCGAATTTTACTAATTATTTGTTCTACTATAGTGGCCCTCATAGAATAAATATTCAACTGCGGCTATAAATAAATAGCAATAAATAGTCACGGCTCAAATAAAAACTATAAAAATGTATAGTTTTTTTAATAATCATATAAAAAATGCACGTTAGTATAGTGTATATAGGTAGTGACTGAAGATTAAAAAAAGTGTTATATTAGTTATATAAGAATAAAATAAGTTACCCCACTCGGGTACCGTTCGGCACTCAAACGTTTACTTACACAGGAGCTCACGCTCGACCTGTAAAGTGTTGGGTGCGATTGATATAGAATGAGAAAAACAAGTGATTATATATTTATGTTTTATTTTATTTTATTTTTTGTAAAAATGCCTGTGGTAGATTATAGTGAGGGTTGCTGTCCCTCGCAATATTGGTAACCGAATACTTTTTAAGAAAATGTGTTACAACATTCCTGTGAAATTTGTAGCAATTTTAGCAAATAGAGAAGCCACGTTCTGTAATCTTATCCTATAGTAGCACAAAATCAGGGGTATTAATTGTACCATTTAGAAACATCGTGGATAATTGGTCGTAGTATGAGAAGACATTTGTGTTAGTAAATTTGAGGAATTAGTTTGCCACGAAAATATTGGAAAAACACTAAAAAATCATTTCTTAAATATAACTTTTAGTAATACCTCAAGGTAAAAACTTTCCTTTGGGCTATTTTATTAATTTTTATATCAGAACCTCTATTTATTTTACATTAAAATTTGTTAAGCAAAATATAAAAACCGGGACAGCATCCAGCAAAGTTAATACAAACCATTCAAAATTACAACATTTGTAATTTTTCTTAATAATAGTATAGATGAATGGTATTCAGATTATTTCAGAGGCCACTTGGATTTAATTTTTAAAATTTGGTATTCTGAGGTTTTTTGGGGATGCTCTCTTTAAATGAAATAATTGCGTCCCTGCAGCTCTTCCGGTTATACCGGAAGTTGACGTCAATTTTGTAATTTTAAGTGGAACACCCTGTATATTATTCAATCCATCAATCCATGCATCCATCAATAACCTTGATCGTATGATTAGAAAGCTTATGCAGCTTATGGATTTAACTCTCTCACTTGTGAATATTGTCGTTCTATATCGTTCTTGATATAAACAACACAGGGTTTTAAGTTAGGATTTTCGATTTTTCGAAAACAGGTAAACTTGATGAAAGTGAGCGTAATACCGACCGAAAGTGACCGAAAGTGTAGAATCCAAAAATGCCATAATATACAGGGTGTCCCATGTAAAAATTCAAGTTTTTATGGCTTGCAGTTGAGCTAATATGGTATTAAATTTTTACCACCCTGTAAGCAACCACCAACCCTGAAGATGTGATTAGAAAGCTTATGAATTTAACTAACTCCTCTGTGATTATGACCGCTCTATCTTTCTTAATATAAAAAACACGGGGTTTTAAACTATAAAATATATACATATAAAAAAAAATAAAATATATCGAAAATGGTTAACTTTAGGAATAGGGAAACTTGATAAAAGTAACACTAAAATCCAAAAATGCGATAATAAACTACTTGAGTGAAGTGACCCATAAAAGTTAGCCATAGAAATTACTATCTATAGCGGTGAAATAAAAATAATTCTAGTGCCGTTCCCGGTCCCGGACAAGTCATTCTGACTATATAGGACGACAAAGGGCACTTCCCTTGACCACCCAGCATGATTTTTTTTCAAAATTTCCCATAATTAATTGTTTACAGACTTAGCCATAGAAATTGATATCTCGATCGGAACAATAAAAAAAATTCTACTGCCGCCCCCGGTCCCGGACGTCATTCTGAAATTTTGAAAAAAAAAATTACGCTAGGTGGTCAAGGGAAGTGCCCATTGTCGTCCTATATAGTCAGAAAGACTTGTCCGGGACTGGGGGCGGGACTACAATTTTTTTTATTGAACCGATCGAGATATCAATTTCTATGGGTAAGTCTGTAAACAATTAATTATGGGAAATTTTGAAAAAAAATATTATGCTGGGTGGTCAAAGGAAGTGTTTTTTATCGTCCTATATAGTCAGAATGACTTGTCCGGGACCGAAGAGGCGGCAGTAGAATTTTTTTTATTGTTCCGATCGAGATATCAATTTCTATGGCTAAGTCTATAAACAATTAATTATGGGAAATTTTGAAAAAAAATCATGCTGAGTGGTCAAGGGAAGTGCCCTTTGTCGTCCTATATAGTCAGAACGACTTGTCCGGGACCGGGGGCGGGACTAGAATTTTTTTTATTTTACCGATCAATATAGTAATTTCTATGGCTAAGTCTGTGAACAATTATTTATGGGAAATTTTGAAAAAAAAATTACGCTGGGTGGTCAAAGGAAGTGCCCTTTATTGTCCTATATAGTTGGAACGACTTGTCCGGGACCAGGAGCGGCACTGGAATTTTTTTTATTTTATCGACCAGTAAAGTAATTTCTATGGCTAAGTCTGTGAACAATTATTGATGAGAAATTTTGAAAAAAAAATTATGCTGGGTGGTCAAGGGAAGTGCCCTTTATCGTCCTATATTGTTGGAACGACTTGTCCGGGACCGGGAGCGGCACTACAATTTTTTTTATTTTATCGACCAGTATAGTAATTTCTATGGCTAAGTCTGTGAACAATTATTTAAGGGAAATTTTGAAAAAAAAATTATGCTGAGTGGTCAAGGGAAGTGCCCTTTGTCGTCCTATATAGTCAGAACGACTTGTCCGGGACCGGGGGCGGGACTAGAATTTTTTTTATTTTACCGATCAATATAGTAATTTCTATGGCTAAGTCTGTGAACAATTATTTATGGGAAATTTTGAAAAAAAAATTACGCTGGGTGGTCAAAGGAAGTGCCCTTTATTGTCCTATATAGTTGGAACGACTTGTCCGGGACCAGGAGCGGCACTGGAATTTTTTTTATTTTATCGACCAGTAAAGTAATTTCTATGGCTAAGTCTGTGAACAATTATTGATGAGAAATTTTGAAAAAAAAATTATGCTGGGTGGTCAAGGGAAGTGCCCTTTATCGTCCTATATTGTTGGAACGACTTGTCCGGGACCGGGAGCGGCACTACAATTTTTTTTATTTTATCGACCAGTATAGTAATTTCTATGGCTAACTCTGTGAACAATTATTTATGGGAAATTTTGAAAAAAAAATTATGGTGGGTGGTCAAGGGAAGTGCAATTTGTTGTCTTATATACTCAGAACGACTTGTCCGGGACCGGGGGCGGCACTAGAATTTTTTTATTGTACCGATCGAGATATCAATTCCTATGGCTAAGTCTGTAAACAATTAATTATGGGAAATTTTGAAAAAAAAAATATGCTGGGTGGTCAAGGGAAGTGCCCTTTGTCGTCCTATATAGTCAGAATGACTTGTCCGGGACCGGGAACGGCACTAGAATTATTTTTATTTCACCGCTACAGATAGTAATTTCTATGGCTAACTTTTATGGGTAACTTCACTCAAGTTAATAAACTGCGATGTTCCATTGTAAATAACAAAGTTGACGCCAACTTTCAGTGTAACCGGAAGAGCTACAGGGACGTCATTATATTATTACCAATTTCAAAATTTAATTCCAAGTGGTCTCGGTCTCTGAAATAATCTAATAGGATACTTAGAAACTTTTAGCCGCTCGGTATAGACACCAGTTTCCAAAAGTGTTTCATCTTTTACTTAGGCACAATTTAAACATAAATAATTAGTAGGTATGATGTATTTTTGAACATAGTCCTTCCTACCCATTGAATAATTTCAATTTATATAATTTAATGCTGCACTTTTGGAAAACCCCAGTCACTAATCAAATATTCTCGGCGCGAAACCAAACTATCTTTGTAATGTCCCTCGTAACGAGGAGATTTTACTGTCGAACGTAGATGGCCGATCGCGGCGGCACGATTATGATCTCGAAAAATAAAAGTTCCCACGGAGAGGAGCAAGCAAGCAAACTTTGGAATATCAACCGATATAAAAATTAGCTATTAACAGCGACGAATACCTACCTACAGATGTAGATCTAAGTAGGTATATAAAGTACCTACCTCGCTGCACCAAGGGAACTTATTCGAAAAACAAGAATTTTGTAAAATTGGACTCCATAACAACGTTCTAAAATTCTATTTCAGCGACTAAAATTATCCTCTATAAAATAGTGACATTTTAGTTAGTTAGTTACAAAGCATATATACCTACACTTTGGTTATTACCTAAAAAAAAGCTATAAAAAATAAACGAGATTGTTAAGATACAGAAGCCTAAATAAAACACCAACAGTTCAAACATTCTACGATCTTTAACGGTGTAATTTTTTACACATTCTTTAAAACTATTATACCTATGCAACTAACCCAGTGTAATCAGTGTTTTAGTATAAACACTGTACCTTACCTTCATTGTGTTTACACAAAATACAAATTTATATAGTTCGAGATATTTCCATATACTTTATGCAATATTAATGTAATGTAATGTAATTTAAATACCTACTTTTTTAGTAGGCACAGTAGTATGTATACCTATAACCTTATATCTTCGTTATACGAACACCACAAACAGCAACAAAAGTCCCAAACTTGCAGATTGTGGAGATATTGAGTACATAATTTTTAGACAATGTGTATGCATCACGTCCATATGGCACGAATTCTTAAGAAAAAAATCGTTATCGACTACGGATCGAACCTGGGACGCTCGGGTGACACGCCATGAAATAATCAAATGTGTTACGAATGACACGCATAAAAATTAGACTTTTGTAGACTACATTTGCAAAACTTTCATTTATTGAATGTTTTAAATTGGTATTATTGTAATTTGATTTTTATAATGTAAGTATATCAAATGCGAAGTATTTGGTAGACAACTGTAAGAAAACATATTCACAAATAATATTTCACACCAGTTATGAATATAATAAATCCGGCAACAGCGACAGCACCTATACATGTGCAGTCAACCTTATTTAGCGACATCTGGTATTAAACGGTGGAAACAATTGTGGAGAATGTCCAATTTAGTTCCAATGGACACTCCTGCAAGCGCTGCTGGTAAAATTCCAGCAGAGCCATCTACGAATGGCCAGTAACTTTTCGGCTTCATGTCGCCCATAAAGGTGAAACGTCTTTGTAGATTCTATACGTCTCTGGCTCTAGGCTATTCTTACACTTAACATACCGCAGGTATCATTCTAATCCTATAAAAAGTAAAAAAAAGTTCCCGTTGACTTAGACACACGAGAGGTAATTAATATAACTGAACATAAAGAAAATTTATGAGTAAAAAATGCACAACCACAATAAGGTCCTGTAGTTATTGTAATGAAAATATGTGTTTTCTTAATTGAAATTTAGAAGCTTGAACCGTGAGATTCTTCATAGAAAATAATACATTATTATAAGATTTTATTGCATTATAAGAAAGACTTTTTTGAAAAAGACCAATGAGGAGGAAGGGTAAGCATATCAGTATGTCGAAGATTCACAGTATGAACTTCAGCCCTTTTAGTCAATTTAGAATTAAATGAGGAGTTGATATTAAGTGTTAATAGCTTATCAACAAATGTATTTAAATGTAGCAATCTTCTATTTTCCATATTTAACCACCCAAGTTCATGTAATTTATGTGACACATGATCATATATAATATAAGACCATATAAGATATAGCGAATACAGACATTTTGAACGCTTTTTTTGTAAATTAAGTTAAGACAAGGGCCATAAATAAAGTCACAATAGTTGACTACAGACACAACCAAAGATTCACACAACATTTTTTTAAGTTTACCATTTAACACAAATCTATTTGAACATAAAAGTTTCATAGAGGAGTAGGACTTTTTTAACAGGCCGTCCACATCACTCTTAAATCTAAAATCATCATCTATTATTAAACCCAAATTTCTAGAGGAGGATATAATGGGTAAAGGATTACTATTAATATTAATTTTGATAGAGTCCTTTATAACATTAACTTTAGCCTTGGGACCAAATACCATAATACAATACTTCTTGGGATTAATTTTTAGGTTGTCTTTTTGACAATTATTGAATAGAATATCCAAATCACTGTTAATTGTTGCGTTTTAATGTAACAAATTTTTGTTTAAATATAGGTGATTCAATATTCAGACTACAGTCAACCAATCTGCAGTCGGATACTGTATCAGCCAACAACGTACCTGCACCTACAATCAAATCCTTATCACTAATAAAAATGGGATCAATTAAAGTACTTGAATCCCTTGAAATTCTTGTTGGTTCATTAATTAGCTGCACATAGTTATAAGAATTAAAGCAGTTGATAACAGGATTATCTGCATTGAACAAATCTACATTTAGATCCCCTAAACAAAGAACTACGTCAAAAGTTGGAGTAACGAATGACAAAATGTCCTCAAGATTCTCCAAACAGTGTGTTAAGTGATTATGTGTATAAATTGGTGATATTAAAAATGATTTGTGATTTGCTTTGAATTGTATCCAAATATGCTCAAAAGAATTATTTGCAGTTAAAAAATCAAATAATATTTCTTCGCAATTACCAAAATAAGTCTTTACGTGTAGGCCACTCCTCCTCATCTAGCTGCCCTATCTTTATGGAAAATATTATACCATCCGACCAAATATTATATAGACAAATAATAGCAGCCCAGTATTGTGACCAACAATATTTAAAACAATGGCTTTTTATTTACATTAGTGCCCAAGCATTTGGTCCAATCAAAAAATGCCATTTGAATTTACCGTCTAAATTGTTAGGGATTTTGTGACTGTCACCAATGGGCGTGGTTTACACAGGTAAGTAGCCATGCATAAACGTAGAATCGGCGATCGCGAGAGGAATCGTCAATGATTTTACAATTGTTTTTTAATAGTAAATATTAAATACTATTATAAATAGTGTAGTAAATATTATACACATATGTGTATAAATTTTTGTTCTTGAATATGTAAATCTTAAACTTTGTATTTACTAAAATAAAATATTCTAATCTGTACTTTTAGTTTTATAATTATTATTTTCTCCCCTTAAAACATAGCCGCCCATGCCTTTGGGCACTGTGACAGGTAATTTCATGAAATTGAGGTTATGTTTTTTGTTATTCTTGGTCACATTATTTTACATACTGACAAATAGGCAATTACTTATCTATACATATTTGATCGGAAGTTATACCCCTGCAAGCTGATGATATCAGAGCCAATGTCATCCATCATACAGCCGAGTCTCCGACAATGCCATAACATCAGCCGTTTTCTTTTGCACCTGATTTCGAGATTATGATTTGATATTACCCAATCAGGCTCCTTTTTTTTAAATTCACGAATAGCATTGCAGATATTATAATCATGATTCAGAAATCAGGTGCAAAAGAAAACGGCTATCATAATCATTTTCATATGCTATATGTTTAAATTAATTAAATCCTGCAATTATTAAAGAGCGGACATTGAGGTGAGCAATCTTGATTTCAAATAAAAATTGACCTTTTTAGGTTTAAGAACAAAAAAACAAAAAACTAATCAATATAAATTAAACTGAATCGGTGTGTCTCAGATCTAATAAAGGACTAGGCGGTAAATACTATGTAAAACAGGTGAACAAAAAAAGGTAAGTTAAGCAAATGTTACTGTTCAGAGCCCCACAAATTATAATGCTATTCCCACAACTGACTACGATGGTTCTTATTCTACCACATTAAGGACAATAAAAACATTAGAATATGAACAGAAATCCCAACCCTTAACACAAGTTAAGATCTAAGAACTAAAGGTAATCAAGAAATAAAATGAAATTATCTATGTTTAGTGAGGTCCTCGAATATAAGTATCCCACTACCATTTAAGCATGTTCCTAGCGTAGTAAACTTCACAACGTTTGATATTAATGACAAAATTAACTACAATGGCCCTAGGCTTACTTGGGTTGCTAGATTTACCAACACGAAAAACATTATCAATATCAGAATCTGCACAAGATATTTTCAACTTGTTATTGATGAAATTACTAACAACATCTAATAGATTTTCATTCGCTTGTTCGGCAAAGCCATTAATCCGTAGGCTATTTCTTATTAGATATTGGCCTATATCTTCGCACTTTTTACTAACATTCTCCATATTAGATTTATTTGACTCAACAGATTGCTCCAATGTTTGATTAACTTCAGCAAGTTTATCATTTAACATGTCAAACTTAGCTGAAAATGTAGCTTCCAAACGGTAGGCAAAGTTGGCACATACTTTGGTAATTAGTTGTTCAGTAGCCTGAATATTTTGCTTCTCAACCGACGCACTCTATATTCAGCAACTTTATCAACACTGTAGAACCAGAAACCAACCTTTCAGATGAGCATTAGCTTAAAAAGCAAAAATTTCAACTGTCAACTATTGTGCACTTTAGATTTCACTTAAACAGTTAAGTAACAACAATGTTCACTGGGTGGAATAAGTCATTAATAAAGATGCATAAAAAAGAATCACTAAATTCCCACCTTTGTTGGAGCTCTTCACACCGCACCTACCCACACACAGTCATATCCTGCGGATCGATATATGAAAAAATTTTTATTAAGATATTTATACATCGATAATTTTAAATATATAATACTGATGAGTGTTGACTTACAAGTGATATGACACTGAGAAATACTAATTTAAAAATTTTGAAATTGGTGAATTGACTATGAATATAAACAACATAAAATTATTCTAAAGGTATACGGTTCGATCGTACATTTGAATTTGAAAATATTTAAATAAACAGGGCTTCTACAAGGTCCACCAATGGCATAAAGACTTCGGAGAAAATACAGGATGATTAATGTAAAATGAACTAGTTCTTTCATAAATTTGCTTTTTTAAATCCAAGATTGCGCCGCAAGCGCTATCAGCTCAAAATTTTTAAGTAGCAAAGGATACCCTGTAGGGTATCGTTAAGGTATTTTAATTCTCCTAGACTGGAACTGGCCACATTTTATTTATTTATAGTTAGTTCATTTATCTCCCGTTAGTTCTCTTAGGTATATCTCGAAAACCGATAAATAGATTTTCATTTTTCCAAAACGAATATGCTGAGAATTTAAATACGTCTACGTAATACTACCCCTGGATTTATAAACTCGTCGTTCGCGCTGGCGTTGGCGTTCGCAGAGCGACCTTGGCGTTGTCATCGTAGCAAACCAAACACGCGATTTATAAACTGTCGGTGGCGTCGGCGTTGGCGCTAGATGTTTCATTTTATTTCATGAAATAAGGTTAGGGTTCTCAACAATCATAATCATACTCGTAACCTAATTTCATTTTTTTGCGTATTTCAATATGGATTTTGAAGATAATAATGATAGAAAAATTCTGGGAATGTTGGGGATAACACTGTGTTTATATGAGTTGTATACTATACTCACGAGTTGTAATATGTGTAATTATGTAAGTAGTATTTTAAGAATTATTTTTCTGTATAAATTAGATCGATTAGTTGTATAATCGTGTATTATTTAAAATAAAAGTCAAAAAGTTTACATCACTATTTATTTTGAAGATTGTTTTTACTTTTGTTATCAATCAATTAAACTTACATTGGCTATCCATGTTCATTTCGCAAGGAGAATATAAAATTATCCAGCAAACAACTAAACTAACCAAATGTCAAAGTCAAAATAAAAATGATCTGTCACTTTCTTGTCTCCTTTTCTCCCAAGGGTTCCGAGCATGTGATCCTCAATATGCAATCATATTGGTTGCAACGTCACTGCTAAGGATTTGCTACGAACGCCGGGCGCAAGGACGGTACACGTTCTTGCGCCGGCGAACGGCGAACGACCGCCGCAAAAGTTGAAGTTGAGTTATCTGGAACGCCGGTGAACGCCAACTCCAACGTCAACGACGTTTATAAACGTCTATATATTTATACACTATTTTAACTTTGGACGCGAACGCCAACGACGAGTTTATAAATCCACTGTACTACGTCGCCTGCGGCGTCATCTTTAATTTAATCGTTTTCAGTAGGATTATAAGTTAAATGACACCACTGAAGTAGTTTTCTACATAACACCAAAACACGCTACTGCACTCGCCGCGCGTTTCGCCAACCAAGTTGGCATCATCTGGAGATGATTGAAACTGTATCATCATCAGTTTTAATCATCTCCAGATGATGCCAATTTGGTTGGTGAAATGCGCGTCGAGTGGAGTATAGTGTTTTAGTGTTATGTGGAAAACTACGTCAGTGTTATTTTCACACCAAAGGTTCCAACCCCTTTTAAGATATAAGTTAAATATACCTAATTACACAGTATGTAAAAGTAGTAGTAAAGTAGTAGGTAGTAAAAGGAATAAAATATCATGAAATATAGATGTTTGTAGTGGCGAGATACAGTGAAATACACCGTAGTGCCCTCTTTGGGTCTTTGCTACTACCTGTCTGACAATTATTGTCTAATTGACAGACAGATAACGATCTGCTTTTATGCAGATGCCATTACAGCGACCTCTGTTGTCTTTGAGGAAGACAATCCTAGTGGCGATGTTGATATAATGCAATGCCAGTCGGGGCATATTTCCCGTGGAGTAGTTGTTTTCGGCATCTCCTTCCAATAATCATGAAATATAGTTTTACCAACTTTTTTCATAATTAAAAGAATAATACCTACCTAGATTACCTAACTATTTAATGATACAATTATTTATGAATTATTTATGTGAGAACTAGAATAACCGACCAATGAGAAGTAGAGATACTTCATTAATACTTCCAATGTAAACAGAATTTTAAGTTTTAACAATGATTCTTCTGAAACTAGTAAGCACACATGTAACTTGTATATTCAATTTGCTGAATCTTAATACATTTTCTCATTTATCCAGTTTTTGCGAGTTATAACTCTGTCCCGTGAATTATGTCCTGTCTTAGAATTTATTGAAGTTATTCGATGTGCAAGCTGCATTGCAGATTACCCGAGAAGAAAATCTATAATCATTTATTCGCCTTTAACAACACATTTACGACACTAATATCACACTAATACGTAGGCACGCGCTTTTAAGATTCCATAATGTACACTTAATACTATCAAATGGAACGTTAATGTGGCATAACTTCCCACCTAAATTGTTTCTAGCTAATATGGAATAATTATCCGGTGATATACCTATTTCAACTATATTTTTAATTAAAACAACGTTGTAGCTTGTAGCTGATACTGAATGTAGCAATAAAGTTAACCAAGCTAAAATTAAATAGATACGCTTTTTAAGTTAGAAATACTAAAATAAATACCGTAAGTGGGTTCTATTTTTCATTCAAATTAATTAAATATTACAATCTAACGACGCTTTTGTTTTCCTAGTCTAAATAATGTATATGCAAAACAAATAACTTGACAAAATTTATTTTTCTATATTTTATTTCTATTTTCAACTACATCATCATTATTTAAATAAAAAATATTAGCTTTGCACTCTTTTCGAATAAGATTTCATATAATACATGGATTTAAAAATATTTTTTAAATTATATTAATAGTAAGTCCAAAACTACAGCTCGATAACGAATTGGTCAATAGAAAAATTGATATTAGCATTGTATTCCACGTCCAAAAATTGGCAAAAAATTTATTGTTACTTTTAGTGTAACTTTTGTAAATAAGCGATATATGGAATTCCAGAAAATGTCAAAACAATAATTATACCTGAAAACTGAAAAACGAATTAAGATGCCGGGTTTATTATCGGTTACAGCTAAATTTGTAAAAGCTTACAAAAAAAGAACTGTTAGCTTCCCCTTAACATTGACAAAATCTCTTCAACTTTAACAAAAGTGCACCACTATATACAGGGAAAAGCTTAATTTGTGCTTATTTTTAACAAATTCAATTATTATGATCTAATTAAAATCTTGGAACTTTTGAAGGTCAGCAGAAATTACTTAATTTAACTACGATATAACAATTAGAAGTAATATACAAGGACTTGTACATATTTTATTGTTGACTTTACATTTGCATCAAAATCTGCGTTATTAGAAGCGGTTATCTCACGGCCTTATTAGAAGCTTGGCTTGAATATGTAGTTGCTTTAATTAGATATTCCTTTTTATAATAGAAAACGACTAAGATGATCTCAAGAGACTTATAGATGCAGTTTTGAATAAAAATTATGAAAATAAGAAGAATGTTCTATGAGTCTGATATCCATATGTGGATGACTTGGGCTTTACCCTATTTCATACAGTTTTTTTCTTTTATTATTCGTGTAATATATTTTATTTAGTAAAATCATTGTGAAAAACTAAATCTTTTACCTCAATACCTATTTAGCCTTTGAAATAATATAGGTACATCAAATAAGTGGAATGCAGTTAGATCTCTTTAATATAGTACTAGGTACATCTGTAAATGGCCAACAGAAAAAAGTACGTACTAAATATAGTATTCTATTATGAAGGAAGAATTATGCCATGTAATTGTTCCATTGTTTGTCTTGAAATAATACACAATACAATAACTTGTTCGCAACATCGAGTCTCGAGCATGAGTTCTGATAGTAGTATTATACATATAGTTAAAGCACAGTACTAAAGCGTATAATGCACTACCGTAACTATGCCTGTGTTATTTTAAAACGGAATACGGATTTAGTTTACACAAGAGCTTGAGCGCGTAAAAAGTAAGGCCAATTGCTTTGACAACGGAATAACGAGGTCATATCAGAAGCATTCTAATGAAATGACAACAAAACAACTAAGTCACTAAGTGCAAATTCTACCTACTCTATAAAATATCTACCTACTCAAGTGTTACTAAGTACAATAAATAGTGTATATTTTTAGTTTTATACATGTCAGCGGTAATCATTGCTTTATTTTTAAATATTTCTACACGAAGTGTATCACCTGGAAGAATGTTTAGACCACTAAAGGAAAAACGCTAAAATGAGCTCGACCTACGAACTAACAATAGAGTACTAATTAATAAGTAACATAAAGGCCTTAACAGTAACATAACAAAGGAATTGAAGGGGACATTCTCTCAGTGATATTTGCTTAACTGTGTACCCAGCAGAGATCAATAACGCGGCAAACGTGATGTATACAAACACATATGACTAAGTATTACAACAAATATCCGCCTTGTTTATTACCAATTTGTGCAATAGAACGCAAGAACAGTCTGATTGGTTTTATTTCTTTTTTATTTAATGAATAAATTTATGAATATATAGGTAAGCAAATTAAATAGACAATTAGTTACTCATGCTGCACTTATTCTCTAAAAGTAAATGTTGTTTGAATTTATTTAAATTTAACATATTTTTATCTTGTCGTTGCAAACCCTATGAAGTCAAAGTTTCAGTTTATATCAAAATCAAACAGCTCATGCGGTGCTCCTCCGAATAAAATTTGTGGTTCATTATCGGTTTAATCATTAAAACTAAATCACAAATTAATATCGTTCTTTACGCTCCCCATCGCTGTAGGCCTGGACTGTCTCGTAGAGGTAGACCCTATCCTTCACTAACCCCGATCACAAAAGTGATAGGTGTGGAGTGGAGATTCATGGGGTTTCCTCCTGTCCTTGCTCTACCCTGCAGGCTGGGTGGGTAGGATTTTTTGGCCCGCTTCTGTCTTATCTCGTTTCTTCGCCTGTGTGTCCAACTCAACGGTGGTCTGTTCCGGGCGGGGGCGGCAGATGCCGCTCCCGTCTTGGGTGTTGGTTTGGAGTAGGTCAGGAGTTACCATGTAGCCAGGGATGCACCTCTAAAGGAGCCAACTGACCCATTAGCTTTATGCAAGTTAAGGGAAGGGTACTCGAAACGAGCCCGCGACCACTGTCAGCGGTCGCGGCTTCGAGGGGAAGTCTGCGGACCGTTTTTTAAGTAAAAGTAAAAGCAAAGTAATTTATTAGTTACTGAGCATTTTTACAATTGATGTGAACGTCAACAAGTAGTAAACGTAGTAAATTACGAAACATTTATATACGTATACACATGAAACTCAGTATTAATTATTAAAAAACAAATTAACATAAAAACAAGTTACACAGAGATGTACAGAACATAGACTTAAAATCAATTAGGTGCGTCACTTTTTTACATTTACAAGTTTAAAAACTCATCAATGCCATAGTGTCGCTGTGTTGCTGTACTTCTCGGCACGCACTAAGTCGAACTGGGACGTAGTCGAGGTCCCGGTATACAGTGTTATTCAGAACTTATCCATAATAAAATTTGGGGATGTTCAACATACATGTAGAAATGTGGTAGTGCAAAAAAAATTTTTTTGGCGGCTTCTGAAAACTATTTAAAAATTTTTCATTGCCGCTGGATACTGATCCACTGTAATGGAGTGACCTTGGGACTGCCAATGCAAACTGGCTAGCACGAAAAAAACTTCGGAAGTTCTGAGAGTATACCGACACCCGGCGCAAAAAAAATTTGCAGCGTTTTTACTTTCAAATAAACTTAAAGATAGATAGATGTGACCAAGGTGACGTGTCTTTAAAATGAATAAAATTTTGTTAATTTTGAATAATTGCGCTACTTGATTACTAGGTATTAGAAACATGAGATTTATAAAAAATTTGCACATACCTTGTTACAAAAGCTGTTTTGGCCACGCCTTATCCAATTTTGCCGCATTAAACCGAATTTTCCTCCTGGATGCTGATCTTGTAAACGCAAATTATTAAGTAAATTGGGGATTTTCAGCATTTTGGTGCAACAACCACTCACGAAATCTAACTCGTCTCGTAAGTGATAATCCACTGGTAACAGTCCAATAACTCAGCATTACTGTACACATGAGCCATTTTGAAAATTTTACGGTTTAACACTCCTACGATAAATAAAACACCGGCACTGAGAAAGGACACAGTTAGAATGATGACTGAATAGACAATAGAGATATTATCCCCACTCCAACTCTAGGTTTAAAATATAGGTATAAACGAGCTATAAAGAGTAATATCTCCAAATAGGAAACATTAAAAAGCAATTATTGTATTTCTACTCTATATTTTTGTTTTCAATACAAGTAGGTATACGAGTATATATCAATAAAATTTTGGAGAAGCTTACAGGTAGGAGGTACAAGAACTGGAATTAAAGACAATATAAAATTATTTCACTTCCGATTTAATCAGAATAGACCTCCACTATTAGATATATAAGCTGAACCACATCTCCCATATTTGAATGAAATGTTCTCTCACAATATTGATACAGATGTTAAAGAGTCTATATCTAATATAAGGAATATATGGAACCAATAGAGATTAATCTTAACCTAATGTGTCAGACGAAGCATTGCTATATTAATTATCTCTATAACGCAAGGCGGTTAACTCTGCAGCATAGCATTATGATATAGTTAATCTTTAGTTATGTTTACGATCACATAAATGTAAAAGTATTTCTTTTTCAAATATTAAAGGATTAAAACTAAACTCTGGATAAAAATAATATATCGACTTTTATGTAAGTATATACTCTTGTACATATGCGATTCGCTTTATAGTAAATAAATTTTTTTCCGGAAGAAAATTGGGTTTGAGCTTTTTCCAATAATCTCGAAACAGGTACGCGTGCATCAAACTTTTTTTCTCTCTCTCTTTGAGGTTTCTTGGGTAATTTTAAATTATCCCTGGAATAAAAATAACTTGAACTTGTAAACTTCCCGCATAAATTTAATAAAACTTTTCTTCAATTTTATTACCCACTATTTTAGAAATGTAAGCCAATATCTAGAAAATGTAGGAATATTTATACCTTCCAGGAAAGTGCACCACAAATAAGTTACAGACATTTTTTATACCTTCCTTTCAGTATCTTTGAATATTGTTTGTGGTAAAAGCACTATACCTGTCACCAATATTAGTGTTTACTTTAGAGAAAGTTGTAAATTTGTCGAAAAGTTTGACCTATGAAAACTGTTGTGAGAATGTTCTATATGTCTACATTACTGATACATAATATGAACCAGAGAGTATTTTAACCAGTATTTAAAAAGATACAATGACGGAATCTTAATTTGTGTAACTACCTGCTTGTGTCTGTAAAATAATGTGTTAAGTAATGACAACAAAACATTTTATCTCATTTCTCTTAAGAGATATGGTTGCTGAAATTGGAACAACATTGTTAAATTTAATACCCATTAGATAATATACTAAAAACAAATTAGGTCTAACTGTTTTGGTTTTAAAGATATCTGAGAAGAACAAACTTTTGCTTACAAACTTTTTAATGGTAAAATCGATTGTGGTGAATTACTTTCTTTATTCAGCTTCAAAGTTATAACCTATACAACTAGATCGACTGAACTATTACATTTGAACCAATATCGAACAAATATTGGATTATACTCACTGCGCTAAACGAAATTAAATGCATTACTGGATGATTTTGGTATTTTTACCGCTTCGTGTTACCAACTTCTGAAATTTATTAAGCAAATGAATTAATCCGCCGTTTTATTTTTCCCTAGAGTTAAGTGTTTATAAATTATTTTAATATTATCCGCTCCAATTGTATAATTGCATTTGTATAGATTGTATCATTTTTGATTTTCTGTAGATACAAAATCGTAAATAAATAAATAAAATAAACAAATAAAGTAAAAATCCTGATTTTCGTTTTTATTTCTTTATACCAAAACCATATGCGTGATATACGTGGTTAATTTAACTTAACTTATGGCATCGTATTCGTAGTGGCGTTTAATAGAACAGCGTGATGTAACATCATGTATGTTATATCCATAGACATATGGTTATATCACAAAGTAGACCTTAATATATCAAGGTTTACTTTTTGTCTCCGCAGAAATACAGTTAAGTTATTTATGTTTTCAAAAGTGTGCCTTGGAAATAGGAATGTTTAGCTATTATTCCAAAAAATATTTTAACAGTTGCGTTAGAGTTGTTTCATATAATGAAATAGACATATGTTTTATCTCTTCACAGAAATTTTGAAGAATATCGTTCGATTGGTATAGCAAGATATGAATGAACAATGAAGAAAATATTTTACAAACGAGTTATCATAGTTTTATGAGTGACATTATATAGGTATAACAATTTTAAACATAATCTTCCTTAGATTTGAATGAATAGCTCTATTGTGACTATCTAAATTCTGGCGTTACTGTAGTTATCGTCAATTTCTATGGTGATCAGTTTAAAAATAACTAAACATCATTTAAACGTATCTCTTATTTCTTCATATGGGCATTTTCTTCGTCAATTTAACGTAGTATATATTGACAAACAAACTGAAAATGGTCAATTTGTATTTTTTCCAATTTGACATTGAATTTTATTTACGAGTATTTCAAATAATTTTACCTACCACATATTTCTTCTTGGAAGTTTTCTGGAAAAAATTCTTTGACGACAAGACTTCTTTTTACACATGTAAAAACATCTGTCCCTGAAAATACCGAAAACACGTGTCGTACTTTTGCCTAAGAGGACTGGTACCATTTCAGATTTGTCAGTAAAAAATTTGAAACCAATTTCAACAAATTATATTTCATAAAACATCAATATAGAAGGTGTAACTATAAATAATATTAAAATAATATTGATAATAACTACATTTAAGTAACGTAAAGAAAATTAAAACTTAATAGAATCATTCTATTTGTATAATATCATTGATAATATGTCTATATATTAGTTTATTTTTTGGCTGAACACCTATAAATAAATGTGTAACAGTTAAATAAATAATATAAAAAATATATCATTATTGATTTCCTTTCTCTACTGCCTTCTGATATCCAAGGCATCCCGTCTTAGTCTCCCTAGGGCCGCACATTGCCCCAGAACGTTTCTTCATCTTCCTCACATTCTGGACAACCAGGATCTTTCTCTGTTCCTATCAACGACCAGTGCCTCTCCAATCAGGATTTCCACCAATTGGTATAGAATCTTCCGAGTTCAATAGCCAAGCCGTCTTAGCCTTATTAGGTATCTTTAAAGAGTCACACGCCTCTCTGCAACCCCTATATTTCCTACGACTTTCTCTCAAAGTCCGATAAACCCGTTTGTTAAAGGCTTGGCTGAAATGCTTTCTAGTAATACTTTCTCAACTTCCATCTACTAACCTTCTTTGTTGCTAAAATATAGTCACTGACTTCTGAACTACTTTATAAATATGTGCCCCCAGGTCAAATCATTATCATATCTAGGGTCACCTTCAAGTGCTTTACTCTCCAAACAAGAGTAAGAGCTCAGAGCTCTTCCTTTCGTACATGATTAGTGTTGTGCAGTTTTCTATTTTCCTCCTATTCGTGAAAAGAATCGTTTTTCACTGATAACATTCACTGCATTACCTCTCTATAATTTTCTAGACGTTTTGGACCGACAAGTGTTCAAAACACCGCCATCCGTCTACTTCCACCTACACGTTTTTATAGCCCTGAGAAACTAAATGCTCCATGAAACCATACATCACTGAATACCATACGTGTGGCGACAGGTAGTTGACCTGAAGCGAGTCATCCCTCACCCCTATATCATTATACATAATTATTCTTTCATGACTGCATCTGTTTATGATTTTGACGGCCATCATCGGCCATAACGTAAAACATAATATATATAATTCGGGGATACATCCAGCTGTATAAAGGGTATCCGATGTCCGTCCGTATATCGCTGGAGGTCCGTGGAACATCCGTATCCGTTATATATTTCGATTCGAAGCGTAATAAATTTCAAGCATATCTCGTTTTTCATTTGAAAATGGAATTTTATCATTGAATTTAGATGAATTACGTATGAAATAGCATGTATGAAATGTAATTGCATTGTCGCCAACATTTTTTAAAATTTAGGAGAACATTTAAGAGTAGAGTGTATCATATTATGATATGACGTAATACATCCTCGTAATGGAAATAGCTCTATTAAAAAATGTGAAAATCCGAAATAGCGGTTATAAGAGGAAAGAAAACTGATTATTGGAACTCCTGGATTTAGGATAACTTGAAAAATATGATGATATACCTAGATTCCTTTTAAAAAAAGTGCTGTCTATGCCGTAAGTATATTTTCGATAAACGGCTAATTTTATCGGTTATCGCTGAAAAAATTAAAAACAAAAATCAGAATTTTTCATTTATCTTGGATAATTCAAAAACTAAATCTAATTTTCTTTCACATAACTGATCAGCATGAAAATGCCCAACTTAGCGAGATTCCCATGATTGTGGTCGAAAAAGAGAAAGGAACAATGAATAAATGTTCGTTTATCGTACTGTAAACTTAATCATTATTGTGATAGATAAACTGCACGATAATATATATGATCTTCATATCGGTCCTCGGCCATTCACACCCACTAAACAACCTGGGGCGTAATAGAAATATACATATAAATAGTGAAGTCAAGGGACTACGTCTATCATAAGGTATCAATCATCTTTCTCAGAATAATAACCAATAAGCAAACAATTTAAAGTAATATTATGATATTATATCTTGTAAATATGTCACATCTGTTTACTGCATAAATATTTACTGTTTGCATTGTGTCTGCAATTACATTAAAAACCTTTATCGGCTGCCGTCAGGAACACCAAAACTTCAACAATGGAAGTAAATTATGTTCATGTTCCTTCTGAAGTCAATGATGTATCATATGCTATAGTTTGTTTATTGGTTCAGTAACTGTTGTTTTATTAATTGTTATTTGTAACTAACGTAGCCACTAACTGTAGATTTAACTTCAAGCTAACAAAATCTCTCTTATTGCAAAACATTATGGATATTCTATGCAATTAATCCTGACGGTATAACATATAACAATATACAGCCACACGGCACTTATTTAAAAATAGTATATCATTTTATCATCTAAATGGTTTCTGCTGAAATTGAGTGCTTTAATCATTTTATCTGCAGCCATCGTACACAGACACACCAGTGGAAGTAAGTTATTTCATTAGATGTTGGATCTGTGAAACAGCGGTATAAATATTGCCTGTTATCTCATAGAGAACGCAAAACATTACTTACCTACCTATGGTTCGTGCCACACATTTACCACATTCCTTATTGCAAACTACAAAGATTAATTTATAACTTGAAATCTGATGGTAAGATATTTGCAGCTACACTGGAGAAATTCATACTACACATATTTATAATTGTTAATATTTAAGGCTAAAGGTAATTGTTTGATTAATTTTTACAAAAGAGTTAAGTGGTAAGTGGTAATTTGAAAATTACTTGTTTTATATTTCAATATTCAGTGCTCGAAATTCAAGTCTTATTACTAGACCAGCAGTTAGTAACAGATTTTTAGTTGTGATTTTAGTCAGTATGCCTCTCGGAGGGTATTACAATGAGTATATTCTCATGGCGAAAAGGGATGAATCAAAGAGTCAGCCCCGGTTCTTCATATAGCAAAGTGAGTTCTCATTTTTTGTATGCAAATTATGCGTTTTAATACGAGTTTAGACATGCTGCCATGTATTTTGAAATTAAGTTCAACACAAAAAATTACAAACAAGAAGACATACTGTTTGCGTATGTCCAAGGGCATACGCACAAATGAAAACTCCTTTTCTATATAAAGAACCGAGGATGACTCTTTAATTTATTCATTTTCGTCATGAGAATATACGCAATATAATACCCTCTAAAAGGCATACTGACGAAAATCATAACCAAAAATCTGAGTGAGTCCATAAAGTCCCGCATAAATTCATTATTTTGAAAACGGTAAAGTTTTTGAAAAATCGCTCGGACCCGTCAATTTTCTTTTCTTTCTGTACTTACTTGTTTTACATATTATTATATTTTTTACAGGGCGACTCAATGAAGCTACATCGATATAAACCTTAATATTTTAAATAGAACACCCAGTATTGTTCCACATATTTGGGAAGAACTCTTTTTTACGAATACGGTCATATAAGGTTTTACGTGTTTATCCCTGATAGTAAGGGAGATATGCTAAAAAAAGTGTGTCATAAAAGTTAAATAAATAATAAAGTTAAATAAAGTTAATTAAAAAAATTATAAAAACCAGTAAACTTTCGTATGTACACTTTTTTTCTATGTTTCATAAATTCCGTGATAAGGGGGTGGTGAATCATATTTGGAATGCCCTGTACATACAAGTGTGATTAGGACGGATCGGTCAATTTCTTCAAATTGTAATTTTTTAAATTCATAATATCATTACTTCTACCAGAGATTGTAAATAGACTTAAAATCTCTGCTACTACTATGGTATTACGTAATCTATGGCCTTAATATAAAAATATTATGGGTAAATATAAACAATAAACTTACTAAACAGCTGAGTAGCTAATATTTATAATATAACTTTTAATATTAGTATATTTTTCCACATATTTTCCCAATTTATATAATTTTTTATTATTGTCTAATTTAATGAATGCCTCAATTTTGATACATTTTGATACTATTTTTTGTTTTCAATGGGGGCAAAAAATTGCAGTTTTTGCACCTTGACTGTATACATGAAAAGAACGTCCACATTGTCCCAATTGCTGCCTCAAAATTTGCTACTATTTTGCTACTGTTTGGTTACTGGTTTTTTACTATTTTCATTTTCAATACAAAGGCTTGCTTACAATATAATACTTTTCATAAAACTGAATAGTTTTACAGATCCAAAAATCATAAATTAATATATAGATAGACTCAACCACAGAACAATAAATAGGTAACTTAAAAATAAAAATATAATTAAAATAGAATCTAAATAGAATATCAATATAAATAATAACTCTTTTAAAGTGTTCAATATATTACAAAAGTTAAATCTATCTTTTATTTAGATAAACGCATTTACATATACAGTGAGCGGTTAAATTATGGAACAAATTCAATAAAAATGGTTTTTCACCGTATTTCGGGTGCATCTGATTTTCTGCAGGGTGATTCTAAAAAGGTGCACGAAATATATATTTTTTTATAATGGAACACCCTGTATATTTCTACAGATTTGGATAGAATGTCGTCCCACGAATACAGTAATATAGATATTGATGGATCTATCTTTAATAATAACTGAGATATGAGCAAAGAAGTGCACCATAAGAGCGATGTGTTGGAGAAAGACTGTCCCTAGCAACGAATTAATATTTTCTTTCTAGCACATCCCTCTTATGACGCACTTTTTTGGTCATATCTCCGTTATTATAAAAGATAGACACATCAATATCCCTGTACACATCAATATTACTGTATTCGTGAGACAACGTTCTATCCAAATCTGTAGAAATATACTACGTGTTCCGTTATAAAAAGAATTATTTCATGCGCCTTTTTACAATCACCCTGTAGAAAATCAGATGCACGCGAGAGGCATCCAAAACAAAATAAAATCGACCTGTCTCGGCGTTTTTACAAAAAATAAATTATTACAGTTTATTGAATTTGTTCCATAATTTAGCTGCTCACTGTATGTATATACGCATATTATCAATACATTAAATGCAAGTTCATGGTAGTTTCAAAGCTGATTACCTCTCTCATGGAATTAATTAATCATGTAGGAATCTGAAGAATATGTAATTTTATAACTCGCTACACACCTGAAGCCGTTTCATTTTAGATTTCCAGAAGAGCAATTACTTAAATTGCTCTTTTACGTGCAAGTCAGCTCTCATCATGCACATGAAACGTTAACAAAGAAAATTCACATATTGCTTTGAATATGAAGAAATATAATTTGGTTAATAATAAACAAATGCGGATCTATTATGAGTAAATTTTTCTTAAAGGATCATACCTAAACACATGAATACTATACACACGGCGTGGCAGATGTGACAGAAAAATTTAAGCAAATGTCTGGGAAGGAAATATAAAATACTAAACATGACACAAAAATATGTCAAAATCTGTCCTAAAACCACGGTGCAAGTCCGGACTTGTGGAGTAGATTACTTACTCCACTAGTGGACCATTTTGATCCACACTAGTTTCGGAAACTATATGAAATAGGAAAATTTAATGGAGAAAATTTTATACAGTTCTGTTACTAACTTAATGGCGCTTGCAGACCGGTCCTAGCTCTTCAGGTTTATGAGTTAGTTTGAAAAAAAGTAAATGTGGCGGTTTCGAAAATCGTCAACACATTTTTTCACAACACGTTTTTTCGAGGAATTTCATTGCATATATTTATATTTTCATCGTATCACATGGCCTATTTCTCTTCAGATATTGTTGTGAATATTTCGGAAGTAAAGCTAAGGTTTTGGGTGGCCTTACGATCCGGGTCGGGCTCTTTATACCTTCTTATTTTCAACATATATCTGCACATAGAAGATGTGTTTGAGTTGTTAATTTTCTATTTTTGTTAAGGGAATTAAATATTTCACTGGTCTTGTATTCTCTATAAAATTTCTATAAGACCAAGGAAATTAAATATTTCTATAAAATTTCAATTAGACCATTTTATTTGCCCTGAAGTCTTTCCCTGAGAAAATTTTCATCTCCCTTCTTTTTCTTCTATAAGAAGTTTCTTGTGAAGTGTTTTTCCTATAAAGTAATATACTCATTTCCCTCCTTAATTTGATCATTTCTTATCATTAAAGTTTTTTAAATACTTAACTACATAAAATCGTATGTAGTGAATTCCCAAAATATGTACAATCTAATGGGAAATAACCAAAATACATCGTATGTATTATGAAAGTACCTATGTGAATAATTTAACAAAATATGACCAAAGTTTATCACACAGTAATTACGAATTCATGGCGAAAACAACTGTAATTTTAACAAATATAATACACAAGTAATTTTCAAAATGTGTTCGAACAAGCTTTAACGATTTGTGCAAATTTGTGTCGTTAGACATGATCCACTAAAATGTAAATAAAAAAACAACACACATATATCCAATGAACTAGGAAGCAAACTAATACCTATTAACAGTGAAATAGTTCAAAGTATGAAAGGTATTTTTTTTAACATTAACATTAGCAACTTATGGTATTCTGTAGTCTATAATAAAATTACAATAACAACACGTACGAGTAGTATAGTGTATTACAAATTGATTTCTACAAGGAAGTGAAGACTAGAAGTCTTAAATTTATATGCGCAAGATCTCGAAAACAGATTTAGAAAGCAAAAGTAATAATATTGAGAAATAAACGTGATAACAACCAAGGTCTAAATCATGCAATGCCTATATTTCAATCTATAGAGTGCTTCTCACGTAATCCTTTCATTAAAATTTTCCGCCTTCCCATCAGAATTATTTTGAGTATACCTATAGTAAAACGATCCACCGTATAATAAAAAAGTGAATGCGAAAGATATTTATATTAGTTTGAAAATGATGATGTTATTTTTAAAATACGTGTCTCAGTCAGTTACATAAATTTTACGGATGAGAGATTCTACTAGTACTAGACTTTCCGAAAATGTCGTAAAAATGGTTAATATACTAATACGGAGTATCAAACTTATTGACTAAGGTGAGAAGTCGTGGAACTCATTACTGTCAAATGGAATACCTAATATGTCCGTATAATTATTTTACATTAAATTATCATTTTCCCTATTAATTCCCTATTAATTTGAAATTTGAGGTGAAGGCAAAATGGGTTATGATCTACTTGATGAAAACATTTTACAGTTTTCATCATCGTTATTTTAAATGGGACACCCTATATATTAGTGCATTTTTGGTTTCTACGCGCAATTCTAAACACATTTCATGTAGGATGTCCTATACCTATCTTCAACTATTTTTGAAATATTGACAGGTGAATATTAACATTTTTCAACTTTGACACCCTGTAAAATCTAAACGGTTTGAGATCAAACAAAACGGTTTGCACATTCCTAATCTTAACTTTTCATAAGCTATCGTTTGACATTAATTTCTGCTGACAGCACAGCTACAGCTTAACTTGTTCCATGTACCTAATTAATATTCTAGTTCAAAAGCATAGAATCATAATCTATTCGTCGGTTTTATTTGTTTATTTAAACAAGTAGGAATATTTATTTTTAAGTAGATTTATTTTAACCCAAATAAGGCTACTTGAAGATAAATATTCCCACTTATACATCATTCTGATGAATTGTGTATATTTAAATAAATAATAAATAATTTAATCTGCTTAATAATAATTCATCTGCTTAATAAAGCAGATAAAGAGGAAAATATTAAATGATTTAAATGTTGTAAATACTAATGATTGCAAATGGATTGTTTAAATTTTGTTTCTTTAATTAACAATATTTATCTTTAAACACTTGTTTTAAATATAATTTTCTGTTATCCAACTAAGTAAATCACAGGCAGATTTTTAAAATAAGCCCATAAGTGTCAATGTATCATACAATTAAAAATATATCGAAACCGTTCACTTGTAAACTAGCATGTATTTACTATTTAAGTATTTTTAGAAAGTAACTAGAATTCAAAAATATAATAAAAGATATAGCGTAGAATTTAAAATCAGAAAATTAGTGATCTGTATAACAAAATTGATTGTAAATATTTGAATTAAATTTATGGCCGACATATTTACCAGGAGCTCCAAATTTGTAAAACTTTATTCGAAAAAGGAATTTGGAAAAAATTTAATAGACAAGTTAGGGTAACAACCCTATTATATCTAACTCTATAAAGAGGACATTATTATATAAATAAATGACAACGCTGGAAATAGATTTTTATCCCAATATATCCTTCATGCCTTGCATAATTAGGTACATAAAACTAATTTAACTTTACTTTTTATTTTTACCTACATATAAGAGCGGAATACACTGAAAACAGGTGAAGCTGATAAATGTCTTACTTTATCTCTTATTTTTGGTTATCTTTAAGACGCTTGTTAGTTACAGAGTTTTATTATCAAAATGTGGCCCGCTCCTTGTAAAAAAGGAAAGGTTAGACCTCTTTAAACAATCGACCCAGCAGTTTTAAATACCTACAATGTCTACAATATCCACGTTTTACTAAACCTACCATGGATGATCGACCCACGCCTCTATAGCAATATAAATTTAAAAACAATAATAAAGATAAAAAATCCTGACAGGCTATCAAGATTTAACAACCTACACAACTACCTGCAACTCAGCAGGCCGCTTTGGGACAAGTACCTATAACATTTCCAAATAAAAAATCTCAAAAATTAGCCAAAGTGGTGTCTTGAAACAGACTGAGGAGACTGAATTTACATTTTACTATACTCTAGTTTCTCCACCACTCCACATACCTAATATGTTAAAATACTATACTCATTTATGGTCTTTTTTCCTATTAAACACCATACATGTGTACTTCGTAATAATAGTAGTAGTATAGTATAATATATGTACTATATAATAAGTGTAGTTTGTTAATAGTGCAATAAGTAGTTATAAGTAATAAATGCAATAATAGTGTAATAAGTAATAAGTTTTAATAATAAGTGTAATAAATATGTTTTGCCGTATCACAAAACGTAAAGATCACAAAACTCGCTTTCGGCTCGTTTGCAATTATTCAAAGGCGGTAAACACTCAATTATCATATAAGATTATATAGGATATTTTATGTACAACCATTAAATTTATTTTTAAAAATAAATATCTTCTTTACATTTTAGTCAAAAAATTGCACGCCGCGCCGCCGATGTCGTTTTTTTAATTCCGCATGTCCCTTTTACTGGGGGCAATAGTATTAACAATTAATCAGCATGTCTCATTAAAATTAAGCCACCTCTTAAAGTTCCAAAATATTTATCAGATGCGATTTTTTTTTGTTGCCAGTGACAATATAAATACGATGCTTTAGCTTCAGTCATGTTTAGTCGCAGTTTTCTTTTTATTGTTCTGCTCAATTTTGTAAAAAGTACAGTAAAATTTGCAAAAATGAAGGAAATAAATCCAAAAAACCTTCCCTTTTGGGACCTGACCACACTTTTCACTTTTACACTTTCACTTACTTTTTTACAAATTGTGTGAAAGTATAAAAAACGACTGATGTCGTATATATGGCTGAGGTATGTAATTATCAAGTTATATCCATCTGCCAAATGTAAAATATAATTTTTATATCTAGATATTAAGATAAATCATTGATAAAGGCAGCAATCAGTTACCGAAACGTCTGTAAAATTCCCCCCCTCCACGCTGTCCTTATTTGGAGAAATAGAGCAAAAAGTGTCAAATCAAAAAGAAACAAAATTTGCCAAAGATTACAATAAAAGTATTTCTAGTACACACCCACTAGGGAAAATTTCGAAAAAAAATAAGTTTTTCATGTTGGCCATGCATGTTGCGCCTCTAGCGGCGGAGATAGGAACTTGAAAATCATTTCTAGCATTTTTTATTATCCACTTTTGCAGTAAAAATTTTTCCCCGATACCCTACTATGTACCATTCCTGAGATCAGGCCAACGTCTTTTCTTATTTGGACACCCGGTATAATCGGATCTTCTGTATTTTTATAGAGAAATGTTTGAGCAGTGGATGGAGCATTTCAATCGAACTGAAACAATTATTTCAATAAAATTGGTGACTGCAGCATTCATGTGGGTGCATTATTGACGATGCAGATGCAGTATAGTATCACATGTATACCATGTATACCATAGATTTATAAGACAAGGAGTCTATGATGTATACCAACTTACAAATTTTACCTGTGTTTGGAAGCCTTCCTACGGCTGCAGTTCACTCTCTGGATCATAAGCTCTAGACGCCAATGCTGTCCCAGAGCAACGTCTGTCCGTGCAGTGTTTGCACATTGATGTGCATTGAAGACCCATTTTTAAACACTTGCATTGACTTCCGCATTCATTTTTGCAAGCACACGTTAATGTAAATTGAGGCGAGAATTTGGCATTTTTTTTTCCAACCCCAAGATTATGCATTAATATGTCGTCCTCGCCATTCTTGAATTTGCAAGTAGACTCTTTGCGTCCCAGAAAATTCTCAACTTGGCAGCTTTTTTCGCCATCCCCACAAATTTGTTGAATATGGTGAATCTGTCCAAGCGGTGAACCACCTTTAGTGCCTTATGCAGTGCTAGTATAAATTTTTCACATGCTTTCCAAGAAATGACGATGACTTGTCGCAGCCACTCCTTGCGTGAAGAAAGAAAATCGACTCCTTGCGG